>CM060918.1:683806551-686206551 GCA_030737875.1 Allium sativum | reverse complement strand
TCTAACGAATATTAGAAATTAGAAATCTAACGGTTGGATTTGGAATTATGTCCAAATCAAATTTGAAAAAGGTCGCTGTAAGTGCAGTTCGATGGCCGTTGATGGAAATCGACTGTACGGGCCTTGATAAAATTATTAAAAATAGTAATAATTTGTGTAAAATCATTAGAAATGATTTGTGAAGAATTGGAATGAAAAACTCCATATTTGAAAAGATAAAAATAGATTTTTATCGAAATGAACTAGTTTTGAACTAGAATTATAATTCTATTTATTTTTAAATAAATAAATTGAATTTGAAATGGTTTTGAAAATAACCAGAATTTCCAATGATTGCATTGGAATGGATTTGAATCGAAATTGTCTTCGGAATATTTCGATGTTGGATTTCGTGATTATACAGATGTTGTTATGGAAATTTGGAAGATATAGATATATATATCGTTATTTCCAATACGATATCTGTTGGTCGTAGAATTTGATATTGAATATAAGCCGATATATTTTCTATTCAGAGCCTTGTATTTAATATCAAATGTGATTTGGGTTTGTCGTGAATGGTGTCTTGACTAACACTGTTCTTGAACCCAGTTGAGAAAAGATTATATCTTTTTATTTGGATTTAATGAAGTGTACCAATTAAATAATATTTAATTGGAATTGAATTGATATTGATTTTTGGGTTTATCGTGGATAGTGTTTTAAATAACACTTGTTCTTTAACCCGATAATTAATGAAATGTGATTCTGGGTTTATCGTGAACTGTGTTTTAAATGACACTGATTCTTTAACCCAGTTAAAGATTAAAACTAAGTGGAGACTTAATGAATCTTTAATTAGATTGAAATGATCAAGAATGGAGTATCACCAGTTTTGCTCCAGGCGATAGTTAAATCTTTAATTAGATTTGAACATGAAATGGTAATTGAATTTACCGATAACACCGTGGTGTTAGATATGAAGTATTACCAGTTTTACTTCATGGGATGAATAGGTTGGGATTGGGAAATTAAAACAAATGATTACTTCGGTAAGGTTCGTTAATCCCGACTAGTTGAATCAAAATTCAAAAGAAGATTAAAGAATAAAGTCAAGGAATTTATCTTTGATAAAATTAATGGGAACCTTTCCCTATGAATGTGAAATTTAGAAACTAACTGTCGGTTAGCGAAACAGAATGATTTTCTGGATATTGATCTGATGTTGGTTTCGGCCTTCGGGGTTAATATTTGGGGAATTATTCTCTGGATAACTTACGGTTAGTGACTGATGAAATGGAATGAGGCGTATGTTGTGTTTGTGTAACACTTATTTAAAATATACGCGAGTTATTCGGAAAGACCGGGTTTATCCCATTCTGAATAACTGATACGACGATAAGTCGAAGATGAAGACGATGGTCGAAGACCGGAGGTCTTCACGTCGTTTGGGTGATTACAGATGATCTTGATTGGGCTGTACACCCAAGAAGATGGAAACAGTTGGTGATCGTCCAGACATACTTGGAGATCGATGGATATGCGGGGTACTAGGTGCCTCCGGTTTCGTTTAGACCCAGAGCGAACTTGTAAATGGACCGTGTGTCTGACATTGGATTTTAGTCTGTGTGATTGATCTCTATTAAATATATATCTGTTTGGCGGCGGAGAATTTATTCTCTTGCTTAACGCCCTTCTCTGAGACGTACGAGCTCAGGGGTTATATACTGATGGATATCAAACGCATGGAGTGAATTTCCTGTGTGGCATGCTAAGATGCAATTGATCGAGGCTTCTGTTGAAAAGCAAAGTCTTGTGGTGATGATCAAAGCACAGCCTGCGTGGCACAACTTTGTGTAACGTGAATTCGCGAGCCTCACACCCCGGTTGTGAACCAAAAACGGGAGAAGGACCTCAGGGAGGACATGCGTTTCTTTCTAGCTAGGGTGGTGTCAGTGACCTACCAGCCCTAACATTTATTTACTTTTCACCTGTGTGGTTGTTGCTGTTGCGAGGCGCCTCGGTTAGGTCGGACGATCCGGGTCCGATGGAGCCATTCATTGGCTCATTTATGCCCCAATGGGCGGGGAAACACAGTGTTCGGGCATTTTAATCCACATCGATGGACCGGCCCTGACGATCCAAAGGCTTGACTAAGTACTTGCCTGAGGCTCGGGCTAGAGAGTCTCGAATCGATTGAGGACTATCTTTTGCCTCGGTTCACAGACGGAAATCCAATTTCCAAATACGTGACATTGCGGTTTTAATTGTAGAACTAGTATGGCGACATGATATATGGTACCCATGCCGCCTATGATTGATACTTATGATTTGAAGTTGTTTTATACACTATGCACTTATAATAGTATCAAATGATTTGTTTTAAACGTATCAAGCATTCTTTGGCTGTTATAAGGGAAAACCCTATCCCCCGGCTTGCGTTGCATTGTGTGATAGGACCTGGGTCTTATAACAGCTTCATTTTTCTTTAGCATTGCGCTGTTTGTTTTATGCACTGGTATTCTTGGGAGGAAACCCGTTCCATGTTATACGGCGTGGTCCCTTGATTTATCTAACTTTGAAATAAAGATTAATAGCTGTTTTAGTTCTCACACCAGTCCCATGACTGACCTGGAGTTTATTGTTTTAACCTAAACTCTTGGTGCCCTTACTTTGACACGGGCAGCTAGTAGTTTTGGTTTTGCAGATTTATATTCACAGGATCTTGGTTTACAGTTGGAACGATATCCGGAAAGCTTTGTATCCGTATATCTCTTCTAGTTGTGTATTGTATTATTTTTCCGCTGCGATGTATTTAAATGTAATTTAAATCTCTGATATTTCTGTGTAATATTCATTTATACTCTGTATATTCTTGTAATCTGATGCATTGTTGTAATATACAATGAAATGTTCTTCCGTGTGCGTTTTATTTTATCGTGTTCTCAAAACAATTCGCGCTTTCCCTTCTCTTCGGAGGCCGGGGAAGTTCGGGTCGTTTCATCGTGATATCAGAGCTTTGGTTTACAAAGCTCAGAGAACAAGGCACCTTAGAACCATACGAAAGAATTCATCAGATATTGGATTAGTAATATCCAATGGGAATGACTCGTTAGAGATAGGATCAGTAGTATCCTAGAACGAGTGTATTTTTGAAAGTGAAAACAATTTTTGTTTTGAAAATTTAAATCAATTATTCGTATTTGATTATTTATTTGTATTGATTTGGGCAGTCCAATATATAAAGATTTTGCATATACGCCTTGCAAACGTGTATTTGAAGTTTTAATATACTGGGTAGATATAGAATTACACTCTAATCGCCCGGAGATGATTTTGATGATGGAGCTCCATCATTAGAATTTATGTTCGTGTGACGAAAGTGGGATTTCTATATATTTCCAATTGACTGGTGTGAGAACCAAAGCTATATAGAATTTATTGTTGTGATTTGGCATCAAAATTGTGATTTTTGACTATATACCAAAGTTATGAATTTCAAAAGCTAATCAACTAATCGATTGATGGTTGTGTTGTTGATTATTGGTTGAATTATTAAAATTTGTATTATATAGCCAATTTGAATCAAATAATGAATTGTATTGAAAATTGGTCGCATTTGCTTGTATATACTTGTACTTACATTGAACAAGTCATAGCAAGGAGGCTAGAGCAGAGAATAAAATTTGTTTGCCTGACAAATAGGTACATGTTTACTATAATTTACTGTTTTGTTTGGGTGATGATGATTTTATGAGCCTATTGGCTAGCCGCTTGGCTTTTTCTTTTTCTTTTTGAGATCAGAAGGCCTGTATGGCAATTTCGGGATTTTCCCGTGGCTCCCGGTGTAGGGGAGGTTATGGCGAAATTTTTCGAAAATTCCGGGTGTTAGCCAAATTTTTGAAGAATTTGAAAATTCTCAGAAACTGAAAAGTTGGAGAATGGAAGCCAGATCGAACGTAGAGGTGGTTAATCAAACCACTTTCGACTTTGTTCCTTTTCGGGGACGAAAAGTTTTAAGTGGGGGAGATTGTAACAACCCGAAAATCTGGGCCAGTTTAAAATTTTTATTTTGGCAATTTTAGCGAATTTTGAACATTTAAAATAGATTATTTTAAATAATATCGACGAGAAATTTATTTTGAATAGAATCGGACGTATATATTATATACGTCGTCGTTAGAATATAAATAATTATATATAATTATAAATAGAATTGAAAGTGGCGCGGTAGTTCGATAATTCGATTTCAAACTTCAATTGAACATACCGGGTGCAAAATAAACCGGATTTTAGTGAAACCAAAAATAATGGAATCTAATAGAGAATATCTTTCCAACGAATCTGAAAGATTGAAATTTCATAGCGGGAATCAAAAGATATGTCCAGTTGAAAATTCTGAATAGTCGCTATGGAATTCAGGCCCTTAAAATGGAAATTTTGCAAACGACCTCGGATTTCGACGAAACCACTTTTGTTGGATCCGTGATGTAAAGTTATTGCTAGGTTTCAAATTTCATAATTTTTCGAATCAATATGTGAGCGTGGCAAAGGAAAACGTGTTTTGACCATTTCAGTTGAATTGAATCGACTGGAAAATGGCCATTTTTCAAACGGTCTCATAATTCGACGAAACTAGTTTTGTTAGGACCGTATCGTCAATACGAAGCTAGAAAATATTTTTCGGGAATTTTTCGGGTTAGTATGTGACCCCGGTGAATTGAAATGCGCGTTCAAATTCAATATATAGAGTTATATTTTGATTTTGATGAAACCTGATCGAAATGACCAAATCAGCCTACGATACATATCCCATTGTGTTCGGAATGGGGGTAATTAGCTATGGACGACAGGAAGTGGGTTCGGTTTCGAGGTCAAAATACAAAGTTGCTTTTTGAAAAATAAAATGAATTAAATATAAAATATATATAGCCCCCCTTTTTCGTTCACCCCCAAATCATTTCAGATAAAAAAAAACCCTAAACTACCGCCGAGCCCCCCCCCCCCAGGCAGCGCGCCACCGCGATACCCCCCTACCCTCTGCGCCACCGCGCGACACCTTACCCCATCCTCCTGCTGCCGATCGAAGACACCCCCTCTCTCTGCTGTCGATCACGACGCACCCTCCCCCCTCTTTTTTTCTCCTGCCGTCGCCCCTCTTCTTCTCCACCTCGCCTCCGTCCCCCCCCCCCTCCAGCTCCGCCGCCAAACAGAAACCCCTCCCCTCAGTCGACGAACGCTGTGAGTTTTTTTATATATATTTAATTATTTGCATTATTTTTATTTTTCTTTCTTTTCCCTGATGTTAATTAGGAATAAAACTGCCTTTCTATTATTTTATTTTTATTTTATTCCAAGGTTAGGATTTTTATATTGTAAAAATATCGAAGATAAGATTTTTATATTGTAGAACTATAAAAGATAGGATTTTTATATTGTAAAAATATCAAAGATGGAATTTTTATATGGTAAAAATATTAAAAATATAATTTTTATTATAGTAGAAGTATAAAAATATAATCTTTTATATAGTTATGATGATAAAAATTCGATCTTTATATATGAAGTAGAAATATAAAAATATAATTTTATATAGAATAAAGCGTCTATCTAAATATATGAAGTAGAAATAAAAATATGATTTTTTATAGAGTCGAAGTAAAAATTCGATTTTTATATATTGAATAGAGAAGTAAAAATTCGATTTTTATACATTGAATAGCGAAGTAAAAATTCGATTTTTATATATTGAATAGCGAAGTAAAAATTCGATTTTTTATATATTGAATAGCGGAGTAAAAATTCGATTTTTATATATTGAATAACAAAGTAAAAATTCAATTTTTCTATATTGAATAACAAAGTAAAAATTCGATTTTCATATGTTGAATAGCATAGTAAAAATTTGATTTTTATATATGTAGAGAGTACGGGCAGTGAAAATTGACAAGAGGCAAGAACGGCGAAGATTTCTACATAAGAAGAGTCGTGGCGTTGGATTAGCAATTCGGTGAGAATTTCTCACTCTTTAATTTAATTTTCTATTTATATATATACTAGGATGCAGACGGTGCTTAGTAGCACCCGACACCCGTCATCCACACACCATGGATGGCTTGTTTGTTTGATTGATATGTTGTGAAAATTTGTTTGTGATGTTGATGTGAAATCGATAATAAAATATTCTTGTGTTGAAAGGAAATAAAATATTTATATAGTTAAAAATATTTTATCGTTAAAAATGTAATTTTTAACGTGAAAGTGAATAAATAAATATATATAAACGAATCGGCCGATTTGTTTATATACACTGATTTGACTGATATTGATTAGGTCGATAAATTTTACACATCGCTCAACTGCACAAATAAAATCTGTGTTTGATTGTTTGAAACCCCACACGGGTATTGGGATGGTAGATGACATACACTAATCCCAATAGTTAGTTATATGTCGATCGATTGATTGACAGACTGTTATAAGCGTTGAATATTTATATTTGATGCTTATACAGTGTAGAATGCACTTTGGATGATGGTTGATTATTCATCGTTGTTATTGTATATATGTGTTGTAGAAAATCCATATAATTAACATTATATAGTAATTGATTGGGCCTCATTCCAGTTTTGAAATAGATATATTTGAAATAAAATATTTGAATAGAAATATTAGAAATAGAAAATTAGAAATAAAATATTTGAATAGGAATATTTGAATAGAAATATTTGAAAAAGAAATATTTGAAGTAGAATATTTGAAAATCGAAATATATGAAGCCGCGTTGATAGATTGACGCCATTTTGACGTGAACGATATTTATATCGATTTTATTCAAATTGAAGTGAATATTGAAGTGAATATTAAAGTGAATGGAAATTCGAATTTAATTGAATTGATTTGAAATTCGAAATAAACTGAAATGGTTTGAAATTCGAATAGGATTGAAATAGAATTGAAATCGTTTTGAAATGAATTCGAATAGAATTGAAATAGAATTGAAATCGTTTTGAAATGAATTCGAATAGAATTGAAATCGTTTTGAAATGAATTCGAATAGAATTGAAATCGTTTTAAAATGAATTCGAATAGAAATTGAATAGAAATAAATTTGAAATGAAATTGAATTAATTTGAAATTCAAATTGAATTGAAAACGAGTGGAAATTGAATTAAAAATCGTTTTGAAAAGAAAATCGATGAAGTATATATTATATATGTTATATGTATTATATAATGTCCTGAATAGAACGTGCCGCGCCGCGGCAGTTCGCGAATTTCGACCATTGACTTCGAACGGATATTGCGGGAGATCCGACCGTCGGATTCTCCTGAAACCGGAACCGTTGGGTTCGTATCGAAAAGAGCTTTCTAACGAATATTAGAAATTAGAAATCTAACGGTTGGATTTGGAATTATGTCCAAATCAAATTTGAAAAAGGTCGCTGTAAGTGCAGTTCGATGGCCGTTGATGGAAATCGACTGTACGGGCCTTGATAAAATTATTAAAAATAGTAATAATTTGTGTAAAATCATTAGAAATGATTTGTGAAGAATTGGAATGAAAAACTCCATATTTGAAAAGATAAAAATAGATTTTTATCGAAATGAACTAGTTTTGAACTAGAATTATAATTCTATTTATTTTTAAGTAAATAAATTGAATTTGAAATGGTTTTGAAAATAACCAGAATTTCCAATGATTGCATTGGAATGGATTTGAATCGAAATTGTCTTCGGAATATTTCGATGTTGGATTTCGTGATTATACAGATGTTGTTATGGAAATTTGGAAGATATAGATATATATATCGTTATTTTCAATACGATATCTGTTGGTCGTAGAATTTGATATTGAATATAAGCCGATATATTTTCTATTCAGAGCCTTGTATTTAATAACAAATGTGATTTGGGTTTATCGTGAATGGTGTCTTGACTAACACTGTTCTTGAACCCAGTTGAGAAAAGATTAAATCTTTTTATTTGGATTTAATGAAGTGTACCAATTAAATAATATTTAATTGGAATTGAATTGACATTGATTTTTGGGTTTATCGTGGACAGTGTTTTAAATAACACTTGTTCTTTAACCCGATAATTAATGAAATGTGATTTTGGGTTTATCGTGAACTGTGTTTTAAATGACACTGATTCTTTAACCCAGTTAAAGATTAAAACTAAGTGGAGTTTTAATGAATCTTTAATTAGATTGAAATGATCGAGAATGGAGTATCACCAGTTTTGCTCCAGGCGATAGTTAAATCTTTAATTAGATTTGAACGTGAAATGGTAATTGAATTTACCGATAACACCGTGGTGTTAGATATGAAGTATTACCAGTTTTACTTCATGGGATGAATAGGTTGGGATTGGGAAATTAAAACAAATGATTACTTCGGTAAGGTTCGTTAATCCCGACTAGTTGAATCGAAATTCAAAAGAAGATTAAAGAATAAAGTCAAGGAATTTATCTTTGATAAAATTAATGGGAACCTTTCCCTATGAATGTGAAATTTAGAAACTAACTTTCGGTTAGCGAAACAGAATGATTTTCTGGATATTGATCTGATGTTGGTTTCGGCCTTCGGGGTTAATATTTGGGGAATTATTCTCTGGTTAACTTACGGTTAGTGACTGATGAATTGGAATGAGGCGTATGTTGTGTAACACTTATTTAAAATATACGCGAGTTATTCGGAAAGACCGGGTTTATCCCATTCTTAATAACTGATACGACGATAAGTCGAAGATGAAGACGATGGTCGAAGACCGGAGGTCTTCACGTTATTTGGGTGATTACTGATGATCTTGATTGGGCTGTACACCCAAGAAGATGGAAACAGTTGGTGATCGTCCAGACGTACTTGGAGATCGATGGATATGCGGGGTACTAGGTGCCTCCGGTTTCGTTCAGACCCAGAGCGAACTTGTAAATGGACTGTGTGTCTGACATTGGATTTTAGTCTGTGTGATTGATCTCTATTAAATATATATCTGTTTGGCGACGGAGAATTTATTCTCTTGCTTAACGCCCTTCTCTGAGACGTACGAGCTCAGGGGTTATATACTAATGGATATCAAACACATGGAGTGAATTGCCTGTGTGGCATGCTAAGATGCAATTGATCGAGGTTTTTGTTGAAAAGCAAAGTCTTGTGGTGATGATCAAAGCACAGCCTGTGTGGCACAGCTTTGTGTAACGTGAATTCGCGAGCCTCACACCCCGGTTGTGAACCAAAAACGGGAGAAGGACCTCAGGGAGGACATGTGTTTCTTTCTAGCTAGGGTGGTGTCAGTGACCTATCAGCCCTGACATTTATATACTTTTCACCTATGTGGTTGTTGCTGTTGCGAGGCGCCTCGGTTAGATCGGACGATCCGGGTCCGATGGAGCCATTCGTTGGCTCATTTACGCCCCAAAGGGCGGGGAAACGCAGTGTTCAGGCATTTTAATCCACATCGGTGGACCGGCCCTGACGATCCAAAGGCTTGACTGGGTACTTGCCTGAGGCTCGGGCTAGAGAGTCTCGAATCGGTTGAGGACTATCTTTTGCCTTGGTTCACAGACGGAAATCCAATTTCCAAATACGTGACATTGCGGTTTTAATTGTAGAACTAGTATGGCGACATGATATATGGTACCCATGCCGCCTATGATTGATACTTATGATTTGAAGTTGTTTTATACACTATGCACTTATAATAGTATCAAATGATTTGTTTTAAACGTATCAAGCATTCTTTGGCTGTTATAAGGGAAAGCCCTATCCCCCGGCTTGCGTTGCATTGTGTGATAGGACCTGGGTCTTATAACAGCTTCATTTTTCTTTATTTAGCATTGCGCTGTTTGTTTTATGCACTGGTATTCTTGGGAGGAAACCCGTTCCGTGTTATACGGCGTGGTCCCTCGATTTATCTAACTTTCAAATAAAGATTAATAGCTGTTTTAGTTCTCACACCAGTCCCATGACTGACCTGGAGTTTATTGTTTTAACCTAAACTCTGGGTGCCCTTACTTTGACACGGGCAGCTAGTAGTTTTGGTTTTGCAGATTTATATTCATAGGATCCTGGTTTACAGCTGGAACGATATCCGGAAAGCTTTGTATCCGTATATCTCTTCTAGTTGTGTATTGTATTAATTTTCCGCTGCGATGTATTTAAATGTAATTTAAATCTCTGATATTTCTGTGTAATATTCATTTATACTCTGTATATTCTTGTAATCTGATGCATTGTTGTAATATACAATGAAATGTTCTTCCGTGTGCGTTTTATTTTGTCGTGTTCTCAAAACAATCCGCGCTTTCCCTTCTCTTCGGAGGCCGGGGAAGTTCGGGTCGTTTCATATGATGTCTTACTAACACCCCCATTTTATCTAGTAAGCACATTCATTATACCGGGTAGATGGAAAACTAAAAAGAAAATAACTATTTTGTTATCAGCAATTTCATACTACAAAAACATTTCGAACAATTGGTCATCAACAATTTACTTGAAAAGAAACTGTAAAACACACCTATTTTTCAAGGATGCAAGAACGATCGGGTGAGTCCAGAATCTCATAATAAAACACTGTTGAGTTCCAATCCTAGTCTTATTGGATGAGAAGTCATCTCGGCAATGGCAATATACTATATTAAAAT
Organism: Allium sativum; assembly: GCA_030737875.1. NCBI lineage: Eukaryota > Viridiplantae > Streptophyta > Magnoliopsida > Asparagales > Amaryllidaceae > Allium > Allium sativum. Next base: position 686,195,925 of record CM060918.1, on the reverse strand, counting down.
CAACAATGCAAATTCATTAATAAATATAACTAACAAGATATTCAATGCAAACAAATAACAAATTTGCTTCTGCATAAAAATTGGCACAAACATATTTAAGGCAAAAAATGGTACTATACCCGCCTGATAAACAATTTTGCAGAATTCATTGTAAAATTACCAATCATATGAACATATGGTGTATAGAAACAACTATATCAGATGGATAAGAAATGTGGTAAGGAAAACAAATATTAAAAATGAATGGGAAAGAAAATTGAGAAGTTAGTTATGTATACACAAAGCAGAACTTCAATACAAATTGATCAACCCAAACAGACTCGCATGAAGTGAGTGTTAGTATAACTGGCAGCTATTTAATGTACTCCCCGGCATTCTAGCATATCCAAATACGAGTTAAATTATATTACTAGGGGCATGAAGCCTTTGGTAGCTAGCGCAAACCAAAGTGGATAGTCTACAGTCATACCTCCAAATTCACAATATTTTAAAAATGTTGTTCATCCACATATTTCAACAACATGATACACATGTTATGAAAAACAAATATAACACAATATAAAAAATTCATCGTTGAGAATAACTTACTATAACAGTTTAAACAAACATTGTAGAAATAAAAACACAATATAAAAAATTCATCGTTAAAAATAACTTACTATAACGTTTTTTATTAACAAATGTTGTGGAAGATCCATCATTTGTACAATACTTTGGCATACTGTTGCAAAATCAGTGTTGTATAATAGTATTTTTGTTGTAGTGCTTGTTTATGTCCATCTATTTAAATAATATCGATTAGATGGAACAAATAATTTATTAAATAATTATTTATTGGTTGAAAACCCCACACTGGTATTGGAATGATGTTTGATTTACACTAATCCCAAGTGCCTAGACTGAATGTTAATTGATTGATTGACATGCCGATATAAGCAGTAAATAATTATTTAATGCTTATACAGTTGTAAAGGCACACTGAATGTGAATTGGATGTTTAATGTTTGTCTTTAACTATTGTCGAATACATGCGATGTATGAAATCCATATAATTAAAATTATATAGTAATTGATAAAGTCTCATTCCAATTTAGAAATAACGAATATTTTAATATAATATTCGGTGAAGAATCAAAACAAGATTTTGATGTCCGATTTTGGATGGACAACAAATACTATAAAATTATAACGAATATTGGGAAAATTGATTTCAAAATCTGATATTTCAAAAATATAATTATTTTAATATTATAATAATATGGAAAGCTAAATTTTAATTTAAAATTGAAGTAGAAGTTGAAATCGTTTTCAAACAAGATTTTAAAATGTTTTATAAAATACTTTCGAATGGAAATCGTTGAAATTCATTATATATATATAATGACTTAATATAAAGATAATTGATTTTGAAGTAAAATGATTGAAATTAAATTTCAAATGGTAGTTGAGAATGATTAATATTTATAAATTATTTTGGAAACATTTTTTATTTTATTTTTAATTTATAAATCGAATTCGGGCTTGAATAGAACGTGTTGCGCAGCGATAGTTCGCGAACGTCAACCTGTAACTTCGAACATATGTACCGGGTGATTCGACCGTCGGATTCTCCTGAGACTGGAACCATTGGAACCCTATTGAAATGAGCTTTCCAATAAAATGAGAATTTTTAAAATCCAACGGTTCGAGTTTAAGATAAGTCCAAATCATTTTTGGAAAATGTTGTTATGGATGCAGTGCGTTGGTCGATATTGGAAAACGACTGTAAGCGCCATAATAAAACTATTAAAAATATGAATAAATTATGTAAAATCATAATAAATGATTTGAAATGATTTTGGATGAAATATTCCAAGTTTGAAGAGATAAAAGATATTTTTATCTGAATGAACTGGTTAACAACTAGAATAAAGAACTGAAAGGAATTGAAATGGTTTTAAAACAACCAGAATTTTCCAACGTATGAATTGGAATGGATTTGAACGGAAATAATCTTCAGATATTCCGGTATTGGATTCTGTGATTATAGGAATATCGTTGAGGAATTTGAAAGATATAGATATCGTTATTCCCAATACGATATCTGTTGGTTTCAGAATTTGATGTTGAATATAAGCCGATATAATTTCTATTCAGAGCCTTGTATTTAAAATCGAATTGGATATTGGGTTTTCGTGAATGGTTTCTTTAATAACACTATTCTTAAACCCAGTTGAGAATAGAATAAATCTTTACATTAAGATTAATGGAGTTTTCCTATTAATAAATATAATTGGAATCAAATGAAAGATGATTTTGGGTTCATTTTGAATGATGTTTTAAATGACATTAGTTCTTAAATCCAATTAACAGTGAAATTATGATTTGGGATTTATAAATTTTTTAACTAAGATTTAATGTAATTTTCCAAAGTAAAGTTTTCCAATTTAATGAACAAAATTGGAATTGAATGGAATCCGATTTAATAATAGTCGAGATAAGCTTCTGTGAAGGAAGACCGTTGCTATTTATGGAATTTAAGAGGCTTTGTCGTTATTCCACTTATAGTATCAGCCTGATATAGAAATTTATATTGAGTATATACTGATAATAGTTCTGTAAAGGTTCCATATTTAAGGGAAGATAATTTTGGGTTTACTGGGAATGGTGTTTTAAATGACATTCATTCTTTAACCCAGTTAATGACAGGATTTATTTCCTAAATTTGAATAATCATTAAATGATGATTTTTGAGATTAAAACTAAGTTGGAGTTTTAATGAATCTTTAATTATATTGAAATGTGAATAGGGTGATTAAATTTGCCAAACACGAGAAGTGTTCGAGAATGGAGTACCACTAGTTTTAATCTATGCGATGGTTAAATCTTTAATTGAATTTAAATGTTAAATCGTAATTAAATTTACCAGTAATAAAATGGGTGTTAGATATGGAGTACCACCAATTTTTCTCCATGGGATGAATAGGTTGGGATTGGGTTAATAAAATGAATGATTACTTCGGTAAGGCTCGATAATCCCAACTAGTTTTATAAACCTTAATTTGGTTTAAGTTCTGAAAAGATATTATAAAATCTTTTGAAATGATTTCGAAGAATATACAAATAAAAGAATATTCTGGATTGGAATGAGGCGTATTATGTGTTTTTATACCACTTAATTATAAGATACGCGCGTTATTCGAAAAGACCGGGTTTAACCTATTCTGAATAACTGATACGATGATTAAAAGTCGAAGATATGAAAACGTTAGTTGATATCTGCTAAATATATATTTGTTTGGTGGCATAGAGTTTATTCTTTTGCTTATCACCCTTCTCTGAGACGTACGAGTTTAGAGATTATATATTGGTGGAAATCAATGGTATGGTATAGATTGGCAATGTGACATGCTAAGATGCAATGATCAAAGCTTTTGTTGAAAAGCAGGGCCTTGTGGTTGATGATTAAAGCATAGCTTTAATATAGCATCGCTTTGTGTATAGCGCTAATTAGCAAGCTTCACACCTTGGTATGAACCAAAAACGAGATGAAGGACCATAGGGAGGACATACGTTTCTTTCTAGCTAGGAGTGATGTCAAGGTATGGAGCCCGGATATTTTACTTATATGGATGTTAGATAGCAAGGTACCTCGGATATGGCCGCACAAGGCCAAAATGTTTGACATATTGACCAGATTTGGGTCTGATAGGACCGCAAAATGTATTGTTCAGGTATGGCCAATCCACAAACGTAGGAGTGGACCGCCCCTGCCAGATCCAAAGGCTCGCCTGAGTATGAGTCCTAGACATCTTGCTATAGGTACTCCGAATCGGATGAGGAAGATCCCTTGCCTCAGTTCATAGATGGAAACCAAATTTCCAATACGCGTTTTGTAGTTTTAGTTGTAACCCTATATGGCGACATAATAGGATGGGGTACTATGCCATCTATGATTGATACATTTATATTCGAAGCTGATTTCTTCACTATGCACTAATAATTATAAAAGATAAATTTCGCATATAAAGCATGTTTCGCCTTTATAAGGTAAAACTCTATCCTCTGGTTTATGTTGCATTGTGTGATAGGATCTAAGTCTTATAATGGCTTCATTTTTCCTTTTAGCATTGCGTTGTTTGTTTTATGGTATTCATGGGGGAAACCCCGTTCCATATCATACGGCATGGTCCCTTGATTTACCTAACATTAAAATAAAGTTAACAACTATTTTAGTTCTCACACCAGTCCCATGACTGGCTTGGAGATTGTTGTCTCCCACCTAAACTCTGGGTGCCTATAGTTTCCACACGGGCAGCTAATAGTTTTGGTTTGCAGATATTTCTTTTCACAGGATCCTGGATTACGACTAGAGCTATACGTCGGAATGCTTTGTATCCGTGTATTTCTTTTAGCTGTGGTAGTTGATGTTTTCCGCTACACATTATATTTTCAAATATTATATTTCCGCTGCTTTGTAATTTAAACATCTGATATTTTTCATTGTATATTATTTTTGTACTTTGATATCTTGTACTTTGACGTATATTGTTGTAATAACAATGAAATATTCTTCTATTTGTATTCTGATGCATCGTGTTCTCAAACAATCCGCCTTCTTATTTAGTTTAGGCAAGCCGGGAAGTCTGTGTCATCACATTGTACTTCGGCGTGGTCACCTCTGATCGACAGCAGGCGGCACAGGAAGGCGCGCGCAGGTGAGGATGGGTAACGAGTTGGGTTCGGTCGTTACCCTAGGACGGGGGCAATAAAGTTAATAAAAAAAATTAGTTATCTTAAGTGATTTAATTTGTGTCAACAAAATTTAAATCTTTATATCTTGGTCATAAGGAAACAAAATTCAACGAAACTGGAAACGTTGGTATCGCAGAGACGAAAGCTTTGCAGTGAAGCTAATTTAGAACAAGCTACAAATTTTGGTTAAATTAAACGCCCAGTTTAATTTAATTAGAACAATTGTTTTATAACGATTTCAAACCTACCAATGTGAGATCACTCAAACTAATTTTACAAGTTATTATATTTATGCCTGAATATATATTTATTGCCTGTGATTGCAAGGTTTGTTTGTTGGTTGATGGATGATGTTTACAGTTTTTACTGTCATTATTATTAAAGTGTGAATCTAAGCGTTGATGATGGAAACATGTATATTATAACTATTGATTAATGGATGGTAGTTGATATGGATGTTAATGATGTGTGAAATCCATATAAACTGATTTATATGGTAATTGGTTGAATCTCATCTCAATTTGGAATAAATTTGAATGTTTTATAATAAAAAAATCAACGAAATTTAATAAGAAATTAAAAATTGAATTTTCAAATCCAAACTGATTTGAAAATAAAGATGATATAACTTCACACAACTTTTAAAATAATTGAAACGGAGTTAATGAGGATTTGAATTAAAAACGACTTATTTTAATTCAAATTAGATTTTGAATAGTAAATTCAAAATGTGAATTCATGTTAGGTATATAAACAACGTTTTTAACTCGAATGGATTTTTCCGTTGATCTTATTTATTTTTATAATGGATGTCGAGAAAATTTGGATTTCAAAATATTATATTTTGAAAAATATTATTATTTTAATGTTATAATAATATAGAATACTCGAATTATATTTAAAATTGAATTTAAGATTGAATCGTTTTAAAACGAGCTTATAAATGTTTTATAAAAAACATTTGAATGGAATCGATGAATTGATGGAATGGAAATTTAGGATCAATAACAGCGGAATCAAGTAATTTTTCAGCCCTAAAAGCATACATGAAATTCGAAATTGGGTTAACAGTTATACCTTTCATCCTCTGCTTCGATTATCAAGATCGACTGCTTTCAAAATCAGGGTTAATCGAATCGTAGCTCTCCAATCGTCGAGCCTCTAGGGGTTGTACACACGAACGAGTTCTTATCCTCTAGCAGTGATGTGTTGCTACATTACAGTTTTTATTTTTCGAAATTGGTGTTCCTTGAGAACATTTTCGATTTGATCGGATAAGAACTCGTTCGTGTGTACAACCCCTAGAGGCTCGACGATTGGAGAGCTACGAATCGATTAACCCTGATTTTGAAAGCAGTCGATCTTGATAATCGAAGCAGAGGACATTTTGTTCAGTATTATTCATTTGCTCAAAATATAGAATAATTCATGCTATTGTCTCTAAGGCCATAATCGTATTATGCAGCCTAGTTAAGTCAGACCCAATAATAGGTTGGAGCACCACATTTTACTCCATCGCATAATACGATTATGGCCTTAGAGACAATAGCATGAATTATTCTATATTTTGAGCAAATGAATAATACTGAACAAAATGTTCATCATGCGATCCAAGAGTTATATACGATATAATTGACATAAGATGTCTACCTAATGTTGAAATGATATAACAAGGGTTTCCTTATTTCATGGTGTACACTATAGTTTATAAAGGATATTATATTATTCTTTATATACACACGTGAACCATTCTTGCGGGGATTAGATCCAGAATGGTTCACGTGTGTATAACCCCTAGAGGCTCGACGATTGGAGAGCTACGATTCGATTAACCCTGATTTTGAAAGCAGTCGATCTTGATAATCGAAGCAGAGGATGAAAGGTATAACTCCAAGGAAACCCTTGTTAATTTCCATTCATACTTTCTGTTATTAATCATTATTTTGGCAATAATGTTATTGCAAGTTATGTATATTCAATGTAAATTTAGTTTGTAAGCGATCATTAGCAAATTTCGACCATTAACTTCAAATTGACGTACCAGGAGAATCAACCGTCGATTTTTCCGAAACGTAAAACTTTTGGTTCAAAATGAAAAGAGCTTTCCAATGTTATTTTAAGTTTTAAAATCCAATGGTTAGATTTTGGGATAACCTCAAATCAAATTTCAATACAAATAGCGTAGTCCTATAAATGACCAAAAATTAGATTTTAAAGAAATATTCAATTTTAAACTGTTAAAAATATGGATTTTTTTGATAAATCATAATAAATGATTTAAAAGTGATTTGGTCTAAATATATTTAAATGTGGACAATATAAAGCTATTTTGTGAGAATTAGTTATTTAACAAAAGTGATTGAAACAGTTTGAAGTTAATAAATACATAACCAAGTTAAGTTTTTTCAATGTATGAATATTGGATTTGAATGGAAATAATCTTCGGATATTTCAATATTGGACTCCGTTATTATACGAATACTATTTCGAGGAATTTGGAAGATAAAGATATTGTTATTCCCTATACTGTAATGTCCCGTATTTTTAACGGTTAATAATTTATTTATTTAATTATTTAAAATTTGGGTTGGTAATTTAAAATGACCAAAATTAAATAATAGTGAATATTTAATTAAATAAAAAAATTAAATAATATATTTAATTTCCGAAATAGTCGGAAATAGTAGAATTCACAATATTGTGTGAATTGAACTATATATAATATTTAATTCAGTTTAGAATTGAATTATAATAACGAATATATTATTTAAACGAAGTTTGAACGTATAATTATATTATAATTATAATCGAGCTTGAAATGGCACTGCAGTTCGTAATTTGGCGATTTGAACTTTAAATGAATATATAGAATCCGTTTTAAGTCGGATTTCTATGAAACAAGAAACGTTCGGATCTGTTGAACGATATTTTTCTAATGGAAGAGAAAAATCAGGATTTCATCATATAGATTGTGAGTTATGTCCAAATCAAATTTCAAAAAAGTCGTTATGGAATTCCTTTATAATTTATAATGATTTATGTATATTATAAATGGATTTTCAATATAAATTGAATACTGATTTAACTGGGATTTGAAATATCGAGTTATAAATTCTGATATGTATATTTTGAAGCTGTGTGATATTCTATTATGAATATATACGATAATATTTATTTATTAATATTTAATTTAATTATTTTTAAATATATTAATATTTAAATGGGTTTATTTAGGGATTTAAAAATAGCTAGTTTTGCAAACGACCTCCGTTTTCGATGAAACTAATTTTGTTGGATCCGGAATATTAAATTATTGTTAGATTTCAATTTTCGTGATTTTTGGAGTCAGTATGTGGCCATATAGGATTTTAATGTGAAAAACATTCAATAATTTGACTTTAAAATGCGCTGTGTGAGCAAATGGACTCGGAATTCGATGAAACAAGTTTCGTTGGGTCCGTAATGTTGAACAATAGATGTATGTCCATTTTCGTTGAATTTGGATATAGTATGTGATTACACGAATTTTTAAATAATAAATACTAGCAGCAGTTGATTAAAACTGAATATAAAAAATCAATAAAAATATATAAAAACTCCTATAAATAATCCTGACACTCCTCTAACCTTGACCATTCTTCCCGTAGTCATCAAATTCTTCAACCGCTAGTTCTTTCTCTTCTCAAACAATTCGTGACAATTAAATATTTTTAGAAAACCGAATTAAAATATATAAATCACCAAATTCATATTTTTGGAATCCCCCGAGGAGTAGCATTGAATCAGTACCCCTTTTGTTTGTTGTGACACTCAGTTATGGAGTCCGACACAACATCGTTTGACTTAGGGTTTGAATTTTTGGGAAGAGGAAGGATCGATTCGGGATTTAGTGCTTGTTTCGGGTTTCAGCGGGTAGATTAACATCTTGTAGAGGAGTTTGGAGGGATTCGGTCACCCAAGCTATCGCGTTTTTCACTGTAACTGAGGAACGGAGGTCGAATTCGTATTTCACGTAGGGCATACGAGTGGAGAAAAATGGGGTTGGTCGTATAGTACTAGTGAAGAGAAAGACATTGGTGTATTTTGTGTGTAGATTAATGAAGTATAGGAGGAAAGGGATGGGATGGAAGTTTGTGTAATGGTGGGGATACGGGAATAGGCATCAAGAAGAACGACGTGTGTTGTATATCTGGAGTATGGGGAGAGACAGGTGGTGACAAGAGGAGTTGTAGTATTTTTAGATTTTGATTTCACGAATGGTAGAGGAAGGAGTTTCAATTTTTCTAAAATGTGGAAATGGTGTTCGAACCAAATGTAGGGGATGGTATTCTGAAGTCTCGGAGGAAGAGGAAGTTTAGATTGGATGCAGGTGGCCTTTTTGTGGAGATAGGCCGTAAAAATTCAAGGTGAAAGCCCAAGTTGAAATATACTAAGTTATTTAAATTTAAATCATATATGTAACTTGTAAAATGAATAACTAATTCATACACTATCAGAATTCAGCGAAACCAGATCCGTTGGGATCGTGGGGACGGGGTCTACACAATGGAACTGACTGGGGATGAATTGGAGCTCGTTATAATTTATAGCGAAATAAATTGTCTGACTGAATCAACTGACAGTTATCGTTATTTAACGATGACCGTCCAATGTGAGTAAATCTCACTAACTCTATACAGTTTATATTTTTATAAATATAATCTAGTATTGATAAATGATGATTGATTGTTGTGTGTTGATTGCTTGGTTGAATTGCTGATTTATTGGTTGAAATTATAGATAACGATATACATATAATCAAATATTGATTCTGTTTATTAGAATATTTCATATTGGAATGAAATCGATGTTATTTATATTGTTTAACATCTGTGAATGCAGGGAGACAGGTCGGAGGGATCCAACTGGATTCCTCAATATTATAATACTGTTTGTTTTTATATATTGTGATATATGATGTGATATAAAATATGTGATTTATTATGATGACATTGGTCATGTTATTGGTTATTTTAAATACCATACTAAATGCCAAACTGATGGAAAATACATGGTAAAAAAAGAATATGTTGATAAAAGAAAATTTCATGAATCTGTTGCACAACACAGCAATATACTTATGACTAAAAACAAAAATTAACTTACTTGGATATTGAGCATTTATATGTAAGAACTCAATTATTTGCGCTGAATATGAATAGGTACAACTTCAGAAATGGGACCTAGTAAATCCTTTATCACTTACACAAAGTCATTCTATTTTATACAGAGGAAAAGAAAGAAAAAGCGATTCCCGTAGTAGCGGCAAGTTTTTAGTAGAATCAAAAAAAGACTGATCCCTAATATTAATTAAATAATTACAACTACTATAATAAATAAATTAAAAACTAATAACTAACTTATTGCTTCATATTGTCGAGCCCTCAGCAGTGTTTATATCAAACTGCGTCGGACCTTCCCCGAAATATAACCTAGAATTAGATCTTCATTATATAAAATATAAACGGATTCACCTATAAATAAACTAATAACACCAATCCCATTTATCATTCCATCAATTATATGTCTATCAAAAAACTAAACTAGTTTTTCTAGTTTTCTTACATTTCTAGTAAAAATCTTAGTATAAAAAATATCTATATAACCACGATTAAGGTCCTCCAGGAATTCCTTCTAGAGCCTGTTGAATAATTTTTATAGATTCCTCCATTTCACTGATTTGTACTAAATAACATGCTAGTGAATCTCCTTCTTTTTGCCATTGGATTGCAAAAAGGAAAATTCAGGAAAAAGAACCGATTGTATTAAAAGTTTAAGAGATACCAATACTCTTTTTTTCAATCATTCTGCTCTTGATCAATGAAATGGAATAGAGTGCTTAGATTTTTAGGGGTATATTAATTATAATATTTTTGAAACTATTCACCGTACAATGAAAATAATAATAATAAAGTGAATTAGAAAGACGTATCCCGAGTTTTTAGGAACTATTTGAATTAAGATTCAAACAGTTCCTACAAATCCTGTCTCCGCAACATTTTTTTGTCACTAAAAATAAAAAGTTTAATTTTTAGGTCTCAATGGGCGGTTCCATCGTTTATAATCGAAAAGAAAAGTTACAATAGGTTTTCCAAACCAAAAGGACATTTTCTCTTCTTTAAGTTTTCCCAATTCCCGAAAAAGGACCAATTGAAGGGGAGGGTTTCGCCAAGGTTGTATATCTTTTTTCCGCCTACTCAAGTCCAAACCATTGGGACCCCGTAGAGGTTCTAACCAGGGAGCACGGAAATCCCAAAAATGCATAGTTTCTCCTCCAAAAATAACCTCTTTTGGTTCCTATATAATTCTTATGTATTTGAATGCGAAATTTTATTAGTGCTTATTCATAAACAATCCTCTTATTTACGATTAACTTCTTTTAGAACTTTTATTGAGCGAATACATTTCTATGGAAAAATAGAACATCTTCAAATTGAATCAACTATAACTCTAGCTCTACTAATTGGATTGAACAAGATACAACTTATTTGAAATGAATTAAATGAACAAATTAATAAAAATAAATTACCACTTGTAGTTATGCATAGAAGATTCCTCTATTTTATTTATTTAATTAGTGAAGCACTCTTAAACTGCCATGTCAACCATTATAATAAATCCATTGAATAGTTTTTTGGAGACATGAAACGAATTGAAAAAAAAACTCGTAGCAAAAGGAAGTGGTACTGAGATCATTTGTCTTATATGTACAACAGGGATCATCCCATCTTAATCGAAAAAGAAAATATTTTTTCAAGAAGAAATTGAGTTCTGCTTCTTTCTTGCTCTTAGATTGTTTTTTTTAACCCATTTTAATGTCTGCTCCTGTATAATCTGTCTCAGCATCTTTTTCTCCTGTATAATCTAAAGAAGTGAGGAATCCCCTTCTCGACTCTGACTCTCCCACTCCAGTCGTTGCTTTTCTTTTTGTTACTTCGAAAGTAGTTGCTTTAGCTTCAGCCACGCGAATTTTCGATATTCCTTTTTATTTCTCATCAAACCACGGCAAGTCTTTGTGAAATAACTCCGATGGAAAGAAAAAAGAAGGCGTTCAGAGACCTCCTGGCCCAACCCTAGGCACTCTAAGATCCTTTTTCAAACCTTCTCCCATTTCGAGTCAAGAGATAGATAAATAGACACATCCCATTGCACAACAGTAGATTAAACTAATTTTTTAATTCTAACTAAACTATTTATTATTGATGAGCCATAGTAATTGCGCCTATCAAAGAAACTAAAAGAATTATAGGAATTTGTTCAAACGGAAGATAAAAATCTGTTGATAAATGAATTCCAAATTGTTGTCCAAGTCACTTCACTTTTTGTCCAAGTCACTTCCCTTTTGTCCAAATCACTTCCCTTTTTCTTTGTGAGTATCGGGAATTTCCAGATAATAGGTAGGAACATAAACTGAAACATGAAATACTGGAATGTAAAAAGTAAATTTTCAAAGTGAATATTGAAAATGAAATATTTATATATGAAATAAATAGGATATTATAAAAGGAAATATTTGGAAAACAAATATTGGAAAATATAATAAAGGATTTATATAAAATAAATAGAATTATATAAAAGGATTTATATAAAAAGAATATGATTATATTAAAGGATTCATATAAAATGAATAGGATTATATAAAAGGATTTATATAAAATAAATAGAATTATATAAAAGGATTTATATAGAATAAATAGAATTATATCAAGAATTATAAATGAGATTTAAGTGTTAGAAATAAAAAAGGAGATTTGAATGAATAATTCTACAAATAAAAAAAATATAAATAGAATTTGGGTTTGAGGTATTGTTTTTAAATATGAGATCAAACTGTTTTGATTATATAAAGATATATTATTCGCATTCTATGTGAAAATTAGATTAAAGTACATATTTTCCAAATAAAATATTATAAAGGAATTTGGGGTTAGAATTAGGAATTTAAATGGAATTACTGAAATTAGAAACTGACTGGAAATTAGTTGAGTTGAATGGCTTTCTGGGTACGATCTGATGTTGGTTTCGGCCTTCGGGGTTTATGCTTGGGAAGTTGTACTCTTACTAGTTTACAGTTAGGGACTGATAAAGGTGGGAAGATATTGATGTGTGAATCAAAAATGGAAACGTTTTCCAAAGTTAATAACGTATATTTTCTAATTTTAGAAAATAAGAAATTTATGAATGTATGGAAACGATAAATGGGAAATTGGGAAATGAAATGATGATCGATCGGTAAGATTTCCATTTGGGAATACAACCGTTGTTTGTACACATGTTTTCCTTTGATAGTTAAATCACCGACTATCAAAGATTTTGACCATTTCCGTTGTCAATACGGAGAGACTGGGATCAGATATATTATCTGAAAACCACTCCGTATGGCATTAGCTTTGCGAATCAAATATGATGAAGATAATTGAAGACGGAGTTATGCAAGGGCTGTTCAGTAAATCGTAGGCAGAACTTTTCTAAGATGGATTTACATAATAGTATCTTCGGTTTGTCCAGTCCCAGGACAACCTGTATGGAAGAATGTCTGACAGAGTATATTTAATAGATCGCGTAAGTTGATCTCTTAAAACGTTTTTACATTTGGTGGCGGAGGAATTCGTTTCTCTTAGCTGTTTACCCATGGTATGTTTAGAAAAATCAATTTGTGATTTGGCGGGTATGACGATGTGATATTCAAAGTGAAGAAAGGCGTGGTTTGTAAAAGGATACGTTATGGCCTCAAGCCTCACAAACAGGAATGGTATAAAATCGGGTAGGTCGAATGGCTAAGTGGTTAGCTGCCAATTAGGTTGTATTGTCACCTGATCTAGAGAAATTCCATTTACTTCTATAATCTATTTCGATGTTATCCCTTTCAGGAAACGGTTGCTGATCCCAACCGTTGGTGATAATACATTCGGTACACTCAAGCGAAATGAGTGACCGGTCATGTTTAGCCTGGGTTACAAGATGTTCTTGTTGAACCCGGTGTATTCCTCTCTAGAGATACACTATCGGAAGGTGGTCCCATACCTTGGCAGTTGGAATTCATTACCCAATAAGCACCCATGGTTTTTGATTATATATTATGTATGTAGAACGTGAGATGAAAGCGTTCTGCTAGATGATTATTATATTGTGGTTGATAGACATTATTATAATATCAAATGAGTTTGATATAAAGATTTTTGTTCCTTTCAAAAGGTTTTTGAATGTCGGACCAAGTGTTTTGGATTCTCATAAGGGAAAAACCCATTCTGTTATACGGCGTGGTCTTATTAGATATCGCTTATTTCCCAAACTGTTTTAAATTGTTTTACTCACACCAGTCCCATGACTGACCCAGAGTTTATTTTGTTTTGTTTCCCCTAAACTCTTGGGTGCCCAAATTTGTACGGGAAGTCAAGTAGTCAGATTTTTACAGATATACTTGGAGAGATGGAGCAGGAGGCTTTAGGATTATATAGGTATTATTTTTTTCCGCTGAGATTTAAGTGTTATACTCAAATGACAGATTTGTATTTCCAAGTTATGTTGTATACTATATTTTATTCGTTCCGCTGTGAGATTCGTGTTACTCTGATGATGTTGTATGTTCTTCTTCTTCTTTTATTCTAAGTTTCTATCTTATCTATTCTCACCCTCTAGTTTCTTTCATGGACTATCCGGTATTTCTGATGCTTAATAGTCGACATTGGGTTATATGTCGATTACTTAGGATCGCAAAAACCCAGGTCATTACAGTGGTATCAAAACTTAAGGTTAAGTAATTACCATGGCTCTGTGGTGCAACTTAGTAGAGATGGGGTTAGTGCTGCCCTAGATTGAGTTGAGTGTATATATACGAGAGAGCGTACGTGTAGATTTTATAAATATTGTTTTATATTGTGGAGATTTACTGGTTGAGTTGTTTATGAGTTCTGGTTGATTAGTTTGATCCACTGTATCGGTAGGGGTTTATAAACACTTGAATACGATGGACCGACACAGTATGGTTCGAAAAGAGGGTAAATGAAATAATTTTATCCAAATTATGTTTTGATATAAACAAAGTATAGATATTTGATATATTATAGTATATAGGATGTGTTGGTTGTTATTATATTCAAATGAGACTATAAAAGTAAAATGGTTATGTAAATAGCCAATCGGGATTCATATAAGTGTAATATATGAAATCAAATGGATTAAATCTGAATTTAAATCAGGATTGAAATTAAAACCCTGGAAATTTGGAAAAGATGTTTGTAAATGGACTTGGATTAAATATATGAGAATTTTAAAATCCTGAGAGATTTTAAATTGTTTACAAGCATTGTGAAGGATATTTTGAAAGTGATTTCAAAATAGAGGTGTTTAAATATGGTTTTGAAATTGTTATAGTATTGAACTCACTTCGATAGCTGGAAAATAACTTTGATGATGATGGCCACACCATCAGTGTCATTTTCGAGTTGCTAAGTGACGGATTACTACCAAAGATTTTATTTTTGAATTGTTTTGAGAAAAGCAAGTTGGTTTGAATTCAAAAATGAAATATTTGATTTTAGAAAAAAAACTAAGTGGTTTAGATCTCCCAGGAAGGAATTGTTTGAATTGAAAACAAATTAAATAGGAATCCGAAATGGTGTTGGATTGATGGGTTAAGAAATTAAAAATCGAGAATGGAACTTTGGTTCGAAATGGAATTCGACTTAGGTATAACCGAATGGTTGGGTTTGAGGATAAAAACTGGTTGGAGATTTATTGGGATGATATTGGTATATGATGAATTGGCAGTAGATGGAAATGATATAATGACATGCCCGACAAAAAGGTACAAGTTTATTTGTATATGAGTTTGGTGATTTTATGAGCTAGTTTGGCAAGCCGCTTGGCATTTTGATTTTCTTTTAGGTTGGAGAAGGCCTAGAGAGGCGAGTTGTAGTTGTACCGATTGACCCATACAAAGGAGACGCTGGCGAAATTTTTCGAAAATTTCGGGTGTTAGAAAATTTTCAGAATTTTTGAAAATTTCAGTTGGTAAAAATAAATTAATAATTTAATTAAAAGTACTCAGTTCAGTTGAAACTGAAGTTAAAGAAGTAAACAAATAATTTTTTTATCCAGTTAATAGGGTTTGTTTTCTACCATAGCAATTTCGAGGAATGTAACATCCCATATTTTTAACGGTTAATAATTAATTAATTTAATTATTTAAAATATGGTTTGGTAATTTAAAATGACCAGAATTAAATAATAGTGAATATTTAATTAAATTAAATAATTATATAATATATTTAATTTTGAAATATTCGAAAATAGTATAATTCACAATATTATGTGAATTAGATTATATATAATATTTAATTCAGTTAAAATTGAATTATAATAATGAATATATTATTTAAACGAAGTTTGAACATATAATTATATTATAATTATAATCGAGCTCGAAATGGAGCTGCAGTTCTTAATTTGGCGATTTGAACTTTAAACGAATATACAGAATCCGTTTTAAATCGGATTTCTGTGAAACGAGAAACGTTAGGATCTGTTGAACGGTATTTTTCTAATGGAAGAGAAAAATCGGGATTTCATTGTATATATTATGAGTTATGTCCAAATCAAATTTCAGAAAAGTCGCTATGGAATTCCTTTATAATTTATAACGATTTATTTATATTATAAATGGATTTTCAACATAAATTGAATACTGATTTAACCAGGATTTGAAATATCGAGTTATAAATTATGATATGTATATTTTGGAGCTGAATGATATTATATTATGAATATATACGATAATATTTATTTAATTTAATTATTTTTAAATATATTAATATTTAAATGGGTTTATTTAGGGATTTAAAAATAGCCAGTTTTGCAAACGACCTCCGTTTTCGACGAAACTAATTTTATTGGATCCGGAATATTAAATTATTGTTAGATTTCAATTTTCGTGATTTTTGGAGTCAGTATGTTGCCGTACGAGATTTTAATAGAAAAACAGTCGATAATTTGACTTTAAAAATGCGCTGTATGAGCAAACGGACTCCGAATTCGATGAAACAAGTTTCATTGGGTCCATAATATTGACAATAGCTGTATATCCATTTTCGTCTAATTTTGATATAGTATGTGATCACATGAATTTTTAAATAATAATAGCAGCAGTAGTTGATTAAGACTTAATATAAAAAAATCAATAAAAATATATTAAAAACTCCTATAAATAATCCTAACACTCCTCTAACCTAGACCATTCTTCCCGTAGTCATCAAATTCTTCAATCGCCAGTTCTTTCTCTTCTCAAACAATTTGTAACAATCAAATATTTCTAGAAAACCGAATTAAAATCTATAAATCACCAAATTCATATTTTTGGAATCCCACGAGGAGTAGCATCGAATCAGTACCCCTTTTGTTTTTTGCGACACTCAATTGTGGAGTTCGACACAACATCATTTGACTTAGGGTTTGAATTTTTGGGAAGAGGAATGATTGATTCATGATTTAGTGCTTGTTTCGGGTTTCAGTGGGTAGATTAACATCTTGTAGAGGAGTTTGGAGTGATTCGGTCACCCAAGTTATCGCGGTTTTCACTGTAACTGAGGAACGGAGGTCGAAGTCGTATTTCATGAAAGGCGTACGAGTGGAGAAAAATGGGGTTGGCCGTATAGTACTAGTGAAGAGAAAAACGTTGGTGTATTTTGTGTGTAGATTAATGAAGTATAGGAGGAAAGGGATGGGATGGAAGTTTGTGTAATGGTGGGGATGCGGAAATAAGCATCAGGAAGAATGGCACGAGTTTTATATCTGGAGTATGTGGAGAGACAGGTGATGATGAGAGGAGTTGTAGTATTTTTAGATTTTGATTTCATGAATGGTAGAGGAAGGAGTTTTGATTTTTCTAAAACATGGAAATGGTGTTCGAACTAATTGTAGGGGACGGTATTCTAAAGTCCTGGAGGAAGAAGAAGTTTAGATTGGATGTGGGTGGGCCTTTTGTGGTGATTGGCCGGAAAAATTCAAGGTGAAAGCCTAAGTTGAAATATACTAAGTTATTTAAATTTAAATCAAATATGCAACTTGCAAAATGAATAAATAATTCCTACACTATCAGAATTTAGCGAAACTGGATCCGTTGGGATCATATGGATGGGGGCTACATAATGGAACTGACTGGGAGTGAATTGGAGCTCGTTACAATTTATAGCGATATAAATTGTCTGACTGAATTAACCGACAGTTATCGTTATTTAATGATGACCTTCCAATGTGAGTAAATCTCACTAACTATGTACGGGTTATATTTTTAATCTAGTGCTGATAAATGATGATTGATTGCTGTGTGCTGATTGTTTGGTTGAATTGCTAATTTGTTGGTTGAAATTATAGATAACGATATATATATAATCAAATATTGATTCTATTTATCAAAATCTCTCATATTGGAATGAAATCAATATTATTTATATTGTTTAACATCTGTGAATGCAGGGAGATAGGTTGGAGGGATCCAATTGGATTCCTCAATACTATAATACTGTTTGTTTTCATATATTGTGATATATGATGTGGTATAAAATATGTGATTTATTATGATGACATTGGTCCTGTTATTTGGCATTTTAAATACCATATGAAATACTGGAATGTAAAAAGGAAAATTTCAAAGCGAATATTGAAAATGAAATATTTATATATGAAATAAATAGGATATTATAAAAGGAAATATTTGGAAAATAAATATTGGAAAATATAATAAAGGATTTATATAAAATAAATAGAATTAAATAAAAGGATTTATGTAAAATGAATACGATTATATAAAAGGATTTATATAAAATGATTAGAATTATATAAAAGGATTTATGTAAAATAAATAGAATAATATAAAAGGATTTATATAGAATAAATAGAATTATATAAAGGGAATTATAAATGAGATTTAAGTGTTAGAAATAAAAAAGGAGATTTGTATGAATAATTCTACAAATAAAAAAATATAAATAGAATTTGGGTTTGAGGTATTGTTTTTAAATACGAAATCAAACTGTTTTGATTATATAAAGAAATATTATTCGCATTCTATGTGAAAAATAGATTAAAGTAAATATTTTGCAAATAAAATATTATAAAGGAATTTGGGGTTTGAATTAGGAATTTAAATGGAACTACTGAAATTAGAAACTGACTGGAAATTACTGAGTTGAATGGCTTCCTGCGTATCGATCTGATTCGGCCTTCGGGTTTTATGCCTGGGAAGTTGTTCTCTTACTAGTTTATAGTTAGAGACTGATAGAGGTGGGAAGATATTGAAGTGTGAATCAGAAATGGAAACGTTTTCCAAAGTTAACAACATATATTTTCTAATTTTAGAAAATAAGGAATTTATGAATATATGGAAGCGATAAATGGCAAATTGGGAAATGAAATGATGATTGGTCGGTACACATGTTTTCCTTTGATAGCTAAATCACCGACTATCAAAGATTTTGACCATTTCCGTTGTCAATACGGAGAGACCGGGATCAGATATATTATCTGAAAACCACTCTGTATGGCACTAGCGTTGCGAATCAAATATGTTGAAGATAATTGAAGACGAAGTTATGAAGGGCTGTTCTGTAAATCCTAGGTAGCAATTGCCTAAGACGGATTTACAGAATTGTACCTTTGGTTTGTCCAGTCCCAGGACAACCTGTATGGAATAATGTCTGACAGAGTATATTTAATAGATCGCGTAAGTTGATCTCTTCCAACGTATTTACGTTTGGTGGCGGAGGAATTCGTTTCTCTTAGCGGTTTACCCATGGTATGTTTGGAGAAATCAATTTGTGATTTGGCGGGTATGACGATGTGACATTCAAAGTGAAGAAAGGCATGGTTTGTAAAAGGATACGTTGTGGCCTCAAGCCTCACAAACAGGAATGGTACAAAATCGATTAGTTCGCATGGCTAAGTGGTTAGCTGCCAATTAGGGTGTATTGTCACCTGATCTAGAGAAATTCCATTTACTTCTATAATCTATTTCGATGCTGCCCCTTTCGGGAAACGGTTGCTGATCCCAACCGTTGGTGATAATACGTTCGGTACACTCAAGCGAAATGAGTGACCGGTCATGTTTAGCCTGGGTTACAAGATGTTCTTGTTGAACCCAGTGTATTCCTCTCTAGAGATACACTATCGGAAGGTGGTCCCATACCTTGCCAGTTGGAATTTATTACCCAATAAGCGCCCACTGTTTTTGATTATATATTATGTATGTGGAACGTGAGATGAAAGCGTTCTTCTTGATGATTATTATATTGTGGTTGATAGACATTATTATAATATCAAATGAGTTTGATATAAAGATTTTCATTCCTTTCAAAAGGTTTTTGAATGTTGGACCACGTGTTATGGATTCTCATAAGGGAAAAACCCGTTCCGTTATATGGCATGGTCTTATGAGATATCGCTTATTTTCCCAAACTATTTTAAATTGTTTTACTCACACTAGCCCTATGACTGACCCGGAGTTTATTTTGTTTTATTTCCCCTAAACTCTTGGGTGGCCAAATTTGTACGGGCAGTCAAGTAGTCAGGTTTTTACAGATATACTTGGAGAGCTGGAGCAGGAGGCTTCAGGATTATATAGCTATTATTTTTTCCGCTGAGATGTAAGTGTTATACTCAAGTGGCAGATTTGTATTTCCAAGTTATGTTGTATACTATATTTTATTCGTTCCGCTGTGAGATTCGTGTTAATCTGATGATGTTGTATGTTCTTCTTCTTCTTCTATTCTAAGTTTCTATCTTATCTATTCTCATCCTCTAGTTTCTTTCATGGACTATCTGGTATTTCTGATGCTTGATAGTCGACATTGGGTTATATGTCGATTACTCAGGATCGCGAAAACCCGTGTTGTTACATATACGTTATCTGGTTGTTTCAGAATTTGATATTGAATATAAGTAGATGTGATTTCAACTTAAAGTCTTATATTTGATACCAAATTGGATTTTGGTTTTGTCGCAAATGGTGTCTTCTATAACATTGTTCTTAAACCCAGTTGAAATTAAAATTTATGGAATAAATCTTTTAATTAAAATCAATGAAGTTTTTCCAAAGTGAAGTTTTTCAATTGATAAAATTTAATTGAAAAATGGAAGTTTTATTTTGGGTTTATCGTGAATAATGTTTTAAATAACATTTGTTCTTTAACCCAGTTAAAGAAAAGATGAGTTCTCAAGTTTGAGTTGTAATAAATCTTTCGATAAAATTTGATTGAATGAAATGAAGATTAAAACTATGTTAGAGTTTTAATAAATATTTCAATAAAGATTTGATTGAATAAAATGGAACTGAGTTAGAGTCTGAATCAATCTTTAATTAGATTTGAAATGGAAGAAGGTAATTAAAACTTATCAAACATGAGCAGTGTTAGATATGGAGTACCACCAGTTTTTCCCCATGGGACGAATAGGATGAGAATGGGATAAGGATATGAGAGATTTCCTTTTTGTAAGGCTCGATAATCTGGATAAGGCTTATAAACCTTAATTTTAGTTAAGTTTGTAAAAAAAGATTATATAATCTTTTGATATGATTTCCAAAAAATGAATTAAACAAGAAGTTTAAATGATGTAAATCTTTGATAAAATTTATGGGAGTAATTCCCAATGTAAAGGACATTTGAATAAAAGAATATTCTGAATTGGAATGAGGCTTTGATATGTTATATATCACTTGATTTTAATAATGTGATAGTTATTCAGAAAGACTGGGTTTCGACCTATTCTAAATATCTAATATGATGATTGTCGAAGATATTGAGGACGGTGGTTGAAGATCGAAGATCTTCACATCGTTCGGAATATTATTCATGCCTTTAGGAAGGAATCTTACAAGTATATAACCAAAAATAAATGATAAGTTAAATTATAGAGTTAACCAGTTCTATCATACCCTTAGTTGTTAAAAGTCTATTGCTCCAACAATTTAATTTATCTTTAATGGAATCCAATAAGTGAAGAGCATTCGTACTATTAATTTCTTATTAAATAAAGGTAAACCCAAATACTTAATTGGAAATTTGGATATTTGGAAGCTTACGCAGAAGAAACCAAATCTTTTATTTTATTATTTTTATTTATATAAATTAGAGACTTTTCTTCAGTAACCTTCATACCAATATCTTCCAAAGACCGCAACACTCTTTTAATATAAAAAAATATTGCCTTGTTTACATTTAGAAAATACCATTAAGTCATCAGCATATATCTAATGAGAGATGATCAAAGTATTATTATAAATGGGTAAAAGATTTCTTTTAGAATACTTTGTGTCAAATAATATCGAGTAATATTCCATCATAATTGTGAATAGATACGATGAAAGAGGGTGACCCTAACATAATCCTCTATTTCTTATAATGTAACCATTCCTTAACCAAAACTGAGAAAGTAGAAGTAGAAATACACTTGTAAATAAATCTACAAAAGATAGGTGGAAAATTGATTTTGTTCATAATATAGATAATAAACTCTCTACTAACTCTATCATATGCTTTTTGTAGATCAATCTTCAAGAAAAGTTTATCAGCTCCAGGTCTATTGAAGCTTCTTACCATTTCATAGCCAAGTAAATTATATTCATATATGTATCTACCGACAATAAAAGTATTTGGTTGCCTGAAATTAAATCTGGCAGAATTAGTTTCAACCTGTTGCAAAAAACATTGCTTATGATCTTATATAGAACCTCACAACATGAAGTAGGTCTAAAATTGTTGACGTCAAAAAGTGGTCTTTTGACAATTGACCCCAAATGCACAAACCGTATACGGATCACAAATAATCGTAGAATATGTCTAATCACAGGTAATAAAATAATAAAGAGATCACACATAATTTTTATAGTGGTTCACCGTTAACGGTCCAACATCCACTTTATAGTCTATTGTTTATATTGCCAGATTACAATACAGTTTAATTCTAGGTACGAAAAGTACAAAAAAGTAATGATATTTCACAAACACAAAATCCTTGCATTTGATAATGGAGTTCTGCCCTTCTATGATGCAAAATCCTTGCGTGTAAGAATCTTAGGAAAAAGCCGATGTGCCAATTCCCTCTCTTTTTGCCCATAAAATGTGTATTTATAGGTGGAGGTCGAACCCGGGTCGGTATGACATGTGGCGTACGATCTGGGTCGATAAGGTAGTTGCTGACCGCATCTTCAGGTAGTGGAGCTGTCTTCTATGGTTCAGTGAGTACGCATGTCCTCAATCTAAAAAATTAGGAAGTAGTAACCATGTCTTTAGCCAAGAGAATAGGTCAGAAAACTAAGTCAGCATTCGGTTCGATATATCAAACCGACTTCGGTTCAACATAGTCGATCGAACATAATATGTCCCTTCAAGCCCAAGCCAACCATGATGCTATTAGAGCTGATTCTAATCAGGCAATCACTGACCCAAAGTGCGCCGATTCGAAATGATGCTTTGTCGAAGTGGGTCGACCATACCTTTACCGCTTTGAAACCAAAGTGTTGTTAAGGTAGGTCGAACTAACACCACCGAGCCCAAATCAAAGTTGATTTATGCACACATCTTTGAGTGATATGATGCATTGATTGAGTGAGTATGGGCTCTTTTGAGCATACGTCTAAATCCTAAACAATTTAATAGCCAAAATTCCATGATGTGACTGCCTTGCCAAAAAGCGGGTCAACACTTTTGCCCCTAAAAACATATCTCGTTGCGCAAGATGTGTTTTGTACTCCTGTTGACTCGAGGTTTGCGATCTTGTCGGATCATTTATAATTTCCATGCTTGCCAATGCATTTTTCCAATGAATAGTTTACAACTTCACTGAGCTCTTGCCAAGTACCATCCCTACTCGGAGATCCATGATTGAGCCATGCCTAAGCCAAGTATCAACCATACTTGATAATTGAAGTTCCCGAGCGTCAAGCGTCGGCTACACTTGAGGTTCCAAGCCACTTCGGGCCCTTTCCATGTGTAAGCCATACATGACGGTCTTGGCTAAGTGATCCCGTTTTGGGGAATCACGTAGCCCTTGCCAAGCATGAACCATACTTGGGCTCTGGCCGAGAATAAACCATACTTAACGTTCCTGATCAGATTCACCCGCTTTCGGGATCTTCTAACCCTGGCTAAGCATAAACCATACTTGACATTCCAAGCCTCACCCGGATCTTTCCAAGCATTAACTATACTAGACGATCCCGATCGAACGAGCTTGTGTTTGAGTGCCATCTGATCCTGGCCAAGCATCAACCATAGTTGATGTTCTTGGGTAGGTGATCTGCCAAGTTTATGACGAAATTCTTACTTATTGTCATGCATCAACCATACACAATGGTCCAAAGTTTAAATTTTAGGAGACGTTGTGCCTAATGAGCATCAGCCATACTCATTGAACTTATTTATTAGAATATAGAAAACACAATGTCTATCAAGCATCAACCATACTTTCCAAACTTTTATTAAAGAACTAAATGCATGGGTACAGTTTAAAAAGAAGATTGTTTATTACCATCATAAAACTTTCTTAGGAGTCATTGTGGACTCCGTACAAGAGTAAGAGACTTAGCCATTTATTACAAGCTTGTTAAATGCTAACGTAAAGAAATGGATAGTTATCGGTTTCGGAGCATGCATAGTTCGTACATGGGTAGGCCGAAGTATCCATTATTCATTGTCCAGTTTCCATATGGGCTTGGTAGCCGATAATGATTCCTTCTCGGAAGTTAGGCTCACTCCCACGCCGTTCAGCTGATGACTGGCCCTAAATCAGGTATCCAAACAGGAATATTCATGTAGTTGTCCTCTCCTTATAAACTCCTCTATAACATCACGTAGTTATTTGCGTTCGTTGGTGCTATTTCCATCCCTTTCATGGAACGAACGGAATTTTCCTAACGTTTGGGAATGCTCTGTTGGCTATTTTCCAGACTGCCTCCTCATTAGGAGCATGCCCTTGATATCGTGGTAGATGTCTTCAAAACTAATGATTATCTTTGTATATGAGTCGTATTTAGGTCATCTCCTGAACTTGCTATCCCAGTCTTAGTTATTCTCAGCCTTGCGCTTTCCTTTGTTAGATGGAGCGTCATCTACTATTGCATTGATTTCAAGGGCTTTGCGATCAGCCTTTGCATCCTCCTCTCTAAGAAACCTGTCATCCTTGAAATAACATTCTTTGATATTCTAAAGGGGATCTAGTTCCAATGATCTTTTGAACTCGTTGTTCACTAAAATTCTGGAAACAATCGCCATCAACACCATTGATGGATCTGTTTGGTCAACTGCGGCTATCGCGGCGCTGAATCTCTCCAGAAAAGAATTTAGAGATTCTCAGTCTTCTTCCTAACCGTAGCCAAAGTCATCATATTATTAGGTCATGATACATGGACCCAAAACTATCCCATGAACTTCTCAATCAATACTGTCCAGCTGCTAATTGAGTTAATTTCCAGTTATCTGAACCATTGAGTGGCTATGTCTAATGGGAATAATGGAAAGCATTTATCCATCACTTCTTATGATGCCCCAAGCACTTCCACGTGTCTCATATATCACATGGGTTGAACGGTTGGGTCTATCCTTCCGTCATAAGGTTCCAACACAGTTAGTTTGAAATCCGATGGATTCCTCGAGTTCCTTATGTTGGAAGTAGAAGGAATCTTTTGGACGTTGTCCATGTCCTGACTTAATAGACCGCCATGAATCACTTGTAGAATGATCTTAGTTATTTTGTTACCTGCTAGCGGGACGTTGAGGTTGTCCAATCCAATAATAAGGTTTAGATTGGTGTTTTGCATGCTCCCTAGCATGGTTGTTGCCCCTCGGTTATCCACATTCCTTTCCGAAACATGAGTCTCATCAATGCCAACTTCTTTCCTTAAACCTGGAGCTTGGTTCACACCATCTTGCATTGCTGGCACATGCAAAGCTTGATTAGAGGTGGGGATCTCATCACTAAGTCGGCTCTGCTCGAGATGGTCGAACCGAACTTTCAATTCGACTATGTCGAACCGAGTTTCCTACCTATCATGGTCAAGGCGAAGGCCCCCTAGTGGTTGTTCCCCTGAGTTTGGCTATGTTGTTGTTGGTTCGCTGGCCCCTGCAATAGTTTACTTCGCTTGATCTGTGGCCTTCCTTACCTGTGTCAAGATCTTCTACATGGTTGCATCCAACTATTCAAATCAAGCTTACAGTCCACCTATTGCCACATCCAATTCTTCCTCCCTCATCAAGTAAACAGAGGGATTTCCATCTGAAGTTGACTTTTGGCCTTCGTCCTCTAGTACAGCACCTTCGGTTCGAGTAGAAGCTCTATCTTTTTTCTCTCCGTCATGGTGAAGAATTATGGGTTCGAAGCTCTCTAAGTTTAATAGAATTCCAAATTGCATCCCTTTTCCTGGCATGCCAAAGTATTGACATCAAAAAGTGGTCTTTTGACAATCAACCCCCAAATGCACAAATCACATATAATTGCATAATTTTTCCAATCACAAATAACAGAATAATAAAGAAAACACGCAGAATTTTTATAGTGGTTCGGCATTAATGAGCCTATATCCACTTTATAATTTATTGTTTATACAGTCTGATTACAATACAGTTCAATTTGATGTATGAAAAATAGAGACAATAAATGATATTTCACAAACACAAAATCCTTTGATTCGATAATGGTGAAACTTCTAGGCTGCAAAATCCTTGCATGTAAGAAGTTTGGGGAAAAGCTAATGTGTCAGTACCCTCTCTTTCTGCTTAGAAAATGTGTATTTATATGTGGAGGTCGATCCCGGGTCGGTATTCCACCTGGCATTTGATCTGGGTCGATAGGGTAGTTGTCGACTGCATTTTTAGGTAGTGGAGACATCTTCTCTAGTTCGGTAATACACATGTCCTTTGATCTGAAAAAGTAGGAAGTAGTGACCACGTCATTAGCCATGAGAATAGGTCAGAAAACTAGGTCAGCATTCATGCTAGCGTTCGGTTTGATATGTCGAACCGACTTCGGTTCGACATAGTCGATCCAAACATAATCCATCCCTTCAAGCCCAACCCAACCATGATGCTATTTGAGCCAAACCATAGCTATGAAGTAAAGTGATTTCGATCCAGTAATTACTGACCCAAAGTGCGCAACGGCCTGAAATGATGCTTTGTTGAAGTGGGTCAACCCGACCTTTACCGATCCAAAACCAAAGTATTGTTGTAGTAGATCGAACTAACACCACCGAGCCGAAACCAAAGTTTGTTTATGCACACACCTTTGAGTGCTTTAATGCATTAATCGAGTGAGTACGGGATCTCTTGAGCTTACATCTGAATCCTATACATTCTGATAACCAAAATTTTATATGTGACTGCCTTACCAAAAGGCGGGTCAGCAAAAATCATGTGGTTGAAAGGCATTCAACTTTTTGGGAATAAGGCAAATGAAAGTATGATTAATCTCCTTTATAATTTGTCCATTAATAAAAGCATCATTGAATTCCTGACATAGAATCTTTCAGTTCATTCCAATGGATTTTGAAAATTTTAGCTCCAAATATGTTTGGTCCTGGACCACTCTCATCGTGCATTTTAACAATAGCTACATGTATTTCTTCCATGCCAATATATTTATCCAGCATTTTTTTTCTAGAATTAGTAATTAATTTTTTAGAGATAATGTCAGGGAAGCTAGAATTAACCGATTGAGCATTATACAAGTCATTAAAATAATCGATGGCCTTGATTGTGAAAACATCATTAACTATCAGAGATTTACCATTAGAATCAAATAAGTAGTTTATTTTGAGCTTTTCTTTGTTGGATGACATACTTAATAAAAGAATTTAGTAGGAAGATTAGCTTCAGCTAAACCCTTAATCTTAGCTTTCTATCTTAAGTCGGTACTCTGAGCAAAATATGCTCTTCAAGCTTCCTTATATTAAGTTGATATTGTTGTGACAAAAGATAATTTTCTGGGTTGGAGATTAATAATTTACCATCTATCATTTTCCTTTCTCAATTCCGCAATAAGCCTATTAAAGACAAAGTGATTTCCACTCCAGTACTTGAGGTCACGTTGAATAATTTTTAGTTTGTTGATTAATTGAAATAAGGTGTTACCTTATAATTTGCTTTTCAATATTGGAGAAACCACATTAAAGTAACCCTCTCTGAAATTCCAATCTTTCATAAATCTAAAAGGAGGCCTTTTTACTGATATTATCAATACTTTTGCAAAAAAAGTGGTTGTAGATAGGGGTATGGTCATTGGTAGAATGATTCCTGCACTGCACTAATAGAGAGGGGAAAAGATCAGCACATTTCTAGTTTATAAAAACTCTATCAATTATAGAAGAAATATTACAATTCAAACCACCCCTCCATGGTAAAGATTGTCTTTTATATTAGGTTCAATAGTATTAAGCCAAGTTATACATCGAAAAATTTAGAGCCAGCATCCAGATTAGATTTATGAGAACTGATTTTGTCAAATGTGTATAATATATTATTGAAATCTCCAACGATTAACCAAGCACAATTTACTGAAGATTTAATTTCTAGAAGATGATCCCATAAAGACTGTCTTTGAGATTGCAAATTGTAACCACAAACCGAAGAGATAACAAGATGAAGATCACCTGTGTAAGAAAATTTATAGTTAATGCACTGATTATCTATTTTCAAAAATTGGTGCTTCCAATATTTTCTGTCATAGCCAACTAGAATTTTACCCTTACTTTCAATAGTATTGTTATTGATAAACTCCTAGTTATTATATTTTAAAACATAGTTAACAATAGATTGGTTAGGCAACTTATGCTTGCTTCACTAATGCCATAAGGTTAATCTCTTTTCTTCAAATTAAATCATATAAGCCATTCTGCCTTGTTAGAGAATTAAAGCCACTCATATTGTAGAATAGCAAAGCTATATTAAGTTATTTGTTTTTGGTTATTCCCCTAGTTTTCACACCACTAGGGAGGCTACTTTCTTATATTACCTTTCTTGATTTGGACCTTGCTTTAATATGAGAAATAAGATTATACCATTTTGGGTTAGATTCGACAAAAGGCTCACCAATAGCTACCACTTCTTCGCCCTTTAAATATTTAAATTAATTATGGTTCTTTTCTTCTTAAAATTATCAGAAGATTTATCTAAATCTTCCGTATACGTATCTTCTTGGCTTGAAGTGCCAACATCTTAATTTTCTATAAATAACTACATATCATCCTCAGAAGAGACTAAATTATCCATTGCCATTTCCATTGTGTTAGTTTCCTTCTCCTCTTTATCAGAGCATTTAAGACCTTCCTCAGAATGAACATATTGAATTTCCTCCTCGCCATCGTTTATGAAATTTTCTGCACTATTTAAAATCTCATATTTATTTGACATAGTAACATTATTAATATTATTAATTTTAGTTCGCATAGTCTCAGTTAATTTAGTATTACAGCCTTGAAATATATCATTACCCAAATCATTTGTTGAATTGCAGTGATACTTCTTAAATCTTAAGTCTTTGTTTCAATCTCTTTTGAAGTAGATGAAGCTATATGACAATCATGTACATTTTGAATGCCTTTGTTATCTATTTCCATTAAATTATATTTGTTCACAATGTCTTTTTGTTTCCAAATCTTTCTCGCTATGCATGTGCCATTAGCATGACCAAATACTTTGCAATTAGAACAGACAATAAGATGCCATTCATATATTATTCTCTGCCACACTGTCCTCCTCTCATAACACAAAATTGGAATTTCATTACGAAATGAGAAATTAACATCTATCTCCACATGAAGCATATGATATTATCACTAGCACTTTGGTAACTTGATGTAATTTTATACAATAACCCAAAACTGAAGCAATTCGGCTAATGGCTTCGACAAACTAGAAATCAGGATCTAAATTTGGTAGTTGAATCCAAATGGGAATAGTATGATGAAACTCACATGATAACTTCATCATGAGGTGCCATTTTTTCATAAATATCAATTTTTTGTTATAAAAGTATGGTCATGTCGCAAGATGTTTTATAACCTTCTGCATTGTCTAATTTTATGATAAAGAAGTCATTTTCTCTCATGTATAATTGATATATGCCTTTGATAGACCAAGAGCGATCAATGTAATCCTTTAAATATTTGTAATACGGTTTATTACCATAAACTTAGAAGACAATAGAGTTTTGCCATTTTTCTCTTGCTTTGTTAACTAAATTATCATCAATATTACCTGAGATTATCTATTATTATTGGTTCAAAAAATTTAATTGAATGGATTTTTCATGGTAATTATTCTCCTTGCTAATTTCCTTATATGCCTTCGAATAGTTATTTCTAATAGCACCCTTATCTAGATTGCAACTTTGGATCAAGCAGAGGAAACCCGGTAGGAGAACTTAAATGAGGGTTTCTCTGCCCATATATAGAATCGTTCAGTTTATGAACAACCACATCTGAAACTGGATTGTGTCCTTAAACACTAGTTATGTGTTCAGAAATTTGAGCATCAGGAGGATGACCCATCTCTGATGATGGAGAGTTGAAATTAGGAAACGCTGATGATGCCATAAAAAATCTTCTAGGAGTCCAGTTCGCAAACATATCATATATTGATCAAGAAGGAGTTGGCCTCGCATTCTTTTAGGATCATAACTGTTGATAAAGATAACAAATCCCTCATAGAGAAGAATAAAATGTTGAGAAAAGGAGTTTGCTGAAACAAAATGCTATGAAAAGAAAATGAACATCTCAAAAAGGAAATGGAGGTTAACTGAGCTGAAGTGAAAGCATCTCGAGAAGCTAAAGATCAAGGAGAGGAATCAAACCGACTTTTGCTTGACCATGTAGAGAATGTAAGAGGGGAATTTGAATCCCAACTTGAATGACCTAGGACAAATGCTCGAGATGCTAAAAGGAAGAGTGCTAAAAAGAAGAGTAAAGATAAGCTCAATTCCGCTATTTTGGGCTTTATACAAAAGTGATTCTCCATCGTGAACTCACATGAATTAAAAACTATGAAAGAATCTTCTCTTTGATGTGGGAAAAACTTCTTGGTGATGAGTCTTTTATCTTAGAAGTTAAGGAACTAAATGAGGAAGGGCTTGAAGCAATGTACCTAACGGGAGATAGGCCCTATATTTTGGGGGAGGGATGAAACTTATTAAGTGAAGATGTAGAAACAGAGGTGGCAAATGCAGTCGCTCTAAGAAGGGGGAAAAAGTCAAGAATGAGAACATCATCGTTGCTCACATTGTTGTTTCAGGAGACCATTCGTCTAATCATGTAGGCGCTCTTCAATCCTTAGTCGTTTTGCCTACAACTATAAGCGATGCATCTCCATCAACTATCACTGATCCAGGATATGACCCACGCCAGATCATTCTTATTGCCAATTCCTGAGTGAAAAACTTCCATGGTAGGCTCAGGACAAGAGGTTGAAGGTGTACCAACTTTTTCTCTAGCTTTTGAAAGGATGACCAAGGCTTGCGAAGAGGCCATTGGCTTCGTGGTAATTCACCCGAGAACAAAGTTAGACTAATCTTTCTTCGTCTTCATGCTATAGGTATACTTCGGATGCAACTCCCTACTTCCATTTCGATGATTCTAGCTTTTGGACCTTTCGTGCTTCCATTTCCAACATGCACAAAAGTCATATCCTAGGATGATACGACATATAATTGGATAAAAAAGGAGGAAATAAAATACTTGGAAACTTTGATGAAGTTTGAACATGTGACGGCCGCCCCGCACCAGCCGACATTTCCAACGAAAGTGCGTTGTGCCGCTGTCCAACCAGCACGGGACGGTCGCTGAAGAAAGGAAAAGAAGGGAATTTGAACTAGCAAGGAACCTGTAGAATGTCTCACAGCGCATGGAATAAAATATAATAATAACATACTTGACATAAAACAGGCGAGACGGTGCATAAGCTGAAAACTAAACCATCATAGCAGCGGAAAATCCAAAAACAGCTTATGTTCCACATCATCTTTATTACAACTTTTAAAACTGTCTCTAAAGCAAAGTAAAGGAATGGTACACTACTAATGCCCAAAGTAGTGACCAACAGCGGCACAGGGAGCATATATATAGAATAGTACGTGTAAGCCTCCTACTCATCTCCGTACAGCTACTCGTGCACAACCAGCTAACCTGTCTCTAGTCTGCCCATTTAAGAGCACCCAGAGTAATAAGAAGAGCAATAAAACTCTGGGTCAGAAAAAATTCTGGCATGAGCTATAAGCAGCAAAACAGAACAATAACAGGTATACTAAACCATACCTAAACCAGAATCTACAGCCAAAGACTTAGCACAACAAGATGTACAATACTCTAAGGTGACACTAACATATGGTGTAAATATACAGGGGAGGGGGTGTGCATGTCATAATGATGGCAAACAATCAAGCATAGCAACCATCCTCACATCTCTCACTCAGTGCGTAAAGCATACGATATCCACCGCTTTGATCACCCAAATCCTTGCTATGATCACTCTGCCCCATGGAGTCATGGCGACTCCATTGCACTGATCCATAGCCACTAGTCCTTGCTATGTCCACTCTGCCCAATGAAGTCATGACGACTCCACTGCACTGGCTCATAGCCTTGCTACGATCACTCTACCCCATAAAGTCATGATGACTTCACTGCACTGATCCATAGCCAATATCCGTCTCTCAGTGGTGAAACAAAGCTATGGACGTCAATAGCCCCTTTGCACACGTCCCGCAGCAAAGTCCAATTCATGGAGTTAACTAGTTGGGTCCCATCTGGATCTTGAGTTCTACTTCCTATTTGGACTTCCTTTACATCTCGGGTTTTGGTCGAATTGGAGTTGGTCTTCAGAAGAGTCGTTGAGTAGAAATGGTGGAAGTCCAGAACCGGTTCGGATCGGCCATCTGGTTCGGTTCGGTGGTGCTTAAGTCCTGGTTCGAAGTACTTTTCTCTGGTTCGGTTCGGGCGTATGGTTTGGTGCTTCAGCTTCAATTCGAATGTGTCATGCCTAAACTCCCTGTTCGGTTTGGCTACCTTGGTTCGGTTCGGCTATGCCGAATCGATCCCATCTCTACTCTTCTTTGCCTTCTGTTTTACTCTTCTCTGGTTCCAGCTAGTTTACTCCGATCCGGGCCCTCCTTATTGCCTTTGCATCTTTTTGTGCTAAGTTTCAGTCTGATTCGAATTTCCTTGCCCGTGCCTCTGATCCGACCCGATCCCCCTAACCCGATCTGATCCGAAACCCAGCACATTTCCTGCAACTTTTCCAGCGATTGTATTACGCCATACGACGGTGTTTTCTACCATTCTAACTATTCTAATCAATCACAAAGCATACCATACGGTCATAGCAACATATAGAATTAACCACAATCACCAAAACAACAATTTGATATGTTAAAATGGATCAAACATACCCAAAACCCATATTTCCCACTTAATCATGTTCAACAATAACTAATGTTAGGATTAGCAAAACTTAACGAAACAAACCCAAATTTCTAACAGAGCCTAAAACAATATTTCGAAATTTATAAATATTTTTACAGAATTTAATCATGTTTAAATTCGCTAATTAACACTAATTACCCTTAATTAACCATAATTAGTGTAAAACAATGCAAATCACTCACTTAGCCACAAATTAACTTTAGATCTGAAACTATCTCTGATTTGAGTTGAATCTCTATGCAACACAGCAGCTCCAACTCTGATTTGGTGCTATTTCTCCTTGATTTAACATAGATTAGGCTAAAACTTGATTAGAGAGCGATTTGGAATGAAATTAGAAGGTGGAGGCCATTGTTAGGGTTTCTAAGAGGTAAATGACGGCTAGAAAACTGAAATAGAATGAAAACCTAACTCATTTCAGCCTTTACATAACCCTAATCCCAAAATGGGTTATGGGTCCATTCACTAATCACCTTATTTGGTCCGGTTAAGCAGTTTTTCACCTTCTAAACCTTATTTCAGCCATATCTCCCAAACGGTAAGTCCATTTTTCACAAATGGTCACTCTTCGGAAAGCTAAACCATCATCCGGATCTAATGGAAGTGGTTTCAGGTCAAAATTCCTTACCAATCAAAAGTTATGGCCAAAACAAGATCAGCTAGGGGTAAAACGGTCATTCAAAAATCAGCAAAAATCGTTAACATGGGAAATGACCCCAATAATCGTCCCCTAATGTCACACGACCATACGACTACTTATAAGAAAGAAAGAAATATTCTACGATCCTCCGATGTGTAGAACGCGGGTTGTTACATTCTCCCCCCTTAAGAAATTTCGTCCCCGAAATTCCTTAACCCAAAACATACAAAGGATCCTGCATGCCTACCAGTCATTCATAACAATTAAACATACAAAAACAAACAAACAAGTCTATCCTAGCATGCGGAAAACTAAGTCGCAATTAAAATCTTCCCAGACAAAGAGTTCTGGATACGTCTTCTTAATGCTCTCCTCTGTCTCCCAAGTATAGTCATTCTCATCCTCGCCCCACTGAACTTTGACTAGTTTCACCACCTTCCTTCGAAGCTGCTTCGTATCGTTCCCAACAATGCGCATAGGCATGCAATTCCCAACCGCCTCGGGTTCAACCCTGATATCGTCCAACTGATCAGGTGAAATAGTTACACTAGGGTCATGCACGAATTTCCTTAACTGGGAAACATGAAATACGTTATGAACTCCTGGCATCTTCTCTGGTAATTCAACTTTATATGCCAAATTCCCAACTTGCTCGAGAACTAGGAATGGACCAACAAATCTTGGTGTTAACTTGGCTCTCCTACCAAATCGTATCACGCTCCTTAATGGAGAAATCTTGACAAAAACCAAGTCACCAATGGAGAATTTTAAATCTCTTCTCCTCTTATCAGCATAACTCTTCTGCCTATCTTGGGAAACCTTCATTCGTTGTCGGCTGATCTTAATCTTGTCTGAGGTTTCTATTATCACATCTGGTCGAAGCACAAACTTCTCACCGGTTTCTAGCCAACATGATGGTGAGTTGCACGGTCTTCCGTACAAAGCTTCAAATGGAGCCATGCCAATACTGGATTGATAACTATTATTATATGTGAACTCCACTAGATGTAAATGGTCATCCCATGATCCACCGAAATCCAATATACAAGCTCTTAAGAGGTCTTCTAATACTCGATTCACCCTCTCTGTCTGACCGTCGGTTTGAGGATGATATGCGGTACTGAGATGTAATTCTGATCCTAACACCTCTTGTAAGCTCTTCCAAAATCCACTAGTGAACAACGGATCTCGGTCACTCACAATGCCTTTGGGTATTCCATGAAATCTCACTACCCACTTCATATACAGTTCTGCTAACTTAGTTGTTGTTCTATTCGACTTGACGGGTATAAACCTTGCACTCTTGGTCAGTCGGTCCAAAATCATCCAAATGTTATCATGGCCCGATCTAGTCCTTGGTAACCCATCAATGAAATCCATTGAAACTTGTTCTCATTTCCATTCTGGAATTTCTAATGGTTGCAACAAACCACTAGGCTTCTTTTTCTCAGCTTTAACTCGCTGGCAATTCATGCATCTGGATATAAACTTCCCAACATCTCTTTTCATCGCTTCCCAGTAGTAGGTCTGCCTCATATCTTTATACATTTTGTTACCACCGGGATGTATGGTCAGCTTCGAGTGATGACATTCTCTTAGCGCTTCATCTCTCAATCCATTGACATTGGGCACAACTAGTCTTCCATTCTTTCTAAGCCACCCATCTCGATCAAGCCCATACTTTTTCATCTCCTCGTCGATACTCATCTCTAACCTGGAGATGATTTCCAATAGGTTAGGATCGTATCTCTGACTGGAACCAATCTGCCCAATCAAAGTGGGTCTGATCGTCAAACTTGCTAATACTTCTGGATCCAATTCGCACTTTGGTCTGAAATCATACCCAGTGATGTACTCCAGTTGCTTCCATTCTAGAAACATAGCCCCTAAACTGGCATGTCTTCTACTCAATGCATCAGCTACCGCATTGCCCTTTCCTGGTGTATATGCGATATTGAAATCGTAGGAAGCCAAGAATTCTAACCATCTTTGCGGTCGGAGATTTAGATCCTTCTGAGAGAAAAGATACTTTAACGATTTATGATCGGTAAACAACTTGAATCTTCCCCCCAAGATATCATGTCTCCGCATCTTTAATGCGAACACTATCGCTGCCAATTCCAAATCATGGGTAGGATAACTTTTCTCATGCGGTTTCAGTTTTCGACTAGCATAAGCTACAACCCTACCTCCTTGCATCAACACAGTACCTAGTCCGGTATCACAGGCATCTGTGTATACCATCATCTTTTCATTCCCTTTAGGAATGACTAACACTGGTGCACATGTCAACTTTTCCTTTAGACACTTAAACGCATTCTCGCACTTTTCGTCCCAAACAAAAGCTTGATTCTTCTTGGTCAACTGAGTCAACGGTGCTGCTCTCTTAGAGAAGTCTTGGATAAACTTACGCTAATATCCAGCCAATCCCAAGAAACTTCTTACGTCTGTTGCATTCTTGGGCGTAGACCAATCTTGTACCGTAGCCACCTTTGCAGGGTCCACGACAATACCATTCTCTAAAACAACATATCCCAAGAATCTCACTTCCCTCCTCCAAAAGTGACACTTAGAGAACTTTGCTTTCAATTGGTGTTTTCCCAACACCTCCATCACGGTCCTCAGATGCTCCTTGTGTTCTTCCACTGCCCTCGAATAAACCAAGATATCATCTACGAACACAAGAACAAACTTATTCAATTGATCCCTGAATACCCCATTCATAAGATCCACAAAATATGCTGGTGCGTTGGTCAACCCGAATGGCATGACCAACCACTCATAGAATCCAGACGGTGTCCAGAAAGATATTTTAGCTTTACTCTCAGCTTCCACCCTAAGCTGATGGAAACCTATCGCGAGATCTAACTTGGAGAACACTCCCGCGTCACTCAACTGATCAAACAAATCATCTATCCGCGGTAGAGGATACTTATTCTTCCTCGTCACCTTATTCAACTCGCAGTAGTCCACACACAATCGAAGGGAACGAACTGCCTTGGTAGCAAACACAACTGGTGCTCCCCACTCAGAAACACTTCTTCTGATAAATCCCTTCTTCAACAGATCACTTACTTGCACCCCGAGTTCTCGCTGCTCCCTTGGTGCCATACGACGAAGTGGCATCACTATAGGTCTGGCATCTTTCATTAAATCAATCTGAAACTCAATCTCTCGGTGTGGTGAAAGTCCGATCACTTCCTCGAAAACGTCCGGATACTGGCCAGCCATGGGCACATCTGACAACTCATGATGTAGGATGTCGAGGGAATTTCGAAAACTAGTCATTACCCCATCACTAGGTAGACCACCAAACACTACCCTCCGCCCATCATCTGCTCTAACTATCACCAAAAAGCCCTCACAGTCTACCACCACCCCGTATCTTTGGAGCCAATCGACTCCCAAAATAATGCCAAACCCAGTAAAACCCAAAACAAAGCAATCACAAACAAACATGCATCCATGACTCGATAAGACCACATTACGACAAATCATGCTAAGGCTAGTTGAACCACCAATCAGGTTCGTCACCGTTAAAGGTCTATCGACTATCTCGGGTTCCAATCCCAACCTATCTACCAGGTCACTAGATATGAAGGAACGGGAATCTCCGGTATCAAACAATACTCGAATAGGAACATCATAAACAGAAAGCATACCTTGAATGACGACATTCTTTCCTTTCTCTACCGCGGTTGGGGCATTCGACGAAGAAGGAACAACATTAAGAGCATATGCTTTCACAATCTGCTTCTCCTTAGGGGGTTGCGGACACTTATCCTTGTGATGTCCCACTTGGCCACAGTTGAAGCACTTCCTGTCCGCTGGTTTTGCTCGACATTCTTTACCATAATGGCCCTTCTTGCTACAGCTAAAGCACTCAACATCTTTCTTGCTCTTTTTCTGACCATCCTTAGCTTGGTTCTGACTCTGCTTCCTTTTATTCTAAGAATTATTCTTGCCTCCACCGCTTGCTTGCGGCTTTCACCCCTCTGCAGATGCGACATCTACTTCAGTATTGGGTTTAGGATAAAGGCTCTCTGACCTCAATGCTTTCCCAACAATCGATTCAAAAGTCTCATCAATATGGTTTATAAGCCTTTACCCCAAGTACTGATCTAAACTAGTTATGAACTTCTCGTTCTTCTTCTCGGGAGTGCCAATTAGGGATAATCCATACTTCGATAAAGTATCGAACTCAGCAATGTACTCCGAGACTGCTCTACCATTATGCTTAAGCTCTAGAAATTTCCTAAACAATTCTGATTTCCGAGCAGCTAAGATAAACTTATCACTGAATCGGGCCTTAAACTGATCCCAAGTAACTTGATCCTCTGGAGTAGCTGCCTTAATAGCATTCCACCAATTCATCGCCCGCCCTTGCAGCTGATGGGATGCTAGCTTTCTCTTCATCGCATCCTCAATACCCAAGTCTTCGAAGATACGCTCACAGCTATCCAACCAATCCTGAAATTTTGTAGCCGATTCCGTTCCGTGGAACGGTTTTCCACCAAGACTAGTGTAATCCTTGCATAGCTAGGCGAAATCGGCTCTAGGCGCCTGCACCACCACCATTTGCAGAATTGGGAACTGCTCCTTGCACATTTCTAAGCATCTCTCTCATGAAGTTAGTGAACATCGTCCTCATATCAGGAGCATTCCCTTTATTAGCTCCTCTACCAGTACCCCTTGTATATCGGCTCATCGTTCAATCTGTAAGGAGAAAACGATTAATCATCTCTTCAGTGGTGCCAGTGCAATGCGACTTCATCCTTAAATATACTAATAGTATATATATATATATATATAGCTTTTGAAAACCAAAATATCACAAATACGCGCTCTAATATACATACTATCTCTCTCTCTCTGGTGTCTTCCCTAAGTTAACTACGCAACCTAGAGCTCTGATACCAAATGTGACGACCCGCCCCGCAACAGCCGACATTTCCAATGTAAGTGCGTTGTGCCGCTGTCCAACCAGCATGGGATGGTCGCCGAAGAAAGGAAAAGAAGGGAATTTGAACTAGCAAGGAACCTGTAGAATGTATCACAGCGCATGGAATAAAATATAATAATAACATACTTGACATAAAACAGACGAGACAATGCATAAGCTAAAAACTAAACCATCATAGCAGCGGAAAAACTTAACACAGCTTATGTTCCACATCATCTTTATTACAACTTTTAAAACTATCTCTAAAGCAAAGTAAAGGAAATGTACGCTACTAATGCCCAAAGTAGTGACCAGCAGCGACATAGGGAGCATATATATAGAATAGTACGTATAAGCCTCCTGCTCGTCTCCGGACAGCTACTCGTGCACAACCAGCTAACCTGTCTGTAGTCTGCCCGTTTAAGACTACCCAAAGTAATAAGAAGAGACATAAAACTCAGGGTCAGACAAAAGTCTGGTATGAGCGATAAGCAGTAAAACAGAACAATAACAGGTATACTAAACCATACCTGAACCTGGACCTGCAACCAAAGAGTTAGCACAACAAGATGTATAATACTCTAAGGTGACACTAATATATGGTGTAAATATACAAAGGAGGGGTTGTGCATGTCATAATGATGGCAAACAATCAAGCAAAGCAACCATTCTCACATCTCTCACTCAGTGCGTAAAGCATACGATATCCACCTCTTTGATCACCCAAATCCTTGTTATGATCACTCTGCCCCCATGGAGTCATGGCGACTCCATTGCAGTGATCCACAGCCACTAGTCCTTGCTATGCCCACTCTGCCCCACGAAGTCATGACAACTCCACTGCACTGGCTCATAGCCTTGCTACGATCACTCTGCCCCATGAAGTCATGATGACTTCACTACACTGATCCATAGCCAATATCCGTCTCTCAATGGTGAATCAAAGCTATGGACGTCGATAACCC
Organism: Allium sativum; assembly: GCA_030737875.1. Taxonomy (NCBI): domain Eukaryota; kingdom Viridiplantae; phylum Streptophyta; class Magnoliopsida; order Asparagales; family Amaryllidaceae; genus Allium; species Allium sativum. The sequence continues at coordinate 686,156,146 of CM060918.1, read as the reverse complement.
CTTTGCATGCGTCCCGCAGCAAAGTCCAATTCATGGAGTTAACTCGTTGGTTCCCATCTGGATCCTAAGTTCTACTTCCAGTTTGGACTTCCTTTGCATCTCGGGTTTTGGTCGAATTGGAGTTGGTCTTCAGAAGAGTCGTTGAGTAGAAATGGTGGAAGTCCAGAACCGGTTCGGATCGGCCATCCGGTTCGGTTCGGTGGTGCTTAAGTCCTGGTTCGAAGTACTTTGCTCTAGTTCGGTTCGAGCGTATGGTTTGGTGCTTTAGCTTCAATTCGAATGTGTCATGCCTAAACTCCCTGTTCGGTTCGGCAACCTTGGTTCGGTTCGGCTATGCCAAACCGATCCCATCTCTACTCTTCTTTGCCTTCTGTTTTACTCTCCTTCGGTTCCAGCCAGTTTACTCCAATCCGATCCGGGCCCTCCTTATCGCCTTTGCATCTTTTTGTGCTAAGTTTCAATCTGATTCGAATTTCCTTGCCCGTGCCTCTGATCCGACCCGATCCCCCTAACCCGATCCGATCCGAAACCCTGCACATTTCCTGCAACTTTTCCAGCGACTGTTTTACGCCTTATGACAACGTTTTCTACCATTCTAACTGTTCTAATTAATCACAAAGCATATCATACAGTCATAGCAACATATAGAATTAACCACAATCACCAAAACAACAATTTGATATGTAAAAATGGATCAAACATACCCAAAACCCATAGTTTCCCCTTAATCATGTTTAACAATAACTAATGTTAGGATTAGCAAAACTTAACCAAATCAACCCAAATTTCTAACAGAGGCCTAAAAAATTATTTCGAAATTTATAAATATTTTTCCAAAATTTAGTCATGTTTAAATTCGCTAATTAACACTAATTACCCTTAATTAACCATAATTAGTGTTGAACAATGCAAATCACTCACCTTAGCCACAAATTAACTTTAGATCCAAAACTATCTCTGATTTGAATTGAATCTCTATGCAACACAGCAGCTCCAACTCTGATTTGGTGCTATTTCTCCTTGATTTGACGTAGATTAGGCTAAAACTTGATTAGAGAGCGACTTGGGATGAAATCAGAAGGTGGAGGCCATTGTTAGGGTTTATAAGAGGTAAATGACGGCTAGAAAACTGAAATAGAATGAAAACCTAACTTATTTCATCCTCCCCATAACTCTAATCTAGAAATGGGTTATGGGCCCATTCACTAATCACCTTATTTGGCCCGGTTAAGCAGTTTTTCATCTTCTAAACCTTATTTCAGCCATATCTCCCAAACGGTAAGTCTGTTTTTCCCATATGACCACTCTACGGAAAGGTAAACCATCATCCTGGATTCTAATGGAAGTGGTTTCAGGTCAAAATTCCTTACCAATCAAAAGTTATGGCCAAAACAAGATCAGCTAGGGGCAAAACGGTCATTCAAAAATCGGAAAAAATGGGAAATGACCCCAATAGTCGTCCCCCAATGTCACATGAGCATACAACTACTTATGAGAAAGAAATAAATATTCTATGATCCTCCGATGCGTAGAATGCGGGTCGTTACAGAACATGATTTGGAACCAGGAGAAATAGATGTTAGACATGGAGGAGTCAGCTTGGAAAAAATGTTTGCAAATATGGATGAATTATAAGCTGTTAGGGAAGAAAAGAAGGTCAGGGAAGTGGTTATCACCAGTGTTAGTGGCGAAACTAGTGGTCCAAGCATGTAAGGTAAGATGCACAATAGAAAGCCTAGCTTGCCACGAAGAAAGAAGGAACTGAGGTAGATAAAAAGGCATAGGAGGAAGCAGTGAAGGCATTAGCATTAACTGAAAGAGTGATTGATCCTATGCCTTTGAAAGCAATCCTTCCAAAAAACGACATCACTGAAATACCAAACGACGCTGAAGGATCTTTTGATCAAGATTAGGCAAAAGGTTTTGAGATGAGGTTCCACACTAGTACAGCCTCAAAAAAAGATGGGAAAGGTACTGGTGAGGGCGGAAGCAGCACGAAGAGGAAGAGGGAACCAAGAACAAATCACCCGACAAAAACGTTGGCGGGAAGAAGAATGGTAATCCTTTTAAATGAATTCTTGGCTGTATTTTCTACTATTTTGTCTAGATATTGTGTGAGCACGACCATCACTTTTGCTTATATGATAAGACATGTATGTACATCTTGATGTTGTAAGTAAAAGTTTGTTTTTCCTTTATTTCATACATATTTTGTCTAAGTTTTCGAGCCTTGGTACACTTTCCCTTGATCGCACTTGCATGTTTTAACTCACCGTTACCCTTATATTTGGATCGTTCATCTGATACTTTACTCTCGAGATCTCCTTTCAGTCATGAACTCGATTCATTTAAAGTTCAAAGTTATTGATTCTACTTTCAAAACCTCCTTCATATCATTGATCTCGAGTTGCATGGAGTTTGGAGTTGGGATCTCCACTCTTGGGACCTCATTTCTGTCGTTAATCGTTACCATCCCTTTATATAACCAGTTATTAGTTCAGATTTGAATTATGGATGTCGTTGGTTCGTCCCTTTATACTCTTCTTTTGTTTCATTCAGGTTAGAATCATGGGAGTCATTCGTTCTCGTATTTATACCCAAATTCAAACTCTAAGGGTCAAAATTAGCTAAGTGAATGATCGGTATCACACTAACTTAGCTTGTATTGGTTGCCCTCAAGTCCGAAGACTAAGGGTTAGAGTCGGACTCTCAAGTCATTAGCATCGCGAGTTGTTTGTACTCAGCCTCATCGTTTGTTCGAGGTTTTAGTTAGTTTATAGGTGATCGGATCATACCTATATGGTTTTCCAATGAAGGAACTATAGGGATGAAGAGATGCCAAGCTCTAAGGCATCACATTCATCGTGTTGCACTCGTGCATGCAAGTCGGTAGTATGACAAATAACATACTACGCATGAGGAAGGAACACCAAGAACATGAGGAACCAATAGCATTTATAAAAATTTAATGAAAATTGAGGGCAACATCCGCCTTATTACATTGTTCGAGTTGAAAATATAGTATTGCAAGTGGTAATAAAAATGTACTAAATAAAGGCTTAAGTAAAGTAGCGATGAATATATTTGTTGTTCCACGCTCTTGGTAGCCCGGCGCCATCAAACGATCGTTAGCTTGAAGATTCCATCTCCAAGCCTCTGTTGAATGTTGTAAGGACCTTCACAGCGAGGGCCAAGACCGATCGGTGTGGGGAAAAAAACCTTTTTAGGAATAGGTCGCCAATGTCAAAGTGTTTTGGAAAGAATTTGGCATTAAAATATTGGAAAAACCGTTGGCGGTGTGTAACTGCTATAATTTTAGCTTCTTCTCTTTTCTCATCTAAAAGTCTGAAGATTCCACAAGGAGGTCTATATTGGTTCAAGTATCATAGTATGTAACACAATATGATTGTACTTCAAGCTCAATGGGGATTATGGCTTTAGTGCCATAGGAGAGAACGAATGGAGTATGGCTAGTCATTGGCATGTTTACAGTTCGGTATGCCTAAAGGGCTAATGGAAGTTCGTATACAGACTTTCCTCCGATCTTTTCCAGATGCTTCTTGAGAATGGACTTGATAATTTTATTTACTACTTCAACCTTTCCATTAGCTTGTGGATGAAAAGTCATCGAATATCATTTCTCAATGTGTTGACGTCGACAGAACTCATTGAACTCAGAGTTGTTGAACTGGGTCCCATTTTTAGAAATGATAGTTTTGGGAACAACAAAACAACATATGATGCTACAGACAATAAAGTTGACTACTTTCTTTATGGTATTTATGGTGAGAGGCTCACCTTTGGCCTATTTAGTGAAACAACTTTGTTGATACCATAACGAGCATCATCTTAGACTTGGCAAGGTTCCATTGATATCGATTCCCCAAGTTGCAAATGTCCATGGACTAGTCATTTGAGTGAGTTCAGTAGGCACGACTCTTGCAATCTTGGAGAACCTCTCTCATTTATCATATTTTTGGGTATACTCATCTGCATCCCAATTAGCAGTTAACTAAAAATAGCCTAGAGGAGAATATTCTTTGCCCTAGTTTTCCACTTGGTGCAGTCATCACACTCCCCTTTGTGTACATTATGTAACACTCATTTGGCGTTGTTCTGGGCTACACGCCTAAACAATGGAATGGGGTAACCTCTTCAATACAGTACTCCTTCTTAAATGATGTATCCAGATGCTTTGTGAAGAAGCAAACGTTTCTCGTTATGATTTTTAGAATGGATTCCCCATTGTATATAATTCATGATTGGAGTCATCCATAACTCCGGCTCGGGTACAGGCTCCATTGTTAATATCCAGCCAGTCTCCATCTGATCGATACTTGGAGATTCAAGTGACCAGGATCATTCCCATGAGTTGTCCATCCTTAGAACTGACAAGCTTTACTAATGAATCTGCTTTTTCATTTTGCACTCGAGGAACATGTATGATAGTATAGTTATTGAAACTATTAATTAGTTCCTTAACCTGAGTGAGATAAGGAGCTAGCTACACTCCCTTAGCTTGAAAATTTCCCCGCACTTAGCATAGAATAAGTTTAGAGTTTGAAAATATCTAGATAGCTTTAACTTTCAATTCTTTGGCAAACATAAGACCAGCGATCCATGCTTCGGATTCGGCATCATTATTGGTTGCGATGAAGGCGAGTTTCAAGACATAACAATTCAAATGTTGCTTAACAAGTAGACTCTGGTGCAAGAACATTGATTCTTTGGAGATCCATCCCTTAGGTAGCTCTGTAGAGGACAAATGTATGGTTGAGTTGGTCAAGTTCGATATTCCATTTCAAGAGTCTCCCAAACACCTGAGGTCGCCGAAGGGCTCGTCGTAGCGGCTGGTCAGTATAGACTTTGTCTGGATTGGAAGTAAGGGTGGAGCTTTCGAGAAGAGATCCAAATGTAGCAAGTTTCTCGAGTTTCAAATGGTTCCTTTCAGCATTTGTTAATATCTTAATGATATAGTCTAGCCAAAATTATGGATAACACCCTAAGGTAAAGTAGTCCTTGTAGAATCCTTTACTTATGAAAGAGTCTGGGTTACGCTGCCATTTCCATAGAATATTTTCTAATAAAATTGCTTGCACTAATTTCCAAAAGTAAGTTCCTATAGAAAACAAGAGACAGTAGTAAGTTGAGGGTTGGTTGAAGGCCGAAAGACCATTCAGAAGGAATTATTCCCTTAATACGTTACTTCCTATCATTAATCCTTTTTTGATATCTCAATAAACCTTTGGGTTAGGATATTAGATCCTTTCGTAGAGCATTAGAACCCTTGAATTTCTTTAGTAAATTACAAGTAAATTACTATCGCTTAGTAGAAAATACTTTGGAAAGGGCTAAAGAAGCCTTGATGTTCGACAAAAGGGGGAACTAAAGGTTCAATTTGGTTTCGGGAATCCTAAGGGGTCATTCAGTAGATTCTTGACTATTAGGTTTTCGGGACACACTTCTTAATGTAGCCTTACTCGATTTATTTCATTACTTCTGACCCTTTGGGATCTCCAAAAGAAAACTTTACATATCTTGTTCCCTTTGGAGTCCTCAATATTAAATCTAAAAAGTGGATAGGGTTAAGACAAACTTAACCGATAATATATATATATATATTGATCTGATAGGGTTAAGACAAACTTAACCAATAATATATATTGATCTGATAAGTGGATTGGGTTAAGACCAACTTAACCAATAAGATATAAGTGGATGGGGTTAAGACCAGCTTAACCAATAATACATCGATCGGATAAGCGGATTGGGTTGAGACAAGCTTAACCAATAACACATGCTGATTTGTTAAGTGGGTGACATGGGTGGCATGTGAAATACGATTAGAAACACTTAACCAAATTGAAACATGTAAAGAAGACATGAATAAAAAGGGGTTAAGTGGAAAATTCTAGTGGGGACCAAGCATAGGTGGAAAGCTGGTGTCAAGCATGGGGGACCCGTTTCAAACCAGTAACCCATTAAGTATCTTTGTGAGCTCAAGTTAGATCGAGGACGGGACACGCTTACTGGGTTTGATTGTAAGAGGTCAAAACGGGTTAACGGTGGCAATGCAAGTCCAACGGGGTCATGTGCGTGCGTGGGCCCGAACTGGTAGGTAAGACGTTCTTGCATCGTGTAGGTATAAGCCGTGCATCTTTAGTGGTATCGGGTTGCCACTTTGGGGAGTGATACACCCCACTGTGGGACCAGCATGGGTATTTACGAGTTAGGGAGTCGATCGAATGGGGAAGGTAGTGGGTAGGACTAGCGGAGATAGGGGCAGGCAGCACCTATGACAACAGCTAGGAGTACAAGAAACTACCATATTATGAATAAATGTTGTAACTAGACTGGGGAGGGTAGTGGGTACAACTAGTGGAGGTAGGAGCAGGCGGCACTTACGACAGCAGCTAGGAGTACATGAAACTACTATTATTATAATTATGATTAGTAAGAGGGATCAACTTCCAGTATGGGACTAGTTATGGTGCAGTGTAATTAGCATTGGTGCAGTATAGTAGTTATCTTATAGCGATTAGGAACGAGATTAACGCCAGAATATTCCTCTTGTTTGTTTTGACTTGCCCACTTGTTTCACAGTCATTCCTTGTTTTACCAATTTATGCCTTATCCTAATTACTTTAATAATTATATTGTTAAAGTTATTGTACTCGCCAGACTTTATGTCTAACCCCCTTGTTTTCGCCTCTTTTCTTCCTCCCCCCCCCCTCCAGGTTCTCAGGGTGGGACTGGTACTAGTGGAGCTTGATTTGGATCTCTTTCTCTCTCTTTTGGAAGTGCTTGGATTGCTAAAAGTAAAGTTCAACTCATCTCTTTTATGGCTACTTATGTTGGGGTTGTGCTTTTTTACTTTATGTACTCTGAAAACAATTTGTCAAGATGGATATTAAGTGTACTTGGTTTATGAAATTGTTGTAATCAAACTATTTCTCCGCTATAATAAAAGTTGTTTTAAAATTTTCAAGTACCAATATATGTATTTGTCTTGTTATATTCTGTTCTATACACTAATAATACTCCATGAAAGTTGATGCATTCCCTTTGAGAGTGACATTAATGGACGTGGGGTGTTACAGTTGTTACGACTTGAGGGCAATCGATGAGGTCTCACGATAGTGCAGTTAGCCGGGATAGCCCACTTATCGATCGACTTCAAAGGGAGGTCTTATTGGAAGTCAATAAAATGGGTTCTTCGGCGAAAAATGTATGCAAAGGAGTTGTCAATATACATAATTTGGGTACACCTTTGAGAGAGGGACACAGGGATGGATCAACGCTGGTTGTAGTATGGACTGATTGGCCCGGACCCCAGCGCCAGTTGCAGTATGGACTATATAGGTAGATTTATTTGCTACAGTCTAGTGCAGTAGGACATAGCTAGTTTGGTCGAGTCTATTGCAGTAGGGACTTGTAGTGCCTCGATGGATATGGTGATCATATTATTGAGTATCATAAACTTTACGCATAGAGTGAGTGCATGTGAGGATGATTAATGGATGCTATGGCTGTTTACTTGTTTATCGTCATTGAGCACTTAGACATCCATCACACTATATATATATATATGTGTGTGTGTGTGTGTGTGTGTGTGTGTGTGTGTGTGTGTGTGTGTGTGTGTGTGTGTGTGTGATGTTTATCATGGTATAGCATATATCAACTATTATGTGCTAACTCTAAGGATGCAAGGGTAGACCATGTATGATTCTCCATACCTTCTGTGCCATATAAACTATTACGACTTTAACAGTACTTTGAGTTTTGTTTTCGCTCACACTAGACTTTTGTCTAGCCCAGGGTTCTATTTTCTTCTTATTACCTTAGGTGTTCATCGACGATGCTTATGAGCAGACCATGTGATAAGTTCAGGTTTTATTCAGAGTTGCGCAAGTGGATTAACGTGACGCTACGTTTTACATATTTATACTTATGTTCTTATTGTTTATTCCGTTGTGTAGCGATGTAGAGCCTTGATACTGTTATGTGTTCTTATTAGAGATAGTTTATCCGTTGGATTTATTTATCTCATGTGTAAACTCTACTGGTGTTTTGTATAGCTGTATGATCTTGTATACTCTATTATTGTTCTTATTATTGTCTCGCCTGTTTTATATATGTGATTTGATTATTTATGTTATCTGATGCGTTGTGAGATATACGACAAGTTCAACGATTGTGTTTATGTTCCCTTCTTTCTCTTCCCTTCCATTCCCTTATTTTCCTTTTCTTTCTCCTCTTCTCTACTATTTTTTTCTCTTGACGATCGCTTTACATTGCTTAGGTGCATGTACAACGCGAATTTTTAGTTTTGAGCACCGATGGTATAAGGCTGGTCGTCACACCTTCTTCTTGAAATAATTATAAGCGCAGCCTTCTTCGGCTTTTAGAAGGCTCGAAACCTAGATTTGGGTATTGAGAATAAAGGAATCAACCTCTAAAAATAATAAGATCTCTAGAAATAATAAGAGACTGAAACCACTCTTCGGTATGTAGAAGATCCAAGACCCTAGATTCGGATATTAGAATAATTGGAATCTAGAAGCCTTCTTTTGGAAATAATTATAAAGCAACCTCCTTTGATTTTTAGAAGACCCAAAACTCTATATTCGGGTAATAAAGTGATGGAAATTCTAAAAACCTTCTTTTGGAAATAATTATAAACAAAGCCACTTTCGGCTTTTTTGAAGACCTAAATCCCTAGATTTGGGTTTTAGAATAATATAAATCTAGAAACTTTCTTCTAGAAATTGTTATAGACGAAGCCTCCTTCAGCTTTTGGAGGACCGAAACCTCAGATTCGGCTATCTAGAATAATAAAAACCCAGAACCTTTTTCTAGACATAATAGAAACGAATGCGCTTTCAGTTTTTGAAGTTTCGATGCCCATTTAAGGTTTTCTCAAAGTAGTGGCTTCGTAGCTTTAAGTGCTTCTTTCGATTTTTTGTTCCCTTCTACGGGACGAGGCATAATAAGAGGCAGGGCGAGGCAGCGTCTGCTTAACCGAAGCAGAGGCAGGGTTTTTTGTAAAAGGAACAAAGGCCGAGCGTTCTTCATTCGGAGCCGGACATATGTCCTCCGGCTTACCCGTCCCTCCTCCAAAGGGCATCTTAACTACGTTAAGGGCTTGTGGTGCGTTAATCTGGCTATATAGATGTAACCGGTGGCTTATCCTCCCCTTCCAAGAGGCGCCTAGGATATACGTAGAGTTTGGAGCTAAGTTCATTACCTTGGGCTTACCATCTTCCATCTTTAGGGAAGAACCTTAGTTTATCAAGAAATTTAGTGGGTGTCGGGCCCATGTACTCTTATTTTGGATTGACTTTTGTCTATAGCTCTTATAGAAGAACTTAGTTCAAAACGAAGCTCAATTTTATTGGTTCCATTTGACATCTCCTTACATATGCATCGAGTTTCCTTTTCTAATGAAATAGGGAACCATTCTTCCAAGAGCTCTACACTGGTTAGTTCTATGACTATTGACCATATGGTAATGATAGTAAGATTTTACCTTGTTTTTTTCAAACTTATATGGTTTCTTGTTTGTTGGCCAATATCCCAATTCTTCCTTGGTCTATAAGTAGATGTTCTCAATAAAAGTAGTTAAACTGAATTTCTTTATCATTTTTTACTTAAATTTTCCTTCAAGAGGCTTAGTTCTTAGCTTCTTTGAGTTTGACGACAGCTCTTTTCTTCTGCCCATGGTTATTTTCCTTTTGAGATTCTTCCAGAATTGGATATGAAGCTTTCCTCATGCATTATATCCCTTCAGGATTCCTCAGGGGCTATGGTTGGACTTAAATTCACCGAGGTTCGATTTCCACTTTTGGTGAAAGCATCATAGTCTTTCATCGTTTCATCTTCAAATTTATTGCCTTTAGAATAACCTTGGATGGCATTTCTCATTCTTGAAAATAAGCCATTATCATATTCCAAAAATCTGCTCATAGGAGAAAAGTGGTTTCATTCCAATATAGAAAGGATTTATACTCCAATTATCTGGGTCATAAGCTTCGATCTTCTTTTGATTAATTATACTCAAAGACTTCATTCTAAGAATTTGTTCTTTTTTGAATCTTAAGTCCTTGTAGGCTATCTCTAATTCAAATAGATAAAGAACCTTTGCTCAGATCTATTCGATCTATCGTATTTGCTGGGTTGGTATTTTTTTAGGGGGTAATGCCTTCCTCTCTTTCAGAGATTGGTCCAATGTTATTATTTAGTCCTTTTTTGTTATTTCTCTCCTAATAGAATGAACGGGTTATGAACTTCTTTTCCTTTGTTATACTGTTGGGGTGTCCGATATTCTCTTTTCGGCACATGCCCAACCCTTTGGAAATGTACTTTCATTTTATGTGTATTCATTCCCAAACCACAGTTACCACTTTTGGTTTGTAAGTAGTTTTCTCAAGGAATAATTATTCCTTCGTGTTTTGTATTGAGCTTTCTTATACTTATGATTTATTTATACTTTCGTCAGAGGAAGGTTTTACTAAGAAGAAAGGTTAACAAGTGTCGGAGGTTCAAGCCCTCCTAGCGCCAAAAATGTTAGCCAAAATTATGGTTAAGATCCCAAAGCAACGTAGTCCTAGTAGAATCCCTTACATATGAAAGGGTTAACTTGGGAAACGCTGCCCCTTTTGTAGAATTGCTTACGTTAATTTTCGAAAATAAGTTCCAGTAGAAAACAAGAAACAATAATAAGTTGTGGGTTGGTTGAAGTCCGAAAGACCGTTCAGAAGGAATTATATCCTTAATATGTTATTTCATGTTGTTAATCCTTTGTCGATTTCTCAATAAACCTTTGGGTTAGGTCATTAGATCCTTTCGTAGAGCATTAGAATACTGGAATTTCCTTTAGTTGCGGCTATGTGTAACCATCAACCTCAGTCCACAATCCGGTAGAATCCTACCATTGGATATAACCTTGATATCTTGTCATATTATCTGATCAAGCCTCCTTTTGATTTGACGTTATTATTTATGGAGTGTCAGCAGTACGTTGAATTTATTTTTTATTTAATAGGAAAATGAATGAATGGATATACACTGCAAGTACAAATGTTTTGATAGTCACAATACTTTTATTTCAATGGCAAATTAATGCTAAAATCATGTTCATAGGAAATTGAAAAGGGATGTTGGTGAAGATGTAAACCAATAGTAAGATTGTGTTGATTGATTTGGGTACTTTCAAAATAACACCATGAAATCATTTAATAACCTTATTAGTAGTAGAGAGATGCAGGTGTGATTCACAAGCACCAGATCACATGGAGATCGGGAAACAACTTGGATTCCTGTGTCCAACATCTTGATGTTCATCTCGTGCCTTCTATTCGTAGCCTTGTTGGCTTCATCATTTATTTTTTTTCGTTTCAGCCAAACCTTAGAACTTTGATTAGCAACACAGATATGAAAATAAAAAATGGATTACTTTCCAGTGTAACCAAATAATATCCATCAAAGTTGATATATATTATATTAACACATCCAAAATCAATAATATTGTAATGTGTTGAAAAACAATAATCAATACACTATATGAATATTATTGTAATATAAATATCAATCTTTTTGAGTTTGGAAGGATGACTAAAATCCATTCCTTTTTTCCATTGCGCCAGCAACAATATTCTTGGTATACTGCCTGCTGCAATGAAAGATGAATTCAACAATTACCAAACATCTCGCAAATATCTTCCCTCCATTTGTAGACTCTTAACCATGCTTTCCGCCTTCGAGCTATCCAACGATCCCTAATGAAATTCAAGTTTAACACGAGTGGTCAACACGAGTGCTTAAAAGGAAAAGAAAGGAAAAAAATGTGAAAATGATAACATGAGCACATTTCTAAACTTTATTTTTGTTATAGACCTTTCCTTGGAAGCTATTTTTCACATTCTATATATATATATATATATATATATATATATATATATATATATATATATATATATATATATATATATACAATCGCACCCGAAACAGTGCAGCACCTCTAAATGCCCCCTGATTTCCACCACATATCTCGTTTCTCTCTCCCTCCACTCATTCTCTCACCTCTCACTCACTTATTCTAATATAAATGCTTAGTTTATATAGGAAGACAAATGGGGTGCTCACTATTTGGGGTGTCACTGAACGCTCGCCATATATACATACATATATATATGTATATATGGCGAGCGTTCAGTGACATCCCAAATAATGCAGCACCCCTAAATGCCCCCTGATTTCCACCACATTTCGTTTCTCTCTCCCTCCACTACTTATCTCTCCTTCCACTAACATAATTTATAATAAATGAGAGATGGAGAGAGGAGGGCAAATGGAGTGCTCACTATTTGGGGTGCCATTGAACGCTCTTCTATGTATATATACACCCCTATTTTGTGGCACCCCAATTGCCCCTCAACAAGGAACATTCATTTATAATTAAATATGTTAGTGGGGGAAGAGTTAGTGAGGGGAGAGAGAATGTAAAATATATGGTGGAAATAAGAGAGCTAAAGGCGTGCTGCACTATTTGAGATGCTCTTGATCATATATATATATATATATATATATATATATATATATATATATATATATAGACACACATCTCAGTTTACAAATTTAAGTGTTGCTGACAAGTCGTGCTTACTCCATGTGGTTATGAGTTATGAAAAATGATAACATGAGCACACGTGAATGTTAGTAAAATTATCCACATGCCTCGTGAATTATACATGTTTTTCTGAAAATAAGAATATGCTTTATAAAAGAAAATTGAGAGGGTCTTAAAACTTAGTTTTCATAACTACAACCGATATTTCCCAAAAGAAAAACTATTTTCAACCTTTTTTTTCTTTTTGTAGCAAAGTTCTAGCAATAATAAGCATATAAAAGCATGAGAAAATGTCAGCTACCTGTTCTTGAGCTATAGTATGAAGAGTTCGGTTGACATCCCTAGCCATTCCTTTAGCATCACCGCATACATAGATGTATCCACCATTTGAAACAATATCCCACAACTCTGAAGCCTGTTTGTTGTTTGACATGTTCAGATAAAAATTTCTCTGGAGATCATGTCAAAATGTAATACAGTAACGTACCCTTTGAGCCATCTTATGCTGTACATATTCCTTAGTCGGACCCTCTCGAGAAAATGCTACAATTAGCTCAGTGAGCACCCCTGCCTCGACAAAGCCGTTCAACTCATCCTCGTAGATGAAATCCTAATGTCATTATGATCACAAACACAATTAGCTTTTAAAATATGTACAGATTTAGAATTTTAATATATCTCATGCTGATATGACGGCATTTCTGATGGAAGTGCTTCGAAAATTGATTAGATGAAAAATGTTACAGTGAAGTTTGGATACTGAACATAAAATGTATTAGGGCCAGCTCTACTTGTCACTCTCATGACTCAAGATGCAAAGTTAGATAATATTTAATTTTCAAACTGGAAATAAGTGTTTTATATGAGCATTTAAAAAGAAAAACAAATAAAAATACACAATGCTGTAAGGTATTTTCAAATTTGTACTAAAATCAAACAAAAGTCTACCAGCATACCAGTTTTCGGTTTCTGCAACCAAAAAAGAGAAGGGCTCGGCCAATTTCAACCCCACTTTCTTTCAGAGCTAACCTTTCCTGAAATATAGCATATAGCAATAAAATTAGCGATTATGCCATGGTTTACTGTATATATAACAATCAAGTATTGAGCACACTATCGAACCTGCAAAAATCCCCTGAATGGAGCTAACCCAGTGCCTGGCCCGATCATAATAATAGGAGTGGAGGGATCTGATGGGAGTCTGAAATTTGATTGCCTTATGAATATCGGTGCCCAGCTGCACTCATCACTAAATTCCTTTGGAATTGAATTCTGCATTTACAAATTTAAAGATTATTTATGTAAAGAAAATGAGCATTGCATGTTTGGCTCTTGACAAAGGAGAACGGTAAAATAAAATAAAATAGAACACTTTGCTGCGACTGACAGAACATGTTAATTAGAATGTGATTTAAGAAAGCAACTTCTTTCACCATCTTTATTTGATCATTTCTAAACTGAAGGTGGAACTTAGATTAGCTGCACTGTGAACATAAGTGAAGGACATATAATGTGCCACTAACAGTTGCAATGCTTAATGAGTTAAATACCAATGAAGGCAATATATTATGTTTCACCTTTTGTGATATATAGCTTAAAATCACAAATATCAATGTATTAATGAAAACAACCATAGCAAGAAAATAGAAAGAAAATCAGGTAACCAGATATCACAAGTTTTTTCATTTTCTCTTTTCATCGAAAATCCCAAGAAAAAACTTATAAGCACTAAAATTTTGATAAGCAGTCACCGAATCATAGCAAGCAAAAAAGAAATTCTGGCAACAAGTATTTCAATCAAGCACTTTTCTCTTAAGGATCATTTTGAAAGGATACAGGTATAAACAGAAGTAGAATGATTAAATTAAGGCAAGCTGTATCCGATTAAAAATTCTATAAGTGAAATGAACATGCTATTACATGAGTGTTTCGACATATCCTAATAAAAAGAACGGCGAAAAATTGCAAGCCACATAGTAAAAAATCAACAAGACAAACCTTCATCCAGGTTGAGCACACTCCTTTATGAATTCTTCCTGTAGGAGTAGGTCCATATACTAAAGCACATGTGACATGAATTTTGTTTGGTGTGATCCTAGAAAACGCAAGAAAAATCATTTATGTTTTACTACAGTATAGGCAAACAATTTGCTGCTTAGTAAAAATAGATGCAATGCAAGTTACTCACTTTGGTGAAGATGAAATTGAGTAAAATCTAGGCTGCAACCTAGGGGCAATAGCTGCAAAAAAAACACCCAGCGGAGGCTTGGCCGAAGGGAATTCCGCCATTACCTCCAATAGACTCCTCTGGCTTGCAACAATCCACGAAGAATATTCATCCTACATCAAAAAAAAAAAAAAAAAAAAAAAAAAAAAAAAAAAAAAAAAAAGGTCAGACAGTTTAATTTCTGGTCATTTTTCCTTATATTGAAACATGTTGGTTAACTGATGAAAATGAATATATGTAAATGGAGTTCGAATTGATGCAAAGAACATACGTTTTGAAAAAAAAATTGAAATATAGACCAACCTTTCCTGCAGGTGAAGCTAAATATTTTAATCTCTCTGCCTCGGTGGAATTAGAAGCATGTGCAGCTAAAGCAACTAAGACAGCCTGGAAATTCAAAGATTGAAACTATTTTAGACAGAATGCTCATACTTGCTGAGAGAAATAATTCCCAAAAGATAAGTCACAATTGCCTTTTTAGGAGAATTCAAAAGATCAGCATAGCGAGTGAGTGCAGTTCTTAGAGTGCATGGAGAAGGGAAGGGGGGTGGTAAACCACTGCCACTTAATGGAGTTCCATCTTCATTGTCGGTATGAATAGAAAAACATGCATCAAGTGATAGACCTAGTAACTTTGCTGCTTCTTCTACTGTTTCATGGCTGTTCTCTGAATAAACACCAACATGGTCCCCTGTTTCATATCTGGTGGAAAGAGGTTTCATTGATAACAACAGGATGTAAATAAGATGACACTGCTACCAACATTCACATAATTATCAGTCAGATCAAGTACATATAAGCATCAGTTGACATAGCATTCACTGCATAACATCATGATCCAGTCAGCTACATATGCATCAAGCTAGCATTTACGGTTTTAAAGCTAATATTTTAACTTAGACTTGTATTATATATGCATGTACATACATACAGCACACACACGTGTACATATGTCTTTATGTATGTGCATATGTGCAAATATGTGTGTATTATCATGTATCGTTGAGTTATCAGAAAATTATATTCACGCCAAGATTTTGAAGTGGCCAATTGTAAGTTCAAGTAGCCGTGCATGGCAGATTGTACGGAGATGGATACAATCAAATTGTCTTGAGTTGAACACGGTTACAATAGTGAAAAATATATGATAGCATAGCATAAAAATGGTAATTAATAATGAGCAACAAGCAACCTCAATCATAGTTGGAACATGGATGCCTAGAAATCAAGGACCAAGTTTTGTTGTGCATGTTAAATACATTTAAGAGGGATTGGCTGAGATTTTCATGGCAGCAGTTTATTAGAATGTTGAAAGCATACAAAGGCTTGTTTGATTGTTCATTTACGATGGCATATATTCAGGTATGCATAAAAAGATACCTGGCTGGATAACACCTAATACAGTAAATACAGCTGAGAGCATGTTAAAAAAAAAGAAAAAGGTTATTTATGCACGACACACAGTGCCATCCAGAATTATGTTTTTCAGTCAAACAAATGAATAAACAGATAAAACTATACTGTATATGCAAAACAACCATCTTTAACATATATGATAAAAAAATAAAAAAATACATGCCATAAAAAAATAATTAAAGTACTTACGAAAGACCAGTTCCAGCAATATCAAATTCAAGGTGAATGCATGAACGATCAGATGCTGGAGTATGAAGCTCTTTTCGAACTGCCACATTGGCTCTGAAAAGTCCAAAATACCATGTTTTCATTATTGGATGCTCTTTTTTTTTTTTTTTTTTGGTAACCCAACTACAAGTGATTAAGCAAACAAAAACAAGTTTTATTAAATACCTGCATGGATGATGAATATCATGAACGGCATGACCATTTGCAAGGCTCCAATTCTTCTCCAGATCAGTAGATTCTGTAAACACAACTCTATATTCAGGAATAGCAGCAGTATAAGCGACACCAGAAGCGTCATCTCCATCTCGAAGTAACTGATCCAATTCAGGCCATAATATCTCTCTCCTGTAATATAAATGTTTTTTTTTTTTTTTCATAAATGATCAGCATTTTATTGCTTAAAAAAAAATCTCCGCTATAAAGTAGAGACAGAAATTTCATGTTACCATGCAGTGAAGTCATCTTCAATGGATTGATCATCGTCCCCAAGACCTACCGGTACAAGGCGCTTCGCACCTATATATGCCAAATAAAGATGATTAACCAGTAATAATATTAATAATCATAACATAGAGACTAGCATACTAGCATTTGTTAATCTGAAATTTGTATGGCAGCTCACTGCTATTGTTTAAGCATACGTTGACGTAAATTATAAAAGCATTGGCCCCAATAACAGATGTACACCAGTGTATGCATGCATAATTAGAAAACGTTTAAACTGGCAGAGTAAGCAAACAATTTCAGAAGGGTCAAGGAAGGAGGTGGGTTTTCTTTTTTCCCTGCGGGTTTTTGTTCCTTTTTTCTGTGTTTTTGTGTGTGTGTATTTTCTTTTTTTCTCTTTTTTTTTGCGGGTGGGGGGGGGGGGGGGGGGGGTATTGTCTGTTTTGTGGCACTTCCTGGCACCACTGTCTCTCCGGACATTGCAAACCATTTGAATCTCATCCATCCAGGTTCACTGAGCAATGTGAAAAATGGTTGTATGTATGTTTCTTTTTGGATGAACAAAAATGAAAGTTAAGAAGCTAATTGAACTACTATACACATACCTCGTTCAGCAAGAATCTCATCCACAACCTTTGCAACCTTTATAAGGATTTAAAAAAATGCATAAACCATATATTAGTAACCAAATTGACTTGAGCTAATTTGATTACATTACAGATCAAAACATCAAATCATATCTGAAAATTCAAACCTTATTAAAGTGCTCATACTGTCTATTTCCTAGTCCAAAAACAGCAAACTGAAGATCCTTAAGAGACTTATCTTCCCCTTTCTCCTGGAAAAAATAATTGTTTGATTAAGTCGCAAGGTAAATCAAATAAAAAGGTCAAGTTGATCAAAAAGAAGATGCTGTACCTCAGTAAACCATTTGTAAAATCTAGCTGCGTTATCAGTGGGCTCCCCATCTCCGTACCTACATTGTCAAGTATAAAAGTCAGAAATCTAAGGTCATCCTACAATCAAAAAATGACTACGCCCCTAAAACAAAAATTTCAAACTCACGTCGCTAAGAAAAACAAAGCAAGCGTCTCCTTCTCCAGTTTCTCCTTGTATTCTTCGTCATCAGCTGCATAATCATCCTAACAACGGCACGCCAAATTAAAACATGTTTTTATTAAATTAACAAATCCAACAGCAAAATTTAAAAATCTTACAATATCAATGATTTTAAATCTAGCCTTATCATATCTCGCCTTGGCCTCCTCCGCTAGAGTCTGAACCAAATCATAGAGATCAGTTCATAATCAAGTCCACGACAAAAAATTCAACATAAAATAAACAATTTCAAACCTTAGCAAATCCTTCTGCTGTTCCAGTCTGTGTACCGAAGAAAATGGTAACTTTCTTCTTCCCATCATCATCCTCAACCTCCTGCTCCTTATTAAACGCAAGGGGCCTGGGCATCTCATCAGCTTTACTGGTTTTACTACTCGATCTCCTCCATAGAAAAACGATGGCGCATCCAACGATTACGGCAATAGACGTCGTTAAGATCATCAGAAGATCACGATTATCCGCCATTTCCGGTGGAACGACACCGTCGAGCTTCCCGGTCAACATCGCCCTTAGAAGCTCCATAGGAGAAAGCTTGATCGTCGCTCCCGAGTCCATAGAGTCTGAGTTCTCGCAATTTCTCTCTCAATATACTAATTGATTTGGGGGTGGGAGAGAGAGAGAGAGAACGGAGATGGTTTCGGAATGAATCTAGGGGAAGAGTTAGGATTTTAATAGTTGAATATGGTGCTCCGCTTGCCACCTAACTAGACCGGTCAACTCACCTACTTATACCCATAAATGCAGGACTTCCAGGACAGTAAGTTAAACTATACACCGGTGAACTTAATGGACAAACTATTAGCTAATCGTTAGACGATAGCAATATAGTTATTGTCGCATGATCCTTTTAAAGCCATCATATTTAGTTAACATATTTATGGTCACAAGTAAAGAAACAAAATAATAATAAGATTAAATAACTAAGATATTATATTAAGGATTTAATTTTAAAGACATATTTCAAAAAAAGATTAGATCTAAAGACGACTAAGTTTAATAATTGGATCAAGGACAATAACCAAATTTTCATGTCAACCTGAAGTTTACTTTAATTTCCCATTATTACTAAATTAATTTAGAAAAAGCCTCTAAAATTGAAAAATAAAATAAAAATTATTTTTGTCGATTGATGTTATTATAAACATATAAAAATAAATAGCTCGAAAAGCTAAATTAATATGGCTTTATAACTTGAAAAAATATTTTTATATTACATTACCTAAACATGGGATCATGTCATTTTAAAGCTAATATCATTTAGTATTCGAAAATATATATATGTAAAAGACGAAGCTATTAGCTATATGCGTTTAGCTTTCCGTCACAGAATTTCTTATATTCCTTTTGTCCATATTTACAAAACAAAACAAAATGTTTTCTAATTAATTTTTATTATTTGTTAATCTTATAATCACAGAGAAAAAATTGTCTTAATTTTTATTATTTGTGAAATGTCAATGTGTGTCCTTAGTTTAAAATATTTGGACCTTTTCAGTTAAAACATAAAAGTTGTCCTTGATGTGGATCACAAAAGTTAATTGTTCTTCGATCTAATTTTCTTCTAAAATGTGTTCTTGAAATAAATATCCACTTATATTTAGTTATGAATTTAAATGCATATATAGATGGTTAATTAGTAAAATTATAATGGTTAACATCATTAGTTCACCCTCACATAAACATTTGTTTTTTCTCAACTAATAGCTAAGATAGAAGACAAATAATCATGTTATTGATTATGTAAATTCTCTTTAAATTATCATAGTAAAATATCTTTTGTTCACATGGACTAAAACAATTAGTGCAAAACCAAAGGTTCACATGTTTCGCAAGATTTAACCAAAAACCAATGTTCTTTACTTTTTGATTTTAGCTTTTTACCTTACTAGTGAATACCCAACGTAGCAACCAAAGAAATCAATGTAGATGGTTTATGCCTGTAGAACCTTGAAATTTCAGTAAAAAATGCATTGATCCTAGTTTATTCGATTTAAAATATTCATCGGGGGTTTATACAAATTGCGTTTAAAATTTTATGATTTGTTATCTACTATCTACAATAGAAATGTATGTGTAAGTTGTTTATATTGACAATATCGCTTTGCGGTTTGCTTATGAACGAACGGTTTGGCTAAGGTCTCTATTAAGTTTTAGAATAGACAAAATATCTTTGTCAAAAAAATATGTAAATAAGGTCCCTATAATTAAGCTAACTACTAATTGTATAAGTTAAGTGTGGTGTTAAGGGCACCTCAATATGTTGTTCCTAATACCGCGACTAAAAAATACCACAAGAATTAGTATTACACTCTTCTTAATACCATGCACTTGAAATATAGGGGTTACCACACTGTTTTACCCTATTTCTATTTCGATCGATATTCGTTCGTCCTCATTTCTAAAACCGATCAACGAGCTAAACCCTAGATCTAAACCGATCAAAGAATTCAATGCCGCAGTGTCGAGGAATATACAAAAGCCATGAATAAGGTTTGAATTAAGCAAACTAGAAGAGAAAGTGAGAGATTAGGGTTTTCAGATCACCAAACAATTGAGATATTACCGTACAAATCTGAATTTTCTGGCGAGAGATGCGAAGAAGACAACGATTATGAGATATTAGAGTTTTTAGATTGGCTTAGTATGTGATTAGTTCGGCAAATAAAGATTGAGTGAGAGATTATAATGGAAATGTAATATGGTATTAGGAAGCATACAAAATTTAGTGAGTTTTATTTTTTTAATTGCGGTATTAGGAAGAACATATTGGGGTGCCCTTAGCATCACACTAAGTTAGTATCCAATGAATAGTTGCAAACATTTATGCAATTATATCAAAAATTATGGAAACTTCTACAATTATTTAACGAAAATTTGCAGAAATTTATGCAATTATTCACCAAAAAATCATGGAAATATCCGCAATTATTCATAGAAAAATTGCATATATTTATGCAATTTTTGATATAATTGTATTAATATCTGCAATTATTCACTGAATCTGGCTTAAAAGACAACCCGTGGGAGAAAGAACCCGGCTTCCTTTATTGAACTTCCCTGAGTTTGCGTTTCAACTGCCCTTGGACTGAATGAGTCACTAGCTTACTTGATTAGTTGCTTAGTTGGCTTCGGATAAGTGTAGAGAAAGAAAGGAAGGGGAAATCTTTCAAAATACATAACCTTGTGCAGTTATTTAGTAATAAAATTCTAGGGACTTAATTTACAATCCCTTTTTCTTGGAATGAGTTATTGTGTATTAAGTTTGATTTTAAATACCTAAGCCTAATATTCTTTTTTTTTTTTTTTTTAGCAAGGCCAACCGATTTTTATAGTGATCTGTAACACTTTTCCCATTAAAAATATAACGACTACAAGATAATGCAGGAGATAGTCGGATTGACTATCTACTACGTACATTTCCTATCCCAAGAAATATACCACACACGAGGAAAACTAGCTAGGAAAGCAAAAATATGCACACTAACTACCTAAACTGTCGAGGCAATCACACAACACGCTAGTGAATACAAACTTAGTACAACAACAAATACTACTACATGTTTATAAACAGTCCCAAATATACCACAACTGACACAATCTCAAGTAGCCTAAGCTATCACAAACTACCAACTGAAGATCATAACCAAAAAGCAACTGATTACCACAACAAATTCTGAAGCTTCACCAGACACCAAGCTCTGCTCCAACAGTTAGTACCAACGATTTATCAGCAAGCTCAACGAACTACAGAACTGTAATGTTCACAAGACTAACAGCCAACTACATATTACCTCCTAAACTCATCATATGCACTCGAGATGCAGTCGAGAAACCCAAGTGCATTAAGATAACATGTACAACAACGAGCACCCACGACCCACCAACAACGACACTGCAACTAGCACATGCCAGAATGCAACAAACATAAGAGTTTCACCTGAAAACCTCTCGACCAAACTCACCTTCTCCCTAACAATAAAATGAAAACCAACCAGCAACCAGAAAGGAAAACACCACTACATCGTCACACTCACCAATACAACCTACGGCCAAACCACTACGAACCAACTGTCACAACGTCTTACCAAAGACGAACACTTACACCAAGTAAATCACACTAGAAATGCAAATCACATGAAACTCGAACACCCAACAAAACAACCAACACCGAAAACCTAAAATAGAATATCAAATCTAAAAAAACCACAAACGACACGTTTTTCTCGATCCATAACCTAAAAAAGCCTGCCTTTCGGTTTGTGTTAATGATTCCAAAATCCAACAACACCGTTAAAAGTCAAAAGGGTTGGAGAAGTCGCAAAATGAAAGAGCAGATATAGCACATTAGAAGATGAAGAAAAGGTGAGAGGACACCATTGGCAAACAAGCAAGGAGGTAAGAGTGATTTAACAAAAGAGAAACTGAGAATTACGAGGGGAAAGCAACTAGATCTGGCAATGGTTAAAAAGCGAACTAAAAGGGAGTGAAGAGTCCTGATTACTTAATGACTGGAAAAGCTAGGCAGGAACGATATGGTAGAAATGTGGAAGGAGTCGGAGGAATAATAAAAAAAGAAGGTAACGGAGAAAAAGTTTAAAATCTAATCCCCATTGTTGGGGTAAACGAGAGCTCAATGATGATATGTTTTTGACCTAAGCCTAATATTCACTTATTCATGATCTATTTTTGTTAAAATTGTCACTTAACAAATCATTCTTTAATCCACGTCACTTGTCATTTTAATCATTAAAATAATTAATATGAACAGAATAGCATGTAATTTAGGTTAATGCATCTGACATTAACTTTAGGTAAAAGCGCACACACACATTTGCTGGCACATTCAAATAATTAATGCACATTCAAAAAATTTATATTTTGCATGACATAGCGCACAATGATGAATTGAACAAATATTATGCATTTTAGATTATTTGCTTCAAGAAATTTACCAAAACATGATTAATTTAACAAACTAAATAGGCTAGTTTTGAATCATACGAACGAAATTCAAAAAAATAATTCTTTAATAAAAGCCCACTTTAGAATCATGTTAACAATGTTAATTATGAGAAAATAGAATTGGTAGAAAAACATAATACACTTTTACCATGAGCAACATAATGTAAAATATGTTACAAAATAAAGAAATTAGAATCCATTGGAAAGACGAATGGGAATAGACTTTTATTCATCCAGGATATCAGTTATATATTTCTATTACATTAACTCTTTTACATATAGACCTTTGAGCTAATGATTAAACTTTATTGAGAGCTTAAATATTTACAATCATCAGAGTGTATCAACACATTTGGACAATTATAACAACCTATCCTCACATATAACACACAATGAAATAATAATTATAAAATATTACATGTCTGAACTCATTCAGCTCGTCTCTTCGCAGCATCCACCAACCTGAACTTATAAAACTGGGTCTGGCTCGAGCATTCCAAATGCCTGGATCACTCTGGTGAACCAGCATGAGAAAACTCACTAAGTTTAAGGGGGATCATCCAACTTGATTTTAAAGTAAAATCTTTTCGAAAGAAAAAGATAGTTGTAAGACCAAATCCACACATAAACGAGGACGATTGTTACCTTGTGATAACCCAAAAAAATTGAAATCATATCTTTTCTGATATTATAATAATGTCTAAATCAAATAAATAACCATCTAGCAGAACGCTTGCATCTCACGCTCTACATATATAATATACAATCAAAACCGCGGGTTCTTATTGGAGAATGAATTTCCAACCATGGCAAGGTATGGGACCACCTTCCGACAGTGTACCTCTAGAGATAATACACTAGGATCCAACAAGAACATCTTGCAACCCTGGCTAAACATGACAGCCTATTCACTTCACTTGAATGTTCCAAATATATTGTCACTTACGATTGGATCCAACATAACCTTTCCCAGGAGATACAGAAGCGAAAGAACAAATAAAAGTTTCTCTAGATGGTGACAATACACCCTGATGGGATCGATCCACATACCCATGCGACCTACCTGATTTTCTTCCCCATTAATGAGGTTTGAGGTTTAAATTTCATTTATAGAACATTTGGCCACCATTCACTTTGAATGTCACATCGTCGGATCCTCTAGAAAATCACTAATTGACATCCACAAAAATACCCTGGGTGTTTAAGCTAAGAGAAACAAATTTCTTCGCCAACAACAGAAGTACGTTTGTAGAAATTAATGTAGGTGATCATTTGGATATTCTCTGTCAGACATTCGTCCATACAAGTCATCCGAGAACAGGATGAACCGAAGGCACCTTCTTACCACGTCATAGGTATCACCCTATGGATCAGTGGCGAGTAATCCTTACAATCCGAAGATTTCAATTACGATAGAATCACAAGTCATAATAACTCTGGCGGCCAAACCAGATAAATTCATCAAGCAGTTCTACCGCACAAGAAGATCAACTGTCTTCAATTGCTTCATCTTCAATTAGCATCTTCCACGTATTTGCTAGTTCAGAATGGTTTTTGAATATAAGTTCGATCCCGGTCTTTCCGTATCAACAATCGTATAGGTCAGATTTGATAGTCGGGTATTTAACTATCAAATAAAAAACCAATCATCCATAAAAAAAATCCGATTCAATACTCAACACCATTTAGCCTCTTTAATTAATTAGTCGCTAATTAAATAAAACATCTAATTTGGAAGACATTTCCCATTTCTTATTTTTAAATAAGATTATAGAATATTCAATTATCATTACATTTCTACCTCATTAGATCCTCATTGTAAAATGGTAAGTGAATAAATCTCTAAGTATACAACCCCGAAGGCCAAAACGAACATCAGATTGACACCTTGAAAGTTCCTCAACTCAACCAATGTACAATATAGGAGTGGGCATAAACCACACCGCAATACGGAAACCGCCCAGACTGAACCACAAAAATGGTGCGGAAAACCACACCGGATTCTCTCTTTAAAGCAAACAACCCAAACTGAACCGACTCGCAATGATACGATAAGATTCGGTTGTGGTTTGAACTGTTGACCAAGCCTATTAAAACGGACCGAACTGCATACCTACACCGGTAAAGTTATGATAAAAATTTAACAAATTCCTATCTAACATTTTATTTTAACGATATATATTCTATCAGCGTATGTTGTAGTTATATTAATAATGATCGTTATCACAAAGGAAAAAAATATAGTTTGAGTACATTAGTTTCCATATCATTTTTTTGGATAATGCTAATTATAATCTTATCTGAGTTTTCTTACTTAATGTTTATACACTAATTAATATTTTTATATTACATTACCTAAACATGGGACCATGTCATTTTACCTAAACATTTCTATATTACATTACCTAACCATGGGACCATGTCATTTTAAAGCTAATCTCATTTAGTATTCGAAAAAACCTATATGTAATAGACGATGTTATACGCATTTAGCTTTCCGTCATAGAATTTCTTATGTTCCTTTTGTCCATATTTACAAAACAAAACAAAACATTTCCTAATTAATTTTTATTATTTGTTAATATTATAATCATAGATAAAAAATTGTCTTAATTTTTATTACCTGTGAAATGTCAATGTGTGTCCATAGTTAAAAATATTTGGATTTTTTTTCAATTAAAACATAAAAGTTTTCCTTGATGTGGATCACAAAAGTTAATTGTTCTTCGATCTAATTTTCTTCTAAAATGTGTTCTTAAAATAAATATCCACTTATATTTAGTTATGAATTCAAATGCATATATAAACGGTTAATTAGTAAAATTATAATGGTTAACATCATTAGTTCACCCTCACATAAACATTTATTTTTTCTCAACTAATGGCTAAGATAAAAGACAAATAATCATGTTATTGATTATGTAAATTCTCTTCAAATTATCATAGTAAAATATCTTTTGTTCACATGGACTGAAACAATTAGTGCAAAACCAAACGTTCACATGTTTTGCAAGATTTAACCAAAAACCAATGTTCTTTACTTTTTGATTTTAGCTTTTTACCTTACTAGTGAATACCCAACGTAGCAGGCAAAGAAATCAACGTAGATGGTTTATGCCAATAGAACCTTGAAATTTCAGTAGAAGTTACATTCGTCCTAGTTTAATCGATATAAAATATTCATCGGGGGTTTATACAAATTGCAGTTAAAATTTTATGATTTGTTATCTACTATCCACAATAGAAATAATAATTGTATATATTGATTATATTTTATTTTTTAATGGAATGAGTAATTATTTTGCTCAAATATTTTGAAATATTATAATGATGATTTCTATTTGTAAACAAAAATTAATCAGAAAAAAGTTTTGTATCATAAAATGTCAAGGAGAAAGAAAGTTGTTAGATGGCGAACTTAGTTTTTAAAAATAAAAGTGATTATGTCTTCCAACTATAAGATTATTTGTTTAGTTATCAAGGATATCAAGGTAAAACACGTAGATAAGAAACAATAATAGTTACCATGTAGATTGGAAGAATATATATTATGACAAAGAAATACTAAATTTTACGATTAATATTTTTGTCTTAACATTTATAATATTTCTCATTACCGATTTTGTTTTCTTTATCATAAATGTTGCTTTCTTTATTTTGATTTTTACATTTCAATAACAAGAAAAAAAATGTCTATAAAAAATTAACCATTTAAAAATATTTTTGAAGATTTTATTTCTCATAAATATTATTGAATAAGTACAATTAGATAATAATGTTAGAATAAAAATTGGAAAGTTTCCTTGGTTTCTAAATACTCTCGTACATCGATAATATTGTTGCATGTATGTATGTGTGAGTTGTTCATATTGACAATATCGCTTCGTGGTTAGCTTATGAATGAAGGGCTTGGCTAAGGTCTCTATTAAGTTTTAAAATAGACAAAATATCTTTGTCAAAAAAGTATGTAAATAAGGTCCCTAGAATTAAGCTAACTACTAATTGTATAAGTTAATATTCAGTGGATAGCTGCAAACATTTATGCAAGTATATCAAAAAATTATGGAAACTTCTACAATTATTTAACGAAAATTTGTAGAAATTTCTGCAATTATTCACCAATAAATCATGGAAATATCCACAATTTTTCATAGAAAAATTGCATATATTTATGTAATTTTTTGATATAATTGTATTAATATCTGCAATTATTCACTGAGTAATTACATAACCTTGTGCAATTATTTAGTAATAAAATTCTAAGGACTTAATTTACAATCTCTTTTTTTTGGAATGAGTTTTTGTATATTAAGTTTGATTATAAGCACTTAAGCCTAATATTTTTTTTTTTTTTTGGCAAGGCCAACCGATTTTATAGTGGTCTGTAACACTTTTCCCATTAAAAATATAACGACTACAAGATAATACAGGAGACAGTCGGATTGACTATCTGCTATGTACATTTCCTAGCCCAAGAAAATACACCACACACGAGGAGAACCTAGCCAGGAAAGCAAAAAAATACGCACTAATTACCTAAATTGTCGAGGCAGTCATACAACACGCTAGTGAATACAAACTTAGAACAACAAATACTACTACATCTTTGTAAACGGTCCCAAATATACAACAACTGACACAATCTCAAGTAGCCTAAGCTATTACACACTACCAACCGAAGAACAAAAACAAAAAGCAACTGATTACCACAACAAATTCTGAAGCTTCACCAGACACCAAGATCTGCTCCAACAGTCAGTGCCAATGACTTACCAGCAAGCTCAACAAACTACAGAACTGCAATGCTCACAATACTAACATCCAACTATATATTACCTCCTAAACTCACCATATGCACTCGAGAAACCCAAGTGCACCAAGATAACATGTACAACAACAAGCGCCCACGACCCACCAGCAACGAACTGCAACTAACATTAGCACACGCTAGAATGCAATACACATAAGAGTTTCGCCTGAAAACCTCTCAATCAGACTCACCTTCTCCCTAATAATAAAATGAAAACAACTAGAAACTAGAAAGGAAAACACCACTACACCGTCACAGTCACCAATACAACCTACAGCCAAACCACTACGAACCAACTGTCACAACGTCTTACCAAAGACGAACACTTACACCAAGTAAATCACACTAGAAATGCAAACCACATGAAACTCAAACACCCAACCAAACAACCAACACCAAAAACCTAATACATAAAATCAGGTCTAGAAAAAAAAACCACAAACAAAATGTTTTTCTCGATCCACAACCTAAAAAAGCCTGCCTTTCGGTTTGTGATAGTGATTCCAGAATCCGACAACACCGTTAAAAGTCAAAAGGGTTGGAGAAGTCGCGAAATGAAAGAGAAGATATGGCACATTAGAGGATGAAGAAAAGGTGAGAGGACACCATTGGAAAACAAGCAAGGAGGTAAGAGTGATTTAACAAAGGAGAAACCGAGAATTACTAGGGGAAAGCAACTAGATCTTGCAATGGTTAAAAGGCGAACTAAAAGGGAGAGAAGACTACTGATTACTTAATGACTGGAAAAGCTAGGCAGAAACGATATGGTAGAAAAGTGGAAGGAGTCGGAGGAAGACTAAAAAAGAAGGTGAGGGAGAAAAAGTTTAAAACCTAGTCCCCATTGTTGGGGTAAACGAGAGCTCAATGATGATATATTTTTGACCTAAGCCTAATATTCACTTGTTCACGATCTATTTTTGTTAAATTTGTCACTTAACCAGTCATTCTTTAATCCACATCATTGGTCATTTTAATCATTAAAAAAAATAATACAAACAAAATAGTGTGTAATTTAGGTTAACGCACCTGATATTAACTCTAGGTAAAAGCACACACACCTTGCTGGCACATTCAAATAATTAATGCACATTCAAAAAATTTATATTTTGCATGACATAGCACACAATGATGAAGTTAACAAATATTATGCATTTTAGATTATTTGCTTCAAAAAATTCACCAAAACATGATTAATTTAATAAACTAAATAGGCTAATTTTGAATCATACGATCGAAACTCAAAAAAAATAATTATTTAATAAAATCCCACTTTAGAATCATGTTAACAATGTTAATTATGAGAAAATAGACTTGGTAGAAAACATAATGTACTTTTACCATGAGCAAGATAATGTAAAACATGTTACAAAATAAAGAAATTAGAATCCATTGGAAAGAAGAAAGGGAATAGACGTTTATCCATTCAGGATATTAGTTATATTTTTCCATTACATTGACTCTTTTACATATAGGCCTTTGAGCTAATGATTAAACATTATTGAGAGCTTAAATATTTACAATCATCAGAGTGCATCAACACATTTGGACAATTATAACAAACTATCCTCACATATAACACACAATGGAATAATAATTATAAAATACCATACGTCTGAACTCTTCCATCTCGTCTCTTCACAGCATACGATAACTTGAACTTATAAAACTCGGTCTGACTCGAGCATTGCTAACGGGGGGATCAGTCTGGTGAACCAGTGTAAAAACCCGAATTCCGACAGACCGATTTTTTTTTCAAAATTCCAATCTATCAAAACTCGGACTGGTTTGCTCTGCTATCCTACAAAAAAGACAGAGACATAAAACATGTCAGAGCTCAGAAAATATCTCACAGCGGATTGTATAAAATATAATATAGTCAAAATATAGTCTTACCGTATTAATAATACTGCCTAACCAGTATCCAAGGCTATCATGTCTATGCGACAAATCTAACCTGCGAGTATGTTATGAAGAGGGGGTCAGAACACAAGTTCTGGTGGCTGGATTTAAATTACACACTTTGGATAACACTACATATATCGTTCAATCATATTTTCCTATTTATTAAGTTTCTTGGGTTAACAACACTCAAAGCTTACACACACGTCGTACCCATTTACTTTCCAGTAGATTAACCTAATACAATATATATGTAGCTACCCCCAATATTAAGGTACACCCTATGGCACCCCACTCGCACGATCTCCACCGTAACACAATCGAAATATACGCAGTCTCTCATCCTACGCCGTAGTGACGTACGGATCTCTATATAACAATGTTACGCTCCGCATATTTCTATCATTACTATTCTACGTAAGCGTGTGGACTGCCACCTTCGATCGAATTAGATTCCATACTAGAGTGATGCCCTCAAGTCTACGATACACCACTCAGAGCCGACATGCATGTATCTAGATTGTCCCACATATGTATCTTCAATTGTAGCTCGATGCCATAACCGCACGTCCTCTAATGTGCACTGAGTCCCGTGGCAGGGCGATACAAGAAACATGGAACTCGGTCGGGAGCTTTTCCATATCTTTACAGGCCTGTCTTTTAGAGCCTCTATATAAAGATATACCTAGGGTCTGTTTTCACGGTGGCTATGGCCTCACCTCAGCCCCTTCCTCAACTAGTAAAGACCACAAGAGCTAAATGATTGCCCATAAGTAGAACAATCTAAACATCCATTTGGCGTCTTCTCTCAACCACCGTACCCCGATAGTGAAAGATGAATGGTCTATTGGTTTTAGCTCTAGTCTTTTCGCATCCCACTGGCAGTCGATGACGGGTATCCGACGATCTACTATCCTTGTTGGTCGTGACCCTCCGCCTCCCCGTTGAGGCAACCGCTGAATCACCATGGTGTCACTGCGTTACAACATTCTGACTGCATAGCTACTTCTGCAGTCAAGGCCCATCCACCTATTAGTTACGCGCAGACCCAACCTCTGCGAGTACAGCCTAAAACATCTGCCAGCGCACAGAGGACTTCTAGGAGCACCTTACGTACCTCAGGAAGCCGTGTGTTTCCTCTTCCAGTCCTTTGGAGCTGTTAGAACAATCAGATGAATGTGCACTCCTCTCGTGCCTTATAACACCACGATGATCTACCCCGTTGGGTTATTTACCCTCAAACGTGCGAACAGGTCCAAGCGCCTCACTTTAATATGTTGTTAGACCCTATGTCTAAACATTCTTTTACGTGCTTGCCTTACCTCACCAGGTTTTCATTTAACTTGGTTGTTCTCATTTAACTTGGTTAAGTGCATCTAATCGTATTTCACATGCCACCCAAGGCACCCACTTAATTTCACATGCCACCCAAGGCACCCACTTAACCCCCTATGTCTCCACCACATGTTTATCTGGTTAAGTGTTACTTAATTCATTAGAACCGTAACCTTGTAAAGACCTCCCGCATTAGGCTGACATTTGCGGTTGCTGGATTAGCCCGGCGGGTCTGGGCAGTCTTATACCGCAAACGAGCCTAACCTCGTGTCTTTACAATTGTTACGCATTTAATTCGTGCCTTTGACCTCTCACATTAGACTGGAATTTGTGGCTGCTGGATTTGCTGGGCGGGTCCGGGCAGTCTTACACCACAGAAGAGTCTAACCTCATGTCTTAGGCGATTAATTATTACACATCTTTATTTAACCCCAAATTGGATTAATATCCCTATTCAAATTTGTCAATAAATTCCAAATTTATTTATGTCCATAATTGTCTCTTAAAATTATGTCCATAAATACCAATTATGCCAATTAATGTCTCAAATTAATTATATGCCTTTTAAGGCCATTTTATGTCAATTCACAACTTACGTATATTCAATATTATCCCATCATCCCCACGTTATTCGTACGTTTTCATATGACATATGTTAGACTCGCAAATAATCTAACTTATAAAAAGAAAAACAACATCACATAACACATAAAATAGATCTAAGATCATGACATAAGATTACATAGCCAATAACTTGCATATGAATTTCATTCAAACTAGCATATGATACAAAACTAGCATAGGTAATGGGCATAAACTTGCATAACTTATGTACTGCTATAGATCCAAACATAAAGGTGTGAACTTGCATATGGATCTAAACATAAAGATGTAAACTTGCATATAGATCTAAACATAAAGATGTAAACTTGCATATGGGTCTAAACATAAAGATGTAAACTTGCATATGGATCTAGACATAAAGGTTAATGTCACATAAACTAGCATATGCATATACATGTCTCACATATTTTTTAACAACCCAAACTTGCATAAGATTCATACATGAATATACGATCCAATCATCACAAACTTGCATAAGATATATGATTCAACTTGCATAAGATTCACATAAGAACTAACATATGATCCAACTTGCATAAGACTAACATATGATTCAACACCACAAACATACATATAATTTACATCACATGATTCAAAATCATGTTCTCATAATCCCAATTATATCTTATTATAATTAAATTAATTAATTATTTTGTGAAAGCTATCATACTCACAATTAAAAAGAATAGTCTTGTCTTTCTGGGATCTGTATTCTGAAACTGAGTTGCTCGCCTTTGATGTAGACTAATCGTTTTTTAGATTTGATTTTGATTCAAGCTTCTATATTGCTTTAGGGTTGAAAGTGTATGGCCGCTACTCTAGGTTCTCCATTGACGGCATGGCGGCTCTTGTTATGAATTAATGTGATTAGGGTTACGGGTTTAGGAGTGTTTTTATCGAAGTTTAATTTAATAAGAGCCGTCGGATTAACCTAGGGATAACCAGAACCATCAGGACCACTCAGATGCCACATCAGCCCTTAGGGCGAATCGGGCCACGGGTTGACAGCCAAACACCCTGGATCGCTCGGGTCGACACCAAAAATGGTGTGGTTCGGCTATTCCCCCTACTGATTCGCTGTTTTGAACTTTTTTTTGAATTTTTTTTATGTATATATATATATATATCATATGCATACAAACTTTAAGGCTTAATAACTTCTTCATAAGTTATCCGTTTTATGCAAACCAAATGTCTATCTTGACCCAAAATTTTGAGACGAACGTAATAGCGCAACCCATTTCACTTAATTCTTCTTCTAAAAATTAAGTATACTTTAATTTGTGAATTTTAATATTATAAAATTATGGGGTGTTACATTCTCCCCTCCTTAAAGGATTTCGTCCCCGAAATCTCTAAGTTAAGAAGAATGTATCCTACCAACCAATCATCCACCTACTCAACCATCATCCACAAGCATCCATTATCCTTAAAGAAATTTCTAATGCTAATGAACTTATGCAAAAATGTGTGTATATGTTCCTTATTTAATGCAAAGATCAGGCGGTCCACTGATGCAGTTGACCTCCTTAATGCAAATCATGATAGTGCCATGCGTCCATTATGTATGCGAAAGAATCCTGTCGATACATATTATTTCTACATGTGTGCACAACCATTCATCAAATTGCAGCATCCATATGATAACACAACCATTATACATCCATTAATTTAGATATGCACACGCATTTATATGCAACATGAAGGTGATTGAGCCGATCTAGTGCCTAATGTGTGTGTACATGCATCCACGAGCAACCACTAGCAACCACTTGCATCCACCAAACATAACATGTCTCAAACACATGTTTGCAACCATAAGGTTCTTCCTAACTAAAGATCGAAGATGTCATCACATAGATAATACTAAAAGATAGGAAAAGTGTCAACAAAGCGGTAGAAAAAGGAGAAATTAAAACATACCCTCAAAAAGGGAAGGGTACAACGTACGCATTTTGTCTTCCGTCTCCAAGTCGTGTCTCATTGATCATCTCCCCATTGCACTTTGACAAACTTGACCTCTTTGTTGCGAAGCTTTTTGACCTCCGATCCGAGAATGCGTGTAGGAGCTCGTCTGATCGTGGCATTGCGCTCTACTTCCACTTCTTCGAGCGTGCTCGGCTCTACCACTTCCGCCGTATCGTGTAAACACTTACGCAAATGCGAAACGTGAAACACGTCATGAACTCCGCTGAGCTTCTCTGGTAACTTTACTCTATACGCCATCTGTCCAATCCTCTCCGTAATTGGAAAGGGTCTTACGAACCTCGGTGCCAACTTCCCTACTGATCCAAAACGGACTACGTTTCTTAACGGTGACACCTTAACAAAAACCATGTCCCCAATATTGAATTCAAGATCGGTTCGTCTCCTATCAGCATATGACTTCTGTCGGTCCTGCGCCGTCTTCATTCGCCGTCGAATCAGGTCTATCATCTCCGAAGTCTCCCTAATCATGTCGGATCCAAGCAAAACCTTATTAGTGGATTCCCACCAACATGTAGGTGATCGGCACGGTCGTCCATAAAGAGGCTCAAAATGTGTCATGCCAGTGCTAGCCTGAAAACTATTATTATAGGAGAACTCCATTAGTGGAAGGTGTTCTTCCCATGTTCCTCCAAAGTCTAGGATGCATAGTCTCAGAAGGTCTTCTAGAACCCAATTTACTTTCTCGGGCTGGCCGTCCGTCTGAGGGTGATAAGCGGTACTTAAGTATAATTGCATTCCAACCGCCTCTTGTAAGCTTTTCCAAAATTCTCTTGTGAAAATGGGATCTCTGTCGCTCACAATGCTCGAGGGTATGCCGTGCAAAACGAACTATCTCTCGAAGGTAAACAGATGCTAACCAAGCGGCGGCCCTTCTACTTTTAATGGGAATAAAATGGGCACTTTTGGTAAGTCTGTCTACAATCACCCAAATCCCTGTATTACCCTTCCTTGATCTTGGTAACCCATCTACAAAATCCATGGAAACGCTTTCCTATTTCCAAAACGGAATCTCTAAGGGATGGAGCAAACCTCCAGGCTTCTTTTGCTCCGCCTTGACTTATTAGCACACTAAGCATCTAGCAACGAACTCGGCCACATCCTTCTTCATTCCGGCCCAAAAGAAAACTCGCTTCATATCCCTATACATCTTACCACCACCGGGATGTAAGGTCATCTTAGAGCGATGTGAGTCTTCAAGAATTTCCTTCTTCAAACTCTCATCTTGTGGTACACAAAGTCTTCCATCTCTACGTAGCCAACCTCTCTTATCTATAACATATCTATCAAGATGACTCGAGGACTCCCCTCATATAAGCTTGCCTACTATCTCAACCAACTGTGGGTTATTTCGCTGTGCCTCTCCAACTCGACCCAAAAGTGTAGGTTGCACCTCTAACGATGCCAATAATCCGGGTACATAATCGACAGAGGGTCTGAAGTCAAAGGAAGATATATACTTCAAACTTTGCCGCTCTACGAACAAAGAACTTAAAGTTAACTTCTTTCTACTTAAGACGTCGGCTACAACGTTACCCTTGCTAGGGGTAAATGCGATCTCATAATCGTAGGATGCCAAAAACTCCATCCATCTCTGTTGCCTCAAGTTTAGGTCCTTATGAGAGAATAAATACTTTAGCGACTTATCATTTGTATACAACTCAAACCTCTCGCCAAGAAAATAATGACGCCATGAATTAAGCGCAAAAACTATGGTCGCCAACTCTAAGTCGTGGGTAGGGTAATTTTTCTCGTAGGCTTTCAACTGTCTTCCACCATAACATATCACCATTCCCTCTTGCATTAAAACTGCGCCAAGCCCTGTCCCGCAAGCATCGGTATATACAGTGAATGTCTTACTCCCGTCTGGCAAAACTAAAACTGGAGCTGTTGTCAAAGCCCTCTTCAGACGTTGGAAAGCATCATCATAGTCAATATCATAGTAAAAGTCAAATTCTTCTTCGTTAATCGAGTGAGAGGGGCTAATATCTTCGTGAAGTTCTTAATGAACTTCCTATAATAGCCAGCCAGCCCTAAAAAGCTTCTTACTTCTGTTGCGTTCTTAGGAGTTTTCCGATCTTGGATTGCCACCACCTTAGCAGGATCCACAGCTATCCCTTCCTTAGAGACCACGTGTCCTAAGAACCTCCCTTCTTTTCTCCAAAAATGGCACATGGAACTTAGCTTTTAGCTGATGCGCTCGTAGGGTCTCTAAGACTTTCCTAAGATGTAGGGCATGCTCTTCTTCATTTTTAGAGAAAACCAGAATATCGTTTACAAAGACTACCACAAACTTGTTTAGAAACTCCCTAAACACCCTACTCATTAAATCAACAAAGTATGCGGGTGCATTCGTCAAACCAAAAGGCATGACGAGCCACTCAAAGAAACCGTCAAGAGTTCTAAAGGCGGTCTTATCGATGCTATCTTCAGCCACCCTTAGCTGATGAAACCCTATAGCTAAATCCGGTTGCGAGAAAACTGAAGCACCCACCAACTGATCGAATAAATCGTTTATCCTTCGTAATGGGTGCCTGTTCTTCTTTGTTAGCTTATTCAGCTCTCTATAGCCTACGCACAATCTAAGTGAACCATCAGCTTTTGTAGCAAAAACGACTGGAGCATCCCGCTCCGAAATACTTCTTCTTATGAACCCCTTCTCAAGCAATTCTTTCACTTGCTTACTGAGTTCTGTTCTCTCTCTCGGAGCCATGTGGCGCACTGGTAATGCAACTGGCTTTGCATTATCTACTAGATATATTCGAAAGTCTATCTTGCGCCTCGGGGGTAAAGCTCGAACTTCATCGAAGATGTCACTATATTCACGGACCACACGAACAGATTTCAAATCATCATTGGATGCGTCTAGGGATTCTAGGTAGCTAAGCATTACTAGACCTCTAAGGTCACAAGAAATATCAAGGGTCTTTCCACAACGAGTCAACAATCTAACTACCCTTCTTTCACAATCTAGGATGGCACCGTATCTAGTTAGCCAATCCATACCTAGAATCAAGACATAGCCCATGAAGCCAAGAACAAAGGCGTTGCATTCAAACCCAATGCCCAAGATAGACACTCTCAAATCCTGACAAATCATAGAAAGATGAGCCGAACCACCAATAGGATTTGAGACTACTATGGGATCCGTAACTAGACTAGTATTTAGGTGCAGTGTTTCAACTAACGAAGCAGATACAAACGAGTGTGAAGCGCTAGAGTCAAACAAAGTACGAACAGGATGATCAAACAGAAAAACTAAACTTTCAACGAAAATGTTTCTGCCTCTCTCCTGTCTTGATGCTATGAGAGCCTGAATCTGCCCTCTCGCCTGCCCTGGTGCCATGAGAGCCTGAAGCTGCCCTCCAGAAGTTCTTTGCCCTTGCCCCTGTTTCCTTGGGTAGTCCTTAACTAGATGACCTGCCTCTCCACAGTGGAAACAACCAGTCTTCTTCTTTTTCCTATAGTCTTTGCTCAGATGGTCAGGCGTCCCACAATTAAAGCACTTCTTCTTTCCTTTGCCATTATTGTTCTTCCCGCCTTTCTTGTTTTGCTGTTGTGGCTTCTTCTGGTCTCCTTTCTTCTCCGGTGCCTTATTAGCATTCGCACCTTTCTCTTCCTCATGCATAAGCGCCATGTCAACCAGTTTCTCAAAGGTAGCCCCCATCGGAATGTGGGTCATTGCCAACCCATGTAGCGGCTCATTCAAACCTTTAATGAACCTCAGGGCCTTCTTCTCAGGTGTGATTACCAATTCCAAGCCAAATCTCGCCAACTGATTGAACTTGTTGGCGTACTCCTTTACTGATAAATCCCCTTGCTTCAATGCCAAGAATCTTTCCATATATAAATTCTCTTCTGCTCGTGAGAGAAACTTCATTTCGAACCTACGCTTGAAATCCATCATGTCTCCACCGGACGCTCTCCATTCGTGACCTCCCACCAAAACGAGGCTTCGTCTTTCATTAACCAAGCAGCCAATTGGACCTTCCTTCCATCTTCTACTTCGAAAATACCAAATAGATCTTCCACCTCCTTAAGCCAATTTCGAGCTTCAACAAACGTCTCTGATCCATGAAAAAGTTTCCCGCCCATTGTCCTAAAATCTTTGCATAACTTTGCAAAAGCACCAACACAGGGGGGGAGGAGGAGGGGGAGGAGGAGGAGCATTTGCTGGGCCTGCGACATTGGCCCTAGCTTCCAGATACCTTCTAAACCATCCTGGTATCGGTATCCCCTCGGGTATCTCGGGAATTCCAGACATACTGAAAAGAAAATGAAGAGATTCAAAACGGAGAATTCAAAAGAAAGATATATGGCTCTTGGTGTCATGTTATTAAAACAAACTTTTCTCTTGAAAATACTTTCCTTAAAACATACTTTTGAAAGTATTTCTTTATAAAATGCTTTTTGAAAAATAGTTTTTCAAAATTCATATCTGGCCTAGTAACCTTCAGCTCTGATACCACGTGTAACACCCATTGTCCATTAATGTCACTCACAAAGGGAATGCATTAACTTCCATGGAGCGTATTTAGTATATAGAACAGAATATAACAAGATAGATATAAATAATGGTACTTGAAATTTTTAAAACAACTTTTATTCCAGTGGAGAAATAGTTTGATTACAACAACTTCATAAACCAAGTACACTTAATATCCATCATAATAAATTATTTCAGAGTACATAAAATAAAAAGCATAAACCCCAACACAAATAGCCATAAAAGAGATGAGCTGAACTTTACTTTCAACAATCCAAGCACTTCCAAAAGAGAGAGAAAGAGATCCGAGATCAAGCTCCACTAGTACTAGTCCCACCCTGAGAACGGGGCGGGGGGGGGGGGGGGGGGGAGGAAGAAAAGAGGAGAAAACAAGGGGGTCAGAAGTCTGGCGAGTACAATAACTTTAACAATATAATTATTAAAGTAACTAGGATAAGGCATAAACTGGTACGATAAGATATGACCATGAAACAAGTGGGCATGACAAAGCAAATAAAAGGAATATTCTGGCGTTAATCTCATTCCTAATCACTATAGGATAATTACTATACTGCACCACCACTAGTTACCCTAAAAGTTGATCCCGCCTACAGAACTTAATAATGATAATGGTAGTTTCGTGTACCCCTAGTTGCCTTCATAGGTGTCGTCTGCCCCTATCTCCACTAGTTGTACCCACTACCCCCATTCGAACGGCTCCCTAACTCGTAGATACCCGTGCTGGTCCCACAGTGGGGTGTATCACTCCCCAAAGTGGCAACCCGATACCACCAAAGATGCACGGCTTATATCTACACGATGCAACAACGTCTTACCTACCAGCCTGGGCCCACGCACGCACATGACCCCTTGGACTTGCGTTGCCACCGCTAACCCGTTTTGACCTCTTACAATCAAATCCAGTAAGCGTGTCCCGTCCTCGACTTGGGTCGAGCTCACAAAGATACTTAATAGGTTGCTGGTTTGAAAAGGGCCCCCATGCTTGACACAAGCCTTCCACCTATGCTTGGTCCCCACTAAGATTTCCCCACTTAACCCCATTCTTATTCATGTCTTCTTACGTGTTTCAATCTTGGTTAAGTGCATCTAATCGTATTTCACATGCCACCCAAGGCACTCACTTAATTTCACATGCCACCCAAGGCACCCACTTAACCCCCCATGTCCTACCACATGTTTATCTGGTTAAGTGTTACTTAATTCATTAGAACCGTAACCTTGTAAAGACCTCGCATATTAGGATGACATTTGCGGTTGCTGGATTTGCCGGGCGGGTCCGAGCAGTCTTATACCGCAAACGAGCCTAACCTCGTGTCTTTACAATTGTTACGCATTTAATTCGTGCCTTTGACCTCTCACATTATACTGGCATTTGTGACTGCTGAATTTGCCGGGCGGGTCCGGGCAGTCTTACACCACAAAAGAGTCTAACCTCGTGTCTTAGGCAGTTAATTATTACACATCTTTATTTAACCCCATATTGGATTAATATCCCTATTCAAATTTGTCAATAAATTCCAAATTTATTTATGTCCATAATTGTCTCTTAAAATTATGTCCATAATTGTCTCTTAAAATTATGTCCATAAATACCAATTATGTCAATTAATGTCTCAAATTAATTATATGCCTTTTAAGGCCATTTTATGCCAATTCACAATTTATGTATATTCAATATTATCCCATCATCCCCACGCTATTCATACGTTTTCATATGACATATGTTAGACTCGCAAATAGTCTAACTTATAAAAAGAAAAACAACATCACATAACACATAAAATAGATCTAAGGATCATGACATAAGATTACATAGCCAATAACTTGCATATGAATTTCATTCAAACTAGCATATGATACAAAACTAGCATAGGTAATGGGCATAAACTTGCATAACTTATGTACTGCTATAGATCCAAACATAAAGGTGTGAACTTGCATATGGGTCTAAACATAAAGATGTAAACTTGCATATAGATCTAAACATAAAGATGTAAACTTGCATATAGGTCTAAACATAAAGATGTAAACTTGCATATGGGTCTAAACATAAAGATGTAAACTTGCATATGGATCTAGACATAAAGGTTAATGTCACATAAACTAGCATATGCATATACATGTCTCGCATATTTTTTAACAACCCAAACTTGCATAAGATTCATACATGAATATATGATCCAATCATCACAAACTTGCATAAGATATATAATTCAACTTACATAAGATTCACATAAGAACTAACATATGATCCAACTTGCATAAGACTAACATATGATTCAACGCCACAAACATACATATAATTTACATCTCATGATTCAAAATCATATTCTCATAATCCCAATTATATCTTATCATAATTAAATTAATTAATTAATTTGTGAAAGCTATCATACTCACAATTAAAAAGAATAGTCTTGTCTTTCTGGGATCTGTATTCTGAAACTGAATTGCTCGCCTTTGATATAGACTAATCGTTTTTTTAGATTTGATTTGATTTTGATTCAAGCTTCTATCTTGCTTTAGGGTTGAAAGTGTATGGCGGCTACTTTAGGTTCTCCATTGACGACATGGCTGCTCTTGTTATGAATTAATGTGATTAGGGTTAGGGGTTTAGGAGTGCTTTTATAGAAGTTTAATTTAATAAGAGCTGTCGGATTAACCTAGGGATAACCAAAACCATCAGGACCACTCAGAAGCCACATCAGCCCTTAGGGCGAATCAGGTCACGGGTTGACAACCAAACACCTTGGATCGACCCCTAGTCGACCCAGCGGGGCTTGGGTCGACTCCAAAAATGGTGCGATTCAGCTATTCCCCCTCCCGATTTGCTGTTTTGAACTTTTTTTTGAATATATATATATATATATATATTTCTCTCATATGCATACAAACTTCAAGGCTTAATAACTTCTTCATAAGTTATCCGTTTTATGCAAACCAAATGTCTATGTTGACCCAAAATTTTGAGATGAACATAATAGCGCAACCCATTTCACTTAGTTCTTCTTCTAAAAATTAAGTATACTTTAATTTGTGAATTTAATGTTATAAAATTACGGGTGTTACACCCACTTGCCAAGTACGCCCATTGTTCTGGCCCGCTTCCTGCTTTCTTCTTCAAATTCCGTCGTCCATAACTTCTTCATACGATGCCCGTTTTACGCAAACTCGGAGTCTATCTGAACAAGAATTCCGGGATGAACACAAGGTACAATCCGTTTTACTTAGTTCTAAGTATTTAATTAAGTTATTCTTATTTTATTATCTTGAATTAAAAATGGGGGGGGGGGGTGTTACATTCTCCCACCCTTAGGAAATTTCGTCCCTGAAATTTGATAAGAGTAAAATCAGTTAACCCCTTGCATAATATACATCCATCATGTGTGCATCCAATTTTTGCAAACATTGTGCACTTGTGCAGAGTGAAATACATCATAATAATGCATGTATGCCTAAGTAGTACCTCCTATGTGTATGCAAATTTTTCAAAAATCCTTTTTAAAAATATGATGCTTACATCCTAAATATACTAGCAGTTCTACATGAATGCAATATTTTGAAAATCAAAATACATTTTCATCCAAATTTTTCTAGAGTGTAGTTCATCCAATTGTTGCATCCATAATCCTACCAACCAACTTTATTTTTAGAATTTTAGAAAAATCTAATTTTCTAAATTCGATTTCTTATGTCACGGAAAGGTGGAAAACGGAAAACTTCGCATCTTCCGTTTTCCTTTTTCAACCTTTTTTTAAACGTACTTGGATTTTATGAAACTATTTATAAAGATTCTCCTATTTTCTTATCCAAGCACATCCCACAAAAGAAAATTTTCTTTTGTTACAGGTTTTCTTTTTCATCTTATCTTGGAAATTTTTATCTTTATCTATCTTTTCTCATAATTTTCTCGTTTTTTTTATGCTTTACCGAATTTTATGTTTCCTTTTCAGTTGTAACAGTTCTCTTAGCTTATCTAATCATCTGATTCTTAGTTTAAATTTAAATAAGCCTATAGTCTTTCAACTAAAACAGGAGAACATACACCCTACACAGCTACTACTAAGGGCCAAGAATCTCGGGACTATGTCCCCCTTAGAAAGGTCCAAACTATGGGATCCACGACAGGTTTATGTGTTACCCTAACTACCCAACAAGAACAAAACAATGGAAATCCCAACAAAAATGTAGTAATGGGTTTCGCCCCTAACATAGAAACTAGCAAAAGGATCTAAATACTTACTTGCCCCTTTCTATTTAGTAGTCACTACTAATTCTAGTTGTGTACCAACAATTATTTCAAGCAACACCCTGGGCTTTTTAATGCTTACGCATTCTATGGGAACTTACAATTATTCCAAGATAATTCTCGCTATTTACTTCATAGCCTCAAAACTTTTCGCGTCTTCCCTAGGCACTAATCGTCACCTATTCTATACTTTAAAAACACGGTTTGGCCCTTTTTCATTTAAATTTTTCTTCCACAAATTTAAAAATGTCAAAACCTTATTTTCCTCATGAAAACTTGCTTTTGCCAAATCACGAAAAAAACATGTCATCCTAAAAACATGTAAATCATCATTTTTTTTCATATCATAAAAACTGGAGTAGATACGGACAACTATTTCTGAATCGGGTTTATGACTTGTTCTTACCTATAAGGTCAGTTCAGTCTCTTACAACAAGGTGCAAATATCTACTCTATTCTTAATTTCTATAACTTATTTTGTCTACCCAACAAAAATTTCTCTTTTAAACAACTTATCAAAATTGATTGCCAATAGAATAAAGATTTCAAATCTTTCCTTATTAAAAATTCTTGTATGAAATATAATAAGAAAACTAGCGAGTTATACATGCTCTATAACATGCACCTTTTTCTAAGAGAATTTTAATTTAGGAAAAAAATTCGAAAGAAATCACTATTTACAACATATACCCCATTTTACTTTAAAACCCAATATGTACTCCTTTAC
Source organism: Allium sativum (assembly GCA_030737875.1). Classification (NCBI taxonomy): domain Eukaryota; kingdom Viridiplantae; phylum Streptophyta; class Magnoliopsida; order Asparagales; family Amaryllidaceae; genus Allium; species Allium sativum. Next base: position 686,112,985 of record CM060918.1, on the reverse strand, counting down.
ATATTTAAAACTATAACTTTTAAGATTAAAACTTGAAAACACCATAAACCATTTTCCTAAAACTTTTATAATTTCAAGTTCTGAAAATTTAACAATGGGGTTAGACTCAAAGCGGGTTTCCAATTTTTCTAGGCTTTCCTAGACATTCCCACAAAGTCAATTTTCTCAACTATTTATATTCCTAATCTATTTTCCTCTTCTTAACATTTTCCAATTTATAAGGTTTTCAAGCCCACTAATCCAAAATACTAATCATATGGGATTTACTTTCCTTCCCTACAAAATACATTGTACACTTTCCACCCAAATTACCTAAGGGTCTCAAATTTCCATTTTCCTTTCTTAAGTGTACAAAACAAACATCCCATTTCTTACCATATTATACTCTTCCTATTCAATGGGTTCCTCTATGGATCTAGGTATATATATGTATATATATATATATATATATATATATATATAAAATACAAATATGTTCACTCACTATTTATATAGGAATCCTAAAGCTAAGCTCTGATACCAAATGTAACAACCCGAATTCCGACAGACTGGTTTATTTTTCAAAATTCCAACCTATCAAAACTCGGATTGGTTTGCTCTAATATCCTGCAGAAAAGACAGAGACATTAAACATGTCAGAGCTTAGAAAATATCTCACAGCGGAATGGATAAAATATAATATAGTCAAAATATAGCCTTACCGTATTAATAATACTGCCTAACCAGTATCCAAGGATATCATGTCTCTGCCACAAATCTAACCTGCGAGTATGTTATGAGGAGGGGGTCAGAACACAAGTTCTGGTGACTGCATTTAAATTATACACTTTAGATAACACTACATATATCGTTCAATCATATTTTCTTATTTATTAGGTTTCTTGGATTAGCAGCACTCAAGGCTTTCACACACGTCGTACCCATTTACTTCCCAGTAGATTAACCTAATACAGTATATATGTAGCTACCCCCAATATTAAGGTACACCCTCTGGTACCCCACTCGTACGGTCTCCACCGTAACACCATCGAAATATGCACAGTCCCTCATCCTACGCCATAGTGACGTACAGATCTCTATAACAATGTTACGCTCTGCATATTTCTACCATTAATATGCTAAGTAAGCGTGTGGACTTCCACCTTCGATCGAATCAGATTCCATACTAGTGTAATGCCCTCAAGTCTACGATACACCACCTAGAGCTGACATGCATGTATCTAGACTGTCCCATATATGTATCTTCAATTGTAGCTCGATGTCATAACCGAACGTCCTCTAATGTGCACCGAGTCCTGTGGTAAGGCGATACAAGAAACATGGAACTCGGTCGGGAGCTTTTCCATGTCTGTACGGGCCCATCTTCAAGAGCCTCTATATATAGATATACCTAGGGTCTGTTTTCATGGTGGTTATGGCCCCACCTCAGCCCCTCCCTTAACTAGTAATGACTAGAAGAGCTAAACGACTGCCCCTAAGAAAAATAATCTAAACATTCATTTGGCGTCTTCCCTCAACCACAGTAGCCCGATAGTGAAAGGTGAATGGTCTGTTGGTTTTAGCTCTAGTCTTTTCGCATCCCACTGGTTGTCGATGACGGATATTCGATGATCTACTATCCTTGTTGGTCGTGACCCTCCGCCTCCCCATTGAGGCAACTGCCGAATCACCCTGGTGTCACCGCGTTACAGCATTCTGACTGCTTAGCTACTTCTGCAGTCAATGCCCACCCACCTAGTGCTACGCGCAGACCCAATCTCTGCGAGCACAGCCTATAACATTTGCCACCACACAGAGTACTACTAGGAGCACCTTACGTACCTTACGAAGCCGCGTGCTTCCCCTTCCAGTCCATTGGAGCCGTCAGAACAATCAGATGAATGTGCGCTCCCCTCGTGCCTTATAACACCACGATGATATACCCCATTGTATTATTCACCCTCAAAAGTGCAGACTGGTCCAAACGACTCACTTTAATATGTTGTTAGACTCTATGTCTAAGCATTCTTTTACGCACTTGCCTTACCTCACCAAGTTTCCATTTAATTGGTTATTCCCATTTACATTGAATTCTTATTCAAATTACCAAGTTTCTCTTGTTTATTAATTCCAGTTATATAACTTAACCCATTTAAGTTTATTGATAAGCCCACAACATGTTATTCTCTATATTGTGGCCCACGGTCTGTGATCCACAATCCCTTTTATATTCTTGTTTGATTTTATCGTTACAATAACATGTTCTACTTAATATGTAATTAAGTATATCTCAATTCGCATGTTTTCTGTTTAACATATCAGTCATTATTTATGATTAAATATAACTTATTTCATAAGTTTCCCTCATTCTTTCTCATTTAATCATGATTCCATTTTACACCATTACTACAACTAATCATTGTTTACCTATTAACTTAGTTCTTTTAACTAAGGCCCATTAATAAGTTTCTCTACCCATTTATTATAACCTATACTATATTTTCCTATTGTCCCTAGGACAAGCCTAAACATGTTTTTCTTATCAACGGATTTCATACTTCCAAGTTTACAGATTACTTAACTTATAATTAAGTACAACATCTTATATTTCATATATTTTCCCCCTTTTCTCAAATGGTTTCTGGCTTTCCTCATTTACCGATTACTTAATTTACAATTAAGTGTCCCTTATCTCATTTCACCATTATCCAATTTCCTTATCAGTTTATTATAACCTAAGTTATAATCTTCACTTGTCCCTAAGACAAGTCTACCTATTATACAACATTTTCATTAATGTTATTTATTTATAATAGGTGATTATCATTCCCCTTCTAAACCATCTACTGTTGTAAAGCATTATTCTTCATTCATTGTAATATATATTCCTTATTATATTAAGGAAAACACTTCGTTCACCTTATCAGTTTGATAGAAGGAATCAGTGATTTATTTTCATAATGTATTCCCATCTAAATCTATGGTAGCAAGTAATTTCTTTACTTTTCTTTATTTACGGTGGCTTACTTGCAACAACGTTTTTAGAACTAGGGCATTTAGGGAAATACATCACTTTTCCTTCGCATCACACTAACTCAGTCCATTATATCTCTTCCTTTCTAATTTTCTGAGTTAGACATTTAACTACCATTATTTCCATTTATTCATATCTTGTTATATATATATAAGCACTAGACCTCTCACATTAAGCCTACACTCGTGGACGCTGGATTTGTCGGGCGGGTCCAGGCAGAGTTCTACCGCAAGTTGACTTAACCTCGTGTCTTAGCACCATTACATGTTTTTAAATTTTACACTTAGACCCCTCACATTAGATTACCACTTGTGAATGCTGGATAAGCCGGGTGGTTTCGGGCAGACTTCTATCACACGTGAAATCTAACCTCGTGTCTAAGAGCGGTTAAATTTCTTATTCATCGTAAACCTTCTATATAGTCGAGGCATGTTTATTTCTTCCAATTATAATTTATAATTCACATGTGATTATATCATGCCTATTATAATTCTTCACATATAATCAATTCTCCCCTAACATGTAATCAATTAATCAGATAATTGTTTAAATCACATAAACCATTATGTACCTTTCTCAATTCTTACATTTAATGGCCTGGGTACATAATTTAAACAAATTGACATGAAATTTAAGTAACGGTTATTACTATACAAGATTTGGTAAGTTCATATCCCAACAAATTAATATTTAGCATATTAATTATTCCTACTTCGTATCCATCACTTTAGGCATTATTAACATATGTTACATTTCTCAACATATTGCATTTCAATTATACATACAGACGAATGGTAAGCGAAACATATTCTTATCTAAACCGTATAGCTTAAATCCACTCACCTCTTATGCTTTTTCCCAATTTTGGATCTGATCCAATCTTAGCATTCATGGTTTTTCCCCTTTAATTTGATTTGAAACCTAATAACCGTGGATTGCTTATTTTCATTACAAGAGAAGGGAAAGAAATAGTAAGAATTTAAATGGATTGGATCAAGGATTTTACCTTGCTTCGATTAGATCTAAGAAATAGAAGAGTAATTGTAGATGTCTAATCACAGATCTCTAAATCAACCAAACTTTTGCTTGTTGAAGAAGAAAAGTGTATAACAAACTACGTTGGAGCAACACTTCTTCATAGCCATTGAATAAGATGAATAAAACAATGGGTCTAGGTTCTTTTTTATAGCCTAGAACCAACGAGTTTGGTCAAGAAAGGTGTCCACGTTCAGAAAAATGAATTCTGCTTCGGATTTGGTAAGGGAGTCGACCCTCCTTCAGGTGGGTTGACCCATGGGTCGACCCCCCTTGAAGGGGTCGACCCCCGTGGGTCCGGAGGTCGAAAATTAATCTGGGCGCACTTCCTAGGTGCGCAAGTGCAAAAATGGCCTTGCGCACTTGCCAAGTGTGCCCGTTGTTCTGGCCCGCTTCCTGCTTTCTTTTCAAACTTCCGTCGTCCATAACTTCTTCATACGATGTCCGTTTTATGCAAACTCGGAGTCTATCTGAACCAGAATTCCGAGAAAAACGCAATGGTACAATCCATTTTACTTAATTCTAAGTATTTAATTAAGTTATTCTTATTTCATTATCTTGAGTTAAAAATGTGGGGTGTTACGGCCAGTGTGAGAAAACTCACTAAGTTTAAGGGGATCATCCAACTTTATTTTAAAGTAAAATCTTTTTCGAAAGAAAAATTAAAGATAATTGTAAGACCAAATCTACACATAAACGAGGATGGTTGTTACCTTGCGATAACCCAAAAAAATTTGAAATCATATATTTTCTTATATTATAATAATGTCTAAATCAAATAAATAACCATCTAGCAGAACGCTTGCATCTCATGCTCTACATATATAGTATACAATCAAAACCACGGGTTCTTATTGGAGAATGGATTTCTAACCATGGCAAGGTATGGGACCACCTTTCGATAGTGTACCTCTAGAGATAATACACTAGGATCCAACAAGAACATCTAGCAACCCTGACTAAACATGACTGGCTATTCACTTCGCTTGAATGTTCCAAATATATTGTCACTTACAGTTGGGTCCAACATAACCATTCCCGGGAGATACAGAAGCGAAAGAAGAACAAATAGAAATTTCTCTAGATGGTGACCATACACCCTAATGGGAGCAACCCACATACCCATGCGACCTACCTGATTTTCTTCCCGGTTTATAAGGCTTGAGGTTTAAATTTCCTTTACAGAACATCTGGCCACCATTTACTTTGAATGTCATATCGTCAGATCCTATCGAAAATCACTAATTGACGTCCATAAAAATACCCTGGGTGTTTAAGCTAAGAGAAACAAATGTCTTCGCCATCAACAGAAGTACATTTGTAGAAATTAATGTACGTGATCCTTTGGATATTCTCTGTCAGACATTCGTCCATACAAGTCATCCAGGAGTAGGATGAACCGAAGGCACCCTCCTACCACATCTAAGGTATCAGGCTATGGATCAATGGCGAGTAGTCCTAGCAATCTGGAGATTTCAGTTATGATAAAATCACATGTCATAATAATTCTGGCGGCTAAACCAGAGAAATTCAACAAGCAGTTCTACCGCACATGAAAATCAATTGTCTTCAATTTCTCCATCTTCAATAAGCATCTTCCATGTATTTGCTGGTTCGGAATGGATTTGGAATAAGTTTGATCTCGGTCTTTCCGTACCAACAATCATATAGGCCAGATTTGATAGTCGGGTATTTAGCTATCAAATAAACAACCATTCATCCATAAAAGAAATCTGATTAAGTACTCGACATCATTTAGCCTCTTTAATTAATTAGTTGTTAATTAAATAAAACTTCTAATTTGGAAGACATTTCCCATTTCTTATTTCAATATAAGAATATTGAATATTCAATTATCATTACAATTCTACCACATTAAATCCTCATTGTAAACTGGTAAGTGAATAAATCTCTAAGTATACAACCCCGAAGGCTGAAATGAACATCAGATTGACACCTCAAAAGTTACTCAACTCAACCAATGTACAATATAGGGGTGGGCATAAACCACATCGCAATACGGAAACTGCCCAAACCTAACCGCAAAAATGGTGTGGAAAACCACACCGGATTCTCTCTTCAAAGCAAACAACCCAAATTGAACGGACTCATAATGATACGATTCGGTTGAGGTTTGAACTGTTGACCAAGCCGTATTAAAACGGACTGAATCGTATACCTACACTAGTAAAGTTATGACAAAAATTTAACAAATTCCTATCTAACATTTTATTTTAATGATATATATTCTATCAGCGTATGTTGTAGTTATATTAATAATGATTGTTATCAGAAAGGAAAAAATTATAGTTTGAGTATATTAGTTTCCATATCATTTTTTGGATAATGCTAATTATAATCTTATTTGAGTTTTCTTACTTAATGTTTATACACTGATTAACATTGATGTTTGCTTAATGTGTTAAAACAATTTAATTTTTCATTAATTGTGAAATTGAAGTATTCATATAGTTAGAAATCAATCATTCAATTCAGGATAACACTATGTGTTGTAACCTTCAAGTAACACAACATCATACAACCGTAAATTGATTGTTGATGGAAGTAATCCTCTTATTTCATATTTAATACGGGGTTCAATCTGGACTGAACCAAAACCGAACTGTATTACACTGAAACCGAACAGTTTGAACAATTAATATAACGTTTTGTATTTTTGATCAACCGTTTGATGTGGTTCGGAAGCGGTTTGAGCTTCAAACCGCACCAGGCCGAACCGTGCCCACCCCTAGTACAAAAGGTTCTAATTTCTTTAAAAACCACATCATGTTCCCTTTTACCATTTTCAAACCGATTATATTTCTTTATATATAATATCACTAATCATTTCCAATTATATTTGAAATATCATGTCATAAAATTAACTAAAATAATTTAACTTAACCTCTGTAACAAATGTTACAGATTCCATTTCAAAAACCCTTCACCTTTTATTTATAAAATCATTAACCTTTCATTTACAAAATTCTTGACTATTCGTTGATAAATTCCTTAACCTTTCATTTATAAACATCTTGTCCATTCATTTTTAAACATCTTATCCATTCATTTATAAACATTTTATCCATTCATTTAAAAATAGCTTAACAATAGCTTAACCATTCATTTGAAAATAGCTTTCTAATTGCAAATATTAATTCAACTCTCCCCATTAACTCAGTTTATACATATTTCCATTTATAATTCCTTTCGGCAATCTTGCCTTGAAGTTTAATTTATTGGATATTCGTCCTAATTTCCATTTATATATTAGTATTCATATTCTACTTTCAATTCCATTATTTCTCTAATCTCATTCACATAAACTCATTTTATCTCATTTCGTATATTTGTAAACAATGTCCGCAAAACGTTTATTAGTTATAAAAACAACCATTCAATTCTTTTGAATCGTTTCCTGTATAGCTACGACCCCATTAAATCATTACAACACTTTTAAAATCTTTTGCGATTTCTTACTGACACTTAAGTTCTTACAAAACCATTTAACATCCCAGTTTAATAATAGGACAAATTTATACCATTTAAATATTTATTTTAATAATATCCTGGAATTCCCATTTAATTAAACTTTAAATGATTATAAAAACATAAATAAAACTTCGATGTTTACTATTAAAATAAACATCGTAGTTCAAATAAAAATATAATTTTGAAAGCGTTCAAAACCGATTTAACACTGATTCCAAAATCTTTTATTTTCGATGGTACTAAAGAGGTCAGTATCTATTAAAGTACGGAATCATGAAATATTAATTAATTTCACATCCAAATGAACAAAATAAATCATACTGATAAACATTATCAGTGAGGAATCCTGTTGGATTCCTCTAACCTGTTAGTCCCTGCATCATAGATCAATTATCTCAACATATATTATAATATATGAAATTTAACAACTACAGGTGAGGAATCCAGTTGGATCCATCCAACCTGTTAATCCCTGCATCCAAATAAGTTACCTCAAATAAGATCATTTAATTCAATCAAACGATGATCTCTATAAATAATCAATAATAGCAATTTAATATCAATAATTTTATTTAGCAATCAACAATGACAATTCAAACAAATTCATAAATTAAACACGTTTATTTTATAAATGTGACTGATAAGTAAGTTATCTTGATTGGTTCCAATCGTTAGAATACCAATTTGGTTTTTCACTGAAATTAAACAAAAGTTTAATTTCATCAGTTAAATCAAAATATGAATATAATTAACATGCATTCAACAATTAGCAGTCATCATACACGAGATAAAAACCCGACTTACATAAAATATAAGTGGGAATAACTAGGTGAGTTTTACTCACCTTGTGTTGATTTCGTTGTTTAAACGGATCACTTCATTTAAATTAAACAAATGTTAAATTGAATTGAAAATTACAGTTGATTCCAAAAACGTCCGGACCAACTCCATAATGATATGCTCGTCGAGACAATTCCAGTACCCCTTGTTTTGTCGGATCCTGATAACATAACAAAAAGTTATACATGGTTTTAGTTTATGATTTTAAATTAAATAAAAAATCCCTTTATTATAAATATTTAAGTTACTAATTACATTGGTTCGAATAACCCAGGCCCGACATTTTCTTTTCGTTTCCTTACGTTGTGCCCACGTACGTTGTTATGCTTTATGTGGTTTTAAACGTTCCAGGCTCGATGATTTTCCTTTGAGAAAAAGGGTCCGCCTTCCTTTTTTGGACTGTTTTGTGCTTCCACTTCGTTCGTAAACTGCTGTTATGAGTTCATTCACACCTACAAAACCACATTGCCTCCGATAAATCCCTCCCCCGCCGCCGATCCGATGATCAACGACCATCTGTTACCACCAAAACATGTTGACCAACGACCGCAACCCACGCCTGAAACTAGTTGTAGCTCGACCCACTCTACTGCCAGCAGAAAGCACATGAACCACCGACCTTCTCGAGGTTTCCCCGGCCACCATGAAGCTACAAATTTGATCACCGCCGATCAGTAGGGGGTTCTCACCTAAATTTACCATTTCGTAGTTAAGTTTTTAAATTGATTCACTGATTGGAAGTTTAAGGGAGGAGAAGGTCTTGAGATTTGGGTCGTTTGTTAATGAAGAAGGTCGCTGAACATTGCGTTGACCACGCACATATTTCTGACCCAAAATTAGGGTTATGCGGCTGGTTGTGGTATTTATAGGACAACATATTATTAAAATAATATTTAATGGTACTTCATTGTAAAGTAACACATAGAAACACCCACAAACGACTTTTGATCGAGATGAAAATTGAAATCTTAGCATAAAACAATTTCCAGACACTGGTTTCATTGAATTCCAAGATTATCTGTGAAAAATCCTTTATAACTCATATACATGAATCGACACGTATTTAAATTGCGTACGATCACAAAATAAATCCAATTAACTTAAAAATTAAAATACTACAATAATAAACCATTATGGATTTAATAAAATTAGTTTCGTTAAAATTCAACTTTGTTAGAAAACCGGTTATTCTAAAATTCCAACTTAAATCATTAAAAAGATTAAATAAAAATTTAAGTGTTTACCACTCCCACGATGAAACGATAAATCCGATCGACATGAAAATCGAAATCCTACAGTAACTTATAAATACAAATCCAATTGCACAAGTTTCATCGCATTCCAAGACTGTTTCCTGGATAACTTTGTTATACGTCAAACAACGCTATTTTGGACACCAAAACACCCAGTGTCCAAAAATAATGAGGTACTAAACTGTCCTGACTCTAAACGTCAATACGAATTCAATGGAATTGGTTTCATGGCTTAATATGATGGTTTGCTCAAGTTATACATAAATATTTATCCATTAATTTAATTTAATTACGCTCGATAGAAAACGATTTAGCATTTATGGCTACCGTTGTCATATATGACATCGGATTATCACGAACTGGTTTCATACAATAATTGAACACTGCCATTCCGATGAAACTAATTTCATCGAAAACTAAGGTTCTTTGCAAAATGGCCATTTTTAAGGCTTATATAAATATTGATAAAATATTAATTAAATTGCAAAAAAATTTAATTAAATAAAAATAAATTATTATTTTTGTAAATATCCAAATGGAAATATATATATATAGCTTCAAATATATTAATATAGATTTTAAACTCAACATTATGAAATTTTGAGTTAAACGTTATCCAAAATATATAAAAATCTCTTCTATATTTGTTAATTTAATGTTATCGTTTATAAACGAATCCATAGCGACTATTTGAAAGTTTGAATTGGACATAACTAACAATCTATAACATGAAATCTCCATTTTTCTCTATCATTAGAAAACTATAATCATTCAGATTCAAACGTTTCGTGTTTCACAAAATTCTGACTTATATTGGATCCAGTTTATCCAATTGAAGTTCAAAACTGAATACTACGAAATACCACGATGTAACGGGCTCGTTTTAAATTAAACATAAATTTAAAGTTCAAACTTCGTTTTTAATAAATGAATTTAATATTAAAATCCATTAATATTCCAAAAGTAATGTCAACGATATTTTTCATCAACAGCGGAAGTGGGTCAACTGGGACAGACCTAAAGGGAAATCAAAAGGATTGGCTCCCTTCTCCAATTGATTATGGTGGGAACTTAAGAGGCTAGGGTTCAGGGATGTAGGATCGCTAGGAACTATCAGGTCGGATCTAAGCTCGGCGGATGAGGTTCGACTGCCATTCGAGGAAATTAAAGGGTGTAACCCGTGTTTCTCTGCAGAATTAATGATAAACTGCGAATACTATGACTAGGGGAATAATAATACACACTTACATAACAGTTTTCACGTAGGAAGATCCCTTTTCATTAAGCTTTTATTGGAGGTACAAGAACGTTATAAGGAGGAATCCTCCATTGATCTTCTTTCTCAAGTTGTTTCTAATGGTACAAAAAGTTAGGAAAAAAGAAGATCCCCCTGAATGTGACCTCTGGGATCTTATTTATAGTGGTTCAGGGCCCCTCCCAATGGAGGGCTATCGGACCCACATTGGTCTTTGTCGTTTGTTTTATTCTTGGCTTTGGGTGCTTGACCTTCGGTCGCTTTTGATGTATTCGATTATAACCCTTAGATGATGCTTAAATTCTTGAAAGCGGTTCCTGAATGTAAGCTTGCGGACATGAGCTTTCGGATGTAGGCTCGGCTTTATCGTGGGTGCTTAGAGGGGATTGACCTCGTGGTGTATGCTGATAATTGCCGGATCAAAACCGCTACGAGTTTTGGTACTAGGTACCCTAGTATGGGTAGCCCGTATCCTGCTTGGGTCTCGACTAGCCCTTTGGTAAGGCCTTTATGGTAGCCTGTATTCTTGGAGGGTGGCCTTTCGGCATTCATGCGGTAGATGCTCCGAAAGTAGATTCTGGGTAGCCTTCCTGTCCTTCCGGTTTGGGGCATTTGATGCTTCCGTCTTTAGGTGTATCGGCATTTGGCCAGACCATTATTGAAGATTCCTTTGGTCTTTGTCCGTCAGGTTTATTGTTTCTAGCTTACTTGATTTCGAACTAGGTTAGCTTCTTTATTACGGGAACTTCCACCAGGTTGGGGCTGTTGGAGAGATCTTGCCAGGCTGACCCTGGCAGATGAATCCCACTGGTCACATCTTGTAGCCTTCGAGGTCCTTTCCCTCAGGAGGGTTTAGGTTGATGTAGTTTCTTGGGTTATTCGATACCCCTTTACTGCCAGCCTGCTTCGATGTTAATTTTGGTGGTAACATTTGCCCCCCTAGTGAAGGGGTGTTTTTGGTTTTACAAGTCAAACTTTTGTCTTTTCTTTGGAACATCATGTCAAAGTCTTTTGGTCTCCCTCAATCAGAAGCATTGATTGGCTTTCATACGAATGGCTCAGATTGATCTTGGAATTTGAAAATAAACCTTTTTTCTTCGATGTTCCCGTCTTTCATCCTCAAATCAAATTCTTGGACAAAATTACTGTTCTCATAAAATAAAACGCTTAAATCTTCCTTTTTCTTGAAGACTCGAGCATGATTACCGGTGAATATTTTCACATCTCATATAAATTGCGGTCCTAATTATGCATCAAAATTGACACAATGGTTAGCTAAGGTTATGCTTGTTTATAAAGATGGGTCCAGGTGCTAATCTTAATGTCACTCCTGAAAGGACTCTAATGTCATCAGGATTGTCTCCTTCTGTAATTATGTTGGTTTTTCTTAGGTCTTTAGGACATTCGTGTTAGGCACAGTCGTACGTTAGTTAAGGTATAAAAGGCGTGATTTCCCCCGTATCCCTTCATCTGGGTTTGATTTAGGTTTCAGCCTGCTTGACCTCTGATAATCGAGGCGTAATGGTATTTGATAATATTTGATAATGCCAGTGGTATGTGCATTTGTGTAAGAGATACGCATAATGATCGTATTATTATGAAATGATGTTACCTGGCAGAATCATGTCTCATAGAAGCCCTGTTAAGAAGAAGGTAAAGGATTCCATGGTTTCTTGTCCTAAGAAGGCATTTTCACCCAAGCCGTTCTCGATTATATCCCAACAGTCTACGGACACCATATTGGATGGTTTTTGGGATAGTGGGCATGGATGCCATGATTGCTGCCTCTCCAAACTCCCTTAAGAATCCTCCAGAAGGATTCTTCACATATTTAGCCATTCATATCTAGCATGGGGGTTTTCTCCCTTTCTGAGTTGATGTGGCAAGAATAATATGGATGTGCATCTTTTAGTATTCTCCCTTGTTTTCCTGCTCCTCACTTTTAATTCATTTTCCATCTTTCGGAGAAAACACATTAATGGCAGCCACTTTGTTTTTCTAAGAAACCCTAATTCCAGCCATCCTAACTTCGATTTCTTTTCGATTGGATTTTTCGGTCAGAAAGCTTCGTACCCTTTTATATCATCAATTTGTGGAGCACATATTTGCAAAGTCCTCGTTTTCCTTTGAATTAGTAGCGCATGGTTTAATAGGGATAAGCTCTTCTTCATGCTCCCTTGAATCATTTTCTATAGTTCATATGGTCATCGGATACGATTTGTGTTGTTGTTGATTCCTTTATGATGATAATACTCAGAATTTTGGAGTGGATCTGACTTGCTTTGTGAATGCACTTGTCTGAGAAAGTTCAACTTCAACATACCCTTTTTCTTTGGTTTCAAACTTTATACACATGATATGCTTGCTGAAACGATTTAAACAACCCCTTAGCTCATATGTTGCATGACTTCCCATCTTATGATTATGTGCAAACGGTTTGATCCCAGCTGTCGTGTCTGAATGAGTACAAACTTGTTTGCACATATGATGCTTGATGAAATGTTTAAGTCGCTCAGCCTCATTTGGGCTTGATATTGTTGCTATCGTTTATACTTTTTGTTTGACTCTTATGGTCGCTCAAGCTTATTTAGCAGAGGGTGGCTCCTATTCAACCTTAAGTCGGTCTTGAACGGTACTGTTTTGGTTAAGTATGAGCGACCGTTTTGAGTCAAGCATTCAAGAGCGTTATGAACTTATTTTGCACGGCTAGGGCTAGAGGGGTTGATTGTTCACGGCTTTATCTTCGGTCGCACCACCTGTTTTTATCTTGACCGAATCTTAAATCCCCGAATTGTATGACTATTCATTAAATCGTTTGTACATGATGGATATATCTCAGAAGCGGTTTGAGCTGGATAAGTTTTTCGACTTAGATGTTCAAATGATTGAAGTTCAAACGACTAGCCAGCCATCCATGAATTCCCCTTTCGTCAGTCTAACTCATGCGGAGCTTCAAACAATTATTAGCAGCCCCGTTATGCCCTAAGGCTCTGCAATCCTCAGCTTGCCAAACGATTCAGAGGCTAGAATCTGCAGGGAGTGTCTTCTGACATGGATATATCTCCATCTGACCAACAAACAATTTCTAGTGATATGATCGCTGCGTAGACCCAGAGACTTGCTTGATTTGAGACCGCTATGTACTAGTTTGGGAAACAAATGGATATGCTCAAGGATCATACTACGAAACAAATGAGTGGTTAGCACACACTAGCTTGCGATCTCCAAAGGTTACATAAGGATAATCTTGAGCACATCTTCATCCTAGAGAACGACAAGGCGAAGTTAATCTAGACTCTCCGATCCCGGGACAGTGTTGTTGCCTCTTTTTCTCAAGGAGACGTTGAGTTGGCAGGTCCAGAGCACAAAAAGCCCTTGGCTGGGGAACCTCCGTCCTGCTCTACTCAGGTTAAAAGGAAGGTTGGTAGACCTAGGAAGAACAAGGATATGTAGTCTTCTTATCTTGCCTCTGATTACTTGTCTCTATTTTTTTGTGAACTATGCTTTAGATCGGTTGTATAAGCAAGTGTCTATCCTCACGTTTAACTTTATGCTAGTCTGTGTTGCGACTTAGGCTGATGTTGATGTTTTGCAGGCCCCGTGACTGATTTGTGACTTTGTGATGTTGCTGTGCTTTGTTTCGTTAGTATGGGACGATGATTTTGTCTGTCGTACCGCAATCTTTCATCCCGTTTTGTCGCACTTTTATTTGTACCTTGCATGTTTCACTTGCATCACCATTCACTTTGTTATCACGTGATTGCGGCGAGCGTACGGTATTGCCGATTCGCTTTTGATGCTGTAGTAGCTTGCTATAGCTTTATTAGACTAGAAGTGATCATGCTTTCCGGCAAAACAGTACTACGTGTCTATAAGGAAACTTCCTCTCGGAACAACTATCCTTGAAATACTTCTAATGAAAAATCGCCTAGAACAAATAAAAGAGGTAGTCGCTCAATAGGGTATTACTGAAACAGTTTGTAATCTTCTCCCCGATTGCTTTTTGAACTGATGTTACGGTATGATGTCATTTTCCAGAGTTGCGTAATGGATTGATATGTTGAAAAGAAAATAACTAATGGATGTATAAGTTAGAAGTACTTACCTGAGAGGTTTATGAGCCTACTTTTGGTAGCAAACCTTGAACCCTCACTTGAATTTCTGAGAGAGTCAAGCGATTCTTTCTCATTTGAATCAGCAATTGGGTTCTTTATAAGTTTGGTGTGGCCTTAGTGGCTTCACATCTGGTGGTGATTTTTTTTGCAGGATCGTTCCAAGTTGTGGTATGTAAGACCAACGACTTGCTTTAGGACTTTATTGAGAAACTGATTCAACCTAGATTCGGACATTAATATGTAGGGGACCGGGATCCTTTTCAGTTTCTGCAAAGAGATGAAGGGACCCGGATTCGGGCATTCATACATAGGTGATCGGAACCCCTTCAGGTATTAATGAAGCGCCGAATCGACCCAGACTCGGGAATTTAGCATGGAAGACCATAACCCTTTCCGGTATTAATGAAGTGCCAAATCGACCCAGACTCGGGAATTTAGAGCAGAAGACTGTAACCCCTTCCGGTATTAATGAAGCGCCGAATCGACCCAGACTCGGAAATTTAGCATAGAAGATCGGAACCCCTTCCCATATTATTGAAGCGCCGAATCGACCCAGACTTAGGAATTTAGCATAGAAGACCGGAACCCCTTCCAGTATTAATGAAGCGAGTATCCCCTTCAGATTTGATTTGGGAAGCAGAGGTTGTACGTGCTTCTTGAGCCTCCCATTGGGCTTTTGATGTCAAAGCAGAGGATGTACGTGCTTTGTTGGCCACTCTCTGGGCCTGTGCGTCCGAAGCGCTTGGCTAGCTTATCCACAAGCAGGACCCAAGGACTTACCTGACCTCCCTCTAGGAGGCGCCTTATCCTGACCATCGTAGGTGATGATAAGGGTTTAGAAACTTCGACGGGGCCATCTTAGGTACATAACTAAGGTTTACTCTTTTGACACTCTATACAGGCCATCGTAGGCACTGATAAAGGCTTATACGCTACCCCTTCCAAGGGGTGCCCTATCCTGACCATCGTAGGCGATGATAGGGTTTTGGGTTCCCATATGCAGGTAACACGGAACATAAGCAGAGAGGTAGGATGTGCTCTTCTACGAGCAGAGGTAGGATGTGCTTAGTTTTAGCAGAGGCAAAGCGTACTCTTCTGCGAGCAGTGGCAGGGCATGCAAATTTTAGATGCATCACTATGACCATTTCTGGTATGAAACAATGGCTTATGATGCTTTAACCCTGCCCCCTCTGATTTGGGCACAGAGAAAGACTAACACACCATCCCCTCCGGGGATGCCTCGTCCCGACCAATTTGGCGATGATGAGGGATTTAATCTGTTGGTGATTGGACCCCTTTTGGGTTTTCCTTTTAAAATTCTGAGACGGGCTTTCCGTATGTTGGTACATGTGTATTAATCCTTTTCATAAGGATTTTTTTTCAAACTCATCTCGAATTTTTGATAAACTCTTGTAATTGGCCTTGACTGACGAATCTGACGATGGCTTCCTCGAGGGTTCTGCAGTGATTAGTCTCATGTCCATTCATTAAGTGATAACGACAGTAAGGTCCTCTTGTCTTTCTTTCGTATTTAGGCCTCTTCTTCGTGGAGGTCCAATAGTCGAGTTCGTGTTTGATTAGGAGGTGAACATTCTCCCTCGAAGTAATAAGGTAGCGTCCCTGGAGTATCTTTGGTGTACATTCACCTTTTCGTTGATGGGGTCTAATCCTCCTGTGAATCATCCCAGTTGCGGTTCCTATACTTTTGTCCTCTTTTTTCGGAACATTCCGGATTCGAGTTGTCATCTCTTTATTCCTTTTGTCGGTGAAGTGGTTGAAGTCGTCCATTATTTCGCGTTCGAGCGCCATTCCCTTAACTTGTCTGTAGAGAGCATCCTTTAAGTGGGGGAAAACGCCAACTTCCTCTTGTGTAGATCCACTGGGTGGGAATGCCATGGTTTTTCCTATGTGGTAAGAGCTGTTATTTCCTATCTTGTAAGCATGTAGTCCCATTTTCTTCTTCCGCTTTATTACTCGCAAAGCCTCTGCTCTTAACTCTTACTCCCCCATCACACTACGACTGGTGGTTCTCGACTTATCCGCTCGAGATCCTGAAAGCCTTCGTCTAGGTTTCTTGCTCATAACTTCGCTTCTTCAAAGCTAGTCTAATCCAAGACGGAACAAAACAGGTAGATGTGTGGCTGCTAACCACAAGGTCTTAGGTTCAGGGCCCTCCTTCTAGTGCCAAAATGTTAACGATATTTTTCATCAACACCGAAAGAGGGTCAACTGGGACAGACCCAAAGGGAAATCAAGAGGATTGGCTCACTTCTCTAGTCGATTCTGGTGGGAACTTAAGAGGCTAGGGCTCAGGTGTGTAGGATCGCTGGGAACTATCAGGTCGGATATAAGCTCGACGGATGAGGTTCGACCACCATTCAAGGAAATTGAAGGGTGTAACCCGTGTTTCTCTGCAGAATTAATCATAAACTGCGACTATTATGACTAGGGAAATAATAATGCACACTTACAGAGAAGTTTTCACATAGGAAGATCCCTTTTCATTAAGCTTTTATTGGAGGTACATGAACGTCATAAGGAGGAATTCTCCATTGATCTTCTTTCTCAAGTTGTTTCTAATGGTACTAAGTTAGGAAAAAAAGAAGACCCCCCTAAATGTGACCTGTGAGATCTTATTTATAGTGGTTCAGGGCCACTCCCATCGGAGGGAAATCAGACCTGCATAGGTCTTTATCGGTCGTTTTATTCTTGGCTTTGGGTGCTTGACCTTCGGCCGCTTTTGATGTATTCGATTATAACCCTTGGATGATGCTTGAATCCTCGAAAGCAGATCCTGAATGTAGGCTTATAGACATGAGCTTTCGGATATAGGCTCCCAGCTTTACCGTGAGTGCTTAGAGGGGCTTGACCTCATGGTGTATGCTAATAGTTGCCGGATCGAAACCTCCACGGGTTTCGGTACTAAGTAGCCTAGTACAGGTACTCCGTATCCTGCTCGGGTCTCGACTAGCCCTTTGGTAGGGCCTTTATGGTAGGCTGTATTCTTGGAGTGTGGCCTTTCGTCATTTATGCAGTAATGGATCTGAAAGTAGATTCTGGGTAGCCTTCCCGTCCTTCCGGTTTGGGGTCTTCGATGCTTCCATCTTCAGGTGTATTGGCATTTGGGCAGGCCGTTATTGAAGATTCTTTCAGGCTTTGTCCGTCAGGTTTATTGTTTTTGGCTTACTTGATTTCGGACTAGGTTAGCTTCATTATTACGGGAACTTCCACCAAGTTGGGGCTGTCAGAGAGATCTTGCTGGGTTGACCCTGGCAGATGAATCCCACCGGTCACATCTTGTAGTGTAACAACCCGTATTTTCAATAACCTGTTATAATATAAATCGAGGCAGAATTTATCTATAAAATCTGAATCAAGGGAAACGGGCTATGCCATTGCGTTCATCTCGAAAAAATACGCGAAATAGAGTCCGAGTTTTCGAAAATCGGAGTCCGTATGACCCAGTTAAGGCCCATTGAAGTTTTCAGAAATTTCCATATTAAAAACAGATTTAAATTTTAAGTTAAAAACAAGGGTTAGGGCACAGCTGGCGTCAGGCGGGAAAACTCCCGCCAAGACCCCACAAGTCGACAGGCATGTCGACAGGGGTCTAAGGGTGTCGACTGCCCTGTCGACAGCCCTGTCGACACGGGGTGGCCGGGCAGTTTTGCCTGGCGCACCATTTTTGATTTGGGCTTGGTTGTGTGGCTTGGTTCTGGAGAATTCCGAAATCTGATGGACCTAATTCAACCTAGGGTTAATCCTAGGGCTAAAAACACTTTAATCTTCTATAAATAAGACCCTAATCCTACCCTAAAACCCCATTATTCATTCTAGCAACCAAACTATGTCAAATTGATTTCTCAAATGGCCTCCACTTAAAAACCCTAGCCTCCACCCTCTTCATAAATCATTCCTATGAAGATTATGATGTTCATACAAGCATTTCTAAGTTGTATGAATGATCATTAGCTTGCATACATCATCAAGTTGCAAGTTTTATTTGCTAAGCTAGAGTTTTTGGGATTTTTGTTAAGGGTGTTTCTTATTGGAGCTTGTTTTGGGTTTTTATGCTTGCATAAAGGGCTTCTCAATCTTTACTTGTAGATTTGTGTCTTCTTAATATTTGTAAGCCCTCTTACCTTCATTTTAGAAACTCTAAAGTTAATATGTGATGAAAGTTGGGATTTATGCAAGTTTATTGAGTTATGCATGTTTATGAAAGTTCACTAAGCCATGATTTGCAAGTTTATTGAGTTATGCATGTTTATGCAAGTTCACTATGCCATGATTTGCAAGTTTATTGAGTTATGCATGTTTATGCAAGTTCACTATGCCATGATTTGCAAGTTTATTGAGTTATGCATGTTTATGCAAGTTCACTATGCCATGATTTGCAAGTTTATTGAGTTATGCATGTTTATGCAAGTTCACTAAGCCATGATTTGCAAGTTTATTGAGTTATGCATGTTTATGCAAGTTCACTATGCCATGATTTGCAAGTTTATTGAGTTATGCATGTTTATGCAAGTTCACTATGCCATGATTTGCAAGTTTATTGAGTTATGCATGTTTATGCAAGTTCACTATGCCATGATTTGCAAGTTTATTGAGTTATGCATGTTTATGCAAGTTCACTATGCCATGATTTGAAAGTTTATTGAGTTATGCATGTTTATGCAAGTTCACTATGCCATGATTTGCAAGTTTAACAAGTTATGCATGTTTATGCAAGTTCACTATGCTAAGTTATGCAAGTCCAACATGTTATGCATGTTTATTATGATATGTAAGATTCATCATGTATGTTGTGCCAAGTTCCCTCTTTCTATCCTTTATGCGTTATGACGAATATGTAAGCGATAGAATGACGTTGGGGGGTTTGGGTAAAACTTAAAATACATAAAAATATAAGATTGGGAATTTACCTATTAAGTTAGGTCTACCCCTTGGGAATTTACCTATTAAGTTAGGTCTACCCAAGTATTTGTTAAACTTGTAATTATGTTTTGAAAATAAAGTGGACATGACACTTAGAAAACATAAGTGTGGCCAACTCGAGGTTGGGTTGAGTTTGTAGCATAAACCTACCCGGAACCGACCGACTTAACTAGTGGCTACAAGCAATAGGACCCAATGTGAGTAGTTGGTCATGTTGCTCGTGAAACCCGAGGTTAGACTAAGTTGTGGTGTAAACCTACCCGGACCCGCCCGGCCTAACTAGTAACCACAACAAGGTCTAATGTGAGAGGTTGGGTGCATTAAATTAATTAATGCCTCATGATTAGGGTTAAGTCATGACCCACTAATACTTAACCAATTTTGGGGATACGAGGGATTAAATGGGGTTAAGTGGCAAACTGTTGGTTACACTTAACTAATTTAATCCATGATTAGTGAGGGGTTAAATCACACTTAACCCTCTTAGAAAACCCTAGCAACGTGGTCTGTTCCAGCAGTAATCCCGGTTTGGTATCATTCACAACCCTAGAGGCTAGGCTAGGGCGGGGCACGATTACTGGACTGATGTAAGCGACCAAAGCGACGGCTGAGTGGTACAGCGGTGCGGGTCCAGGCGGGCTACGGACGTGCACATAGTCCGGTGTTGGACAAACTCGAGGCACGTGTACCAGTAGGTTTAGACTGTGCATTATTGCTTAGGTGTCTGGGGTTGACACCCGAGGGCTTGATACACCCGAAGGTGGACCCATCACAGTCTGACTACAACCATATGTGGGCCGTATGGACACCAACACTTGACGTGTTAGGTTTATAGGGAGCCGATCGACTAGACCGTTGGGCTGGACCTTGTATTAAGGTCACCTCATGTTATTGGGCCAAAGTTTGGGCTGAGGGATCAATACCTGTTATGTTAGTTTGCTAGTACACTGTGGTGCAAAGCTTAGTCTTCTTTATGTGTTGACACCTTTATCTATTGCCAGTATGTTCATCTCAGTTTCCATCATGCTGTTAACTTTATTAGTTTATAGACTGATCGTAGTAGGGCTTACCAGTCTTTTTGACTGACCTGTTTTCTTTCGCTTCTTTTCTTCCGTTTCCCCCCCCCCCCCCAGGTTCTCAGGGAGGGAACAGTGGTGCTTAGCTTGGATCGCTTGCTTGTTTGCTGGATAGCTCATGTACGTCTGGACATTGAGCTCGCTATGGTTTATCATCTTTATTTTGGGGATAGCACTATGTATTTCAGTATTTCTGTTTATGATGTACTAGACATGTTTATTTTGGCAGTTGACTTTATGATGTACTAGACTTGTTTTGAGATGGTTTGAGATATTCCGTTGTTTTATTCTCACTTACTCTGTTTTGCATATATATTTATGTTCTTGTTCTGCCTTGATATATCATTATGCATGCTTACCCAGTTCTAACGCCCCCCAGAAGCTAGTGCCCCCGAAAGAGTGACCCTAGCGGAGGTGGGGTGTTACAAATTTGGTATCAGAGCATAAGGTTTACAAGAAAGAACAAAAAGTTTTTAAAAGACTTTTGAAAAACTATTTTCAAAACAAGTATAAAGTATTTTCCAAAGAAAAGTCTAGTATTTTAAAAGGCTATTCCCCAAAAAGCCATTAGCGTTATCCTTCGTTCCCTTGACCTAATCTTATCTTATCTTTCGTTTCAGTATGGCTGAGAATCTTGCCATCCCGGATGGAGTAAACGTACCACTCTGGTATAGGAGACTTCTTGAAGCTAGGGCGGTAGCTGGCCCCGCAAACCCTACTCCCACTCCTCCTCCTGTAGTTGAGAATCCTCCCCCTAATGTCCCTCCTCCGGTGGTTCCTGTCCCTCCTCCTCCAGTTGCTGAGGTTCCTCTTCCTCCTCCTCCCCCTCAGCATCCTCAGGTTGAGTTCACGAAGGTTTGTACAGACTTCAAGACGATGGGAGGCAAGAATTTCCTAGGCACGAAATCTTTTGTTGAAGCTAGGAATTGGCTGAAAGACACTGAGGACTTGTTTGCTATCTTTGGGATTGATGACGAGAGGAAAATCTTATTGACAGTGTGGCTTTTGAAGGACGAAGCAGCCTATTGGTGGGAGGTCACCAATGGGACGAGGCCCGTCGAGACTTGGGCCGATTTGAGGGCTAGATTTGTGGCCAAGTTTCTATCTTCTGCTGAGGCGAATTTGCAGATGGAGAAGTTCATTGCATTAAAGCAAGGTGATATGTCTGTCAAGGAGTATGTGAACAAGTTTAATCAGCTGGCCCGGTTTGGTTTGGATATGGTGAACACTCCTGAGAAGAAGGCTCTTCGATTTGCTAGAGGGTTGAATGAGCCACTGCAGGGTTTGGCGATGTCACATGTTCCGCATGGGGCTACTTTTGAGAGTTTGGTCGATATGGCTCTACTTCAGGGAGATGGAAAGAAAGAGGTCAAGTTGAGTGATACTCAAGCAAAGAAAACTGATTCTCAGGGTAAAGGCAATCAAGGTGGTCAAAGCAGTCAGGGGAATCAAAGCAAGAACAAGAAGGGGAACAACAACAAAGGCAAGGGAAAGTGCAATTACTGTGGTGCGTCTGGACACTTTGCTAAGGATTATAGGAAGAAGAAAAGGAAGCTTAGTGGTGGATGTTTTTCCTGTGGTGAGACTGGACACTTCAGCAAGGAATGCCCGAAGAAGAAAGGGCAGGGTCAGACTCAGCATGCTGGACCTTCAGGAGGGCAAGTTCATGCTCTCAATACCGCTCCAGTTCCCGATCGAGGTAGTGTTTCTGTTGAGAACCTTGTTTATGTTTCCGATCTTCCAGTTCGTACCTTGTTTGATTCTGGTGCATCACATAGCTTTATTTCATCTGATCTTGTTGATAGTTTGCACCTTAGTACTAGCTTAGTGGATGATCCCGTTTGTGTTTCGAATCCCATTGGGGGTTCTGCTCATCTATCTATGATATGTGAGGATCTGAGGATCTCTATACTCAGTGTAGAGTTCTTGTGTAGTGCGTATGTTCTTGGTTTCAGGGGATACGGATTGATTTTGGGCATGGATTGGCTGTCTGGACATGGAGCCATTCTTGATTGTGAGCATAGGGTTGTGAGGCTTGTGACTCACCTTGGCAACACCTTAGAAATTTCATGCAATCCGAAGGATCCCGTCATGCTGTGCTATCTTGAATCTCTCGACTCGTCAGAGGAAACCCTTCAGTCTGTAAGGGTGGTCCGAGATTATCCAGATGTTTTTGAAGAAGTTAAGGGGTTGCCCCCTAAACGAGAGATTGATTTTCGCATTTATCTGGTGGATAATGCTAAGCCTGTTTCTTTGCCCGTTCGGCACATGGCTCCGCGTGAGAGACGGGAGCTCAGCAAGCAAGTAAAGGAGTTGCTTGAGAAGAACTTCATCAGACGAAGTATATCCGAATGGGAAGCGCCTGTGGTGTTTGCTACTAAGGCAGATGGTTCTCTTCGACTCTGTGTGGACTATAGAGAATTGAATAAGCTGACTAAGAAGAACAGACACCCATTACCGAGGATTGATGATCTTTTTGACCAGCTTGTTGGTGCTTCTGTTTTCTCTCAGCTTGATCTTGCTACTGGATTTCATCAGCTCATAGTGGCTGAAGATAGTATAGACAAGACTGCATTCAGAACTCCAGATGGATTCTTTGAATGGCTTGTTATGCCGTTCGGTTTGACGAATGCACCCGCGTATTTCGTGGACTTGATGAGTAGGGTGTTTCGGGAGTTCTTGAACAAGTTTGTCGTGGTCTTTGTGGATGATATTCTGATCTTCTCTAAGGATGAAGAAGAGCACGCAAGGCATCTTGTAGAGGTGATGGATACGCTTAGAGCGCATCAGTTAAAGGCCAAGTTCTCCAAGTGTCACTTTTGGAGAAGGGAAGTTCGGTTCCTTGGGCATATAGTATCTAAGCAAGGCTTGGCGGTGGATCCCGCTAAAGTAGTTGCTGTGCAGGATTGGAAGACTCCAAGGAATGCAACCGAAGTGAGAAGTTTTCTAGGTCTTGCAGGTTTTTACCGGAAGTTCATCAAGGACTTCGCGAAGATATCCGCTCCTCTTACTAAGTTGACGAAGAAGAACTTAGTTTTTGCTTGGGATATGGACTGTGAGCTTGCTTTTCAGAGACTCAAGAGAGCCCTTACCTCAGCACCAGTTCTAGCTTTACCCGATGGTGGTAAGATGTTTACCGTGTACACTGATGCTTGTGGCACGGGATTGGGCGCCGTTCTGATGCAAGAAGGCAGAGTTATATGTTTTGGTGGTAGGCAACTTAAGGTGCATGAGAAGAATTATCCCACTCATGATCTAGAGCTGGCAGCGATAGTATATGCACTCAAGGCTTGGCGTCATTATCTTCTGGGAGAGAGATTTGAGCTGTATACTGATCATAAGTCTTTGAAGTATCTCTTTTCGCAGAAGGATCTGAACTTGAGGCAGCAAAGGTGGATGGAATTCTTGGCGTCCTACGATTTTGATATAGCCTATACCCCTGGAAAGGGGAATGTTGTAGCGGATGCGTTGAGTAGAAAAAGGTTGACACTAAGTCCTCTATTTGTTGAGATGAAGAATTTAGAGTTCTTGGCAACCTTTGATTTCTCTTTGGCGATGGAGTCGATGACCGGTTCTTTAGCATCCCTGGAACTCAGGCCTACCCTTCTGGATCAAGTTGGGGCTTCGCAGAAGGATGACCCTCAGATGATTGAGATTATGGATAAGCTGATTCGAGGGGAGACATCTAGTCACCTTGCTCGATATTCTATAGATGATAAGGGTTGGCTGAGGAGAGACGGAAGGCTTTGTGTTCCGATGGTGGAAGACTTGGTGAGGAAAGTTCTTGAGGAAGCACATCGCTCCAAGTTGACTATACATCTGGGTGGAGATAAGATGTATAAGGATATGAAGCGCATTTTCTTATGGCCTGGAATGAAGAAGGATGTGGCAGAGTTTGTCTCTAGATGTGTTGTTTGTCAGAGAGTAAAAGCCGAGTCGAAGAAGCCCGGTGGGCTATTGCATCCTCTAGAGGTCCCGCTATGGAAGTGGGAGAGTATTTCTATGGACTTTGTTGACGGATTGCCAAGGTCAAGAAAAGGGAATACAAGCATATGGGTCATTGTGGATAGGCTTACGAAGAGTGCTCATTTCATTCCGGTGAAGAGCAAAAGGACCACATCTGGACTAGCATCAGTATATCTTCGTGAGATAATACAACTACATGGAGTCCCTTCTAGCATAGTCAGTGACCGAGACCCCATCTTTACTAGTCAGTTCTGGAACAGTTTGCAGGAAGCTCTGGGCACGAGGTTGAACCTGAGTACGACTTATCACCCACAAACGGACAGTCAGACAGAAAGGGTGAATAGGGTACTTGAGGACTTGTTGAGGCTTTGCATTCTGGATTTTGGTGGTACTTGGGAAGACCATCTTCCTCTTGTGGAATTTGCTTATAATAACAGTTATCAAGTGAGCATTGGGATGGCACCATTTGAGGCTTTATATGGGAGACCGTGCAAGTCACCTACATGTTGGTGGGAGACTACAGATAAGCTTATACTTGGACCTGACATGATTAGAGATACATCCGAGAAGGTCGAGTTGATTAGAAGACGGATGAAGGCGGCCCAAGACAGACAGAAATCTTATGCTGATAGGCGAAGGACTGATTTGGAGTTTGATGTTGGGGATATGGTTTTCGTGAAGGTTTCTCCTTTGCGGAATGTGGTTCGGTTTGGAGCAGTAGGAAAGTTAGCACCAAGGTTTGTTGGACCGTTTCCAGTGGTAGAGAGGATCGAGCAGATGGCCTATAGAGTGGAATTGCCCGAGAAGCTAGCTGGAATGCATAATGTTTTTCATGTTTCGCATCTTCGGAAGTGTTTGCATAAGTCAGCAGAGGTGGTTGAGCCAAGTGTTCTAGAAGATGTGGAAGTAGAGAAAGAAGCTACCTTGAGGAGAGCTCCGATTCGTATCTTGGGGACAGAGATCAAGAAGCTAAGGAATCGTGAGGTCAAGTTGGTGAAGGTTCAATGGGGTGAAGCTGAGGAAGACGCAACTTGGGAAACTGAAGAGAAGATGCGTAGGCTTTATCCATTCCTTTTTGAGGGTACACTCTCAATCTCTTTATCTTTCCATGTCTATCTAGTTTATCTAGTTCATCGTGTCTATCTTATCATGAGAACCTTAGGTAGAATCCTTTGGATGAAACATGTGTTTGAGACATGTTATGTTTGATGGTTGCAAGTGGTTGCAAGTGTTTGCAAGTGGTTACTCGTGGATGCATGATACACATTAGGCACTAGATCGGCTCACACACTCCTCATATTGCATGTGCATGGGTGTTTATGCTTATTCTTGGATGAAATTTGTATGCTATCACATGGATGTTGCATATGGATGAATGATTGAGCACGCATGTAGATATTATACATTATGTTAGGGATTTGCATACATATGGATACATTTCACTAACATATTTTGCATTGATCTTTGCATTAGATAAATACATATACACACACTTTTGCATATGTTCATACAGCATTTAGAATCTTTTAAGGACAATGGTTGCTCGTGGATGATGTTTTGAGTAGATGGATGTTGGATGGTAGGATATGTTCTTCCTAAACTTGAAGATTTCGGGGACGAAATCCTTTAAGGAGGGGAGAATGTAACAACCCGTATTTTCAATAACCTGTTATAATATAAATCGAGGC
Organism: Allium sativum; assembly: GCA_030737875.1. Lineage (NCBI taxonomy): Eukaryota > Viridiplantae > Streptophyta > Magnoliopsida > Asparagales > Amaryllidaceae > Allium > Allium sativum. The sequence goes on along the minus strand of CM060918.1, from coordinate 686,086,311 downwards.
AGAATTTAACTATAAAATCTGAATCAAGGGAAACGGGCTATGCCATTGCGTTCGTCTCGGAAAAATACGCGAAATAGAGTCCGAGTTTTCAAAAATCGGAGTCTGTATGACCCAGTTAAGGCCCATTGAAGTTTTCAGAAATTTCCATATTAAAAACAGATTTAAATTTTAAGTTAAAAACAAGGGTTAGGGCACAGCTGGCGTCAGGCGGGAAAACTCCCGCCAAGACCCCACAAGTCGACAGGCATGTCGACAGGGGTCTAAGGGTGTCGACTGCCCTGTCGACAGCCCTGTCGACACGGGGTGGCCGGGCAGTTTTGCCTGGCGCACCATTTTTGATTTGGGCTTGGTTGTGTGGCTTGGTTCTGGAGAATTCCGAAATCTGATGGACCTAATTCAACCTAGGGTTAATCCTAGGGCTAAAAACACTTTAATCTTCTATAAATAAGACCCTAATCCTACCCTAAAACCCCATTATTCATTCTAGCAACCAAACTATGTCAAATTGATTTCTCAAATGGCCTCCACATAAAAACTCTAGCCTCCACCCTCTTCATAAATCATTCCTATGAAGATTATGATGTTCATACAAGCATTTCTAAGTTGTATGAATGATCATTAGCTTGCATACATCATCAAGTTGCAAGTTTTATTTGCTAAGCTAGAGTTTTTGGGATTTTTGTTAAGGGTGTTTCTTATTGGAGCTTGTTTTGGGTTTTTATGCTTGCATAAAGGGCTTCTCAATCTTTACTTGTAGATTTGTGTCTTCTTAATATTTGTAAACCCTCTTACCTTCATTGTAACACCCCAAATTTCGGTTAATGCTAAAATTCACTAATTGCAAGATAAATAATCTCAGATGTGAGAATTGGGGGAAACGGGCTGCGTCATTGCGTTCGTCTCGGAAAAATACGCAGAATAGAGTCCGAAATTTTGTAAATCGGAGTCCGTATGACCCAGTTAAGGCCCAAAGAAGTTTTCAGAAAATTCAAAATTAAAAAAGATTTGAAATTCAGTTTTAAAACATAATTGGAGCCAAAAGCGGAGGTGGCGGGAAAATTCCCGCCTAGCCCCGTGTCGACAGGCTTGTCGACAGGGGTGTCGACAGGCATGTCGACAGGGGTGTCGACAGCCCTGTCGACAGGGGTGTCGACACAGGGTGTCGGCCCTGTTGATCTGGGTGCACCAGATCTGGTTTTTGGTTGAGTCTTGGGCTGGGTTCTAGAGATTTCCTAAATCTAACGGACCTAATCTAACCTAGGGTTAATCTAAGGGCCTAAAACACTCACATAATCTATAAATACACCCTAAACCTACCCTAATCCATACTAAAAATAGTAATGATGGCCTCATGCCGCCAAAATCAAACTTGAGAGAGCCTCCACTAGTTTATGAAGGAAGTTGCAAGCTAATCACTCTCTAATCAATCTCTAATCATCACCATCTTCATATTTAGCAACTAATTCCACTTCATAAGTTTGCTAATCTTGGGTTTGGTGAGTTTCTATCACTTTAACATCAATTGCTAAAGTAAGTAGATTGGGTGTAATGAGACTTATGGTCTTAAATGCGGATTAGTGAGTTTGAATCATTTGTAATGATATGCTACTCTATGTTTTCCTATGTTTATGCATGTTTAATAAGTTGGTTTATGCATGTTTAACAAGTGGGTTTATGCATGTTTAATAAGTGGGTTTATGCATATTTAATAAGTGGGTTTATGCATGTTTAACAAGTGAGTTATGCAAGTTATGTGTATGATGTTATGTAAGTTATGTATATGCTTAAATGCAAGTTTAACATGATATGCAAGTTATGCATGCTTATGCAAGTATGTGAATGCTTATGCAAGTTATGTGTATGCTTAAATGCAAGTTTAACATGATATGCAAGTTATGCATGCTTATGCAAGTATGTGGATGCTTATGCAAGAATGTGAATGCTTATGCAAGTTATGTGTATGCTTAAATGCATGTTATGCAAGTTATGAGAATGCTTATATGCAAGTTCAACATGTTATGCAAGATATGTGTATGATAATATGCAAGTTCATATGCAACATGTTATGCAAGTCATGTGTATGATAAAATGCAAGTTTGGTTTAAATGTAGTTGGGTTAATATATGCTCATATATGCAAGTTGACATCCTCTTAACCCATGACAAAGTTATATGTTAAGATTTGGTTAAACCCATGATATTTGTGATGGATCTTCCCTTTATTATGAAATGAGAACGATTTGCGTGGGGAACGATGGGGTTAATAAATATGTTAAGAAAAGTATGATTGGGTATGATTAAGCATACCATAAAAATAAATTAACATAAGTGGGAATTTACCTATTGAGTTAGGTCTACCCCATGGGAATTTACCTATTGAGTTAGGTCTACCCATGTTATGAAAAACTTAATATTAATTAGGGATAATTAATATGAGGGTGATTAATTAGGTGTAATTAATCAACTAAGACACGAGGTTGGACCCTTTTGTAGCGGAAGTCTGCCCGGAACTGACCGGCCATCCAGCGGCTACAAATGATTGGCCCAATGTGAGAGGTCTTAGTCATAAATTAAATACATGATTAAAGTAAAGACACGAGGTTAGACCCTTTTGATGACAGAAGTCTGCCCGAAACCAACCGGCATATCCAGCAGTCATAAAAGACGGTCTAATGTGAGAGGTCTTTATGAGGTCATGATCTTAATTAATTAATTAAGAAACACTTAACCATATTAGCATGTAGAGGGACATGAGGGGTTAAGTGGGTGCCTTGGGGGGGGCATGTGGAAATCTAGTGGTTGCCTTGGGTGGCAATAGAAAATACGATTAGAATACTTAACCAAGTGGAAACATGTAATTAAACATGATTAAAGGGTTAAGTGGGATACACTAGATAAAACAACAAGCTTAGGTGGTAGCTTGTGGGGGCCCATTTCAACCAATATCCCAAACGTATCTTTGTGGGCTCGACTCTAGTCGAGTGACGGGACACGCATATTGGGCTTGACTATAAGAGGCCAAAACGGGTTAGCGGTGGCAACGCAAGTCCAACGGGTTTCATATGCGTGTGTGGGCCCGGGCTGGTAGATAAGCCGTTGTTGCATCGTGTAGATATAAAGCCGTGCATCGTTGATATTATCAGGTGGCCACTTTGGGGAATGATACACCTCCTTGTGGGACCAGCATGGGTATCTACGGTAGGGAGCCGATCGCTGGGGAGTAGTGGGTACACCTAATAAAGATAGGGGCAGACGGCACCTATGTAGGGGTACACGAAACTACTGGGTAAAATTACTAAGTACACCTAGTGGAGATAGGGGCAGACGGCACCTATGTAGTGGGCTAGGGGTACACGAAACTACTGGGGAAATTTTCTAAGTCCTTGGGAGGGATCAACCTTTAAGTAGAAATGACTGGTGTGGTGCAGTGTAGTAATTATCCTTGGGTGGGTAGATGCGTCTTTACAGTTATCTTAGTTTATCCTAAGTCTACCAAGCTGCTTAGTGTAGCCATTCATCCCCAGACATTACCGTATGTCAAGTTTGTGTCTTCTCTGGTTACTTTAATGATTGTATTGTTAAAGTTATAGGACTCGCTCAGACTTATGTCTGATCCCGTTGTTTTTATCTTTTTTTTCCAACCCTCAGGTTCTCAGAGTGGGCCCAGTACGAGTGGGCTTTGATCAGGCTGCTTTTATTACCCTCTTGGAGCTTGGACCCTAGATGTAGAGCTCAGCTTACCTTTTTCTTTTATGGCTATCAGTTCATGTATTGGGATTATGTATTTTTATTTAGCAAAATGGATATTTGTACTTAGCTCTTATTATGGTTTGTGATGTAACCAGACATGTTTTACTTTCCGCTGTTATGAGATGATGTTTTAAAATTTTCAAGTATTACTTATATCTGTCTTGCTGTAATTACTCTGTTCTATATTCACTCAAAATACTCCACCGATGTTATGGCATTCCCTTAGAGAGTGACCATAGCGGGCATGGGGTGTTACACGTGGTATCAGAGCAAAGGTTACCGGAACAGATAAAATTTTTAGAAAGCTATTTTTCTAAAACATTTTTGGAAGAAATATTTTCAAAGACATGTCTTTTAAGAGAAAAGTTTTTGAAAGAAAAGCATAATCCCCAATAGCCATATCTATATCCTTCGAATTCTCCGTTTTGAATCTTTCCTTTTTCGTTTCAGCATGGCTGAGGATCTTAACTTTCCGGAGGGTGTGACGGTACCAGTATGGTATAGGAGATTGATGGAGGCTAGGGCCACCACAGCGGGTCCAGCAAATGTTCCTCCACCAACCGTAGCACCCGATCTACCTCCTCCCCCTCCTCGCACGGATACTTTTGCTAAGACTTGCAAGGAATTTAAAGCTATGGGAGGGAAACCTTTTCAAGGGTCGAAAACTTTTGTGGAGGCTAGAGATTGGCTTAAGGAGGTGGAAGAGTTGATAGATATCTTTGAGATGGAAGAAGGAAAGAAAGTCAAGTTAGCTGCTTGGTTAATGAAGGGAGAGGCCTCATTCTGGTGGGAGGTCACTAATGAAGAACGCCCCATTGACTCTTGGGCGGATTTTAGACAAAGATTTGTGGCAAAGTTTCTCTCAAGGGCGGAGGAAAACTTGTATATGGAAAGATTCTTGACTTTAAAGCAAGGAAATCTCTCAGTGAAGGAATATGTCAACAAGTTTAATCAATTGGCAAGGTTTGGCCTAGACATGGTGAATACACCGGAGAAGAAGGCTTTGAGGTTCGTGAAAGGCTTGAATGAACCGATGCATGGGTTGGCTATGACTCATATCCCTATGGGGGCCACCTTTGAGAAGCTAGTTGACATGGCACTCATGCATGAAGAAGAGAAGGGTCCCAATGCTAATAGGGCACCCGAGAAGAAGGGAGATCAAAAGAGACCTCAGCAACAACAGCAAAATAAAGGTGGGAAAGGCAACGGTGGCAAGGGCAAGAAGAAGAAGTGTTTCAATTGTGGGACACCTGGCCAACTAAGCAAGGATTGTCGCAAGAAGAAGAAGACTGGCTGCTTCCACTGTGGCGAAGCAGGGCATTTAGTGATGGATTGCCCTAAGAAGGGGCAAAGGACGGGGTCTACCTCAGGAGGACAGGTGCAAGCTCTTATGGCACCAGGTCAGGCTAGGGGGCAAGTACAGGCTCTCGCAGTCCCACCGATTCAGGAGAGAGGTAGAACTATTTCCGTTGAAAGTCTGGTTTTTCTATTTGATCATCCTGTCCGTACATTGTTTGATTCAGGCGCATCGCATTCGTTTATCTCATCATCATTAGTTGAGTCACTGCACTTAGACACCAGTCTGGTAGATGATCCCTTGGTGGTTTCAAACCCAATTGGGGGCTCCACTTATTTGTCCATGATATGTTTGGGTTTGAAGATTTCTATACTTAGCATTGAGTTTAGATGTGATGCTTTTGTGTTGGGCTTCACGGGCTATGGGTTGGTTTTGGGCATGGACTGGTTATCCAGTAATGGTGCCGTTCTTGATTGCGAAAGGAGAGTTGTTAGGCTCATGACCCGCTTGGGTAACACTCTCGAGATTTCTTGTAATCCCATGGATTCTGTTATGCTAAGTTATCTTGAATCGCTTGACGCTTCGGTCGAGAGTTTACAATCTGTTAAAGTGGTCCGGGAATATCCGGATGTGTTTGAGGAGGTGAAGGGCTTACCTCCGAAGCGGGAGATTGACTTCCGAATATATCTGGTGGATAATGCTAAACCTGTATCTTTACCAGTGCGCCACATGGCTCCTCGTGAGAGGAGGGAACTCCATAAGCAAGTAGGGGAGTTGCTTGAGAAGGGGTTCATAAGACGAAGTATATCGGAGTGGGGTGCTCCAGTAGTATTTGCTACAAAGGCGGATGGGTCCCTCAGACTTTGTGTAGACTATAGAGAACTCAACAAGCTCACAAAGAAGAATAGACACCCATTGCCGAGGATTGATGATCTTTTCGATCAGTTGGTTGGCGCTTCAGTATTTTCTCAGTTGGACTTAGCCACGGGGTTTCATCAATTGAGGGTGGCTGAGGATAGCATAGACAAGACTGCCTTTAGGACTCCGGATGGTTTCTATGAGTGGCTGGTGATGCCATTTGGGTTGACGAACGCCCCTGCATACTTTGTTGATTTGATGAGTAGGGTGTTCAGGGAGTTCCTTAATAAATTCGTGGTGGTCTTTGTGGATGATATCTTAGTATTTTCTAAGAGTGAAGAAGAGCATGCCCTACATCTTGGGGAGGTATTGAAGACTCTTCGAGCACATAGCCTTAAGGCTAAATTCTCTAAATGTCACTTCTGGAGGAAGGAGGTGTGGTTCTTGGGGCACGTGGTCTCCAAGGAAGGGATAGCTGTGGATCCCGCGAAGGTAGTATCAATTCAGGATTGGAAGGTTCCGAAGAATGCTACCGAAGTAAGAAGTTTCTTGGGGTTGGCGGGTTACTATAGGAAGTTTATCAAAGACTTCGCGAAGATATCAGCCCCATTAACCCGCTTAACGAAGAAGAATCTTGTTTTCGCATGGGACGTAGATTGTGATGATGCGTTCCGACGGTTAAAGAGAGCTTTAACCACTACTCCAGTTTTAGTGTTGCCAGATGGGAGTAAGCCATTTGTTGTTTATACCGATGCTTGTGGGACAGGACTAGGCGCAGTCTTAATGCAAGAGGGAAGGGTGATAGCCTATGGTGGAAGGCAGTTGAGAGTGCATGAGAAAAATTACCCTACCCATGATTTAGAGTTGGCCGCTATTGTTTTTGCGCTTAAGATTTGGTGCCATTATCTTCTTGGTGAGAGATTCGAATTGTTCACTGACCACAAATCATTGAAGTACTTGTTTTCTCAGAAGGATTTGAATCTGAGACAGCAAAGGTGGATGGAATTCTTAGCATCCTATGATTTCGAGATAGCGTATACCCCTGGCAAGGGTAACGTGGTGGCGGACGCCTTGAGCAGAAAGAGGTTGTCCTTGAGTCCATTGTTCGTGGAACAACGAAGCTTGGAATTTATCTCGATGTTTGATTTCAGACCTTCCGTTGATTATGTACCCGGTTTGCTAGCTTCCTTGGAGGTTAGACCTACTCTTTTGGGGCGGGTTGGAGAAGCATAGAGGGACGACCCACAGTTGGTTGAGTTGGTGGAGAAGCTCATAAGGGGGGAGTCATCCAGCCATTTGAGTAGGTATACCCTAGACGATAGGGGGTGCTTGCGTAGAGACGGTAGACTGTGTGTACCGCAAGACGAGGGTTTGAGGAAGGTTATTCTTGATGATGCACACCGTTCTAGGATGACCATTCATCCCGGTGGGGACAAAATGTACCAAGACATGAAGAGGGTTTACTTCTGGGACGGTATGAAGAAAGATGTGGCCGAGTATGTCGCTCGATGCTTGGTGTGCCAGCAAGTGAAGGCGGAGCAAAGGAAACCAGGTGGGTTGCTTCACCCATTGGAAGTTCCGCAATGGAAGTGGGACAGTGTCTCGATGGATTTTATTGACGGGTTACCCAGATCGAGAAAGGGTAATACGGGAATTTGGGTGGTGGTAGACAGACTTACTAAGAGCGCCCATTTCATACCTGTGAAGAGCAAGAGGACTGCTCCATGGCTAGCTTCAGTATATCTTCGAGAGATAGTTCGATTACATGGGGTACCCTCTAGCATAGTAGTGATCGAGATCCTATCTTCACTAGCGAGTTCTGGAGAAGTTTGCAAGAAGCAGTGGGGACTCAATTGTGTCTGAGCACCGCATATCATCCTCAGACGGACGGCCAGACTGAGAGGGTGAATCGTGTTCTAGAAGAACTTTTGAGGCTTTGTATCTTAGATTTTGGAGGTACATGGGAAGAGCATCTTCCATTGGTGGAGTTCGCATATAATAACAGCTTTCAGTCCAGTATTGGTATGGCTCCTTTCGAAGCTCTTTATGGAAGGCCTTGTCGATCACCTGCATGTTGGTGGGAATCTACGGATAAGATCTTGCTTGGGCCTGATATGGTTAGGGATACTTCTGAGAAGATTGACTTGATTCGAAGAAGGATGAAAGCAGCGTAGGATAGGCAAAAATCTTATGCGGACAAGAGGAGGACGAATCTTGAGTTTAAAGTTGGGGACATGGTCTTTGTCAAAGTGTCTCCATTGCGAAATGTGGTTCGCTTTGGATCTGTTGGGAAGCTAGCACCAAGGTTCGTGGGGCCGTTTCCTATTAAGGAAAGGATCGGACGGATGGCATATAGAGTGGAGTTGCCCGACAGACTTAGTGGTGTACATGATGTATTTCATGTGTCCCATTTGAGGAAGTGCTTACATGAGACGACAGAGGTGGTAGAGCCGAGCTTGCTTAAAGAAGTGGAAGTAGAGCGTGATGCGACTGTTCGACGAGCTCCTACTCGCATCCTTGGGTCAGAAACTAGGAAGTTGAGGAACAGAGAGGTTCAGCTAGTTAAAGTGCAATGGGGAGATGACGAAAGCAGTGCTACTTGGGAGACGGAAGCGAAGATGCGTTCTTTGTATCCATTTCTTTTTGAGAGTATGTCTTTTAACTTCTCCTTTATCGCTTGTCTAGTACTTATCTTATCTTTAGTATGTCCTCTCGTTAGTACTGTTTGACCTTTAGATAGGGTAAACCTATGGTTGAAACATGTGTTTGAGACATATTATGGTTGATGGATGCAAGTGGATGCAAGTGTTTGCTAGTGGTTGCTCGTGGATGCATATACACACACTCTAGGCACTAGATCGGCTCAGTCACTTCATATTGCATATTGCATAAAATTGTGTGTAGGAAGCTATATTTATGGATGTATAATGATTGTGTTATCATATGGATGATGCATTTTGGTGAATGATTATGCACTCATGTAGATATTGTATGTGTCGATAGGGTTCTCTCGCATACATAATGGATGCATGGCACTATCATGGTTTGCATATGTTCATACATTAGATAGGGAACATATACACACACTTTTTGCATATGCTCATACATCATTAGAAATTGTTTTAAGGACAATGGATGCCCGTGTTTGATGGATTGAGTAGATGGTTGTTTGGATGGTAGGATATGCATTCTCCTTAGCTTAGAGATTTCAGGGACGAAATCCTTTAAGGATGGGAGAATGTAACACCCCGAATTTCGGTTAATGCTAAAATTCACTAATTGCAAGATAAATAATCTCAGATGTGAGAATTGGGGGAAACGGGCTGCGTCATTGCGTTCGTCGGAAAAATACGCAGAATAGAGTCCGAAATTTTGTAAATCGGAGTCCGTATGACCCAGTTAAGGCCCAAAGAAGTTTTCAGAAAATTCAAAATTAAAAACAGATTTGAAATTCAGTTTTAAAACATAATTGGAGCCAAAAGCGGAGGTGGCGGGAAAATTCCCGCCTAGCCCCGTGTCGACAGGCATGTCGACAGGGGTGTCGACAGCCATGTCGACAGGGGTGTCGACAGCCCTGTCGACAGGGGTGTCGACAGCCCTGTCGACAGGGGTTTCGACACAGGGTGTCGGCCCTGTTGATCTGGGTGCACCAGATCTGGTTTTTGGTTGAGTCTTGGGCTGGGTTCTAGAGATTTCCTAAATCTAACAGACCTAATCTAACCTAGGGTTAATCTAAGGGCCTAAAACACTCACCTAATCTATAAATACACCCTAATCCATACTAAAAATAGTAATAATGGCCTCATGCCGCCAAAATCAAACTTGAGAGAGCCTCCACTAGTTTATGAAGGAAGTTGCAAGCTAATCACTCTCTAATCAATCTCTAATCATCACCATCTTCATATTTAGCAACTAATTCCACTTCATAAGTTTGCTAATCTTGGGTTTGGTGAGTTTCTATCACTTTAACATCAATTGCTAAAGTAAGTAGATTGGGTGTAATGAGACTTATGGTCTTAAATGCGGATTAGTGAGTTTGAATCATTTGTAATGATATGCTACTCTATGTTTTCCTATGTTTATGCATGTTTAATAAGTTGGTTTATGCATGTTTAACAAGTGGGTTTATGCATGTTTAATAAGTGGGTTTATGCATATTTAATAAGTGGGTTTATGCATGTTTAACAAGTGAGTTATGCAAGTTATGTGTATGATGTTATGTAAGTTATGTATATGCTTAAATGCAAGTTTAACATGATATGCAAGTTATGCATGCTTATGCAAGTATGTGAATGCTTATGCAAGTTATGTGTATGCTTAAATGCAAGTTTAACATGATATGCAAGTTATGCATGCTTATGCAAGTATGTGGATGCTTATGCAAGAATGTGAATGCTTATGCAAGTTATGTGTATGCTTAAATGCATGTTATGCAAGTTATGAGAATGCTTATATGCAAGTTCAACATGTTATGCAAGATATGTGTATGATAATATGCAAGTTCATATGCAACATGTTATGCAAGTCATGTGTATGATAAAATGCAAGTTTGGTTTAAATGTAGTTGGGTTAATATATGCTCATATATGCAAGTTAACATCCTCTTAACCCATGACAAAGTTATATGTTAAGATTTGGTTAAACCCATGATATTTGTGATGGATCTTCCCTTTATTATGAAATGAGAACGATTTGCGTGGGGAACGATGGGGTTAATAAATATGTTAAGAAAAGTATGATTGGGTATGATTAAGCATACCATAAAAATAAATTAACATAAGTGGGAATTTACCTATTGAGTTAGGTCTACCCCATGGGAATTTACCTATTGAGTTAGGTCTACCCATGTTATGAAAAACTTGATATTAATTAGGGATAATTAATATGGGAGTGATTAATTAGGTGTAATTAATCAACTAAGACACGAGGTTGGACCCTTTTGTAGCGGAAGTCTTCCCGGAACCGACCGGCCATCCAGCGGCTACAAATGATTGGCCCAATGTGAGAGGTCTTAGTCATAAATTAAATACATGATTAAAGTAAAGACACGAGGTTAGACCCTTTTGATGACAGAAGTCTGCCCGGAACCAACCGGCATATCCAGCAGTCATAAAAGACGGTCTAATGTGAGAGGTCTTTATGAGGTCATGATCTTAATTAATTAATTAAGAAACACTTAACCATATTAGCATGTAGAGGGACATGAGGGGTTAAGTGGGTGCCTTGGGGGGGGGGGATGTGGAAATCTAGTGGTTGCCTTGGGTGGCAATAGAAAATACGATTAGAATACTTAACCAAGTGGAAACATGTAATTAAACATGATTAAAGGGTTAAGTGAGATACACTAGATAAAACAACAAGCTTAGGTGGTAGCTTGTGGGGGCCCATTTCAACCAATATCCCAAACGTATCTTTGTGGGCTCGACTCTAGTCGAGTGACGGGACACGCATATTGGGCTTGACTATAAGAGGCCAAAACGGGTTAGCGGTGGCAACGCAAGTCCAACGGGTTTCATATGCGTGTGTGGGCCCGGGTTGGTAGATAAGCCGTTGTTGCATCGTGTAGATATAAAGCCGTGCACCATTGATATTATCAGGTGGCCACTTTGGGGAATGATACACCTCATTGTGGGACCAGCACGGGTATCTACGGTAGGGAGCCGATCGCTGGGGAGTAGTGGGTACACCTAATAAAGATAGGGGCAGACGGCACCTATGTAGGGGTACACGAAACTACTGGGTAAAATTACTAAGTACACCTAGTGGAGATAGGGGCAGGCGGCACCTATGTAGTGGGCTAGGGGTACACGAAACTACTGGGGAAATTTTCTAAGTCCTTGGGAGGGATCAACCTTTAAGTAGAAATGACTGGTGTGGTGCAGTGTAGTAATTATCCTTGGGTGGGTAGATGCGTCTTTACAGTTATCTTAGTTTATCCTAAGTCTACCAAGCTGCTTAGTGTAGCCATTCATCCCCAGACATTACCGTATGTCAAGTTTGTGTCTTCTCTAGTTACTTTAATGATTGTATTGTTAAAGTTATAGGACTCGCTCAGACTTATGTCTGACCCCGTTGTTTTTATCTTTTTTTCCAACCCTCAGGTTCTCAGAGTGGGCCCAGTACGAGTGGGCTTTGATCAGGCTGCTTTTATTACCCTCTTGGAGCTTGGACCCTAGATGTAGAGCTCAGCTTACCTTTTTCTTTTATGGCTATCAGTTCATGTACTGGGATTATGTATTTTTATTTAGCAAAATGGATATTTGTACTTAACTCTTGTTATGGTTTGTGATGTAACCAGACATGTTTTACTTTCCGCTGTTATGAGATGATGTTTTAAAATTTTCAAGTATTACTTATATCTGTCTTGCTGTAATTACTCTGTTCTATATTCTCTCAAAATACTCCACCGATGTTATGGCATTCCCTTAGAGAGTGACCATAGCGGGCGTGGGGTGTTACATTCATTTTAGAAACTCTAAAGTTAATATGTGATGAAAGTTGGGATTTATGCAAGTTTATTGAGTTATGCATGTTTATGCAAGTTCACTAAGCCATGATTTGCAAGTTTATTGAGTTATGCAAGTTCACTATGCCATGATTTGCAAGTTTATTGAGTTATGCATGTTTATGCAAGTTCACTATGCCATGATTTGCAAGTTTATTGAGTTATGCATGTTTATGCAAGTTCACTATGCCATGATTTGCAAGTTTATTGAGTTATGCATGTTTATGCAAGTTCACTATGCCATGATTTGCAAGTTTATTGAGTTATGCATGTTTATGCAAGTTCACTAAGCCCTGATTTGCAAGTTTATTGAGTTATGCATGTTTATGCAAGTTCACTATGCCATGATTTGCAAGTTTATTGAGATATGCATGTTTATGCAAGTTCATTATGCCATGATTTGCAAGTTTATTGAGTTATGCATGTTTATGCAAGTTCACTATGCCATGATTTGCAAGTTTAACAAGTTATGCATGTTTATGCAAGTTCACTATGCCATGATTTGCAAGTTTATTGAGTTATGCATGTTTATGCAAGTTCACTAAGCCATGATTTGCAAGTTTATTGAGTTATGCAAGTTCACTATGCCATGATTTGCAAGTTTATTGAGTTATGCATGTTTATGCAAGTTCACTATGTCATGATTTGCAAGTTTATTGAGTTATGCATGTTTATGCAAGTTCACTATGCCATGATTTGCAAGTTTATTGAGTTATGCATGTTTATGCAAGTTCACTATGCCATGATTTGCAAGTTTATTGAGTTATGCATGTTTATGCAAGTTCACTATGCCATGATTTGCAAGTTTAACAAGTTATGCATGTTTATGCAAGTTCACTATGCTAAGTTATGCAAGTCCAACATGTTATGCATGTTTATTATGATATGTAAGATTCATCATGTATGTTGTGCCAAGTTCCTTCTTTCTATCCTTTATGCGTTATGACGAATATGTAAGCGATAGAATGACGTTGGGGGGTTTGGGTAAAACTTAAAATACATAAAAATATAAGATTGAGAATTTACCTATTAAGTTAGGTCTACCCCTTGGGAATTTACCTATTAAGTTAGGTCTACCCAAGTATTTGTTAAACTTGTAATTATGTTTTGAAAATAAAGTGGACATGACACTTAGAAAACATAAGTGTGGCCAACTCGAGGTCGGGTTGAGTTTGTAGCATAAACCTACTCGGAACCGACCGGCTTAACTAGTGGCTACAAGCAATAGAACCCAATGTGAGTAGTTGGTCATGTTGCACGTGAAACCCGAGGTTAGACTAAGTTGTGGTGTAAACCTACCCGGACCCGCCCGGCCTAAATAGTAACCACAACAAGGTCTAATGTGAGAGGTTGGGTGCATTAAATTAATTAATGCCTCATGATTAGGGTTAAGTCATGGCCCACTAATACTTAACCAATTTTGGGGATACGAGGGATTAAATGGGGTTAAGTGGCAAACTGTTGGTTACACTTAACTAATTTAATCCATGATTAGTGAGGGGTTAAACCACACTTAACCCTCTTAGAAAACCCTAGCAACGTGGTCTGTTCCAGCAGTTATCCCAGTTTGGTATCATTCACAACCCTAGAGGCTAGGCTAGGGCGGGGCACGATTACTGGACTGATGTAAGCGACCAAAGCGACGGCTGAGTGGTACAGCGGTGCGGGTCCAGGCGGGCTACGGACGTGCACGTAGTCCGGTGTTGGACAAACTCGAGGCACGGGTACCAGTAGGTTTAGACTGTGCATTATTGCTTAGGTGTCTGGGGTTGACACCCGAGGGCTTGATACACCCGAAGGTGGACCCAGCACAGTCTGACTACAACCATATGTGGGCCGTATGGACACCAACACTTGACGTGTTAGGTTTATAGGGAGCCGATCGACTAGACCGTTGGGCTGGACCTTGTATTAAGGTCACCTCATGTTATTGGGCCAAAGTTTGGGCTGAGGGATCAATACCTGTTATGTTAGTTTGCTAGTACACTGTGGTGCAAAGCTTAATCTTCTTTATGTGTTGACACCTTTATCTATTGCCAGTATGTTCATCTCAGTTTCCATCATGCTGTTAACTTTATTAGTTTATAGACTGATCGTAGTAGGGCTTACCAGTCTTTTTGACTGACCTGTTTTCTTTCGCTTCTTTTCTTCCGTTCCCCCCCCCCCCCCCAAGGTTCTCAGGGAGGGAACAGTGGTGCTTAGCTTGGATCGCTTGCTTGTTTGCTGGATAGCTCATGTACGTCTGGACATTGAGCTCGCTATGGTTTATCATCTTTATTTTGGGGATAGCACTATGTATTTCAGTATTTCTGTTTATGATGTACTAGACATGTTTATTTTGGCAGTTGACTTTATGATGTACTAGACTTGTTTTGAGATGGTTTGAAATATTCCGCTGTTTTATTCTCACTTACTCTGTTTTGCATATATATTTATGTTCTTGTTCTGCCTTGATATATCATTATGCATGCTTACCCAGTTCTAACGCCCCCCAGAAGCTAGTGCCCCCGAAAGAGTGACCCTAGCGGAGGTGGGGTGTTACATGTAGCCATCGCAGTCCTTTCCCTTAGGAGGGTTTCGGTTGATGTAGTTTCTCGGATTATTCGATACTCCTTCATTGCTAGCATGCTTCGATGTTAATTTTGGTGGTAACAAGTAATATTTAAAACAGATTTAAATATTCAAATTCAAATGACCGAAAAATCTGGGTCATTGCATTCTTTCTCCTTAAAAGAATTTCATCCCGAAAATTACTAAGGTGGAAAAAAATGCTATAAACCCATTCAATTTTCAAAAATCCAATTTATTTCGAATCGAAGACGAATTCATTATTGTAAATAGAACTTTTCAAAAATATCGGAAATTTTCTAACATCTTAATTTCCCAAAAAAATTCGACAGAGTCTCCCCTGTACGGAGGGACTTCTGCGATATCATAGCAACAAGTAATATATATACATCGGCTTAAATGGTCAAGAAACAAATTTAAAAAGCCAAAATTTTATATTTTCGCGTAGGCATACCTTTTACGAGCACTATCAGGCATTCTTGCTCAATTTGTGGGTAATTTACGCAACCAAACTTAATCCTCATGGCCATCTGGCATCTGTACTTAACTCGGATTATCATGTAAGAAACAATACATCAAATTTGAAATAATACTTCATTAGTCAACAAGTATGACTACACCAATTCCTAAACCAAACATTGAACGTTATTCAGTTTAGAAATGCAAATACTGGGTTAATTCATTCAGTTTCAATTCATAAGCGGTTCCATTCAAATTTTATTATACTGGAATTTATTTTCAATCCATCAACTCTATTTCAAACCGTTGATGAACTATATTCAACCAATCTAACAAATAATCAATCAACAACCAATGCACTACCAACTTAATCGGATCAATTGAATTTACATTCAGTATTAGTACTTACTTTGGTTTAACATATTTGAACATCAATCCGTTAATATCCAATTGATTTCTATTTATTTATTATCCATTCAATTTCCAAATTCTAAATCTATTTTATTTAATTTTAATATCATTCTTAACTCCACTTAACCAAGTTAAGTTCCAATTCCAAATCCAGTTATTAATTGATTTTTCTAACCAAATTTTGATTCATTCAATCTCATTTACTAATTTCATATTGAAACCTTTTTCGGTTATATCAAACCATTTCAAATTTTTTTTGAATCTCACTCAAATCAATCAAACACACAATATCTCAATAATTTGATAAAAAATATTTCTTTTCTATACAAAATTATAGTTTGGATAAAACTATTTCATTTACCCTCTTTACAAAACAATATTGTGCCCATTATCAATTCAAAATTTGAACCGATCTAATAACACAATTCAAAAACATAAGTATATAATAAATCTACAAATACGCGCTCTCATATCCATATATTCAAACTCAATCTAGGGTATTACTAATCGCATCCCTATCGAACTATGCTGCAGAGCCAAGGCTATTACTAAACCTTATGCTCTGATACCACTGTAACGACTCGATAGAAATTCGACTCCCGAATTTCAACAATAATACATAAATCTGTACTACTTGCCAAAACCCAAGTATCGAAAATCACCAAATAGTTAATAGTAAGAATTTAGAGGGTGAGATAAGAAAGAAAGGAATAATAGAATAGAAGAATAAGAAGAAGAACCAACACAAAATCAGAGTCTCACATCGTAGCGGAACAAAATATACTATAGAAATAAATCTTTGTTGAGAGCTTAAATACTTACAATCATCAGAGTACATCAAACACGTCTTGACAATTATAACAACCTGACCTCACATACAACACACGACGAAATAATAACTATATAATATCGTACGTGTGAACTCTTCCAGCTTGTCTCTTCATAGCCATGCGACCTACCTGATTTTCTTCCCGGTTGATGAGGCTTGAGGTTTAAATTTCCTTTTTAGAACATATGGCCACCATTCACTTTGAATGTCATAATGTCAGATCCTCTAGAAAATCACTAATTGACGTCCACAAAATTACCCTGGGTGCTTAAGCTACAAGAAACAAATTTCTCCGCCACCAACAACAGTACATTTGTAGAAATCAATGTACGTGATCCTTTGGATATACTCTATTAGACAAGTCATCCAGGAACAAGATGAACCGAAGGCACCCTCCTGTGTATCACCCTATGAACTAGTAGCGAGTAGTCCTTGCAATTCGGAGATTTCAATTATGACAGAATCACAAGTCATAATAACTCTAGCAGCCAAACCAGAAAAATTCAACAAGCAGTTTTGCAATTCAGAGATTTCAATTACGACAAAATCACAAGTCATAATAACTCTAGCAGCCAAACCAGAAAAATTCAACAAGTAGTTATTCCTCTCATGAAGATCAACGGCCTTCAATTGCTCCATCTTCAATCAGCATCTTCCACATATTTGCTGGTTTGGGGGTAGTTTTCGAATATAAGTTCGATCCTGGTCTTTCCATACCAACACTCTTATAGGCTAGATTTAATAATCGGTTATTTGACTATCAAATAAACAACCATTCATCCATAAAATAAAAATAAGTTTTATAATTCAGTACCCGACATCATTTAGCCTATTTAATTAATTACTCGTTAATTAAATAAAATTTCTAATTCAGAAAACATTTCCTGTTTCTTATATTAATATACAAATATTCAATTATCATTACAATTCTACCTAATTAGATCCTCATTGTAAATTGGTAAGTGAACAAGATGTAACAACCCGAAAATTTACAGTTTGAATTTACGGGTAAATTTTAAATATTGAAGCGATAAATTGCAGCTAAAATAAATCTCTTTTAAAAATAAAGAGCGATAGTGAAATAGTTGTGTACAAAAATATTTAATTCGATGTGAAATTGAAAAGGTGACCGGAAGTCGTCTATCAAATTCTCGACCTTCCATCAACTAAAACTTATCAGAAAGGTCATGACGCTCTCGTGCATGCTAACACACATTATATAAAATTTTCATGGTTATTAAGCGTGAATATATGTATTCATGTAAAGGAAGATAAATTTAAAATAAGAAGCTTATCATGTGAGCTAAAAGGTATAAAATAAGGAGCTTATCATGTGAGCTAAAAGATATAAATTTAAAATAAGAATCCTATCATGTAAGCTAAAAGATATAAATTTAAAATAAGAAGCTTATCATGTAAGCTAAAAGATATAAATTTAAAATGAGAAGCTTCTTATGTAAGCTTAAAGAAAAGAAAGAGATAAGTAGGCATGTTCCATCATCTTATGGTTTGCATAAATAATGATGGACAAGTGTCTTAAGAAAGAAGAATGATAGGAGTTTAGTGGCTTCTCTTAGAAACCAAATTTTAGTGGCTTCTCTTAGAAGCCTAAGTGTTAGTGCCTTCTCTTAGAAGCCTAGTCATATTTTAGTAGTTTATCTTAGAAGCCAATTCTTGGTGGCTTCTCTTGGAAGTCAATTCTTAGTGCCTTCCTCCTTAAACTATTCTTAGTGCCTCCTTTCTTAAGTGCATAACTTCTCAAAGAAGCTACAGAGAGTAATAAGTGTAAGAAGACAATTTTCCTTTTTCTTCTTTAAGCTTATCACTTCTTAAGGAAGCCTTAATACATGTGTACTTACATGTTAAGTAATGGTAGGAACATGACAAGTGTTCCTAAGTTAATGACATAAATACCCTTATACATGGCTATATAAAGGCACCTACTCATCTCATTTTCATTCCATCTTTACCTCTTTCCTTCTTCTCCTTCCTCCTCCCTTATACCTTCTGGCCGAACCCCTATTTAAATAAAAAAAAGAGCAAAGTAAAAGGAGAAAAAGGAAGGAAAGCCATAGATCTAGGAGCATACAACCCTTAGCTAAACTCCGGTGGAGTTTGGTAGCTTTTAAGTGAGGAAAACTCAACTTAAAAAGGGGTTTTATTTGCTAGTTTATATGATGCCTATTAGTTGTTTGATGATATATCTCTTAGGAAATTAATGGTTTATATGTGGTTATATTGATGGTATATGTTTGTTAATGATTCTTAAATAGATTCATGGAGTAAAAATGACATTTTTATGGAATTTGGGAGTGAAACACCTTATGATAGTCCACAAAATTACACTTCTACGGAATATTAGTTATATACATGCCTTAGTTGATTTGTGGTGGTATGTTTGAATTATTTGCAATTGATTTGATGTGGTAAAGGAAATTAAACCCTTAAAGATTCGATCTTTAAGTAAAATTGGCGAAGCCACTTGAGTTGTGAGACTCTTAAACGATTTTAAGAGCTAGTTAGTTATTGATTAATGTTTGTGCACTTGATTGATTATCCATTGATTTGTGATTAATAATATTAGTTGATGAGTCGGTTTAATGATGCTTAGTAATGGAAAGATACAATTTTCGAGTAATATACATGGAGTCATTTAAGTATGTGAGAAGCTATTAACCAAAATAGGGCTTGTTTATTATTGACTATTGTTAGTAAACTTATATGAATTATATGATCATTAGTGGAAAGTTTAAACAAGGTATGTATAATGTGTGTTTAAACGAGGTATGATTAGTGTTTAAACGAGGTATGAATAGTGTGTAAACGAGGCATGAATACTGTTTAATCAAGGCATGAATAGTATGTGTTTAAACGAGGCATGATTAGTGTTTTAAACGAGGTATGAACAAGGTATGTATAGGGTATGTTATAACGACGTATGACTGGTGTTGAACTTAACTATTTCAGTTCAATCTTTGAAGATCTTTCTAAACATATATTGGAGGGATATAAAGGTGGCTTGAGATTGTTTATAAAGGAGTCTGTTTTGCATAAAGAAGTGGATTAGTAAGTAAAATAAAAGATGTTATCTTATGAAAGGAAGTTTTACAAGTGATATCCTTCAAAACGTGTATTAGCAGAGTATTTTTGCTTGATATAAAAGTATTTTTAGAAGTAATTATTTTTAAATTTTTGGTGTAGAGAAGAACTACGTTGGCTTGATCCTTTATCTAATTGCTTACCCAATCAGATATAGGTACGTAAGAAGTCACTAGTGGGTAGTGATGCAGCTGCTTTATTAATAAAATAATTTTTTTTGTTTATTATTTAATATTTCATCTTATGCTGGTGCATTTTTCATGTTTATTATTTAATCCATGCTAACGTGTTTATCAAGTGTGCAGGAATGAATATCGATGTCCATCTCATTAGAGTTGCACAATGGTAGATTTATGGTAGTTGTGTTTAATTCATATTTAAGCAAAAACGGTTAATTAGATAAGTGGTATTTATTAAAATTTTATCCAGAGCATTTAGTGATGTTTTATATTTATCAAATAAAATGGTAACTGTCATTATCTGTTTTGGACGGAAGGATTTTCGGCAATTTTTGCTGGTCCGAAATTCCGAGGCATGACAAAGTGGTATCACAGCCTAGGTTAGATGCCTAAATAAAATTTCTACTGACATAGATTAGTAAATCATTTTAGAAATTTTAAAATGAAGTTACCTTAATTTGATGAATAAAACTGGATAAGGTAAGCACCATTCCTTTGACCAGGTACATGAGTACTATTTATTTGTTTATCTTTTGTTTATAAAATAACATGATGATTCATTTTTATGCACTACATAAATAGGTTTGACGAAGTTGTAAGTGCATATGATTAGTTATAAAATAGCGAAGGAACGAAGTGGCTTATAAAAGGAGGGATGTACTAGCATGAAATGGATGCAATGGAGTGGCTTAAAAGTAATATGGAATAACAACTTGTCGAGGAAGGAATTAAATGGGCTTGGGCAAATAAAATTTAGGAAGACCAAGAGGAGTAAATTGAACACTACATTCATGTAAAACCAAGGTGAGAAAATCTGTTTCATTATATCATTACGTAATATGATATTAGAGTTGTTTAGCGTTGATGATGTCAGCTTAAAGCTGCTAAAACATCTCTCAACAATCTAGACATAACTTTTGATTACTTGATTGGGTTTGAACGAAGTTAATCTTATTGGGAAGTTATATTAATTATCCAGAATGTTTGCATCATATATATATTAAATTCTAAAAGGCTGCTATATAAAAACATTTTTATTAACTGAACTATGTGTTTGACAAAAAAGTAGAAGAAGGGGGGTTATACTTAAGATGATTTTTGAAGTTGAAAGAGTGGATTTTCCAAAATGAAATGGTTATCCATGTGGAAGTAATGATTACAAAGTATAAAAGCACTTTGAGAAAAATACTTTGTTTAAAATTATGAAAGGATTTTATTGATTATTTCATCAATGATGGATTCCTTCGGTTGACAATGACGATGTACGGTATAGGACAATGGATTTTGGGGTTTCACTACTACTGTATGTGGTATCGAGCCAGTAGAGTACATCCTATTTGATGATGGGATGTCGGCATAAGACAATAGATCTTGGGTAGTGCAACTATTACTGTATGTTGGTACCGAGTTGTAAACACCCCACCTCTGTTAAGGTCACTCACAAAGAGAATGCACTAACTTTGGTGAAGCATGTTAGGTAAAAGACACAGACAATTTACAAGACAGACATATAAACAGCGGGAAACTGAAATAATTTATTAAATAGCGCGGTTCAGTCAAAACATTGCAAGCATTGTCTCAAAACCTAACTTTTAAATTATTACAACAAAACATCTGTCTTGATTTAAATCTCCAAGTACATAAAGAAGCATAAAACAGAAGTAAAGCAGCATAAATCCCCAATAAAAGTGTAACCACAGGCATAGCCGAAGAAAAGAGAATCCAAGCAATACATCTACTCTCTTTAAGGTTGAAAAGGACTGCACTAAGCTGAAGTATTCCCTACCTGCGGACCTGGAGGGAGGGGGAAATGGAAGAAAAGAAGGCGAAAGAAAACGGGTCAGACATAAATCTGGTAAGTCCAGTGATTATTTAGCATGTAAACAGGAAAAATGATCATGGCATGAATAAACTGAACATAGGACAATACCTTAGAAATAAGATAACAATAAATAAGGCAAGATAAACTAAATATACTATCGCACTCATTTCTATTTCTCTGCACCTACTAGCAAGTGTTTTCAACTAGCACCATGTGTTCATGATAAAATGATCCCCTTTTTCGATTGGCTTCCACTCGCATGCATTTATGATTTGTGTCATTCGGCCCCGCTTGATTATAGATACCTGTGCTGGTCCCACCATAGGGTGTATCAATTCCTATGGTGGCAACCCGACACAAATTCAAGATGCACAGTGTATACTACTGATGCCCAGTGCCTCATTTGTCCATGCCAGAGTACGTGCACGCCCATACTCCGTCGGAACCTACACTGCTGCACCACCCACCGTTATTTTGACCGCTTATAATCAGCCCAGTAATAGTGCCCCACCCTGCCTAGTTCAAGGTACCATGATACATCTATGTGGGTTACTGCTGAAATAGGTCCCCATTACTAGGGTTTCCTAATCAACATGTTAAATTGGTTAAGTGTTCTCAAATTAACCTAACCCCCACCCATCAGTTTAGTTAACATGTTGTATTAGTTAAGTGTTGCTTTAATTTACTTAACCCTACCATTCTTAGCCTGCCTGCTTCTTAGCTTTAATTCATTCATTAAAGCACCCACCTCTCACATTAGATTTATACTGTTGTGGTCGCTGGATGTGCCGAGCGGTTCCGGGAAGTCTTACACCGCAACTCAATCTAACCTCGAGTTTTTGGGCTTAATGCGCTAACCTCTCACATTAGATCTGTATTGTTACAGTTGGTGGATGTGCCGGGCGGTTCCAGGCGGTCTTACACCGTAACTCAATCTAACCTCGGGTTAGGCATATTCATCTTTTTAATAAATTTACATATTTACCTTTTATGTTTATATGTAAATTATCCACCAATCTTGTCAACTCAAGTCATGTCCCATTTTCCCTTCTAAATTTTTGTCTATAATTCTTAGGTATAAAAATTATACCATTTCATGTCATTAATCATTTACATGATTATGAGCCAACATATGCCAATAGCATGTAATTTAATATTTTTCCCAAAGTATCCCCCGTTATTCGTTCGCATAGATTACATAGAGCGTTAGGCTCGCAAATTAGCCTAACTCATGAACAAAAAGGGAAAAATCAAAGGGACATGTAACATTCTAACGGCATAAAACAGTATAGATCAACTAAGCATGTGTGATATAAATTTGGCATAGTACTACACAAATTTAATTAAGCATGTAAATGTGAACTTGCATTTGAGTTGGACCAAATTAACATAGATCTAAACATCTAAGCAGGTAGATCTAGACATATAAGCATATATGAACATGACTTATCTTATAGTCTTGCATATAACATATCATAAAAGAATCACCAAATTTATATAAAATATGATAGGTTCATCACCAAATTAATATTCAACATGATAGGCTCATCACCAAATTAATATACAACATGATAGGTTCATCACCAAATTAATATACAACATGATAGGTTTATCACCAAATTAATATACAACATGATAGGTTCATCACCAAATTAATATACAACATGATAAGTTGTATCAATCACAATAGTCACGTAAGCATAGGTAATTTCAGAATTGCTACAGTGATAAATATGAATCAGAATACGATTATCTTACAACTAGGCACAGTTCTAATTTCGCTTCATTACAAATCATGAGTTTTATTTGTTCAAATCTAAAGAATAACTGCACTTACAAACAAAAGAACAAATCTTGTTTTCTGGGATCTGATTTCTGAAACTAAAAAGTTATCCTTTGGTGTAGACTATTGATTCTCTAGTTTGGACTTGATTAGGGGCTTTCTAACTTGATTTATAGAAAAATGGAGACTATGCTAGTTTGGCCATGGACAACATGACGGCTTCAAAGAGCAAGGTTATGTGGTTTTAGGGTTGAGGGTTGGGGTTGTTTATATTGAAGTTTAGAGCCATCCAGACCAAATAGAGCCAACCGGAAGTCACCACATATGCCCTAATGACTCAGAAAAACGTCATTGGACAAAATAGTCCAGATCTGGGCGAAGGGGTCGACCCCTACAGGGGGGTCGACACCCCAGTCGACACCCCACTTGGGGGGGTCGACACCTATGTCGACCCCTGTGGGCGGGAATTTTCCCACCCAGATGATTCTTGGAATTTTGAATTTCGAACTGCTTTTTGATTTAATTATTATTTATATTTAATTTCTGTTTAAACTTGAAATCTTCTGAACTCCATAACTTCTTCATACGGGGTCCGATTCACACAAACTCGGACTCTATCTCAAGCAGAATTTCGAGACGAACGCAATGGCGAAACCCGTTTCACCTAATTTCCACTTTTGAAATTAAGTATTCTTTAATTCGTTACTTTAATGTTCACAGAAAATAAGGGTGTTACATTCTCCCCTCCTTAAAGGATTTCGTCCCCGAAATCTTCAAGTCAAGAATAATGTATATCCTACCATCCAATCGTCCATCTACTCAATCATCAAATAGAGGCATCCATTGTCCTTAAATAGATTTCTAAAGCATTCATGACTATATGCATAGTGTGTGTATATGTCCTTATCTAATGCAAAATTAGGAGGTCTACTGATTCAGTTGACCTCCTTAATGAAAATCATGATAGTGCCATGAATCCATTATGTATGCAATTATTCCTAATCGTACTTTATAACTTCTACATGATTGCACAATAATTCATAAAAGTGCAACATCCATATGACAACACATCAAGTTTCAATCCATATACAGATACATATATGCATATGAAAGTGACTGAGCCGATCTAGTACCTAATGTTTGTGTATATGCATCAACGTAGCAACCACTTGTGACCATCAATCATAACATGTTTCAAATACATGTTTACATCCATTGGTTTCTACTTAAGGATCAAGAATAGAACCGAGGAGATATACTTAAAAGATAGATATAAGCATGCATAAACTTATGGTAAAGAGATCAAGGATGTACCCTCAAAAAGAAAAGGGTTGGTTGCGCGTATCATGTACCCAGTCTCCCAGGTCATCTTCCTCAGCGTCACTCCATTGAAATTTAACAAGCTGGACTTCACGGTTGCGTAGCTTTTTGACTTCTGTCCCTAAGATACGAGTTGGAACTCCCCTCACCGTCGCTTCTCGTTCCACTTCTACTTCCTCTAGTATGCTTGGCTCCACAACTTTCGCAGAATCATGTAAGCACTTTCGTAGATGAGAGACATGGAAAACATTATGAACTCCACCCAATCTTTCGGGCAGCTCTACTCTATAAGCCATCTTCCCAACCCTCTCAACGATAGGAAACGACCCTACAAATCTTAATGCCAATTTTACCTGTAGACCAAAGCGAATGACATTCCTCAAAGGAGATACTTTAAGGAAAACCCTGTCTCCAACCTCAAACTCAAGGTCGGTCCTTCATTTATCAGCGTAGGACTTCTATCTATCTTGTGCAGTCTTCATTCGTCTTCATATCAAGTCCACCTTCTTTGAAGTTTTGCTCTAATCATGTTCGGCCCAAGTACGAGCTTGTCTGTAGACTCCCACCAACAAGTTGGTGATCAGCATGGTCTTCCATATAAAGCCTCGAAGGGTCCCATGCCTATGGTGGCTTGGTAGCTATTGTTGTAGGCGAATTCCACCAAAGGAAGATGATCCACCCATGTCCCTCCAAAATCAAGAATGCACAACCTCAAAAGATCTTCTAATACTCTGTTCACCCTTTCCGTCTGACCATCAGTTTGAGGGTGATAGGCCGTGCTTAAGCATAGCTATGTGCCTACGGCCTCTTGCAAACTCTTCCAAAACTCGCTCGTAAAAATAAGATCTCGATCACTTATTATGCTAGAGGGTATTCCATGCAGTCGAACCACTTCTTTAAGATAAATGTTGCTAACGATGAGGCAGTCCTTCTACTCTTAACAGGTATAAAGTGAGCGCTTTTAGTGAGCCTGTCCACTATTACCCAAATACTGGTATTGCCCCTTCTTGACCTGGGAAACCCATCAATAAAGTCCATCGAAATGCTATCCCATTTCCACTGTGGGACTTCTGGAGGATGAAGCAGACCACCAGGCTTCTTCTGCTCCGCTTTGACTTGCTAGCATATCAAGCATGTAGAGGCAAAATCAGCTACATCCTTCTTCATGCCATTCCAGAAGAAAGCCCTTTTTATGTCTTTATACATCTTGCCCCACCTGGATGTATGGTCAATTTAGAATGGTGTGCTTCTTCGAGAATGATTTTCACCAAATCTCTTGCTTGTGGGACGCATAGTCTTCCATCCCGTCTCAACCAACCCTTGTCATCAATGGAGTATCTACTGAGGTGACTAGAAGTCTCGCCTCTAATTAGCTTATCCATAACATCAACTAGCTGAGGGTCTTCACGTTGCGCGATTCATATTGAGTCCAAAAGCGTAGGTCGCACCTCTAGTGTTTCTAACAAGCCAGGTACAAACTCAAAGGAAGGTCTAAAGTCAAAGTTTGCTATGTACTCCAAGCTGTGCCTTTCTACAAAGAGAGGACTCAGGGTCATCTTTTTCCTACTCAAGGCATCTGCTACCACATTGCCCTTGCCAGGGGTATAAGTAATCTCAAAATTGTATAAGGCAAGAAACTCCATCCACCTTTGTTGTCTTAAGTTAAGATCCTTCTATGAGAAAAGGTACTTTAACTATTTATGGTCAGTAAACAATTCAAACCTTTCTCCTAGTAGGTAATGACGCCATGACTTAAGAGCGAAAACAATGGCAGCTAGCTCCAAATCATGAGTTGGGTAGTTCTTCTCATGTACCTTCAACTGCCTTCCCCCATAACAAACTACTTTGCCCTCTTGCATCAAGACAACGCCCAATCCTGTCCTGCATGCATCTGTATATACAGTAAACATCTTACTCCCATCAGGCAATGTAAGAACCGGGGTTGTTGTTAGAGCTCTTTCCAGTCATTTGAAAGCAACATCGCAATCCAAATCCCAAGCAAAAGTTAGGTTCTTATTCGTCAATCTTGTAAGTGGTGCTGAGACTTTCGCAAAGTCTTTAATGAACTTTCGGTAAAAGCCCGTTAGCCGTGAAAGCTTTGGACTTCGGTTGCATTCCATGGAGTCTTCCAATCTTGTACCGCAATTACTTTTGCGGGATCCTCACCTATCCGCTCTTTGGACACCACATGTCCAAGAAACCTTACTTCTTCTCTCCAAAAATGGCATTTAGTGAATTTTTCTTTCTGCTGATGTTCATGAAAAGTATCCATGACTTCCTTTAAATGCAAAGCATGCTCTTCCTCACTTTTTGAGAAGATCAAAATGTCGTCCACAAAGACCACTACAAATTTATTAAGGAACTCCTTGAACACCCTAGTCATCAAGTCAATGAAATAAGCAGGTCGTTTGTCAAGCCGAAAGGCATGACAAGCCATTCAAAGAAACCATCCGGGTCCTGAATTTGGTCTTATCAATGCTGTCCTTAGCCACTCTTAGCTGATGAAACCCGGTAGCCAGATCTAGTTGGGAGAAAACCGATGCACCTATAAGCTGATCGAACAAGTCGTCTATTCTTGGAAGTGGGTGCCTATTCTTCTTGGTCAGCTTGTTTACCTCCCTATAGTCAACGCATAGGCAAAGTGAACTATCTGCTTTGGTTGCAAACACCACTGGAGCACCCCATTCAGAAATACTCTACCTTATAAACACCTTTTCAAACAACTCTTTAACTTGCTGCTGAGCTCCTTCCTTTCCCTTGGAGCCATGTGTCTAACGGGTAGAGCAACGGGTTTTGCATTATCAATAAGGTATATGCGGAAGTTTATCTCTCCCTTCGGAGGTAAACCCTTCACCTCTTCAAAGACATCCGAGTATTCATGGACTACTCTAATAGGTTGCAGGTTTTCAACAGACACATCAAGAAATTCTAGGTAGCTAAGCATAACAGAGTTCATGGGATTACAAGAGATTTCGAGAGTGTTACCGAGGCGAGTCATAAGTCTAGCTACTCTCTTTTCACAATCGAGGACAACACCATTACTGGATAGCCAATCCATGCCTAGAATCAACCCATAGCCCGTGAAGCTCAAAACATAGGCATTACATCTAAACCCAACGCTTAGTATAGAAATTTCCAAATCCAAACAAATTATTGATAAATAAGCCGAACCGCCAATTGGATTTGAAACAACCAAGGGATCCTCTACTATACTAGTGTCTAGGTGCAGAGATTCAACTAAAGTAGTAGATATAAAAGAGTGTGATGTGCCGGAATCAAAGAGAGTACGAACATGATGATCAAAAAGGTAAACTAAACTCTCAACAGAAATATTTCTACCTCGTTCTTGCGGTGGTGCAATGAGAGCTGAACTTGCCCTCTAGAAGTAAATCCAGTCCTCTGCCCTTGCCCTTGCTTTCTTGGGCAGTCCTTAGCCATGTGTCCTGTCTCGCCGCACTGAAAACAACCGCCCATCTTCCTCTTCTTCTTTCTGCAGTCCTTAATCAGATGTCCAGCTATGCCACAAAAATTACACTTCCTCTTGTCACGGGGTTTGTTATTCTTCCCGCCCTTCTTGGAATCCGTCTTCTTGTTCTGTGATCCCTCCACTTTCTTGTCTTGAGGTACTTCCACCTTTGTCTCTTTTTTGCCATCCTTATCTTCCTCCTGTAACAGTGCCATGTCCACTAGTCTCTCATAAGTCGCACCCATAGGTATATGGGTCATAGCTAGGCTATGGAGTGGTTTGTTCAACCCTTTAACGAAACAGAGAGCCTTCTTATGTGGAGTGTTCACTATCTTCAATCTGAATCTAGCCAGCTGGTTAAATTGGTTGACGTATTCCTTGACCGATGGGCTTCCCTATTTGAGAGCTAAGAACTTTTGCATCTGTAGGCTTCATTCAGCTTGCAAGGGGAGCTTCATTTCAAACCTCATTCTGAAATCCTCCCAAGTTTCAACTGGTCTCTCAGCATTAGTAACTTCCCACCAATAAGAGGCTTCGTCCTTAAGTAACCACACCGCCAATTGTATCTTCTGCCTATCGTCCACATCGAAGATAGCAAACAAATCTTCTGTTTCCTTGAGCCAATTTCTTGCTTCCACAAATGACTCAGTCCCATTAAAGTTCTTTCCACCTATGGCTCGAAAGTTTCTACATATCTTCGAGAAAGTATTTGCACGAGGAAGAGGAATAGCTGCAACTAGGGGAGGAGTAACGTCTGCTGGGCCTGCATCATTAGCCCTAGCCTCTAGGTACCTTCTGAACCAACCAGGTACCGGTACACCCTCAGGAAGATTAAGATCTCCAGACATGCTGAAATGAAAAGAAAAGGTTCAAAATAAAGGATAGAAAGATAATGCATATGGCTTTGGGGATTATGCTTTTTAAAATAAAACAACATTTTTCTTAAAAATGCTTCATTAAATTCTTTTTGAAAAAAAAACTTTTATCTGATCTGATAAACCTTTGCTCTGATACCAACTGTAAACACCCCACCTCCGTTAAGGTCACTCACAAAGGGAATACATTAACTTTGGTGAAGCATTTTAGGTAAAAGACACAGACAATTTACAAGACAGACATATAAACAACGGGAAACTGAAATTATTTATTAAATAGCGTGGTTCAGTCAAAACATTACAAGTATTGTCTCAAAACCTAACTTCTAAATTATTACAACAAAACATCTATCTTGATTTAAATCTCCAAGTACATAAAGAAGAATAAAACAGAAGTAAAGCAGCATAAATCCCCAATAAAAGTGTAACCACAACCATAGCCCAAGAAAAGAGAATCCAAGAAATACATCTACTCTCTTCAAGTTTGAAAAGGTCTGAACTAAGCTGAAGTATTCCCTCCCTGCGGACCTTGGGGGGAAGGAAGAAAAAGAAGGCGAAAGAAAACGGTCAGACACAAGTCTAGTAAGTCCAGTGATTATTTAGCATGTAAACAGGAAAAAGGATCATGACATGAATAAACTGAACCTAGGACAATACCCCAGAAATAAGATAACAATAAATAAGGCAAGATAAATTGAATATACTATCACACTCATTTCTATTTCTCTGCACCTACTAACAAGTATTTTCAACTAGCACTATGTGTTCATGATAAAATGAACCCCATTTTCGATCGGCATCCACTCGCATGCATTTATGACTTGTGTCATTCGACCCCGCTTGATTGTAGATACCTGTGCTGGTCCCACCATGGGGTGTATCAATTCCTATGGTGGCAACCCGACACAAATTCAAGATGCAGAGTGTATACTACTGATGTCCAGTGCCTCATTTGTCCATGCCGGAGTACGTGCACGCCCATACTCCGTCGAAACCTACACTGCTGCACCGCTAGTCGTTATTTTGACCGCTTATAATCAGCCCAGTAATTGTGCCCCACCCTGCCTAGTTTAGGGTACCATGATACATCTTTGTGGGTTACTGCTGAAATAGGTCCCCGTTACTAGGGTTTCCTAATCAACATGTTAAAATTGTTAAGTGTTCTCAAATTAACCTAACCCCCACCCATCAGTTTAGTTAAAATGTTGTATTGGTTAAGTGTTGCCTTAATTTACTTAACCCTACCATTTTTAGCCTGCTTGTTTCTTAGCTTTAATTCATTCATTAAAGCACCCACCTCTCACATTAGATCTATATTGTTGTGGTCGCTGGATGTGCCGGGCGGTTCCGGGCAGTCTTACACCATAACTCAATCTAACCTCGGGTTTGGGCTTAATGCGCTAGCCTCTCACATTAAATCTGTATTGTTACGGTTGCTAGATGTGCCGGGCGATTCCGGGAAGTCTTACACCGTAACTCAATCTAACCTCGGGTTAGGCATATTCATCTTTTTAATAAATTTACATATTTACCTTTTATGTTTATATGTAAATTATCCGCCAATGTTGTCAACTCAAGTCATGTCCCATTTACCCTTCTAAATTTTTTTCTATAATTCTTAGGTATACAAATTATACCATTTCATGCCATTAATCGTTTACATGATTATGAGCCAACTTATGCCAATATCATGTAATTTAATATTTTTTCCAACATATCCCCCGTTATTCGTTCGCATAGATTACATAGAGCGTTAGGCTCGCAAATTAGCCTAACTCATGAACAAAAAGGGAAAAGCAAAGGGACATGTAACATTCCAATGGCATAAAACAGTATAGATCAACTAAGCATGTGTGACATAAATTTGGCATATAACTACACAAATTTAATTAAGCATGTAAATGTGAACTTGCATTTGAGTTGGACCAAATTAACATAGATCTAAACATCTAAGCATGTAGATCTAGACATATAAGCATATATAAACATGACTTAGCTTATGGTGTTGCATATAACATATCATTAAGAATCACCAAATTTATATACAATATGATAGTTTCATCACCAAATTAATATTCAACATGATAGGTTCATCACCATATTAATATACAACATGATAGGTTCATCACCAAATTAATATACAACATGATAGGTTTATCACCATATTAATATACAACATGATAGGTTCATCACCAAATTAATATACAACATGATAAGTTGTATCAATTACAATAGTCAAGTAGGCATAGGTAATTTCAGAATTGCTACAAGGATAAACACGAATCAGAATACGATTATCTTACAACTAGGCATAGTTCTAGTTTCGTTTCATGAAACACCCCACCTCTGTTAAGGTCACTCACAAAGGGGGAGCATTATAGGTAAAAGATGCAGATAAATTACAAGACAGACAAATAAAGCAGCGGAAAATAAAGTCATTTTATAAACAATGTGGCTCAGTCAAGCTTTTACAATAGTTGTCTTAAAAACAATACATATTACTTCTTTCTTGATTCAAAAACTTCCAAGTATAAAAGAAGCATAAAAATAACAAGGATTTATTCCCCAATAGAGTAAAGCAAGCCATAGTTGAAATGAGACTGAATCCAAAGCAATACATGATGATCTTGAAGTAATAAGTAATCCAAGCTAAGCAGAAGTGTTTCCTCCCTGAGAACGTTGGGGGCAAATTGGAAAAAAAGAGGCGAAACAAAACTAGGTCAGATATAAGTCTGGTAAGTCCAGCTACTTTCAGCATATGAACAAGCAAGAACAACATGACATGAATTAAACTGAATAAAGACATAAGCATGATGATAAGGAACATAAGATACACAGGATAAGCAATAGGCAAGATAAACTAAGTATAACATCGCATGTTAACTATTCTCTGCTTCGCTACTACACTGTTATTTTGATTTCTATATCTCTGCACCACCTAACGAGTGTCTCAACTAGTAATCTGTACAAAGAATAATATTACAACGTGATCCCAATCCCCGCAATTGTAGTAGCCTTCAGGTGTACATCTATTATGAGGTCAATCAGCCTAATTGCCATGAAGATGTTAGATGTACCCTTACTACCCTATCGATCGACTCCCTTACTTGTATACATGTTCCATGTGTCTGTGTCAATCGACCCTCTCTTGCGTGTAGATACCCTGTGCTGGTCCCACCATAAGGTGTATCAATCCTTATGATAGCAACCCTACACGATTTAAGATGCACAGTGTATAACTATTGGTACCCAGTGCCTGCTTTTTCCCACTCCGGAGTACATGCACGCCCGTAAACCGTCGGAACCTACACTGACGTACCTCCTACCTCTGTTTTGACCGCTTATAATCAGCCCAGTAATCGTGCCCCACCCTTCCTAGCTTAGGGTACCGTGATACATCTATGTGGGTTACTGCTGAAACGGGTCCCCGCCACTAGGGTTTCCTACTGGTTAAATTTGTGGGCCTGTATTTACTAATATTACCCACCAACCCGATATGTACTTAACCCTCCCACTAATTCAAGCATGTTTATATAATGGTTAAGTTTTGTGGGCCTATATTTACTAATATTACCCACTAACCCGACGTATACTTAACCTTCCCACAGATTCAAGCATGTTTATATAATGGTTAAGTTTTGTGGTCCTATATATTTACTAATATTATCCACCATCCCGACATGTACTTAACCTTCCCACGGATTCAAGCATGTTTATATAATGGTTAAGTTTTGTGGGCCTATATATTCACTAATATTACCCACCATCCCGACGTGTATTTAACATTCCCACGGATTCAAGCATGTTTATATAATGGTTAAGTTTTGTGGGCCTATATATTTACTAATATTACCCACCATCCCGACGTGTACTTAACCCTCCTACTCGTCATGCCATGTTGGTTAAGTGGTTCTTATTAACTTAACCTTTCTCAATTATCATGTTGGATTGGTTAAGTGTGATTTATTAACTTAACCCTTTTCATTCATCAGGTTATATTGGTTAAGTATTTCCCATTTAACTTAACCCCATTCGTTTATCAAGTTATATTGGTCAAGTGTCATTAATCAATTCAAGTTAACTTAACCCACCCACTCATCACGTCATGTTGGTTAAGTGTTTCCTTCTGGTGTTGACTTGACCCTACCTCAAATCATGTTATATTGGTTAAGTGCTGCCCTCTCGTGTCAACTTAACCCTTCCTGTACATCATGTTATATATTGGTTAAGTGTTATCCTCTTGTATTACTTAACCCCACCACATGTCATTATATATATTGGTTAAGTGTATCCTCTTGTGTTACTTAACCCTACCACAAGTCATTATATATTTTGGCTAAGTGTTACCTTAGTTAACTTAACCCTACCATCTATTTAATTAACATGTTATAATGGTTAAGTGTTCCCTTAGTTAACTTAACCCACCCATATGTCATATTGGTTAAGTATCATTAACCTAACCCTCCCATACTTAGCATGTGTCATTAGCATTAATTAATTTATTAATGCACTAACCTCTCACATTTGATATGTGTTGTTGCGGTTATTGGATTTGCTGGGCGGTTCCTGGCAGTTTTACACCACAACTCAATCTAACCTCGGGTTTTTCTAGGGCATGATGCACTAACCTCTCACATAAGATAGGTTTTGTTGTGGTTACTAGATGTGCCGGGCGGTTCCGAGCAGTTTTACACCATAACTCAATCTAACCTTGGGTTAGGCATTCTCATCTTTTAGCATATTAACATATTTATGGTGTATATGTAAATTATTCACAATTAAATTATAACATTAATTATGTTCATAATTAATGGCATACCAATTATACCGTTTTCATGCTAATTACCCAAATCCACCAAAACTAGTCATGATCCCGTTTCTCAAGTTATGCCCAACCAATTCCAATTTCAAGTTATTAATCAAAATAGGCTATACCCCGTCTTCCCAAACTTGCAATAATAGTCATTCCCAAAATCACTATGTCATATATTTGGCGTTCCAAATCAATAGTTAAGCGCAATCTAGTTTTAATATTCTAGTTTACAGTGTATGGCCAAAACTTGGTTTACAAGCCAACTAACCCAAACTTGCAGTTATAATGATAACAATGCCCCAATATCAATTACAAGTTTTGCCCAACCATTTCACCAAATATGTTATGTTCAGTTACTTTCCCCGATTATGTTATGCCAATATTGTCAATTTCATGTTTATGCACCAATAACCTAAACCTTCCCCGTATTCCCATCGTATGTATATCGCGATTCAACCTAGATTATAGGTCAATCTAGATTCTCAAATAAAAAGGAACAAATAGGAATAATAGGACAATGATAGGCATAAGAACTGGCACAAGATGATAGTCCCAAAACACAAGAATTACAGATCTAATGGAATTACAGCATAACTGAGTAAACTGATTTAGAATCATTGCAGGTATATAGATCTGATTATGAACAATATTATGGACATGAAAGGCTTGAATAGTAAACAAAGTTCGACAACTTGTATAGGTTCGATTGGATCGATAAGAAGCAACCCAAAGTCATAGATTCACAAAGGCTAAGAATAGATCCAAATAGAAAATCAAGCATAGGTCCAAATTCATTTTATTCCATGTCCATACTATAATTGGTTGTCTAAATCTGAAAGTAATCGTGAACTTACAAAACAAAGGCAAGTCATAGCTTCTACATGAGTGCACAATCATTCATACAAATGCAACATCCATATGATAACACATCTAGTTTCAATTCATATGTATAAAAATTCACTCATGCATATGCAATATGAAAGTGACTTAGCCGATCTAGTGCCTAATGTGTGTATATGCATCCACGAGCAACCACTAGCAAACACTTGCAACCACTTGCATCCACCAAACATAACATGTCTCAAACACATGTTTACATCCATTGGCTTCGACCTGAGGATCGAGAATATGACCGAGAGGATATACTTAAAAGATAAAGACTAGCATGCAAATAAACTTTACAGAAAAATGAGGAATCAAGGATATACCCTCAAAAAAGGTATGACGCACATATCTAGTCTTCAGTCTTCTAAGTCGCATCTTCTTGAGCTTCACTCCACTGTACCTTAACTAATTTAACTTTACGATTGCGAAGCTTCTTGACCTCCATTTCCAAAACCCACTAGTAAGGATAGGACCTCGAAAACTTACTATGCTATAGGGTATCCAATGTAGTCGAACTATCTTTCGAAGATAAACAGATGTTAACCATGATACCAAGTGTATATACTAAGATGATTAGAGGTCTCTCCTCTACTTAGCTTATCCATCGTGTCACAAATCTGAGGGTCTAAAGCTAAAGGTTGCTATGTACTTTTTACCTCTCTTAAGGTCAGTCTTACTTTAGGGCGCCTGCCTCAACCATTTATTTCTCACGCAAACCATCCTAGTCGGACTCGACATCCCTCAAGTACAACCCCCAAAGGCCTAAACCAATATCAGACATGCACCCAAGGAATACCTCCTACGAATTTGGGCGATTTACGTGAGATGATACTAGCAAAACAACCAAACAATTGAGCACTTAACCGACTCTGGCTATCCTCGCCAATCTTGCTCAAAACTATCGTTGATCGCATAACTGGCTTTGCATTGTCAACTAGATATATGCGGAAGTCTATCTTGAGTTTTAGGGGGAAAACCCCTAACCTAATCAAAACATCCTCGTACTCATGAGCTATTCTGATGGATCGCAAATCATCGATAGATGCATCAAGTGATTCTAGGTAGTTAAGCCTAACTGATCTTCTTAGGATCACACGAAATCTCGAGGATGCTCCCAAGGCAAGTAAAAAGTCTAACTACCCTCCTTACTAGCTAACCAACCCATGCCTAGAATCAACCCATAGCCCATGAAACCAAAAACATAAGCATTACGCTTAAACCCAATACTTACGATAAATATCCTCAAATCCTTACAAACCAAAGATAAATGAGCCGAACCACTAATTGGATTTGAGACAATAATGGGATCTTCTACTGTACAGGTACTAAGGTGTAGAGACTCAACTATGGAAGCAGATATAAACGAATGTGAGGCGCTAAAGTCAAGAAGAGCACTAACAGGAGGATCGGAAAGATAAACTAATCTCTACCTCTCTCTCAGGTACGCTAGCGGTAAGAGCATGCACTTGACATTCTGAAAATCCTGTCCTTTGTTCTTGCCATTGTCCTTAATTATATGACCCTTTATACCATAATAAAGACACTTCCTCTTGTCTTAGGTTTTTCTATTCTTTCCTTCCTTCTTGTCCTGATTCTTCCACTTACACCTCTTTCTTTTTACCTTCGTTGCGAACTAAGTCCATATCCATGAGTTACTCATCCTTGGGTTGTGCTCCTTAGCCAAACTCCCTCATTACCATCCTTGTGTAGCATGTTGACAAGTCTCTCGAAAGCTGCCTCCATCGCACGGAAAACCCTACAAAGCTCGAAAGAAAATTAGCCATAGGTGAAACTGCTGCGGCTATGAATGGAAGTTGGGCGCTTTTTTGCCCTTTGTCAGGTGTTGTAGTCTCATCAAGCCTACGGAACCATGCCGCGATGAGGTTACCTCCTAGAAAGCCAGGAGCCCCGGAGACTGAGGGAAGAAGGAGACAAGGATTCAAACAGAGGATCAAAAGATAGTGCATATGGCTTTGGGTAATATGCCTTTAAAACAAAAATTTTCTTTTGAAAATGCTTCTTTTAAAACTGTTGAAAATAATTTTTCAAATATTTTATCTGATCCGGTAACCTTCAGCTCTGATACCAAGTGAAACACCCCACCTCTGTTAAGGTCACTCACAAAGGGAATGCCTTAATTTTGATGGAGCATTATAGGTAAAAGATGCAAATAAATTACAAGACAGACAAATAAAGCAGCGGAAAATAAAGTCATTTTATAAACAATGTGGCTGGGTCAAGCTTTTACAATAGTTGTCTTAAAAACAATACATAGTACTTCTGTCTAGATTCAAAAACTTCCAAGTATAAAAGAAGCATAAAAATAACAACGATTTATTCCCTAATACAGTAAAGCAAGACATAGCTGAAATGAGACTGAATCCAAAGCAATACATGATGATCTTGAAGCAACAATTAAACCAAGCTAAGCAGAAGTGTTTCCTCCCTGAGAACCGCGGGGGGTGGGAGGTTGGGGGGGGGGACGGAAGAAAAGAGGCAAAACAAAACTAGGTCAGACATAAGTCTGGTAAGTCCAGCTACTTTCAGCATATGAATAAGCAAGAACAACATGACATGAATTAAACTGAATATAGACATAAGCACGATGATAAGGAACATAGGATACACAGGAAAAGCAATAGACAAGATAAACTAAGTATAACATCGCATGTTAACTATTCTCTGCTTCGCTACTACCTCGTTATTCTGATTTCTATATCTCTGCACCACCTAACGAGTGTCTACACTAGTAATCTGTATAAAGGATAATATTACAACGTGATCCCAATCCCTGCAATTGTGGTATCCTTCAGGTGTACATCTATTATGAGGATTCCACCTCAATCAGCCTGATTGCCATGAAGATGTTAGATGTACCCTTACTACCCTATCGATCGGCTCCCTTACTTGTATTCATGTTCCACGTGTCTGTGTCAATCGGCCCTCTCTTGCATGTAGATACCATGTACTGGTCCCACCATAAGGTGTATCAATCCTTATGATAGCAACCCGACACGATTCAAGATGCACAGTGTATAACTACTGGTACCCAGTGCCTGCTTTCTCCCACTCTGGAGTATGTGCACGCCCGTAAACCGTCAGAACCTACACTGACGTACCCCCTGCCGCTGTTTTGATCGCTTATAATCAGCCCAATAATCGTGCCCCACCCTGCCTAGTTCAGGGTACCGTGATACATCTATGTGGGTTACTGCTGAAATGGGTCCTCGTTACTAGGGTTTCCTACTAGTTAAGTTTGTGGGCCTATATTTACTAATATTACCCACCAACCCGATATGTACTTAACCCTCCCACTGATTCAAGCATGTTTATATAATGGTTAGGTTTTGTGGGCCTATATTTACTAATATTACCCACCAACCAGACGTATACTTAACCTTCCCACGAATTCAAGCATGTTTATATAATGGTTAAGTTTTGTGGGCCTATATATTTACTAATATTACCCACCATCCCGACGTGTACTTAACCTTCCCACGGATTCAAGCATGTTTAAATAATGGTTAAGATTTGTGGGCCTATATATTTACTAATATTACCCACCATCCCGACGTGTACTTAACCTTCCCACGGATTCAAGCATGTTTATATAATGGTTAAGTTTTGTGGGCCTATATATTTACTAATATTACCCACCATCCCGACGTGTACTTAACCCTCCTACTCGTCATGCCATGTTGGTAAAGTGTTTCTTATTAACTTTACCTTTCTCACTTATCATGTTGGATTGGTTAAGTGTGATTTATTAACTTAACCCTGTTCATTCATCAGGTTATATTGGTTAAGTATTTCCCATTTAACTTAACCCCATTTGTTCATCAAGTTATATTGGTCAAGTGTCATTAATCAATTCAAGTTAACTTAACCCACCCACTCGTCACGTCATGTTGGTTAAGTGTTTCCTTCTGGTGTTGACTTGACCCTACCTCAAATCTTGTTATATTGGTTAAGTGCTGCCCTCTCGTGTTAACTTAACCCTTCCCATACATCATGTTATATATTAGTTAAGTGCTATCCTCTTATATTACTTAACCCCATCACATGTCATTATATATATATTGGTTAAGTGTATCCTCTTATGTTACTTAACCCTACCACAAGTCATTATATATTTTGGTTAAGTGTTACCTTAGTTAACTTAAACCTACCATCTGTTTAATTAACATGTTATAATGTTTAAGTGTTCCCCTAGTTAACTTAACCCACCCATATGTCATATTGGTTAAGTATCATTAACCTAACCCTCCTATACTTATCATGTGTCATTAGCATTAATTTATTTATTAATGCACCAACCTCTCACATTAGATATGTGTTGTTGCGGTTATTGGATATGCCGGGCTGTTACGGGCAGTTTTACACCACAACTCAATCTAACCTCGGGTTTTTCTTGGGCATGATGCACTAACCTCTCACATTAGATAGGTGTTGTTGTGGTTACTAGATGTGCCGGGCCGTTCCGGGCAGTTTTACACCACAACTCAATCTAACCTCAGGTTAGGCATTCTCATCTTTTAGCATATTTACATATTTATGGTGTATATGTAAATTATTCACAATTAAATTATAACATTAATTATGTTCATAATTAATGGCATACCAATTATACCGTTTTCATGCTAATTACACAAATCCACCAAAACTAGTCATGATCCCGTTTCTCAAGTTATGCCCAACTAATTCCAATTTCGAGCTATTAATCAAAATAGGCTATACCCCGTCTTCCCAAACTTGCAATAATAGTCATTCCCAAAATCACTATGTCATATATTTGGCATTCCAAATCAATAGTCAAGCCCAATCTAGTTTTAATATTCTAGTTTACAGTGTATGGCCAAAACCTGGTTTACAAGCCAACTAACCCAAACTTGCAGTTATAATGATAACAATGCCCCAATGTCAATTACAAGTTTTGCCCAACCATTTCACCAAATATGTTATGTTCAGTTACTTTCCCCAATTATGTTATGCCAATATTGTCAGTTTCATGTTTATGCCCCAGTAACCCAAATCTTCCCCGTATTCCCATAGTACGTATATCGCGATTCAACCTTGATTATGGGTCAATCTAGATTCACAAATAAAAAGGAACAAATAGGAATAATATGACAATGATAGGCATAAGAGATGGCACAAGATGATAGTCCCAAAACACAAGAATTACATATCAAATAGAATTACCGCATAACTGAATAAACTAATTTAGAATCATTGCAGGTATATAGATCTGATTATGAACAATATTGTGGACACGAAAGGATTGAATAATAAACTAGGTTTGACAACTTGTATAGGTTCGACTGGATTGATAAGAAGCAACCCAAAGTCATATATTCACAAAGGCTAAGAATAGATCCAAATAGAAAATCAAGCATAGGTCCAAATTCATTTTATTCCATGTCCATACTATAATTGGTTGTCTAAATCTGAAAGTGATCGTGAACTTACAAAACAAAGGCAAGTCTTGTTTTCTAGAATCTGTATTCTGAAACTGAATTGCTCGCCTTTGATGTAGATCGTTGAATACTCTAAATTAGATTAGATTTAATTTGATTCTTGCTTTTATCTTGTCTTTGAGTTGAAAGAGAATGGCGACTACTCTAGGTTGACAGCATGACGGTTCTAGGTATGAATTTTTGTGGTTTAGGGTTTAGATTTAGGTTGCTTATATAGAAGTTTAGGATTATTTAGAGCCCTTAGATGATCTAGGAGTCCATCAGAACCACTTCGCTCAAATACACATCATCCGGCCACTCAGAAGAAGATACATCATCATAGAGCACTCTAGAATTCTGTGCTGAATCAGTATAGGCGCACTTGGTAGGTGCGTCAATGCATTTTGTACTGGCGCACTTGTGAAGTGCGCCAGTGCATTCTGGTCGACTTCCGGTTTTTCTGCCAAACTTCGTTCGTCCATATCTTCTTCATATGATATCCGTTTTACGCAAACTTGGACTCTATCTCAAGAATAATTCCGAGACGAACACAATGGCGTAACCCCTTTCATCTAATTCTTCTTTAATAATTAATTATTCTTTAATTATCTCTTATGCCCCGTTTTAAAATTACGGGGTGTTACATTTCATTACAAGTCATGACTTTTATTTGTTCAAATCTAAAGAATAACTAAACTTACAAACAAAAGAACAAATCTTGTTTTCTAGGATCTGATTTCTGAAACTGAAAAACTATCCTTTGATATAGACTATTGGTTCTTTAGTTTGGACTTGATTAGGGGCTTTCTAACTTGATTTCTAGAAAAATGGAGGTTGCGCTAGTTTGGCCGTGGACAACATGACGGCTTCAAAGAGCAAGGTTATGTGGTTTTAGGGTTGAGGGTTGGGGCTGTTTATATAGAAGTTTAGATTAATAAGAGCCATTAGATCAACCAAGGAGTAATCAGTGCCATCCAGACGAAATAGAGCCAACCGGAAGTCGCCACATATGCCCTAATGACTTAGAAAAACGTCATTGGACAAAACAGTCCAGATCTAGGCGAAGGGGTTGACCCTTACAGGGGGGTCGACACCCCAATCGACACCCCACTTGGGGGGCCGACACCTATGTCGACCCCCCATGGGCGGGAATTTTCCCGCCCAGCTGATTCTTGGAATTTTGAATTTTGAACTGCTTTTTGATTTAATTATTATTTATATTTAATTTCCGTTTAAACTTGAAATCTTCTGAACTCCATAACTTCTTCATACGGAGTCCGATTCACACGAACTCGGACTCTATCTCAAGCAGAATTCCGAGATGAACGCAATGGAGAAACTTGTTTCCCCTAATTTCTACTTTTAAAATTAAGTATTCTTTAATTCGTTACTTTAATGTTTAAAGAAAATATGGGGTGTTACACGAGTCGAGTAGAGTACATCCTATTTGATGACGGGATGTCGACCGCAATAGGATAAAATATTCTAAATTGAGTGTGTAGATTGGATCCACTTTGATGAATATAATCATATTATAAAAATAAAAAAATTGATGATATTATTTGAGATGTCTATTTTGAAAATATTACTCTCCGGTACA
The DNA here is from genome assembly GCA_030737875.1 of Allium sativum. Classification (NCBI taxonomy): domain Eukaryota; kingdom Viridiplantae; phylum Streptophyta; class Magnoliopsida; order Asparagales; family Amaryllidaceae; genus Allium; species Allium sativum. The sequence continues at coordinate 686,044,337 of CM060918.1, read as the reverse complement.
TTTTGATGGGTACTGCAACAAGGAGAGTAACTCATTATTTGACAAGTTGAATTTGATGAATATAATCACCTTTTTGAAGAAAAAACGAAGATATTATATGAGATGTCTATCTTGAAAATATAACTCTCTTGTATGTTTTGATAGATACTGCAACAAGGAGAGTACACCATAGCTTGATGATTCGACATTGGTCGAAATATGATAAAATATCCTAGATTGAGTGTGTAGCTTGGATCTACTTTGATGAATATGATCCTAACTTTGACAAAAAAATCTTATTATTTGACTTAGTTAAAAATATTTATTAAAGTCTATTTTGAAAATATTACTCTTTGGTACATTTTGATGGTACTACAACAAAGAGAGTACAACATAATTGATGAGTTAACTTTGATGAATATAATCACTGAAGATAATATTTGAGATGTCTATTTTGAAAATATTACTCTTTGATACATTTCGATGGGTACTGTAATATGGAGAATACATCCTTACTTGATGATGATGAGTCAGATGAGCCGAAGCACGATGAATCTTTGGTACATTTTGATGGGTACCACACAAGTAGGGCATGTGTTTATGGGATGATTTAGCATTGGCTGTAATTATGTATAAAAAGGGAAAGCTCCAAAATCTATTCCAAATTGTGTGTATGTTCACGGTAAGGAGACTGGGTATCGATGTGGATTGCAAAGAACATGATCCTGAATTTGGGCATAAAAAGAAGCTATGGCGTGTCCGGTTCAGTAACCGCTTGCAGGATTGATAGAATGTTGATCACAAATTGAAAAGTTTGAATTATATAATATTCAGGTATGTTTTAAAATTTCGACTTATGAAATTGTTTCGAAGTATACTTTCAAGAAAAATGCCCTGCATACTTAGAGCTTTATTTGTGGAATATTTGGTTTTCTTTTGATTAAGTATTGCATAGAATTTCGGGAACAAAATTCCTTTTAAGGGGGAAAGAATGTAATAACCCGAAAATTCACAGTTTGAATTTACAGGCAAATTTTAAATATCAAAGTGATGAGTTGCAGCTAAAATTAATCTCTTTTAAAAATAAACAGTGAGGGTGAAATAGTTGTGTAAAATATATTTAATTCGATGTGAAATTGAAAAGGTGGCCGGAACTCGTTTATCAAATTCTCGACCTTTCATGAACTAAAACTTATCAAAAAGTTCATGGCGCTCTGGTGCATGCTAACACACATTATATAAAGTTAGCATGGTTGTTAAGCGTGAATATATGTATTCATGTAAGGGAAAATAAATTTAAAATAAGAAGCTTATCATCTGAAGATATAAAATAAGAAGCTTATCATGTAAGCTAAAAGATATAAATTTAAAATAAGAAGCTTATCATGTAAGCTAAAAGATATAAATTTAAAATGAGTAGCTTCTTATGTAAGCTAAAAAAAAGGAAAGAGATAAGTAGGCATGTGTCACCATCTTATGGTTTGCATAAATAATGATGGACAAGTGTCTTAAGAAAGAAGAACGATAGGAGTTTAGTGGCTTCTCTTAGAAGCCAAAGCTTAGTGGCTTCTCTTAGAAGCCTAAGTGTTAGTGACTTCTCTTAGAAGCCTAGTCATATTTTAGTAGCTTCTCTAAGAAGCCAATTCTTGGTAGCTTCTCTTGGAAGCCAATTCTTAGTGCCTTCCTCCTTAAACTATTCTTAGTGCCTCCTTTCTTAAGTGCATAGCTTCTCAAAGAAGCTACAGAGAGTAATAAGTGTATGAAGACAATTTTGTTTTTTTCTTCCTTAAGCTTATCACTTCTTAAGGAAGCCTTAACACATGTATACTCACATATTAAGTAATCGTAGGAACATGAGAAGTGTCCCTAAGTTAATGACATAAATGCCCTTATGCGTGGCTATATAAAGGCACCTACTCATCTCATTTTCATTTCATCCTTACCTCTTTCCTTCTTCTCCTTCCTCCTCCCTTATACCTTCCAGCCGAACCCCTCTTTAAATAAATAAAAAAGAGCAAAGGAAAAGGAGAAAAAGGAAGGAAAGCTATAAATCTAGGAGCATTCAACCCTTAGCTAAATTATGGTGGAGTTTGGCAGCTTTTGGGTGAGGAAATCTCAACTTATAAAGGGGTTTTATTTGCTAGTTTATATGATGCCTATAAGGTGTTTGATGATATGTCTCTTAGGAAATTAATTATTTATATGTGGTTATATTGATGGTATATGTTTGGCAATGATTCTGAAATAGATTCATGGAGTAAAAATGACATTTTTATGGAATTTGGGTGTGAAACACCTTATGTTAGTTCACAAAATTACACTTCTATGGAATATTAGTTATACACATGCCTTAGTTGATTTGTGGTGGTACGTTTGAATTATTTGCAAGTGATTTGATGTGGTAAAGTAAATTAAACCCTTAAAGATTTGATGTTTAAGTAAAATTGGCGAAGCCACTTAAGTATGTGAGAACTCTTAAACGATTTTATGGGCTAGTTAGTTATTGATTAATGTTTGTGCACTTGATTGATTATCCATTGACTTGTGATTAATAATGTTAGTTGATGAGACAGTTTAATGATGCTTAGTAAGGGATAGATTCAATTTTCGAGTAATATACATGTAGTCACTTAAATATGTGAGAAGCTATTAACCAAAAAAGGGCTTGTTTATTATTGACTATTATTAGTAAACTTATATGAATTATATGATCATTAGTGGAAAGCATAAATAAGGTTATGAATAATGTGTGTTTAAAAGAGGTATGATTAGTGTTAAACGAGGTATGAATAGTGTGTAAACGAGATATGAATACTGTTTAATGGGGCCATGAATAGTGTGTGTTTAAACGAGGTATGATTAGTGTTTTAAACAAGGTATGAATATGGTGTGTTTTAACTAGGTATGAATGTTGTTGAACTTAACTATTTCAGTTTAATCTTTAACGATCTTTCCAAACATATATTAGAGGGATACAAAGATGGCTTGAGATTGTTTATAAAGGAGTCTGTTTTGCATAAAGAAGCGGATTAGTATGTAAAATAAAAGATGTTAGTTATCTTATGAAAGGAAGTTTTAGAATGATATCCTTCAAAATGAGTATTAGCAGAGTATTTTTACTTGATATAAAAGTATTTTTGGAAGTAATTATTTTTAAATTTTTGGTGTAAAGAAGAACTACGTTGGCTTGATCCTTGATCTAATTGCTTACACAATTAGATATAGGTACGTAGGTAGTCACAAGATAAGTGGTATTTATTAAAATTTTATCCATAGCATTTAGTGATGTTTTATACTTATCAAATAAAATGTTAACTGTCATTGTTTATTTTGGAGGAATGATTTTCAGCAATTTTTACTGGTCCGAAATTCCGAGGCGTGACATAAAATCTCTAAGCATACAACCCCGAAGGCCGAAACCAACATCGAATTGACACCTTAAAAGTTACTCAACTTAACTAACGTACAATAGGTTCCAATTTCTTTAAAAACCACATCATGTTCCCTTTTAAAACCAATTATATTTCTTTATATATAATATCACTAATCATTTCCAATTTTATTCGAAATATAATTTCATAAAATTAGCTAAAATAGGTTACAAATGTTACAGATTCCATTTCAAAAACCCTTCACCTTTTATTTATAAAATCATTAACCTTTCATTTACAAAATTCTTAACTATTCGTTTATGAATTCCTTGACCTTTCATTTATAAACATCTTATCCATTCATTTATAAACATCTTATCCATTCATTTAGAAATAGCTTAACAATAGCTAAACCATTCATTTAAAAATAGCTTTCTAATTGCAAATATTAATTCAACTCTCCAATTAACTCAGTTTATACGTACTTCCATTTATAATTCCTTTCGGAAATCTTGCCTTGAAGTCTAATTTATTGGATATTCGTTTTAATTCTCATTTATATGTCAATATTCATATTCTACTTTCGATTCCATTATTTCGCTAATCTCATTCACAAAAACCCATTTTTATCTCATTTTGTATATTTATAAACAACGTCCGCCAAACGTTCATTAGTTACAAAAATCACCTTTCAATTCTTTTAAACATATTCCTATATAGTTACGAGCCCATTAAATCATTACAACACTTTTAAAATCTTTTACAATTCCTTATCGACAAATAAGTTCTTACAAAACCATTTAACATCCCAGTTTAAAAATAGGACAAATTTATACCATTTAAATATTTATTTTAGTAATATCTTGGAATTCCCATTTAATTAAATTTTAAATGATTATGGAAACGTAAATAAAACTTCATTATTTATTATTGAAATAAACATCGTTTTCAAATAAAAATATAACTTTGAAATCGTTCAAAATCGATTTAACATTGATTCCAAAATCTTTTATTTTCGATGGTACTAAAAAGGTCAATATATACTAAAGTACCAAGCCTGAAATATTAATTAATTTCACATCTGTTAGATAAAATTTTGGGCTAACACCCAAATGCAGATCATAGATCACAAAAAGGCAGAAAATAGAAAATAACAGGAGACACACGAAGTTTTTATAGTGGTTCGGCTCAAACCAAGCCTATGTCCACTTTATCTCTTCTTAAATCCTAAGAAGTTATAAGTACAATTATCTCGGTTTATACACGAAATCCTCGTGTTTATAATGAAAAGAAGTGAGAAAAATGAATATTATACACGAAATCCTCGTGTTGTAGTGTGGAATTTGGCTCCTTTGCTGCTGAAAATGTTTTGCAGAGAGAAATGGTGGAAGACGTATGGAGTCCTTGAAAATGCCTTCAAATGGTGTATTTAAAGCTGTAGGAGAGCTTATGGGAAGACCGGTTCGTGATGGGGTACGTGGCACCCGATCCGGGGAAGTAGGAGTGGGAGTTGCCTTGAGAACAGGTCAAGATCTACGTGTGTATTAACTGGCTCGGTGGTCGGATTGCGAGTTGCGAATGGGGTCGGGTCGTGGTGAGGCCTTTACGAACCGATGTCTGGTCGCGAGCTGGAGTGGTGAAGCTAGTGTCCACGATCGGGTCGTGGAAGAGGGTCATGGTGCACCTGAGCTCCACGAGCCAGAGGGGTCTTCACGAGTGGAAGGAGAAGGCAAGCCCTAGTCCACGAGCCGAGTAGGAGGCGATCCAGGTTCCTGCTCACGAGTCGAGGTGGATCCCACGAGCCAAGGTGGGTCCCACGAGTCGATCCATATTCTGAACTTTCTGATATTTCGTCACTTCATTCGAGCGATTGCAGATTACACCAGTTTACGGAAACGGGCATAACTTCCAAACCGTAAGTCCGATTGAGCCAAACGAAAGCTCAACCTAAAGCTTATTCGGAGAGCTAAAGGTTTTACCATGCAAAGCTCCATAATTGCTGTTTCCGGGCCTAAAATAGATCGTCTGATAGGAGTTTCGGGCCATTCTTTGTTTGTGATGCGATTTCGGTCAAACTGCTTCATGTATACTGACAACATTTTCAGTGCTTGCGCATGCTCTTATCCAGATATCTCATGTGCGAGAACTTTTACCATTGTCAACAAGTTTGCCCCCCAGAACATGTCCTACTGGTTGAAGGAAGATATGTCTGGATAATCCAGGAAATCTATAAGCTAAAGAAATTTGACAACGCCATGATCTCGCTGGGTCTGCCAGCTACAAATATAATCCATTTCTGTAAAGGGATAAAGGTAAAACAAATATGCCAAATCCTGACAATATTATTCAAACTTTCCAAGCATAAACCATGTTTCGACGTCTAATGAGCATAAACCATACTCAAGAGACGTTTGAGTCATCCTGCCAAATCCTGGCAAGGGCCAAACTTTCTAGGCATAATCTCTACCTAGAAGTTCAAGCCGAGTATAATCTATACCCGATTTTCTTTGTCACATCCTGATAAGACCATTTTTCATTCCTATGTATAATCCATACTTAAGATTCCAAAGCAAGCATAAACCATACTTGAGTTATCAATCTGAGCATCATTCATACTCATATCCAGAGAAAATTATATTTGCCACAGCCTGACAATATAGTTCGGCCCTAGGCGTAATCCACACCTAGTGTTTCAAAATAAGTATATTCCATACTTTAGCCGAGGTTGAGGATCTTGCCACATCCTGACAAGATACTTAAATTCACCAAACATAATCCATGCTTGGAAAATCCTTCATTATTCAATTCAAAATGGAAAACCAAATCAAATCCTGATTGGTTTGACAACGAGTCCAGAGCACGCTTGGGGGCTACATCCTAACCCCGTACATGTGTACTCCGATTCAACCAATCGGAAAATATAATGAAAGCAAAATCAAATCTTAAAGCCTATGAAATGCAGAAAATGAAAGTTGATCTCATCCAGATCAGTTGATGATGAGCCCACGGGAGCTCGATCCAGGGTCATTCCCTCTCCAGGTTGCAGGAGGTGGCAGCCAGGTGCAGGCGCTGTTGATAGTTTCACATACTCGGGCAGCTCTCCACGTTTAACCCGTTTCTCAATCAAATCACGAAGATGCCTGTAGTCTTTTGTGTCATGTCCGTCCATATCATGGAATATGTAGTGCTTTCCAGAATCGCGTTCTATTTGCGATGGCTCCCTCCTGGGTGGCTTTGGTAGGAGACAACATCGTTCGTGTCCATGTAGATGTCTGATAGTAGAGCATTGAGTTCAATATACTTTTCATACTTGGGCCCTCTCCGGGGCTGTGTTGCGGTCATTCTTGACGGCCGCTTTTCCTTTGCCATTTCCAGAATCTGATGGTTCTACATGTTTGAGCATGTTGACATCGGGAATGCGTTTCTCAAAAGTCGCATTGTAACAACCTGGAATTTTAGGGCCAATTTAAAATTTTATTTTAAGGAAATTATGATAGAAAATGCGTCAGAATTTAAAAATTCCATTTCTAAATTAAATTTATTATAAAAAAAAATAAAAATAAAAAAAAAAAAAAAGAAGAAGAAGAAAAGAGTATGAAATAATAAGGATATAATTTTGCCAATAATGTAATAAGGTTACATGATATTAAAATGTAATACAAATGTAAAGGTATTAAAAACAATGCATATAAATTACCTAATAATAATATGGAAAGGAACATTAGTATTTGGTTCAGAAGAAGGGTATGAAATGTAGGAATTAACATTTATTTCAAACGCAGAATACAAAGAGATGGTTATGGTCATTTATTTGCGCTAGAATATAAAATTGTTAAAATTAATACATATAGAATGATAAGAAATAAATATGGGTAATAAGTGCATTAATTCACAAACATACATACTTTATTCATCCAAAGCATGTGTAACAAATGCTAGTTATTGGTACTAAATAGGTAAAGGTTTAGGTTAGGTTGGAATTTGAAATGTCCTCCATTTATTACTATTACATATAATAAATGGAATATTAACAATTACAACCATGTAGTTTTGAGGGAAGTAAATGTACTAATAAATTAGTATGGAATTAATGTGTTTAGTTTTATATAATTTTATTCTTTCCTTGTTCGTGCTCCTTTGTATTTATGCCTAACATTCTGGCTTTCGATTTCATTACTTGTATTTGACAAATTTGAGTATTTTAAATTTTGCTGTCTTACTTAACATATTTATCTATTTCAACTCAAATCTATTTGCGTTGTAAACCATTGTATTTACCGGTTTTATATTAGAAATATCTTATTTTGAACATAGTATTCACTTTGGAATTAAAATTACTTTTGTAAATTTATTTTTCTAATGTAATGTTCTAGCGTAATTTACATCATTAACAAATTTGAATATTCAATATTAGAATTCTTTAATGATAAGAATATTTCTTAAATATAATACTTTCCCTAGTTATTCAAACTATAAGGTTCATTAATGTGGAAAGTTGCAGCAAGTTTTCAATGCGTTTTCCATTCCTTATTGCAAGCGCATGCATTCATGCTATATATTTGGTATCATTTTATGAACAAAAATAAATAGAATTTTTTTTTTCTTTTTGCAATTAAATTTAATGTAATAAATGGTAATATGTGATTATAGCTATAGCAAATGTGAACGTGATTTGAAATTCAAAAGGTTACAATCAATTTGAACATAATAAATGTTTTCAACTTTAAAATAAACGGAAATTTAATTGAGAACAATTAAACATACAAGGGGGTAAAGGGAAAATTCATCTCCACTATAGAATATCCTAAACTCCTCCCATAACCTAACACAAACTCTCATTCACCTCCTCCTTCTTATCAATGGCCACGACTGCTCTTTTCTCCTCTCTTTTTTTTTTCCACGAAATGAAATTAGAAACTCATATAGGAAAGATCGAAGAGATTTTTAGGAGCTTCAAGATCATACGGATGTGATCATATTTCGTGAACTGTGGAGGGTGAATTCGAAGCTCAAAACGGCGGAGTTCGTCGCCATTTTCAAGCGCAAGAAACCCCCTCACCTCCTCTCCAGCGTGCCATTTTCTGATTGCCTTCAAGCTTCATCGATTTGGAGAAAATAGAAACCCCAGATCTGAAATCGTCTTGAATTGGAACACCGAACCTGAATCACCTCCTCTGACCAAACACGGTGAGAGTTTCAAACCGCAATTTTTTTTTTTAATTGAATAAATTGTTGAGTGTTTATGTGGATAATAATTGGGCATCATAATTATATGCTATGCTATGACGATGAAATTGTCACCATAAATTGTTTGATGTTATGACATGATAAAATTTGACACCGTTTAATTTGCGATGTTATGACATGATAAAATTTGACACCGTTTAATTTGCGATGTTATGACATGATAAAATTTGACACCGTTTAATTTGCGATGTTATGACATGATAAAAATTGTCACCATAAATTGTTGGATGTTATGCCACAAGGAATTGATACCATATATTGTCCGATGCTATGACATGTAAAATTTGACGTTGTATGTAGCGTAGTGTTGACAGTAAGTTTTGGGAACAAATTGGCAATGTAATTTGATTGACATTTTTTTTTTGTCAATGTTTATATAAGAAAATAAACACCATATGTTGATTGACATTTTTGTCAATATTTTAAAATAGAATTTGTCGCCATTTGAGATAAGTATATTTTTGTTCATTTACAAAATAGAATTGGCCGCTATATGTAATGAACTAATATTTTGTTCATTATCAAAATAAGAAAACATCGTATGTAAGTGAATATATTTTGTTCATTATCAAAATAAAGAGCACCGTATGTTGAATGAACAAATTTGTGTTATTTTAAAATTTGCATTGCATAAAATAGTATTTTGTCATGATAGAAAAATAGAAATTTGCTTTGCATAAAATAGTATTTTGTCATGTTAGAAAGAATAGAAAATGCATTGTATGTATATCATCGTTTTTTGTCAAGTTAAAAGCATAAAATGCATTATATGTAAAATAAGTAAATAATGCATTGTATGTAAAATAATGCATTGTATGTATGCATATTATTTTATCAAAGTTAGAAAATAATGCATTATATGTAAAATAATGCATTGTATGTATGCATATTATTTTATCAAAGTTAGAAAATAATGCATTGTATGTAAAATAATGCATTGTATGTATGCATATTATTTTGTCAAAGTTAGAAAATAATGCATTGTATGTAAAATATAAAAAGAATAAAGCATTGTATGTTAATGAATATATTTTGTTCATTATATAAAAAGGAGAAAGCATCGTATGTTAATGAATATATTTTGTTTATTATAAAAGTTAAAAATAAGAAAGCACCGTATGTTGAATGAATATTTTTTTTTTTTTTTGTTCATTATAAAAGTAAGAAAAGCACTGTATGTGAATGACTATATTTTTGTTCACTATAAAATAGAATATGGCATTATATGAAATGAACAATATTTGTCATAAATAAGAAATATTTGCATTGTATGAAAATAGCATATTTGTTAATATTAATATAGAAAATTTGCATTGCATGAAAATAGTGATTTTGTCAATTTAGAAAAAAAAATCAAATGCATTGTATGTATAGTATTTTTGTCAATTTAGAAAAGTACTAAATGCATTATATGTATAGCATTTTTGTCAAGTTAGAAAAATATCAAATGCATTGTATGTAAATAGTATTTTGTCGAGTTAGAAAAGTATCAAATGCATTGTATGTAAATAATATTTTGTCATGTTAGAAAATATTAAATGCATTGCATGTGAAAATAGTGTTTTTGTAATGTTAATAAATAGAAAAAGCACCGTATGTAATATTAACATTATCTTTAATGTTAATAAATAGAAAAAGCATCGTATGTCAAGAAGGATAGTTTAATCATAGGATTCATATACATTTATTTTCAATGTTATTAAAAAGAAAATGAAGTGTATGTAAATTTGACATCATTTACAATGTTATTTTACAAGAGGATTCACCGTATGATTGATTAACATATTTTTAATGTTAATATAAAAATATCTACACCATAGGGTATTAACATCATCTTTAAATGTTGAAAATAAGAAAAACTTTCATCGTAGGAAAATTTCATTTTTTTTAACGTAATAAAAAGAGAAATCCACCGAATGCTATTTACATTATTTTATAAGTATAATATAATTGAAATTCATAGCATGATGAAATTAACATTGCTAATGTTAATGAAATAAAGATAATTTCACCGTAGGATGTAATTAATAATTTTTTTTTTAAATGTTAATATAAAAAGAAATTTATGCCGTAGGATAAGATGTTCATTATTTTATAATGTATATAAAAGAGAAAAATGCATCGTAGGAAAAGTACATTATTATTATTTTTATGTTAAATAGAAAGGTAATCTACATCGTAAGATGAAGTGTACATTATTTAAAATGTGAATAGAAAGGGAATTCCATCGTAAAATAAAATTTCATTTTAATGTAATTGATATTGAAAATGCATTTAAAAAGAGAATTAACTGTAGGATGAGAATAACCTTATTTTTAATTTAAATATTAAAAAGAGTTTAACGATAGGATTAATATACATTATTTTTAATGTAGATAATAAAAGAAAGTTTAATCAGAGGATAAGTTACATTATTTATAATGAAAATTAAAGAGAATTGACCGTAGGATTGAATTATATTATTTTAATTAAAAGGTAATTTAACATAGGATGAGTTACATTATCTTAATGTAAATTAAATGTAATTTACATCGTAGGAAGTTAACTTTTATGTTAAATGATTAACATTAAAGAAGGATTACAACGTAGAATGAGTTAACATTATTTTTGATGACAATATATAAGAATGCGACATGTAAATGCAAGTTTACATTTTATTCATTGTAAATAAGTAATAATGTGACATGTAATTGCAAGTTTGCATTTTATTAAATGTAAAGAAAACAAGAATGCGATATGTAATGAAAGTTTACATTTTAATTAATGTAAATAAAAATATGATTTTGAGAATTCGTCGTTAAATAAGAAGTTTGACTATTTTAAATAATTAAAATAGAATGAATTGTTAATAAAAATAATTATTAACAAATAAGGAGGATTTTCAAAAATATATATATGTATATATATACGAGGATTGTTTGGGAAGTCCGAGATATTCTCATCCCAAATTAATCCAGCGGCGTTAAAGATCGAAGTAAGAAGACGAAGCATGAAGACCGTAAACCTTCCCTCGAATGGACAGCAATCGAGACCCTGAATTGACTTTCTACCAATTCATGGGTCAAGGTCATTGCCCAGACGTACGTGTTGGTTTCACGGATTTGACTTTCGTTCAGACCCAGAGCATAAGTTTAAATGGATGGTGTGTCTGACATCGTACTTCGTTATATATCATATTGTTGATTTTCTGTTAATATATAAATATTGGTGGTGGAGAATTTATTCTCTACTTAACACCCATTTATGTATTGATGGAGAAGCAATGGTATGGTATGGAGTGACAGTGTGGCATACTAAGATGCAATGATCAAGGTTTATTGTTGAAAAGCAGAACCTTGTGGAGACGATCAAAGCATGGCCTGTTTAGGCGTAGCTTTGTGTAACGGGACTTCGCGAGCCTCACACCCCGGTTGAGTCAAAAACGGGCGAAGGGAACGCAGGGAAAACAGCACGTTTCTTTCTAGCTAGAAGTAGTGTCAGGGACCTCCCAGCGCTGATACTTTACTTATGTGGATGATGGAATGTGGCGCGCCTCGGATAGGTCCTATAGGACCGGGAAACGTGTGCTTAGGAATTGCCAATCCTCTAAGCTGTATGTGAGGACCGGCCCTGCAGGATCCAAGGGTTAACTGCGGGTAATCCTGAGGCACTAGCTAGAGTGTCTCGAATCGGTAAGGAGCTCCGCTCTAGCCTTGACTCATGATGGAAACCAAAATCCAAATACGAACCGACGAATTTGATTGTATTACTAGTACGGAGGCATAGTATATGGTACCTATGCTTCCTAAGATTAATACATTTACTTTGAAATGCTTTCATATACACTAATAATAATATTAGATGCGTATTTGCCGTATTTAGCATGTTTAATCACCATAAGGTAAAACCCTATCCTCTGGTGTGCGTTGCATTGTGTGATGGGACTTGGGTCTTATGGTGATTCCATTTTTCCAAAAAGCATTGCGTTGTTTACGATGTTATGACACTTTAAATTATGCACTGCAATCCATTAGATTAAACCCGTTCCGCGTTAGCGGCGTGGTCTTTGGATTTGCCTTATATCTACTAGTACTTTACTTAAGAATTCTCACACCAGTCCCACGACTGACCCATAGTTTGTTTCACCTTTTTGCAAACTTGGGTGCCCTCTTTTCCACACGGGCAGCCAAGTAGACAGGTTCATTCTTTGCTTGGAGTCTTTTCTTTGGAGCTGCTTATTCTCTCTCTTGGATTGGCTTTTGTGGAGAGGTGATGACTTGGATCTTGAAGACATTTATCTTTTGTTTCTATGGCATCTTTTCTTTTCTTTTTAGACTTCAAACTTATTTCTTTCCTGCAAAACTTGTTGTAATAGCTTAGTTTCTGCGACTGTGGATTTTCTGTGATTGATGACATTATATTTTTCCGCTGCTATAATGTTATTACTCTATGAATTTCCTTTGCTATATTGTATCTGTGTTCTGTTTTATTGTATTTATGTTGTATTCCAAAAATGATTACTCCTACTTTCACTCGTGGAAGCTTGGGGTCGTCACAGTTGGTATCAGAGCTTTGGTTTACAAAGCGGAGTACAACATATTTATAATAATTCGTTTACGTAGAATCACTATATTCTACGGCGAACAGTTCATGAGATACATAATAGCCAGTCACTTTATCGTCATCTTTTTCATTCATCCTTCGATCTTTTCTATCTCTTAAATCACCATTTCAGTTGTTTTGACTCTTCCCTTAATCGTGCATTCGAAGAAGACTAAGAGAAGTGGCGATGCTTAATTGGCACACGTTTACGAATGAGCGAAAGGACCAACTTCTTCAGTGCCAGCTTTTACTGAGGGAGGAGGAAAGCCTGTTGTCTCTAAAGGTACGCCTAGAATAAGTTACGTTCTCCATGTTTCTTTCTATTTTTTTTTATGAGCCGTTGCTTGGCTTTCTCTCTCTCTTATCCTCTTTCTTCTTTCTCTTTCTCCTTTTCGAGGACGAAAAGTTCTTAAGTGGGGGAGACTGTAACAACCTGGAATTTTAGGGCCAATTTAAAATTTTATTTTAAGGAAATTATGATAGAAAATGCGTCAGAATTTAAAAATTCCATTTCTAAATTAAATTTATTATAAAAAAAAATAAAAAAAAAATAAAAAAAAGAAGAAGAAGAAAAGAGTATGAAATAATAAGGATATAATTTTGCCAATAATGTAATAAGGTTACATGATATTAAAATGTAATACAAATGTAAAGGTATTAAAAACAATGCATATAAATTACCTAATAATAATATGGAAAGGAACATTAGTATTTGGTTCAGAAGAAGGGTATGAAATGTAAGAATTAACATTTATTTCAAACGCAGAATACAAAGAGATGGTTATGGTCATTTATTTGCGCTAGAATATAAAATTGTTAAAATTAATACATATAGAATGATAAGAAATAAATATGGGTAATAAGTGCATTAATTCACAAACATACATACTTTATTCATCCAAAGCATGTGTAACAAATGCTAGTTATTGGTACTAAATAGGTAAAGGTTTAGGTTAGGTTGGAATTTGAAATGTCCTCCATTTATTACTATTACATATAATAAATGGAATATTAACAATTACAACCATGTAGTTTTGAGGGAAGTAAATGTACTAATAAATTAGTATGGAATTAGTGTGTTTTGTTTTATATAATTTTATTCTTTCCTTGTTCGTGCTCCTTTGTATTTATGCCTAACATTCTGGCTTTCGATTTCATTACTTGTATTTGACAAATTTGAGTATTTTAAATTTTGCTGTCTTACTTAACATATTTATCTATTTCAACTCAAATCTATTTGCGTTGTAAACCATTGTATTTACCGGTTTTATATTAGAAATATCTTATTTTGAACATAGTATTCACTTTGGAATTAAAATTACTTTTGTAAATTTATTTTTCTAATGTAATGTTCTAGCGTAATTTACATCATTAACAAATTTGAATATTCAATATTAGAATTCTTTAATGATAAGAATATTTCTTAAATATAATACTTTCCCTAGTTATTCAAACTATAAGGTTCATTAATGTGGAAAGTTGCAGCAAGTTTTCAATGCGTTTTCCATTCCTTATTGCAAGCGCATGCATTCATGCTATATATTTGGTGTCATTTTATGAACAAAAATAAATAGAATTTCTTTTATTTATTTTTTTCTTTTTGCAATTAAATTTAATGTAATAAATGGTAATATGTGATTATAGCTATAGCAAATGTGAACGTGATTTGAAATTCAAAAGGTTACAATCAATTTGAACATAATAAATGTTTTCAACTTTAAAATAAACGGAAATTTAATTGAGAACAATTAAACATACAAGGGGGTAAAGGGAAAATTCATCTCCACTATAGAATATCCTAAACTCCTCCCATAACCTAACACAAACTCTCATTCACCTCCTCCTTCTTATCAATGGCCACGACTGCTCTTTTCTCCTCTTTTTTTTTTCCACGAAATGAAATTAGAAACTCATATAGGAAAGATCGAAGAGATTTTTAGGAGCTTCAAGATCATACGGATGTGATCATATTTCGTGAACTGTGGAGGGTGAATTCGAAGCTCAAAACGGCGGAGTTCGTCGCCATTTTCAAGCGCAAGAAACCCCCTCACCTCCTCTCCAGCGTGCCATTTTCTGATTGCCTTCAAGCTTCATCGATTTGGAGAAAATAGAAACCCCAGATCTGAAATCGTCTTGAATTGGAACACCGAACCTGAATCACCTCCTCTGACCAAACACGGTGAGAGTTTCAAACCGCAATTTTTTTTTTAATTGAATAAATTGTTGAGTGTTTATGTGGATAATAATTGGGCATCATAATTATATGCTATGCTATGACGATGAAATTGTCACCATAAATTGTTTGATGTTATGACATGATAAAATTTGACACCGTTTAATTTGCGATGTTATGACATGATAAAATTTGACACCGTTTAATTTGCGATGTTATGACATGATAAAATTTGACACCGTTTAATTTGCGATGTTATGACATGATAAAAATTGTCACCATAAATTGTTGGATGTTATGCCACAAGGAATTGATACCATATATTGTCCGATGCTATGACATGTAAAATTTGACGTTGTATGTAGCGTAGTGTTGACAGTAAGTTTTGGGAACAAATTGGCAATGTAATTTGATTGACATTTTTTTTTGTCAATGTTTATATAAGAAAATAAACACCATATGTTGATTGACATTTTTGTCAATATTTTAAAATAGAATTTGTCGCCATTTGAGATAAGTATATTTTTGTTCATTTACAAAATAGAATTGGCCGCTATATGTAATGAACTAATATTTTGTTCATTATCAAAATAAGAAAACATCGTATGTAAGTGAATATATTTTGTTCATTATCAAAATAAAGAGCACCGTATGTTGAATGAACAAATTTGTGTTATTTTAAAACTTGCATTGCATAAAATAGTATTTTGTCGTGATAGAAAAATAGAAATTTGCTTTGCATAAAATAGTATTTTGTCATGTTAGAAAGAATAGAAAATGCATTGTATGTATATCATCGTTTTTTGTCAAGTTAAAAGCATAAAATGCATTATATGTAAAATAAGTAAATAATGCATTGTATGTAAAATAATGCATTGTATGTATGCATATTATTTTATCAAAGTTAGAAAATAATGCATTATATGTAAAATAATGCATTGTATGTATGCATATTATTTTATCAAAGTTAGAAAATAATGCATTGTATGTAAAATAATGCATTGTATGTATGCATATTATTTTGTCAAAGTTAGAAAATAATGCATTGTATGTAAAATATAAAAAGAATAAAGCATTGTATGTTAATGAATATATTTTGTTCATTATATAAAAAGGAGAAAGCATCGTATGTTAATGAATATATTTTGTTTATTATAAAAGTAAAAAATAAGAAAGCACCGTATGTTGAATGAATATTTTTTTTTTTTTGTTCATTATAAAAGTAAGAAAAGCACTGTATGTGAATGACTATATTTTTGTTCACTATAAAATAGAATATGGCATTATATGAAATGAACAATATTTGTCATAAATAAGAAATATTTGCATTGTATGAAAATAGCATATTTGTTAATATTAATATAGAAAATTTGCATTGCATGAAAATAGTGATTTTGTCAATTTAGAAAAAAAAATCAAATGCATTGTATGTATAGTATTTTTGTCAATTTAGAAAAGTACTAAATGCATTATATGTATAGCATTTTTGTCAAGTTAGAAAAATATCAAATGCATTGTATGTAAATAGTATTTTGTCGAGTTAGAAAAGTATCAAATGCATTGTATGTAAATAATATTTTGTCATGTTAGAAAATATTAAATGCATTGCATGTGAAAATAGTGTTTTTGTAATGTTAATAAATAGAAAAAGCACCGTATGTAATATTAACATTATCTTTAATGTTAATAAATAGAAAAAGCATCGTATGTCAAGAAGGATAGTTTAATCATAGGATTCATATACATTTATTTTCAATGTTATTAAAAAGAAAATGAAGTGTATGTAAATTTGACATCATTTACAATGTTATTTTACAAGAGGATTCACCGTATGATTGATTAACATATTTTTAATGTTAATATAAAAATATCTACACCATAGGGTATTAACATCATCTTTAAATGTTGAAAATAAGAAAAACTTTCATCGTAGGAAAATTTCATTTTTTTTAACGTAATAAAAAGAGAAATCCACCGAATGCTATTTACATTATTTTATAAGTATAATATAATTGAAATTCATAGCATGATGAAATTAACATTGCTAATGTTAATGAAATAAAGATAATTTCACCGTAGGATGTAATTAATAATTTTTTTTTTAAATGTTAATATAAAAAGAAATTTATGCCGTAGGATAAGATGTTCATTATTTTATAATGTATATAAAAGAGAAAAATGCATCGTAGGAAAAGTACATTATTATTATTTTTATGTTAAATAGAAAGGTAATCTACATCGTAAGATGAAGTGTACATTATTTAAAATGTGAATAGAAAGGGAATTCCATCGTAAAATAAAATTTCATTTTAATGTAATTGATATTGAAAATGCATTTAAAAAGAGAATTAACTGTAGGATGAGAATAACCTTATTTTTAATTTAAATATTAAAAAGAGTTTAACGATAGGATTAATATACATTATTTTTAATGTAGATAATAAAAGAAAGTTTAATCAGAGGATAAGTTACATTATTTATAATGAAAATTAAAGAGAATTGACCGTAGGATTGAATTATATTATTTTAATTAAAAGGTAATTTAACATAGGATGAGTTACATTATCTTAATGTAAATTAAATGTAATTTACATCGTAGGAAGTTAACTTTTATGTTAAATGATTAACATTAAAGAAGGATTACAACGTAGAATGAGTTAACATTATTTTTGATGACAATATATAAGAATGCGACATGTAAATGCAAGTTTACATTTTATTCATTGTAAATAAGTAATAATGTGACATGTAATTGCAAGTTTGCATTTTATTAAATGTAAAGAAAACAAGAATGCGATATGTAATGAAAGTTTACATTTTAATTAATGTAAATAAAAATATGATTTTGAGAATTCGTCGTTAAATAAGAAGTTTGACTATTTTAAATAATTAAAATAGAATGAATTGTTAATAAAAATAATTATTAACAAATAAGGAGGATTTTCAAAAATATATATATGTATATATATACGAGGATTGTTTGGGAAGTCCGAGATATTCTCATCCCAAATTAATCCAGCGGCGTTAAAGATCGAAGTAAGAAGACGAAGCATGAAGACCGTAAACCTTCCCTCGAATGGACAGCAATCGAGACCCTGAATTGTCTTGCTACCAATTCATGGGTCAAGGTCATTGCCCAGACGTACGTGTTGGTTTCACGGATTTGACTTTCGTTCAGACCCAGAGCATAAGTTTAAATGGATGGTGTGTCTGACATCGTACTTCGTTATATATAATATTGTTGATTTTCTGTTAATATATAAATATTGGTGGTGGAGAATTTATTCTCTACTTAACACCCATTTATGTATTGATGGAGAAGCAATGGTATGGTATGGAGTGACAGTGTGGCATACTAAGATGTAATGATCAAGGTTTATTGTTGAAAAGCAGAACCTTGTGGAGACGATCAAAGCATGGCCTGTTTAGGCGTAGCTTTGTGTAAAGGGACTTCGCGAGTCTCACACCCCGGTTGAGTCAAAAACGGGCGAAGGGAACGCAGGGAAAGCAACACGTTTCTTTCTAGCTAGAAGTAGTGTCAGGGACCTCCCAGCGCTGATACTTTACTTATGTGGATGATGGAATGTGGCGCGCCTCGGATAGGTCCTATAGGACCGGGAAACGTGTGCTTAGGAATTGCCAATCCTCTAAGCTGTATGTGAGGACCGGCCCTGCAGGATCCAAGGGTTAACTGCGGGTAATCCTGAGGCACTAGCTAGAGTGTCTCGAATCGGTAAGGAGCTCCGCTCTAGCCTTGACTCATGATGGAAACCAAAATCCAAATACGAACCGACGAATTTGATTGTATTACTAGTACGGAGGCATAGTATATGGTACCTATGCTTCCTAAGATTAATACATTTACTTTGAAATGCTTTCATATACACTAATAATAATATTAGATGCGTATTTGCCGTATTTAGCATGTTTAATCACCATAAGGTAAAACCCTATCCTCTGGTGTGCGTTGCATTGTGTGATGGGACTTGGGTCTTATGGTGATTCCATTTTTCCAAAAAGCATTGCGTTTTTTACGATGTTATGACACTTTAAATTATGCACTGCAATCCATTAGAGTAAACCCGTTCCGCGTTAGCGGCGTGGTCTTTGGATTTGCCTTATATCTACTAGTACTTTACTTAAGAATTCTCACACCAGTCCCACGACTGACCCATAGTTTGTTTCACCTTTTTGCAAACTTGGGTGCCCTCTTTTCCACACGGGCAGCCAAGTAGACAGGTTCATTCTTTGCTTGGAGTCTTTTCTTTGGAGCTGCTTATTCTCTCTCTTGGATTGGCTTTTGTGGAGAGGTGATGACTTGGATCTTGAAGACATTTATCTTTTGTTTCTATGGCATCTTTTCTTTTCTTTTTAGACTTCAAACTTATTTCTTTCCTGCAAAACTTGTTGTAATAGCTTAGTTTCTGCGACTGTGGATTTTCTGTGATTGATGACATTATATTTTTCCGCTGCTATAATGTTATTACTCTATGAATTTCCTTTGCTATATTGTATCTGTGTTCTGTTTTATTGTATTTATGTTGTATTCCAAAAATGATTACTCCTACTTTCACTCGTGGAAGCTTGGGGTCGTCACAGTTGGTATCAGAGCTTTGGTTTACAAAGCGGAGTACAACATATTTATAATAATTCGTTTACGTAGAATCACTATATTCTACGGCGAACAGTTCATGAGATACATAATAGCCAGTCACTTTATCGTCATCTTTTTCATTCATCCTTCGATCTTTTCTATCTCTTAAATCACCATTTCAGTTGTTTTGACTCTTCCCTTAATCGTGCATTCGAAGAAGACTAAGAGAAGTGGCGATGCTTAATTGGCACACGTTTACGAATGAGCGAAAGGACCAACTTCTTCAGTGCCAGCTTTTACTGAGGGAGGAGGAAAGCCTGTTGTCTCTAAAGGTACGCCTAGAATAAGTTACGTTCTCCATGTTTCTTTCTATTTTTTTTTATGAGCCGTTGCTTGGCTTTCTCTCTCTCTTATCCTCTTTCTTCTTTCTCTTTCTCCTTTTCGAGGACGAAAAGTTCTTAAGTGGGGGAGACTGTAACAACCTGGAATTTTAGGGCCAATTTAAAATTTTATTTTAAGGAAATTATGATAGAAAATGCGTCAGAATTTAAAAATTCCATTTCTAAATTAAATTTATTATAAAAAAAAATAAAAAAAAATAAAAAAAAGAAGAAGAAGAAAAGAGTATGAAATAATAAGGATATAATTTTGCCAATAATGTAATAAGGTTACATGATATTAAAATGTAATACAAATGTAAAGGTATTAAAAACAATGCATATAAATTACCTAATAATAATATGGAAAGGAACATTAGTATTTGGTTCAGAAGAAGGGTATGAAATGTAGGAATTAACATTTATTTCAAACGCAGAATACAAAGAGATGGTTATGGTCATTTATTTGCGCTAGGATATAAAATTGTTAAAATTAATACATATAGAATGATAAGAAATAAATATGGGTAATAAGTGCATTAATTCACAAACATACATACTTTATTCATCCAAAGCATGTGTAACAAATGCTAGTTATTGGTACTAAATAGGTAAAGGTTTAGGTTAGGTTGGAATTTGAAATGTCCTCCATTTATTACTATTACATATAATAAATGGAATATTAACAATTACAACCATGTAGTTTTGAGGGAAGTAAATGTACTAATAAATTAGTATGGAATTAGTGTGTTTAGTTTTATATAATTTTATTCTTTCCTTGTTCGTGCTCCTTTGTATTTATGCCTAACATTCTGGCTTTCGATTTCATTACTTGTATTTGACAAATTTGAGTATTTTAAATTTTGCTGTCTTACTTAACATATTTATCTATTTCAACTCAAATCTATTTGCGTTGTAAACCATTGTATTTACCGGTTTTATATTAGAAATATCTTATTTTGAACATAGTATTCACTTTGGAATTAAAATTACTTTTGTAAATTTATTTTTCTAATGTAATGTTCTAGCGTAATTTACATCATTAACAAATTTGAATATTCAATATTAGAATTCTTTAATGATAAGAATATTTCTTAAATATAATACTTTCCCTAGTTATTCAAACTATAAGGTTCATTAATGTGGAAAGTTGCAGCAAGTTTTCAATGCGTTTTCCATTCCTTATTGCAAGCGCATGCATTCATGCTATATATTTGGTGTCATTTTATGAACAAAAATAAATAGAATTTCTTTTATTTATTTTTTTCTTTTTGCAATTAAATTTAATGTAATAAATGGTAATATGTGATTATAGCTATAGCAAATGTGAACGTGATTTGAAATTCAAAAGGTTACAATCAATTTGAACATAATAAATGTTTTCAACTTTAAAATAAACGGAAATTTAATTGAGAACAATTAAACATACAAGGGGGTAAAGGGAAAATTCATCTCCACTATAGAATATCCTAAACTCCTCCCATAACCTAACACAAACTCTCATTCACCTCCTCCTTCTTATCAATGGCCACGACTGCTCTTTTCTCCTCTTTTTTTTTTCCACGAAATGAAATTAGAAACTCATATAGGAAAGATCGAAGAGATTTTTAGGAGCTTCAAGATCATACGGATGTGATCATATTTCGTGAACTGTGGAGGGTGAATTCGAAGCTCAAAACGGCGGAGTTCGTCGCCATTTTCAAGCGCAAGAAACCCCCTCACCTCCTCTCCAGCGTGCCATTTTCTGATTGCCTTCAAGCTTCATCGATTTGGAGAAAATAGAAACCCCAGATCTGAAATCGTCTTGAATTGGAACACCGAACCTGAATCACCTCCTCTGACCAAACACGGTGAGAGTTTCAAACCGCAATTTTTTTTTTAATTGAATAAATTGTTGAGTGTTTATGTGGATAATAATTGGGCATCATAATTATATGCTATGCTATGACGATGAAATTGTCACCATAAATTGTTTGATGTTATGACATGATAAAATTTGACACCGTTTAATTTGCGATGTTATGACATGATAAAATTTGACACCGTTTAATTTGCGATGTTATGACATGATAAAATTTGACACCGTTTAATTTGCGATGTTATGACATGATAAAAATTGTCACCATAAATTGTTGGATGTTATGCCACAAGGAATTGATACCATATATTGTCTGATGCTATGACATGTAAAATTTGACGTTGTATGTAGCGTAGTGTTGACAGTAAGTTTTGGGAACAAATTGGCAATGTAATTTGATTGACATTTTTTTTTTGTCAATGTTTATATAAGAAAATAAACACCATATGTTGATTGACATTTTTGTCAATATTTTAAAATAGAATTTGTCGCCATTTGAGATAAGTATATTTTTGTTCATTTACAAAATAGAATTGGCCGCTATATGTAATGAACTAATATTTTGTTCATTATCAAAATAAGAAAACATCGTATGTAAGTGAATATATTTTGTTCATTATCAAAATAAAGAGCACCGTATGTTGAATGAACAAATTTGTGTTATTTTAAAACTTGCATTGCATAAAATAGTATTTTGTCATGATAGAAAAATAGAAATTTGCTTTGCATAAAATAGTATTTTGTCATGTTAGAAAGAATAGAAAATGCATTGTATGTATATCATCGTTTTTTGTCAAGTTAAAAGCATAAAATGCATTATATGTAAAATAAGTAAATAATGCATTGTATGTAAAATAATGCATTGTATGTATGCATATTATTTTATCAAAGTTAGAAAATAATGCATTATATGTAAAATAATGCATTGTATGTATGCATATTATTTTATCAAAGTTAGAAAATAATGCATTGTATGTAAAATAATGCATTGTATGTATGCATATTATTTTGTCAAAGTTAGAAAATAATGCATTGTATGTAAAATATAAAAAGAATAAAGCATTGTATGTTAATGAATATATTTTGTTCATTATATAAAAAGGAGAAAGCATCGTATGTTAATGAATATATTTTGTTTATTATAAAAGTTAAAAATAAGAAAGCACCGTATGTTGAATGAATATTTTTTTTTTTTTTGTTCATTATAAAAGTAAGAAAAGCACTGTATGTGAATGACTATATTTTTGTTCACTATAAAATAGAATATGGCATTATATGAAATGAACAATATTTGTCATAAATAAGAAATATTTGCATTGTATGAAAATAGCATATTTGTTAATATTAATATAGAAAATTTGCATTGCATGAAAATAGTGATTTTGTCAATTTAGAAAAAAAAATCAAATGCATTGTATGTATAGTATTTTTGTCAATTTAGAAAAGTACTAAATGCATTATATGTATAGCATTTTTGTCAAGTTAGAAAAATATCAAATGCATTGTATGTAAATAGTATTTTGTCGAGTTAGAAAAGTATCAAATGCATTGTATGTAAATAATATTTTGTCATGTTAGAAAATATTAAATGCATTGCATGTGAAAATAGTGTTTTTGTAATGTTAATAAATAGAAAAAGCACCGTATGTAATATTAACATTATCTTTAATGTTAATAAATAGAAAAAGCATCGTATGTCAAGAAGGATAGTTTAATCATAGGATTCATATACATTTATTTTCAATGTTATTAAAAAGAAAATGAAGTGTATGTAAATTTGACATCATTTACAATGTTATTTTACAAGAGGATTCACCGTATGATTGATTAACATATTTTTAATGTTAATATAAAAATATCTACACCATAGGGTATTAACATCATCTTTAAATGTTGAAAATAAGAAAAACTTTCATCGTAGGAAAATTTCATTTTTTTTAACGTAATAAAAAGAGAAATCCACCGAATGCTATTTACATTATTTTATAAGTATAATATAATTGAAATTCATAGCATGATGAAATTAACATTGCTAATGTTAATGAAATAAAGATAATTTCACCGTAGGATGTAATTAATAATTTTTTTTAAATGTTAATATAAAAAGAAATTTATGCCGTAGGATAAGATGTTCATTATTTTATAATGTATATAAAAGAGAAAAATGCATCGTAGGAAAAGTACATTATTATTATTTTTATGTTAAATAGAAAGGTAATCTACATCGTAAGATGAAGTGTACATTATTTAAAATGTGAATAGAAAGGGAATTCCATCGTAAAATAAAATTTCATTTTAATGTAATTGATATTGAAAATGCATTTAAAAAGAGAATTAACTTTAGGATGAGAATAACCTTATTTTTAATTTAAATATTAAAAAGAGTTTAACGATAGGATTAATATACATTATTTTTAATGTAGATAATAAAAGAAAGTTTAATCAGAGGATAAGTTACATTATTTATAATGAAAATTAAAGAGAATTGACCGTAGGATTGAATTATATTATTTTAATTAAAAGGTAATTTAACATAGGATGAGTTACATTATCTTAATGTAAATTAAATGTAATTTACATCGTAGGAAGTTAACTTTTATGTTAAATGATTAACATTAAAGAAGGATTACAACGTAGAATGAGTTAACATTATTTTTGATGACAATATATAAGAATGCGACATGTAAATGCAAGTTTACATTTTATTCATTGTAAATAAGTAATAATGTGACATGTAATTGCAAGTTTGCATTTTATTAAATGTAAAGAAAACAAGAATGCGATATGTAATGAAAGTTTACATTTTAATTAATGTAAATAAAAATATGATTTTGAGAATTCGTCGTTAAATAAGAAGTTTGACTATTTTAAATAATTAAAATAGAATGAATTGTTAATAAAAATAATTATTAACAAATAAGGAGGATTTTCAAAAATATATATATGTATATATATACGAGGATTGTTTGGGAAGTCCGAGATATTCTCATCCCAAATTAATCCAGCGGCGTTAAAGATCGAAGTAAGAAGACGAAGCATGAAGACCGTAAACCTTCCCTCGAATGGACAGCAATCGAGACCCTGAATTGACTTGCTACCAATTCATGGGTCAAGGTCATTGCCCAGACGTACGTGTTGGTTTCACGGATTTGACTTTCGTTCAGACCCAGAGCATAAGTTTAAATGGATGGTGTGTCTGACATCGTACTTCGTTATATATCATATTGTTGATTTTCTGTTAATATATAAATATTGGTGGTGGAGAATTTATTCTCTACTTAACACCCATTTATGTATTGATGGAGAAGCAATGGTATGGTATGGAGTGACAGTGTGGCATACTAAGATGCAATGATCAAGGTTTATTGTTGAAAAGCAGAACCTTGTGGAGACGATCAAAGCATGGCCTGTTTAGGCGTAGCTTTGTGTAACGGGACTTCGCGAGCCTCACACCCCGGTTGAGTCAAAAACGGGCGAAGGGAACGCAGGGAAAGCAGCACGTTTCTTTCTAGCTAGAAGTAGTGTCAGGGACCTCCCAGCGCTGATACTTTACTTATGTGGATGATGGAATGTGGCGCGCCTCGGATAGGTCCTATAGGACCGGGAAACGTGTGCTTAGGAATTGCCAATCCTCTAAGCTGTATGTGAGGACCAGCCCTGCAGGATCCAAGGGTTAACTGCGGGTAATCCTGAGGCACTAGCTAGAGTGTCTCGAATCGGTAAGGAGCTCCGCTCTAGCCTTGACTCATGATGGAAACCAAAATCCAAATACGAACCGACGAATTTGATTGTATTACTAGTACGGAGGCATAGTATATGGTACCTATGCTTCCTAAGATTAATACATTTACTTTGAAATGCTTTCATATACACTAATAATAATATTAGATGCGTATTTGCCGTATTTAGCATGTTTAATCACCATAAGGTAAAACCCTATCCTCTGGTGTGCGTTGCATTGTGTGATGGGACTTGGGTCTTATGGTGATTCCATTTTTCCAAAAAGCATTGCGTTGTTTACGATGTTATGACACTTTAAATTATGCACTGCAATCCATTAGATTAAACCCGTTCCGCGTTAGCGGCGTGGTCTTTGGATTTGCCTTATATCTACTAGTACTTTACTTAAGAATTCTCACACCAGTCCCACGACTGACCCATAGTTTGTTTCACCTTTTTGCAAACTTGGGTGCCCTCTTTTCCACATGGGCAGCCAAGTAGACAGGTTCATTCTTTGCTTGGAGTCTTTTCTTTGGAGCTGCTTATTCTCTCTCTTGGATTGGCTTTTGTGGAGAGGTGATGACTTGGATCTTGAAGACATTTATCTTTTGTTTCTATGACATCTTTTCTTTTCTTTTTAGACTTCAAACTTATTTCTTTCCTGCAAAACTTGTTGTAATAGCTTAGTTTCTGCGACTGTGGATTTTCTGTGATTGATGACATTATATTTTTTCGCTGCTATAATGTTATTACTCTATGAATTTCCTTTGCTATATTGTATCTGTGTTCTGTTTTATTGTATTTATGTTGTATTCCAAAAATGATTACTCCTACTTTCACTCGTGGAAGCTTGTGGTCGTCACAGTTGGTATCAGAGCTTTGGTTTACAAAGCGGAGTACAACATATTTATAATAATTCGTTTACGTAGAATCACTATATTCTACGGCGAACAGTTCATGAGATACATAATAGCCAGTCACTTTATCGTCATCTTTTTCATTCATCCTTCGATCTTTTCTATCTCTTAAATCACCATTTCAGTTGTTTTGACTCTTCCCTTAATCGTGCATTCGAAGAAGACTAAGAGAAGTGGCGATGCTTAATTGGCACACGTTTACGAATGAGCGAAAGGACCAACTTCTTCAGTGCCAGCTTTTACTGAGGGAGGAGGAAAGCCTGTTGTCTCTAAAGGTACGCCTAGAATAAGTTACGTTCTCCATGTTTCTTTCTATTTTTTTTTATGAGCCGTTGCTTGGCTTTCTCTCTCTCTTATCCTCTTTCTTCTTTCTCTTTCTCCTTTTCGAGGACGAAAAGTTCTTAAGTGGGGGAGACTGTAACAACCTGGAATTTTAGGGCCAATTTAAAATTTTATTTTAAGGAAATTATGATAGAAAATGCGTCAGAATTTAAAAATTCCATTTCTAAATTAAATTTATTATAAAAAAAAATAAAAAAAAAATAAAAAAAAGAAGAAGAAGAAAAGAGTATGAAATAATAAGGATATAATTTTGCCAATAATGTAATAAGGTTACATGATATTAAAATGTAATACAAATGTAAAGGTATTAAAAACAATGCATATAAATTACCTAATAATAATATGGAAAGGAACATTAGTATTTGGTTCAGAAGAAGGGTATGAAATGTAGGAATTAACATTTATTTCAAACGCAGAATACAAAGAGATGGTTATGGTCATTTATTTGCGCTAGAATATAAAATTGTTAAAATTAATACATATAGAATGATAAGAAATAAATATGGGTAATAAGTGCATTAATTCACAAACATACATACTTTATTCATCCAAAGCATGTGTAACAAATGCTAGTTATTGGTACTAAATAGGTAAAGGTTTAGGTTAGGTTGGAATTTGAAATGTCCTCCATTTATTACTATTACATATAATAAATGGAATATTAACAATTACAACCATGTAGTTTTGAGGGAAGTAAATGTACTAATAAATTAGTATGGAATTAGTGTGTTTAGTTTTATATAATTTTATTCTTTCCTTGTTCGTGCTCCTTTGTATTTATGCCTAACATTCTGGCTTTCGATTTCATTACTTGTATTTGACAAATTTGAGTATTTTAAATTTTGCTGTCTTACTTAACATATTTATCTATTTCAACTCAAATCTATTTGCGTTGTAAACCATTGTATTTACCGGTTTTATATTAGAAATATCTTATTTTGAACATAGTATTCACTTTGGAATTAAAATTACTTTTGTAAATTTATTTTTCTAATGTAATGTTCTAGCGTAATTTACATCATTAACAAATTTGAATATTCAATATTAGAATTCTTTAATGATAAGAATATTTCTTAAATATAATACTTTCCCTAGTTATTCAAACTATAAGGTTCATTAATGTGGAAAGTTGCAGCAAGTTTTCAATGCGTTTTCCATTCCTTATTGCAAGCGCATGCATTCATGCTATATATTTGGTGTCATTTTATGAACAAAAATAAATAGAATTTCTTTTATTTTTTTTTTTCTTTTTGCAATTAAATTTAATGTAATAAATGGTAATATGTGATTATAGCTATAGCAAATGTGAACGTGATTTGAAATTCAAAAGGTTACAATCAATTTGAACATAATAAATGTTTTCAACTTTAAAATAAACGGAAATTTAATTGAGAACAATTAAACATACAAGGGGGTAAAGGGAAAATTCATCTCCACTATAGAATATCCTAAACTCCTCCCATAACCTAACACAAACTCTCATTCACCTCCTCCTTCTTATCAATGGCCACGACTGCTCTTTTCTCCTCTTTTTTTTTTCCACGAAATGAAATTAGAAACTCATATAGGAAAGATCGAAGAGATTTTTAGGAGCTTCAAGATCATACGGATGTGATCATATTTCGTGAACTGTGGAGGGTGAATTCGAAGCTCAAAACGGCGGAGTTCGTCGCCATTTTCAAGCGCAAGAAACCCCCTCACCTCCTCTCCAGCGTGCCATTTTCTGATTGCCTTCAAGCTTCATCGATTTGGAGAAAATAGAAACCCCAGATCTGAAATCGTCTTGAATTGGAACACCGAACCTGAATCACCTCCTCTGACCAAACACGGTGAGAGTTTCAAACCGCAATTTTTTTTTTAATTGAATAAATTGTTGAGTGTTTATGTGGATAATAATTGGGCATCATAATTATATGCTATGCTATGACGATGAAATTGTCACCATAAATTGTTTGATGTTATGACATGATAAAATTTGACACCGTTTAATTTGCGATGTTATGACATGATAAAATTTGACACCGTTTAATTTGCGATGTTATGACATGATAAAATTTGACACCGTTTAATTTGCGATGTTATGACATGATAAAAATTGTCACCATAAATTGTTGGATGTTATGCCACAAGGAATTGATACCATATATTGTCCGATGCTATGACATGTAAAATTTGACGTTGTATGTAGCGTAGTGTTGACAGTAAGTTTTGGGAACAAATTGGCAATGTAATTTGATTGACATTTTTTTTGTCAATGTTTATATAAGAAAATAAACACCATATGTTGATTGACATTTTTGTCAATATTTTAAAATAGAATTTGTCGCCATTTGAGATAAGTATATTTTTGTTCATTTACAAAATAGAATTGGCCGCTATATGTAATGAACTAATATTTTGTTCATTATCAAAATAAGAAAACATCGTATGTAAGTGAATATATTTTGTTCATTATCAAAATAAAGAGCACCGTATGTTGAATGAACAAATTTGTGTTATTTTAAAATTTGCATTGCATAAAATAGTATTTTGTCATGATAGAAAAATAGAAATTTGCTTTGCATAAAATAGTATTTTGTCATGTTAGAAAGAATAGAAAATGCATTGTATGTATATCATCGTTTTTTGTCAAGTTAAAAGCATAAAATGCATTATATGTAAAATAAGTAAATAATGCATTGTATGTAAAATAATGCATTGTATGTATGCATATTATTTTATCAAAGTTAGAAAATAATGCATTATATGTAAAATAATGCATTGTATGTATGCATATTATTTTATCAAAGTTAGAAAATAATGCATTGTATGTAAAATAATGCATTGTATGTATGCATATTATTTTGTCAAAGTTAGAAAATAATGCATTGTATGTAAAATATAAAAAGAATAAAGCATTGTATGTTAATGAATATATTTTGTTCATTATATAAAAAGGAGAAAGCATCGTATGTTAATGAATATATTTTGTTTATTATAAAAGTTAAAATTAAGAAAGCACCGTATGTTGAATGAATATTTTTTTTTTTTTTTTGTTCATTATAAAAGTAAGAAAAGCACTGTATGTGAATGACTATATTTTTGTTCACTATAAAATAGAATATGGCATTATATGAAATGAACAATATTTGTCATAAATAAGAAATATTTGCATTGTATGAAAATAGCATATTTGTTAATATTAATATAGAAAATTTGCATTGCATGAAAATAGTGATTTTGTCAATTTAGAAAAAAAAATCAAATGCATTGTATGTATAGTATTTTTGTCAATTTAGAAAAGTACTAAATGCATTATATGTATAGCATTTTTGTCAAGTTAGAAAAATATCAAATGCATTGTATGTAAATAGTATTTTGTCGAGTTAGAAAAGTATCAAATGCATTGTATGTAAATAATATTTTGTCATGTTAGAAAATATTAAATGCATTGCATGTGAAAATAGTGTTTTTGTAATGTTAATAAATAGAAAAAGCACCGTATGTAATATTAACATTATCTTTAATGTTAATAAATAGAAAAAGCATCGTATGTCAAGAAGGATAGTTTAATCATAGGATTCATATACATTTATTTTCAATGTTATTAAAAAGAAAATGAAGTGTATGTAAATTTGACATCATTTACAATGTTATTTTACAAGAGGATTCACCGTATGATTGATTAACATATTTTTAATGTTAATATAAAAATATCTACACCATAGGGTATTAACATCATCTTTAAATGTTGAAAATAAGAAAAACTTTCATCGTAGGAAAATTTCATTTTTTTTAACGTAATAAAAAGAGAAATCCACCGAATGCTATTTACATTATTTTATAAGTATAATATAATTGAAATTCATAGCATGATGAAATTAACATTGCTAATGTTAATGAAATAAAGATAATTTCACCGTAGGATGTAATTAATAATTTTTTTTAAATGTTAATATAAAAAGAAATTTATGCCGTAGGATAAGATGTTCATTATTTTATAATGTATATAAAAGAGAAAAATGCATCGTAGGAAAAGTACATTATTATTATTTTTATGTTAAATAGAAAGGTAATCTACATCGTAAGATGAAGTGTACATTATTTAAAATGTGAATAGAAAGGGAATTCCATCGTAAAATAAAATTTCATTTTAATGTAATTGATATTGAAAATGCATTTAAAAAGAGAATTAACTGTAGGATGAGAATAACCTTATTTTTAATTTAAATATTAAAAAGAGTTTAACGATAGGATTAATATACATTATTTTTAATGTAGATAATAAAAGAAAGTTTAATCAGAGGATAAGTTACATTATTTATAATGAAAATTAAAGAGAATTGACCGTAGGATTGAATTATATTATTTTAATTAAAAGGTAATTTAACATAGGATGAGTTACATTATCTTAATGTAAATTAAATGTAATTTACATCGTAGGAAGTTAACTTTTATGTTAAATGATTAACATTAAAGAAGGATTACAACGTAGAATGAGTTAACATTATTTTTGATGACAATATATAAGAATGCGACATGTAAATGCAAGTTTACATTTTATTCATTGTAAATAAGTAATAATGTGACATGTAATTTCAAGTTTGCATTTTATTAAATGTAAAGAAAACAAGAATGCGATATGTAATGAAAGTTTACATTTTAATTAATGTAAATAAAAATATGATTTTGAGAATTCGTCGTTAAATAAGAAGTTTGACTATTTTAAATAATTAAAATAGAATGAATTGTTAATAAAAATAATTATTAACAAATAAGGAGGATTTTCAAAAATATATATATGTATATATATACGAGGATTGTTTGGGAAGTCCGAGATATTCTCATCCCAAATTAATCCAGCGGCGTTAAAGATCGAAGTAAGAAGACGAAGCATGAAGACCGTAAACCTTCCCTCGAATGGACAGCAATCGAGACCCTGAATTGACTTGCTACCAATTCATGGGTCAAGGTCATTGCCCAGACGTACGTGTTGGTTTCACGGATTTGACTTTCGTTCAGACCCAGAGCATAAGTTTAAATGGATGGTGTGTCTGACATCGTACTTCGTTATATATCATATTGTTGATTTTCTGTTAATATATAAATATTGGTGGTGGAGAATTTATTCTCTACTTAACACCTATTTATGTATTGATGGAGAAGCAATGGTATGGTATGGAGTGACAGTGTGGCATACTAAGATGCAATGATCAAGGTTTATTGTTGAAAAGCAGAACCTTGTGGAGACGATCAAAGCATGGCCTGTTTAGGCGTAGCTTTGTGTAACGGGACTTCGCGAGCCTCACACCCCGGTTGAGTCAAAAACGGGCGAAGGGAACGCAGGGAAAGCAGCACGTTTCTTTCTAGCTAGAAGTAGTGTCAAGGACCTCCCAGCGCTGATACTTTACTTATGTGGATGATGGAATGTGGCGCGCCTCGGATAGGTCCTATAGGACCGGGAAACGTGTGCTTAGGAATTGCCAATCCTCTAAGCTGTATGTGAGGACCGGCCCTGCAGGATCCAAGGGTTAACTGCGGGTAATCCTGAGGCACTAGCTAGAGTGTCTCGAATCGGTAAGGAGCTCCGCTCTAGCCTTGACTCATGATGGAAACCAAAATCCAAATACGAACCGACGAATTTGATTGTATTACTAGTACGGAGGCATAGTATATGGTACCTATGCTTCCTAAGATTAATACATTTACTTTGAAATGCTTTCATATACACTAATAATAATATTAGATGCGTATTTGCCGTATTTAGCATGTTTAATCACCATAAGGTAAAACCCTATCCTCTGGTGTGCGTTGCATTGTGTGATGGGACTTGGGTCTTATGGTGATTCCATTTTTCCAAAAAGCATTGCGTTGTTTACGATGTTATGACACTTTAAATTATGCACTGCAATCCATTAGAGTAAACCCGTTCCGCGTTAGCGGCGTGGTCTTTGGATTTGCCTTATATCTACTAGTACTTTACTTAAGAATTCTCACACCAGTCCCACGACTGACCCATAGTTTGTTTCACCTTTTTGCAAACTTGGGTGCCCTCTTTTCCACACGGGCAGCCAAGTAGACAGGTTCATTCTTTGCTTGGAGTCTTTTCTTTGGAGCTGCTTATTCTCTCTCTTGGATTGGCTTTTGTGGAGAGGTGATGACTTGGAGCTTGAAGACATTTATCTTTTGTTTCTATGGCATCTTTTCTTTTCTTTTTAGACTTCAAACTTATTTCTTTCCTGCAAAACTTGTTGTAATAGCTTAGTTTCTGCGACTGTGGATTTTCTGTGATTGATGACATTATATTTTTCCGCTGCTATAATGTTATTACTCTATGAATTTCCTTTGCTATATTGTATCTGTGTTCTGTTTTATTGTATTTATGTTGTATTCCAAAAATGATTACTCCTACTTTCACTCGTGGAAGCTTGGGGTCGTCACACGCATCTTCTTCCCGTAGAAATCTGTCTTTTTCAAGGTAGAATTCGCCGAGATTGCGCGGTGGATCTCGGTACAAAGACTTCTTGAACTCCGAGTTATCCAAGACACCGGATACCGCTGCCATCAGTACCATTGATGGTTCAAGGCGATCAACTGATGCTACTGCAACATTGAATCTTTCCAGAAATGAGCGTAGAGTTGCTCTGGGTCTCTGCTTGATTGTAGTGAGAGACATTACATTCTTGGGTCGTGCGATGTGGACCCGAAACTGTTCAAGGAAGCGAGCGGCCAACATATTCCAGCTGTTGATCGATTCCGCCTCTAGCTGCCGAATCCACATGGCTGCTATATCAGTTAGAAAGAGGGGAAAATATTTAGCCATGACGTTTTCCAATGCCGATTGAACTTCCATATGCTATTTGTAGCGCATCAGAAGCACGGTAGGATCGGTCCTGCCGTCATAGGGCTCCAGTTGTGGAAGTTTGAAATCTGGGGGATTGCGAGAATTCCTGATTTTTTGAGTGAACGGGTTGTGATTGACGTCATCCATGTCGCTCTGATAAGTGCAGCCTCTCAAGAGGCTTTGAATGAGATTGACGAGCCGATCGCCCTGAAAACGTTGTTGCAAGTTGCCAAGATCAGAGCTGGTGCCCTTAGCATTGAGCGCGAGAGAAGGAAGCTGTTGGTGAGCTATCATGAGCGGGTTGCGGTTCTTGGATCAAAGGGGGCGAACCGACCAGGTCGTGAGTCAGGGAGGTCAGCTCGTGAGGTAGGTTCGTGGAGGGAGGCTCGTGGCTCGAGATGGGCGACCAGACCCGGTGCTGGAGGCTTATCACGAGCCGATTCCTGCTACAGTTAAATGGGAGCTTTAGGGTTCACGAGTTGCTCAGAGGGCAATCCGACCCGTCCGCGAGGGGCTTGTCGAGCTGCGTCGGTAGCTTGATTTCCAACGAGTTGTTCATTGCCGCTTGGCATGCCATCCATCCGAGCGAAGAATTCGTCCATCATTTTCTGTTGTTTTTGGAGGAGATCGTCTTGCCTTGCCATTTGATCTCTTAATTCAGCAAGAACGCCGTCCATCTCGTCTCTAGTTAAGTAAGCAGAGGGATCTCCATGAGAGGATGCCTCCGGGCTTGCCTTGTTCCTCGCGTCTTCATTGCCAACATCCTCAGCACCTTCAGTATGGGAGAGGGTTCCATCCTTCTTTCTTTTAACCATTGATCCAGTAGCCAAAAATTCCAAGCAGAAGTTGAAGTTATCGTGTGCCCCCTACTTGGCGCGCCAAAATGTTAGACCAAAATTTGGGCCTAACACCCAAATACAGATCACAGATCAATAAAATGCAGAAAATAGTAAATAACAGGAGACATACGAAGTTTTTATAGTGGGTCGGCTCAAACCAAGCCTACGTCCACTTTATCTCTTCTTAAATCCTATGAAGTTACAAGTACAATTATCTCGGTTTATATACGAAATCCTCGTGTTTACAACGAAAAGAAGTTAGAAAAATGAAGATTATACCTAAAATCGTCGTGTTGTAGTATGGAATTTGGCTACTTTGCAGAGAGCAATGGTGGAAGACGTAAGGAGTTAGAGCCAAAAGATCCTTGAAAATGACTTCAAGTGGTGTATTTATAGCTGTAGGAGAGCTTCTGGGAAGACCGGTTCGTGATGAGGTACGTGGCGCCCGATCCGGGAAAGCATGAGTAGCCTTGAGAATAGGTCAAGATCTACGTGTGTATTAGCAGGTTCAGTGGTCGGATCGCGGGTCGCGAATGGGGTCGCGTCATGGTGAGGCCTTTACGAACTGATGTCTGGTCGCGAGCTGGAGTGGTGAAGATAGTGTCCACGATCAGGTCGTGGAAGAGGGTCGTGGTCCACCTGATCTCGAAGAGCCAGAGGGGTCTTCATGAGTGGAAGGAGAAGGCGAGCCCTAGTCCACGAGCCGAGGAGGGGGCGATCCAGGTTCCTACTCACGTGTCGAGGTGGATCCCGCGAGCCAAAGTGGGTCCCATGAGCCGATCCATATTCTGAACTTTCTGATATTTCGTCACTTCATCCAAGCAATTGCCAGATTACACCAGTTTACGAAAACAGGCATAACTTCCAGACCGTAAGTCCGATTGAGCCAAACGAAAGCTCAACCTGAAGCTTATTCAGAGAGCTACAGGTTTTACTGTGCGAAGAATCGTAGTTGCTGTTTCCGGGCCCAAAATAGGTCATCTAATAGGAGTTTCGTTCCATTCTTGTTTTGTGATGTGGTTTCGGTCAAACTGCTTCATGTCTGCTGACGATGTTTTCAGTGCCTGCGCATGCTATTATCCAGATATTTCATGTCTGACAGCTTTTACCAAAAAGTGTGCCGACAAATTCCCCCCCCCCAGCACATATCTTGCTAGTTGAAGGAAGATGTGTTCTGGATAATCCAGGAAATCTATAAGCCATAGAAATCTGACAACGCCATGATCTCGCCGGGTCTGCCAGCTACAAATATAATCCATATCTGTAAAGGGATAAAGGTTAAACAAATGTGTCGAATCCTGACAGTATTATTCAAACTTTCCGAGCATTAACCATGTTTCTACGTCTAATGAGCATAAACCATACTCAAGAGATGTTTGAGTCATCCTGCCAAATCCTGGCAAGGGCCAAACTTTCTTGGCATAATCTATACCTAGAAGTTCAAACCGAGTATAGTCTATACCCGATTTCCTTTATCACATCCTGACAAGACCATTTGTCATTCCTAAGTATAATCAATACTTAAGATTCCAAAGCGAGTATAAACCATACTCGAGTTATCAATCTGAGTATCATCAATACTCATATCCAGAGAAAACTATATTTGCCACATCCTGACAAGATAGTTCGACCCTAGGCGTAATCCACACCTAGTGTTTCAAAATAAGTATAAGCCATACTTTAACCGAGGTTGAGGATCTTGCCACATCCTGACAAGATACTTAAATTCACCAAACATAATCCATGCTTGGAAAATACTTCCTTATTCAATTCAAAATGCAAAACCAAATCAATCCTGATTGGTTTGACACCAAGTCCAGAGCACGCTTTAGGGCTACATCCTAACCCCATACGTGTGTACTCCGATTCAACCAATCGGAAAACGTAATGAAAGAAAAAACAAATCTTAAAGCCTAAGAAATGCAGAAAAAGAAAGTTGATCTCATCCAGATCAATTGATGATGAGCCCACGAGAGCTCGATCCAGGGTCATTCCCTCTCCAGGGAGCAGGAGGTGGCATCGTAGGTGCAGGCGCTGTTGGTAGTTTCACATACTAAGGCAGCTCTCCACGTTTAACCTGTTCCTTAATCAAATCATGATGATTCCTGCAGTCATTTGTGTCATGTCCATTCATATTGTGGAATATGCAGTGCTTTCCAGAATCGCGTTCTCTTTGCGATGGCTCCCTCTTGGGAGACTTTGGTAGGAGACAACATCATTCGTGTCCATGTAGATGTCCGATATTGGAGCATTGAGCTTAGTATAATTTTCATACCTGGGCCCTCTCCGGGGCCGTGTTGCGGTCATTCTTGACAGCGGCTTTTCCTTTGCCATTTCCAGAATCAGATGGTTCTCCATCTTTGAGAATGTTGACATCGAGAATGCGTTCTCAAAAATCGCATCTTCTTCCCGCAGAAAT
The DNA here is from genome assembly GCA_030737875.1 of Allium sativum. NCBI lineage: Eukaryota > Viridiplantae > Streptophyta > Magnoliopsida > Asparagales > Amaryllidaceae > Allium > Allium sativum. Next base: position 686,007,097 of record CM060918.1, on the reverse strand, counting down.
CTGTCTACTTCAAGGTAGAATTCGCCGAGATTACGCGGTGGATCTCAGTACAAAGACTTCTTGAACTCCGAGTTATCGAAGACACTGGATACCGCTGCCATCAGTACCATTGATGGTTCAGGCCGATCAACTGATGCTGATGCAACATTGAATCTTTCCAGAAATAAGCGCAGAGTTTCTCTGGGTCTCTGCTTGATTGTAGTGAGAGACATTACGTACTTGGGTCTTGCGATGTGGACCTGAAACTGTTCAAGGAAGCGAGCAACCAACATATTCCAGCTGTTGATCGATTCCGCCTCTAGCTGCCGATTCCACATGGCTGCTATATCAGTTAGAAAGAGGGGAAAACATTTAGCTATGATGTTTTTCGATGCCGATTGTACTTCCATATGTTGTTTGTAGTGCATCAGATGCACGGTAGGATCGGTCCTGTCGTTGTAGGGCTCTAATTGTGGAAGTTTGAAATATGGGGGATTGCGTGAATTCCTGATTTCCTGAGTGAACGGGTTGTGATTGACGTCATCCACGTCGCTCTGATAAGTGCGGCCTCTCGAGAGGCATTGAATGAGATTGGTGAGCCGATCGCCCTCAAAAAGTTATTGCAAGTTACCAAGATCAGAGCTGGTGCCCCTAGCGTTGAGCATGAGAGAAGGAAGCTGCTGGTGAGCTGTCGTGAGCAGGCCGCGGGTCGCGGTTCATGGATCAAGGAGGCAACCCGACCCGGTCGTGAGTCAGGGAGGTTAGCTCGTGAGGTAGGTTCATGGAGGGAGGCTCGTGGCTCGAGAGGGGCGACCCGACCCGGTGCTAGAGGCCTATCACGAGCCAATTCCTACTGCAGTTGAATACGAGCTTCAGGGTTCACGAGCCGCTCAGAGTGCGATCCGACCCGTCCTTTAGGGGCTTGTCGAGTTGCTTCGGTAGCTTGATTTCCAGCGAGTTGTTCATTGCCGCTTGGCCTGCCATCCATCCGAGCGAAGAATTCATCCATCATTTTCTGTTGTTTTTGGAGGAGATCGTCTTGCCTTGCCATTTGATCTCTTAATTCAGCGAGAACGCCGTCCATCTTGTCCCTAGTTAAGTAAGCAGAGGGGTCTCCATGAGAGGAAGCCTCCGGGCCTGCCTCGTTCCTCGCGTCTTCATTGCCAACATCCTCAGCACCTTCAGTACGGGAGAGGGTTCCATCCTTCTTTCTTTTAACCATTGATCCAGTAGCTAAAATTTTCAAGCAGAAGTTGAAGTTGTCGTGTTCCCCCCACCTGGCGCGCCAAAATGTTAGACCAAAATTTGGGTCTAACACCCAAATGCAGATCACGGATCACAAAAATGCAGAAAATAGTAAATAATAGGAGACACACGAAGTTTTTATAGTGGTTCGGCTCAAACCAAGCCTACGTCCACTTTATCTCTTCTTAAATCCTAAGAAGTTACAAATACAATTATCTCGGTTTATACATGAAATCCTCGTGTTTACAATGAAAAGAAGTGAGAAAAATGAAGATTATACACGAAATGCTCCTGTTGTAGTGGGGAATTGGCTCCTTTGCTGCTGAAAATGTTTTGCAGAGAGCAATGGTGGAAAACGTAAGGAGTTAGAGCCAAAAGATCCTTGAAAATGCCTTCAAATGGTGTATTTATAGTTGTAGGAGAGCTTCTGGGAAGACCAGTTCGTGATGGGGTACATGGCGCCCGATCCGGGAAAGTAGGAGCGGGAGTAGCCTTGAGAACAGTCAAGAACTACGCGTGTATTAGCAGGTTCTATGGTCGGATCTCGGGTCGCGAATGGGGTCGAGTCGTGGTGAGGCCTTTGCGAACCGATGTCTGGTCACGAGCTGGAGTGGTTAAGCTAGTGTCCACGATCGGGTCTTGGAAGAGGGTCGTGGTCCACTTGAGCTCCACGATCCAGAGGGGTCTTCACGAGTGGAAGAAGAAAGCAAGCCCTAGTCCACGCGTCGAGGAGGGGGCAATACAGGTTCCTGCTCACGAGTCGAGGTGGATCCCACGAGCCAAGGTGGGTCCCATGTGCCGATCCATATTCTGAATTTTCTGATGTTTCGTCACTTCATCCAAGCGATTGCCAGATTACACCAGTTTACGGAAACGAGCATAACTTCTAAACCATAAGTCCGATTGAGCCAACGAAAGCTCAACCTAAAGCTTATTCAGAGAGCTACATGTTTTGCCATCCAAAGCAACATAATTGCTGTTTCTGGGCCTAAAATAGGTCGTCTGATATGAGTTTCGGGCCATTCTTTGTTTGTGATGCGTTTTCGGTCAAACTGCTTCATGTCTGCTGACGATGTTTGCCTGCGCATGTTGTTATCCAGATATTTCATGTGTGACAGCTTTTACCAAAAAGTGTGTCAATAAGTTTGCCCCCCAAAACATATCTTCCTTGTTGAAGGAAGATGTGTTTTGGATAATCCAGGAAATCTATAAGCCATAGAAATCTGACAACGCCACGTTCTCGCCGGGTCTGCCAGCTACAAATATAATCCATATCTGTAAAGGGATAAAGGTAAAACAAATGTGCCAAATCCTGACAATATTATTCAAACTTTCCAAGCATAAACCATGTTTCGATGTCTAATGAGCATAAACCATACTCAAGAGACGTTTGAGTCATCCTGCCAAATCCTGGCAAGGGCCAAACTTTCTAGGCATAATCAATACCTAGAAGTTCAAACCGAGTACAATCTATACCCGATTTCCTTTGTCACATCCTGACAAGACCATTTGTCATTCCTAAGTATAATCCATACTTAAGATTCCAAAGCGAGTATAAACCATACTCGAGTTATCAATCTGAGTATCATCCATACTCAAATCCAAAGAAAACTATATTTGACACAGCCGGACAAGATAGTTCGACCCTAGACGTAATCCATACCTAGTGTTTCAAAATAAGTATAAGCCATACTTTAACCGAGGTTGAGGATCTTGCCACATCCTGACAAGATACTTAAATTCACCAAACATAATCCATGCTTGGAAAATCCTTCCTTATTCAATTCAAAATGCAAAACCAAATCAAATCCTGATTGGTTTGACACCGAGTCCAGAGCACGTGTTGGGGCTACATCCTAACCCCGTACATGTGTACTCCGATTCAACCAATCGGAAAACCTAATGAAAGCAATAAAACAAATCTTAAAGCCTAAGAAATGCAGAAAACGAAAGTTGATCTCATCCACATCAGTTGATGATGAGCCCACGAGAGCTCGATCCAGGGTCATTCCCTCTCCGAGGAGCAGGAGGTAGTAACGCAGGTGCAAGCGCTGTTGGTTGTTTCACATACTCGGGCAGCTCTCCACATTTAACCCGTTCCTCAATCAAATCACGAAGATGCCTACAGTCATTTGTGTCATGTCCGTCCATATCGTGGAATATGCAGTTCTTTCCAGAATCGCGTTCTCTTTGCGATGGCTCCCTCCTGGGAGGCTTCGGTAGGAGACAACATCATTCGTGTCAATGTAGATGTTTGATAGTGGAGCATTGAGCTAAGTATACTTTTCATACCTGGGCCCTCTCCGGGGTTGTGTTGCGGTCATTCTTGATGGCGACTTTTCCTTTGCCATTTCCAGAATTAGATGGTTCTCCATCTTTGAGCATGTTGACATTGAGAATGCGTTTCTCAAAAGTCACATCTTCTTCTCGTTGTAATTTGTCTGCTTCAAGGTAGAATTCACTAAGATTGCATACTGGATCTCGGTACAAAGACTCTTGAACTCCGAGTTATCCAAGACACTGGATACCACTGCCATCAGTACCATTGATGGTTTAGGGCGATCAACTGATTATGCTGCAACATTAGATCTTTCCAGAAATGAGCGCAGAGTTTCTCTGGGTTTCTGCTTGATCGTAGTGAAAGACATTACGTTCTTAGGTCGTGCGATGTGGACCTGAAGCTGTTCAAGGAAGCGAGTGACCAACATATTCCAGCTGTTGATCGATTCTTCCTCTAGCTGCCGAATCCACATGGCTGCTATATCAGTTAGAAAGAGGGTAAAACATTTTGCCATGATGTTTTCCGATGCCGGTTGAACTTCAATATGCCGTTTGTAGTGCATCAGATGCACGGCAGGATCGGTCCTGCTGTTGTTGGGCTCCAGTGTTGGAAGTTTGATGTCTGGTAGATTGCGAGAATTCCTGATTTCCTGAGTGAACGGGTTATGATTGACGTCATCCGCGTCACTCTGATAAGTGCGGCCTCTCAAGAGGCGTTGAATGAAATTGGCTAGTCGATCGCCCTCAAAAAGTTGTTGCAAGTTACCAAGATTAGAGTTGGTGCCCCTAGCGTTGAGCGCGAGAGAAGGAAGCTGTTGGTGAGCTGTAGTGAGCGGGTCGCGGGTCGTGGATCAAGGCAGCGACCCGACTCGGTCGTGAGTCAAGGAGGTCAGCTCGTGAGGTAGGTTCGTGGAGGGAGGCTCGTGGCCCGAGAGGGGTGACCCGACCCGGTGCTGGAGGCCAATCACGAGCCGATTCCTATTGTAGTTGAATGGGAGCTTCAGGGTTCACGAGCCACTCAGAGGGCGATCCGACCCGTCCGTGAGGGGCTTGTCGAGCTACTTCGGTAGCTTGATTTCTAGCGAGTTGTTCATTGCCGCTTGGTCTGCCATCCATCCGAGCGAAGAATTCATCCATCATTTTCTGTTGTTTTTGGAGGAGATCGTCTTGTCTTGCCATTCGATATCTTAATTCAGCGAGAACGCCATCCATCTCGTCTCTAGTTAAGTAAGCAGAGGGATCTCCATGAGAGGAAGCCTCCGGGCTTGCCTCGTTCCTCGCATCTTCATTGCCAACATCCTCAGCACCTTCAGTACAGGGAGAGGGTTCCATCCTTCTTTCTTTTAACTGTTTATCCAATAGCCAAAAATTCCAAGCAGAAGTTGAAGTTGTCGTGTGCCCCCCTACCTGGTGCGCCATAATGTTAGACCAAAATTTGGGCCTAACACCTAAATGCAGATCACAGATCACAAAAATGAAAATAGTAAATAACAGGAGACACACAAAGTTTTTATAGTGGTTTGGCTCAAACAAAGCCTACGTCCACTTTATTCCTTCTTAAATCCTAAGAACTTACAAGTACAATTATCTCGGTTTATACATGAAATCCTCGTGTTTACAATGAAAAGAAGTGAGAAAAATGAAGATTATTCATGAAATCCTCATGTTGTAGTGTGGAATTTGGCTCCTTTGATGCTGAAAATGTTTTGCAGAGGGCAATGGTGGAAGACGTAAGGAGTTAGAGCCAAAAGATCCTAGAAAATGCCTTCAATTTGTGTATTTATAGCTGTAGGAGAGCTTCTGGGATGACCGATTCGTGATGGGGTACATGGCGCCCAATCCAGGAAAGTAGGGTCGGGAGTAGACTTAAGAACAGGTCAAGATCTATGCATGTATTAGCACGTTCGGTGGTCGGATCGCGAGTCGCGAATGGGGTCAGTTCGTGGTGAGGCCTTAACGAACCGATGTCTGGTCGCGAGCTGGAGTGGTGAAGCTAGTGTCCACGATCGGGTCGTGGAAGAAGGTCGTGGTCCACCTGAGCTCCACGAGCCAGAGGGGTCTTCACGAGTGGAAGGAGAAGGCGAGCCCTAGTCCACGAGCCGAGGAGGGGGCGATCCAGGTTCCTGCTTACGAGTCGAGGTGGATCCCACGAGCCAAGGTGGCTCCCACGAGCCGATCCATATTATGAACTTTCTGATATTTTGTCACTTCATCCAAGCGATTGCCAGATTACACCAGTTTATGGAAATGGGCATAACTTTGAAACCGTAAGTCCGATTGAGCAAAACGAAAGCTCAATTTGAAGCTTATTCAGAGAGCTACAAGTTTTACGGTGCAAAATGGGTCATCTGAAAGGAGTTTCAGGCTATTCTTTATTTGTGATGCGATTTCGGTCAATCTGCTTCATGTCTGCTGACGTTGTTTTCAGTGCCTGCGCATGCTATTATCCAGATATTTCATGTGTGACAGCTTTTACCAAAAAATGTGTCAACAATTTTTCCCCGTAGAACATATCTTGCTGGTTGAAGGAAGATGTGTTCTGGATAATCCAGGAAACCTATAAGCCATTGAAATCTGACAACGCCATGATCTCGTCGGGTCTGCCAGCTCCAAATATAATCCATATCTGTAAAGGGATAAAGGTAAATGAAATGTGCCAAATCCTGACAGTATTATTCAAAATTTCGGAGCATAAACCATGTTTCGACATTTAATGACATAAACCATACTCAAGAGACATTTGAGTCATCCTGCCAAATCCCGGCAAGGGCCAAACTTTCTAAGCATAATCTACACCTAGAAGTTCAAACCGAGTACAATCTATACCCGATTTCCTTTGTCACATCCTGACAAGACCATTTGTCATTCCTAAGTATAATCCATACTTAAGATTCCAAAGCGAGTATAAACCATACTCGAGTTATCAATCTGAGTATCATACATACTCATATCCAAAGAAAACTATATTTGCCACAGCCTGACAAGATAGTTCGACCCTAGGCGTAATCCACGCCTTGTGTTTCAAAATAAGTATAAGCCATACTTTAACGGAGGTTGAGGATCCTGCCACATCATGACAAGATACTTAAATTCACCAAATATAATCCATGCTTGGAAAATCCTTCCTTATTCAATTCAAAATGGAAAACCAAATGAAATCCTGATTGGTTTGACACAGAGTCCAGAGCACGCTTTGGGGTACATCCTAACCCCATACGTTTGTACTCTGATTCAACCAATCGGAAAACCTAATGAATGCAAAAACAAATCTTAAAGCCTAAGAAATGCAGAAAATGAAAGTTGATCTCATCCAGATCAGTTGATGATGAGCCCACGAGAGCTCGATCCAGGGTCATTCCCTCTCCGGGGAGCAGGAGGTGGCAGCGCAGGTGCAGGCGCTGTTGGTAATTTCACATACTCGGGTAGCTCTCCACGTTTAACCCGTTCCTCAAACAAATCATGCAGATGCCTGCAGTCATTTGTGTCATGTCCGTCCATATCGTGGAATATGCAGTGCTTTCCAGAATTGCTTTCTCTTTGCGATGGCTCCCTCCTGGGAGGCTTTGGTAGGAGATAGCATCGTTCGTGTCTATGTAGATGTCCGATAGTGGAGCATTGAGCTCAGTATACTTTACATACCTGGGCCCACTCCGAGGCTGTTTTGCGGTCATTCTTGACGACGAATTTTCCTTTGCCATTTCCAGAATCAGATGGTTCTCCATCTTTGAGCATGTTGACGTCGAGAATGCGTTTCCCAAAAGTTGCATCTTCTTCTCGTAGAAATCTGTCTGCTTCAAGGTAAAATTCGCCGAGACTGCACGGTGGATCTCGGTACAAAGACTTCTTGAACTCCGAGTTATCCATGACACCGGAGACCACTGCCATCAGTACCATTGATGGTTCAGGGCAATTAACTGATGCTGCTCCAACATTGAATCTTTCCAAAAAGGAGCGCAAAGTTTCTCTAGGTCTTTGCTCAATTGTAGTGGGAGACATTATGTTCTTGGGTCGTGCGATGTGGACCCGAAACTGTTTAAGGAAGAGAGCGACCAACATATTCTAGCTGTTGATTGTATCCGCCTCTAGTTGCCGAATCCACATGGCTGTTATATCAGTTAGAAAGAGGGGAAACATTTATCCATGACGTTTTCCGATGCCGATTGAACTTCCATACGCCGTTTGTAGCACATTAGATGCACGGTAGGATCGGTCCTGCCGTTGTAGGGCTCCAGTTGTGGAAGTTTGAAATCTGGGGGATTGCGAAAATTCCTGATTTCCTGAGTGAACAGGTTGTGATTGACGTCATCCATGTCACTCTAATAAGTGCAGCCTCTCAAGAGGCGTTGAATGAGATTCGCGAGCCAATCGCCCTCAAAAAGTTATTGCAAGTTGCCAAGACCAGAGCTGGTGCCCCTAGCGTTGAGCGCGAGAGAAGGAAGCTGTTGGTGAGCTGTCGTGAGCGGGTCGCTGTTCGTGGATCAAGGGGGCGACCCGACCCGGTCGTGAGTCAGGGAGGTCAGCTCGTGAGGTAGGTTCATGGAGGGAGGCTCGTGGCTCGAGAGGGGCGACCCGACCCGGTGCTGGAGGCCTATCACGAGCCGATTCCTGCTGCAGTTGAATACGAGCTTCAGTGGTCACGAGCCGCTCAGAGGGCGATCCAACCCGTTCGTGAGGGGCTTATCGTGCTGCTTCGGTAGCTTGATTTCCAGCGAGTTGTTCATTGGCGCTTGGCCTGACATCCATCCAAGTGAAGAATTCATCCATCATTTTCTGTTGTTTTTGGAGGAGAACGTCTTACCTTGCCATTTGATCTCTTAATTCAGCGAGAACGCCGTCTATCTCGTCTCTAGTTAAGTAAGCAGAGGGGTCTCCATGAGAGGAAGCCTCCGGGCTTGCCTCATTCCTCGCGTCTTCATTGCCAACATCCTCAACACCTTTAGTATGGGAGAGGGTTCCATCCTTCTTTCTTTTAACCAATGATCCAGTAGCCAAAAATTCAAAGTAGAAGTTGAAGTTGTCATCTGCCCCCCTACCTGGCACGCCCAAATGTTAGACCAAAATTTGGGCCTAACACCCAAATGTAGATCACAGATCACAAAAATGTAGAAAATAGTAAATAACGGGAGACACACGAAGTTTTTGTTGTGGTTCGGCTCAAACCAAGCCTACGTCCACTTTATCTCTCCTTAAATCCTAAGAAGTTACAAGTACAATTATCTCGGTTTATACACGAAATCCTCGTGTTTACAATGAAAAGAAGTGAGAAAAATGAAGATTATACACGAAATCCTCGTGTTGTAGTGTGGAATTTGGCTCCTTTGCTGCTGAAAATGTTTTGCAGAGCGCAATGTGGGAAGACGTAAGGATTCCTTGAAAATGCCTTCAAATGGTGTATTTATAGTTATAGGGGAGCTTCTGGGAAGACCGGTTTGTGATGGGGTATGTGTCGCCCGATCCGGGGAAGTTGGAGCGGGAGTAGCCTTGAGAACATGTCAAGATCTACGCGTGTATTAGCAGGTTCAGTGGTCGGATCGCGGGTCGCGAAACGAGGTCTGGTCGTGGTGAGGCCTTTACGAACCGATGTCTGGTCGCGAGCTGGAGTGGTGAAGCTAGTGTCGACGACCGGGTCATGGAAGAGGGTCGTGGTCCACCGGAGCTCCACGAGCCAGAGGGGTCTTCACGAGTGGAAGGAGAAGGCGAGCCCCAGTCCATGAGCCGAGGAGGGGGCGATCCAGGTTCCTTCTCATGAGTCGAGGTGGATCTCACGAGCCAAGGTGGGTCCCACGAGTCGATCCATATTCCGAATTTTCTGATGTTTCGTCACTTCATCCAAGCGATTGCCAAATTACACCAGTTTACGGAAACAAGCATAATTTCCAAATTATAAGTCCGATTGAGCCAAACAAAAGCTCAACCTGAAGCTTATTCAGAGAGCTACAGGTTTTACCGTGCTAAGCATCGTAGTTGTTGTTTTCGGGCCCAAAATAGGTCGTCTAATAGAAGTTTCAGGCCATTCTTTGTTTGTGATGCGATTTCGGTCAAACTGCTTCATGTCTGCTGACGATGTTTTCAGTACTTGCACATACTTTTATCCAGATATTTCATGTGTGACAACTTTTGCCAAAAAGTGTGTCAACAATATCCAAACGAACAAAAGAAATCATACTGATAAGTATTATCAAAATCAGTGAGGAAACCTGTTGGATTCCAACCTGTAAATCCCTACGTCATAGATCAATTATCTCAACATATATTATAATATATAAAATTTAACATCTACTGGTGAGAAATCCAGTTGGATCACTCCAACCTGTTAATCCCTGCATCCAAATAGGTTACCTCAAATATAATCATTCAATTCAATTAAATAATGATTTTTATAAATAATCAATAATAGCAATTTAATATCAACAATTTTATTTAGTAATCAACTATGACAATCCAAACTAATTCATACATAAACACGTTTATTTTATAAGCATGACCAATAAGGTAAGTTACCTTAGTTGGTTCCAAATGTTATAATAACGATTTGGTTTTTCGTAGAAATTAGACAAATGTTTAATTTCATCATTTAAATCAATATATGAATGTAATTAACACACAGTCAAAAATTATCAGCCATAACATACACGATAAAAACCGGACTTATATAAAATATAAGTGGTAAGAACTAAGTGAGTTATAATCACCTTGAGTTGATTCCGATGTTTAAACAACTCATTTCAGTAAAATTAAACAAACGGTTAAATTGAACTGAAAATTACAGTTGATTCCAAACACGTCCAGACCAACTCCATAATGATATGCTCATCGAGACAAATCCAGTGTCCCTTGTTTTGTTAGATTCTGATAACATAACAAAAAACTGTACACGGTTTTAGTATATGATTTTGAATTAAATATCCGTTAATTGTAAATATTTAATTTACTAATTACGTTGGTTCGAATAGCCTGGCCCAACATTTTCATTTCATTTTCTTTTGTTGTGCCCACGTACGTTGTTATGCTTTCTGTGGTTTTAAATGTTGCAGGCCCGATAAATTTGCTTAGAGGAAAAAAGGTACGCCTTCCTTTTCTAGACTATTTCGTGCTTTAACTTCCTTCATAAACTACTGCTATGAGTTTTCATTCGCACATACAAAACCACATTGCCTCAAACAAATCCCTCACCCACCACCGATCCAAGATCGAATGACCATCTGTTGCCACCAAAATAGGTTGACCAACGACGTAGACCTACGCCTGAAACCGGTTGCAGCTCGACCCTCTCTTGCGCCAGTAGGAAGCACATGAACCACCAACCTTCTCAAGCATACCCTGGACACAACGAAGCACCAAATCTGATCAACGCCGATCAGTAATAGGTTCTCACCTAGCTCTACCATTTTGTAGTTATAAATCTTGTAAATCAATTCACGGATTGGAAGTTTAAGGGAGGATAAGGTCGCGAGATTTGGGTTGTTGGTTAATGAAGAAGGCAACTGAACATTTGTGTTGACCACATACATATTTTTGACTCAAAAATTAGGGTTACGTGGCTGGTTGTGGTATTTATAGGATAACATATTATTAAAATAATATTTAATGGTACTTCATCATGAAGTAACACATAGAAACGCCTACAAACGACTTCCGATCGAGATGAAAATTGGAATCTTAGCATAAAACAATATTCCAGACACGATGGAAAAGGTTTCGTCGAATTCCGAGATTGTCTGTAAAAATTCCTTTCTAATCATATACGTGAATTAACACGCGTTTAAATTGCGCATGATTGCAAAATAAATCCAATTAACTTAAAAATTGAAATACTACAATAATAAATCATTATGGATTTAATAAAATTAGTTTTGTTAAAATCCGAGTTCGTTACAAAACCAATTATTCTAAAATTCCAAATTAAATTATTATGATGATTAAATAAAAAACCAACTGTTTTCCACTCTCACGATCAAACAGCAAATCCGATCGATATGAAAATCGAAATCCTACAATAACTTACTAATACGAATCTAACGGCACAAATTTTGTCACAATCCGAGACTATTTCCCAAAACACTATTTTATACGTCAAACAACGCTATTTTGGACACCAAAATATTTAGTCTCCAAAAATAACGAATTGCCTACCTATCCTGACTCTAAACATCAATACGAATTCTACGGAATTGGTTTTGTGGCTTAATTCGATAGTTTGCTTAAGTTATACACAAATATTCATCTATTAAATTAAATTAATTACGCGCTATAGAAATCGAATGAGCTTATGGCTACTGTTGTCACATATAACATCAGATTACCTTGAAATTTGGTTTTGTAAAATAATTAAACGCTATCGTTCGAATGAAACTAATTTCACTAAAAACGAGGTCATTTGCAAATTGACCATTTTTAAGGCTTATATTAATATTGATAAAATATTAATCAAATTTCAAAACAATTTAAATAAATAATAATAAATTATTATAATCGTAAATATCCAAAAGGAAATATATATATATATATGGCTTCAAATATAAACTAATATAGATTTTAAACTCAACATTATGAAATTTCGAGTTAAACATTATCCAAATTATACAAAAATCCTTTTTATATATATACTATATCAACATGTATATATGTATTTCAAAGTATGATAGTGTTGCCTGTGACCGTTTGTCGGTGATATAAATATAGAAAGGAATAGATATTTTATTTTATTTTTTTATTTGATTAATACTACACATGATGATTTACATCATTCAATAATGTATTAACGTATAGCACATAACATACCACCAGCAATTCCTTATGTATCGTTTATAAACGAATCCATTGCGACTATTTGAATATTTAAACTGGACATAACTAACAATCTATAACATGAAATCTCCATTTTTCTCTTTCATTAGAAAATTATAATCAATCAGATTCAAACGTTTCTTATTTCACCGAATTCTGACTTATATCGGATCCTGTTTACTCAATTGAAGTTCAAAATTCAATATTACGAACTACCGCGACGTTACGAGCTCATTTTAAATTAAATAAAAATTTAACGTTCAAACTTTGTTTTAATTAAACGAATTCAATATTAAAATACATTAATATTCCATATATAATATTCCAAACAGATTTAAATATTCAAATTCGAATGACAGAAAAATCTAGGTTGTTACTGACCCAGTCCGTGGCCGGGTCGACCCAGGGGTCGGCCCAGTAACATAAGCTAGACTTCATGCCTGACACGAAAAGATGGATGTTTGGATTTTTATTTATGGGTTTTAGGGCAATGTGTATGTGTAAGAATTGCTGATATGACCAATTCAGATTCACCTAAGGACAAAGTGGTTGATGTTGAAAATCTAATATCTGATGGCTGAGGGTCTTATACTCCAACTATAAATTAGCCTTCACCCGCTCCCTTATTCCTCACAAATCTTTTCTTCTTCCCTATGCTATGCATATATTCTTTCTGAAAAACAATGAAGTTTTGAAATAAAACACCTTTTACAAGTTATACATATAATTCTGAGAGGTTGTTTATGTACATATTTTGGAGAGTTATTTACATATATTCTGGAGTTCTTCCAAGGCTATACAGGAAGAAATTATTATTGAGATTACTGTAATTATTTAGTTTTCTGATAATTTAAAATAAAATTTGTAAAATAACAGTTGTAGATGTTTCAAATCCAAATTATTTACAATTCATTTTCGAATCTGAATTATTTACAGTTTATTTCCAGATCCAGTTTGTTTAAAATTTATTTACAGATTCCGTTTATTCTAACTTCTTTTATGTAAATATTTTTGTCTAATTCATTTCTGCGTAGTTAATATCCAAATTTATGTAAATTGTTGTGTTTGAATTTTTCCTCCCTTTTCTATTTCCTAGTTTTGCATTTTGTTGGGTTATGCCTAAATATGTTCAAAAGGCATATGAATACGATTGAATTAGGTGTAGATCCGTTACATCTATATGCCAAAAAGCCTACGACAAATTATTATTCTTTTTTTAATTCCGCATTTGGATTGGAGTAAACCTAATTGAATTGAAATAATCCAATTATTGCTAAATTGGATATAGTGAAAACTTCATTAATTGGATTAAACCTGACTTGGACTTTATAAATATTATAGAACAAATTATGATAGAAATTGGGTTGTAATCAGTATTTGCATGAATACGGCTATAAGAAAAACAATAAACATGGGTGATTTATTTGAAAATTATACTATGGTAGGGAACGATTGAAAAGACAGTTAGGTTTAATGTGAACATGTTGACTTAAAAGAGTTAAGTTACGAGCGTAAAGCTTAACATGAACACATTGACTAAGATTGGTTAAGATATGAGCCTGAGGCTTTAATATGAACATATTGTCTTAAGTTACAAGCATGTAGGCTTTAGTATGAAAATATCGCCTTAAGTTACGAGCAAGTAGGCTTTAATATGGACATATTGATTTACAAGTAAGGTAAATTATGAGCCTAAAATTCTATAGTTTGTGGGCGATAAAATCAAGTGGGGACTTGGACCGAATATTACTTATTGGTTGAGATCCATTCCTTGCAGCATAACATTTATCATTCTCAATCTCAAATAGGGGGCAAAGGCAGACACCATGTTGTATTGTGTTTGTAAGTTAGTCCAAATAAGGGAGGGTACAGGTGCATTTCAGCGGGTCATTATGCGTGTATTGGTCCAATTAGGGAAAGTAAACCATTGTGACACTTGTGGGTATGGTTATGTCTTTTCCTTATGGGCTAGGGCCTAATAAACCCAAACCCATAGTAGGCATAGATTATTCATGCCATTATTAGCAACCGATCGATGGTTAGTATTAGGAAATTTCTTTAAAAAATATTTACGTTGTTTCGAATTTGCACTACGCCATAGATCACATATTGCAACACCATAGAAGTGATGCAGAAGTGCCAAAAAATGTTGCTATAAGCAAAAAATGATTTGTGGCAACACTTCCTTGGTGTTGCTTTTTGCCACGTTGCCATAGAGCCAAAGGCAACACCTTTGTGACCCAATGGCGACATTTTCATGGAGTTTCCGCAGATACTAATTTTACTTAAAAGTGGGCCCTACGTTATCTACAACAAATTTTTTACCACCCAACGACAACACTTTACCATCTAATGGCAGCACTCTAACAGGATTAAATATCTATTTAATAGTATACTAATGCACAGAATTTGAATTCAAATAGTGTTTTATTAAATAAAATATTTTATTTCTACAACTGAAATAGTACAATTTTCCAACTCTAACAATTTTCAACTCAATGATTTATTACAACACTGATTATTCACACATATAGATATTCCTCACTATACCACTCAGTTCACTCATTACATATTGTTAGATCAAAATCTGGGCCTAACACCCAAATGCAGATCATAGATCACAGAATGCAAGAAATGATAAATAAGAGGAGACACACGAAGTTTTTATAGTGGTTCGGATGTAGATGTAGCCTACGTCCACTTTATAATCTTATTGTTATACTGACAGATTACACGAATCAGTTATATGCATTCACACAATTCGTGTGTTAATTGAGATTACAAGAGGAGATTTATGTGTAGAAAGGTGCAAAGTCCTTGCAATCGATAATGGCAGAGGCTGTCTAAATATAGGAGAAAGTCTTAGCCAAAAAGTCAGAGAGAATCCCCATAAAATTCCATGTAGAGGTGTATTTATAGTTGTAGGAGAGCTTCTGGGAAGACCGGTTCGTGATGGGGTACGTGGCACTTGATCTGGAGAAGTAGGAGAAAGATGTGGCATGAGAACAGGTCAAAACAATGCGTGTATCAGCAGGTGCAGGGGTCGGTTCGTGGTCATGGGATCAGATCATGACATGGGCTCCACAAACCGAGGTCTGATCGTGAGCTGTATGGTGAAGCTGGTGTGTCACGAGCGGGTTGTGATCAGGAGGTGTACCACAAACGGGTCGTGGTCTGAGGGTGCGCCATGATTCGAGGGGGGGCAATCCGACGAAGGGCGAACTGAGGGTGCACCACGAGCCAGAGAGGATGCACCAGCCGTACTCCGATCATGTGACGTTTCGTCGCTTTATCCAGGAAATTGCCAGATTACACCCATTCACGGAAACAACGTAACTTTCAAACCATAAGTCTGATTAAGCCAAACCAAATCTCAAACTGAAGCTAATTCAGAAATCTACAAGAGTTATAGAGATCAACTTTGTATTAGCTGTTTTCAGGCCCAAAAAAGGTCGTCTGATAGGAGTTTCGGGCCTTTCTTTGTTTGTGATGCAACTTTGACCAAATCGCTACCTATCTTCTGATGTTGTTCTCCATATCCGAGCGCGATGTTATCCAGATATTTATTGTGACAGCTTTTTCCAAAAAGTGTATCAACATGTTTGCCCCCCAGAACATATCTTGCTGGTTGAAGGAAGATGTGTTCTGAATAATCTGAGAAATCCAAACCCAGAATGCGACGATCACGCCGGATCGTATTAAGGCCAGAAAACCGGCGATCACACAGGATCGTATTAAGGCCAGAGAAATCCAAGAAGACCAGGAGTTTTTACCTACAAGAAGATAAAACAAACAATGCAAGAATATTTCCTAGATGGCCTTACCGGAGTAAACCATCCAAGGAGATGTTAGAGGGGTTCCAAGACGGACTTACCGGAGTAAGACGACCAAGGAAATGCCATGAAAGTTCCAAGACGGCCTTACCGGAGTAAGACGACCAAGGAAAAGCACATGAAGTTCCAAGACGGCCTTACCGGGGTAAGACGACCAAGGAAAAGCACATGAGAATTTGTTTATACTGGATGGAACCAGTTGGGAGTCGGAGCTCATGTTTGTACTGGACGGATCCAGTTGGGAGACGGAGCTCAATGTTTATATTGGACGGATCCAGTTAGGAGCCGGAGCTCAAGAGTGATCATTATTGATTCATGAAAGCTAAGCGGCAGTTATTCTAACCCCGAACACGACTGGAGACTACAGGTCGGTTCCATGCGTGTGGGCTGATGTTACCACACTTATTACATGCGTTGAAAACAAAGAGGGGCGAGAAGTCGCCTAAAAACCTAAAAACATGAAATACAAACCCGAATCCGGCAAACTGAAGGGATCCGCTCAGTGGGATCAGTTGATAATAATCCCGCGATTGCTCGATCCATGATCACTCCCTCTCCGGGAGTCGATGGTGGCAGCGTATGGGCACATGCAGGCGCTGTTGGTTGAATGACGTACTCGGGTAGTTCTCCTCGCCTGACCCGATCCTCGATAAGGTCACGCAAATGTTTGCAGTCATCAGTGTTATGACCATCCATGACATGAAATATGCAGTGTCTGCCAGAATTGCGTTGTGCTAGTGTTGGTTCCCTCTTGGGAGGCCTTGGATATGAGGCATTGCCCCCTGTATCTACGTATATATTGCTCAGGGTATCATTCAGTTTAGTGTATTTGTCGTATCTGGACCCTCTCCGGGGTGGAGCATTACGATCATTCTTTGCGTTGGCTGCTCCTTTGCCTTTTCCAGAATCAGATAGTTCTCCATCTTTGAGCATGTTGACTTCGAGGGTTTTCTTCTCGTAAGTTACATCTTCTTCCTGCAAAAATCTATCTGCTTCAAGGTAGAATTCGCCGAGATTTCATGGTGGATCTCGGTACAAGGATTTTTTAAACTCCGAGTTATCTAGAATGCCGGATACTGCTGCCATTAGTACCATCGATGGTTCAGGGTGATCAACTGATGATGCTGCAACGTTTAATCTTTCCAGGAATGAACGCAAAGTTTCTCTAGGCCTCTGCTTGATTGTGGTGAGGGACATGACATTCTTGGGTCATGCTATGTGGACCCGAAATTGTTCAAGGAAGCGTGCGACCAACATGTTCCAACTACTGATCGATTTCGTTTCTAGATGTCGAATCCACATGGCTGCAATATCAGTTAGAAAGAGGGGAAAACATTTAGCCATGACATTTTCTAATGCCAATTGAACTTCCATATGCAGTTTGTAGCGCATCAAGTGCACGGTAGGATCTGTCCTGCCATTGTAGGGCTCCAGTTGTGGAAGTTTGAAATCCGGGGGATTGCGAGAATTCCTGATTTCTTGTGTGAACGGGTTGTGATTGACGTCATCCACATCGTTCTGATAAGTGCGGCCTCTTGAGAGGCGTTGAATCAGATTTGCGAGCCGATCGCCTTCAAAAAGTTGCTGTAAATTTCCAAGATCAGAGCTGGTGCCCCTAGCGTTGAATGCGGGAGAGGATGGAAGCTGTTGGTGAGCTGTTGCCTGGGGATCGCAGCTCGCGGATCGAGGGTGGCGACCAGACCTGGTTCGTGAGGCAGGTTCGTGAAGGCCGGATCGTGGTTTGTGGGAAGCGAACCGAGGAGGGGCGATCCGACCCGGTGCTGGTGGCCTGTCACGAGCCGATCCCTGCTACAGTTGAGTGAGAGTTTGCGCTCCGATATCCATCCGATTTGGAGCTGAAATCGGTCGCTGTGCATTTCCAATAACGAGGGGGTTGCCCCCGAGTCCATGTGATGCCCGAGCCACTTCTGTGGCTTCATTTCCAATGACTTGAGCATTGCTCGACCTTCCATCCATCCGAGCGAAGAATTGGTTGATCATTTCCTGTTGTTTCTCGAGGAGATCGTCTTGTCGTGCCATCTGATCTCTCAATTCAGTGAGAACTCCGTCCATCTCGTCTCTGGTCAAGTATGCAGAAGGATCTCCATGAGAGGAAGATTCCTGGCTTGCCTCGTTCCTTGTGTCTTCAGCGTCAGCATCATCGGCATGAGCAGAAGTTCCAGTCTTCTTCCTCCTGTTCGCTATTGAGTCTCCTTTCTAGCTAGAAATTAAGGTTGTCGTGTGCCCCCTACCTGGCGCGCCAAAATGTTAGACCAAAATCTGGGCCTAACACCAAAATGCAGATCACAGATCGCAGAATGCAGAAAATGATAAATAAGAGGAGACACACGAAGTTTTTATAGTGGTTCGGCTGTAGATGTAGCCTACGTCCACTTTATAATCTTATTGTTATACTGACAGATTATAAGAATCAGTTATATGCAGACACACAATCTGTGTGTTAATTGAGATTACAAGAGGAGAATTTATGTGTAGAAAGGTGCAAAGTCCTTGCAATCGGTAATGGCAGAGGCTGTCTAGATGTAGGAGAAAGTCTCAGCCAAAAAGTCAGAGAGAATCCCCTTAAAATTCCATGTAGAGGTGTATTTATAGCTGTAGGAGAGCTTCTGGGAAGACCGGTTCGTGATGGGGTACGTGGCACCCGATCCGGAAAAGTAGGAGCAAGATGTGGCATGAGAACAGATCAAAACAGTGTGTGTATCAGCAGGTGCAGGGGTCGGTTCGTGGTCATGGGATCGGATCGTGATATGGGCTCCACGAACCGAGGTCTAATCGTGAGCTGTATGGTGAAGCTGGTGTGTCACGAGCAGGTCGTGATCAGGAGGTGTACCACGAACAGGTCATGGTCTGAGGGTGCGCCATGATCCAAGGGTGGGACGATCCAATGAAGGGCGAACCAAGGGTGCACCACGAGCCAGAGAGGATGCACGAGCCGTACTCCGATCGTGTGACGCTTCGTCGCTTTATCCAGGAAATTGCCAGATTACACCCATTCACGGAAACATGCGTAATTTTCAAACTGTAAGTCCGATTGAGCCAAACCAAAGCTCAAATTAAAGCTAATTCAGAGATCTACAAGACTTATAAAGCTCAGCTCCATAACTTCTGTTTTCAGGCACAAAAAAGGTCGTCTGATAGGAGTTTCGGGCCTTGCTTTGTTCGTGATGCGACTTTGACCAAATCGCTGCCTATCTTCTGATGTTGTTCTCCATATCCGAGCGCGATGCTATCCAGATATTCAGTGTGATAGCTTTTACCAAAAAGTGTATCAACACATATGAAGTTTCAATTTATACAGACACTAACACTGACAATTATATATACTGAGCCGAAGGCGAGTCGAGAAGCGGGTCTGGGTGCAACGCCGGTAGGGGTCCGGGGACCCACAGTTCTGATGGCGATCAACCTAGCCAGATAAGTTGAACAAGTGGGCACCGCTCGATTCATACGGTTTTGGAAGACCAAGCCTTCTTTGAAGCACTGCATACCAAGTCCATCATCACCCAAAGCCTCAAACGACAACAAACGTTAAACTTCAAAACTTCCATATCTGTAACACACTTACATCCTCTCCGATCACAAACACCTTGTGTTCCTTTGCATGCACTTATTTTCCTTCAGAACTACCTCAAAACAACATCAATCGACCAACCACCACCACTAACACCACCCCTTTGACTGCATGTATATATTCAAGTATGCATGAATACCAAATGGAAAGCATGGATGTGCAGTAACTCAAGTAGCAGTTTTTGAACCAGCAAATATATATAAGTGTGCCAAACATGGGGTGTGTGTGTATATGTATATGCATAAATGAAATTTATACACATTAACAACTTACAATTTTCGGGATTTTTGGTTGCTAATGATCATAAACTCCTGAACCAACCCACACAATCACATACCATTAACCTTTTGACGGCTACTGTCGTTACCCTCTTCGATCATTAGCAGCAATACCCATCAGCAGAGTGCAGCACCCGTAACTCTACAGATGAAGTCTTTGTGAAGTCATATATAAACTTCACAAATAGAAATCAAGATGTTAAAGCACCTGTAACTCTACCGATGAAGTCTCTGCGATGTCAATGAAAGCAGAATTGCTTTGCCTTCTTAAAATTTGTCGAATATCCTTCATTCCTTTCATGTTCACTTCCAATTGTATTAACATTATAATCTTTCTCAAATTCAGAATTCTCTGAACAACCTCTGCACCGAACCTTGAACTAAAATTTGGATGGTATTTCGAGAATGAAGATAAAAGGCCGAAATCATACATTAAGATATAAATATGAACTAATTTGTTTTTTCATGAAATTAACTTATTCCTAACCTGGAAAAATAAATGGCTTTTTGGAACTAGTCCATGTGAAGCTACAAATCACAACCAAATCTAATGTTTCAAACTCGACAAAATCAGAGCTACAAATCATAACCAAATCTAATGTTGAAATCAAAGATTATTTAGGGATTCGAAACCCCATAAATTCACACGAATTCTTCGCAGGAAAAGGTGGGATTGAAATCTAATAACAAAACCATAATCAAAAGTAAAAAGGGGCAAAATCACATATTAACTTCAGAGATCGATTTCAACTCGATAAGACTAAGATCGAAGATTACTGGAGCATCAGTAGCATTTGGGAAATTTATGATGAGAGGAGCAGTTGTAATTCAAAGCAATTGGAGGATCACCTCGAATTGAAGAAGCTTAAGTCGTGATTTGTTGAAGAGGGTAAAACCTTAGTTTTCAATCGTTCATTAAAGTGGAAACTAATTGTATTTTTTTTCTTAAGTGAAAACAACGTGAATTATGTTCTAGTGGGAAAATGAAAATTTGGGGCAAAGAAGCTGAGGCGATGAAGGAAAATCAGAATGACGTGGATCAATAATGTGGACAACTGGATCATGTTAATGCGGATTGATAATTTTATTCACGTGGCTATTGCAACACTTGGTTGATATCTTTGCTAACATATTGAAGCGTGCGTTGAAATAGACAAAAGTCAGCATAGCCATGGCAACATTTTATTTGGGAACATCTTGGATTTTCGTTGCAGTAGGCTATCTGTGGTGTAGTGTTGTAGAAGTTCAAAAAGGTCAAGACTATCAAATCTTACGAATAAGAAAGGTCAATCTTTTATGTCATTTCTACTCTTTATGTTTCTATTTGTTCACTTTTAGGTGTACACAGCCACTTACCTATTATGACACTAGAACTATTATTTTATCTATTTTCCTTTGATTATCAATCATGCTAGTAATCACAACGTCTCACCAGACCTTTTGTTTGACCCATTCTCCTTTCCTTCTTTCCTTTTTCTTCCCATCAGGCTCTCAGGGAGGAAGCACATAATTGGATTGCCGAGTTGATTCTATCTTAGAGATCCCTGTCGGATATGTATTGTTTTCTTCTTTTTCATTTCCACGGTTTAGTTGTTTCTTTGGCTATTTAGGGAATATTAATAATTATTATTTCTGGTAATGCCACTCGGTTTTTACAGTTGCTGTAAGCACTTATTATTATAACTAATAAAAATTACAAATAATATAAGTGACTAGCAGTTACTAACCAACTATCGGTTTTTATGGTGGACCGTCCACCACTGACGGGGTTTTAAGTGGTCCGACCACTACTGCTTATTAAAGCTTACATAACAAGAGCTAGACTGAAATGACTATACTATTGTACATCTCCACGCATGGAGCTATTTTATATAGGTAGAACCTGTTACAATTTCATAATTCTAACCTGGTGACAAATTACATGCTCAATAATAGCTAAAGTACGGACCAAGGACAATCACATAGATCCACACAAATGTAGCTACATAATAGCATAGAGTACTGAGCTCTCAAATCATAACATAGGCTTTCTTTGCACAACAATGCTACATCAGGAGGCAAGTCAACACGACTTACTAAGAAGAGCTTTGCTTTCTCTTGGGATTTGGATTATGAGGATGCTTTTTAGAGATTGAAGAATGCTCTCACTAGTGCACCAGTTTTGACATTACCCGATGGATCTAAGATGTTCATAGCTTATACCGATGCTTGTGGGACTGGCCTAGGTGTAGTATTGATGCAAGAGAGTAGAGTAGTGTGCTATGGTAGTAGGCGTTAAGGGTTCATGAGAGGAATTTCCCTACGCATGGTTCAGATTTATCTGCCATAGCATTTGCATTCAAGTCTTAGAGACACTGCCTACTTGGCTAGAAATTCGAGCTTTATACAGACTACAACTCGCATATGTATTTGTTCTCTCAAAGGGATCTCAATTTGAGGCAGCAGAGGTAGATGGAGTTCTTAGCATCATATGATTTCGAGAATTCTTATACCTTTGGAAAGGGGA
The DNA here is from genome assembly GCA_030737875.1 of Allium sativum. Classification (NCBI taxonomy): domain Eukaryota; kingdom Viridiplantae; phylum Streptophyta; class Magnoliopsida; order Asparagales; family Amaryllidaceae; genus Allium; species Allium sativum. The sequence continues at coordinate 685,984,597 of CM060918.1, read as the reverse complement.
ATGTGGTAGCTGGTGCTTTGAGTAGGCAGAGGGAAACATTGAGTCCTTTATTCATTTAATGGTGGAGTTTAGAGTGTATAGCTGCATTCGACTTTCGACCATATGTGGATTATACTCCAGGACTATTAGCATCGTTGGAGGTGCGACCTACTTTGTCTGAGAAGATTGGGAGGAGGCAAAGAGAGGATCCCGAACTTTTAGACATTTTGGATAGGTTAAGTAGAGGAGAGGTTTTGAGACACCTCCTCGGACACACTGTGGTTTGTAAAGGTTGGCTTCGACGGGGTGGTAGTGTACCCTACAGGGACGATTTGACGAGTGTGTTACTAGCCGAGGATCATCACTCTCAGATGACTTTCCATCCCGGTGGTGATAAGTTGTATCGTGATATAAGGCAAGTCTTTTATTGGACCGACATAAAGAAGAGTGTGGTTGAGTATGTGGTTAGGTGTGTGACTTATCAAAGAGTTAAGGCAGAGCAAAAAAAGTCCAGTGACTACTTTAGCCTTTGGATGTACCATTATGGAAATGGGAGAGCATTTCTACGGATTTCATAGATGGGTTGCCTAGGTCGAAAAAGGTCAACACCAGTATTTCAGTCATCGTAGACCGATTAACTAGGAACACTCATTTCATCTCGGATAAGGGTAAGAGGACGACTGCGTGGTTGGATTCTTTGTATATTCGTGAAATAGTTAGACTCCATGGTGTTCTTTCAAATAGTGTTAGCTAAAGGGACCCGAATTCACCAGCGAGTTTTGGAGGAGTCTGCAAGAGGCTTTGGCGACACAATTCAAGTTAAGCACTGCTTATCACCCTTAGACAGATGGACAGGCAAAGAGGGTGAATAGGATTTTGGAGGACCTACTGAGGATGTGTATTTTGAACTTCGGAGGGACAATGGAGGATCATTCACCACTCATGGAATTCACATATAATAACAACTTCTATACTAGCATTGGCATGGCACATTTCGAGTCCTTATATAGACGACCCTGCAGATCCCCGCATGTTGGTAGGATTCGACAGATAGACTGCTTCTTCGACCAGAAATTATTAGAGAGACCTCCGATAAGGTTGATTTGATCAGGAGGAGGATGAAAGCAGCATTATATATAAAAAGTCATATGTGGACAAAAGAAGGATCAACCTGGAGTTTGTTGTTGGAGATTTGGTTTTCATCAAGATTCCACCGTTAAGGAACGTGGTGAGGTTCGGCTCTATAGGCAAGTTAGCACAGAGGTTCGATGGACCATTCTCGATCATAAAGAGAGTAGGGCAGATGGCATATAGGGTACGACTATAAGAGAAGTTATCAGGTGTTCGCGACATTTTTCATGTTCCACACTTGCGAAAGTGCTTGCATGGCTCAGTAGGAGTGGTAGAGCTTAGTTCATTGGAAGACGTAGAGCTTGAGCGTGAGACCTATATTTGGCGAGCACTTACGCAGATCCTTTATTTTGAGACTAAGAAGCTGAGGAATAAAGAGGTGAGGCTTGTAAAGGAGCAGTGGGGGAGATGATGATAACGAGCTTGCTTATGAACCTGAGGAGAACATGTGTATTTCTTATCCTTATACTTTGATGGTACGTTCCGATCATTTTCCATCCTTGGTTCTTGAATAGGTTTTACCTTTCAAATCCCTTTGAATCTGATCTTAGAAGAAACCTATGGATGGTAGGAAATAGGTAAAACGTGATGATAGAACATGTAATGTTTGATGGATGTAATGGAAGCAAGTGTTTGTAAGTGGATGCAGTGGGTGCATATACACACACACTGTAATATCCCAAAATATTAATACACAATAACCATACATTAAGATGATAATTTGGGTATAACTTAATTAAACTATCAAAACTAAGTAAAACCGATATTGCCATTTTGTTTGTCTTAGAATTCTAGTTCAGATAGAACCTAAGTTTGCGTAAAAAAGATAATATACGAAGAAGTTAGTGGCATTAGAAGTTTGTATACATATAAAAAGCTTATATGTAAATATAACATTAAATAAAATTTAGAATAATCAAACGAGAGAATCGAGGGAAAGCAGGCCCTTTGGAGGGATGATCCACGCTCAGCCTGATTCGACCATAGGTCGACCTAAGGGGGTTGGGTCGACCCTAGGGTCGACCCTCCCCCCCCTCGGATTTGGGTGTATTCGTCCACCGAACCTGGACTGTTTTGTGGCTTTACTCGTTGCAGACTCAGCACTGAGTGAAAGGACTAGATTAAAACCCTATTCTAATGGTGACGAATTGTCCTAGGTAATGTATATAAAGGCATGTAACCTCATTTTTTCTACATTACACAAAACCATTTCTTCTTCCTTCTTTCTCCAAATCTTTTCTAAGGTAACTCTGTGCATAGAACTATCAAGGTGCTACCTAAACATATATTAACAATGACAATTCAGACTGCTCTACACCAATACAAGATTAAAGTGAACATTTTCTTCAACAGTATATCCAGATTCTTCCCAATGTCCCATTGTGAGTTCTATGTGATTTTTAGATTTTTTTATTTAAAAAGTTTTTGGATAGTAAATAAGATTGGATTTGATATAAACAATGCCTAAAATAATCCCTGTATATGTTTATACACATTTTCTATTCAGATCTACAAGTTATATTATGAACTTAAATCTTCCTTGTCCCTATTATGCCTTCCATTTATTTATAGACTTTCTATTACGCCTGTTTACTCAGTCTGAGATTTGTTTCTCCCCTTTTTCCTTTTTAGTCTATGTAGAACCTAGGCTACTCAAGACAAGGCTAGTACATGATGGCGTATAAAGGACATAAATCGAAATAATTAGATAATGACAGGAAAATTAGGCATATTACGTACTTGAACCCTTGAATATAAGAAATGGGATAATTACATGTAACCTATTTGATTTGGATAATTACATGTTAATCTATTTGGGACATTACATATTATTATTTTAAAATTAGGTTAATAACATGTTAGGAAAAACATGCAACATGATAATCACTTAAATTAGACTTAATGTGATATTAAGTATGACATGCAAGAATAGAATAGTACCAGATGAGAAAACTAAGTAAATCACTGAAAGTTTAGTTGTACATCTGGGCAGGTGCTTATTGGAAAAAGGGCTATACACTAATAAAATTTAGATAAATGTAATTTTACTGCTGAGCTAATTAATGGACTTAAACCTGCTAAGTTACACCTATTAACTAATAAGCTAAAGAGTTCCTAAGTCTAGTTGTTTTATCAATTTGTCAAGACTCTTAAATCCTAGATATACGGGGACATGAGCCTAGGGGTTGTCTTGTGTCAAGTTGTGTGGAACCCATATCAATCAGTATTTCTGTTGGTATCTCGGTAGGGACCCCGCACTAGGTAAGGGTCAGGGCACGCTTTACTGAAGTTGATTATAAGAGGTTCAAGGTTTAAGGGGTGTACAGGGCGCATTCCGGTGGAGTCATGAGCGTGCATTAGTCCGACTACAGGAAACCAAGCCACAAGTAACACCCATAGATATGGCTGTGTTTTATAAGTTGTTGGGTTAGGGACTGATACACCCTACTGTCGGGGCTGACACGGAATATTCGGGTAATAAGGATCTGATCGCATGGGTAGTAATTAGGGTAATACCTAATCATGGTTAATACAAGCAAAGTTGGTGCAATTAGTTTTAGTTTAACTCTTGGATATGAATGAGAAACTTAATCTATCTTTAACTTGTTTGGCATCTCATTTACCTTTTGCGTATACACATGTTTTACAGTACTTTCTCTTCCAGAATTATTGATTTATCTTAACACCTTTTCATATATATATGCTAGAAATTACTGGAAATCACCGGACTTTTTGTATGACCCTTTTTGTTTTCCCTCTCTCCCTTCCTTTCTCCCCAAGTTCTCAGAGTTGGAGTGGTCAATAGTTGAGATCGTGATTCTGCTTGGACTTGGATAGCTCTTCTTTTCCAAGTATTTTCTTTAGTCATTCATGCTTATTGTAATAACAGTTGAGGGATATTATAATTGTTTTTGTACTCTGATTATGAGATAGATTGCTTTTGAGTATTTTAGAAAATATGAAGATGTAACTTTGACTTTGAAATGTTGTTTTTCTTGGTTAATAAATAGTTCTAAGTTTTTCCGTTGCATTATTTATATCTATCTTGTACTGTTTACCTATTGCGCTTTACGAAACTTAATGCATTCTTGTTAGAGTGACATTAACGGACATGGGGGGTCACATTTGGTATCATAGCCTAAGGTTATAAGATTAGAGGAAAAGTTTTTGATAATCATTTTCAAAATAAAGGATTTTCAAATAAAAAGTGATTTTTGAAAAGACATATCCCCTCAAGTTATTTACGATATTCCTTCAATTCTCTTTCTAAATTCTTGTTTCATCCTTTTTCAACATGTCTGGGGCTTCTAACTTCCCTGAGGACATTCCCATACCCATATGGTTTCGTAGATACATAGAAGCTATGGCGTCTATTGGAGTACAAGAGAATGTCCCTCCCCCAGCTGTAGATGCGGTAGCGCCCCCCTCCTCCTCCCGTGATCAACTTTTCTAAGTTCTTCAAAGACTTCAGCGCAATGGGAGGAAAATCTTTTCGTGGAACCAAAAGTTTTGTAAAAGCACAAAATTGGTTCAGAGAAACGGAGCATGTGTTCAATATGTTAGAACTCGATGATAGGAGGAGAGTCCAGTTAGCAGCTTTTCATCTTAAAGATGAAGCATCATACTGGTGGGATAACTTTAAAGTTATATTTGAGGCAAGGTTCTTATCACAAAACGAAGGAGTGCAAATGGAGAAATTTCTAAACTTGAAAAAAGGGAGCATGACTATAAAGGAGTATGTTAACAGTTTTAACCAACTAGCAAGATTTGGATTGGAGTTAGTAAATATTCCTCACAAAAAAGGCCTTGAGGTTCACTAAGGGATTAAATCAACCACTCTAAGAATTAGAACTGACACATGTACCAACGGGTGCAACCTTTGAAAAGCTAGTAGATATGGCCTTACTGCACGATGTGGGAAAAGAAGGAAACAAGGAAGGAAAGAAGGAAGAAAAGAAAGAGGAAGCCTAAGGCAGAAAAAAAGAAATGTGGCCTAGTAAGAACAAGGAAGGGGAAAGCCCGAGAAAGCACAGAACAAGGCAGAAGTGAAATGCCGTGGGTATGGTGTTTTAGGACACTTTGTGAAAGACAGCAGAAAAACAAAGAACGCTTGCTTTCATTATGACCAAGTTGGACATTTCAAGGGACAGTGCCCTCAGAAACAAGGACAGAATGCTGGAACGTCTGGAGGGCAGGTTAATGCTTTAGGGGTTGATGGACCAGACTGGGTAGGAAAGTCACAGTTGAAGGTTTGATTTCTCTTTTAGACTATCCTATAAGAACTCCTTTTGATTCTGGTGCTTCCTACTCATTCATATCCAATTCAGTACTAGAAAATCTGCACCTATGTACTAGCATTTCTTTTGATCTCGTTATTGTCTCAAACCTAAGAAGAGGAATGACTCATTTATCCTAGATATGTAGGGGTTTGAGAATTTCCATTCTAGGCGTCAAATTTGAATGTGATGCATATGTTCTTAGTTTCATGGATTACGGATTAATTCTAGGCATGGATTGGCTTGCCATGTATAGCGTCATCCTTGATTGTGAAAAGAAAGTAGTTAGGCTTAGAACTCTCAAAATTTCTTGTGACCCACGAGGGTCAGTGATGCTTAGTTACTTAGAATCTCTTGATGCTTCCATTGATGTTCTTAGATCAGTACCAATAGTTGGAAAATTTCTAGACATGTTCGACGAGGTCAGGGGGTAGCCTCCAAGGCGGGAGATAGACTTCCGGATATAGTTGGTGGAAAATGTGAAGCCAGTCGCATTGCCAGTACGCCATATGGCTCCATAGGAAAGGAGGGAGATCAACAAACAAGTGGGTGAGTTGTTGGAAAAGGGATTCATTAGGCGAAGTATTTCAGAATGGGGAGCTCCAGTCATCTTCGCAACTAAGGCGGATGACTCTCTCCGTCTATGTGTAGACTACCGAGAATTGAACAAACTCACCGAGAAGAATATGCACCCACTACCAAGGATTGATGACTTTTTTGACCAACTAGTTGGAGCTTCTGTTTTCTCATAGTTGGATCTGGCCATGGGATTTCATCATCTTAGAGTGGCGGATTATAGTATCGACAAGACAACTTTCAGAACTCCGGATGGTTTATTCGAGTTGATGGTTATGCCTTTTGGGTTAACCAATGCACCTGCATACTTCGTAGATTTGATGAGTTAGGTGTTTCGGGAGTATCTGAATAAGTTCGTTATGGTGTTCATAAATGACATTCTGATGTTCTCCAAGGGCGAAGAAGAACATGCCCAACATTTAGAGGAAGTCCTAAGTGCACTTAGAGCATACCAACTTAAAGAAAAATTCTATAAGTGACATTTTTGGAGGAAGGAAGTAAGGTTCCTAGGGCATGTGGTCTCCAAGGAAGGCATAGCGGCAGACTCCACTAAGGTGGTCATCGTTGATTGTAAGGCTCTGAAGAATTCAACGAAGGTGAGAAGTTTCCTTGGATTGGTAAGAAATTATAGGAAGTTTAATAAAAACTTTGCGCGGGTCTCAGCCCCGGTTACCTGTCTGATAAAGAAGAACTTGACTTTTGCTTGAAGCGTAGATGTTGATTATGCTTTCCATAGATTAAAATGGGCGTTGACAGCAACCCCAGTTCCGACTCTCCCCGACGGAAGTAAAATGTTCACAGTTTACAAAGATGCTTGCGATACAGGGTTAGGCGTCATACTGATGCAAGAGGTAGGGTAGTATGTTATGGAAGTAGGAAACTAAGGGTCCATGAGAAGAACTACCTCACCCATGACCTGGAGTTAGCAGCAATAATTTTCGAACTTAAGTCTTGGCAGCACTATCTACTTGGATAAAGATTTGAGCTTTATACTGACGATAAATCGCTCAAATACTTGTTTTCGTAGAAGGACCTCAATCTAAGGCAACAAAGGTTGATGGAGTTCCTAGCATCCTACGACTTTGAGATAGCTCATACCCCAAGCAACGGTAATGTGGTGGCGGATGCATTGAGTAGGCAGAGGAAGACCTTTAGTCCTCTATTCATAGAAAGGTGGAGCTTGGAGTTCATCTCAACCTTTAATTTTAAGCCATCTACAGATTTCACACATGGTTTGTTGGCATCATTGGATGTGCGACCTACTCTTTTAGAGAAGATGGATCTATGCAGTGAGAGGACCAGTAGTTGAAAGACATCTTGGACAAACTTAGTTAAGGATAAACTTCTAGTCACCTCGTTTGGTATACAATGGACGAGAAAGGCCGGCTAAGACTAGATGAAAGGTTGTGTGTCCCGAGAATTAGGGAATTACTATGGGCAGTGCTAGAGGAAGCTCATCACTCTCGGATGACTATCCATCTGGGAATTGCGATTAGATGTATCGAGACATGAAGCGTGTTTTCCATTGGACCAATATGAAGAAAGATGTAGCAGAATTCATGGCCCAATGTTTGACCTATCAACAAGTCAAGGCTGAACAAAAGAAGCTCGATGGATTACTTCAACCCTTAGATGTCCCGCAATGGAAATGAGAGAGCGTCTCTGTGGATATCATTAATGGACTACCCAGACCGAGGAAGGGCAACACAAGCATTTGGGTGATAGTGGATAGGCTTACCAAAAGTGCTCATTTCATCCCAATCAAGAGCAAGAGGATGGTAGCCTGGCTAGCTTCAGTTTACCTTAAAGAGATCGTCCGACCACATGGGGTACCTTCAAGTATAGTAAGTGACCACGACCCCATATTTACTAGTGAATTTTGGAGGATCTTGCAAGAAGCTCTAGGTACACAGTTAAGACTTAGCACAACTTATCACCCTCAGACTAATAGGCAAACTGAGTGGGTTAATAGAGTTCTCGAGGATCTACTAAGACTGTGTATACTAGACTTCGGAGGGACTTGGGTAGAACATCTTTCATTAGTTGAGTTCGCATATAATAATAGTTATCAGTGAGCATAGGCATGTCACCCTTCAAAGTGCTATACTGACGACCTTGCAAATCATCAATTTGTTGGTGGGAATCTACTGACCGACTTATAGTAGGGCCTGACATGATAAGAGAAACTTCAGAAAAGATAGAACTCATTAGAAGAAGGATGAAAGCAACCCAAGATCGATACAAATCTTATGCCAATAAAAGGAGGGCCAACTTGGAATTTGAAGTGGGAGATATGGTCTTCATTAAGGTTTCGCTGCTAGAAAATGTAGTCCACTTTGGCACAATAGGGAAATTGGCATCGATATTCGTAAGGCCATTCCCTATTGTAGAGAGGATAGGTCAGATGGCATATAGGATTAAGCTACCGGATAAGCTGGCGGGCGTGCATGATGTATTCCACGTTTCCCATTTGAGGAAGTGTCTCCATGATATGGCAGAGGTAGTAGAGCCAAGCACACTTAAGTTGAGAAGGAAGCATCAGTAAGAAGAGTTCCTGCTCATATGCTTAGAAATAAAGTAGTTACGTAGAAAGGAGATCAGATTAGTGAAAGTGCAATGGGGAGAAGACCGTGAAGATGCAACGTGGGAACCCAAAGATAGGATTCGCGCTTCTTACCCTTTTCTTTTTGAAAGTACGTTCTTGACTTCTTTTCCAAAGCTTTTACTCTACATTTGCTTCTATCATTCAAATTTAGTATCCTATCGTTCGAACCTTTCGACCCTTAGGTAGAATCCATGGTTGGAAACATGTATTTGAAACATGTTGTGGTTGATGGTTGCAAATGGATGCAAGTTTTGTTAGTGGTTTCTCGTCGATGCATATACACACACTAGGCACTAGATCGGCATAATCACTTACATAATACAAATGGATATGTGTGCATTTAAATTTTCTACCAATGGAAATGGATGGATCATCATATGGATGTTGCATTTTGATGAACGGGTGAGCATGCATACAGAACTTATATGAATTATTAGGATTGTTTACATATTGGATACATGGCACAAACATATATTGCATTAAGTAGGTCAACTGAAATAGTTGATCACCTGCTTTTCGCATTAGTGTAAGGACATATACACACATTTTTGCATATGATCATACAAGCATTAGAAATACTTAAGGACAATGGATGCCTATGGATGACGGATGGGTATATGGTTGTGGTTGTTAAGATAGTACATTCTTCTTAACTTGGAGATTTCGGGGACGAAATCCATTAAGTAGGGAAGAATGTAAAACCCAAAAATATTAGTACACTATAACCATACATTAAGTTGATAAATTGGGTATAACTTAACTAAACTATCAAAATTAAGTAAAATCGGCATTACCGTTGCATTTGTCTCAGAATTCTGGTTTAGATAGACCCCAAGATTGCGTAAAACGGATAACATATGAAGAAGTTACGGGCATTAAAAGTTTGTATACATATAAGGAGCTTATATGCAAATATATATAACATAAAATAAAATCCAGAATAATCAAACGAACAAAGTGGGGGAAAACAAGCGGGAAGCTGGCCCATTGAGGAGCTGACCCATGCTCAGCCTGAGTCAACCCACCCCAGATCTAAGAGAATTCGTTTGTCGAACCTGGACTGCTTTGTGGCTTTATTCGTTGCTAGCTCAATACTGAGTGTAAGGACTACATTAAAACCCTAAATCTAATGGTGACGAATTGTCCTAGTCAATGTATATAAAGGCACGTAACCTCATTTGTTCTACACTACACAAACCGTTTCTTCCTCCTTCCTCCAAATCGTTTCTAAGATAAATGTGTGCATAGAACTATCGAGGTGCTGCCAAAACATATATTAACAAAGACAATTCAGAGTGCTCTATATCAATACAAGGTTAAATGGACATTTTCTTCAGTAGTATATTCAGATTCTTTACCAAGTCTCACTATGAGTTCTATGTGATTTTTAGATTTGATTATTTAAAAAGGTTTTGGACAATAAATAAGATTGGATCTGATATAAACAATGCCTAAAATAATCCCTATATGCCTATACATGTTTTCTATCAACATCTACAAGTTATATTATGAACTTTAATCTTCCTTGTCCTTATTATGCCTTTCATTTATTTACAGTCTTTCTATTATGCATGTTTACTCGGTCTGAGATTTGTTTCTTCCTTTTTTCTTTTTATTCCACGTAGAACCTAGGCTACTCAAGCCTAGGTTAGTATGTTGATTGCGTATAAAGGACATAAATCGAAATAATTAGATAAAGACACATAATTGGGAAAAATTGGGGATATTATGTATTAGAACCCTTGACTGTAAGAAATGGGATAATTACACCTTAACCTATTTGATTTGGATAATTACCTGTTTATTTATTTGCGGTAACTACATGTTATTCGAATAGAATAGTACCAGATGAGAAAACTAAGTAAATCACTGTAAGTTTAGTTGTACATTTGGGCAGGTGCTTGTTGGAAAAAAGGGTTGTACACTAATAACATTTAGATAAATGTAATTTTACAACCGAGCTTATTAATGGACTTAAACCTACTAAGTTACACATATTATTTAATAAGCTAAAGAGTTCCCAAGTCTAGTTGTTGTATCAGTTTGTCGGGACTCTTAAATCCTAGGTACACGGGGACGTAAGCCTAGGGGTTGGCTTGTGTCAAGTTGGGTGGAACCCGTATCAGCCAGTACCCCTGTTGGTATCTCGGTAGGGACCTCGCACTAGTAAGGGTCAGGGAACGCTTTACTAAACTTGATTATAAGAGGTTCAAGGTTTAAGGGGTGTACAGGGCACATTCCGGCGGAGTCATGAGCGTGCATGAGTCCGACTAAGGGAAACTAAGCCGCAAGTAACACCTATGGATATGGCTGTGTTTTATAAGTTGCTGGGTTAGGGACTGATTCACCCTACTGTCGGGGCTGACACAGAATATTCGGGTAATAGGGAGCCAATCGCATGGGTAGTAATTAGGGTAACACCTAATCATAATTAATACTATTAAAGTTCGTGCTGTTAGTTTAACTCTTCGATATGAATGGGAAACTTACTATATCTTTATCTTGTTTAGCATCTTGTTTACCTCTTGCATATACACATGTTTTACTGTACTTTCTCTTATAGTATTATTGATCTGTCTTGACACCTTTTTATATACATACGCTAGAAATTACTTGAACTCGCCAGACTTTATGTTTGACTCTTTTGTTTTCCCTTTCTCCCCCTAGGTTCTCATAGTGGGAGTGGTCAATAGTTGAGATCGTGGTTCTGCTTAGACTTGGATAGCTCTTCTTTTTTAAGTATCTTCAGTTATTCATGCTTATTGTAATAACACTTGAGGGATATAGCTATGGTTTTTGTACTCTGATTACGAGACAGATTGCTTTTGAGTATTTTAGAAAATATGATGATGTAACTTTGACTTTGAAATATTGTTTTTCTTGATTAATACAAGGTTGCAAATTTTTCCGCTGCAATATTTATATTTGTCTTGTACATTTAGTTATTGTTTACCTATTACGCTCCACGAAACATAATGCATTCTTATTAGTGTGACATTAACGGACGTTGGGTGTCACACACACAATGATTGGCTAGTACGACACTTGCATATGCATACAGATGTGGGCACATTTTATTCTTTTATGGATGATATAAATAGGTGTTATTATATGGTTGTTGCACATAAGCGACAGTTAAAGCACACATATAGAACTATCTTTCATTTAGGGGTGGGCATTTATTTTAGTTAACCGACTGAATGATTCAATCGTCCTGAACCGAACAACATTAACCAACAAAGTCGATTAACCGACATGCATTAACTGACCAAATTACGGTTAACCGGGAACAAACATCGGTTAACTGTTAACCAAAAATACACACATATACCTAGAAACACATACAAACTGTAACAATCCGGAATCCGACAGACTGATTTTTCTTTGAAATTCTATACCATTGAAACCCGAAATGGTTTATCTAGTATCCTGCAGAAAAGACAGAGATATGAAATATATCAAAGCTAAGAAAACATTCATAGCAGAATAAATAAAATATAACCAAATATAGTCATACCGTAGTAATAATACTGCCTAACCAGTATCCATAGCTATCAAATCTCTGCCATAAACCTAACCTGCGAGGGTGTTATGAGGAGGGGGTCTTAACACAAGTTCTGGTGACTGGACTAAGTTACATAATCTGAAATAACCCTACATATGTCATTCAGTTATGTTTCTTTATTTATTAGGTTACTTTGGATTAATAGCACTCAAGGCTTTACACACATGTCGTACCCATCCACCTAACAGTAGATTAACCGAATATAGTATATGTAGCTACCCCCAATATCAAGGTATATCCAACGGTATCCTTCTCGCATGGTCTACGCCGCCATGCCACAAAAGCGTATACAACTCTTCATCCTACGCCAGAACGACGTATAGATCTCCATATCCAAACTTCTCGGCCAAGCTCGGTCCTGACACCAAGTAATGCCCTACCACCTACAATACACCACCCAGAGCAGTCATGCATGTATCTAGACCCTCACACATACGTTGGTCTACTGTAACCCGAGTCCCGTAATAAGGCTACATCCAATGCACGGAACTCGGTCGGGAGCTTTTCCATATCTATACAGGCCCGCCTTTAAGGACCTCGAAATAGAAATATTCAGTATGGTCTTCTTTTCAAGTGGCTATGGCCCCACCCAGGCCCCTCCCTTAACAAGTAAAGACTACAAGAGCTAAGTGACGTGCCCCTAACAAATAATCAAAACATCCTATTGGTGTGTCCCTCAACCATCGTGCCTCGATAGTGAAAGGTGGATGCCATCTTGGTTTTGGCACTAATCTTTTCGCATCCCACTGGCTACCGATGATGCATACCCAATGATCTACTATCCTGTGATGGTCCTGACCCAGTCTCCTGCCGAGGTAATCGCCAAATCACCCTAGTGTCATATTGCCACAACCTTCTTACTGCAAAGCTACTTTTGTAGTCAAGGTATACTCACCGGGTGGTAACGCGCAGGCCCAACCGCTGCAAGTACAACCTGAGCGTGTACCACACAGAGGACCACCATGGAGCACCCTACCACGTCCCTCGTAAGCCGCGTCCTTCCTTCCGCTCCCACTAAGAAATCAAGCCATAAGTCAAGCCGAGTAATCAAGTGGACGTGCTCTTCCCGTGTCTCTAGGCACATCGGTGATCTACCTTGTTGGGTTTTTCACCTTCAGATGTGCGGACTGGTCCAAGCATTTCATGCAAACGTGTTATTAGACCCTATGTCTAAATGTTTAATTACATGCTTGCTCTACCTTACATGATTTCCAATTAACTTGGTTATTTCCAATTATATTAACTTCTTATTCAAGTTATCAAGTTTACTCTGAGGCCCTTATATCTCTAAGGAATGGACCCCTCTTGCTTATTAATTTCAGTTATATAACTTAATCCGTTTAAGTTTATTAATAAGCCCATAATATGTTATGTTCTAGATTGTAATCCAAGGATCTGTAATCTACAGTCTCTTTATATTGTTACCATGTAATCCATTGTCCGATTTCATAGTTACAATACCATGTTCTACTTAATATATAATTAAATATATTTTATCTCAATCCACATGTCTTTTGTTTAACATGTCACTTATTATGTATGATTAAATATAACTTATTTCATTCCATATGTTCACCTCATTATTTCTTATTTAATTATAGTTCCGTCTTACACTGTCACTACAACTTGTTGTTGTTTACTTATTAACTTAGTTTTCTTAACTAAGGTTTATTAATAAGTTTCTTTTTCATAAACTTATGTTATAATTTCTACTTGTCCTTAGGACAAGCCTACCCATTATATAACATTTTCTTAATTAATCATAATAGGTTATTATCATTCCCCGTTCATTTCGATTCATATTCTATTGTAACATCCATTCATTACAATTAATGTAATTTATTCATTTCTCGTTATACACATATATTTATATATATGTTAGTGCACCAAACCTCTCATATTAAGTTGACTACTTGTAGATGCTGGATTTGTCGGGTGGTTCCGGGTAGGCTTCTACCACAAGTTGAACTTAACCTCGTGTCTTAGTATCATTATGTATGTTTATGCACCGGACCCCTCACATTAAATTAACCACTTGTGGATGTTGGATTTGCTGGGTGGTTCCAGCCAGACTTCTACCACAAATTAAATTTAACCTCGTGTCTCCATGCAGTTACAATTTCTTAATTACTGTAAATTTTCTATATAATTTAGGCATATCTATTCTTCCAAATTTTTACTGTAATTCTATTTTTACATGTCATACTTAATATCATATTAAGCCCATTTTAACTATTATCATATCGCACGTTCTTCCTAATATGTAATTATCCCAATTTTTATAGTCAAGGGTTCAGTTACATAATATGCCAAATAAATGGGTTCTTAGGATGGTTCTATACACAACAGTAATATTTTAACATGTCCTAAATTGTCTACACAATATTCCACAAATATCAACTGTTTAGCAGATTCATTATAATGGGGAATATAAACGATAAATATAGCGTTATTTAAATGGTATAATTTAGATCAACTCACCTAATAGCTTTCCAATTCATGGATCTGGTCCAGACCTAGCATTCCATGGCTCCCCTAATTGAATCTAGAACCTAAATAGCCATGGATTCACAATTCTCAAACTGAAAGAAAAAGGAAAGAAAGAAGAGAAATCTAAATTGTCCAGATCCAAGAATTTACCTCACTTCGACCAAAATTCTGAACACCCATTTGCAGATATATATTCTTTTCCTCCAGATCTTGAATCGGAATTTCCTAAGGCTAATTATTCTATTTTCTGAAGAGATCTGAGGAGGAAGTAGAATGGAAAAGTCTAGACAGCCTCTCAGAAAATATGAGATTTAAGCTAGGCTCTACTAGCCTTATTTATAGGTGTTCAAGAAAGTGGATATGATCTTGTACATGCAGCGCTGAGTCAGCAACGAATGTGGTTTGAAAAACAGTATAGATTCGTCAACTGAATCTTCCCGGATATGGGGTTTGTCGACCCCCCCTTGGGTTGACCTATGGGTCAACCCACCCTTGATGGGTCGATACTTAGGTCGACCCAGGCCATGTTTTTTTTTCTTTTTTTTTTCCTTTTTTTTTTCTTTTCATTCGCGCATGATCTCCAGTTTGAAATGATTTCAATTATATTTATATATAAGGTCCTTATATGTATAAAAAACCTTTGGTGCCCACTTTACACACACACACACACACACATATATACATATATATATATATGCACAACTTTTATTTCATTTTCAAAATTCAAACGGCCGCGTTATGCCGTTATTTAATTCTTACCTATTTTCATTGATTGCAGGTTTAATTTGAATTTCTCCATTGTGTGTATATATATATATATATATATATATTTGCACATATATATATGTATATATTTACATATACATATATTTTTATACTTCCTTATATGTATAATTTTCCTTATATGTGCGTTTATACATATTTTCCCTTAAGAACATGTATTATTTTAGTCGTTCCTCTAAAATAAAAATATGATGAACTTGTGCTACTCTCTTGAAAGTCACATGTCTTTACCAACTAAGCTACAAGGGCTTTAGTTAACAAGGCTAAAAACAATGGTGGTCATTGTTCTTTTCTTATAACTTCTTTTCATGTTTGCTGTAATTTTTCATTTAAAGGTATCTCTTTCATCTTAAATCTGTTTTCTGCAATCCATAGGTCTAAATTGACCAGAAAATCGCCACGGGCACAATGATGCTAATGTCGTGACCAAATTGTGGAAGCCCTTCAAATTTTATTTTATTTTACTTAATTAATAATGTGGGGTGTTACATTCTCCCACCCTTAGGAGAATTCGTCCTTGAAATTTGGTAAGTGTAAAATCAAGAAATTCCTCGCATAGATCACAACCATCATGTGTGCATCCAATTTTTTAACCATTTGTGTACTAGTGCAAAAGTTGAATTCAACATAATAATACATGAATGAAATGAATGCCTAAGTGGTACGTCCTATATGAATGCAAATTTTTCTTGAAAATATCTTTGAAAACATGTTGCACACATCCAAAATATACTGGCAATTTCTATATGAATGCAATATTCGAAAATCAAAATGCTTTTCCATCCAAATTTTACCACACTCTTACCGAGCAAGAGCGTAGTTCATCCAATTTTTGTATCCAAAACTGTAACGGCTGGAAATTTCCGACTCCTCGAGAGTCGGAAATTCCGCGACGTTAGTGAAAGAATTTAGAAGGTGAGAAAGAAAAGATAGAACTAATATAATAGAAGAAGAAGAAGAACATCAGAATCATCAGAGTAACACGAATCTCACAGCGGAACGAATAACATATAATATATAACATAACTTTGAAGTAAACAGTTATATATATACAATAGCACTTATCAGAGTACAACACTTACAACACAGCGGAAATAACTATAGCTATAAAATCTTGCAGCCTCCTGCTCCAAGCTCTCCAAGTATATCTGTAAATCCCGACTACTTGACTGCCCGTACAAATTTAGGCACCCAAGAGTTTAGGGAAAACAACAAAGTAAACTCCGGGTCAGTCATGGGACTGGTATGAGTAAAATAGTTTAAACAGGTATAGGGTATGTCATAAGACCACGCCGTAAATACGGAATGGGTTTTTCCTTATGAGTATCTGAACAACTTTGACAAGTAATATCATTGTGATATTATAATAATGTCTAAGTACAAATAGGTATCAATCTAGCAGAAATGCTTGCATCTCACGTTCTACATACATAGTATAAAATCATAAACCGCAGGGCGCTTATCGGAGGATGGATTCCAACAGACAAGGTATGGGGGCACCTTCTGAATAGTGTACTCTAGAGGTGATACACTCAGGGTTCAACAAGAACGTCTTGCAACCCGGCCACACATGACCGCTCACTCATTTAGCTTGAGTGTCGCGAATATATTGCCACCACGGTTATAGGCCATCAAACCGTCATCCGAAGATACATAATCAAAAAGAAGTATAAATATGAATATTCTCTAGATCGGTGACAATACACCCTGCTTGGGGATGACCCAACTAGCCATGCTGCCTAGCCCAACTTTTGTTACTTCCTGGTGTGAGGCTAGAAGCTACGTCTATCTTCAGAACATCTGATCACCATTCACTTTGAATGCCACATCGTCATACCCGCCAAATCACAAATTGACTTACCCAAAAATAACACGGGTATACAGCTAAGAGAAACGAATTCCTCCGCCACCAAACGTGAATATGTTTGAACAGATCAACTTACGCGATCCATTGGATATACTCTGTCAGACCTTCTTCCATATACGTTGTCCTGGGACTGGACAAACCGAAGGCACTATTCAGTATATCCATCTTAGTCACTGTTATCTAAGACTTATACAACAGCCCTTGCACTTTACTCCGTCTTCAATTTATCTTTGGCAGATATTGCTCGCAAGGCTTATGCCAATACAGAGTGGTTCTTTGGATAATAATCCAACCGGTCTCTCCATATTAACAACGTTAAAATGGTAAAAACTTTGATAGTCTGTGATTCAACTATCAAATGGAAACATGTCGGTGTACAAACAACGATCTTATTTCCAAATGGAAATTCGATCGATCAATCATCATATACATATATATGTTCATATTTCCTTATTTCATATATTTAGAAAATATATGTTATTAATCATTGGAAAACATTTCCATAGCTTATTTTCACATCACTATTATTTCGCAACTATCAGTCCCTAACTGTAACTAGTATGAGAACAATTCTCTAAGTATCAATCCGGAAGGTCGAAACCAACATCAGATCGTCACTTAGAAAACCGTTCTACTTACCCTCTCCAGTCAGTTTCTGAATATGTTTAACTCTATTTCTTAAATTCTTATCATGAAAACATTTCATTTTCTATGTTTAGAAAACATATCTGACTATATTTGGAAAACGTTTCCAAAACCCATTTACGGATTTCCAATGAACGTTGTATATAACATCGTTTCGCTTAATCCATTTATCGCTTATTCCTTAACTTTATTCCTAATCAACCTTTTAGATCGAACCACAACTATTCCTTTGTCAATTCTGAAGTCAATCAAGTTGGGGTATAATTACCTCTCAGACCTTAATTGAGCAACGTCCTTTACTGTGAAATAGATGAAGCTCATCACTCACTTTTTACAATCATCTGTTTACGCAAATTCTCGGATTCAGGTTACGAATCCACTTCTTATATGACAGCGTTTGATTATAACTATAACGTTATAATTCCTACTCCCAAAATATCTAACCTAAATTATGAATTTATTTCCTAACTCGAATAATTTAACAGACACCTAATTTCTAAATCAATAACTAAATCTTGATTTAAACCCTGGAAAGTAAATAGTACTTTCCCGAATTCGCTATAATCGAATTCGACGTATAACTCTCTTTCGAGTAATTTCTATTTGATTAACTCTTCTTCGAATAACCTATATTCGATTATCTCTCTTCGAATAACTCATATTCGAAATCTCTCTCTTTCGAATAAACAATATTCGATCTTTTTCTTTCGAATATGCTATATTCGAAAATCTCCTTTCGATTTACTAATCGATAACTCCTTTCGATCAAACTAAAATCGATAACTCCTTTCGATCAAACTAAAATCGATAACTCCTTTAACTCTATTCGAATAACTAATATTCGACTAACTCCTTTGGATCGACTCATTTGATTAACTCCTTCGAATAACTAATTCGAATAACTTACCTTCGAATAACCCATATTCGATTTACTCTAACTCGATTTAACTTAATTCTAATTGATTTACTCCATTTCGATTCAACTTAATTCAAATCGATTAACTTAACTCAAATTGATTAACTCCTTTCGAATAGCTAAATTCGATTTAACTCTAATTGAATAACTAATATTCAATTTACTCTTACGTGTTTAACTCTATTTGAATAAGAAATTCGAATCACTCTAATGTGTTTAACTCTTTTCAAATATCTAATTCGAATAACTCATTTCGAATAACTAAATTCGATTAACTCTTTTAACTTTACTCGAATAACTATATTCGATTAACACCTTCTTTCGAATAACTATATTCGATTAACTCTCCGACTAACTCCTTTGGATTAACTAACTTCGAATAACTCCTTTGTATTAACTAACTTCGAATAACTCCTTTGGATTAACTAACTTCGAATAACTCCTTTCGATCAAACTAAAATCGATAACTCCTTTAACTCTATTCGAATAACTAATATTCGACTAACTCCTTTGGATCGACTCATTTGATTAACTCCTTCGAATGACTAATTCGAATAACTTACCTTCGAATAACCCATATTCGATTTACTCTAACTCGATTAACTTAATTCTAATCGATTTACTCCATTTCGATTCAACTTAATTCAAATCGATTAACTTAACTCAAATTGATTAACTCCTTTCGAATAGCTAAATTCGATTTAGCTCTAATTGAATAACTAATATTCAATTAACTCTTACGTGTTTAACTCTATTTGAATAAGAAATTCGAATCACTCTAATGTGTTTAACTCTATTCAAATATCTAATTCGAATAACTCATTTCGAATAACTAAATTCGATTAACTCTTTTAACTTTACTCGAATAACTATATTCGATTAACACCTTCTTTCGAATAACTATATTCGATTAACTCTCCGACTAACTCCTTTGGATTAACTAACTTCGAATAACTCCTTTGTATTAACTAACTTCGAATAACTCCTTTGGATTAACTAACTTCGAATAACTCCTTTGGATTAACTAACTTCGAATAACTCCTTTGGATTAACTAACTTCGAATAACTCCTTTGGATTAACTAACTTCGAACAACCAATATTCGATAACTACTCTTCGAATAAATAATATTCGGTAACTCTTCTCAAATGAATAACATTTGATTTCTCCACTCGAATGAACTATATTCGATTACTCTTCCCTCGAATACACTATATTCGATAACTCTACTTCGGATAAGTGATATTCGACAACTCTACTCGATTAACTCTACTTGGATAACTCTAACCGGTCAACTTAACTGGTTTAACCTAACTGGTTAACTCTAACTGGTTAACTCTAACTGGTCAATTCTAACTGATTAACTCAAATGGTTTAACCTAACTGGTTAACTCATCTCGATTAACTGAACTAATCCACTTAGTTTAACTTAGCTAATTCACGTTGATTAACTCTAACTGATTCACTTAATTTAACTCAACTAATTCACTTCGATTAACTCGACCAATTCACTTGGTTTAACTCCTATTTATTTAACAAATAAATATCTCCTTTAGTTTAATTCTATTTATTTAATCTCTAAATAAATATCCTTTATATTTCTTTTAACGAATATAATTCCTTTATATTTTGATTAACAAAATATATCCCCTTATATTCGATTAACATATATATCCCCTTGCATTTGATTTACAAATATAATTCTTTTATATTTGTTTTTACCAACTATATTCCTTTATATTCAGAATCCTTTTTCTTATATATATATATATACATATATATATATAAAATCCCTTGATTTTATATAAACTATTTTCAAAATATACTTTGAAAACCCCTCTCCTACATTCTGGTATTTCTCATGGTATTTAACACACCATATAACAACGATAAATATCGTCCCATCACACATAATCACACAGATTATATACATCACATTATATATCACAATATAAAAATCACAGTAAAATAACTGTTGAGGAATCCAGTTGGATTCCTCCAACCTGTTTCCCTGCACCACAGATGTTAGACAATACAACAACATCGATTTCACTTCACTGTGAAATATTCTGATAGCAGAATCAACATATGACTATTTAACGGTTTATATATATACGTAAATATATATATAAAATCTCTACTAACTGACTAGCAGTTCAAATCAAACAGTCAACACATAGTCAACCAGTCAAACAGATAATATTTTAACAGTTCTAAGAATACAACGTGAAAATAAAACTGTTTAGAGTTTGTGAGATTTACTCACATTGGACTGTTATCGTTAAAACGATTAACTGTCTATGATTTGATTCAGACGGACAATTTATTTTACAATAAATTGTAGCGAGCTCGGATTCACCCCCAGTCAGTGTCATTGTGTTGCTCCCGTCCATATGATCCCAACGCAACTTATTTCGCTGAGTTTCGATGACGTATGAACAAGATACGATGAAATAAAGTAAATACACAATTTCCTTTTTAAAGTTAAACTTAATAAAATTCGAAAATGGGCTTCACCTAAAAACTCATGGCCGAATTCAATTTTCCCACTCGTGTCAGCCCAGACCGAGTTCCCTTCTTCCTCGTTTTCGATCCCGTACATCACTGAACCCATCGCAAGAACAAATGGCCATCTCTGGAAATGCTTCACTCAACAAAACGACCTCCTCCCTTCATAGAAATTCAAACCGACATTACCATCAATTCCCTCTTCACCTCCTCCTTGCTTCCGCGTACCATTATCCCAACTTGAGATCACCCTGTCCGCGCGACTCCAGTGTTCTCCACAAACACTTCGACATGAAATTTGAACCGAGATTCACCACATAAGCACACAAGGTGCGGAATTCCATCACCAAACCAATTGCAATATCCGATTTCAAAAACGATGTTTAAATCGAGATTAAACCCGAACCCTAGCTCGTCGGCTAGCTTTTCATCGAACCAGAATGGAGTTCGAACCCCATAACAACTGTACAAGATCGATGCCCAGACTATTACGAGTTCAACTACACCTATATTAAAATTTATAGATTTTGTTTAGAATTCTTTTGATTTTTCTTCTCACCATTTTTACGGTTGAAAGAAGAATGAAAGAGAGCGGCGGAAAATTTTGATTCTGGAGTTAGGTTTGAGGAAAATTTAAAGTTATTATATAATGGTTTACCCCTTTCCTAGATATTTTCTTTTGATTTTGTGATGGTGGCCTCTCCACGTTATTGTTTAAGCACCAAGGGAAAACTAGCGGCTATGAATTTAGTTGTGAAAATAGATTCTCCTTAGGTTTTAAGTAAATAAAGTTTTAGCGCACCCCGTAACATTTAATTCTATTCACTTACGGACTGGTATTGATAGATGTAAAGATACTGTTGAGAAAAGCAAGGTTTTCCGATCCTAGAAATATAAAAATATCGGTAGTTTAACTC
Organism: Allium sativum; assembly: GCA_030737875.1. Taxonomy (NCBI): domain Eukaryota; kingdom Viridiplantae; phylum Streptophyta; class Magnoliopsida; order Asparagales; family Amaryllidaceae; genus Allium; species Allium sativum. The sequence continues at coordinate 685,962,339 of CM060918.1, read as the reverse complement.
ATATTGTGGAACCCCAAAATATTGATTACAGGGTGCAAAATACTCCAAATAAAAAGGTGCTTATTTAATTAATTAAAAATTACAGAAAAATTCTAAAAATTAAATTATCACTACGTCTCAAAGGCTTGTCTAAATTCGAGGCCAATATTTAATTTAAAATTAAATATATCGATATGGTTCATAGACGATTCCACAGCGACTATTCTAAAATTTGATTTGGACATAAATCAAAATCTACACGACGAAATCCCGATTTTTCTCTTCCATTAGAAATATATACTCCCCCAGCTCCACACGTTTCTTGTTTCACAGAAATCCGGCTTCAAACGGTCCCTGTATATTTAGTTGAAGTTTGAATCGCCAATTAACGAACTGCAGCGCCATTTCAAGCTCGGTTTTAATTATAATTATAAATTATAAGTTCGAACGTTGTACTTTAAGTTATCGATATCGCCAAATCGATATATAAATCATTAAATAAATTAATTATTCGACAGCTATCAAAACGTGCCATTACAGACTTCCCCCCTTAAAATAATTTCGTCCTCGAAATTGCTAAGCTAGGAAAATGCTACCAACTTTACTAAATAGATTCAAATATCTTTTAGTTTACTTCTCAACTCCAGTTTCAACTGAACCATTTAATTTTCAATTAAATTATTAATCCATTCTGGCTAACTGAATTTCCATAAATCATGAGGATGTTCTAACGCCTGGACTTTTCGAAAAATTTCGCCATAACCTCCTTTGTATCGGTCAATATGACAAACCACCCCTCGCCTCTCTAGGCCTCCTCCAATCCAAAAGGAAATCAAAATAGCCAAGCGGCTTGCCAATTCGGCTCATAAAATCCAAACTCATATATGATATAAACTTGTACCTTTTTGTCGGGCATTTAACTCTATCCCTTTCATCTGCTATCACTTCAACATATACCAATGTTATCCATTCCAATTGATTTCCAATCAGTTCATATCCTCAAATCCACATCGAATTTCATTCGAACTCTAATATCAAATTCCAAATTATTGACTTATCAATTTGGTTCCATTCTAGATTATCTCTAATCCCAATTCAATTTTATTTAACTCGGTTCAAGTTAAATTTACACTTACCAATCAATCCATTTAACTTCATTAGTTAATTTTAATTTCAGAACTTAAATTCCTAGGCTCATTTCAAATCAATTTGAAATCATAATGCCAATTCAAAACCTTTGAATTTCTAAACAACTTGTTTTCTCAAAACAATTCAAAAACAAAACCTTTGGTAGTAATCCGTCACTTAGAATTCTAAAATGAACACTGATGATGTCTAGATTCATCATCAGAATCTATTTTCCAGCTATCGAAGTGAGTTTAATAGTATATTCTTTTCAAAATCATTTTAAACCTTTTCATTTTGAAATACCTTTCAAATATTTTCCATATTGCTTGAAAACATTTCAAAATCTCCCAGGAACTTAAAATTTCCTTATTTTAATTCCAAATCTGATCTAAATTCATATTTAATTCAAACTATTTCATATATTACATTCATATGAATTCTGATTTGGTCATTTATAACCATTTCACCCTTTTATAATCTTATTCGATTATAATAACAACCAACATAATAAATATACTATAATAATTTTAAGATATATATTTCTTCTATAAACAAATATATTTTGGGAAAAATTATTTCATTTACCCTCTTTCAAAACGTACCATGACGGTTCATCGTATTCGAGTGTTTAGTAACCCTTATCGATACAGTGGATCAACTGATCGACCAGAATTCATAAGCCACTCAACCAATGAGTCTCCACAATATAAAACCATTTTATATTGAATAACAATTGCGCGCTCATATATATACACTCAAACTCAATCTAGGATATTACTAATCCCATCTCTATCGAGTTATGCCACAGAGCCAAGGTAATCACTTAACTTAAGCTCTGATACCAACTGTAACGGCTGGAAATTTCCGACTCCTCGAGAGTCGGAAATTCCGAGACGTTAGTGAAAGAAAGTAGAGGGTGAGAAAGAAAAGACAGAACTAATAGAATAGAAGAAGAAGAAAAACATCAGAATCATCAGAGTAACACGAATCTCACAGCGGAACGAATAACATATAATATATAACATAACTTTGAAGTAAACAGTTATATATATACAATAGCACTTATCAGAGTACAACACTTACAACACAGCGGAAATAACTATAGCTATAAAATCTTGCAGCCTCCTGCTCCAAGCTCTCCAAGTATATCTGTAAATCCCGACTACTTGACTGCCCGTACAAATTTAGGCACCCAAGAGTTTAGGGAAAACAACAAAGTAAACTCCGGGTCGGTCATGGGACTGGTATGAGTAAAATAGTTTAAACAGGTATAGGGTATGTCATAAGACCACGCCGTAAATACGGAACGGGTTTTTCCTTATGAGTATCTGAACAACTTTGACAAGCAATATCATTGTGATATTATAATAATGTCTAAGTACAAATAGGTATCAATCTAGCAGAAACGCTTGCATCTCACGTTCTACATACATAGTATAAAATCATAAACCGCAGGGCGCTTATCGGAGGATGGATTCCAACAGACAAGGTATGGGGGCACCTTCTGAATAGTGTACTCTAGAGGTGATACACTCAGGGTTCAACAAGAACGTCTTGCAACCCGGCCACACATGACCGCTCACTCATTTAGCTTGAGTGTCGCGAATATATTGCCACCACGGTTATAGGCCATCAAACCGTCATCCGAAGATACAGAATCAAAAAGAAGTATAAATATGAATATTCTCTAGATCGGTGACAATACACCCTGCTTGGGGATGACCCAACTAGCCATGCTACCTAGCCCAACTTTTGTTACTTCCTGGTGTGAGGCTAGAAGCTACGTTTATCTTCAGAACATCTGATCACCATTCACTTTGAATGCCACATCGTCATACCAGCCAAATCACAAATTGACTTACCCAAAAATAACACGGGTATACAGCTAAGAGAAACGAATTCCTCCGCCACCAAACGTGAATACGTTTGAACAGATCAACTTACGCGATCCATTGGATATACTCTGTCAGACCTTCTTCCATATACGTTGTCCTGGGACTGGACAAACCGAAGGCACTATTCAGTATATCCATCTTAGTCACTGTTATCTAAGACTTATACAACAGCCCTTGCACTTTACTCCGTCTTCAATTTATCTTTGGCAGATATTGCTCGCAACGCTTATGCCAATACAGAGTGGTTCTTTGGATAATAATCCAACCGGTCTCTCCATATTAACAACGTTAAAATGGTAAAAACTTTGATAGTCTGTGATTCAACTATCAAATGGAAACATGTCGGTGTACAAACAACGATCTTATTTCCAAATGGAAATTCGATCGATCAATCATCATATACATATATATGTTCATATTTCCTTATTTCATATATTTAGAAAATATATGTTATTAATCATTGGAAAACATTTCCATAGCTTATTTTCACATTACTATTATTTCGCAACTATCAGTCCCTAACTGTAACTAGTATGAGAACAATTCTCTAAGTATCAATCCGGAAGGTCGAAACCAACATCAGATCGTCACTTAGAAAACCGTTCAACTTACCCTCTCCAGTCAGTTTCTGAATTTGTTTAACTCTATTTCTTAAATTCTTATCATGAAAACATTTCATTTTCTATGTTTAGAAAACATATCTGACTATATTTGGAAAACGTTTCCAAAACTCATTTACGGATTTCCAATGAACGTTGTATACAACATCGTTTCGCTTAATCCATTTATCGCTTATTCCTTAACTTTATTCCTAATCAACCTTTTAGATCGAACCACAACTATTCCTTTGTCAATTCTGAAGTCAATCAAGTTGGGATATAATTACCTCTCAGACCTTAATTGAACAACGTCCTTTACTGTGAAATAGATGAAGCTCATCACTCACTTTTTACAATCATCTGTTTACGCAAATTCTCGGATTCAGGTTACGAATCCACTTCTTATATGACAGCGTTTGATTATAACTATAACGTTATAATTCCTACTCGCAAAATATCTAACCTAAATTATGAATTTATTTCCTAACTCGAATAATTTAACAGACACCTAATTTCTAAATCAATAACTAAATCTTGATTTAAACCCTGGAAAGTAAATAGTACTTTCCCGAATTCGCTATAATCGAATTCGACGTATAACTCTCTTTCGAGTAATTTCTATTTGATTAACTCTTCTTCGAATAACCTATATTCGATTATCTCTCTTCGAATAACTCATATTCGAAATCTCTCTCTTTCGAATAAACAATATTTGATCTTTTTCTTTCGAATATGCTATATTCGAAAATCTCCTTTCGATTTACTAATCGATAACTCCTTTCGATCAAACTAAAATCGATAACTCCTTTCGATCAAACTAAAATCGATAACTCCTTTAACTCTATTCGAATAACTAATATTCGACTAACTCCTTTGGATCGACTCATTTGATTAACTCCTTCGAATAACTAATTCGAATAACTTACCTTCGAGTAACCCATATTCGATTTACTCTAACTCGATTTAACTTAATTCTAATCGATTTACTCCATTTCGATTCAACTTAATTCAAATCGATTAACTTAACTCAAATTGATTAACTCCTTTCGAATAGCTAAATTCAATTTAACTCTAATTGAATAACTAATATTCAATTTATTCTTACGTGTTTAACTCTATTTGAATAAGAAATTCGAATCACTCTAATGTGTTTAACTCTTTTCAAATATCTAATTCGAATAACTCATTTCGAATAACAAAATTCGATTAACTCTTTTAACTTTACTCGAATAACTATATTCGATTAACACCTTCTTTCGAATAACTATATTCGATTAACTCTCCGACTAACTCCTTTGGATTAACTAACTTCGAATAACTTCTTTGTATTAACTAACTTCGAATAACTCCTTTGGATTAACTAACTTCGAATAACTCCTTTCGATCAAACTAAAATCGATAACTCCTTTAACTCTATTCGAATAACTAATATTCGACTAACTCCTTTGGATCGACTCATTTGATTAACTCCTTCGAATAACTAATTCGAATAACTTACCTTCGAATAACCCATATTCGATTTACTCTAACTCGATTAACTTAATTCTAATCGATTTACTCCATTTCGATTCAACTTAATTCAAATCGATTAACTTAACTCAAATTGATTAACTCCTTTCGAATAGCTAAATTCGATTTAACTCTAATTGAATAACTAATATTCAATTAACTCTTACGTGTTTAACTCTATTTGAATAAGAAATTCGAATCACTCTAATGTGTTTAACTCTATTCAAATATCTAATTCGAATAACTCATTTCGAATAACTAAATTCGATTAACTCTTTTAACTTTACTCGAATAACTATATTCGATTAACACCTTCTTTCGAATAACTATATTCGATTAACTCTCCGACTAACTCCTTTGGATTAACTAACTTCGAATAACTCCTTTGTATTAACTAACTTCGAATAACTCCTTTGGATTAACTAACTTCGAATAACTCCTTTGGATTAACTAACTTCGAATAACTCCTTTGGATTAACTAACTTCGAACAACCAATATTCGATAACTACTCTTCGAATAAATAATATTCGGTAACTCTTCTCAAATGAATAACATTTGATTTCTCCACTCGAATAAACTATATTCGATTACTCTTCCCTCGAATACACTATATTCGATAACTCTACTTCGGATAAGTGATATTCGACAACTCTACTCGATTAACTCTACTTGGATAACTCTAACCGGTCAACTTAACTGGTTTAACCTAACTGGTTAACTCTAACTGGTTAACTCTAACTGGTCAATTCTAACTGATTAACTCAAATGGTTTAACCTAACTGGTTAACTCGTCTCGATTAACTGAACTAATCCACTTAGTATAACTTAGCTAATTCACGTTGATTAACTCTAACCGATTCACTTAGTTTAACTCAACTAATTCACTTCGATTAACTCGACCAATTCACTTGGTTTAACTCCTATTTATTTAACAAATAAATATCTCCTTTAGTTTAATTCTATTTATTTAATCTCTAAATAAATATCCTTTATATTTCTTTTAACGAATATAATTCCTTTATATTTTGATTAACAAAATATATCCCCTTATATTCGATTAACATATATATCCCCTTGCATTTGATTTACAAATATAATTCTTTTATATTTGTTTTTACCAACTATATTCCTTTATATTCAGAATCCTTTTTCTTATATATATATATATACACACACATATATATATATATAATCCCTTGATTTTATATAAACTATTTTCAAAATATACTTTGAAAACCCCTCTCCTACATTCTGGTATTTCTCATGGTATTTAACACACCATATAACAACGATAAATATCGTCCCACCACACATAATCACACAGATTATATACATCACATTATATATCACAATATAAAAATCACAGTAAAATAACTGTTGAGGAATCCAGTTGGATTCCTCCAACCTGTTTCCCTGCACCACAAATGTTAGACAATACAACAACATCGATTTCACTTCACTGTGAAATATTCTGATAGCAGAATCAACATATGACTATTTAACGGTTTATATATATACGTAAATATATATATAAAATCTCTACTAACTGACTAGCAGTTCAAATCAAACAGTCAACACATAGTCAACCAGTCAAACAGATAATATTTTAACAGTTCTAAGAACACAACATGAAAATAAAACTGTTTATAGTTTGTGAGATTTACTCACATTGGACTGTTATCGTTAAAACGATTAACTGTCTATGATTTGATTCAGACGGGCAATTTATTTTACAATAAATTGTAGCGAGCTCGGATTCACCCCCAGTCAGTGTCATTGTGTTGCTCCCGTCCATATGATCCCAACGCAACTTGTTTCGCTGAGTTTCGATGACGTATGAACAAGATACGATGAAATAAAGTAAATACACAATTTCCTTTTTAAAGTTAAACTTAATAAAATTCGAAAATGGGCTTCACCTAAAAACTCATGGCCCAATTCAATTTTCCCACTCGTGTCAGCCCAGACCGAGTTCCCTTCTTCCTCGTTTTCGATCCCGTACATCACTAAACCCATCGCAAGAACAAATGGCCATCTCTGGAAATGCTTCACTCAACAAAACGACCTCCTCCCTTCATATAAATTCAAACCGACATTACCATCAATTCCCTCTTCACCTCCTCCTTGCTTCCGCGTACCATTATCCCAACTCGAGATCACCCTGTCAGCGCGACTCCAGGGTTCTCCACAAACACTTCGACATGAAATTTGAACCGAGATTCACCACATAAGCACACAAGGTGCGGAATTCCATCACCAAACCAATTGCAATATCCGATTTCAAAAACGATGTTTAAATCGAGATTAAACCCGAACCCTAGCTCGTCGGCTAGCTTTTCATCGAACCAGAATGGAGTTCGAACCCCATAACAACTGTACGAGATCGATGCCCAGACTATTACGAGTTCAACTACACCTATATTAAAATTTATAGATTTTGTTTAGAATTCTTTTGATTTTTCTTCTCACCATTTTTACGGTTGAAAGAAGAATGAAAGAGAGCGGCGGAAAATTTTGATTCTGGAGTTAGGTTTGAGGCAAATTTAAAGTTATTATATAATGGTTTACCCCTTGCCAAGATGTTTTCTTTTGATTTTGTGATGGTGGCCTCTCCACGTTATTGTTTAAGCACCAAGGGAAAACTAGCGGCTATGAATTTAGTTGTGAAAATAGATTCTCCTTAGGTTTTAAGTAAATAAAGTTTTAGCGCACCCCGTAACATTTAATTCTATTCACTTACGGACTAGTATTGACAGATGTAAAGATACTGTTGAGAAAAGCAAGGTTTTCCGATCCTAGAAATATAAAAATATCGGTAGTTTAACTCATATTGTGGAACCCCAAAATATTGATTACAGGGTGCAAAATACTCCAAATAAAAAGGTGCTTATTTAATTAATTAAAAATTACAGAAAAATTATAAAAATTAAATTATCACTACGTCTCAAAGGCTTGTCTAAATTCGAGGCCAATATTTAATTTAAAATTAAATATATCGATATGGTTCATAGACGATTCCACAGCGACTATTCTAAAATTTGATTTGGACATAAATCAAAATCTACACGACGAAATCTCGATTTTTCTCTTCCATTAGAAAAATATACTCCCCTAGCTCCACACGTTTCTTGTTTCACAGAAATCCGGCTTCAAACGGTCCCTGTATATTTAGTTGAAGTTTGAATCGCCAGTTAACGAACTGCAGCGCCATTTCAAGCTCGGTTTTAATTATAATTATAAATTATAAGTTCGAACATTGTACTTTAAGTTATCGATATCGCCAAATCGATATATAAATCATTAAATAAATTAGTTATTCGACAACTATCAAAACGCGCCATTACAAAAACCCTACCAAGCAACATTATTTATCGAATTTCAGAAAAATCTAATTTTCTAAATTCGATTTCTTATGTTACAAAAAGGTGGAAAGCGGAAAACTTCACATCTTCCGTTTTCCTTTTACATACCATTTTCTAACTGTACTTGGATTTTACGAAGCTATTATATAAAGATTCCCTATTTTCCTATCCAAGCACAGCCTACATAAGGAAACTTTCTTTGTTACTGATTTTCTTTTTCGACTTATCTTGGAAAAAATTATTCTTATTCACCTTTTCTCAGAATTTTTCTTTTTTCTTTGACTGCCATGTTTGTTGCTTTACTAAATTTGTTGTTTCCTTTTTAGTTATGCCATCACTCTTTTCTTAGCTTATTTAACTTAATCATGTGATTTTAGTTTAGTTTAATATAAGCCTTCTAGTCCTTCCACTAATACAGGAAAACAGAAGCTATACACAGCTACTACTAAGGGCCAAGAATCTCAGGACTATGTCCCCTTGAGATAAAAAAGTTCAAACCACGGGATCAATGACAGGTTTAGGTGTTACCTTAACTACCCAACATGAGCAAAATAACAGAACGACCCCAATAGAAATGTAATAACGGGTTTTACCCCTAACAGGAAAATTAGCAACAGGATCTAAACACTTACTTGCTATTTAATATCTAGTAGTCACCATTAGTTCTTGTTGTGTACTAACAGTCATTTCCAAGCAACATCCTAGGCTTTTCAATGCTTACGCATTCTACGGGAATTTTACCATTATTACAAGATAATTCTCGCTATATACTACATAGCCTCAAACTTTTCCCATCTTCCCGAGGTACTAATCCTTACCTACTCCATGATTTTTAAAAATGTGGTTTGACTTCCCCATTTTATTTTCCTTCCAAAAGTTAAAAGTGTTAAAATTTCATTTTCCTCACGAAAACTTATTTTTGCCAAACCATAAAAACATGTCATCTTATAAAAAAACATTTTTTTTTCAAATCACAAAAATTGGAGTAGACAAGGACAACTATTACTCATTCAGATTTACAACTATTCTTACAATGTCAGTTCAGTTTCTTTGTGTTAGAATTGTTGACAAAACAAACACATGACTTTTATGGTTTTGTTGAACTAGAATTGCCGGCAAAACAAAGCAATCCTTTTATTGTTTTGATGAATTAGATTTGTCAACAAAACAAAGTCATTATCTTTATTGTTTGTCAAAATAGATCAGTTGAATTAAACCATATATTTTTGTCAAAATATCCGGTTTTGTCAAGACAGATTAGTTGAATCAAATTACACATTTTTGTCAAAATGAACATTTTTGGTCAAATAGATTAGCGAACAGAATTTCAGACTATTTAACTGGGAATGGCTCATTAAATAAGTTATAGTTGGTATTGTAACAACCCGCAAATTCTGAATCAATTTAAAAATTTTATTTTAGAAATTTTAATGGATTTTGAAATTTTAAAATGGTTTATTTTAAATAATAACGAATTTTTTTTATTTAAATCGAAGTTGAAACCAGTAATTTTATTTTATTTACAAAAGGAATTAGAAATAGCGTGGTAGTTTGAAAATTTGAACTTTGACCGACTGTACAGGATGCAAAATAAATCGGATTTTAGTGAAACCAAAAATATTTAAATCTATTTTACAATATCTTTCCAACGAATCCGAAAAATTGAAATTTTATAATGGAAATCAAAAGTTATGCACAGTTTAAAATTCAGAATAGTTGCTGTAGAATTTATATATATATATATATATTAATATTAAAAATAGCCATTTTCAAAGGACCTCCATTTTCGACAAAACCACTTTTGTTGGATCCGGAATGTCAAATTATTGCTAGGTTTCAATTTACATAATTTTTAGAATTAATATGTGAGCGTGGCAAAAGAAAATGTGTTTTGTCCAGTTCAGTCAATTTGGATTGACCAGAAAATGGCCATTTTTCAAACGGTCTCGGAATTCGACGAAATTAGTCTTGTTAGAACCGTATCATCAAAACAAAGCTAGAAATATTTTTTTGTAATTTTTAGAGTTAGTATGTGGCCCTGGTAAATTTAAATGTACGACTAAATTAAACAATTAAATGATTTATATTTTAATTTAAAGAAAAACATATCGTAACGGCCGAACTAGGTTATGAAACATTTTCCATTGTGTCCGGGATGGGGGTATTTAGCTAGGAGTGATACTCGTTAGGTTTGATTTGGAGTTTGGTATGATACAGGAGTTATATTGAATTTAAATGGAAATAAATAAATAAATAAAATAAAATTACTCTATAAATACACTGTAAATACGCTATACCCTAACTCAAAAATACTCTACAAAACAAAGCTATCCTTTTATTTGATGAAATAGATTTGTCAACAAAACAAAGTCATTATCTTTATTGTTTGTCAAAATAGATCAGTTGAATTAAACCATATATTTTTGTCAAAATATACATTTTTATCAAGATAGATTAGTTGAATCAAATTACACATTTTTGTCAAAATGAACATTTTTGGCCAAATAGATTAGCTAAACAAAAATAGTTATTTTGTCAAAATATAATAGTTGAAGCAAATTTACATTTTGTAAAATACGATTGTTGAAAACAAAAATCACATTTTTGTTAATTAGATTTGGAATAAAACAAAATCACATTTTTTGTTAAATAAAAGGGTTAAACACAAATAGCATTTTTGTGAAATAGGTTTGTGTTACAACAGAAATATTCATTTTGATAAAATAGAATTGTCAGCAAAATGGATGTATCACTTTTTATATATTTTGTTGAAATAGAATTTATATTGCAAATATAAGAATCATCTTTATTTGAAAAACATACTTTAAAATTTGTAAGCGTAATAAAGAATCATTTACATTTTCACAACACACCTTAGGATTTGTATGTAAGAAAAAGTGACATTTTAATGTGTCAATGTATACATTAAAGTTTGTATGCCATTTAAAATAAAACATTTTTATGTGTTAAGTTATACATTGGAAATATAAACAAATAAAATTATCTCTTTTATTTGTTAAAATTAAAAATAGAAATTTGCATACAAATAAAGAAAAATGAAAATTATCTTTTCATTGGTCATCAGCAATAATGACATATAAATAAATTACATTCTATTAGATATTATAAGTGTATAAGGAAATTATACGAGTCCAATACATTTTTATTCAGCACTAAGAATATAATAACATGTTTGTTCATTATCATCAACAGGTTAGCAGTATTAAAATTGGTTAAATTCATTAACCAATTATTTATTTATATGAACTGTTGTTGGCTGAAAACCCCACACGGGTACTGGGATGATAATTGATATACACTAGTCCCAATATTTATTTGTATATCAATTGATAGATTGACAGACTGCGATGAGCGTTATTATTTCATTTTAATGCTCACACAGTTGTGAACTTCACTATGGATGTTGAATGGATGGTTTGATGATTATTTATCATTTGTTGTCATTTACATACGATGTATGAAATCCATACAACCGAAGTTACATGGTAAATGATTGAGTCGCTTTCCGATTCAGAATCTCTTTTATATAAAGAATATTTTAAACAAAGAATTTCTTTTAAATAAAGAATATTGTAATATAAAAAATATTTTACATAAGGAACCTTTTTTATGTAAAGAATATTTTTAAATAATGAATATTGTAAAATATTATTCAACAAAGAATAAAATGATGATTTCTATGTCCGTTTTCGGATGGACACCAAAGATAAAAATATATTTTATCGAGATGAACTAGTTATTAACCAGAATAAATCTTTTAAAATAAGATTTAATGTAGTATTCTAATTTAATAATATTTAGTTGGAATTAAATAAAAGAATTGGATTTTGGGTTGTCGTGGATGGTGTCTTAAATAACACTGTTCTTGAACCCCTTATTAAAGAATAAATTTTTTAATTAAGATTTTTAGGGTTCCAATTATATTTATTAGTTGTAATAAATTGATATGTGAATTGGGTTTACCGTGAACTATGTTTTAAATGACATTTGTTTTTTAACCCAATTAACAGTGAAAATATAAGTTGGAAATTATAAATCTTTTTATTAAGATTTAAAAAGAAAATTTCCAAAGTCAAGTTTTCCAATTTAATATATTAAATTGGAATTTAATGGAAATTTGATTGATAATAATCGAGATAGGCTTCTGTAAAAGAAGACTGTTACTATATATGGAATTTTAAAAGGCTTTGCCGTTATTCCATTTATATTATTAATCTGATACGGAAATTTATATCGATTATATATTGATTTGCTTTCTGTGAAAATTCCATATTTAATGGAAGATGATTTTGGGTTTATCGTGAACAATGTTTTAAATGACATTAGTTCTTTAACCCAATTAAAGACAAGATTAATTTCTTAAAATTAAATAATCATAAAGTAATGATTTTTGATATTAAAATCAAATTGGGGTTTGATGAATCTTTAAAAAGAAAACTAAAGAATAAGATTCAAAAGAATTTATCTTTGATAAATTGATGGGATCATTTCCCTAATGATATGAATATTTTATTTAAAGAATATTCTGAATTGGAATGAGGCGCTGGATGTGTCTTTATAACACCTTATTTTTAATTATAAAATTCCCGAGTTATTTGGAAAGACCGGGTTTAACCCATTCTGAATAATTACTACGACGATTAAAGTCAAAGACATTGAAGACGGTGGATGAAGACCGGCGATCTTCACATCGAATGGACAAATACTGATGCCCGACATTGGCTTGCTACCAGTAAAGGGTTAAAGTGGTAGTTTGTCCGGACGTACTTGTTGATTGTCCGGATATGCGAGCACCTCACTTCCGTATTGGATATACGGGACGAGGAATAAGGTGACTCCGGTTTCGTTCAGACCCAGGACGGACCTGTAAATGGATGTGTGTCTGACATTGAATTTCATTCCATGTATATTAAATTGATTTCTATTTAATATATATCTGTGGTGGTGGAGAATTTATTCTCTTGCTTAACATCCTTCTTTGAGACGCACGAGCTCAGAGGTTATATATTAGTAGTAATCGACCGCATGGCCTGAATTGTCAATGTGGCACGCCAAGATGCAAATGATCAAGGCTTTTGTTGAAAATAAGAGCCTTCTGGGACGATCAAAGCACGACCTATTTAGGTGTAGCTTTGTGTATAGCATGACTTCGCGATCCTTACACCCCGGTATGAGTCAAAAACGGAGCAAGGGAACATAGGGAGTGCACACGTTTCTTTCTAGCTAGAAGTGGTGTCAGCGACTTACCAGCCTTGACATTTTGCTTATATGGATGATGGAATTTTCGAGGCCTCGGATTTATTTGTCGCCAATGGCTGTGTTATAGGTTCAATAGGACCAGGAAGCGTGTGTTCAGGAATTGCCAATCCACTAAAGTATTTGTGGACCGGCCCTGCAGGATCCAAGGGTTCTCCAGCGTCTGAATCTTGAGACATTGCTAGAGTGTCTCGAATCGGTAACGAGATCGTTACTAGCATTGACTCTTGATGGAAACCCAATTTCCAATACGACATTACGGTTTTGATTGTAGTACTAATATGGCGATATAGTAGGATGGGGTACTATGCCGTCTATGATTGATACATTATTATTGAAATGTTTTTGAAACATATATACACTAGTAATAATATCAAATCCGTTTTTATCGTATCAAGAATTTTTAACCATTATAAGGTAAAACTCTATCCTCCGATTTGCGTTGCATTGTGTGATGGGACTTGATTCTTATAATGGTTTCATTTTTCTAAAAAGCATTGCGTTGCTTAACGATTTACTTTATTTCATGCACTGGCAATCCAATGGAGTAAACCCCTTACGCGCTAGTGGTGTGGTCCTATGATTTGCCCTCTTATTAGATAAGTTAAGTAAGATTTCTCATGCCAGTCCCATGACTGACCCGTAATTTGTTTCACTTTGCAAACTTGGGTGCCCTCTTTTCCACACGTGTAGTCGAGTAGCTTATTTTGCAAATATATTGAGCAGGATTCTAGGTCGAAGCTTAAAGCTGTGTCCAGAGCATTGATAGACTTTCAGTGTGTAATTTAATTGTTCCGCTACAGTGTATTACATTTATTGTAATTTAATTTTTCTGCTGTATTATATTCGATGTACTCTGATATATTCTATACTCTGATGTAACATTATTATAATGTTTAAAAAAGTCTTATGTTATTTGTTCTAATATGTTGTATCCCCAAAGTTAACGTATGCGGGATTTGAACGGTCTTGGTCGATTTAGCGACTGATTAGGTCCGGGCATAATCCGTATCATTACAATTGTTATCAGAGCTCTAGTTAGCTCAAATCTTTGGGGTACAACTCTTTAGAACGGAACAAAAGACTCATCAGAGGTAGGATTAGTTATATCCTATAAAAGAATACTTATTAGAGATAGGGTCAGCAGTATCCTAGAATGAGAAAACTCGTTAGATATAGGGTTAGAAATGCCCTAGAATGAGTTCAGAGCGACAAGTCTATAATTAACATATTTGTGATTATATATATAATCTGGTCTTAGAAAATATGATTTTTGAACATATAAAAGTTATATATATTTAAAAAGTAAATCAACTAATAAAATTACTGTAACCAATAAAAGAATGAAAGTTGAGTTGGTTAATTAAACAACATTTAGCTCCGTTCCTTTTCGAGGATGGAAAAATTTTAAGTGGGGGAGATTGTAACAACCTGAAAATTCTGAACCAATTTAAAATTTTTATTTTAGAAATTTTAATGGATATTGAATATTTAAAATGGTTTATTTTAAATAATAACGACAATTTTTTTTAAATCGAAGTTAAAACGAATAATTTTATTTTAATTATAAAAGGAATTAGAAATAGCGCGATAGTTTGAAAATTTGAATTTGAACTTTGACCGACTGTACATGATGCAAAATAAATCGGATTTTAGTGAAACCAAAAATATTTAAATCTATTTAACAATATCTTTCAACGAATCCGAAAAATTAAAATTTCATGGCGGAAATCAAAAGTTATGCCCAGTTTAAAATTCAGAATAGTCGTTGTAGAATATATATATATATATATATATATTAAAAATAGCCATTTTTCAAATGACCTCCGTTCTCGACGAAACCACTTTTGTTGGATTCGGAATGTCAAATTATTGCTAGTTTTCAATTTTCATAATTTTTAGAATTAATATGTGAGCGTGGCAAAAGAAAATGTGTTTTGTCCATTTTAGTTAAGGGTGCGTTTTTTACAGGTCCCTATTAAGTTTCAAAATATAAAAAAAACCCGGTGATAAAAAAAATAAAGAATACGTCCCTGTTTTTGAATTTCCACTCAACAAATTCCTGATGTACCCTTACGCAGCTATCGCTCCTATCATTTCGCTGAAAAAATCTCGCTCAAAAAAAAAAAAAAAAAAAAGATTACTCAATCTACCGCTCCTATCATCTCGCTCAAATCATGTCGCTAAAAAAAAAAGAGTACTCAGTCGATCGCTCCTATCAACTGCTCAAATCCCTAAACCTACAATTCTACAAAACCGTAGATCACTCCAGAACCTATTTGTAGACATGTACTCAGTCCGATCGCTCTTCTATCTCGCTCAAAACACAAATTCCACGACTTTGCAGAATTCTGGATCAATAAAAATCAAAAACGTCCTGTTTTGCTTTGCTGTCGACATATTCAAGTACAAGAAACATCAAAAAAAGTTGTTAAGCTAATTGTTTTTTTTGTTCTGTATGATTGTAAGCAAGCACGCTTATGAATTAAATGTTTGAATGCATTTATTCGTAATAGAAGCACGTTGGAATTTCAGAATTAAACAATTCAGCAAAATAACAATAAAATCTGCATATTTATATGCATATATTCTGGATATGTGCATACATATATACATATATTCTATATGATTTTTGTCTGATTGCTTGATAAAAAGATACATACAGATATGTACATTTATGTAAATTTAGTGTATAAGATATCACACAGTTGTAGTTTTAAGAAGAAAAAAAATGATTACTAGTTTATTTGAGTAATATTTGCATAATTTTGTGCAAGTTTGAAGAAAATGTGCATATATTTATGCAAATATCATTAAAAATTCGACCGTATACATATTTAATGTATGCATTTTTGTAGAATTTATAAATGTTTTGTAGAATGGTTGAAAAATTTTCTTCAGTAAATATATGCAGATATTCATATTAATTGCATATTTGTATACTAAAATTTCATTAACTTAACAATATTAAATATAGAGGGTTAGAAAATTTGCATAAACTTGTGTAAACATTTAGAATACTTGCATAATATAATGCAAAATTTTGTTAAGTGAGTATATTATGCGATTAATGAATTCAGTTGCATATACATGTGCAGATATGCTACAAAAATGCATATGTACGTACAATTATTAAACTTATATGCATGTATTATAACCACTTGTGTATTTATATATGTCGTTGCTTCGGTGAGTTTTTCTTCAATCCTTATATAAATAAGTTTTGTAAGTTCAAATTTTTATTGCCATTACACGGTGAATTTTCAAGGTTTTTATGCTAATAAATCCTGTAAGTCTTTTGTCTCCGACTTTTTTTTTTTAATATGAAAAACCAAACAATTAGATACAAATATTACATAAAATTCCATACATTTATGCAACTAAGTGAAATAATTGCATAATAAGATATCACACAGTTGTAGTTTTAAGAAGAAAAAAAATGATTCCTAGGTGATTTGAGTAATATTTGCATAATTTTGTGCAAGTTTGAACAAAATGTGCATATATTTATGCAAGTATCATTAAAAATTCGACCGTATACATATTTAATGTATGCATTTTTGTAGAATTTATAAAATTTTTGTAGAATGGTTAAAAAAATTCTTCAGTAAATGTATGCAGATATTCATATTAATTGCATAGTTGTATACTAAATTTTCATTAAGTTAACAATATCAAATATAGAGGGTTAGTAAATTTGCATAAACTTGTGTAAACATTTAGAATACTTGCATAATATGATGCAAAATTTTGTTAAGTTAGTATATTATGCGATTAATGAATTCAGTTGCATATACATGTGCAGATATGCTACAAAAATGCATATGTACGTACAATTGTACTGCATATCTTGTAGCGTAAACTGTTGTGAATTTTTTCGTGTTGATTTAAATTTAGTTCAGTATTTAAATGATAATTATGTGTTTTTAACAGTTATTATTGTTCAGAATCTTTAGTTATGCATTTTTCCTATATAGTTGGGTAGAAATATGCAATTATTATGTATAGTTGCATAGATATATGCACTTATACGGCATATCTATATCAACTTTGCCTATTTAGTGCATATGTGAATAAATGTTTGCATTTATAAGCCTACATATTAACATTTATTTGTTTGCAGTTTTCCTGTTACATATTATGTAATACTTTTGCAGTTCTGTTCATACAGATAGAATTTTAAACATCAAAGACAACATCAGATAGTTGATTAATACTGCAAATATTTGCTGTTATGTAAGCAATTATTTTTGAAAAAATGCATAGGTGTATGCAAGTATTCAAAAAATTTCATAGATAAAAAATTTAGAGCATTCGCATATATGTATGCAACTAGAAGTAATACTTACGTACAGGTAAGTTTGAAAAAAACATCATCGTCTGTTGGAGTAATTATGCAGATATTTGCTGTTACGTAAGCAAGTATATTGAAAAAATGCATATAAGTATGCAAAATATTATGAATAAATGCACAGAAGAACACAACATTTCATACTGTCATAAGCAATTAGAACAACTCAATTTAATACATAAAATAACAAATTAATTCAATTTAGAAACTACATAATCATATCCACCAGTTCGAAAATAAAATATCAGTCGACATTGTATTAATGTATATAAACACCGCTTTACACCGTTTTAATCACTAGGTTTGTTTTCGTAATTACAGCTACTTCATAATTAATAATGCTCCCTCTTTTTCAACATCTAGCACATGAACATCTTCTAGGATAGGTCTCTGTAATAAGAAGTGAAAAGTTAATAAATATAAAAAAGTTATAAATATGTGCGCACAAGTGTGCAAGCATTCTGAATATATGCACAAATATGTGCAAACATTCTGGATAAACTTAGGAAAGCTCGGAAATAATGTTGACACATACACACACGTGTGCAAATATTCCGAACATATGCACAATAGTGTAAAATTATAGTTAAAAAAAGCACAAGCACGTGTTTTAACAATATTTGCATATTAGTATGCTCATATTAAGAATATATGCAAAGCGTAATACACATGTTTTAACAATATCTGCATATTAGTATGCACATATTCACAACTTATGCATATTTTTATACATAAATATAGTGAAAATTTAATAAATAAAACTGAACGATGTATAATAACGTTAAAACTTTGTACAATAATTAATAAACAATTCATCAACAAAACTGTACAAATAAAGAAGATCATATTAATCAATCAACAAAGATCGAGTAATCCTGAATATATGCTCATCCGTATACACCAGTTATAACAATAGTTGCATATTTTTATGCAAATACTAACAAATTATGCATATTTATATACACATATTCAGAATATGTGAACAAATATATTGCCAACCTAAACAAATAAATCGGAGGGATCTGTAATAACACTAAAACTATATACAATATTGTCAATCGTCAAGTCTGTACAATTAGGCTCAGATTAGATTAATCAAATAACAGAGATCGAACAAAAAATGATAACCGTACAAAATAAAAATAATCAAAAAGTATAAATTACCTTGAAGAATAAACAATCAATATATTAATCAAGGATGGACGTCATTTAATTGCTGAACAAATTC
The DNA here is from genome assembly GCA_030737875.1 of Allium sativum. Lineage (NCBI taxonomy): Eukaryota > Viridiplantae > Streptophyta > Magnoliopsida > Asparagales > Amaryllidaceae > Allium > Allium sativum. The sequence continues at coordinate 685,943,010 of CM060918.1, read as the reverse complement.
TGAGCACCGTAAATTTTAGATCGACGGAAAGAGAAAATTGGGAACGATGGTGGCGCCGCCATGAAACAAAACAATATGATACTGGAAAAAAAATAAAACCCTAATACTTTTTCAAAATACATAAATGACGGCGTGTATTATGTAAAAAAGGGTAGTTCTGTAAAAAAACGTGCGGCTATTTGAAAATAGGGATGAAATTTATATGTTTCTAAAGGGGAGGATGTGAGCCTAATTAAGTTTGCTTTTAGGGATGTGTGCCTAATTTTCACTTTAGTTAATTCGAATCGACCAAAAAATGGCCATTTTTCAAACGGTCTCAAAATTCAATGAAATTAGTCTTGTTAGAACCGTATCATCAAAACGAAGCTAGAAATAATTTTTCTGTAATTTTTAGAGTTAGTATGTGGCCCCGGTAAATTTAAATGTACGACTAAATTAAATAATTAAATGATTTATATTTTAATTTAAAGAAAAACATATCGTAACGACCGAAATGGGTTACGAAACATGTTCCATTTTGTCCGGGATGGGGGTATTTAGCTAGGAGCAACACTTGTTTGGTTTGATTTGGACTTCGGTATGATACAAGAGTTATATATAATTTAAATGGAATTAAATAAATAAATAAATAAATAATACTCTATAAATACAGTGTAAATACGCTACAGGCTAACTCAGAAATACGGCCGCCACCATCTCAATTCCACGACCACCGTTTCTCCTTCCTTCTTCCCTCAAAATCTCCTCATTCACTCGCTAAAACCCATCCACTCTTTTGACAATTTCATAGAAAATCGAACCACCTTCACATCCATACGGTTTTCAACCCCTGCCACTGCCTGAATCAACCCCACTGACAACGAGAAGGCCCGCTGTTCGAGCCGCCGCATCGCCTAATCCGACGATCGAGTCCGCGGTCAGGGGGGGTCCACGGGTGTGCCTTCCGAGGCTCTTCGACGCTGCACGGGTCAATCGGCTTCTTGCTTCACCAATTTGGAGAATTTTTGAACCCTAAATACAAACAAAATGGGTTTGGTGTCGGCCTTAGTTCTGAACAAAGAAGAAGGTATAAATCCTAATTAAATTAATTGATTAATTAATTAATTTAGTAATTAACGTTCAAAATGCTATAACTCTTTTGTGCGAGGTCCGTTTTACGAACCGTCAGAAGCGTTGGAATCGTCTTTCCACGATCTACAGCATGAAACAAACCAAATCTGGAATGGAGCACACTGGAAATTCAGCCAAATTTGAACGCGAACAGAAATTCAGACAAATCGATGTGAGATCTCCTTTCTAAATTATTAAAAATAATTTATTATCGTGTCATAGAAATATCTGAAATCATATATGAAATTTTGTTATTGTTATTCATGATTTGTTGCATTGATTGATGTTATTGTATAGATCTGCCGACTCGATGAAATAATTGCGTTGAAAACAATAGGAACAAAAATAGAATTTTGTTCATATGATTTTAGTTTAAAAAAAAAACTAGAATATTATTCATATGATAATTGTGATGAAACAAAATAGAAAACAAATATCATTTTTGGTTGTTATGATTTTGTCATAATAAAAATGCCACCTTTGTTGGTATGATTTTGTCATAATAAAAATGTCACTTTGGCTGTCATGGTTTTTGTCACAATAAAATATCACTTTTGTTGATAGGAATTATTGTCAAAACAAAAATAGAATTTTTGTTGATATGATTTTTATTAGAAAACAAGAATGAAATTTTGTTCATTTGAATTTTTGCATGAAAACAAAATTTGATTTTTGTTCATGGAATTTGTATTAAAAAAGAGAATACATTGTTATTTCATGTCTTTTTGTTGTAATAAAAATGAGACCTTTATTTATATCACTTTTGTGGTAATAAAAATGAAAATCTTTATTCATGTAATTTTTGTTGTAACAAAAATGGATCTTATTTTCATGATATTTTTGTTGAAACAAAATGAACTTACTTTCATGTTATTTTTGTTGAAACAAAAATAGAACTTATTTTCATGTTATTTTTGTTGTAACAAAAATGAAACTTATTTTCATATGATTTTTTTTTTTTGAAAACAAAAATGACACATTCTCCATTGTAATAAAAATATACATTTGTTAATATGATTAATTCTTGTTGTAAACAAAAATGACACATTTATCATTCTCATATTTTTGTAACAAAATTATACTTTTGTTCATCTCATTTTGGTTGTAACAAAAATATATTCTTGTTCACTTCATTTTAGTTGAATTAAAAATAACCCTTTTATCAAAACATGATAGTTGAAATAAAAATAACTTTTTTGTCAAAACATGATTATTGAAATAAAAATATAGATTTTGTCAAAACATGTCAATTGAAATAAAAATAACATTTTTGTCAAAACATTTTAGTTGAAGTAAAAAATTATATTCTAATGTAGTTTAGTTTTCAATAAAAAGAATAGATTTAAATGTCACATTTTTATTTTCATTTTAGATGCAATAAAAATGGTAGTTTTAAAAATAACATTTTTACTGTCGTTTTAGTTACAATAAAAAAGATAGAATTAAAAATCATGTTTTTATTTGTCATTTGGTTTCAATAAAATGAGTAAACATTAAAAAAATACATTTTCAATGTAATTTTGTTTCCATTAGAAAGAATGAAACATTTTTGTTCATTAAAAATGGTTAAACAAAAATATACCTTTTTGTTCATTAGAATGAATGGGACATTTTAGTTCATTAGAAAGAATGAATACATTTTTGTTCATTGAAAAGGATTAAACAAAAATAAACATTTTTTGTTAATTAAAAAGGGTTGAAAACAAAAATACTCATCTTTGTCAATATAGAATAGATAAAACAAAAATACTCAATTTTGACAATATAGTGTAGTTAAATAAAAAAACATTTTTTTTTGTCAATTAGTGTAGTTGAAATAAAAACATTCATTTTTGTCAAATTAGAATGATTGAGTAAAATATACATCTTTTTGTCAAAACACATTAGTTGAAATCAAATTTGTCGCTTTTATCAAAGTTGAAACAAATTGGTCACTTTTGTCAAATTATAATAGTTAAAACAAACATATCACTTTTAATTGTTTTGTTGAGTTAGAATTGTCGACAAAACAAACACATCACTTTTATGGTTTAATTGAGTTAGAATTGTCGACAAAACAAACACATCACTTTTTTGGTTTTGTTGAATTAGAATTGCCGACAAAACAAAGCTATCCTTTTTTTGTTTTGATGAAATAGATTTGTCAACAAAACAAAGTCATTATCTTTATTGTTTGTCAAAATAAAACAGTTGAATTAAACCATATATTTTTGTCAAAATATACATTTTTTTCAAGATAGATTAGTTGAATCAAATTACACATTTTTGTCAAAATGAACATTTTTGGCCAAATAGATTAGCTGAACAAAAATAGTTATTTTGTCTAAATATATAGTTGAAGCAAATTTACATTTTGTAAAATATGATTGTTGAAAACAAAAATGACATTTTTGTTAATTAGATTTGGAATAAAACAAAATCACATTTTTTGTTAAATAAAAGAGTTAAACACAAATAGCATTTTTGTGAAATAGGTTTGTGACAACATAAATATTCATTTTGATAAAATAGAATTGTCAGCAAAATGGATGTCTCACTTTTTATACATTTTGTTGAAATAGAATTTATATTGCAAATATAAGAATCATCTTTATTTGCAAAACATACTTTAAAATTTGTAAGTGAAATAAAGAATCATTTATATTTTAACAACACACCTTAGGATTTGTACGTAAGAAAAAGTGACATTTTAATGTGTCAATGTATACATTAAAGTTTGTATGCCATTTAAAATAAAACATTTTTATGTGTTATGTTATACATTGGAAATATAAACAAATAAAATTATCTCTTTTATTTGTTAAAATTAAAAATAGAATTTTGCATACAAAGTAGGAAAATGAAAATTATCTTTTCATTGGTCATCAACAGTAATGACATATAAATAAATTACATTCCATTGGATATTAGAAGTGTGTAAGGAAATTAAACGAGTCCAATACATTTTTATTCAGCACTAAGAATATAATAACATGTTTGTTCATTATCATCAACAGGTTAGCAGTATTAAAATTGGTTAAATTCATTAACCAATTATTTATTTATATGAACTATTGTTGGCTGAAAACCCCACACAGGTATTGGGATGATAATTGATATACACTAGTCCCAATATTTATTTGTATGTCAATCGATAGATTGACAGGCTGCGATGAACGCTATTATTTCATTCTAAGGCACACACAGTTGTGAACTTCAGTCTGGATGTTGAATGGATGGTTTGATGATTATTGATCATTTGTCGTCATTTACATACGATGAATGAAATCCATATAACCGAAGTTATGCGGTAAATGATTGAGTCGCTTTCCGATTCAGAATATCTTTTATATAAAGAATATTTTAAACAAAGAATTTGTTTTAAATAAAGAATATTGTAATATAAAGAATATTTTACATAAGGTACATTTTTATATAAAGAATATTTTTAAATAACGAATATTGTAAAATATTATTCAACGAAGAATAAAATGAGTATTTCTATGTCCGTTTTCGGATGGACACCAATGATAAAAATATATTTTATCGAGATGAACTAGTTATTAACCAGAATAAATCTTTTAAAATAAGATTTAATGCAGTATTCTAATTTAATAATATTTAGTTGGAATTAAATAAAAGAATTGCATTTTGGGTTGTCGTGGATGGTGTCTTAAATAACACTGCTCTTAAACCCCGTATTAAAGAATAAATCTTTTAATTAAAATTTTTAGGGTTCCAATTATATTTATTAATTGTAATAAATTGATATGTTAATTGGTTTACCGTGAACTATGTTTTAAACGACAGTTGTTCTTTAACCCAATTAACAGTGAAAATATACGTTGGAAATTATAAATCTTTTTATTAAAATTAAAAAAGAAAATTTCCAAGGTCAAGTTTTCCAATTTAATATATTAAATTGGAATTGAGTGAAAATTCGATTGATAGTAATCGAGATAGGCTTCTGTAAAAGAAGACTGTTACTGTATATGGAATTTTAAAAGGCTTTGCCGTTATTCCATTTATATTATTAGTCTGATACGGAAATTTATATCGATTATATATTGATTTGATTTCTGTGAAAATTCCATATTTAATGGAAGATGATTTTGGGTTTATCGTGAACAATGTTTTAAATGACATTAGTTCTTTAACCCAATCAAAAGATTAATTTCTTAAAATTAAATAGTCATAAAGTAATGATTTTTGATATTAAAACCAAATTTGGGTCTGATGAATCTTTAAAAAGAAAAGTAAAGAATAGGATTCAAAAGAATTTATCTTTGATAAATTGATAGGATCATTTCCCTAATGATATGAATATTTTATTAAAAGAATATTCTGAATTGGAAAGAGGCATTGGATGTGTCTCTATAACACCTGATTTTTAATTATAAAATACGCTAGTTATTCGGAAAGACCGGGATTAACCCATTCTGAATAATTACTACGACGATTAAAGTCAAAGACATTGAAGACGGTGGATGAAGACCAGCGATCTTCACATCGAATGGACGACTACTGATGCCCGACATTGGCTAGCTACCTGTAAAGGGTTAAAGTGGTAGTTTTTCCAGACGTACTTGTTGATTGTCCGGATATGCGAGCACCTCACTTCCGTATTGGATATACGGGACGAGGAATAAGGTGACTCCGGTTTTGTTCAGACCCGGGACGAACTTGTAAATGGATGTGTGTCTGACATTGAATTTCAATCCATGTAAATTAAATTGATTTCTATTTAATATATATCTGTGGTGGCGGAGAATTTATTCTCTTGCTTAACACCCTTCTCTGTGACGCACGAGATCAGAGGTTATATATTAGTAGTAATCGATCGCATGGCGTGAATTGTCAATGTGGCACGCCAAGATGCAAATGATCAAGGCTTTTGTTGAAAATCAGAGCCTTGTGGGATGATCAAAGCACGGCCTATTTAGGTGTAGCTTTGTGTATAGCATGACTTCGCTAGCCTCACACCTCGGTATGAGTCAAAAACGGAGCAAGGGTACGCAGGGAGTGCACACGTTTCTTTCTAGCTAGAAGTGGTGTCAGCGACTTACCAGCCCTGACATTTTACTTATGTGGATGATGGAATTTTTGAGGCCTTGGATTTATCGGTCACCAATGGCCGTGTTATAGGTTCAATAGGACCGGGAAGCGTGTGTTTAGGAATTGTCAATCCACTAAAGTATTTATGGACCGGCCCTGCAGGATCCAAGGGTTCGCCAGCGTCCGAATCCTGAGACATTGCTAGAGTGTCTCGAATCGGTAAGGAGACCGTTTCGAGCCTTAACTCTTGATGGAAACCCAATTTCCAATACGACATTACAGTTTTGATTTTAGAACTAGTATGGCGACATAGTAGGATGGGGTACTATGCCGTCTATGATTGATACATTATGATAGAAATGTTTTTAAAACATATATACACTAGTAATATTATCAAATCCGTTTTTACGTATCAAGCATTTTTGACCATTATAAGGTAAAACTCTTTCCTCTGGTTTGCGTTGCATTGTGTGATTGGACTTGAGTCTTATAATGGTTTCATTTTTCTAAAAAGCATTGCATTGTTTAACGATTTACTTTATTTCATGCCCTAGCAATTCAATGGAGTAAACTCGTTCCGCGTTAGCGGCATGGTCCTGTGATTTGCCTTCTTATTAGATAAGTTAAGTAATATTTCTCATACCAGTCCCATGACTGACTCGTAGTTTGTTTCACTTTGCAAACTCGGGTGCCCTCTTTTCCAAACGGGAAGTCGAGTAGCTTATTTTGCAGATATATTGAGCAGGATTCTGGATCGAAGCTTAAAGCTGTGTTCAGAGCATTGATAGACTTCCAATGTGTAATTTAATTGTTCCGCTGCAGTGTATTACATTTATTGTAATTTAATTTTTCCGCTGTATTATATTCGATGTACTCTGATATATTCTTTACTCTGATGTAACATTATTATAATGTTTATAAAAGTCTTCTGTTATTTGTTCTAATGTGTTGTATCCCCAAAGTTAACGTATGCGGGATTTGAACGGTCTTGGTCGATTTAGCGATCGATTAGGTCCGGGCGAAATTCGTATCGTTACATTTCAACTAGGTGCAAACATCTACTCTATTCTTAATTTCTACAACTTATTATTGTTGTATATGACGTAGTTGTATACACAGTTATATGATTTTTGTTTGATGATAACAACCAAATATATATTATTTATAAATGTGTTTGGTGTTCTATTGTTTCACTACAAATAGAAATATAATATTTATATTTAAATAAAATATGACTGTACAGAAATTTAAATTTTAACACAGTATTTTATTTAAATATAATATTTTATTTTAATATCAAACAATACAATTTTTATACTCCACTATTTATACATCTCACTGATATTCATTACAGTACAATAAATTTCATTATATACAATTCCCCTCACTACATACACTCTGTTACTCTGTTTACAGTTTCAATTGTACAAACACTCAGACTTACTCATATACACATTTTTCACACTGTTCTTGTCTTCAATCTTCTGTCTTCACAACATCTTTACTGTCAGTCCAGTCATCATCTTCTTACCTATCACATGAAACACACACACAGTACAATGCAATAGAAATAAAACTATATACGCGCAAATATAAATATATATTTTAAAATTTTATTTGCATTAGATTTCTAGTGTGCTTCTCATCATTTTTCATGACTTGATCTGATATGTATATACGCATTGATCAGCCTCAACATACTACACTGGTTTGCTGATCAGAACAATTGATTCTGAACAACCACAACACAGTGCAGCAGTCTGTTGATAAAAAAAATCACATGTGCACGATATATGTATACACACACTTTTGTGTATATATACACATATATAAATGTACAGGTAAATATAGTCGAGCCCTACTCAAAGCAAATATATGGGCCATGCACAAGTCAAACCAGAATGGCCAACCAACGCAGCATAATCTCAATGGTGAAAAAAAATGACAATTTCAAGCATGAATACATGTTCTGGTCGAACCATGTGTATACATGGCTCAACACAGTGTGCACATACAACATTGCAGCTCAAATCCATTTAAGAGGACATGATACAGCTATAAGAACAGCAACGATCAAGCATGGATGGTTCAAGTTCAAACATGCTACAGAATGGACATAACAGGTGCAATTCATAAGACAACAGAGCACAAGATGGAGAAAGGTGTCATTCATGAAGCATTTCAAGATAGTATACACATAGCAGCATGGTGATCAAGTCCAGCATGCTCTGGCAAGTTAAGGCAGTGCACGAATGACACAAACTGCTACAAAATGGTGCAATAGCAACTCAAGTGTGGTGATGGAGCAAATACAAGACACTCTTGAACAAGCAGTATAATATCTAAGTCGAGCAGACAGGTGAAACAGTGGTACAACATGCAAACAGGCATGAACACAAAGGATGATGGATCCGAGAAAACAAGCATACTCTGTACATAGCACATGTATATGCAGCATACAAATGCATACATGGATTCATGAACATGAACTAGTGTTACACAACACCAATACAAGGACTACTCGAGCATGATGCAGGAGGTAAATGAAGTCATATGTACAGCAAAAGGTGAAGCATGATGCATGTACAAAACTGTTCAAGACTAGGAGCATCAAATAAACATTTCAGGTGAGCAAGTAAATTGGTGCATGGATGAAAACATGGTTATGGTGAATCAAGTGTAGCATGTTCTAGAGAATGAGCACAATATGCCAGCACCACAAATACACGATTGTGAACATTGAGTACACACACATACTAACAAAGCTCGTGTACAAGATGGTTTAATATAGTGCAGCAAGTATATGGTCATTAACATGAAAGCATGTTGATTTCAGCAACAACGGTGGTGACAAATGCAGTAGTACATGGTGAAGTTCAAACAAAGGCCATAGTATGAACGACCAAGTTCAAACATATGGACTAAAGACACAAATCATGGCAGATTAATTCACAAGGGCAAAACCAAAATCAAATGGGTCACAGCTTGATTTTGGAGTGGGTATTATTTCCATAATATTTGGTAAGATATCAATTAACATTCCAAACATGGAAAGATTTTATTTTAAGATTTATTTCCATAAAATCTCCAATTCAATTTCACAGAGAAACAAATACATGGAAAGATTTTTGGCAAGAGTTTTTGTTTGTAGACAAACATATATGGTATATTCATCTAAATGTTTCCAAAAATCATTCCAGAATTTATTCAAATATTCAAAGAAATTCACTGCAGGCTTATTCAAGGGGGTTGTTAATTCTGAAGATTCATTGAAGAATCAAATCATGTCTGGGTACATCACAAATCAATCACGCGATTTTTTCCACAATCAATCCTGAGCAATCAAAAGGGAAATACACGAAAAATTAGCCAAGTCATCATTCATGAAATCAGAGATCTTTAGGGTATCTGGTCTCTATATGTACACCATATTCATCACTGGCTAAGGGACATCGAAAACACAAACCAAAATTTCAAAGAGCAGGAATAAATTCATTCAAATTACTCACAGGTTTTCAATCGGAAGAAATATCTCAAATTGGTGACGAGAGAGAGAGAGAGCCAAGCATCATTCACTCAAAGCCTCAGAGAATATAATCCAAGAATAATCATTCAGCAATCATGATTTGGAGATTCAAAGAGAACCCTAATTTTAATTTCTCAGCCGCCATTGTTATTGAGATAAAAGAGAGATTGAGACAAAACAAATGAGTTGTATACTTGACTTAGGCTAAGCCTATTTTTCCATTTCAAAGGGGATAAGGGTCTTCATATTTATTCAATTTTTTATTGTATTGTTTTTAATTCGTTTTGTAAATCGTTTGAATCAGTTTCTAGTGTATGTAAAATACTAGGGGATTCAGTTAGGGGTAACTGACAGTTGCTAGAGTCTGTAAAATCTAGGTGGTTTTCTAGTTTCTGTTGTAAAACTAGACAGTTTACTAGAGTCTGCAAAACTAGGGGAAATCTGATCTAGGGGATTAGACCAGTCTAGGGTTTTGAGCACAGGGTTAGTACAGGAACAGGGAGTGCGAGTTTACAGGGTTTGTAAGTGGGATCTGTTATTAACACCTAGTAGAAACCTTAATGAATGCAGCAGTAGGCATAGTCTGCTGAAGCGGGTATATATGTGTGTTATTTACTGCATTTATTTCCCTGTAGATTATCTGTGCTGCGATTTATTTTAATAACACCTTAAAACTATAATAAACCCTATTCACCCCCTCTAGGGTTAATCTAGATCCAATAAGTGGTATCAGAGCCTAGTAATTTCATTAACCCTAGAATCATGGATCCTAGTTGTCAGTCCTCTAAGAGTCAGTCCAGGGGTATTCTAATTATTTTCAATGAGACAGATTTTTTAACCTGGAAATCAAATTTCGAATTATATTTAAAATCTGTTAATTTGAATATTGGAATAATATTGAAAATTTGGGAGATATATTAGATAAGAGGAATAAAGTTTTGAATGCTCGTGTTATGTATATTATTTATTCCTTTATTGGTAACGATCAATTAAAATTTATCTCTCATTGTTTAACTGCGCAGGATATATGGAGAACTCTCGACGCGTTGTATGGAAAATCTGACAGCTGCTCAAAACCCTCAAATATCAACTCAAATTCTGAATTATTCTTAACCGGTTTTACAAATGATAATTCAAATGGATCTGTCGAAGGAGACTCAACAGATGATGAAACTAAAGACTTCTGAAAAACCGGTTTATTTATGTACTAAATTAACAAATGTTGTTGATAGTCTCAAATCGAAAGATAAAACTATAAAATCTGAAAAACTTGAATTGATCACTAAAAATAATATTTTGGAATTAAAGCTTGTAAATATCATGAAAGTTTCAAACTCTAATTGCAAGAATTGTTTCAACTCGAAAAACAATTTAGCTCATCTAAATGAAAATATCCAAAAACTTGAAAAGCAAATTATGAGTTCAAAAGAAAAAGAAGATGAGCCAATCTGTATAAATAGTACATTGAGAAAAGAGTTGGAAACATTTAATATTTCAAATTCCAAATCTGAAATTGCTGAGAAACAAAAACGTTTTGAGAATGAAATTTCTGAGTCCAAGGCCAAAATTGAAAAGCTTGAAAACAAACTCTTGGTTTTGAAACAAAATGATGCTAAAAAGAGTAAGATCGCTATAAATTGTTGTTCGAATTTGATAAAAGTGATCTTAAATCTACAATTCAACTGCTTGAATCAACATAGGTAAAATTTTCTAATGGTGAAAAATCTCTGAATATATTGTTGAAAAATCAATTTTCATCTGGAAATGAAAGTGGACTTAGTTTTTGGAAAAATAATGTTTCTGAAAAAGGGAACTCAAATGATTTTAAAAATCCTTCAAACTACTTTGGAAAGAATCGATTTGAAAATTCAAACTCTGATAATCGCAAAGGATTTTTGAATCATAAACGTGATGTGAATTTGTTTTGTAATAATCCAATTGAACAACTCTGGACCTCAAAAAGAAATAAAACAAACTTCATTAAATTCAAACAGATCTGGGTTCCAAAAGGTATGTAAATAGATTTGAATGGATTATTATACAAACAGGTTTGGGTACCCAAGGATGTGAATACAACTGGGATTGGTTTTACTGTTTTTGTTAAACCACTTAATCCTCTAAACAATTAGGTACCCAAGATGGCTAAGGAACTTCTTTACAAAAGGAGAAACTGAATTCAAATTGCTTTATATCGTCGAATCATTCACAAATTCCTTAGCCAAGTCCGTTGAGTTAGAGATCCACATCATCTTCTGTAATTCAGGTATGATCTCTAGACTCATCTTTTTAAATATTTTTTCCTGTTTATTTCTCCTTCTACCTCTTCTTCTATTTTTTGTTTTTGATTTGTCAATGCCATACTTTCTTGTTTCTTTTTGGGCTACATTAACTTCCAGTTGCAGAATTCATATTTTTCTGGAAATTTACTTCATTTGAATAAAAACTCTGATGTTTTAATCATCTCCATATCTTGAATATAAACTTGTAAATATCTGCAATTATTTTGAAGTTTACTTTCTGTTTTCTGAATTCATAACAGTGTTGATGTATTCTTGTCATACCTTGAACACTGTTGATTTGAATTCTAAATTTTTGAAGATCTGAAAGAATAATGGAATTTCACACACCTCTACTGTATTTGAGTTTCTTCTAATTAATTTTAGAAAATCTTGAAATGTTATACTCATTACAGCACTCTGCTATTTATCAGTTGTGATAATTTCAATGATTTTCATATTGGCTTGGAAATTTTGAATGTCTTGAATCATAATGATACATCTTGAAATTCATCTTTATTCATGATGTGGTTGAAATTTGTTTGTTTGAAATCATCTGAACTTCCTGATATTTTGAATCTTACACACCTCTTAAATTTGAAATTATCAATCTTGTGTGACGGATTCATTGTATCTCAAAACTTGATATTGATTCAAGTGATTTCAAATAAATTATTTTTTATTTTTTAGAACATGAATATCTCTCAAACTTGATGTAAATGATTTGAGATTTCTCTTATGCTTGTCAGAGAAAATTATAAAAAATTCATCGAAAATGTGGTCTTAAAACTCATTGTTATTTCATGATTATTTGATTTGAATATTTATTTGTTTAAAATCATTTTAAATTATTGATTTATTGAATCACACACATATTCTGGATCTGAAATTTATAATCTGGTGTGATTGATTCATTGAATCCTGATATTTTCACATTTCTTCAAATGATCTTAATTAAACCATATTTTATAATCTTGGATCATGGAATATCTTTTGTGACCATCTGAAATATCTATGGAACATCTTCTTGACAAGCCTGCCCTGAATTAAATGTTTTGCTGCTCTGTTAAAAGGAATCATTTTGAAAAGTTTTGATATCTAATTGTTTTGGTATCATCTGCTACTTTGAGAAAAAGGTCTAAAATTGAATCATGATTTGTCTCTTAGACTTGTTGAAAATTGTTTGAAAACTTTCTTGTGAAGCTTCTTCTGATTTTGTCTTGCTGCTCTGATAAATGGATCTGAGTTGTTAAAATCATCTGCTTAGGCTTTGTGATTAAATTTTGTTGTCTGAGATGCTCTTGTTAAACACCAGTGGCTTATTAAATTCCTTGTTTGCAGAGACAACAAGTGGTATCAGATTAGGGAGTGCAGAAATTTATTTTTATTGATCTTATTCTAATCCTGTATATAATTTTTGTCTTGTATAGATCTTCATATCCCTCTTGTAATTGATTTTCAAATTTAAAATTATTTATTGATTATTCATTCAGAAATTGAAATCTATATCCAAATTGAATTGTACTTATAATTCATCAAAATTATTATCAGATTTTGAAATTGTGATGAATTGTGACTACAGTATATTTCACAACAAGAGGAGATTTTATTTAAATTTTTCATGATGGTTGAACATTTATTATAATATCTTTGAATTGGCAATTATTTCACGTCCATCTCCTTTATCTATCATCATTCTGCCATCCATGATAATTTTATATTAATGTGGAGAGTTAATATGTTTTAAAATCTTTTTTAATAAAAAGTGGAAATATTTGTGATAGAAATGGGGCTATGTTATTATTCAGAATTAGTGAAAATTGAAAATTTTCAATGATCCCAGTATAGTTGATCATATTTCATAATATGATTAATTTAGAAATTTATTTCACAAACCATTTCTGTACCTGTCACATTTCTATCATCCATATTGGTTTTATATACTGAGGAGTTTTTCATTTTGGAACTGAAAATAAAAAAATAACATTCATAAGTGTTTCTCTAACCTCATTTAAAAATCCAAGCTCTGGTTATGTATGGTTATGAGATCACTTATATTTAAGCTGCAACTGATCTCATTTAAAAATCCAAGATCTGGTTGTGCATGGTCAGTGTGCTCTTGAATTAAAAGAAAAAGAAAAGAAAATAATTTGAATAAATACAAATTAATCTGAAATTCTCCTCGGTGTTTAAAAACCCGCCTATCAATCCACTTTCTAATCTGTGAAATGTGTTATTATTTTATGAAATATTATGATTTGTTGATTGATAGCTATTGGGATTTGAGATTATTTGATTTTATCACTTAAGTTGAAATTATAATTATAGTCCAAATCCATCACTGTTTTGTGGTTCATTTTTTAAAAATTCCTTTCAAAATAATTGAAATTCATAATTTTAACATTCTCTCCATTATATATAAATTTCATTGTAAATCCGTCATTGTCTACAATGTGAAATATGCCACCTGTTCTCAGAATATTATGATTTTTGTTTGACTAACTAAGATTTACGATGACTGTTCTTCCTCTTAAGCAGATATTGTATTTGTTAGTCATTTTTCATCTATATTTTAAATTCTATATCCTTTTGATGATAATAAAAGGGGGAGAATGGGTTGAGATTTTGATTTATGAGTAAATATTTTATAAATATTTTTAACTTTGAAAATTCATTCATTTTTTTCTTTCTTTTAACTCATGCACAGTTATGGGGGGGTTTGGTTGTAGGGGGAGCATATGAATTTGGGGAGTTTAATATTCATTGTCAAAACACATTTATTATGCTCAAAATCTTTTATTTTTTTATCATCAAAAGGGGGAGATTGTTGTATATGACGTAGTTGTATACACAATTATATGATTTTTGTTTGAAGATAACAACAAATATATATTATTTATAAATGTGTTTTGGTGTTGTACTATTTCACATATACATACAGATAGGAATATAACATTTATATTTAAATAAAATATGACTGTACATAAATTTAAATTTTCACACAGTTGTAACAACCTATGTCCGTTAATGTCACTCACCAAGGGATTGCATTAAGTTTTGTGGAGCATTGTAAGTAAGCAGAACAGAATATTACAAGACAGATAAAGTAGTACTTGAAAAATTTATAACTTTATTGCAGTGGTAACAGAAATAAGTTTAGTTACATCTACAAAACAACAAAACCAAGTGCATAATATCAATCTTGTACAAAAGCCTTCAGAGTACATAATTTAAAGCCATAATCCCCAATGGAAAATTCCATAAATAAGCAGAATCAAAGCCAAGCAATACATGTTTCAACTTCAACCTGGAAGAAAGAGATATCTGAACTAAGCTTGAGTATTTCCTCCCTGCGAACCTGGGGGGGGGGGGGGAGGAGGCGAAACAAACCAGGTTAGACATAAGTCTGGTGAGTCCAGTGACTTTCAGCATATAAACAGATAATATTATAATGACAGGAAAATAAAACTGGATGAGAGATAACAGGAACAAGAATAACAGGTATAAACAGGGTAAACGGAACAGAACCAAATAATCTAAACCAAGCAATGCTTCTTACTTACTTTTCACTTCTCTGCACTAATACTGGTATAACAGAATTAGGTGTTGTCCTAATGGCTCATTTGGTTAGAGCACGTGACTTGTATACAAGAGGTTTTGAATTCAATCCTCGCCAGCGCCATATTTTTGTTTTAGGGGAATGGCTAAAAAGTGGCTTAGTGTGAACGCAGTTTAATAAAAAAAAGCGGTTTAGTGTGAAAAGGGTTAAGAAGAAATATATATATATATATATATATATATATATATATATATATATATATATATATATGACATGTGGGTGTCAACACCCCTGCTGTTGCGCATCATGTTACACACATGGCGCATTTTTATTTGTTGATGACGATTTTTGGAGTTTTAGGGCTTATGTGGCTTTATCTGATTGGTCTGGTGAAATGTCTTTTCATTCTGGATGGCTTAGATGAATCCTAGTCAGATCTAAGGGTTCTAATTAATTCTATACATCTAAATAAGCACACATAAACCTAAACACTAATCTAAACTAAATTCATTCATAAGCCGCCATGCTGCTGCATCCTAAACTAACCTAGCCTCCACCATAACTAATCAAATTCAAGATGAAAGATAAATATCACAGCCTAAGAATTGTAAAAAGGAGGACGATTCTACAAACGCCCAATTCTCTTCTCTATGAGTACAGTTGCTTTCACAAGATAAGTAACTAAAACAATTATGATAAGTTGTGATCTGGACTGTGTGAATATGTCTGTTGAATTATATGCTATTAGCCAGTTCTGTTATCATCTATTTTGTTAATATATGCGAGTTCGTTATCATATGTAATTAGATTCATTTTATGATGTTAATTCCTATGTCTAATTACATATGTTTGGTTAGATTCATTCTATGCAAGTTATGTTTTATGCAACTTATGATCTATGTAAGTTTATATGCAAGTTTATATGCAAGTTATGTTTTATGCAAGTTTATATGCAAGTTATGATCTATACAAGTTATGATCTATGCAAGTTTATATCCAAGTTATGCAAGTTTACATGCAAGCTATGTTTTATGCAAGTTTATATGTAAGTTATGCAAATTTATATGCAAGTTATGATCTATGCAAGTTTATATGCAAGTTATGCAAGTTTATATGCAAGTTATGCAAGTTTATATGCAAGTTATGTTTTGTGCAAGTTTATATGCAAGTTATGCCAGTTTATATGCAAGTTATGTTTTATGCAAGTTTATATGCAAGTTATGTTCATCTATGCAAGTTATGCAAGTTTATATGCAAGTTATGTCCATCTGTGCAAGTTTTGCAAGTTTATATTCATATGTTTAGATCCATACCAGTTCATATGTTTAGATCTATGTAAGTTTATGTTTATAAGTTTAGATTTACGCTAGTTTGCATTTCATATGTTGATTGGATCTATCTTATATGCTAGTTCACGTTTATATGCTTAACTAGATTTATGCTGTTCTATGCCAAGTTTATGTTACCCATACTTAATTAGATCTATATTGTTTTATGCCAGTTATGAGGTCATGTGTTTCTTCTCTTTTTCCTTTTTATGAGTTTGGCTAATTGCGAGCCTAACGTATTACATGAATTATACGTACGAACGACGTGGGAGCGTTGGGGGGAAGTTCGGGTAAAAATTGAATATTATGTAATTGGCAAAAATTGGGTTGTAATCATATAATTAATTTTGGACATAACAAGTATATGGGACATAATTTGAATTGACTACACTTGTGGATAATTGGCATACAAAAATCTAGACTTGGACATGTATGGTAAATATGTAAATTGGCTAAAAGATGAACATGCCTAACCCGAGGTTAGATTTAGTTGCGGTGTAAGACTGGTCGAAACCGCCCGACACATCCAGCAACCGCAACAACAAGTCTAATGTGAGAGGTTAGCGCATCAAGCCCAAAATCCGAGGTTAGAATGAGTTTGCGGTAGAAGTCTGCCCGGAACCGCCCAGCACATCCAACAACCGCAAACAACAGTTCTAATGTGAGAGGTTGGTGCATTAATAAATCAATTAATGCCAATGAACAGACATGCTAAGAATGGCAAGGTTAAGTAACATATGAATAGGCGACACTTAACTAGATACAACATGTTAATTAAACAAATGAGTGGAGTTAGGTTAAATTGAGAACATTTAACTGTTATAACATGTTGATTAGGAAACCCTAGTAACGGGGACCCATTTCAGCAGTAACCCACATAAATGTATCATGGTACCCTGAACTAGGCAGGGTGGGGCATGATTACTGGGCCGATTATAAGCGGTCAAAATAGCGGTGGGTGGTGCGTCAGTGTAGGTTCCGATGGAGTACGGGCGTGCACGTGCTAGAGTGGAAAAATCAGGCACTGGGCATCAGTATTTATACACTGTGCATCTTGAATTGTGTCACGTTGCCATCATAGGGATTGATACACCCCATGGTGGGACCAGCACATGTATCTACAAACAAGCGGGGCCGAATGACACAAGTAATAAATACATGCGAGTTAGAGAGCCAATCGATTAGGGGTAGTGTGGGGACATCTAGTATCTATTATGGGCAAGTAGGCTATCGAGGATTGTATGGGGTGGATACCTCTTACTAGATGTTATGCATGTGGGCTACCAATTGCGGGGTTGGGATCAACTCTCAGTATGTAACTAGTAATGGTGCGATGTAACTAGTAATGGTACGGTGTAACTAGCGTTGGTGTAGTGAAAGAATTATCTTATAGTGATTAGAAACGCAACCAACTGTTATCTTATCCATGTTGCCTACCTTGTCATGCATTCTTTTGTTATAGTCATTTCTTACTTTCCAGTTTATGATCCTATCCTATTACTTTACTAATTATATTGTTAAATTTAGTGGGCTCGCCAGACATTATGTCTGATTTCTCGTTTGTTTTGCCTCTTTTCTTTCTGTTCCCCCCCTCCCGGGTTCTCAGGGTGGGCCTAGTGGAGCTTGATTTGGATCCCTTTCTCTCTCTTTTGGAAGTGCCTGGATTGCTGAAAGTAAAGTTCAGTTTTATCTCCTTTTAATTATGGCTTTAAGATATGGGATTATGGTTTTAAAAAAAATGTACTCTGATAGCTTTTGTACAAGATTGATACAATGTACTTGGTTTTGGTGTTTGAAGATGTAACCAAACTTATTTTTTGTTTCCACTGCAATAAAGTTATAAAATTTTCAAGTACTACTTTATATATCTATCTTGTGATATAATGTTCTATACTCTTATAATACTCCGCGAAACTTAATGCATTCCCTTTGTGAGTGACATTAATGGACGTGGGGTGTTACAGACGGTACAGAAACAAAATGCTGGTATTAGGTGTACACTAGTGATAGGCCTTTACCAACTCAACAGACGGTACCACATAGAAACAGACAGGTGTTACCACCCAACAGGAACATACGATACCCTACAGAAACAGATAGAACTAGTTGTACCCTAAATTCTACACCAAGTGATTGGCTCCCTAATACATAAATACCCTGTGTCAGCCCCACAGAAGGGTGTATCACTCCCTAAAGTGGCGACCTACAGAAAGACACAGACCTAATTACAGATGTCACGACATCTTAACTTCCCCAGAGCCAACCGGATCCATGCACGCACATGACACGGTTGGAATGCGCCATCAACACCCCTCGCCATTATCAGAATGAACCTTCTTATAATTAGTTCAGTAAGCGTGCCCTGACCCTTACTTAGTGTTGGGTCACCGTTTTGATACCAGAAAGGGTCACTAAATAATATGGGTCCCACACAACAGATGACACAAGTAAATACCCCTCCTAACCTCATGTCTCCAAACTAACAGATTTCATATGTACAGATTTCATATTAACTAGTTTACAAATCAGATATACAGATTAATAGTTTTACAGATTAACAGATCAGATCTACGGATTAACAGACTTTCAGATTAACAGATCAGATGTACGGATTAATAGACTTACAGATTAACATGTTTCACTTAACCTTGCATTAAGCCTGCAGATTTACGAAATGGGTTTATCAGATTCATCCGGCTGGTTGATATAACCCCATCCACTTGTCCAATCAATACGTATTATTGGTTAAGCTTGCCTTAACCTATCCACTTATTCATGTAATATTGGTTAAGTTGTCATCTTACTTAGGTTAACTTAACCCCACCCACCTAATATGTTTTAGGTATCATATTTATCTTTGATCAACATTAATTAGTTATTAATGCACAAACCTCTCACATTAAGTCGATAGCTTGTGGCTGCTGGATTTGCCGGGCGGTTCCGCGCAGACTTCTGCCACAAGCCAGACTTAACCTCGTGTCTAAGCATCTTTTAGTTATGCCAACGACCACTCACATTAGTCCGACCGTTTGCGGTTGCTGGTTAGGCCAATTGGTTCCGGGCAGGCTTCTACCGCAAATGGAGTCTAACCTCGTGTCTTAGCATGCTTATCTTAGCCAATTTTATTCATTTACATCATAGACTTTCCAATAACAGTATTGAGTTTCAACAGGTTAAACAGGCTTCATAGACTCTTTACCGTTCCATTAACATATTTCGCTTAATCATAAATTAAGCCTACAAATTTACATACCCTAAATTATGGTCATAATTCTCAGTATAACTTTTGCCCCAAGTTTTAGTCAAATTACACTGTGCGGCTGTGCTCCAAAAACCCCAGTCATGATTCATAATACAAGTTATGCCAAATTATCGGCTTTGATTACAGTGTATGCCAATTACCCAAAATACAATTTAGGCGTGTTCATATTTAACAGTTGTCCCTTTTTCAATATAGGTTTTCATGCCTAAGTCATATATCACTATACACGATAATCCCCTTCTTCCAAGTTATAAACCATCATACATAGTATGCCCCAAATTTAGGTCTTAAATTTCAACATGCGTTATGCCCCCAAATCAATTACATGCTTACAATTCAATTTACGCCCCAGTTGCATATCATTCAATATTTTCCCAAACTTTTCCCACGTCATTCGTACGTATAATTCAACGTGAAATATAATTAGGCTCGAAGTTAGCGTAATCTCATTTTAAAAAAAAGGAAACGAAGAAAAGGGAATAGAGTCATAAAAACTGGCATAAAATAGACATATGAAGTATGAGAGGGCATAGAACAATAAACTAGATCCAATGGGTATAGAAGGACAGATCTAAAAAGAAATAGGCATAATCTCAGATTCAGATTTATTAACACTGTCAGGATCACAATTAAATTTCATTTCTGAAAGTAACATGAACTCACCTCGGTTGGATCTAAATAGGTGTTGCAGTTGTAGATTTATTTTCTTTTAATTCTAAGCTGACTTGAAGAAGAAGAAGGACTTATTTTAAATTTAGATATGAATAACATGAGGACGCCATGGATTTGTGTAATGAGATTAGAGTTTAGGTTTAGGTATGATTATATAGGGGTATTAGATGAATAAATGCCTTTAGATCTGACTAGGATTCATCTAAACCATTCAGATTAAAAAGACACATCACTCAGCCAACCAGAAGAGGCCACGTCAGCCCTAAAACTCCAAAACCGTCATTAACCAATAAAAATGCGCCATGTGTGCAACATGATGTGTAGCAGCAGGGGTGTTGACACCCACACGTCATATATATATATATATCATTCTTTTATATATATATATATATATTAATTTTTCTTTTTACCCATCTTTTCAATTAATCCTTTAATTGGCCCTTTTCACACTAAACCGCTTTTTAATTGAACTACGTTCACACTAGACCACTTTTTAGCCATTCCCCTTAAACAAAAATATGGCATTGGCATGTATTGAACTCAAAACCTCTTGCGTACAAGTCACATGACATAACCAAATGAACTACTAAGTCTTTTCCTAACAAGACTTAGGACAATGCTACACATTATTCTCTCATTCCTCTTTTTCATGTTTCGCTGCAATATTTAATTTAAAGATATCTTCTTTATTTTAAATCAGTTTTCTACAAACTATAGGTCTAAATTGACTAGAAAATCACCACGAACACAGTGACGCTAATTTCATGACTAAATTCTAGAGGCTCTTCAAATTCTCCTTTTTATTTCTTTTTTAAATGTTTGCATGCATTTCTTCGCATTTCATGTATTGCATGTAATTTCTTTTATTTATCTTTTTCTTCATTTCACTGCATTAACTTATTACATGCAATTTTATTTTCATTATTTAATTTCTCTCTCAAATATATCTATGCATACAATATATATATATACATATTTCCACATTTTTAATTTCATTAAGAATGCGGGGTGTTACATTCTCCCCTCCTTAAAGGATTTCTTCCCCGAAATCTTCAAGTTAAGAAGAATGTATCCTACCATCCGTCGTCCATCTACTTATCCATCATCCACAAGCATCCACTGTCCTTAAAAGATTTCTAATGCTATATGAACATATGCAAAAGTGTGTGTATATGTCCCTTATCTAATGTAAAGATCAGGCGGTCTACTAATTCAGTTGACCTCCTCAATGCGAATTATGTAAGTGCCACGAGTCCAACATGTATGCAATTGTTCCTAATGCACTTTATAACTACTATATGAGTGCACAATCATTCATTCATATGCAACATCCATGTGATGAGTCAACCATTTTGCATCCATAAAAATTGAAAATGCACACACATCTGTATGCAGTATGAGAGTGTTTTTGAGCCGATATAGTGCCTAGTGTGTGTATATGCATCCACGAGCAACCACTAGCAACCACTTGCAGCCACTTGCAACCATCAAACATAACATGTCCTAAACACATGTTTACACCCATTAGTTTCTACCTAAAGGTCGAAGACTCGATCGATAGGATACAATCGATTGATAGAAGCAAGTACAAATAAAAGAAATTTTTTGTTCCCGTGAGGCAATGTCAAAACTGGAAATCTATCTCACGCCTCAAGGTAAGCCCCTAACCTTGTCAAGAACATCCAGACACTTACAGAATACGGATAAGATCACAGATTATCAAATGATTCCAGGAAACTAAGCATGATAGACCATTTTCGGGTTATAAGAAATCCCTTTCTAAAACCAAACCATATCCCACAAAACTCGGAAAGTACACGTCACAGCCAGCATGATGCCTAACACAGATACCCTCAAACCTTAACCTATCACAAATAGATGAGCTGTAACCCTTATGGGGTTTGAGACTATAACAAGATCTGAAACAAGACTAGTATTATGGTGCCGAGACTCAACTACAGAATCAAAATGCCATAATCAAAAAGAGCTCTAACTCAATAATCAGATAAGGAAATTAAACCATCTACAGAAATTTTCCTACTTCCATCCTGTCAACAAACCATGAGAGCATTCACTGCCCTCCAGAAGATCCTGCCCTTTGCCCTTGTCCTCGTTTCTTTGGGCAGTCCCTAGTGAACTATCCCATTTCACTACAGTTGAAGCAAGCGCCCTTCCTTATTCTGCAATCCTTGTTCAGATGACTCAAGCTTCCAAAAGTAAAGCACTTTTTATCCTTCTTATTCTCAGGCTTTTCATCCTTCTTTTGTGTTTCCTTCTTGGGCCATACTTTCTTGTTATGTGGTTCTTCGAGCTTCTCCTCTTTCTTCTCTCCTTTGGCTTCCTCTTAACATAGGGTTATTATTCTTTCCACCCTTCTTAAGTTCTACTTTTTTATTTTGTGATTTTTCCACTTTCACCTCTTTCTTCTCACCTTTACCTTGTTCGTGGATTAAAGCCATATCAACAAGTTTCTCATCCTTAGGTTGTGCTCCTTATCCTAAACTCCCTCATTCTCATTTTTTTCCATCCTTGTGTAACATGTTAACAAGTCTCTCGAAAGCTGCCTCCATCGCACGGAAAACCCTACGAAGCTTGAAAGAAGATTAGCCGCAGATGAAACTACCACGGCTATAGATGGAGGTTGGGCACTTCTGTGCCCTCCGACATGTGCCGTAGATTTAACATGCCTACGGAACTATGGCAAAAAGAAAGGAAAAAGAGATTCAAGTAGAGAATCGAAAGAAAGATATATGGCTTTTGGGGATTATGTTATTCAAAATAAACTTTCCTTTTGAAAATACTTCCTTTTAAAACTAGTTTTTTTTTCTGAAAATAGTTTTCAAAAACTTCTATCTAATCTGGTAACCTTCAGCTCTGATACCACGTGTAACACCCCACGTCCGTTAATATCACTCACAAAGGGAATGCATTAAGTTTCATGGAGCGTTGTAAGTAACGAGAACAGAATATTAGAAGACAAATTAAGTAGTACTTGAAAATTTTATAACTTTATTGCAGCGGTAACAGATATAAGTTTGGTTATATCTTCAAAACAACAAAACCAAGCACATAATATCAGTCTTGTACAAAAGCCTTCAGAGTACATAATTGTAAAGCCATAATCCCCAATAGAAAATGCCATAAATAAGCAGAATCAAAGCCAAGCAACACATCTTTCAACTTCAAGCTGGAAGAAAGAGATATCTGAACTAAGCTTGAGTATTTCCTCCTTGAGAACCTTGGGGGGGGGGGGGACGAAAGAAAAGAGGCGAAACAAACTAGGTTAGACATAAGCCTGGTGAGTCCAGTGACTTTCAGCATATAAACAGATAATAGTATCATGACAGGAAAATAAAACTGGATGAGAGATAACAGGAACAAGAATAACAGTTATAAACAGGGTAAACGGAACAGAATAATCTAAACCAAGCCATGCTTCTTACTTACTTTTCACTTCTTTGCACTAATACTAGCATAACAGAATTAGGTGTTATCCTAATGTCTAAACAGAAATAGAAACAGAACGATCTCTTTAGAAACATGATGCTAGTAATGTGCCTTTACCGCCCTAACAGAGACAGATGGTACAGAAACAGAATGCTAGTGATGGGCCTTTACCATCCGAACAGAGACAGACGGTACAGAAGCAAAACGCTAGTAATGGGCCTTTACCACCCGAACAAAGACAGACGGTACAGAAACAGAACGCTAGTAATGGGCCTGTACCGCCTGAACAGAGACAGACGGTACAGGAACAGAATGCTAGTATTAGATGTACACTAGTGACGGGCCTTTACCACCCCAACAGACGGTACCATGCAGAAACATATAGGTATTACCACCCAACAGGAACAGACGGTACCCATAGAAACAGACAGGTGTTACCACCCAACAGGAACAGACGGTACCCCACAAAAACAGACAAAACTAGTTGTACCCTAAATTCTACCCCAAGTGATCGGCTCCCTAATACATAAATACACTGTGTCAGCCCCACAGAAGGGTGTATCACTCCCTAAAGTGGCAACCTACAGAAAGAAACAGACCTATTTACAGATGTCACGGCGTCTTAACTTCCCCAAAGCCGACCGGATCCATGCACGCACATGACCTGGTTGGAATGCACCATCAACACCCCTCGCCATTATCAGAATGAACCTTCTTATAATTAGTTCAGTAAGCGTGCCCTGACCCTTACCTAGTGTTGGGTCACCGTTTTGATACTAGAAAGGGTTACTGACTAATATGGGTCCCACACAACAGATGACACAAGTAAATACCCCTCCTAACCTTGTGTCTCCAAACTAACAAAATTCAAATGTACAGATTTTAGATTAACTAGTTTACAAATCAAACATACAGATTAATAGGTTTACAGATTAATAGATCAGATTTACGGATTAACAAACTTTTAGATTAACAGATCAGATGTACGGATTAACAGACTTACAGATTAACATGTTCCACTTAACCTTGCATTAAGCCTACAAATTTACGAAATGGGTTTATCAGATTCATTCGCCTAGTTGATTTAACTCCATCCACTTATCAAATCAATATTTATTATTGGTTAAGCATGCCTTAACCCTATCCACTTATTCATGTAATATTGGTTAAGTTGTCATCTTACTTAGATTAACTTAACCCCACCCACTTAACATGTTTTAGGTATCATATTCATCTTTGATCAGCATTAATCAGTTATTAATGCACAGACCTCTCACATTAAGTCGATAGCTTGTGGCCGCTGGATGTGCCGGGCGGTTCTGGGCAGACTTCTGCCACAAGCCAGACTTAACCTCGTGCCTAAGCATCTTTTAGTTATGCCTACGACCTCTCACATTAGTCTGACCGTTTGCGGTTGCTGGTTAGGCTGGTTGGTTCCGGGCAGGCTTCAACCGCAAATGGAGTCTAACCTCGTGTCTCAGCATGC
This sequence comes from Allium sativum, assembly GCA_030737875.1. Lineage (NCBI taxonomy): Eukaryota > Viridiplantae > Streptophyta > Magnoliopsida > Asparagales > Amaryllidaceae > Allium > Allium sativum. The sequence goes on along the minus strand of CM060918.1, from coordinate 685,917,310 downwards.
CTATCTTAGCCAATTTTATTCATTTACATCGTAGGCTTTCCAATTACAGTATTAAGTTTCAACAGATTAAACAGGCTTCACAGACTCTTTACCGTTCCATTAACATACTTCGCTTAATCATAAATTAAGCCTACAAATTTATATACCCCAAATTATGGTCATAATTCTCAATATAACTTTTGGCCCAAGTTTTAGTCAAATTACACAGTACTTCTATGCTCCAAAAACCCCAGTCATGATTCATAATACAAGTTATGCCAAATTATCGGCTTTGATTACAGAATTACCCAAAATACAATTTAGGCGTGTTCATATTTAACAGTTATCCCTATTTCAATATAGGTTTTCATGCCTAAGTCATGTATCACTATACACAATAATCCCCTTCTTCCAAGTCATAAACCATCATATATAGTATGCCCCAAATTTAGGTCTTAAATTACAACATGTGTTATGCCCCCAAATCAATTACATGTTTACAATTCAATTTATGCCCCATTTGCATATGATTCAATATTTTCCCAAACTTTTCCCATGTCATTCGTACGTATAATTCAACGTAAAATATAATTAGGCTCGAAGTTAGCCTAATCTCATTTAAAAAAAGGAAAAGAAGAGAAGGGAAGAGAGTCATCAAAACTGGCATAAAATAAACATATGAAGTATGAGCGGGCATAGAACAATAAACTAGATCCAATGGGTATAGAAGGACAGAACTAAATAGAAATAGGCATAATCTCAGATTCAGATTTATTAACACTGTTAGGATCATAATTAAATTTCATTTCTGAAAGTAACATAAACTCACCTCGGTTGGATCTAAATAGGTGTTGCAGTCGTAGATCTATTCTCTTTTAATTTCTAAGCTGACTTGAAGAAGAAGGACTTTTTTTAATTTAAATATGAACAGCATGAGGATGCCATGGATTTGTGTAATGAGATTAGGGTTTAGGTCTAGGTAGGATTATATAGGGGTATTAGATGAATAAAGGTCTTTAGATCTGACTAGGATTCATCTAAACCATTCAGGTTAAAAAGACACATCACTCAACCAATCAAAAGAGGCCACGTCAGCCCTAAAACTCAAAAATCGTCATTGACCAATAAAAATGTGCCATGTATGCAACATGATGGGCAACAGCAGGGGTGTTGATACCCACTCGTCATACATATTTATTTATTTATTTATTTTTCTTTTTAACCATCTTTTCAATTAATCCTCCAATTGTCCCTTTTCACACTAAACCGCTTTTTAATTGAACTGTGTTCTCACTAGGCCACTTTTTAGCCATTCCCCTAAAACAAAAATATGGCACTGGCGGGGATTGAACTCAGAACCTCTTGCATACAAGTCACATGTACTAACCAAATGAGCTACTAAGTCTTTTGCTAACAACACTTAGGACAATTCTACACATTATTCACTCATTCGTCTTTTTCATGTTCTGCTGCAATATTTAATTTAAAGATATGTTCTTTATTTTAAATCAGTTTTCTACAAACTATAGGTCTAAATTGACTAGAAAATCACCATGAATGCAATGACGCATATTTCATGACCAAATTATGGAGGCTCTTCAAATTCTCCTTTTTATTTCTTTTTTAAATGTTCGCATGCATTTCTTTGTATTACATGTAGTGCATGTAATTTCTTTTATTTATCTTTTTCTTCATTTCACTGCATTAACTTATTACATGCAATTTTATTGTCATTATTTAATTTCTCTCTCAAATATATCTATGCATACAATATATATACACATTTCCACATTTTTAATTTCATTAAAAATGCAGGGTGTTACAACAGTATGTTATTTAAATATAATATTTTATTTCAATATCAAACAGTACAATTTTTATACTCTACTGTTTGTACATCTCACTGATATTCATTATAGTACAATAAATTTCATTATACACAATTCCCCTCACTACATACACTCTGTCACTCTGTTTTCAGTTTCATTTGTACAAACACTCAAACTCACTCATATACACAATTTCACACTGTTCTTGTTTTCAATCTTCTGTCTTCACAGCATCTTCACTGTCAGTCCAGTCATCATCTGCTTACCTGTCACATGAAAGACACACAGTACAATGCAATAGAAATAAAACTGTATACGCGCAAATAAAAATTTTAATTTTAAAATTTTATTTGCCTTAGATTTCTGGTGTGTTTCTCATCATTTTTCATGACTTGATCTGATATGTATTTAAGCACTGATCAGACTCAACATACTACACTGGTTTGATGATCAGAACTAGTTGATTCTGAACAGCCACAACACAATGCAGCAGTCTGCTGATAAAAATAAATAAAATCACATGTGCACGATATATGTATACACACACTATTGTGTATATGTACACATATATAAATGTACAGGTAAATATGATCGAGCCCTACTCAAAGCAAATATGTGGGCCATGCACAAGTCAAACTAGAATGGCCAACCAATACAACGTAATCTCAATGGTGCAAAATGACAACTTCAAGCATGAATACATGTTCTGGTCGAACCATGTGTATACAAGGCTCAACAAAGTGTGCACATACAACATGGCAGCTCAAATCAGTTTAAGAGGATTTGATACAACTACAAGAACAACAATGACCAAGCACGTACGGTTCAAGTTCAAACATGCTACAGAATGGACATAACAAGTGCAGTTCATAAGCCGACAGAGCACAAGATGGAGCAAGGTGTCATTCATGAAGCATTTCAAGATAGATACACATAGCAGCATGGTGATCAAGTCCAGCATGCTCTGGCAAGTTAAGGCAGTGCATGAGTGACACAAACAGCTACAAAATGGTGCAACAGCAACACAAGTGTGGTAATGGAGCAAATACAAGACAACTCTCGAACAAGCAATACAACAGCTAAGTCGAGCACACACGTGAAACAATGGTACAACCTGCAAACATGCATGAACACATAAAGGATAATGGATCCAAGAATACAAGCATACGTTGTACATAGCATATGTATGTGCAGTGTACAAATGCATACATGGATTCATGAACATGAACCAATGTTACACAACACCAATACAAGGACTGCTCGAGCAAGATGTAGCAGGTAAATGAAGTCATATGCACAGCAAAAGGTGAAGAATGATGCATGTACAAAACTGTTCAAGACTAGGAGCATCAAATAAACATTTCAGATGAGCAAGTAAATTGGTGCATGGATGAAAACATGTTATGGTGAATCAAGTGTAGCATGTTCAAGAGAATGAACACAATATGCCAGCACAACAAATACACGACTGTGAACATTGGGTACATAAACATACTAACAAAGCTCGAGTACAAGATGGTTTAATATAATGCAGCAGGTATATGGTCATTAACATGAATGCATGTTGATTTCAGCAAAAACAGTGGTGACAAATACAGTAGTACATGGTGAAGTTCAAACAAAGGCCGTAGCATGAATGACCAAGTTCAAAAATATGGACTAAAGACAAAAATCATGGCAGATCAATTCACAAGGGCAAAACCAAAATTAAATGGGTCAACCCTTGATTTTGGAGTGGATATTATTTTCGCAATATTTGGCAAGATATCAATTAACATTCCAAACTTGGGAAGATTTTATTTTAAGATTATTTCCAGAAAATCTCCAATTCAATTTCACAGAGAAACAAATGCATGGAAAGATTTTTGCTAGAGTTTTTATTTGCAGACAAACATATATGGCATACTCATTTAAATGTTTCCAAAAATCATTCCAGAATTTATTTAAGGTAGATTTTTTTGAATACATTCAAAGAAATTCACTGCAGGCTTATTCAAGAGGGTTTTTAATTCTGGAGATTCATCAAAGAATCAAATCCTGTCTGGGTACATCACAAATCAATCACGCAATTTTTTCCATAATCAATCCTGAGCAATCAAAAGGGAAATACATGAAAAATCAGCCAAGTCATCATTCATGAAATCAGAGATCTTTAGTGTTTCTAATCCCTATATGTACACCATATTCATGGCTGGCTAAGGGACATCGAAAACACAAACCAAAATTTCAAAGAGCAGAAATAAATTCATTCAAATTACTAATAGGTTTTCGATCGGAAGAAATATCTTAAATCGGTGACGAGAGAGAGAGATCCAAGCATCATTCACTCAAAGCCTCAGAGAATATAATCCAAGAATAATCTTTCAGCAATCAAGATTTGGAGATTCAAAGAGAACCCTAATTTTAATTTCTCAGCCGCCATTGTTATTGAAATAAATGAGAGATCGGGACAAAACAAATGGGCTGGCATACTTGACTTAGGCTAAGCCTATTTTTCTATTTCAAAGGGGATAAGGGTTTTCTTATTTATTCAATTTTTTATTGTATTGTTTTTAATTCATTTTGTAAATCGTTCGAATCAGTTTCTAGTGTCTGTAAAATACTAGGGGATTCAGTTAGGGGTTAACTGACAGTTGTTAGATTCTGTAAAATCTAGTCGGTTTTCTAGTTTTGTCTGTAAAACTAGACAGTTTACTAGAGTCTGTAAAACTAGGGGAAATCTAATCTAGGGGATTAGATCAGTCTAGAGTTTTGAGCATAGAGTTAGTACAGGAGCGGGGAGTGCGAGTTTACAGGGTCTGTTAGCGGGATCTATTATTATTACCTAGTAAAAACCTTAGTGAATGCAGCAGTAGGCAGATTCTGCTGAAACTGGGTATATCTGTGTGTTATTTACTGCATTTATTTCCCTGTTGATTATCTGTGCTGCGATTTACTTTAATAACACTTCAAAACTGTAATAATCCATATTCATGCCCCTCTAGCGTTAATCTAGATCCAACAATTTTGTCTACCCAACATTTTTTCAAAACAATTATCAAAAATAATTGTCAACAGAATAGAGATTTAAAACTTTCTTTACTGAAATTGCTCTATAATGTGCACCTTTTACTAAGAGAATTTTATTTTAGACAAAATTTTCACAAGAAATCACTATTTCCAAAATAAACCCCCTTTTACTCCAAAACCCATTATGTAATTCTTTACATATTTTGAAACATCAAAAACATTTTTAAGATCAAAACTTGAAAATACCATAAACCATCTTTCAAAAAGCTTTTACAATTTCAAGTTCTTAAAAGTTAACAATGGGGTTAGACTCAAAGCGAATTTCTAACTTAACTAGGCTTTCGTGGACACTCCCACAAAGTCAATTCTCTCAATTATATATATTCCTAATCCATTTTTCTCATTTTAACCTTTTCCAATTTATAAGGTTTTATTGCCTAACCCATTAACCTGAAATACTAACATATGGAATTCACCTTTGTTCCTATATGGGTCTCAGATTTCCATGTTCATTCCTTTAGTGTACAAAACAGATATCCCAACTTTTACCGTACTATGCTTTCTCTATATAGTGGGTTCCTCTATGGACTAAGGTAACATTTAAATAAAAAAATAAATACGTTCACTCCCTATCAATACAGGAATCCTAAACCTAAGCTTTGATACCAGATGTAACAACCCGAATTCCTACATATTAATTTTTTTTTTAAATTCTAATCCATCGAAACCCAATTTGGCTTGTTTAGTATCCTGCAGAAAAGGCAGATATATAAAATATATCAGAGCTCAGAAAACATCTCACAGTGGAACGAATAAAATAAAATATAACCAAATATAGTCTTACTGTAGTAATAATACTAACTAACCAATATCCGTAGCTGTCAAATCTCTGCCAAAGACCTAACCTACGAGGGTGTTATGAGGTGGGGGTCAGAATACAAGCTCTGGTACAGGACTAAATTACACAATATGAAATAACCCTACATATACCGTTCAACTATGTTACTATATTTATTAGGTTACTTTGGGTTGATAGCCCTCAAGGCATACACACACATCATACACATCTGCCTCCCAGTAGATTAACCTAATATAGTATATGTAGCTACCCCCAATATCAAGGCACCTCCCATGGTACCCTCTCGCACGGTCTACGCGGTCATGCCACGGAAGCGTTTACAACTATTCATCCTATTCCAGAACGACGTACGGATCTCCATATCAAAACTTCTCGACCAAGCTCGGTCTTGACACGAAGTAATGTCGTACCGTCTACGATACACCACCCAGAGAAGTCATGCATGTATCTAGACCATCGCACGTACATTCTATCTACTGTAACCCGAGTCCTATAATAGGGCTGCATCAAATGCACATAACTCAGTTGGGAGCTTTTCCAAATTTGTACATGCCCGCCTTTAAGGACCTCGAAATAGAAATATTCAGTACGGTATGCTTTTTACGTGGCTATGACCCCACCAAGGCCTCTCCCTCAACTAGTAAAGATTACAAGAGCTAAGTGACATGCCCCTAACCAACAATCCAAACATCTAGTTGGTGTGTCTCTCAACCATCGTGCCTCGATAGTGAAAGGTGGATGGCGTCTTGGTTTTAGCTCAAGTCTTTTCGCATCCCACTGGCTGCCTATGATGGGTACCCGATGATCTACTATCCTGTGTTGGTCCTGACCCAGCCTTCTGCCGAGGCGATCATCGAATCACCCTAGTGTTATAATGCCACAACATTCTGACTGCAAAGCTACTTTTGCAGTCAAGGTATACTCACCGGGTGGTAACGCGCGGACCCAACTCCTGCGAGTACAGCCTGAGCATGTACCGTGCAGAGGACCACCACGAAGTACCCTACCACGTCCCTTAGAAGTCGCGTGCTTACTTCCAGTCCCACCAAGAAATCAAGCCGTAAGTCGAGCCGAGTAATCAAGTGGATGTGCTCCTCCCGTGTCTCTTGGCACCTTGGTGATCAACCCCGTTGGGTTTTTCAACCTCGTTGGGTTTTCACCTTCAGACGTGCAGACTTGTCCAAGCGCATCACGTTAACGTGTTATTAGACCCTATGTCTAAATGTTTAATTATGTGATTACTCTACCTTACCTAATTTTACTCTACCTTACCTGATTTCCAATTAACTTGGTTATTTCCAATTGTATTAACTTCTTATTCAAGTTACCAAGTTTATTCTGAGCCCCTTATATTTCTAAGGAATGGACCCCTCCTGCTTATTAATTTCAGTTATATAACTTAATCCATTTAAGTCTATTAATAAGCCCATGATATGTTATTTTCTAGATTATAATCCAAGGATCTGTAATCTACAATCTCTTTATATTATTACCATGTAGTTCATTGTCCGATTTCATAGTTACAATAACATGTTCTACTTAATATATAATCAAGTATATTATATCTCAATCCACATGTTTTCTGTTTAACATGTCACTTATTATGTATGATTAAATATAACTTGTTTCATTCCATATGTTTACCTCATTATTTCTTATTTAATTATAGTTCCATCTTACACTGTCACTACAACTTGTTATTGTCTACTTCTTTACTTAATTTTCCTAACTATGGTTTATTAATAACTTTTATAACGTCCCCACTGTTAAACCCGGTTTAGCAAAGAACATTAAAAGTAATGCCATATGCTAATTCGGAGAATACAGCTTGATAGGGGCGATCGAATGTGAATATATCTTTATACTAACACTGACGTGTCATTTATACCTTTTTACTTCATGTTTGATCTGAAATTGGCGTGTTCAGTATTAATACTAAGTAATAGACACACCGATTCACTTAATCAGAACAATATACCGAACACATAACAATCACAGATTACAGTGGAAAGCACATATCTTAGTACAAAGTATACTTCCAATTTTATTTTTTACACATTCCAAATTAAGTCATTATCTTAATAAGTACATCTCATAGAACATCAGGTAAATATCCTATAGAAGATCAACTAAGGGTCTCAATATGTCTATCCATGGCTAGCTTACCTATCCAAAAGTCCGAGCATCCTGTAAACCTGAAAATTCTGGTATGACCCGGAAACACAAAATTTCGGATCAGTCTATCTGTAAATATCTGAAATGTGAGGTCCATACATATAACATATAAATAATCTTTAGTTCAACGACAAGACGATAGTAGCAATAATTTATTGTTTCACAATGATGTATGTTTGGTTTCCAGTTTTGGTTTTTATCTCCATCACAAGTTCACGTTATAGGCATGACAAGTCAACACAACTCATTCATGACCGACCTGATGAAGGAACTATTATAAACACGACAAGTTAACACATCTCATTCATGACCAACCTGATGAAGAAACTATTATAAGCATGATAAGTTAGCATAACTCATTCATGACCGACCTGATCAAGGAACCCCCTTTCCCAGTCAAATAACCAAGGAAGAACGAGAATCAACATATCGAACAAACAAACATACATTCCAAAATCCAAGATGGTCTTGAGGCCTGGTGGTATCCCTCATACCGATCTAATACAAAAGATCGGGAACTCATGCATGATCACTAGGATCGAGGAACTCGTACTCAATCGACCTGATCGAGGAAACACAATAAAACAAGCAATCCAGAACTCATGTACGTTTGCTAGGATCGAGGAAACATAACAAAATGAGCAACACAATCCATTTCTATGGTTATTGAGACCAAGGAATCACATTGTAACACCCCGTAATTTTAAATATAAAAATGATAAATTAAAGAATACTTAATTTTTAGAAGGAGAATTAAGTGAACGGGTTATGCCATTGCGTTCGTCTAGGAATTCTTCTTGAGATAGAGTCCGAGTTTGTGTAAAACGAACATCGTATGAAGAAGTTATGAAGCTCGAAAGATTTAAAGTTTAAAGCTGTAAAACAAGTCGACCGCCCATTTTTCCCCATTCAACTGGTACAAGTTGACCACCCAAATATCACCAGTCGACCGTTTTTAGACAGAAGTGAAAATTGTCGACTAGTTGAAACTGGCCAGTTGACTGGTTGATTCTAGGCAGTTTCCTGATGACGTGTTTTTCTAATTTGAGTGGTTCGAATGGTTCCTTATCAAATCTAAAGGTCCTAATTCACCTAATACTCCTATAAATAAAACTTAAACCTAACCCTAATCTCATTGTCTTCATCCATGGTGCCTTCATGCTGCTCTAATCTAAATTAAAACAAGCCTTTCTTCTCCATCAAGTCAAATTAGAAGATTAAATTCTACAACAATGGTTTAGCTAATAAAATTCAGATCTATTCTCTCCCAATTCTCTAAACCTAATGCTGTGAGTTTCTAGATTACTTTTAGGTTTAGATAAATAAAAGTATGCTTTGATAGACAATGAATTGGATATGTTGTAAAGTATGGTTCTGCGTTGACATGAAACTTTATGCTATGTCATGACAAGATCTAATTTCCTAGATCTAATATATTTGTGGTGATTCGATTATGATGTTTATACGGATCTTGACTTGTAACCATGTTATGATTGAAGTACATCTATTAATTTAGATAATTGTGACATTACTTGGATCTAAACTTTTATGCTAATCACCTTTCACTTGTCATATTGTGATACATTGATATATGTTGTACGTAAACTTGACATGTGAATCTACCTTTTGATCTAAACATGTTGCCATGACTTTGCTAGATCTAGATAATTGGACACATAATGTTAAATCTAGATCTCATTATGCTTGCTTAAACATCATAGTAATTGCCACAAGTTATTAATTATGCCCATATAGTTATTATGTTAATCACATGTCCATTCACTTTGTTACTATGCCAGTTTATGATCATGTTTATGTCACGACATGTTGAAACCATCACCCTTGTCATATTCCCTTTTAATTATTATAGCCAGGCTGCTTTATAGCATAGATGCCGCCAAAATACGTACGAATACGTTAAAGAGAAAACGGGGAAAAAGGGAATTAAAATCGGCATGATTTATGTAATGTTTAATAGGAAATGGGACATGTAAATCAAATGGGGAAAACATAGAAATGGTTACCTATAATGACCGACATATCCAGCAGCCACTAATGTTGAACCTAATGTGAGAGGTCTAAGTACACAAATACAAATCGGGCTAAGACAAGAGGTTAGGCCCAACTGTGGAATAAGACTGCCCGAACCCGATCGACATAACCAGCATCAACACATTGTAGGCTTAATGCGGGAGGTCTAGCCCATTATAACCATAATTGGACATGGTAAAGAAATGGACTACATAACCTAATTTAATATGACTATGGGTTTAAGTTTGGCTTAAGTAAAATTGAATGGGTAGTGGGGGGTTAAGTAAGTTAGAGGGGATGGGTAATATATATATATATATATATATATATATATATATATATATATATATATATATATATATATGTAGGCCCACATGCTTAACCTAATAAGGTTATGTAATTAAAGACACCTAGTGGTATACATAACCAGTAGATAATGTAACAAGGTCATGTAATTAAAGACACCTAAGTGGTATACATAACCGGTAGATGATGTAAGAAAGTTATGTAATTAAAGACACCATTTTGGGTAAGCATAACTAGTATAGGGCTATGTAATTAAAGACACCTAAGGATATACATATTCAGTAGAAAAACCTAGTGGGGATACAAGACAAGGGTGAGAGCTTGTATCATGTTGAAAGGGACCCATTTCAGTCAGTAACCCAAAGTGGTATCAAGTAAAGTCCTCCATACTAGGCAGAGAAGGGGCACGCTTACTGATTGATTATAAGAGATCCAAATGAGGCAGGTGGTGTGGGCGGCGCAAACCGACCGAGAACATGTGCGTGTATGGATCGGGCAGAGGGGGCTAAGACGACCGAGAACATGTGCGTGCATCTACCATTTATGTAGTGATTTCTCTCGTATCCACTTTATATGCCTATCATGTTGCTTTTAATAATCTACTGGCTAAAAGTAACTAGACTCGCTAGACTTTATGTCTGACCCTATTATTTCTCCTTCTTCCTTCCGTTCCCCCCAAGGTTCTCAGGGAGGAAATAATCAGACTTAATCAGGAATCAGATATCATCTTACTAGGAGCTACTTCTGAAGTATGGCTCAAGTTCTTGACTCTATTATGGCTTAACTCTTTTTATTGGGGAAATGATGCTTTTTATTTACTTATGTACTCTGATGGTGCAAGACAAAAGTGTTTTTATTGTAATGGTTTTTGTGACTTATGAAATTGTGGACCACGGAGTTATGACATATGTTTGAAATAAAAGTTTAAATTTTCCACTGCTGCCTTATTTATCTCTGTCTTGTAGTTATTCTGTGTCTGTTTACCTATAGCGCTTCACGAAACTTAATGCATTCCCTTTGTGAGTGACATTAACGGACGTGGGGTGTTTCAAACGTGCTTAATCTAAGGGGTTGAGGAAACATGGACATACGATCGTGTAGATCGATGTCTCACATGCTCGATCTAAGGGATCAAGGAAACGTATAACTAATCCCAATAAACAAATAAACAAAATGTCAACAATCGTAAAGATAGTGGCAACCACGACTTTACTAATCTATGTTAATCATTATTTTATTTAAGATCTTTACTAACAAAAGTAGTCACAAAAGTCCAGTCTTTTACAATAATGAGTTTCTCAATCTTTTTATATTTACAAAATTCCGATAAGTGAATCAAAAGTTCATTTTACTATCAGCTATCAACTTTGATTTTTACACAGGCCTGAGCTACATGCTCAGTTTAAAACTCCTTTTTGGCCTCATAAAATGCATAATTTCGAAAAATTCCTAACGTAAAAAGTTGTAGCAAATTGAAATAGGTTTTTACTGTAAAAAGATTGAGTTAATTTGGATAATTTAACTACAAGTTATCACTGTTTTACAACAGTGATTTTTTCATTAATTTTCAACAAACAAAATCAAACAATCACTTGAATCCAAAATCATATTGCAACCAAATCAATCATCAAATCAACCATATCAAAGCCCAAATTTCTAACATGCATCACACTAATTAGAGATAGATTGTGTGAGTCGAAAAACTTACCTTATAATCCAAAGAGCTCCATAGCTAGATGTATTAACCTCAAGCGAAGTAACCAAAAACAACCCAGATTTTTATCTCTAGAACAGAGTACATTTAACATAACAAACAATAATATTTTTTAATGAAATTTTTACTAAAGATGCTCAGATGTGTTGGGAATAACCTATCCAAATTTCACGTTTTTATAAATTTTCTACAATTAGTTATGATTTTGAAATCAACCTGCTTTTTTTGTCCATATTTTATATAAAAGTTTCTCGGAAATCACCATGTTTACCATATCAAATCTAATAAAAATTCATGAAAATTGGTATAGAGTTGCTGCAATATGTCATAAAGAACATAGAAAAATTTGGGAATTTTTAAACTCCATATGAATAAAATTTGAATTTTCTACTAAAGAGGGTGTAAATTTTCAGATCTATCAAAACACAAGTACAACAAGAACTACCATTACCTATCATGTTTGAAATCATATAAATCAAAGATCAAATCTAAAATTACAAGCCCTAATGTAATCACTTGAGATGTTGGAGCTTACCTTCGTTCGATTACTGAAAGATCTAACTAAAAGCCTTTTCATTCAAGACATGAAATTGAGGATTTGTAAAGCTAGGGTTTTCTTCGTTTTGAGAAACTCTCTTTTATTTACTGCTTGGAACAAATGAATGTATAGTTCATTAAGAAAAATAATAAGAAGAGGAACATTCTCTTATTTTCATTAATGGTTTGAGTTCTAATTAGGCCCAAACCTAAGTTTTTAGTTAAATGAATTGAAGTTCTTTCTATTCATTTTCATACACTTTAAAACTCTACTCTCCATTTGGATTTCACATGGAATATTTTTATAAACAAACCCAAGATATACTTTAATCCTTTTTTGTTAAATAATATTTTTTTTCACAAATCACAATTAAAATTATCTATCCCTTATTAAACTCAATTAACTAGGTAATTAACAGCAGAGTTGTTACAGACTTCTCCCCTTAAAAAAATTGTGTCCTCGCAATTTGTTAGGTGAAATAATCTAAACTTTTTTCCCATGATTTTATAAATCCAAAAATCTCAAATGATTTTCCCACTAAATATCAACATTTAATTCTGATAAAACTTCTTCGAATTACCAACTTAAAACTACTTCATTCTCTTACCAACAAAGTTTGATTCCTTTTGACTCTTAGGATTAAATTTCAACCTATTTTGAAATCCATTTCACCTTCACTTATATTATTCCATTCACAACTCTTAATAATTCACAAAGTAGGTTTTCATTTCAATTTTCGTTTTCAAAACTTAATATTTTGAATCCAATCCCAATGTTTTTTTCTTTCTAATTCTCAAATTTATAGGTATAAAATTCTTCTAATATCAGAAATATTATTGAACCGTGAATCATTATCATCCACTTTACAACTACAAAGTTGATTGCATAAGATACCAACAATGTCTTTCAAAGCTCATCCATTGCACATAAATGTTTCATGGGAAAATGTTATTCCAATTTATTTTAACTCAAACATTTCCCTTTTTATTTCTCCTCCTCATGTCAAAATATCTTGTTCGAAGTCTAGGAACCTCTGTCGATGACATGGCGTCCCATGTATCGACCGAAATCCTTAAACAACGTCTAGATAAGTCAACATGATAAGTTAACCAAATTTAGATGTTTTATTTTATTATCTCTAGCATCCATGCATCCAATTTTAAAAAAGTATAGTCAAACAAAACAATTGCCAACCTCCAATCACCAGGATGCAGTCGAGCAAAAGAAAGCAATTTACCCTTAAACTAAATATTATTCAGTTAAACAAAAGAAGAAAATATTATTTTATCTTATAATTTTACCTTTTAACTCAGAATTTTTCTGTTCATCTTGTCTACTTCCCCTTTGAATTAAACTTTGTATTTGCTTCTCCTTAATTTCCATTTTTTTCCATTAATTTCCTCATAAGCGTACAAAATCCTGACAAAGCCGGACAAATTTAGATCAAATGGGTTAGACATCTATAACCTGAGTCAGTACTGTCCTAATCACTTTAGTTATTCGCCCTAAAGTTAAAAATACCACCACGACCCTTTGACCACTGGTTTCTCCCACATATATGCTAGGTCTGCCTCTAGCCATAATACTAACATGCACATCCGATTCTAATACTACTTTAAATATGTTAACCTTAGTAAAAATCAATAGATGCCTTACCTTTTCCCAAAACTATGCTATACTTTTAAGCTACTATGGATAGTCCATGTGAACTACCTACATACTCTCTAAAGGATAGGGCTCTAAGTATCACTAGTTCTCGGATCCATGATTTTATATGTAATATTGTTCTGACCACAGCTCTGATACCAAGCTGTAATGTCCCCACTGTTATACCCGGTTTAGCAAAGAACATTACAAATAATGTCATCTACTAATCCGAAGAATACAGCTTGATAGGGGTGATCGAATGTGAATATATCTTTATACTAACACTGACACATCATTTATACCTTTTTACATCATGTCTGATCTGAATTTGACGTGTTCAGTACTAATACAAAGTAATAGACACACCGTTTCCATTTAATCAAAACAATATTCCAAACACATAACAATCACAGATCACAGCAGAAAGCACATATCTTATTACAAAATATACTTCCAAATTCATATTTTACACATTTCAAAATAAGTCACTATCTTAACAAGTACATCTCATAGGACATTAGGTAAATATCCTATACAAGATCAACTAAGGGTCTCAATATGTCTATCCATGGCTATCTCACCTGTCCAAAAGTCCGAGCATCTTGTAAACCTAAAAATTTCAGTCTGATCGGGAAACACAAAATTCTGGATCAGTCTATCTCTAAATATTTGAAAAGCGAGGTCCATACATATAACATATAAATAATCTTTAGTTCAACCACAAAACGACAGTAGCAATAATTTATTGTTTCACAATGATGTATGTTTGGTTTCCAATTTTGGTTTTATCTCCATCACAAGCTCATGTTATAGGCACGACAAATTAACACAACTCATTCGTGACCAACCTGATCAAGGAACTATTACAAACCTGACAAGTTAACACATCTCATTCATGATCGACCTGATCAAGGAACTATTATAAGCATGACAAGTTCGCAAAACTCATTCGTGACCAACCTGATCAAGGAACCCCCTTTCTCAGTCAAATAACCAAGGAAGAACGAAAATCAACATATCGAACAAACAAACATACATGCCAAAATCCAAGATGGTCTCGAGGCCTGGTGGTACCCCTCATACCGATATGGTACCAAAGATCGGGAACTCATGTACGATCACTAGGATCGAGGAACTCGTACCCAGTCGAGCTGATCGAGTAAACACAATAAAACAAGCAATCCAAACTCACGCACGATCGCTAGGATCGTGGAAACATAACAAAACAAACAAAACAATCCATTTCTAGGGTTATTAAGACCTAGGAATCACGTGCTCAATCTAAGGGGTTGAGGAAACATAGACATACGATCGTGTACATTGACGTATCACATGCTCGATCTAAGGGATCAAGGAAACATATAACTGATCCCAATAATCAAATAAACAAAATCTCAACAATCATAAAGATAGTGGCAACTACGACTTTACTAATCTATGTTAATCATTATTTTATTTAAGATCTTTACTAATAAAAATAGTCACAAAATTCCAGTCTTTTACAGTAAAGAGTTTCCCAATCTTTTTACATTTACAAGTTCGAAAAGAAATCCAGAAGTAACCTTCTTAAGGATCTAGCAGCCCCTGCCGCACACTAGAAGAAAGTGAACTCTAAATTGGCAAATACTACCATCTGGTGAAACAAAATTATTTATTGAGAATTAGTAAATTTCACTTATTATGGATATACCCGGAAAACCTGAATTATATTCTCTTATGGATCTAGAGACCACTTGTCGCACACCATAAAAAAGTACAAACCTAAAGTGTTAATTACTATCTCAAAATCAAATATAAGAATCTAACTTGAGCATCCCATACTACTCAGTTGGGTTCTAGTATTCGGTCAAGAATTGGTAAATTCCACTTCAACATTTTATTCATTGGAATATACCATTTTCGACAAAATGTTTCACAAAAGCATATAATACAATCAGTAACATTAAGTCGAAAATAAGCTCATTCCAGATTATAGAATTAAGATTCTCAAAACTATTATCTCTTTTGAATTCTAACGTTTAAATCGCTTATTTGGTTGTTCACAAAACTATTTTATTGTTTCCAAAAGTTCATAATAAAGCTCTCAGTTTTAATTAATCTAAGTTTGCTTAAGCATATAATTTAACAAAACTTAATCCATATGATTATAGCAAAACTTCTAGCTTTCCAAAACATCAAAAATTATTAAATTCAGATAAGTAACACAAAAGTTATGACTAATACAATTTCTCATGTTTAAGTATTGAGACAATTACTCAACGATAGGACAACGATAAACAAATGGGTTTTCACCATTTAAACTCCAAAATCACAAGAGGCACCATAAATGAAAGTTGTAGCTTAATCTCTTGGCTTTCCAAAACCATTAAGAATTATCAAATTCCGATAAGTGGCTCAAAAGTTATGAGTAAAAAAATTCTCTGTTTTAAGTATTTTCATGATTTCCTAACGACAGCCCAACAATAAACAAATGAGTTTTTAACCACGTAAACTTCAAAATCAGTAGAAACACAATTAATGAAAGTGTATCTTAGCTTTCCAGATATTAAAAATTATCAAATTCCGATAAGTGAATCAAAATTTATGCCCATTTTACTCTCAGCTATCAACTCTGATTTTTACACAGGCCTGAGCTACATGCTCAGTTTAAAACTCCTTTTTGGCCTCATAAAAACATAATTTCGAAAAATGCCTAAACTAAAAAGTTGTAGAAAATTGAAATAGCTTTTTACAGCAAAAAGATTGAGTTAATTTGGATAATTTAACTACAAGTTATCACTGTTTTACAGCAGTGATATTTTCACAAATTTTCAGCACACAAAATCAAACAATCACTCGAATCCAAAATCATATTGCAACCAAATCAATCATTAAATCAACCATATCAAAGCCAAAATATCTAACATGCAACACATTAATTAGAGATATATTGTGTGAGTCGAACAGCTCACCTTATACAAAGAGCTCCATAGCTAGAGGCATTAACCTTAAGCGAAGTAACCAAAAACTACTCCGATTTTTATCCCTAGAACAGAGTACATTTAACATAACAAACATTAATATTTTTTAACGAAATTTTACTGAAGATGCTCAGATGTGTTGGGAACAACATATCCAAATTTCATGATTTTATGAATTTCTACAATTAGTTATGATTTTTAAATCAACCTACGTTTTTCTGTCCAGATTTTATAGAAAAGTTTCTCGAAAATCACCATGTTTAACATATCAAATCTTAATAAAAATTTATGAAAATTGGTATAGAGTTGTTGCAATATGTCGAAAAGAACATAGTGAAATTTGGGAATTTTTAAACTCCATATGAATAAAATTCGAATTTTCTACTAAATAGGGTTTAAATTTTCAGATCTATCAAAACACAAGTATAACAAGAAATATCATTACCTACCATGTTTGAAATCATATAAACCAAAGATCAAATGTGAAATTACAAAACCTAATTAATTCACTAGAGGTGTTAGAGCTTACCTTCTTTTGATTACTGAAAGATCTAACCAAAAGCCCTTTCATTCAAGACATGAAATTGAAGATTTGTGAAGCTGAGGTTTTCTTTGTTTTGAGAATCTCTCTTTTGTTTACTGCTTGGAACAAATGAACGTATAGTTCACTCAGAAAATGGGTAAGAAGAGGAACTTTCTCTTATTTGCACTAATGGGTTGAGTTTTAATTAGGCCCAACCCCAAGTTTTTAATTAAATGAATTGAAGTTATTTCTATTTATGTTCTTACACTTTAAAACTCTACTCTCCATTTGGATTTCACATAGAATTTTTTTTATAAACAAACCCAAGATATACTTTAATCCTTTTTAGCTAACTTTTTTTTTTTCAAAAATCACAACTAAAATTATCTATCCCTGATTAAACTCAATTAATTAGGTAATTAACTACAGGGTTGTTACAAGTTTCCTTTTCATTTATTATAACTTATGTTATAATTTTCACTTGTCCTTAGAACAAGCCTACCTATTATATAATATTTTCATAATTAATCATATTAGATTATTGTCATTCCCCGTTCATTCCAATTCATATTCTGTTGTAACTTCCATTCATTACAATTAATGTCATTTATTCATTTCCTATTATACACATATATTTATATATATATGTTAGGGCACTAGACATCTCACATTAAGTTGTCTACTTGTGGATATTGGATTTGTTGGGCGATTCCGGGCAGGCTTCTACCACAAGTTGAACTTAACCTCATATCTTAGTACCATTATGTATGTTTATGCACCAGACCGCTCACATTAAATTAACTACCTATGGATGCTGGATTTGTCCGGCGGTTCCGGACAGACTTCTGCCACAAGTTGTATTCAACCCTGTGTCTCCGTGCAGTTACAATTTCTTAATTACTGTAATTTTCCATATAATTTAGGCATGTCTATTCTTCCAAATTTTTACTACAATTCTATTTTTATGTGTCATACTTAATATCATATTAAGTCCATTTTGACCGATTATCATATCGCACGTTCTTCCTAACATGTAAATAATCCAACTTTAAAAGAATAACATATAATTATCCAATCATGCAATTATTCCAATCTAACAGATTAACATGTAATTATCCCAATTTTACAATCAATGGTTCACTTACATAATATGCCAAACAAATGGGTTCTTAGGATGGTTTTATATGCAACAGTAATCTTTTTAACATGTCCTAAACAATTTTAATACACAATTTTCCAGAAATATCAACTGTTCAGCAAATTCATTGCTGAAAAACCCCACCTCCGTTAAGGTCACTCACAAAGGGAATGCCTTAACTTAGGTGGAGCATTTTTAGTACAAGATGCAGAAAAATTACAAGACAGACAAATAAAGCAGTGGCAAATAAATAAAACTTTATTTCATTTATAAACAGCTTGTATAATGATTGTTTTACAATACCAAAGTATCCTGTCTTGTTTAACAAAAATAAAGAAGCATAAAATGATTTCCCAAAATAAAACATGAGCCAGCCATAGCAGTAGAAGAGAGAGTCCAAGGCAACACGTCAAAGAGTCTTCAAGCTTGGAAAGAGTAATGGTCCAAACAAACCTGAGCTATTCCCTCCCTGTAACACCCCACCTCCACCAATGCCACTCTTGCAAGTGCACTGGCTTTGGAGGGGCGTTAAACGAGGTAAACATGCATGCAGATATCACAAGACAGAACATATAAGTAAAACAGAGTAGTAAAGCAGCGGATAAAATTAACATTTCAAAACCATAGTCAAGTTACATCAAAGTACTTGGTCATTATTTTCCCACAAAACAAAGTCTAGAACATAAACTGAAAACTGGAAAAAACATAAAGTAACTATCCCCAAAGTAGAATAAAGCCATAGCGTGCTCAAGTCCAAACCGTACATGAGCTATCCAGAAAAGCAGCTAAAGATCCAGCTAGGTACCAGTGTTCCCACCCTGTAAACCTAGGGGGGGAGGGGCGGAAGAAAAGAGGCGAAAGAAAACGGGTCAGTCAAAAAGACTGGTAAGTCCTATCTACTATTAGTATAAAAACTAATAAAGTTAACTGGACATGTAAAGCAGAGATGAAACATAGGGTGATAACTGGCATAGTGAAAAGATAGATCAAGTGTGGCATCACATATACAAGGTTAGGTTGCACCAAGTGTGTACTAGTAATCTATGTCAAGTATCAACAAGAAAAGATCCCTTGGCCCAATATCCCGGGATGACCTAGATCAAGGTCCAACAACACGGTCTAGTCGATCGGCTCCCTAAAAGCCTAACTCGTCAAGTGTCGGTGTCATACGGCCCAATCACGAAGTGTAGTCAAACTGTGCTAGGTCCACCCTAGGGTGTATCAAGCCCTAGGGTGCCAACCCTGGACACAAATCAAGCACGCACAGTCTAAACCTACGGGTGCCCGTGTCTGCTTTTTCAACTCTGGACCATGTGCACGACCATAGTCCGCCTGAACCTACACCGGCGCACCTACTCAGCCGTCGTTTTGGTCGCTTACATGTCAGCCCAGTAATCGTGCCCCACCCTAGCCTAGTCCCTAGGGTATCATGATACAATCAAGAGGGTTACTGGTGAAAAGGACCTCGTAACTAGGGTTTCCTAACGGGTTAAATGTGGTTAACCCGATCCAATCAAGCATCCAGTTGGTTAAGTGTACCCAAGGTTCATGACTTAACCCTATCAACCCATCGTGTTCATGTTGGTTAAGTGTTACGTGGTCCATGACTTAACCCTATCATGTGGAATTAATTAATTTAATGCAACCTCTCACATTAGACCTTGTTGTGGTTACTAGTTAAGCCGGGCGGGTCCGGGTAGCTTTACACCACAACCTAGTCTAACCTCGGGTTTAAGCACAACATGACCAACTACTCACATTGGGTCCTATTGTTTGTAGCCACTAGTTAAGCCGGTCGGTTCCGGGTAGATTTATGCTACAAACTCAACCCAACCTCGAGTTGGCCTCACTCATATTTTCTAAGTGTCATGTCCATCATTATGTTTACAAACATAATCACAAGTCAATATTCATGTCATATTTTAAAACCATGTTTTCATGTCATTAATATTACCCAAACCCAACGCATTCCCTTCGCATGTACGTTTCGCATAACATAACATAGATCAAAAGAGGGAACTTGGCAAAAGCATGTCAAAAAGGGCATAAGGTAATATGGTTGGCCACAAGTTAAACATGGTGGCATATGGGGCCTAAATATGTTCATTTAACTTGCATGTTACATTATAAGCCTCAAAACATGCATAACATTCAAACTTAGCGAATAGGTGATACATGGTCCTAGATGACATAGAATGATGACTAGAAGTTCGCATATAACATTATATGCAAGTTATCATAAAGGTTATGAGAGTTCTC
This sequence comes from Allium sativum, assembly GCA_030737875.1. NCBI lineage: Eukaryota > Viridiplantae > Streptophyta > Magnoliopsida > Asparagales > Amaryllidaceae > Allium > Allium sativum. Next base: position 685,896,343 of record CM060918.1, on the reverse strand, counting down.
ATGTTGCATAATGCAACATTTCAACATAAAGCTTATAGCTTTTAGCCCACAAGGTCAAGGTGATAACTTTACAAACATGCATAGAATAAATCTATGCATAACATGTTAGAATCAAAGCACATATCATACTTAGGCCCAAATTCAAACTTGCAACATGTCATATTTAACTTCATAGTTAGAATCTAAGAGTAGTATAGGGCTTACAATGCTATGAAGACTTATAAAATATAAATAAGATTGAGACGAAGCTACTAGCAACTCTAAAACTCCCAAATGATAAGCTTCAATGAAAACCCTTGAGAAATAAGAAGAAGATCCTTGCTTTGATGAAGAAAGATTGAACTTTGGCCTTGAATCAAGCTTAGAAACTCTCAAACAAGCTTAGGAACTCTCATATGAATGAAGATGGAGGTTATGACAAGAGGGTGGAGGCCATGATTAAACATTTTGGCAAAGTTTAGTTGTAGGATTGATTTATGATGATTTAGGCTAGGTATTAGGGTCCTTTTATAGAAGATTAGGTTAGTTTAGGCCATAGGATTAACCCTAATTCAGATCTGGGCCATCAATTCACGTCACTAGCCTCCAAACATGTCTTGAGAAACAAGTCAGGTGCACCCAGGCCAGACTGGCCGACCACCCAAGTCGACAGGGGTGTCGATTGGGCAGTCGACACAGCCTGGGGTGTGTCGACTCCCAAGTCGACTCCCCAGTTGACTTGGGGTGGCGGGAATTTTTCCCGCCTGCCCTGCCCAGCTGAATTTGAATTTCTGAATTCAAATTTGAATTTGAAATTTTCTGAAAACTTCGACAGGCCACAACTTGGTCATACGGACTCCGATTTTCGAAAACTCGGACTCTATTTCGCATATTTTTTCCGAGACGAACGCAATGGCACAGCCCATTTCCCTTGATTCAGATTTTATCATTGAATTCTGCCTTGCTTTATGTTATAACTTGTTATTAAAAATATGAGTTGTTACATCCTCCCCACCTTAAAGGATTTCATCCCCGAAATCTCTAAGTTAGGAAGAACGTATCCTACCATCCATCATCCATCTACTCAAAACATCATCCACGTGCTGTCAATGTCCTTAACAAATTCTAAATGCTGTATGATTATATGCAAAGGTGTGTGTATATGTACTTATCTAATGCGAAAATCAGGCGGTTACTGATTCAGTAAACCCCCTTAATGCAAAGTATGTTAATGAAATGAGTCCATATGTATGCAAAATCCTAACATAATTTATAATCTCTACATGAGTGCACATAACATTCATCCATATGCAACATCCACGTGATAGCATAACAAGTTTCATCCATGAATAAGTATAAGCACTCATGCATATGCAATATGAAAGCGTGTGAGCCGATCTTAGTGCCTAATGTGTATCATGCATCCACGAGTATCCACTTGCAAACACTTGCAAACATCAAGCATAACATGTTTCAAATACATGTTTCATCCAAAGGGTTTCTACCTAAGGTTCTCATGACAAGGCTAACGAGATAACAAGATAAATAGGATAAACATGGATAGCAAAAAGGAAGATATGTTAAAAAGGAAAAGAGGTCGAGAATGTACCCTCAAAAAGAAATGGATAAAGCCCACGCATCTTCTCCTCGGTTTCCCAAGTTGCATCCTCTTCGGCTTTACTCCACTGAACTTTCACCAATTTGACTTCTCGATTTCTTAGCTTCTTGATCTCCGTTCCCAAGATACGAATCGGAGCTCTCCTCAAGGTTGCCTCTTTCTCTACCTCCACGTCTTCAAGAATGCTTGGTTCAACCACCTCAGCGGACCCATGTAGGCACTTTCGGAGATGCGAGACATGAAAGACATTATGCACTCCGGCTAGCTTCTCGGGCAATTCCACCTTATAAGCCGTCTTTCCAATTCTCTCTATGATAGGGAAGGGTCCTACGAACCTTGGTGCCAGCTTCCCAACTGCTCCAAAACGTACCACATTACGCAAAGGAGAAACCTTCACGAAAACCATATCCCCAACTTCGAATTCCAAATCTGTCCTTCGCTTGTCAGCATAGGATTTCTGTCGGTCTTGGGCCGCTTTCATCCGTCTTCTCACCAATTCAACTTTCTCAGATGTGTCCCGTATCATATCGGGCCCAAGTATAAGTCTATCCATTGTCTTCCACCAACAAGATGGTGACCTACACGGCCTCCCATACAAAGCTTCAAATGGTGCCATCCCTATGCTAGCTTGATAGCTATTATTATAAGAAAACTCTACAAGAGGGAGGTGGTCTTCCCAAGTACCACCAAAGTCAAGAACACAAAGCCTCAAAAGATCTTCTAGCACTCTATTCACCCTTTCGGTTTGGCCATCCGTCTGGGGGTGATAAGCTGTACTCAGATTCAATCACGTACCCATCGCTTCTTGCAAACTATTCCAGAACTGGCTAGTGAAAATTGGGTCACGATCGCTAATTATGCTAGAAGGAACTCCATGCAACCGCACTATCTCTCGAAGCTAAATAGATGCTAGCCATGATGCGGTCCTCTTGCTCTTTACTGGAATGAAATGAGCACTCTTCGTAAGTCTGTCAACTATGACCCATATGCTCGTATTCCCTTTCCTTGACCTAGGCAATCCATCCACAAAATCCATAGAAATACTTTCCCACTTCCATTGCGGGACCTCCAATGGATGCAATAGCCCTCCGGGTTTCTTCGACTCGGCTTTCACTTGTTGGCACACCATGCACTTTGAAACATACTCTGCCACATCTTTCTTCATTCCAGCCCAAAAGAAAATGCGCTTCATGTCCCTATACATCTTATCTCCTCCAGGATGTATAGTCATCTTCGAGTGATGTGCTTCTTCGAGAACTTTATGCACCAAGTCTCCTACTTGTGGAACGCATAGCCTTCCATCACGCCTTAGCCAACCCTTGTCATCAATAGTATATCTAGCAAGGTGACTAGACATCTCACCACAAATCAACTTGTCCATGACCTCGACTATCTGCGGGTCTCCTTTCTGCAAAGCCCCAACTTGATCAAGAAGTATAGGTCTAAGTTCAAGGGATGTTAAAGAACCAGTCATCGACTCAACAGCTGTTGTGAAATCAAAGGTTGCCAAGAACTCTAGGCTCCTCATCTCAACAAACAAGGGACTCAAAGTCAACCTACTTCTGCTTAACGCATCTGCCACAACATTACCCTTACCAGGGGTATAAGCTATCTCGAAGTCATAAGATGCCAAGAATTCCATCCACCTTTGCTGCCTTAGATTCAGAACTTTCTGCGAGAAGAGGTATTTGAGCGACTTGTGATCCGTATATAACTCAAACCTTTCGCCTAGAAGATAGTGGCGCCAGGATTTGAGTGCAAAGACGATCGCCGCCAACTCCAAATCATGAGTGGGATAGTTCTTCTCATGAACTTTAAGTTGCCTACCCCTATAACATATCACTCTTCCCTCTTGCATCAGAACAACACCTAACCCCGTGCCACATGCATCGGTGTACACGGTAAACATCTTACCGCCATCAGGTAATGCCAAAACTGGAGCTGTAGTAAGGGCCCTCTTGAGCCTTTGAAAAGCAAGCTCACACTCTAAGTCCCATGAAAAGACTAAGTTCTTCTTCGTCAACTTAGTAAGAGGGGCTGAAATCTTAGCGAAGTCCCTGATGAACTTCCTATAGTAGCCCGCCAGACCAAGAAAGCTTCTTACTTCGGTTGCATTCCTAGGAGTCTTCCAGTATTGAACTGCAACCACTTTCGCGGGATCTACCGCTATGCCTTGCTTAGAAACTATATGTCCAAGAAACCGAACTTCCCTTCTCCAAAAATGGAATTTGGAGAACTTGGCTTTCAACTGATGAGCTCTAAGCGTATCCATCACTTCCTTGAGGTGTCTAGCATGTTCTTCCTCATCCTTTGAGAAGATCAGAATATCATCCACGAAGACAACCACGAACTTGTTAAGGAACTCCCTGAACACCCTACTCATCAAATCTACGAAGTAGGCGGGTGCATTAGTCAAACCGAATGGCATGACAAGCCATTCAAAGAATCCATCTGGAGTCCTAAACGCAGTCTTATCAATACTATCCTCAGCCACTCTAAGCTGATGGAATCCGGTGGCTAGATCGAGTTGAGAGAAAACAGAAGCACCAACAAGCTGGTCAAAGAGATCGTTAATTCTTGGTAACGGGTGTCTATTCTTCTTTGTCGGCTTGTTCAACTCTCGAAAATCAACACATAGACGAAGCGAACCATCCGCCTTAGTAGCGAATACCACAGGAGCACCCCATTCAGAAATTCTTCGCCTAATAAAATTCTTCTCAAGCAACTCCTTGATTTGCTTACTGAGCTCTCTTCTTTCTCGTGGGGCCATGTGCCTAATGGGCAATGAAACTGGCTTGGCATTATCAACAATATAAATGCGAAAATCTATCTCTCGTTTAGGTGGTAACCCCTTAACCTCTTCAAAGACATCAGGATATTCTCGGACCACCCTTACAGATTGCAGATCATTGATGGACGAGTCAAGAGATTCAAGATAACATAACATGACGGGATCTCTAGGGTTACAAGAAATTTCTAGGGTATTACCGAGGCGAGTCATGAGCCTCACCACCCTATGCTCACAATCGAGAATGGCTCCATAACTGGACAACCAATCCATGCCCAAGATCAACCCGTATCCCGTGAATCCGAGAACATAAGCATTACACGTGAATTCTACGGTCAAGATAGAAATCTTCAAATCCACACAAATCATAGATAGATGGGCGGAACCCCCAATTGGATTTGAAACACTAACGGGATTCTCAACTAGACTAGTACTTAGGTGCAAACTTTCAACAAGATCAGAAGAAATAAAACTATGCGATGCGCCAGAATCAAATAAGGTGCAAACAGGATAATCAGAAATATAAACAAGGCTTTCTACAGAAATACTATCTCGGTCCTGAACTGGAGCAGTGTTGAGAGCATGCACTTGCCCTCCAGAAGGTCCTGCACGCTGAGTCTGCCCTTGCCCCGTGTCCTTGCTTCTTGGGGAAATCCTTGCTAAGGTGTCCAGGCTCTCCACAGTGAAAGCATTCGCCCAACTTCCTCTTCTTCTTTCTGCAATCTTTGGCTATGTGCCCAACAATCCCACAGAAGTTGCATTTCCTTGGGTCTTTTGCCTTGTTGTTGTTGGCCTTATTGCCCTTGTTGTTCTTGTTGTTCTGATTGCTCTGATTTCCTCCCCACTTGGAGTCCGTCTTCTTGGTTTGAGTCTCATTAGGCTTGACTTCTTTCTTGCCATTCTTATCGTCTCCTTGAAGCAATGCCATGTCCACTAGGCCTTCAAAAGTGGCCCCCATAGGTATATGAGACAGGGATAAACCTTGTAATGGCGCATTCAACCCTCGTGCAAAGCGTAGAGCCTTCTTCTGGGGAGTATTAACCATGTCCAAACCGAATCGAGCAAGCTGGTTAAACTTATTCACATACTCCCTCACTGTCATGTCCCCTTTCTTCAAAGATATAAACTTCTCCAATTGCAGATTCGCCTCAGCAGATGATAGAAACTTAAGCCCAAACCTCGTCCTAAAGTCGGCCCAAGTCTCTATAGGCCTAGTAGCATTGGTGACCTCCCACCAATAAGCAGTTTCTTCTTTCAATAGCCATGCTGCCAATAAAACCTTTCTATGGTCTTCCACATCAAAGATAGCGAAGAGATCTTCAGTTTCTTTCAACCAATTTCTCGCCTCCACAAATATCTCCGTCCTAATAAAATTACTGCCTCCCATCGCCTTAAAATCTTTGCAAACCTTTGCGAAGTCTGCTTGTGGATGCTGAGGAGGAGGAGGAGGAGGGGGAACCTCAGTTATGGTGGGGGTGTTTGCTGCGCCCGCATCGTTGGCCCTAGCTTCCAAGTACCTCCGGAACCATCCGAGAATGGTTACCCCCTCGGGAAGGTTAAGATCGGCCATGCTGAAAAAGGAAAAGATAGATTAAGAACGAGGAAACAAAGGATAGTGCTAATAGCTTTTGGGGAATAGCCTTTTTAAAATAAACTAGACTTTTCCTGGAAAATACTTAATTAGTTTTGAAAATAGTTTTTCAAAAGGTAAGTTTTAAAAACCCTTTTTGCTCAAATCTTGTAAACCTTATGCTCTGATACCAAATGTAACACCCCACCTCCACCAATGCCACTCTTGCAAGTGCACTGGATTTGGAGGGGCGTTAAACGAGGTAAACATGCATGCAGATATCATAAGACAGAACATATAAGTAAAACAGAGTAGTAAAGCAGCGGATAAAACTAACATTTCAAAACCATAGTCAAGTTACATAAAAGTACTTGGTCATTATTTTCCCACAAAACAAAGTCTAGAACATAAACTGAAAACTGGAAAAAAACATAAAGTAACTATCCCCAAAGTAGAATAAAGCCATAGCGTGCTCAAGTCCAAACCGTACATGAGCTATCCAGAAAAGCAGCTAAAGATCCAGCTAGGTACCAGTGTTCCCACCCTGTAAACCTGGGGGGGACGGAAGAAAAGAGGCGAAAGAAAACGGGTCAGTCAAAAAGACTGGTAAGTCCTATCTACTATTAGTATAAAAACTAATAAAGTTAACTGGACATGTAAAGCAGAGATGAAACATAGGGTGATAACTGGCATGGTGAAAAGATAGATCAAGTGTGGCATCGCATATACAAGGTTAGGTTGCACCAAGTGTGTACTAGTAATCTATGTCAAGTATCAACAAGAAAAGATCCCTTGGCCCAATATCCCGGGATGACCTAGATCAAGGTCCAACAACACGGTCTAGTCGATCGGCTCCCTAAAAGCCTAACTCGTCAAGTGTCGGTGTCATACGGCCCAATCACGAAGTGTAGTCAAACTGTGCTAGGTCCACCCTAGGGTGTATCAAGCCCTAGGGTGCCAACCCCGGACACAAATCAAGCTTGCACAGTCTAAATCTACGGGTGCCCGTGTCTGCTTTTTCAACTCCGGACCATGTGCACGACCATAGTCCGCCTGAACCTACACCGGCGCACCTACTCAGCCGTCGTTTTGGTCGCTTACATGTCAGCCCAGTAATCGTGCCCCACCCTAGCCTAGTCCCTAGGGTATCATGATACAATCAAGAGGGTTACTGGTGAAAAGGACCTCATAACTAGGGTTTCCTAACGGGTTAAATGTGGTTAACCCGATCCAATCAAGCATCCAGTTGGTTAAGTGTACCCAAGGTTCATGACTTAACCCTATCAACCCATCGTGTTCATGTTGGTTAAGTGTTACGTGGTCCATGACTTAACCCTATCATGTGGAATTAATTAATTTAATGCACCTTAACCTCTCACATTAGACCTTGTTGTGGTTACTAGTTAAGCCGGGCGGGTCCGGGTAGCTTTACACCACAACCTAGTCTAACCTCGGGTTTAAGCACAACATGACCAACTACTCACATTGGGTCCTATTGTTTGTAGCCACTAGTTAAGCCGGTCGGTTCCGGGTAGATTTATGCTACAAACTCAACCCAACCTCGAGTTGGCCACACTCATATTTTCTAAGTGTCATGTACATCATTATGTTTACAAACATAATCACAAGTCAATGCTCATGTCATATTTTAAAACCATGTTTTCATGTCATTAATATTACCCAAACCCAACGCATTCCCATCGCATGTACGTTTCGCATAACATAACATAGATCAAAAGAGGGAACTTGGCAAAAGCATGACAAAAAGGGCATAAGGTTGGCCACAAGTTAAACATGGTGGCATATGGGGCATAAATATGTTCATTTAACTTGCATGTTACATTATAAGCCTCAAAACATGCATAACATTCAAACTTAGCGAATAGGTGATACATGGTCCTAGATGACATAGAATGATGACTAGAAGTTCGCATATAACATTATATGCAAGTTATCATAAAGGTTATGAGAGTTCTCATGTTGCATAATGCAACATTTCAACATAAAGCTTATAGCTTTTAGCCCACAAGGTCAAGGTGATAACTTTACAAACATGCATAGAATAAATCTATGCATAACATGTTAGAATCAAAGCACATATCATACTTAGGCCCAAACTCAAACTTGCAACATGTCATATTTAACTTCATAGTTAGAATCTAAGAGTAGTATAGGGCTTACAATGCTATGAAGACTTATAAAATATAAATAAGATTGAGACGAAGCTACTAGCAACTCTAAAACTCCCAAATGATAAGCTTCAATGAAAACCCTTGAGAAATAAGAAGAAGATCCTTGCTTTGATGAAGAAAGATTGAACTTTGGCCTTGAATCAAGCTTAGAAACTCTCAAACAAGCTTAGGAACTCTCATATGAATGAAGATGGAGGTTATGACAAGAGGGTGGAGGCCATGATTAAACATTTTGGCATAGTTTAGTTGTAGGATTGATTTATGATGATTTAGGCTAGGTATTAGGGTCCTTTTATAGAAGATTAGGTTAGTTTAGGCCATAGGATTAACCCTAATTCAGATCTGGGCCATCAATTCACGTCACTAGCCTCCAAACATGTCTTGAGAAACAAGTCAGGTACACCCAGGCCAGACTGGCCGACCACCCAAGTCGACAGGGGTGTCGACTGGGCAGTCGACACAGCCTGGGGTGTGTCGACTCCCAAGTCGACTCCCCAGTCGACTTGGGGTGGCGGGAATTTTTCCCGCCTGCCCAGTTGAATTTGAATTTCTGAATTCAAATTTGAATTTGAAATTTTCTGAAAACTTCGACGGGCCACAACTTGGTCATACGGACTCCGATTTTCGAAAACTCGGACTCTATTTCGCGTATTTTTCCGAGATGAACGCAATGGCACAACTCGTTTCCCTTGATTCAGATTTTATCATTGAATTCTGCCTTGCTTTATGTTATAACTTGTTATTAAAAATATGGGTTGTTACACTCCCTGACTACCTAGGGGGGAAACGGAAGAAAAGAAGACGAGAGAAAACGGGTCAGACAATAAGTCTGGTAAGTTCAGTGATTACTAGTATTTAAACAAGGAAAAGGGATCATGACAGGAGTAACAGAACATAGGACAATACCCTAATATAAGACAAGATAGGTTGAACATGTGATCGCACCCATTACTATAATCTCTGCACCTCCTAACTCGTGTCTCAACTAGTAATCTGTATAATACGATCCCAATTTTAAAAATATGGTATGTTCATCACCATAAGCATATAGACATGATCAATCACAATGGTAATTTAAGATAAATGAGAATCAAACTCTGTTTATCTTATACATAAGCATTATTCTATATTCGAATTACAACATGTCATGATTCATTTAAAAGAACGTTTAAATCTAGGTATTAATCAACTTACAAACTAAAAAGGAATTCTTTATTTCTGAAATCTTAATTCTGAAATTGGTATGCTTGCCTTCGATGTAGATCGTTGAATTTGATTACTTTAATTTGATTTTGATTCATGTTTTTATCTTGTCTTTGAATTGAAAGCGGTGACGGCTACTCCAAGTTCTTTATTTACGGCATGATAGTTCCAGGATTATTTTTGTGTGATTTTAGGTTGAGCATTGGGTTGTTTATATAGAATTTCAATTTAATTAGAGCCGTCGGAGGATCCTAGAGTTAACCACAACCATTCAGTCAGGATAGGGTGACACCTCAGCCCTAATGACTCAGCAAGGAGTCAGAAAGGACTCAGCAACGACTCATAGTATGGATCAGAACACACCAGAAAGCTGTGCAGGCTTTCAGCCCGACCTGGGCGCACTTGGCAGGTGCGCCAGTGCAATTTTTGTACTGGCACACTTCCCAAGTGCGCCAATGCATATTTTTTTTCTTTTTTCTTTCTTCTGGTTTTCTGCTTAACTTCGTTCTTCCATATCTTCTTCATACGGTGTCCGTTTTACGCAAATTCAGACTTTATCTCAAGCAGAATTTTGAGACGAACGCAATGACGTAACCCGTATCCCTTAATTCTCACATTTGAAATTAATTATTCTTTGATTCGTTACTATAACATTAACAGAAAATACGGGGTGTTACATTCTCCCCTCCTTTTAGGATTTTGTCCCCGAAATCTTCAAGTCGTGAAGAACTTGCACCCTACCATCCAATCACCCATCTACTCAACCATCAAACACAGGCGTCTGTTGTCCTTAAAAGATTTCTAATGCTTCATGTTCATATGCATAGTGTGTGTACATGTCCTTATCTAATGCAAAATCAGGCTGTCTACGGATTCAGTTGACCTCCTTAATGCAAATTATGCCAGTGCCATGAATTCATCTTGTATGCAATTATTCCTATTCGTACTTTATAACTTCTACATGAGTGCACAATCATTCATACAAATGCAACATCCATATGACAACACATCAAGTTTTAATTCATATGTTTAAAAATTCACTTATGCATATGCAATATGAAAGTGACTGAGCTGATCCAGTGCCTAATGTGTGTATATGCATCCACGAGCAACCACTAGCAAACATTTGCAACCACTTGCATCCACCAAACATAACATGTCTCAAACACATGTTTATATCCCTTGGCTTCTACCTAAGGATTGAGGATAGGACCGAGAGGATATACTTAAAAGCTAAATACTAGCATGCAAATAGATTTTACAGAAAAAGAGGAATCCAGGATACACCCTCAAAAAGGGTAAGATGCGCGTATCTAGTCTTCAGTCTTCTAAGTCGCACCTTCTTGAGCTTCACTCCACTGTACCTTATCTAACTTAACTTTATGGTTGCGAAGCTTCTTGACCTCCATTTCCAAAACGCACTAGTAAAGATAGGCCTTCGATCACTTACTATGCTAGAGGGTATCCAATGTAGTCTAACTATCTTTCCAAGATAAACAGATATTAACCATGATATCAAGTGTATATCCTAAGATGATTAGAGGTCTCTCCTCTACTTAGCTTATCCATCATGCTGCAAATTTAAGGGTCTAAAGCTAATGGTTACTATGTGCTTATTACCTCTCTTAAGGTCAGTCTAACTTAAGGTGCCAGCCCCAACCATTTATTTCTGACGCAAACCATCCTAGTCGAACTCGACATCCCTTAAGTACAAGCCCCAAAGACCTAAACCAATATCAGACAAGCACCCAAGGGATACCTCCTCCGAATTTGGAAGATCTATGTGAGATGATACTAACAAAACAAACAAACAATCGAGCACTTTACCAACTCTGGCTATCCTCGCCAATCTTGCTCCAGAATTATCGTTGATCGCATAACTGGCTTTGCAGTGTCATCTAGATACATGTGGAAGTCTGTCTTGAGTTTTAGGTGGAAAACCCCTACCCTAATCAAAACATCTTTCGTACTCATAGACTAGCCCAATGGATCGAAAACCGTCGATAGATAAGTAAAGTGATTCTAGGTAGCTAAGACAAACTGATCCCTTAGGATCGTACGAAATCTCAAGGGTATTCCCGAGGCAAGTTGAAAGTCTAACAACCCTTGTTTCACAATTACTAGCTAACCAATCAATGCCTAGAATCAACCCATAGCCCAAAAAAACATAAGCATAAATATAGCTATTCTCAAATCCTCACAAGTCAAAGATAAATGGGTCGAACCAGCAATTGGATTTGAGGCTATAATGGGATCCTCTACTATACAATATCTGGGGTGCAGAGACTCAACTATGGAAGCAGATATATACGAATGTGAAGTGCTAAAATCAGAAGGAGTACTAACAGGATAATCAAAAAGGAAAAACTCTTTCATTAGAAATCTTACTGCCTCTCTCTCAGGTATGCTGGTGGTGAGAGCATGCACTTTCCTTCCAGAAAATCCTGTCCCTTGTTCTTGTCTTTGCCCTTAATTATAAGACCCGTTATACCAAAATAAAGATACTTCCTCTTGTTTTAGGTTTTACTATCCTCCCCTCCTTTGTGAACCAAGTCCATATCCATGGGTTCTTCATCCTTGTGTTGTGCTCCTTAGACAAACCCCCTCATTCTCAACTTTTCCATCCTTGTGTAACTTGTTGACATGTCTCTCGAAAGCTGCCTCCATCGCACGGAGAATCCTACAAAGCTCGAATGAAAATTAGCCGCAGGTGATACTACTGTGGCTACAGATGGAAGTTGGGCACTTATCTGCCCTTTGACAAGTGTCGTAGTCTCATCAAGCCTACAGAACCATGCCGCGATGAGGTTACCTCCCAGAAAGCCAGGAGCCCCAGAGAACAGTAAAGAAGGAAACAAGGATTCAAAAGGTGGATCAAAAGATAGTGCATATGGCTTTTGGGGAATATGCCTTTAAAACAAAACTTTTCTTTTGAAAATGATTCTTTTTAAACCGTTTGAAAATAATTTTTTTTCAAATCTTTTTATCTGATCCAGTAACCTTCAGCTCTGATACCAAGTGAAACACCCCACCTCCGTTAAGGTCACTCATAAAGGGAATGCCTTAACTTCGGTAGAGCATTTTTAGTACAAGATGCAGAAAAATTACAAGACATACAAATAAAGCAGCGACAAATAAATAAAACTTTATTTCATTTATAAAAAGCTTGTACAAAGATTGTTTTACAATACCAATGTATCCTGTCTTGTTTAACAAAAATAAAGAAGCATAAAATGATTTCCCCAAATAAAGCATGAGCCGGCCATAGCAGCAGAAGAGAGAGTCCAAGGCAACACGTCAAAGAGTCTTCAAGCTTGGAAAGAGTAACGGTCCAAACAAACCTGAGCTATTCCCTCCCTGACTACGTGGGGGGGGGGGGGGCGGAAGAAAAGAAGACGAGAGAAAATAGGTCAGACAATAAGTCTGGTAAGTTCAGTGATTACTAGTATTTAAACAAGGAAAAGGGATCATGACAGGAGTAACAAAACATAGGACAATACCCTAATATAAGACAAGATAGGTTGAACATGTGATTGCACCCATTACTATAATCTCTGCACCACCTAACTTGTGTCTCAACAAGTATTCTGTATAATACGATCCCAATATATAAAATATGGTATGTTCATCACCACAAGCATATAGAAATGATCAATCGCAATGGTAATTTAAGATAAATGAGAATCAAACTCTATATATCTTATACATAAGCATCATTCTATATTCGAATTACAACATGTCATGATTCATTTAAAAGAACGTTTAAATTTAGGTATTAACCAACTTACAAACTAAAAAGGAATTGTTGATTTTTGAAATCTTAATTCTGAAATTGGTATGCTTGCCTTTGATGTAGATCGTTGAATTTGATTACTTTAATTTGATTTTGATTCAGGTTTTTATCTTGTCTTTGAATTGAAAGTGGTGACGGCTACTCCAAGTTCTCTATTGACGACATGATAGCTCCAGGATTATTTTCGTGTGATTTTAGGTTGAGCATTGGGTTGTTTATATAGAATTTCAATTTAATTAGAGCCGTCGGATGATCCTAGAGTTAACCATAACCATTCAGTCAGGATAGGGTGACACCTCAGCCCTAAGGACTCAGCAAGGAGTCAGAAAGGACTCAGCAATGACTCATAGTATGGTTTAGAACACAGCAAAAAGCTGTGCAGGCTTTCAGCCTGACCCTGGTGCTCTTGGCAGGTGCGCCAGTGCAATTTTTGTACTGGCGCACTTCCCAAGTTGCGCCAGTACATATTTTTTTCTTCTTTCTTTCTTCTGGGTTTATGCTTAACTTCGTTTGTCCATATCTTCTTCTTACAGTGTCCATTTTACGCAAATTCAGACTCTATCTCAAGCAGAATTTCGAGACGAACGCAATGGCGTAACCGTGTCCCTTAATTCTTACATTTGAAACTAATTATTCTTTGATTCGTTACTATAACGTTAACCGAAAATACGGGGTGTTACAATTATAAAGGGGAATATAAACGATATACGTACCTTTATTTAATATGGTATAATTTAGATCCACTCACATAATAGCATTCCAATTCATGAATCTGGTCCAGACCTAGTACTCCATGGCTCCCTTAACTGAATCTAGAACCTAAATTACCATGGATTCACAATTCTCAAACTAAAAGAAAATGGGAAGAAAGAAGATAAATCTAAATTGACTAGATCCAAGAATTTACCTCACTTCGATCAGAATTCTAAACACCTATTTGCAGATTTACATTCTTTTCCTCCAGATCTTAAATCAGAATTTCCTAAGACTAATTATTCTATTTTCTGAAGAGATTTGAGGAGGAAGAAGAATGACAAAGCCTAGACAGCCTCTTAAAAAATATGAGATTTAGGGTGGGCTCTGCTAGCCAATTTATAGGTGTTCACGAAAGTAGATATGATCTTGTACACTTAGCATTGAGTCAACAACGAATGTCGTTTGAAAACATTCTAGATTCGTCAAACGAATCTGCCCAAATCATGGGTGTGTCGACCCCTGGGTAGACCCAGACCCACCTGGGTCGACCTATGGGTCGACCTACCCTTCCTTAGGGGTCGACCCAGGCCCTGTTTTTTTCCTTTTTTTCTTCTTCGTGCATGGTCTTTAGTTTGAATTGATTTGAATTATATTTATATATAAGGTCCTTATATGTATACAAAACTTCTAATGCCCACTTTACACGTATATATATACGTACAACTTTTATTTCATTTTCAAAATTCACATGACGTTATGTCGTTATTTAATTCTTACCTATTTTCGTTGATTGTAGGTTTATTTTTAATTTCTCCTTTGTGTGTGTATATATATATATATATATATTTGCACATATATATACATATATTTACATATACATATATACATATTTTTTATACTTCCTTATATGTGCGTTTATACATATTTTCCCTTAAGAACATGTATTATTTAGCCATTTCTCTAAAATAAAAATATAGCACCTGCGGGAATCGAATTTGCACCACTCTCCTTGAAGTCACATGTCTTTACCAACTCAGCTATAAGGGCTTTTGTTAACAAGGCTAAAAACAATGGTGGTCATTGTTCTTTTCTTATACCTTCTTTTCATGTTTGTTGTAATATTTCATCTAAAGGTATCTCTTTCATCTTAAATCTGTTTTCTGCAATCCATAAGTCTAAATTGACCAGAAAATTGTCATGGACGCAATGCCGCTAATCCTATGACCAAATTCTAGAAGCTCTTCAAATTTTATTTTATTCATTCCGCTATGAGATGTTTTCTGAGCTCTGATATATTTTATATCTCTGTCTTTTCTGTAGGATACCAAACAAGCCAACTCGGGTTTCGATGGATTAGAATTTCGAGAAAAATAATCAATCTATTGGAATTTGGGTTGTTACACAAACACACACACACACAAAACACACACATATATATAAGACAGTTAACATACACATATACATATGTATATATATACATATATATGAATATATTTTAAGACCAATAACATTAATATTATCATTACCATTTCTTGTAACCTATATATAAGTGTATATATATACATATATTATGCATGTATACATACATATATATACATACATACATAGATATATATTAGTAATATAGTAATTATGATTATCTAATATATTCATATGTATATATTAGTAATGTAATATATATATATATATATATATATATAATTTATATTATCATTACCATTTCTTGGAACATGTATATATACACATATATACATATACACACATACATATACATATACACACATACATGCATTTTGTATGTATACATGTATTAGTAATATATACATATATACTAATATATATATTATAATATACATTTATACATATAGTAATATATATTATGGTTAATTGATTCAACCGACCTCATCCAAACCACATTAATCAACAAATTCGGTTAACCAAACACTTGGTTAACCAATGGTTCAATTAGGCGAAAATATTAACCATTGGTACAGTTAACCGACCCTGCCTACCACTATTGTTTTCATTATGGTTCTTTTATACATTTAGATGCATTGCACAAACATAATTGCACAAAAAGGAGGTCCTGAATTAGTAGACCGCCTAATATTTTGCATTATTTAAGGACATATCAACTACAATATTGCATAAGTACATAAATTGCATTAGATAAATTAAGGACAGTGTTGCTAGTGGATGATGGATGAGTAGAAGGAATAGAAATTTTTTATCAATTCTTCTACCTTAGAGATTTCGAGGACAAAATCGTTTTAAGGAGAGGAAAATTTAACAACTCATATTTTAATATGAAATGGTTAATTTATAAATTAACAAATTAATATACAAGTAGCAAAACAGTGGGGAACTTAGCTAAGGGGTTTTCGTCACTGTGTCTGATACGATTTTCTGGTTTAGATAGATATTTGATTTCTGTAAAATGGACTTAAAACAAAGAAGTTATGGCAAAAAGAAATTTAAATTCAAAATTTAAAATAAACCAAACATAAATGTATAAATATAAGTAATAACGCTTTAATTTTAGTGTAACTGGGATGACCCAGCCCCTTGACGGATCGATCTAGGGGTCGACTTAGGCCATAGATGGTCGACCCCGTTGCCAACCCACCTAGGAGATGGGTTGACCCAGTAACACAAGGCGGGCATGATTTCGTGCCTGGCACGAAAAGATGGATGCTCATATGTTTATTTCTTGGTTTTAGGGCAACATGTATGGCTAAGAATTGCGGATATGACCCATTCGGATTGACCCAAAGGTAGAGCGATTCAGGTTGGAAACTTAATATCATATGGTTGAGGGTCTTCGACTCCAACTATAAATTAGCTTCCACTTCTTCCCCTATTCCTCACAACTCTTCTCCTCTCCCCTATGTTATGCATATATTCTTTCTGAAAAATGATGGAATTTTGAAATAAAACACTTTTTACAAGTTATACATATAATTCTATGAGGTCGCTTATATACATATTTTGGAGGGTTGTTTACATATATTCTAGAGTTCTACCGGGGCCATATAGGAAGCAATTGTTGGTGAGATTACTGCGACTATTCAGATTTATGATAAGCTAAACTGTAATTTGTACAAAAGTAGTCGTGGATGATTCAGATATAAATTATTTACATTTTATATTCAGATCTGAATTTTTTACAGTTTATTTACAGATTCTGTTTGTTTACATTTTATTTACAGATTCTGTTTGTTCTTATATCTTTTCTTTAAATCTTTCTGTCTAATTCTACAATTTATGTGTAGTTAATATTCAAATTTCTGTAAATTGTTATGTTCAGATTTCTCCTCCTTTTTCTATTTGTAGTTTTCCAATTTGTTTGGGTTATGTCTAATATTCCAAAAAGGCATAAGAATACGTATTAGGCATGGACCTGTATGCCTAAAAGCGTACGATGGATCATTGTTCTCTTTCTTGTATTCTATGCTTGGATTGGGGTAAACCTAATTGAATTGAACTAATACAATTAGAGATAAATTGGATACAGTGAAATCTACAATAATTGGATTAAATCTGAATTGGACTATATAAGTACATATGGAACAAATTATGATAAAAATTAGACTGTAATTAGTATTTACATGAACATGACGATAAGAAAATCATAATAAACATGGATGGTTTATTTACAAATTATAGTATGGAAGGGAATGATTGAAAATAAAGTTTGGCTTTAGTGTGAATATATTGACATAAAAGAGTTAAGTTACCAGCATAAAGCTTTAATATGAACATACTGAGTTAAATTGGTTAAGTTAAGAGCCTAAGGCTTTATTATGGACATACAGACTTAAGTTACAAACAAGTAAACTTTAGTATGAAAATATTGACTTAAGTTACGAGCAATAAGCCTTAATATGGACATATTGATTTACAAGATAAATTACAAGCCTAAAAATATATAGTTTGTGGCCGGTCAAATCACGTGGGGATTTAGACCGAATATTATTTATTGGTTGAGATCCATTCCATGCAGCATACACATTTATCATTTTTGGTCTCAATTAAGAGGCAAAGGCACTATAACACCCGGCATTTTTAAGATAATAAAATATGAATAACCTAATTAAATATTCAGAATTAAGCGGAACTGACATCACCATTGCACTCGCTTGGAATTTTGGTTCAGATAGACCCAAAGTTTGCATAAAACGGATAACGTATGAAGAAGTTATGAGCATTAGAAGTTTGTATATATATATATATATATATATATATATATAAGGCTCACATATATAAATATATTAACAATAAATATATCCAGAAAATCAAAACAAGAAGCAGAAGACCAGAGCAGGAAGATGTCCCGCTGGGGGTCAACCCCATCGCAGATCTGGGCAAATTCTACGTGAACGTGGACCGTTTTATGATCTAAATTTGTTGCTGAACACCTATAAATAAGCCTGTAGAGCCTACTCTAAATCTCATATTTCTGAGACAACGCAAAAGCTCTGCCATTCTTCTTCCTTCTCAAATATCTTCAGAAAATTAAGATTATTAGTTTAGGAAAAAATTCTGAATCCAGATCTGAAGGAAAGGAATATATGTTTGTAAATGGGTGTTCAGATCTCTTATCGAAGTGAGGTAATTTCCTAAATCTGGTCTATTTCAATCCTATTCTCTTTCTTCCCTTTTTCTTTTAGTAAAACTTATGAATCCATGGTTGTTAGGTTCTGAATCCAGTTAGGGGAAAACCATGGAATGCTAGATCTGGACCAGATCCAGGATTTGGAAAGAAAATGGGATGGGTGGATTTAAGTTATATCATTTTTTATAATGATATATTATCGTTTAACATTCCCCGTTATCGTACAATGTGAATTTGCTAGAATAAGTAAAAGTATTGAAATGTTATTATGACATGTTGAAATATTTAAGCACATGTTAAAAGGATTAAAGTGATGAATATGACATGTTGGAATATTAATATGCTAAGATATTAATATGTTGCAAAATTCATGTGTTGAAATATAAACTTGTCAAAATATGTGTTGTTGTTTCAATCCCATATTAATTTGTGACTTTTATGTGCCTGGACAATTAACGGTAGAAATTGAGACCATTACATGTTAGTTTATTTGATTTGAACAATTACATGATTAAACGATTACATGTTAGAATAGAATTTATTGTATGTTAAAAAGAGCAAGCAACATAAAATGGGTTAATATGATGACATGTAAAATATAGACTTGCAAGAATGGAATCGCCTAAATTATATAGAAAATTTACAGTGAATAGGAAACTATAACCGCGCTTAGACACGAGATTAGATTACACTTGTGGTAGAAGTCTACCCGGAACCGCCTGGCATATTCAGCATCCACAAGTGGTAAATCTAATGTGAGGGCTCTAAGTGCATAAATGAAACATGTAATGAGCATGAGGTTAAGTCAACTTGTGGTAGAAGTCTACATAGAAACGCCTGGCAAATCCAGCATCCTCCATTATAGGTTCAATGTGAGAGGTCCAGTGCATACATATATATAAATATATGTAAATAGCAGGACTGATAAACAACATTAATTGTAATTAATGGAAATAAATGGAACTGAATGAAAGATACAACAGTAAAATGATTGGAATAAACGGGGAATGATAATAACCTATTATAAATAAATTACATTAATGTGAATGTTGCATAATAGGTAGACTTGTCCTAGGACAAGTGAAGGTTATAACTTAGGTTATAACAAACTATTAAGGAAATGAGATAAGTGGTGAAATGAGACAAGTGGCACTTAATTGTAAATTAAGTAATAAGTAAATGGGGAAACCTGAAACCAGTTGTTTGTAATAAGTAGAGAAAAGGGGAAAAATTTATGAATTGCAAGAAATTGTACTTAATTATAAATTAAGTAATCTGTAAACTTGGAAATATGAAATCTACTGATAAGGATAACATGTTAAGGCTTGTCCTTAGGATAAGCGTAAGTTATAACATAGGTTATAATAAATGGAAAGGAGACTTATTAGTAAACCTTAGCTAAGAGAAATAAGTTTATAAGTAAACAATGATAAGTTGTAGTGACAATATAAGATGGAATTATGATTAAATAAGAAAGAATGAGGCAAAATTATGAAATGAAATAAGTTATATTTAACCATAAATAATGACAGGCATGTTAAATAGAAAACATGTGTATTGAGATATACTTAATTACATATTAAGTAGAACATGTTATTGTAACTTTGAAATCAATAAGAATATAATGGGATTGTGGATTACAAACCTTGGATCAAAATCTAGAGAATAACATATTGTGGGCTTATTAATAAACTTAAACAGGTTAAGTTATATAACTGAAATTAATAAGCAAGAGGAACTTGGTAACTTGAATAAGAAGTCAATGTGAATGGGAATAACCAAATTAAATGGAAACCTGATGAGGTAAAGCAAGCGCATAGAAGAATGTTTAGGCATATGGTCCAATAAAATATTAAAATGAGGCGCTTAGACTAGTATGCACGTTTGAAGGTGAATAACCCGGCGAGGTTGATCATCGTGGTGTCATGAGGCACGAGGGGAGCACATGTTTATCTAATTATTCTGTCGGCTCCGATGGACTTGAAGGGGAAGTACACAGCTTCCTGAGATACGTAAGGTGCTCCTAGTAGTCCTCTGTGCGGTGGTAGATGTTTAGGCTGTGTTCGCAGAGGTTGGGTCCGCGTATTACTACCAGGTGGGTGGGTCTTTACTGCAAAAGTAGCTTTACAGTCAGAATGCTGTGACATGGTGACACTAGGGTGATTCGGCGATCTCCTCAATCGGAGGCGAGGTCAGGACCAACCAAGATAGTAGATCATTGGGTACCCCTCATCGGCAGCCAGTGGGATGCGAAAAGACTAGAGCTAAACCCGATAGACCATTCACCTTTCACTATCGAGGTACGGTGGTTGAGGGGAGACGCCAACTGGATGTTTAGATTGTTTGTTAGGGGAAAGTCGCTTAGCTCTTATTGTCTTTACTAGTTGAGGGAGGGGCTAAGGTGGGGCTATAGCCACCATGAAAAACATACCCGAGGGAAATATGTATTTTGAGGCTCTTAAAGGCTGGCCTGTATAGATATGGAAAAGCTCCCGACTGATTTCTCTGTTTCTTGTATAACCCCGCCACGGAACTCGGTGAAAATTATGTGTGGTTAAGGCATCAAATATGATTCACGGCACGTATGTGGGACAGTCTAGATGCATGCATGTCTGCTTTGGGTGGTGTATCATAGACTTGAGGGCATTACTCTAGTATGAAATCTTATTCGATCGACGGAGGTAGTCCATACGCTTACGCAGCAATGACAGATATATGCAGAATGTAATATTGTTATGTTGAGACCTGTACGTCACTCCGACATAGGATGAGGGGCAACGTTCATTTCTATGGCATTACGGCGGAAACCATGCGAGTGGGGTACCATGGGGTGTAACTCAATATTGAGGGGTAGCTACATATATATTGTATTAGGTTAATCCACTGGGAAGTAAATGGGTACGATGTGTGTGTAAGCCTTGAGTGATGTTAACCTAAGTAGCCTAATAAATAAGAAAATATGATTGAATTGTATATGTAGGATTATCCAAAGTGTATAGTTTAAATCCAGTCACCAGAACTTGTGTTCTACCCCCTCCTTATAACATACTCGTAGGTCAGATTTGTGGCAGAGACATGATAGTTTCGGATACTGGTTAGGCAGTATTATCAATGCGGTAGGCTATACTTTGATTGTATTATATTTTATCCATTCCGCTGTGAGATATTTTCTGAGTTTTGACATATTTTATGTCTCTATCTTTTCTGTAGGATACCAGAGCAAACCAACACGAGTTTCGATAGATTAGAATTTTGATAAAGAATTCGGCCTGTTGGAATTTGGGTTGTTACATCTGGTATCAGAGCTTAGGTTTAGGATTCCTGTATAAATGGTGGGTGAATGTATTTGTATTTTTAAAAATACAAATATTATATATATACACCTAGATCCATAGAGGAACCCACTAGATAGAAAGAGTATAATATGGTAAGAATTAGGATGACTATTTTGTACACTAAAGGAATGAATATGGAAATTTGAGACCCTTAAGTAATTTGGGTGGAAAGTGTACAATGTACTTTGTATGGAAGGAAGGTGGCTCCCATATAATTAGTATTTTGGGTTAGTGGGTTTGGCAGTAAAACCTTATAAATTGGAAAAGGTTAAAAGAGAAAAATGGATTAAGAATATATATAATTGAGAGAATTTACTTTGTTGTAGTGTCTAGAAAAGCCTAGAAAATTAGAAACCTGATTTGAGTCTAACCCCATTGTTAACTTTTAAGAACTTGAAATTGTAAAAGTTTTGGAAAGTGGTTTATGGTGTTTTCAAGTTTTAATCTTAAAAGTTATAGTTTTAAATATGTAAAGTACACATATTGAGTTTTAAAGTAAAACGGGGTATATTTTGTAAATAGTGGATGTTTGCACCTTGTAGTAAGAGACTGAACTGACCTTATAGGCAAGAACAAGTGATAAACCCGGTTGAGAAATAGTTGTCCTTATCTACTCCATTTTTTGTGATTTGAAAAAAAAGTGATTTACATTTTTATATATAGTTGTTTTATAGTTTAGCAAAAGTAAGTTTTCATGAGGAAAAGAAAGCTTTGACACTTTTAAATTTTTAGAAGAAAAATTAAATGAAAAAGGCCAAACCGTGTTTCAAAAAGTATGGAGTAGGTAAGGATTAGTGCCTTGGGATGACGGGAAAAGTTTTGAGGCTATGAAGTAAATAGCGAGAATTATCTTGGAATAATGGTAAGTTCCCATAGAATGCATAAGCATTGAAAAGCCTACGGTGTTGCTTGAAATAATTGTTGGTACACAACTAGGACTAATGGTGACTACTAGACAGTAAAGGGCAATTAAGTATTTAGTTTTTGTTGCTAATTTACAACCCGTTATTGCATCTCAGTTGGGATCGTTCAGTTATTTTGTTCCTGTTGGGTAGTTAGGGTAACACCTAAACCTGTCGTGGATCCCATGGTTTGGACCTTTCTATTTGAAGGGGACATAGTCCCGAGATTCTTGGCCCTTGGTAGTAGCTGTGTAAAGCATTTGTTTTCCTGTTTTAGTTGAAAGACTGGAAGGCTTATTTGAAAACTAAACTTAGATCAGATGATTAAATAAGCTAAGAAAAGAGAAATGGTACAATTAAAAAGGAAACAACAAATTCAGTAAAGCAACAGACGTGACAGTTAAAGAAAAATGAAAATTATGGGAAAAGATGAATAAGAATAAAAACTTCCAAGATAAGATGAAAAAGAAAATCAGTAACAAAGAATTTTTTTTATATGGGCGTGCTTGGATAGGAAAATAGGGAATCTTTATAGATAGTTACATAAATTCCAAGTACGGTCGGAAGAAGGTACGCAAAAGAAAAACAGAAGATGTGAAATTTTCTGTGTTCCACCTTTTTGTAACATAAGAAATCGAATTTAGAAAATTAGTTTTTCCTAAAATTCGAAAAATAAAGTTGCTTGGTAGGGTTTAGATGCAAGATTTGGATGAACTGTACTCCTACCCAGTAAGACTGCAGGAAAATTTGGATGAAAATATATTTTGATTTTCAAAATATTGCATTCTTGTAGAACTACCAGTATATTAGGATGTGAGCATCATGTTTTTAAAAGGATTTTTGAAAAAAGAATTGCATATACATAGGTGGTACCGCTTAGGCATACATGTATTATTATGTTGTATTTCACTTTGCACAAGTGCACGATGTTTATAAAAATTGGATGCACACAAGATGGATGTATATTATGTGAGTGGTTATCTTATTTTACCCTTATCAAATTTCAAGACGAAATTTCCTAAAGGTGGGAGAATGTAACACCCCACATTTTTAACACAATAAAATATGAATAACCTAATTAAATATTCAGAATTAAGTTGAATCGGCATCACCGTTGCGTTCTTCTCGGAATTCTGGTTCAGATGAACCAAAAGTTTGCGTAAAACCAATAACTATGAAGAAGTTATAAGCATTAGAAGTTTGTGTATATATATATGGCTCATATATATATATATATATATATATATATATATTAACAATAAATATATCCAGAAAATCAAAACACGAAGACGAAAACCAGAGCGATAAAACGTCTCATTGGGGGTTGACCCACCCAAAGGGGGGTCGACCCCATCGCAGATGTTGTCAGATTCTTTTGCGTGAATGTGGACTGTTTTCTGGTCTAAATTTGTTGCTGAACACCTATAAATAAGCCTATACAGCCAAACCTAAATCTCATATTTCCGAGACAGTGCAAAAGCTCAGTCATTCTTCTTCCTTCTCAAATCTCTTCAGAAAATTAAGATTATTAGTTTAGGAAAAAATTCTGAATCCAGATCTGAAGGAAAGGAACGTATGTTTGTAAATGGGTGTTCAAATCTTTATCAAAGTGAGGTAATTTCCTAGATCGGGTCTATTTCAATCCTATTCTCTTCCTTCCCATTTTCTTTTAGTAAAAATTATGAATCTGTTAGACCAAAGATTGGTTATAACACCCAAATTAGCTATGATTTTAATGAAATAGAACTAAAAAGCAACGAAGAACACACGATTTATAGGGGTTCGGCATTAAAGGGCCTACGTCCACTTTCTATTCTTTTAATTAATGATCTGAATGCAGATACAACAATGATTCTCACTCAACTTCACAATTACAATGCATAAGCTCACTCAAATCTCTCAAAAGTAAACTTTAAGAGATGATTTTGATCTGAATATGGTTATGAAATTCGGCTATGAAGGAAGTTAGAAATGAGAATTTGCCAAAAGATCCTTTCAAATGCCTCTTGATGGTGTATTTATAGGTGAAAAATCTCCTCGAAGTGGCTCCGGTTCGGAACTGCGTGGCACCCATCCCATAAGAGTTGTGTTCGGAGGCCTCCAGATGGTGACAGCGCATCGATTTAATGGGAGATCGTTGGAGGAAATGGTCGTGCTTGGTCCGAGTCTTCAGGAAACGTGTGTAGCAATGGTCACAGGCTCAGAAAAAAGGGGTTCGGATCGGCAGCCTCCAATCCGATCTGATGAGGCTACTTGCTTTCTTTTGGTGTCGCTGAAGTGCTTCTCCGAACCGAACCGATGTGATGTCTGCGTCTTTGATTTTTGCTTCTTTCCTGCACTGGTTCCCTCCGATCTGAACCAGTTGATGGCTTTCCCACTATTTTCTCTTTGTGTAGCCTAGTTCACAAAGTAGGCTAACATTTTGCCCCCTCGAAGTACACTCTTATTTAAGATAAAGTGTGCTTCGAAGTAGTTTACAAAACAGTCTTCGAATTAAAGCCATTGAATGATCGCTTCCATTTACTTGTTGAGACGTGCCACTTCATAAAGTCATGCCTTTTGTTGCTTATATATATCCATAAACCATATGAATTACTTTCTGCATTTTCAAACAACTTTGAGAGCTCTTTTTAATGTCCAGTGATTCCTCCAGGTAAGCTTTTTCTTTATTTTTCCTTGAATTCAACCTGCATGCCAAGTCAATGTGTATAATCCCTTTCAGTTCGGATTCCGACCCGAACTGATTTCTCTCTTGTATTGCTCAATACTGGATTAACAGGCCATAATGAATTTGTGGGCTTGCAACTCCGGTCTGAAAGGGGGGAAAGGCTGGGAATACGATGGGTCACTATAAACACATATATAAACTCGCTGCCTATCTCCTTCCTCTTTCTTTTATTTCATTGCTCCTGTTTATCATATTTTACACCGAAACCCTATCTTTCAAAAACTCCAAAATTCTTCTCGTTAATCTTCAAATCA
The DNA here is from genome assembly GCA_030737875.1 of Allium sativum. Classification (NCBI taxonomy): domain Eukaryota; kingdom Viridiplantae; phylum Streptophyta; class Magnoliopsida; order Asparagales; family Amaryllidaceae; genus Allium; species Allium sativum. The sequence continues at coordinate 685,870,670 of CM060918.1, read as the reverse complement.
AACTCGTAAGTAGGTTAAAAACTTTGATTATCCTTGTAATGACTGATTTCAGTTAAAATTTGTGGTCAATTTCGAGTGGTTTGGTCATGGCCTTTGCCCGGCTTCGACGCCTTGGCCTCCTCTCTCTTCGCCGTCGTCGTTGGTGGTTTTGTCACCACCTCGAGGCGTTGGGAGAGGAGATTAAGATTCCACTGGATATTTGAGCATGTAAGTGCTTGGTCTTAATTGGGGTTTTTGACATGGAGTTGCGTTCGGTGTTGGTTAAGCAAGATGGGAAATGGAGAAGATGAAGAAGAGGAGAAGAACTGAGATCGGTTCGGGTGGAGAGACGCTGGAGTGAAGGGAAAGGAAAGATGTTTACAAGACCGGATCGGGTCGGAGCAAAAAAAAAAAGGTAAAAAGAGGAAACAAAGCCTACCTGACCGGGTCGGATCAGAATAAGAGACAAGGAGGAGAAGAGGCATGATTATTCAAGCCGATCCGAACCACTACGAAAGCATACATCCGAACCGATCCGGTTTAACTTGCGGGGTGTGAATGTCTGCTTCAAACCGAAACATGACTTTGTCCCCCGATCTGATCCCAATACACATACTCTAACTGAACCTAAACAGTCCAACTCAATGCATGAGAATTTATCCAATTAGTTTAATCAATGCTTGGCATAACCTTCAACTTGATGAACAGTTAGGATAGCGCCTTACGAACATAACAAACATCAAGAACTATTCTGAAACATTATTACTTCTTTGAATCTTTATATCATGCTCTCATGTGTTTACTTTGCATCTTTGGTACACCTAGCACACACTTTAGTTCACGTACACACACGGGGGGATGCGGGCTATCTTACTCTAACTTATGTTATTACTTCTTCAGTAGTCCAGTGATCATGGCCGAGAGACGTTCATCCAGGTTAGTAAAGAAGATAGAAGTTGCAGAAACTTCTGAGAAATTTGCTCTTGATGACATATCTTCTTCCTCAGACCCTGAATGGGACGATGAGGGCCCAGATTGTGAAGTAGGAGCACATAACAGCGAAACACCTTCCGATAGTGAAGTTTCTCTAGGCGATGAAGAGGAAGGATGGATAGGAGATAATCGAGCTCCTGATGAGTTTGAGTCTGCCATTATATTGGAGTTACCCAAAGATTCTGTTGAATCGACGATTGATAACGACAGACTTGTTCGAATATGTTTAAAGCACGGGATACTGAAAAGAGATACCCTGGTGCCATCGAAAGCTGATCGTCCCTACAATCCTCCGAAAGGATTTATGGCAGTTGCTCGATTGATGTGTATGGTTGGGGCTATTCCACCGTTCCCGCCTTTTGTCGTTGACTTTCTGAGACAGATGCGGATTGCCCCCATGCAGTTACACCCCAACTCTTATGCTTATTTATATACCTTATATATAGCATACAGAGAGGTTTTAGGTACAGAGCCTACCTTCGATGACGTCAACTATTTTTATAATTTCAAGCATCGGACTCAAGATACTCCTTCCTTACGACGAGTTAACCAACATAGCTGAAAATCACAGAGAAGGGTATACCATCCCTGATGATGCTATTTCTCCTGAGAAGTCAATGTCCCCTAAAGAGCTACCAACAGACGCTTCTCAAGGAGATGTCCCTACTACCGACGATTCCACATTTCAGGGTTTGGGAGATCTCCTCCTACCTGAAACCATCTATACTTCAGAGGACTTTGGCACAAATCCTTTAATTTTCAATTCTTCAGAGGAGGCTACTCCGTGAAGGCCAAAGAGCCCACTCGCGCTGGCCTGGCTTCGGACTCGGGTTTGTCGGGGGGGGGGGGGGGGGACACCACTTAGGATGCACCCAACACAATAGCACCACACTTTACAGCACTCACTTCTCATGTGAACACTGATTCTGAATTCCTTTACATTGTTGCGCAAGTACAATGTCTCACCCCTACTATGATGTCAGGAAAATACGTTGTAGCATGTTTAGACCCCCTTCCGATGTCGATCATGATCGCCGTGAAAGCCGGGGTAGAGAGGACAGAAGGCCTCATGATTCTTATCGGCCACACACCTCGCGCTCTCGCTCCCCCGTCCAGTCAGATCCAGACCGATATAAAAGCTATCAGAGTCGTCTAGGAGAAGACACATCGCAGCCCAAAGACTGAACTTCTCCTCAAGACAAACACAGTCGGGAAAAAAGTCCGCTGAAACATACCCATTCACGAGACAAACATAAGGTTTCTGAGAAGCGACCTGGAAAGGGTGATACAGCCATCGTGCCTACTAAGCATAGAGACACCGAGCTAACATACTGCAAACCTCCACCACTGGATGCTGAGTCCAAAGTTAAACGGGCATATCTGGAGAAGCGGTTCCCAGACCATTATTTTGAAAACCAGACTTTCTTACCTGCTCTCGAGCCTATTTCCTCAAAGTGGGCAGATGAGGCTAAAGCGAAGATTGACGCATTCGAGAAGCAATACTCGGAGATGTTCAAGTTTTCACGTAATCTCTCCAGAATCATTCGTACTTTAATTACAGATGTTAAATTGATGAAAAAGACTGCAGATGCCGATGAAAAGGCCTTGAAAAATTTGGAAAAGGACCTTGAGGACACACAGGCTCAACTTGTCATCGCTTAACGAGATGCTAACAACTTCAAACAACAATTCGAGGAGTTACAGAAGCGTTATCATGACTTGCCGGAATCTCATAGTCAAGAGCGTTTGGAGTTGAAGAACCAAGGGGAATATGCTAAGTCGGACAATGTCAAAATGCAATTGGCTTACAATACTCTTGAGCGAGAAAAAGCCGAGTTAGCGAGAAAAAATGCTGAATTGGAGAAACGAAACGCGGACTTGGAATCCAAGTTAATGGAAGCCGAGAATAGGGCTGCCCTAGCTGAGGGGGATGTGGAGAATGTTATTAAGTCTACTGAAGAGACCCGTAAACAGCTATCAGAGGCTCAGGAAGAAGTGCACGGTTTTAGCGAATTACTAATTGAATTCTTTGCGCACATAATTCGTCGTCGAAACATCTCTTGGATTGAAGACTATCCAACTACCTTAGTTCACGTATGGAGTCAAATCATCGAATGGGAGAAAGAGGAACTTAAGGTAGACTTCGTCGACGAAGATAAACTTATGGAAAAGTATCTGAGAGATGACGAGCCGACACGCCTGGCCGAGGGGCGTCGCCTTATTGCCGCTGCTATGGAGGAGGAGAAAAGGATGGCCAAACAAAAGAATATCCCTGAGGCTGGTTCTTCTTCCACTACTGCTGAAACTTCTGAAGTCGAGGGACATGATCCCAAGAACCCGGGGATCCCTCAGGCATCTCTTTTATCTCCTATACCCGAATCAGCGTCAGAGACGGTAGTCACTCCAATTGAAAAACCATCGGAAGGTATTTCTACCTTTTCATCTCAATTCATCAAGGCCGTCTCCACTTTTCACCATATGATTGGGCAATCGATGGAGGATCCTTTATTCTCTACTGAGTTGATAATTGTTGCTTCTCATTCTGTAGGTGTTGAACCAACTGAGAAGACTGACATGCATCAGGGAACCACCACTGGGGTAAAATCCATGGAAAAGACTCAAGGAGAATAGGATAAGGCTACCATTGTAGAGTTAGGAGGGGGAGTTGAACTGTCTAAGGCCGACACTTCTCATGATGACGAGATGATAGATGCCTTAAAAGACGATGGTGGTAGCGAGGGGCATGAAGAAGATCCAGATGTGGCTATAATTGGGGACTCAAAAAGTGCTGATGACGTCACTTTGGCTGAAATAAAAGCCGAACAAGACAAGCGTATGCAGCTAAAAGTTGAAGACTTGAACCCCGAAAGACTTAAACCCCTTGCAATGGTGGATCCTGGATCAAGGTTAGTCGTTAAGCTTTCAACTAGGTCTATTACAGAGGAACTTGCTAAAAAATCTTCTCTCGATTCCAGTGTTCCGACTCCTGGTAAAAAATCAACCGATTCTAGCACTTCGACTGCAGAGAAGAAAAGGCTGAAACGCATTATGATTGATGCAGAAAAAGTAGCTAAGGTTACTCATAAAGATGCCAAAAAATCCAAGTCCGCTCCAAAGCCCAAGTGACGGAGTGCTTTGTTTTATTTTGGCATTTAATTGGTCCGCAATTGTTGCAGCGAGTGCGACCCTCGCATCCTTTGCTTGATTTCCCTGTACAAACTCACGTGTTTGTAAATAATAATAATTTATTACCTACAATGTCTGATAGTTGTTAGTTAAGTACTTAAGTAAAAATGCAAGAGCATGTCATATTACAATTATATAATGAAGTCATTATTGAGGGGAATATGCGTACACATATATGCCCCCAGTCAATTTTTGATGACTGAGCAAGAATTATCCAAGATTGATTAAATTCAAAATTCAATTGCCCCCAATTCTCCGACGGGGCCATATTCCTTTCATCATTGATGCATATTCTTTCTAGCTTCTTTATACTCTCCTGTCTCATAACCAGGTTAGGGTATCGTTGAGGCGGTCTCTCATCTGGGTGCACCTTCACGCCTCAAGGGACGTCGTCTTCCCGTCCTTTATACTCTCTCTCGATTCTTGAGAGTTAGAGTTAAGAATGTTGTCTTCCCATTCTTTTATTTTGTAAACGATCGTTTTATTTGTTCCTGCACACAGGTCATCTTTAACTTTCCAAATCTAACTTAATATTTCGTGTTTCATAGTCACGATAGAATAATTGTTGAAGATAAAATAATTCAAAAAAATTAAATGACACACGATATTTTTATAGTGGTTCAGCTAAGTCGTAGCCTACATCCACTTCATAATCCTTTGTTCACATAAACATATTTTTTATGGCAAGTCATGCCTTTTTACATAGCTTATAAAAACAAAAGGGATGACATTTCATATTTAGCTCAGATATCGTCGTAAGTGCTGAGCGTTCCAAACTTTGGGAATTTCCTCACCGTCCACGGTCGTTAGCTTGAATGCTCCTGTATCAAGCTTCCGTTGGATGGTGTATGGCCCTGCCCATTTTGGACCCAATTGGGTCGAAGGCGGGAAGACTCGTTTCAGTACTAGGTCTCCTGGTTCAAAAGTTTTGAAGTGAACTTTCCGGTCATAATAACGTGCTACTTGATGTCGATGTCTCGAGGCACGCAAGTCGGCTTCATCTCTTTTTTCTTCAATCATATCAAGAGATTCTAGGAGGAGTGCTTTATTTGTCATCGGGTCATAATACGCAACTCGATCAGAAGGGACTTCCAATTCTACCGGGACCACTGCTTCTGATCCAAAGGAAAGTGAATAGGGAGTATGGCCGATAGCTGTCTTAAAGGTTGTCCTGTAGGCCCATAAAGCTAATGGCAACTCGTCTACCCATTTATCTTTGGCCCGCTCCAACTGCTTCTTTAGAATTGATTTAATGACCTTGTTTATGGCTTCGACCTGGCCATTTGACTGCTGATGAGCTACTGCAGTGTATCGTTTATCAATCTTATATTTCTTGCAGAAATTTCTAAACTCGATGCTCTCAAACTGCGTCCCATTATCGGTTATGATGGTCTTCGGTATCCCAAACCGACAAATAATGTTTCTGACCACAAAACTGATCACCTTCCTTGCCGTGATGGTTGTTAAAGGTTCAGCTTCCACCCATTTTGTGTAGTCCACGGCAACGATCGCGTACTTAGCTCCTCCTCTGGCAATAGGTAACACTCCAATAATGTCAATTCCCCACATGGAAAATGACCATGGACTTACCATCGACTTGAGCTGGGTTGGAGGCGCTCTGGGAACTTTGGCGAATCTTTGACATCTATTGCAGCGTCGTGAATAATCAGCCACGTCTTTAATCACGGTAGGCCAGAAATATCCGTACCGTAATACTTTCTTTGCTAAGGTTTGGCCCCCAATGTGATCTCCACACTCACCTTCGTGTACTTCTTGTAGTACACGTTTAATGTCGCCGTGTGCGATACACCGTAATAGGGGCATTGAAAACCCTCGGCGATAAAGGACGTCGTCCTGTAAAACGTATCTTTCAGTCTTGCGTCTTACAGCTCGTCTTTCGCTTTTTTTTAATGGGAGGGTTCCATTCTTGTGAAAATTCTTAATCGATGTCATCCAGGATTCTCTCTCTAGTTCAACTTCCAAGGCAAGCTCTGCTTCCATTAGGTCGAAACTCGGTGATTCCAACACCTCTATCGGAACCATTTCAGTTTCTTTAGGATTATCAGAACTTGCTAGCTTCGTCAGTCGATCTGCTTTCTGATTTTCCACTCTTGGAATGTGTGTTAGGCTATAATGCTCCAAACCTCCAAACAACTCCTTTACCTTTCTGAGATAAGTGATGAGTCGAGGGCCTTTAGCAGTAAATTCTTCCCGAACTTGGCATAGAACTATCTTGGAATCGCAATATATGTCTAGTGTCTTCACTCCCAAATCTTTGGCGAGTTTCAGCCCGGCAATTAGGGCTTCATACTCAGAATCGTTGTTAGTAGCAGAAAACTCTAACCGTAATGCATAGTAAATAGATAGTCCTTCAGGAGTTATTAAAACAACTCCGACGCCGGACTTTCGATCATTCTTGGCTCCGTCCGTATATAGTTTCCACGGACTAAGCTCTAAGTCTCGATCCAAAGTAACTACCTTATCACCCACCGTTTCCTCTTCAGGAATTGTAAATTCAGTTATAAAGTCAACCAGTGTCTGCCCCCTTATTGATCTTCGTGGCTGAAAGTTCAAATCAAATTGACTCAGCTCAATATTCCATTTAAGTAACCGCCCCGATGCTTCGGGTTTCTGCAGCACTTGTCTCAAAGGTTGATCGGTATATACAACTATCGGGTGTGCCTGAAAAGAATGGAAAAGTTTGCGGGAAGCAATCAGGAGGCTGTAAGCAAGCTCCTCTATCTTCGGATAATTATGTTCTGCAGCGGCTAGTTTTTTGCTTATGTAATATACAGGTTTCTAGACTTTATCCTCTTCACGTACTAATGTTGTGCTGACGGCGTGAGATGATACCGCTAAGTAGACGAACAAATCCTCATGTTCCACGGGCTTTGATAATACTGGAGGCTTTTCTAAGAAGTCTAATAGATTCTGGAACACCTCCACACAGTCGGGAGTCCACTCGAAATTTCGCTTTCCCCGTTTTATGAGATCGAAGAAAGGTACACATTTATATGTAGCTTTGGAAATAAACCTACTCAATGCAGCAACTTTTCCGGCCAAGCTTTGAACGTCTTTGATCTTGCGTGGTTCTTCAATGTCCTTTATTGTTGCTATTTGGTTAGGATTTATTTCAATTCCTCGAGAACTCACAATAAACCCCAGGAATTTTCCAGATGCGACCCCAAACGAACATTTTAGGGGGTTTAACTTCATCCCATACCTTCGAAGAATATTAAACATTTCAGCTAAGCCTCTTATATGATCGGAAGACTGTTTGGACTTCACAAGTATGTCATCCACATAAACCTCCATGGTTTTCCCGATTTGATTATAAAACATGTGGTTGACTAGGCGCTGAAATGTGGCTCCTGCATTCTTTAACCCAAATGGCATTACCACGTAACAATATAACCCCAAGTCTATGATAAAACTTTTATGCTCTTGATCTGGTATGTGCATGGGAATTTTATTGTACCCGGAATAGACGTCCATAAAGGATAAAAGCTCATGTCTGGCCGTCGAATCTACTAGCTGGTCAATTCTGGGGAGAGGAAAGCTATCCTTCGGGCAAGCCTTGTTCAAATCAGAAAAGTCAATACACGTTCTCCACTTCTCGTTTGACTTTTTGACCAGGACAGGATTCGATATCCAGTCGGGATATTTCGAATCCTTAACGAATCCATTATCTTTTAATTTCTTTACTTTTTCTTTTAAAGCTGCTGACCGCTCTGGGCCTAACATCCGTTTCTTCTGCTTGACTGGTGGGTGCTTTGGATTAATACACAAAGAGTGGCTCATGATGGTAGGCGAAATCCCACGCATGTCAGCGTGAGTCCAGGCAAACACATCCAGATTTCCTTTAAGAAATCAGCCAATTCCCTCGCTCTAACTGGATCCAGTTGCGAGCCGATCTTTAGTACTTTTGTTGGATCTGTTTCATCAATAGGTATATCTATTGTTATCTCGTTGAGAGTTGCCTTCCTGTCCCCGGGTTCTCTATCCTCTCTGGGATCTATATCCTCGAGCACGTCTGAGGGCGACTCTCTTAGGGCAGGACCCCTTAATTGCTATGTAGAGGCCTCCTTTGGAGGGGTGAATCGTCCTTAGCTTCTATATTCAACCCCTTCATTAACATCTTTAACTCCATCATGTAACAAGCTCGTCCCGTAGCTTGGTCGCCCCTCATCACCCCAACTCCTGAGTCGGTCGGGAATTTAAGCAGCAAGCACCAAGGTGCAATACACACCCTAAAATCGGCAAGGGCCGGTCGGCCTAGGAAGGCATTGTAAGGCGACTCCACATCCAAAACTTCAAACGGCAGGATCCTTACTCTCTGGCGATCTCCCTGCCCTAGTGTGACTGGTAGTTCCACAAAACCCATCAGAGTTGTAGATGCTCCGTTAAAGCCACGTATCCATCCTTCACATGGCTTTAAATCTTTTGCTTCGAGTTTCATTTGTTCGAAAGCTTTCTTGAAGAGGATATTGACCGAGCTCCCGTTGTCCACTAACACTTTATGGACTAAAGCAGGGCCACTTGTTGTGGTAATCACTAGTGGATCGTTGGTTGGAGATTGAACTCTGGAATCATCTCTATTGCGTAATACGATGTCGTCCGACATCGTCTTTGTTGTTTAACTGGAGTAACGTCTTCGAGGCTACTGCTTTCTCCCACCTCAAAATGCTTGGCGGCGTTGACGTACTGGTCCATTGCTTTAAAACTACGACCAATTAAGTGAGGTCCGCCTATAATAGTATTAATTATGATCCCCTTACTTTTTGCTGAGCTGTGGGTTTGGAAGCAGGCTGGTTGTGGTCCGGGGCTTGTCCCCTTGCCCCCTGTCCCTTGGGGCGACCTTATACTCGTCTAACTTCCCTTATCGCAGCAACCTTTCGACGACATCTCTCAAATGACGACATTCATTGGTGGAATGACCTTGGGTACCATGAAACAAGCAAAACTTTCCTATTGCAATCTCTTTCTCAGTGGATTCTCTGGGTGGTAGTTTTTTGTACTGCAATATGCTATATGTATCTAAATAAATATTCTCCAACGTATCATTTAATGGCATATAATTTTCAAAAGCCTGGAATCTGGGTCTTTTATTAGCGCTATTCCCTCGGTTTTTGTTCCTTCTATTGTCGTTCCCATTTCTGTTGCTATTACCCCCACTCTGGTTGCCAACATTTACTTCCACCTTCCCTGAACTGTCACCGGATTGTTTCACAGCAACGTTACTTTGGACACCTTCCTTCGAGGCCCCTTCGGACTTTCTCTTCCGATTTGCCTTAGCTTCTTCTTGCCTTAAGAGGATATTAGTTTTTTCATAGAACAATTCTCTAGTAAGAGGCGGTTTTCCAACCAAGTAATCCCCAAACTCTATGTCAGGATCTACCCCCTCTATCAAGGCCATCAGGATAGTGGACTCATGGGGATCACTAACTTTGGTGACGGCCTGGTTGAAATGATCCAAATATGACTTCGAAGATTCTCCTGGGGCCTGCTTAATCCATGACAATTCGATGACGCTCTTGGACTTTCGGGCATGGAGTCGAAACTGATTCATGAAGCGCTCACTCAATTCTGTGAAATTCGATATCGACCGAGCGGGGAGTCGGGTGAACCACATTAACGTTACGTCTTCAAGATAGATTGGAAAGGCTTTGAATTTTACGACATCTGGGGTTGCTGCCGCGTTCATGAACCATGCATACCTCATCAGATGCTGCCCTGGGTCTGTTCTTCCTGAATATCAATCCATTTGAGGCAAATTGAATAGCCGAGGGAACTGGAAATCCAGTATGTCATCTGTGAAGGGGGTATGACTTCTCTTAATGCCCCATCTTCATTAGTATACCGCCGGCTTTCGGACATAATCTGGCGCACCATTGCCCATACATCGGCATTTGTTAATGTCTGCACAGGCTCTCCAGGTCTGATGTTTGGATTACCCCTGGGTTTCTGATCAGGGGATAACCTCCTGTTTCTGGCGGCAGCTACTCTACATTGCTCTCTGTGCTCCCGGTCAATCTTAGGAGGTAGAGGTTGGAGAAGCTGTTGCTGCGTGGGGTTGGTAATATTAGGATCCCTGGGTAGGACGTGGGATCCACGCATAGGTAGCAACATAGGCTGTTGCAGGCTCGGGTCATCAGGGCCCAATACACGAGCGGCGTCTTCTCGGGATCCAAAAGTCAATTGATCGAGGTTCTGAGGTCGTTTAAGCGGCCTTCTCTTGCGAGGGTGTTCCTCCGAAGAAGACGAATCATCTGTAGCAAGGCGACGTGTTGGGGAAGGAGTCTTCTGCCTCTGGAGCTCCTGTAGTTCTCTACCCATAGTGATCATGTTTTCCTGCATGCGAAGGCTGTCACGCCTTTGGGCTTCCAATGCTTCTTTAGTGCTCTGGAGCATGTCAAGAAAACATGAAAAGTCTCCCTGGGTAATGGGTGCAGATGAATCAGGCTGAACACTAGTCATCGTGGCTGGAATCGGAGCGTTGGAGGGAGCTCGAGTAGAAGTTCTAGCTTCATTCTAGTTCGGATCGGATCGGTTCACATTGGCCTGGTCGGGGCGGTTCGGATGGAGAGAGTGAGTGCCCTCGACCTCATTAGACCGGATCAGATCGGTGCCTTCCATCCGGTTCGGATCGGCGCCTTCCATCCGGTTCGGATCCTCCTGATCGGAGCGGTCTGCTCCAGAGCTTTGACCGCGCGACCTCGTTAATACGATGGCTTGCTGATCTTCTCTAGCATCGTTTCCCCTAGCGCCTTGCACTTCTTTTCCTTTGGTCTTAGCCATGATACTCGATTCTTCAACAGTTAGACAACAAAACTGAAATATGTCAGATACAAAGGATTAACTTCTTTGAACTTGAAAGTCCAAATAGTAGAATGATAATCCCAAAAAGGCTGAGAATTCAAAGGTTTCTCAGTGAAAGCACCAAAATGTTTGACCAAAGATTGGTTCTAACACCCAAATTAGCTATGATTTCAATGAAATAGAACTAAAAAGCAATGAAGAACACACGATTTATAGTGGTTCGGCACTAAAGGGCCTACGTCCACTTTCTATTCTTTTAATTAATGATTTGAATGCAGATACAGCAATGATTCTCACTCAACTTCACAATTACAATGCATAAGATCACTCAAATCTCTCAAAAGTAGACTTTAAGAGATGATTTTGATCTGAATATGGTTATGAAATTCGGCTATGAAGGAAGTTAGAACTAAGAATTTGCCAAAAGATCCTTTCAAATGCCACTTGATGGTGTATTTATAGGTGAAAAATCTCCTCGAAGTGGCTCCGGTTCGGAACTGCGTGGCACCCGTCCCATAAGAGTCGGGTTCGGAAGCCTCCAGATGGTGACAGCGCATCGATTTAGTGGGAGATCATGGGAGGAAATGGTCATGCTTGGTCTGAGTCTTCAGGTGACGTGTGTAGCAACAGTCACAGGCTCAGAGAAAAGGGGTTCGGATCGGCAGCCTCCGATCCGATCCGATGAGGCTACTTGCTTTCTTTTGGTGTCGCTGAACTGCTTCTCCGAACCATACCGATGTGATGTCTGCGTCTTTGATTTCTGCTTCTTTCCTACGCTGGTTCCCTCCGATCCGAACCGGTTGATGGCTTTCCCGCTATTTTCTCTTTGTGTAGCCTAGTTCACAAAGTAGGCTAACAGAATCCATGGTTGTTAGGTTCTGAATCCAATTAGGGGAAAACTATGGAATGCTAAATCTAGACCAGATCTGGGATTTGGAAAGAAAATGAGGTGAGTGGATTTAAGCTATATCATTTTTTATAATGATATATTATCGTTTAACATTCCCTGTTATCGTACAAAGTGAATTTGCTAGAATAATTAAAAGTATTGAAATGTTATTATGACATGTTGAAATGTTTAAACATATGTTAAAAGGATTAAAGTGACGAATATGACATGTTGGAATATTAATATGCTACGATACTAATATGTTGGAAAATTCATATATTGAAATATAAACTGGTCAAAATATGTACTGTTGTTTCAATTCCATGTTAATTTGTGACATTTATGTACCTGGACCATTAACGGTAGAAATTGAGAGCATTACATGTCAGTTTGTTTGATTTGAACAATTACATGATTAAACGATTACATGTTAGAATAGAATTTATTGTATGTTTAAAAGAACATGCGACATAAAATAGGTTAATATGATGACATGTAAAATATAGACTTGAAAGAATGGAAATGCCAAAATTATATAGAAAATTTACAGTGAATAGGAAACTGTAATCGCGTTAGACACGAGGTTAGATTACACTTGTGGTAGAAGTCTGCCCGGAACCGCCCGACATATCCAACATCCACAAGTGGTAAATCTAATGTGATGGGTCTAAGTGCATAAATAAAATATGTAATGGTGCTAAGACACGAGGTTAAGTGAACCTGTGGTAGAAGTCTACCTGAAACCGCCCGGCAAATCCAACATCCACAAGTGTAGGCTAAATGTGAGAGGTCTAGTGCATAAATATATATATATATATATGTAAATAGCAGGACTGATAAACAACATTAATTGGAATTAATGGAAATAAATGGAATTGAATGAAAGATACAACAGTAAAATGCTTGGAATAAATGAGGAATGATAATAACCTATTATGAATAAATTACATTAATGAGAATGTTATATAATAGGTAGACTTGTCCTAGGGACAAGTGAATATTATAACTTATGTTATAATAATCTAGTAAGGAAATGAGATAAGTGGAAATTAATTGTAAATTAAGTAATCAGTAAATGGGGTAACCTTAAACCAGTTGTTTGTAATAAGTAGAGAAAAGGGGGGAAATTTATGAATTGCAAGAAGTTGTACTTAATTATAAATTAAGTAATATGTAAACTTGGAAATATGAAATCTGCTGATAAGGTTAACATGTTAAGGCTTGTCCTGGGGATAAGCGTAAGTTATAACATAGGTTATAATAAATAAAAAGGAGACTTATTAGTAAACCGTATTTAAGAGAACTAAGTTAATAAGTAAACAACAATAAGTCGTAGTGACAGTATAAGATGGAATTATGATAAAATAAGAAAGAATGAGGCAAACTTATGAAATAAAATAAGTTATATTTAATCATAAATAACGACTGACATGTTAAATAGAAAACATGTGAATTGAGATATACTTAATTACATATTAAGTTGAACATGTAATTGTAACTTTGAAATTAACAAGAATATAAAGGGATTGTGGATTGCAGACCTTGGACCATGATCTAGAGAATAACATGTTGTGGGCTTATTAATAAACTTAAAAAGGTTATATGACTGAAATTAATAAGCAAGAGGAACTTGGTAACTTGAATTAGAAGTCAATATGAATGGGAATAACCAAGTTAAATGGAAACCTGATGAGGTAAAGCAAGCGCATAAAAGAATGTTTAGACATAGGGTCTAATAACATATAAAATGAGGCGCTTGGACCAGTCAGCACGTTTGAGGGTGAATAACCCAATGGGTAAGATCATCGCGGTGTCATGAGGCATGAGGGGAGAACACGTTCGTCTGATTATTCTGTCGACTGCGAAGGACTGGAAGGGGAAGCACGTGACTTCTTGAGATATGTAAGGTGCTCCTGGTAGACCTCTATGCGGTACCAGATGTTTAGGCTGTGCTTACAGAGGTTGGGTCTATGCGTTACTACCACGTGGGTGAGCCTTGACCGCAAAAGTAGCTTTGCATTCAGAATACTGTGACCTGGTGACACTAGGGCGATTTGTCGATCGCCTCAACGGGAGACGAGATCAGGTCCAACAAAGACAGTAAATCATCCGGTACCCGTCATCGGCAGCCAGTGGGATGAGAAAAGACTAGAGCTAAACCCGATAGACCATTCACCTTTCAATATCGAGGTACGGTGGTTGAGGGGAGGCGCCAACTGGATGTTTAGATTGTTTGTTAGAGGCAAGTCGCTTAGCTCTTGTAGTCTTTACTAGTTGAGGGAGGGGCCGAGGTGGGGCCATAGCTACCATGAAAGACAGACCCGAGGGAAATCTGTATTTTGAGGCTCTTAAAGGCGGGCCTGTACAGATATGGAAAAGCTCTGGACCGAGTTCCATGTTTCTTGTATATCCCTGCCACGGAACTCGGTGCACATTATGAGCAGTTAAGGCACTGAATATGATTAACGATACGTACGCGGGACAGTCTAGATACATGCATGTATGCTTTGGGTGGTGTATCGTAGACTTGAGGGCATTACTCTGGTATGAAATCTGATTTAATCAATGGTGGCTGTCTGTACACTGATGTAGCAATGACATATATATGTGGAACATAATATTGTTACGTAGAGACCCGTACGTCATTCCGGCGTAGGATGAGGGGCTACGTTCATTTCTATGGCATTATGGTGGAGACCGTGCGAGTGGGGTACCATGGCCACAATATTGAGGGGTAGCTATATATACACTATATTAGGTTAATCCACTGGGAAGTAAATGGATACGACGTTTGTGTAAGCCTTGAGTGTTGCTAGCCCAAGTAACCTAATAAATAAGAAAATACGATTAAACGGTATATGTAGGATTATCCAAAGTGTATAGTTTAAATCCAGTCACCAGAACTTGTGTTCTGACCCCCTCCTCATAACATACTCGCGGGTTAGATTTGTGGCATAGACATGATAGCTTCGATATTGGTTAGGCAGTATTACTAATACGGCAGGGCTATACTTTGATTATATTATATTTTATCCATTCCGCTGTGAGATACTTTCTGAGCTCTGACATATTTTATGTCTCTGTCTTTCCTGTAGGATATCAGAGCAAACTAACACGGGTTTTGATAGATTAGAATTTTGAAAAAAAATTGGTCTGTCGGAATTCGGGTTGTTACAGGCACGCACCATGTTGTGTTGTGGTTGTAAGTAGGTCCAAATAAGGGTGGTTATAGGTGCGTTCCGGCTGGTCATTATGCGTGTATTGGTCCGATTATGGAAAATAATCCATTGTGACACCTGTGGATAAGCTTATGTCTTTTGCTTATATGCTAGGCCCTAATAATCCCAAACCCATAGTAAGCATAGATTATTCACGCTCTGGTTAGCAGTCGATCTGTGGGTGGTTTTAGGAAATTTCTTCCTAAATTATTTATGTTGTCCCGAATTTGTATAAGTGCAAAACAGTCATCATTATCCAATCTTATGAATGAGAACAATCAATCTTTTATGTCATTTCTGCTATCTATGTTTCTATTTGTTCACTTTTAGGTGTACACAGACACTTACCCCTTATGACACTAGAACTAATTGTGCTAGTAATCACAAAAGCTCACCATATTTTTTGTCTGACCCATTTTGCTTTCCTTCTTTCCTTTTTCTTCCCTCCAGGCTCTTAGGGAGGAAGCACATAGTTGGATTGTCGAGCTAATTCTATATTGGAGATCCTTGCTAAAGATGTATTGTTTTCTTCTTTTTCATTTCCACGGTTTAGTTGTTTCTTTGGCCATTTGGGGATATTAATAATTATGTACCCTGATATTATTTCTTTTTCTGACTGAGATTTAGACATGATATTCTAGGACAATTTGGTTTTATTATGTTAATATAAATTGTCTTCTTCCGCTGTAAATTTATTTGTTTTTCTCTTGTGAAATCTTAGTCTCTGTGATGTTTTGTTTCATTATACCTACAACACTCCATATTCCTTAATGGGATTATATATTAGGATAGCGATAAGGGGCGTGGGGTGTCACAACAATACTTATAAAAATGTTATAATCTACTATTCATCTCCTTGTCATTCTTCATAACCACAAATGTTATTTATA
Organism: Allium sativum; assembly: GCA_030737875.1. Taxonomy (NCBI): domain Eukaryota; kingdom Viridiplantae; phylum Streptophyta; class Magnoliopsida; order Asparagales; family Amaryllidaceae; genus Allium; species Allium sativum. Next base: position 685,854,696 of record CM060918.1, on the reverse strand, counting down.
TTCTTTAGAAACTTTTATATTTTAATAAGTTTTGCATATTGCAACTACCAATTCAATGGATATTAAGAGTTCCATTACAACAATTATTAAAAGTAGGAAGTAGTATACTCATCATAAATTATATTAAGATTTTCAACACAACATACTTAAATGAACGTTGTAATCTACATTTCCTGTTCTTTGCTTTCTTTGTCACTACTAAAGTTATTTACATTCTTCCGAATTTGCATACTTTCATCATTCATATATTTGGCGTATTATGAATGTTTCAAACACTTTCACTACTTTAATCGGTTCAGTTATCTCTGAAAGTATAATACTCGTGACACATAATATGTTGTTGACACTGTGTGGTGCTTCAATAATTTAAGTGTGCTTTTTTTCCTTTTTATATACATAATTCTAACTATATTTTGTGGACTATAGGTCCTCATTTCTCATTTAGGAAAGGTTTCATGATAGTCAATCATGTTCTTTCCGAACTCAGGGTTTTTAATCTATTAATTAACGTAAGCGCTATATTATTGACAAATTTATCAACGATGATTATCTATTGTCGGCTTTTAATATGATTTATTGATATATCTTTATTCATCATGTTTTAGGTTCCTAACCACTTCCAAGGTTATTTAATAATCATGTCATGGGTCACTTTCAAATCACTCTTAAGTGTTTCTTCAAGAACACTCGCCTCCTTTATTTGACATTTTTATGACTTACTCCAAAATTATTTTAAACTAAATTTTCAATTGTGGTTTGCACCTTTTGATCCATCAAGGAATCAAATCAATGTTAAAGAAAGTCTACTAGGGATACAATTGATAATTTATTCAAGTTACTTAATATTTTGCATCACTATATATATTAACAAATATTTAACATCGATGATCAATATTTACTTGTACCTCTTTATCCTCCCCTCAATGTTAACAGACATTGTCACATTAAATAATAACCCTCTTCGGACTCTCATTTTTGTTCCGTTATCACATTATTACCAGTAAATACATTATGTATTTCAATTGTAGGAGGACAATGCTTTTTTAGTTAATAGGATGCGTTCATATTATATTATTTATTCTTTTTCATTGAACTAGTAACTTGGAGGAATTTACTAATTATATATATCATTTGAATGCACATATGACCTCAGGTCATTCATTATTTACGTCAACTGACCTTTTGAACTACTAAATAATATCTATCTACAATATGTAATATGAGCTCATAACGTACTTTAGGTTGTTAGTTGAATATTTACATACATGGATATATATGTGCTTCCACGTATTACAAATTTATTATAAATTTGCATATTCTTTCTCGTTTGAGTCGGTGATCTTTAGAACAAGCTATTATAAGGATACAAACTATTAATTTCTATTTATAGAACAATGTTAATGTGAATTATTTGGGTTTGCATAATAATGTTCAAAACATCTGGTTTGGAACTATATTGAACTTCTGGTTTAAATAAAATATATAAACAACTTCAAGTTGTTAAATTGTATTCCTCCATTATGCCACAAATATTACTTTTGAACATTAATTATGATCACTTATCAGAGAATAATTTATAACTACATATAGACATTTTTCCCCATCTTTTCTAGAGGGTACAATAAATAAACAAATAAGATATGCTTAAAAAAATAAGAGTAGCTCCTGTACACTTGGAATTTTATGAAAATAAGAAATTATATTTATTGCACATACATACTTCTTCAAGCCGGTATTTATAGCTTTCATGAAACATATAGTATGACATATAAACTATCTCCTTAGGAGAATATTTAAAGAATTTTTTAAAGAAATGGTCATTCATATAATATTGCTGATGACATAATAATTAGGAACATGGCATTTATGATATAACTAAACATTTGAAAATTAAATAATGTATTCTATAGAAAACTTGATTTGTTTCCTATTCAAAAGGTTTGATTAACTATAATGAAATTTATGATATACATCACATTGCCCCCAAACTTTTAGAATCAAAATTAAATTAAACTGGTCTCCTTTATAATAAAATTTATATGCATTTATTTGGTTTAATAAAACTACCGAATATGTAAACAAGGCTGTTCTAGAAATGTGTTCTCATATATTACTTACACTGGAAAGGAAAATCCAATTAATTACTGGCTCGCCACGTGGAATTTTCTATTACTTAACGTATATAAACGCAGAAGCCAGTCTTGGGTTCACCAACGTACATCACTCCGTTTTCTTCTACAATCGAAAATGTTTTATAATTATCCCACTAATTATTCCCACTTTTCATTCTCAGTGGAGCCGGATAAAATTCATTTAATATTTGGAAGCCAACTCCCAAAAATTTCATCTTTTGCATCATAATTCCTTTTCTACATGCGTACCATGAGCATTGTATTGCTAAAGAGTCTATCTAACATCAAATTAGGATAATTCATTACAAAACCGCCACAGTGCTTACTTAATGGCAGTAAACCGTAAGTTTTATCCCATCTCCCCAATTTTAATTTCTGTTCCATTTCCAGGCGATTTCACAGCAAAACTTACAGCCAACGTTTAGTTTGAAGAAAGTTTTTATTGTCGGTACTCCGTTTCAGTGATGGACCAATGACTGCGGAGTGCGAACAACTTACGCAGAAGTACGAAGTTGTTGCTGGCAATTAACAAGAAAGGTACGTCTTCTATCTTCATGTTGCGAGTAGCCTGCCAACTCCACAGTTCTTAGCAGTTTGTTTGTTTCAGTAGATTTCATTCTATTTGGCTGCCCATTTTGTTCAATTATGACACTAATATATTTAAACCCACTTCCATCTAGCCTGTCAAAACTAATATAAATTCTTGATGATTTAAGATATTATCATCCATTGTGTTCAGTTATCAACTAGCAGAATAATTTGATAACTATAACTCCATCATTTATATCTATAAGGTTCAAATATTTCATTTCAGTTTTCTGATTATGCGATTCTCTGACAACATTGTGTCGTTGCTGCACACAATGCTTGAATGTGCTTGAATATGAATCGAGATTGACTAACATTTCCCTACATGCATTCTTATTAACCTACATGACCTAACCTTATGCTTACCTTAGAATCTACAATTTTTAGCTGATAAACTTTGTTGGATCTTCCAAATGAGCTTAGCAATAACTATTTTATTATATTCTATATGCCTGATTTTTGAATCGTTTATTTTGTCAAACGTTTTCTCTACCAATTCAAGGTACTCTAGAATTTTTTTAAATCTAATTCCTTCTTTAATCCACCTTGACATGATGTTCTAAAGAAGAGAAGTCTATAATGCTTACTGTAAGTGCGCACATGCAAATGCTTTTCATTTATGCATCGTTGATCTTCAAGATTATGCTCTTTCACTCCCTCTTTCGTTTTATAATGGTTGAATTTGCAGTTAATTGCAAATATCATTTGAATAGGTTCACTTATAAATTTATTATGTGTTTCTTACACTCTGTTGTTACCTAAACATTTTTTTTCTTTTAAAGAAACTCAATTTACCTTTATTACTGTAAAATGATTTTGTACACAAACCCACCAACAACTCACACCCCAAAGTTTTTCTACCTGAATATCTATCATTACTTAATAGTAAATATTAATAAAATCACTTACAAAAATTAGTCCTTAGGTTATTCCTCTTTGTGTAAATCTATTGGCATTTCATAAATTATCCAACATGAAAACCGTGTAGAATACAAAACAATTTTGTATGCAAGATTTGGTAATTTTGTCTCTTTTCTGCTTGTATTTTTATTCCAGCGCAAGTACATCTTATTTATAAATTAATTGAGATGCTTTATAAAGTTCATTTATCATTGATCTTACCAAATTAAATGTCAATTATAGGCTTTAAATGATTTCATTTCTCATGTTCCTATCTGATAATGTCATTTAGGACACTTGAAGCTCCGTAAGTATTTTTGGATGTTTAAATCAGATACCATACCCCCTCCTCAAATTAGATAACTATTGGTTGTATTTCCATTCTCTCTTCCTTTTTTTCTAAAATACTTCAAGTCTATTTCAATTCACACCATATCCATGCTTTAGTACCAAAATCTTTTTTAATTTGAAGGACTGTTGTTTGGCTTTTTATGTTACCAAAGGCATAAGTGAAAAGCAATAGACGTAACTACTTTTTTCAGGTTGGTTCACAGTGGGTTCTTGGATTATTCATGGATGATACAGTTAGGCTTTATTAAAGAACATATGCATGATTATACAAATATGAACTTATATTTTGTGTGTTTAAAATAGTTTTTCCTGTACCAGTTCTACGAGAAAACTTAATAGACATGTACAAATGTGTTTTGTCTCATGTTTTTCTGAATCTGTTGTCTTGTAGGTTTTTTGTTTGCTGTAAACATATTTATAATTTTCCCAAATTTTTTTATAAAATTTTCATTGGTTACAAATAGATATTTTTAATTCATCATTTTGTTAGTTTTTCAATTTGAATTTTCATATTTTTAACTCAACATGCTTTTAAGAAATTATGTGCTGAAATTGGCATTCTCGAGACTGACGCGAGATTACCGAGGAAAGAGGAGTTCGCCTATCGTCCGCCCTTTTTCTTTGTTGCAGTAAATAAACTAATGTACATGAGTAGAGTGGTTTCTCCTTTCAATTCATTTTTGGAAATGGTCCTTCGACACATAACGATTGCCCCTTTCAGCTGCACCCGAATGGTTATTTCATTTTAATAGGGTTATGTGTGCTTTTTATGAGGACAGTTCGCTATATGCCTACTTTTGAGGACAACAGTTAGTTATGCATATTTAAAAGGAGAAAAGAACACCCTTCTATTGTGTTTGTTGAAAGCGCTCGAAATCGTCGGCCTATCCTTGACTTAAAAGATAGTGCTTCGGGATTCACGAACCAATTCCTTTTCACTCGATGCCCGAATAGTTTTTATGAAATCTGGATGGAAGGAGGTGTGCATATCTGTTCAGAGATCTTCATCTATTCATTCTAAGTCTCGATTATTATGCACTGAATTTTTCGTTCATTTGCAGCACTGCCATCTCTTGTCAGGGACTCCTGTGGTTGCAAATCTACTCTCGAGACTCTAAAGGCTATTAACGACAAAGAGAGGACTAAAAAGTTGTTGATCGAGGAAGAATTGCTTCGTCAATTTGGATTGCTCGAACCGTCTTGATCTTTTCTTTCTCGAGAAATTTCTTCTGCTTCTCATTCTACATCCGAAGCATTGGATGCCCCAGCCTCTGGAGAAGACGTTGCACTAAAAAATTATGTCGAGGAGTCTGTATTAAACAAGTGTTCGGACCCTGGTGGCAAAGCCGGATCATCTTCCCAGCCTAAACTACCTTCCATTATTGAGAAAGAGATTATGCATCGCGAGGGAAAAGCTCCTATGAAATTGGTGAACAACTTGAAGAAGGAGAGATCGCGGGTAAAGGTGATTCCATTGTTGAAAGAGGCGACACCAAACCCATGATTCTGATCACAACTAAGGATGAATTTTCTGACATATAAGGGGGTTTGAGCGACCTCGCTGGGAACAAAAGGATCAAAACCTTCTGCGCCCGTCGTAACCTCGGGCGAGCTTTTTACGGGTGATATTGCAACTTCCAGACTTACTATATCATTTTCAAAGACATCTTCCGACTTGGCCCATAATCCTCCATCTTGAAAATCCATTTCTGAGATTGCAACCACTTTGACTCCGAAAATGAAGAGCGGTTCGTTAATCGATGCGTGTTAGATCACGCACAACACACACTTAGGGATTTTGATATCTTGCATGCGTATCATTCTGTCTTAACCCAGTATTTCTTTCTTTAAAGACTGAACTATGTTTTTCCTTTGTTTCAGGTCAATCCATGAACCATTCATATCTGGATGACTTCAACGTTATATGGGCTCTTATAATCCGTGGCGCTATGGACCATCTCAACCTCATAGGGAGACTGATGAAGAACGATGGACAAGAAAGGCCCATAGGAACGAGACCGGCAGGAGAGGGATGAGCGAAGCAGGAAATCCCGTGAAGATCATCATAAACGGGACAGACGGGAGGAAGATGACCGGAAGAAATGGAAGGAAAGGGATGAAAAGGACAAGGATCGCGGTGGAGATGATAAACGTTCCAAAACCGACAAGGATCTTGTTTCTACTATTCAGACTTCTACAGATCCTAGGCAATTACACCTCCGGATGTTACATCCCCTCCTGTTGACATCCATCAAATTATTAAGGGGCCACCTTATTCTCTCCTGACGGCTCTTTCTACACTCTTTACTAGATTCCCCAACTGGTTCTTGAAAGGAGTTCGCTATGACTTGTACGTAAGACAAATAGATAGAGAGGTAATGCTTAAGAATCTCGAGGTGATGAAGGAGGACGTCGAGAGGCTGGCCAATTAGCCGAAGCTTGTTGGAGAACTCTAAAGAGTCAACAAACTTAATTATGAGGCTATGTCGAATATGGAGAATGATAATGCAGAATGAGACTAAACACTCAAAGCTCGCGATGCTGACATCGAATATCTTACCAAGAGAAATGAGGAGCTGGAGGCCGAAAATAAGAGAATTAAAGAAGAGCTTACTGCTGCTTCTTCTTCCCATATGCAGAGGGAAACTATGTTGACCTCCTAACTCATGGATGCTCACACATCCCAAAAGAATGCTGAAGATAAGTTGATCATGGAGCAACAAGCTATGAAATTTATTGGAAAAACAATGTTAGTCTATAGGAAAAGTCTACTTCTCATAAGTTAGAAATTTCTTTGTTGAAGGCCAAAGTGGAAGAACTGAAGCGAGAAGGGATCAAGATCTTTTAGATAAGGTGACTGCTGAGAAAGCACATGCTGAGACCAAGGCCGGAGTCCACTCCATTCTATTTAAATTTTACACTCTCAGTGACACGGGGAAAGGAAGTTTATCTTTCTTGCAAGATAAGTATCCGATCACTCTGGTCAAGGTTTAGCAGGCAATTCTTATGCAACATTTATATGGAAAATGAGCTTTTGGAGCATTATCAGGATAACAAATCCTGCGCTGCCCTTGCCAAGGGAAAAGAAGAACTTAGGAAGGAGCGTGACTTAGCGGTTGGAGCCGAATCTTCTACGGAGCTGTTTCAGACACAGCTGCTACCATTGTTCTAACATCCCGGAATTTTGACAGTAAGTAGCTATTTAATTTGAAGCTGAAAAATAGGAATTTTTGCAAAAGATGGAGATTGGCCATGGGACTTTAACCGTTGCATTCGTCTCGGAGTTCTGATCAACTTTCATGTTTGGAGTTTCACGAAAGGAGAATATGAAAAAGTTACAGACGAAATACGAAAACGGACGAAAAATAAATAAATAGAATATATAATCAATAATCTACCTAATACAACAAACTGACCGGAGCAATCTGGTGCCCAGGCAATCGACATGGGGGTCGACCCACGGTTGATCGCCCAGTTTGACCTACTGGGCATCAGAATGCCTAGTGACGGCTAGGTCTTGAAGGGTTAGGTTAATTTTTAAATATAATGAACGGGTATAACTTAAAACTAATCCGACAGTTCTAGGCCATTTCCACTCCTATAAATAAAGGGTAGAGCCTCATTCTCTTCCATTCAATTATATAGAAGCAGCGAAGCTCTGCCATTTTTCTTCTTCTTCTAACCTAATTTCTAAATAAAATATATTCATATATATACCAAATCAAATTCGTATGGAATTGGGAAGATTAATAGATTCAATGGAATATGATGCTCAACGATTGATTTATTGTTCTTTTCCCTTTTTCTTACATTTCTACAGATCTAGAACTTCCCCTTTCTACATAAATTGTAGATCTATAAGAATTTAGGGATTGTAAGCCTGAAGGGTTCAAAACTCAGGAGTTGGAAGCTATAAGATGAGTGGGAAATTTACTAATACAATTATAATGACTTATCTATTTCGTTTGAATCCAATCTATGTTTTTTGCCTATAATATTTGTTTATGTAAATAATTGTGAATTGTTGGCAATCATCAGATCTGATAATGAGTATGGTTAAAATTGGTAAATGATAAGATGTTGTTATGTGTAACATGAATTGTAGGGTTTTTAAATATTTTACCCACATATTCCTACAGTTATTATATCATGAAATATGTTGTACATGTTATATAGCACTATAGATCTGGAAATCATTCCCATTAAATATAAATTAGTCGTAGTTATGTTTCAGATCTTTAGTTCTGTGTTGAAAAATAAAATATGTGAACTTGGGTAAAAAGATGAAATTGGCAAATTATGTGAATTTGGAAAGATTTGATTGTTAAAATTATGAGATTGTAATTATACATATTTGTAGTCAACATTATTGGGTTTTAGTTTAATTATTGTAAATATGTCATTTTCCTCTTTTTAAACAAAAAGATGTCATTTTGAATTCACAAGAAGTATGACAAAATGATCTAAAACGACAAGTGGAGCAAACATACATATAAATATAAAACAAATATTTGTGTGTGGTTTGCATCGACTATTCTTAATATATATATGTGTGTTTATATATATATGTATATATATATATATGTGAATATATAGAATTCTTGTGAATATAAAATGTGTCTATTCCACAAATTGGGCATAAGTTACAATAATTACCACTAACGATCTTTTTGTAAGATTTGAAACCTTTTGGCAAGATTCAATGAAAAACGGAATGTTTGGTTATTGATTAAACCAAATCATTTAAATAAAAATTAATAATAATAGACCGCACGAAAATCTAAAAATAAAAATATATATATATTATCCGTCCAAATCAAAGTAAAATGGTAAAATATACATATTGTGTTGAATGTTGAATGAGTGGATAATATTCATTTATGGAATCGTATACGTAAATTGTATTCCATATTAAATGAGTATATTTTTGGTAACCATTTGTAGCAATCAATATAATTAATTGCTATAAATAGGACTACCAATCAATAAATAACAATTGTAACCAATTGTTGAATCGGGAAAGTGAATAGGCTAGGATAACAGTTACAATTCCTAAAATTTATTTAGGATAAATGTTGTACACCCCAATTAGGAAATTTGAATTATAACAACATTTAGACACGAGGTTAAGCTCAACTTGTGGTATAAGCCTGCCCAGAACCGACCGGCAAATCCAGCAACACAGGCAGCCAGCTTAATGTGAGAGGTCTAATGCACAAAAATAAATGTACTAAGGCATGAGGTTAAGTTCACTTGTGGTAGAAGTCTACCCGGAACCGACCGACAAATCCAGCATCCATAGGTGGACAACGTAATGTGAGAGGCCTATATATATATACATATATATATATATATATATATATATAACAACAAATAAACGAATAAACTAATAAATAAAAGAATAAGAATAGTAATTACCTGTTGGGGTACAACAATTAAACATATTTAGGACTGATAAAATAAGGATATTCCAATGTAATTAATGTCTTAGGAAAATTATGGCCGTTAGCTCATAAATGGCATTAATTGAAATCAATGGTAATTAAAGATAAATGGTTGCCTTAGGAAAATATGACCGTTATGGTCATAAAGGGAAATAAACAAAGAAATGGAAAGTAAATTGGTGTCAAAAAGGGGATAAATGGATATTAGTTGTCGTTTAATACTAAGTCCAAATTAGAGAATAAGTCAAATAAATATCCTAGGGAAAAGGGGATATAACCTTCCTTATTTACGTTAATGAATATAAAACTTATAACTAAGAACCAAACTGGACATAGCAGGTTAATAATGTAAAATATTATTAACCATAAGACTACAAGAGCTAAGCGACATGCCCCTAACAACAAACAATATAAACATCCAGTTGGCATCTCTCCTCAACCACCATACCTCGATAGTGAAAGGTGAATGGTCTATTGGGTTTAGCTCTAGCCTTTTCGCATCCCACTGGGTGCTGTTAACCCTCTTTTTGGCAAGAATCTCAATGAGCAAAGTCCAAACGTGCAGTCAAATAAAAAGCCGCATTTCAGGAAGCCCAACAGCCCATAATGGGTCCAAAACAGTCGCACATCGGTCCACGCCCAGATTCAACAAATAACAGCTCACTCCGAAAGAATAGGCCTCCCAGTCGACCGAGTTTATCGGGGTGAGTCAACCGATTATTTCAGGCCAACATGGAAATCTTCTACAGAGCCAGTCCACCTATTATCCCGACTTCCAAGGAGATAAAGGCGGTCAACCGTATGCGGACAAAGCTCTACTTTTGATATACCTCTTCATGGATGCCACGTCAGCCACAACTTCCGAGGATACTATTTATGAACGGTGGAGTTAGTCTTCCAGCCGCAACTCGAGCCAATGGATTGACTCCACATGTCCTGGCCTTCCCGAAATGGACAGACCATTTCACAACAGCCCAAGCTGCATTTTCCACCTATAAATACCTCTAAGCTTAAAGAGAAAAGGGAAACTTCTTTTGGCCAGACGGCTTCTATAAACTTTTCATCTCTACTCTTCTCCAGAATCTCAATCTCTCAAAAGGAAGAAAAGAAGATAATCATTTTCTCTCTTTCCTTCAAACAGAAGAAACATTGTACTTGTAATCACAAGAAAAAGAAATAATATATAAGTGGACGTAGGCATTGCCTTTGCCTAACCACTATAAAAATTCTGTATGCGCTCCCCGTTCTTTTACTACTGCATTTTTTATCTTTAGTCGTGTGTTGATCACGCAATTGGGGGTTGATCATCACTAGTGACCAACTTTTCACGTCAACACTTTGGCACGCCAGGAAGGGGTAAAGCTCCGACGCCGCCATCGAGCTCCTGCTTATCTCAGGTCATGGCGAACAAACGAAAGAAAGGCGTAACATCCTCTCGTCCCGCAGACGCCGATGCAGCTGACATCGATGCTGCAGAAGCGAGCCACGAAGTTTCCTCTCATGACTACATGTCTCGATTCCTTACCCGGGGCGACATGGATAAAATCATGGTCGAACTCAGAGACCATATGACATCTCAGGGTAGATTCCTCGAACGACAGCAGCAGTTGATGGATCACCTTCTCGATCGATTGGAAACGGGATTGAACGCTTCAACATCAATTCCTCCACAAACCGAGACTGGGGCAGCAACTGACCTTTAGTTTATGCGAAATCAGGCCATTGATCAGGCTACACCTTTATTTCATCCTGGTTTGGTCCCACCAACTGATCGATCCCAGCCGGGAATATCGCTTCCAGCGACCAGCACAGCTGTTGCCATAGAACCTCAGGAGGCAGGCGATCAAGATCTAGATCGTATGACAAATATGCCTCCACTCTCCGGAATATCTCGACCTATTGAATCGGTCGAGCTCCCCCCGGGTCCATCAGAATCAATGCCATTCCCATTACAACCCGGAGTCTTACCATAAACCAATCTAACCTCTCTTTCCCTTCAGCAAAGAGCTGGCACAGCCTTCCCTTCGAACAAGGGAAGCCACCCTACTATGCCGGTCCTCACCGTGGCGGAAGAAAATGCTACCATAGACCCTCCTAACCTCGCTTCAAATGGGGGCAACCCTGGCCTTGGAACATCACATGCTATGCTGGATCAGCCTAGACCCTTTGCTACGGGAATGGCTCGACCCACGACTCATCAGGTTCCAGAGGGGCCATTCTGCCCAAAACCACCCGCCAGATCTCACCTTCCCTCACACCTTCACTCAGATCTCGGAGGTCGAGTCCAGCAAATGGCCACCCTTCCGAGCATGCTTCTGTCGGATCCTCGTGCAGAACCTTCCCAAGAAGCAGAATTAAGTTCATGGAAACGACTCCTTGGAGATGGGAGTCAGCTCGCAAGCATCATCCGATGCTGTACTTGGGGAAATTCTTCGCAGCAAGACATAGACAATGTTAACCGCAGCCCCTTCACTAGAGAAATCAGAAATTCTCAAAATCCTCCGAACTTTAGGTTCCCAGCCATCGAGCCATACAACGGTCGCACTGACCCGACCATTCTTCTCATGCGATACATGCGACATATGTAAGTACTTGGTGCATCAACCAATTTCATGGCTAAGTGCTTCCCTCCCTTTCCCAAAGATATAGGCGGTATATGGTTTCGGCAGCTAACAACGGAATCAATCAGTAGTTGGAATACTCTGGTCACCCGCTTCATCGAGCAGTTTCGAGTGCATATCTTTCGACCGAAAAGTGTCATGTTTTTATCTACCATCAAACAGCGATCCGGAGAGACGCTAAGATCCTTCCTCGAAAGGTTCAACGCAGCTGTAGCATCTATCGATCGACCCGAGCCATCGGTGGTGTTGATGGCAGCCATCGCGGGAGTCCAGAAGAGATCAGAATTCTCAAACTCCTTAACCAGGGATCCCCCCAAAGATATAGATGATTTTTACTTCGAGGCCGAGAGATTCCTCCGACAAGAGGATGCCAGCCTTGAAATGGAGAGCCTTGAAGTTTTGGTAGCCAAACAACAAGGTCCACTCAATGGCAATGGCCAGAATAAAGGAAGAGGAAAGGTCCCGAAAAAGGGTGAACGTGATGTCCGACCTCGAAATGAAAACATGTACGATCTGTACACTGAGCTCAATTCCTCTTTGCTCAATATCTATCTCAATATGCGTGAGTCCTTCCCCACTCCAAGGCCACCTCGATGAGAACCGACCCAGATGGAACTTGATTCTGGCAAGCATTGTATATTCCACAACGTAGCTGGACATAATACAAATGATTGTCGACATCTGCGCGATCTCATCAAAGGACGAGTCAGAAAAGGGGAACTCGCTGAATATGTCAAAGATCGCGCCTCGGCCATGCCGCCGCGACCTTCTGCCCAAGCTCCTCAGGTTGGTCTGCGAGCTCCTAGAAATGGAAAGGACCCTGAGACTAGCACTCGCAGAATTATCATTAATTAGATTATTTGTCTTTTCTTTCGATGTATTTCTTTCAATAAGAAGGACGCCTTGATGCTCTGTAATCAATCGCTGTCCCCATAGAATTTCTTTGTAATAGTAGCTTAGCAGTTATGAATTTTACTTTTTGCAAAAGTAGATCGTGTTGTAAAATTTATAAGCCGAGCATGGTTAATGCTTGTCTCCCTGTTCTATGTGGTTAGCGCGAAAGCCCACCACCACTTCAAACACCTACTCCTTCAAGTGAGTGAGGTCACATTTTCTTAAACACGAGTATGGATTACGCTCTCTTTCTTTACACCACGAGCATGCATAGCTCGTTAAACTAACTAACCTAACATGAGTCGAGCATGAGAAACACTTGCCCTAAGCCGAGTATGGTTAATACTCGCCCTATCTAAGCCAAACCAGATTGGCGTTCGCCACTAAGCCGAGCATGGTTTATGCTCGCCACTAACCCGAGCATGATTTATGTTCTCCACTAAGCCGAGCATGGTTTATGCTCGCCATCAAGCCGAGCATGGTTAATGCTCTCCACCCTCTAAAGCCAAGTGGAATAAAATGCTCGACCCATCACCCTTCTCCAAACGAGAATGGTTTGTTTTGTATTTGCAAGAATCAATTCTTATGGCAATCGTCATCTCGGCCTTAATACGGTTCCCGATGGTTGTCGGTTTTCTGGTATTAATACAACATCGGACCATCGGTTTTCTAGCCTTAATATGGTCCGGCGCGACCATAGCAGCTCGAGCGTTTGTACTTCGGTCCAGATTTCAGAACACATCTCCCTTTGTCGATGAAGACATATTCTGAGGGGCAAAGTGTTAACTCTCTTTTTGGCAAGAGTCTCAACGAGCAACGTCCAAATGCGCAGTCAAATACAAAGCCGCATTTCAGGAAGCCCAACAACCCATAATGGGTCCAAAACAGTCACACATCGGTCCACGCCCAGATTCAACAAATAACAGCTCACTCCGGAAGAATAGGCCCCCCAGTCGACCGAGTTTATCGGAGTGAGTCGACCGATTATTTTCGGGTCAGCATGGAAATCTTCTACAGAGCCGGTCCACCTAATATCCCGACTTCCAAGGAGATAAAGGCGGTCAACCGTATGCGGACAAAGCTCTACTTTTGATATACCTCTTCATGGATGCCACATCAGCCACAACTTCCGAGGATACTATTTATGAACAGTGGAATTAGTCTTCCAGCTGCAACTCGAGCCAATGGATTGACTCCACGTGTGCTGGCCTTCCCAAAATGGCCGGACCATTTCACAACAACCCAAGCTGCATTTTCCACCTATAAATACCTCTAAGCTTAAAGAGAAAAGGGAGACTTCTTTTGGCCAGACGACTTCTATAAACTTTTCATCTCTACTCTTCTCCAGAATCTCAATCTCTCAAAAGGAAGAAAAGAAGATAATCATTTTCTCTCTTTCCTTCAAACAGAAGAAACATTGTACTTGTAATCACAAGAAAAAGAAATAATATATAAAGTGGACGTAGGCACTGCCTTTGCCGAACCACTATAAAAATTCTGTGTGTGCTCCCCGTTCTTTTACTTTTTTACTGCATTTTTTATCTTTAGTCATGTGTTGATCACGCGATTGGGGGTTGATCGTCACTAGTGACCAACTTTTGACGTCAACAGCTGCCCATGACGGGTAACCGACGATCTACTGTCCTTGCTAATCATGACCCTCTTCCTCCCCGTTGAGGCGACTGCCGAATCACCCTGGTGTCACCTCGTCACAGCATTCTGACTACAAAACTACTTTCGCAGTCAAGGCCTACCAACCTAGTAGTAACGTGCATACCCAACCTCTGCGAGCACAGCCTAAACATCTGCCACCGCACAGAGGACTACCAGGAGCACCTTACGTATCTTAGGAAGCCACGTTCTTCCCCCTCCAGTCCTTCGGAGCCGACAGAATAATCAAATGAACGTGTGCTCCCTTCGCGCCTTATAACACTACGATGATCTACCCCGTTGGGTTATTCACCCTCAAACGTACAGACTGGTCCAAACTCGTCACTTTAATATATTATTAGATCCTATGTCTAAACATTCTTTTACGCGCTTGCTTTACCTTATCAGGTTTCCATTTAACTTGGTTATCTTAACTTTTTATTTAGGTTACCAAGTTCTTCCTAGCCCCTTATATCTCTAAGGAATGGGCCCCTCTTTCTTATCAATTTCAATTATAAAACTTAACCCATTTAAGTTTATTAATAAGCCCACAACATGTTATTCTCTAGATTGTGATCCAAGGTCTGTAATCCACAATCCCTTTATATTATAATTTGATTCAAGATTACAATAACATGTTCTACTTAATATGCAATTAAATGTATATTAATTCACATGTTTTCTATTTAGAATGTCACTTAACATTTATGATTAAATATAACTTACCTCATTTCCTGAGTTGCCCCATTCTTTCTTACTTAATCATAATTCCCTCTTATGTTGTCATTACAACTTAATGTTGTTTACTTATTAACTTAGTTCTTTTAACTAAGGTTCACTAATAAGTCTCCTCTTCCCATAAATATAAATATGTTGTCCTCATCCGTAGATTTTAGATTCTTGTTCTCATAAATAACTTAATTTACTACTAAGTACAGTTTATCCTATAACATAAATTATTCCAATTTCCTTATTGTTTTATTATAACCTAAGTCATAATTCCCACTTGTTTCTAGGACAAATCTTAACATAACATTCTTATCAGCATATTTCAGACTTCCAAGTCTTCAAATTCTTAATTTATAATTCAGTTCAATTTCTTTCCTTTCGTAAGTTTCCCCCCTTTTCTCAACTGGTTTCAGGTTTTCCCCATTTACTGATTACTTAATTTACAATTAAGTGTCACTTATCTCATTTCACCAGTTATCTCATTTCCTTACTAGTTTATTATAACCTAAGTTATAATCTTCACTTGTCCCTAGGACAAGTCTACTTTTTACACAACATTCTCATTAATGTAATTTATTTATAATAGGTTATTATCATTCCTAGTTCATTCCCATTTTCTTTTACTGTTGTATCTTTCTTTCAATTTCATTTATTCCCATTAGTTACAACTAATGATGTTTATCATTCCTTCTATTTACATATATTTATATATGTATTTATTTATGCACTATACCTTTCACATTAAGCCTACACTTGTGGATGCTGGATTTGTTAGGCAGTTCCGGGCAGATTTCTACCAAAAGTCAACTTAACCTCTTGTCTTAGCACCATTACATGTTTTAATTATACACTTAGACCCCTTTTATTATATGCTGGATATGTCGGGCGGTTCCGGGTAGACTTCTACCACAAGTGTAATCTAACCTCGTGTCTAAGCGCGGTTACAGTTTCTTATTTACTATAAATCTTCTATATAATCTGGGCATGTCTATTTCTTTCAAATTTTCACTGTAATTTATAATTTATAGGTCATCATATTATGCATATTCTATGTTATATGTTCTTTCTTACATATAATCAATTCTATTCTATCATGTAATCAATTAAACAGATAATTGTTCAAATTTAACAATAACATGTGATCGCCAAATCATATAATTTTTCTAACTTAACATGTAATTTTCTCAATTTCAATCGTTAACGGTCTAGGTGCATAAATGTCACAAGTAACATGGAATTGAAACAATAGTAGTTGCTACACATGTTTTGGCAAATTTCCCAACATATTAATATCTTTAACATATTAATATTCCAACATGTCATATTCATCACTTTAATCCTTTATGACATATGTTTAAATATTTCAACAAATCATCTCTAAACATTTCATAACAACAATTCAATACTTTTAATTATTTTAGCAAATTCACATTATACGATAACGGGGAATATTTAAACGAGATCATTACCAAAAATGATATAACTTAAATCCACTCACCTCATTTGCAGATCTAGAAATTCTTCTAAATCGTTGTTGTAGAAGGAAGCTGACTTTTATCTTTTTATAGAGTTGGAGGTTGGTTATAAATCTTGAATCTTTTTTGTTAATCTAGATTCCAGCAGCATCTCCCCATTTTATTTTTAATTTAGAATGTCATAGAGGCAGAGAAAGAGATAAAGAATTGTATGTTGATAAAGAGGAAGAGAGAGCCCCTTTTTATATATTAATAGAGCCAATCCTTAACCATTAGATATTAGGTTTTTCAATCTAACCATAATGAAATGCTGAGTCAACTACGAATAAGGCCCATTTTGCATTTCATACTTTATTTTACGTTTCCTATACATATATAATTTTAATGTTTTGCAGCTTTTAATAGCCTTATTGTTTTGCTACCTTTTTAAATTAATTCTGTCTATCCTCCTTTCATTAATTGCATGTTTTCATGCGTGTATATCCTTGTCTTTAATTGGAATTATCTTCATACATAAGACATCCTTATGCGTATACAAACCCACCTTATGCGAAAAACCTTTATTTTATTCCAAATTTTGTCTCTCTTGATTAATTAATGCATGACTTATTTCTTTTTAAACTCTTTCTCATTAATGCCTCAATTTACCATTTTTAACGCATTTCTTTCAAATAATATTGTGCGTTATTCACACATTAACCTTCCCTTTTCATGCATTTATCTTTCATGACATTTCTTTTCTTATTAACGCTTACATTGATTGCTCTTTTTAATATGAAAAATGTTTTTCTTTTGAATATCTTACATATATATATTTGTGCGTTCCTTCTTATGCCATTACTTCACATTTTTATTGCATGCTTTTTCAAATGTACCTTTTTTTTAAATGCGTTAACTTATAATGCTTCCTCTTTTTATTCCTTATTACATTTATTAGCGTGCGTTACCTTCCTCTATGTTATACATACACACACACACACACACACACACACACACATATATATATATATATGTTCCATTTTAACGCTCATGTGAAATTAACCATTTCTTTATAATGTCATTGTATTAATTAGTATCCACACTACCTCTTTAATTGCATGTATTTTCTTACCTTTCTTAATGCATTAAAATTTGTATTAATTTTCCTCCTCTTCAATGTATGAATTCATTTAGCTTATACATTACCATTATTTTTCTTTATTTATGTTCATGCATATACATATATTTGTATGTTCAGTTGGCCCTCTCTAAAACAAAGATAAAAATTGTGCCATCGCCGAGTTTTGAACCCCCGACCTCTATGTTACATATCCAATGCCTCAACCAACTAAGCTATGAAGTCTTCTGTTAATAAATTTAGAAATAATGGTACTCATTGTTCTCCTTTTTACCTTATTTTCTTGTTTTGCTGCAATGCTTCATTTAAAGGTATCTCTTTCATCTTAAATCGGTTTTCTGTAATCCACAAGTCTAAATTGACCAGAAAATCGCCATGAACGTAACGGCGCTACTCCCATGGCCAAATTCTAGAAGCTCTTCAAATTTTTATTTTTCTTTTATGCATTATTTAGCTATTTAATTGTTACTGAAATGCGGGGTGTTACAGTAATCATTTTACCCTCCAAAGTACTTCGCATTGAGAATCGGACATGCTTTGAATTGGTTGAGTTGTATCTCCCTAGGATGTCATCTAGTTTGGTAAAGTGGCGATAAACAGTCACGTTCTTCTGTGTAGTCACGACAATTAAATTCGTCTTCTCTTCGTAAATAGTTAGACATACTTTGTAACGTATTATATGGCACTTATCAGGTTAAAGTCTTTGACTGAAGTCACCAAGAGACATAGGTAATTACTCCAAGCCCGTCAAGTCAAGAGTTTGAATATACTTGCCAAATTGTTGTGTTGTGTCGAGTTGTTAGCTCCTATGTGTGATTGCATACATGCAGGTTGTTTCCACACAACGTCTTTCCTTGTGAAAGTCGAGCGTGTTGTCAAGTCAAGTAGATTGTCGCATGTGTCATTATTAACTAGGGAGATGTCAGAATCTCTCTTCCCAATTTTCATCTTCTTTCTTTTCTTTTTTATAAATATTTTACGGCTCTGTGGTCGAACCAGATTTCGGATCGGCCATGCCGATCCGAACCGTCTGTTTTTCATATCAGCAGTGTAATGGGAAGAGTCTTTGATTTTCGTCTATATATGCCGTGTCCACACACTCTTATTCATTTTTTACTTTGACATTCATCCTAATATTGCACTCACTAAATCAGCTAATTTTGCTTGATCAATTTGTTTTTAAATAGTCGATCTCATATATATATATATGTGTGTGTGTGTGTGTGTGTGTGTGTGTGTGTTCTGTGTGAACAACATGAAGAAAGCCACAAGCACCTTTTCTTTGAATGCCCTTTTCCGAAAGAAATATGGAAAAATTGCAGTACAGTAAGCAAATTTCAAACAAGTGGGTACGAATTACAGCAGATAATTGCAGACCTAGGAATGATTGGGCAATGCATAGGTATGGAAATCGAAATGAAGTGCATCCTCTGACAGTTGCTGTATGGACGATTTGGAAGGAGAGAAACACCAGAATTTACAAACAAAATAAGACGGAGTTCATAAGTAATTTTACGATTAAAGACATGGCAATTGCAGCGAGGAGGATGAGAAAGATTACCACATGAAGGGGACCTGAAGTAGCCGATAATCCAAACGTGGATCAGTCGATGGCATGGCTTGGGCACCGAGATAGAGGCAGCACGTGCTCCTACTTCCACTTTCAGTTCCAGCAGCTATGAAGTTCGATGAAGCTTAGTTCAAATCTAAATTAAAGTAGGGTTTTGGAATTTAGCCGGTGTTGTAAACTTTATTCTTACTTTACTGTACAAGTTGCTTTTAGTCTTGGGCTAAAGGCTTTCGTTTGGGCCTTAAGGCCATCAATAAAGTTTAAACCCAATTACAATATATATATATATATATATATATATATATAGGGGCGATCCTGGGATAAGGCCACCAAGGTTGTCGCCTAGGGCCTCAGACCTTATAAGTGTATATTTGGACAAGTTCGGATGACACAGGGCCATCGATATCTCAATCCGTCTAGGCCGCCAATCTTTTTTAGTGTTTCAGGGCTGTCTATAACAGCCCGCATTTTACGTATCGGAAGATTGTAAAATATTTTTATTTGATTCCCTGAGAGTTGGATCATTCTCATCTTTAAATATGTTGCTTAGGGGGATGCTAGGCATGTCCATAATTTTACCGATTTTGTTTGTGACCACTTTTCCCTTGTCAGCCTTGTATAGAGCATAACTTTTGACTCAGGTCGAATCAGAGAGTGAGACCTATACCATTGGAAAGGAAATGATGATTGCCTTTCCGTAGAGTGGTTGCATTAAAGATTTGGCTCAACGGTTTGGAAAAAATCACTATTTTAAGGTTTTTCAGTAGGCTGTTCAGGTTTGGAAAGCCACAATAGGCTGATTTGGGAAGTCCCATTAGTGGGCTATTGGAAGGGTATAAATAGGGGGTAAAGGATATGGGAATGGTTTTAGTATTCCATTCTCTCATTTGGAGGCCTTGTGCTCCTCCTTCCTCTAACACCTTTCCACCATTAGAAATCATAATCCAAGGGAGAAATCATAGATCTACACCATTGGAGGCTAGATCTACATCAATTGACGCAAGGATTCATCGGATCAAGGTGATTGGTGCGAAATGCTTGCTTTATAGATTCATATTCCTTTGATTTTTGCTTATTTTGGAGAATCAGTGAGTGATTTGCATATCTCACATGGATTCGATGAAGTATATGAATGTTTGATCATGTTTTTCATATATAAGTGTTTTACCATAGATCTAAACCATTATAAGTCCATTTTCATATGAAGCACCTTATGATCTATTTAGTAAGTTTAATTTGACTATTTCTATATTATTTCATGTGCATATGCATGTTTGATCAATAAATTTGTTCATTTGTTCATTTTGTCATGATTTGCTGAGATTTATATAACTTGTGATGGAAATCTCCGTTTTCATGTTGCTAGTGATTTCATACGGTGTTTGTGGTCATGTTTGATGAGTTAGACAATTTGGTTTTGTCCAATTGGCCATTTGGCGAAGTTTTGTTTGAACTCGGGGAGGAATTGGATTTGTCCAGGTTCTAGGTCGTGCAAGCCCTAGTCGGTCGAGCAGAAGTTGGATCGAGTCGAGCACTATGTTCGGTTCGAGCACCATGTTCGGGTCGAGCACCATGTTCAGGTCGCGCATGATAATGGGGTTGAGCAGAACCAGGGTTGAACATACCAGGGTCAGTCTCAGCAACTGGGTCGGGTCGATCTCAATAACTGGGTCGGTCGAGCTATGTCCGGAAGATTGGGTCGGTCGTTCAGGTGTGGGGCCAAGGGATTGTTGTGGTGGAATCGGATCGGGTCAGTCCTATGTGAGAGGTTGGGTTGGTCTTGACTAGGTCGGTCGAGTTTAGAGCCAGTGAAGGAAGTGGGTCGGTTGGATGGAGCTGGTGTAGGGTTGGTCGTGATTTCTTTACCGGTCGGTTGTGCAAGGAGGGGTCGAGCAGAGGGGGTTGAGTCTCTGGTCGGTCACCAAGGGGTTGGTCCATAGGGTCAATTTATGAAAATTTTATTTTTTGAGAACGACTCAGATTTGAACAAGAAGGTCTAAAAAAATTCATGGGCAACCACCCTAACCCTAGCCGTAGTGCAGTGATGTAATTTGACTCGCTGATGGTGTGACTTCGAAGTAAATTCAAGTAGGAAGGTTCGAAGTGTTGAAAATGTTCGTTAATCGGCGTAGAACAACAAATGAGGTGATAATTCAAAGGTCGTAGTTGGTGGATAATGGTTGCTTGAGGTTTGAAAAGTCATCTTGTTGGATGACTAGAGATGAGAAGGTTGAGAGGTTATCGTTGTCGTAAGTTCTAGCAGGCTCAAAGCAGGGTTACGATAGGGAATCTAAAAGACCAGTTGTAGGTCGAGTACCCTAGGTATTGTTGAAAGGCCTAGTTGTCAAGGTTGGACATACATACGTATCGTTGAAAGGCGTATGGAGTTTATGCTAGAACTGGGGTTACCATTAGCCCTGGACATGTGGCAAGGTTGGTCATCATACGATTAATGATGGTTTCAAAGCAGGATCAGCGGTGATAGCCAGAGTCAGTCATGGATGATTGGTTGTTCTGTTTGTTCCGTCTCATGTAGGTTGTCCAATGCCGAAGGAGATGTTCCTTGAGTGCTTGTCTGATATTGGTTTAGGCCTCTAGGGCTTGTGCTTGAGGAATGTTGAATTCGATTAGGATGATTTACATGAGTTATATGTAATTTGGATGTTATGAGTGCTTACCATGATTGAATGGATGTTCTGGCTCCCATGGATGAATGGTTGGATTATTTATCGTAAGGCTATCACAGTCTGAAGTGGGGGAAGATAAGGTTGAGTTTTTCTCTGGTGTTGTGGATATATTAGTATGTTTATCTATCCATGCTCATATACTTTATTGTTAAAGTTTTTTAGTTGTTTTATCTCTCACTAAGACTGTTTTCTGACTCAAGGTTTTATGTTTTCTCTTATTACCTTGGGTTGTTCATCCTGTTGTGGATGGGCAGACTAAGTAGCAGGTGACAGGTGATTAGTGAGGACGATGCTGTTGTATGAAAGCGAGCAGGAAGCTGGCGTATTACTTTTGCTACTATCTAGTATTTCTGTTTCCGCTATTTGAGTTGCTTTTTGAGTGTTGTAGTAAGGCCTTATGTACATACTTGATATTTCCTATGATGTTGGGATAATCTTTCAGGACGTTGTGAAAGTTTGAAAATTTTGCTATATGATGCTTCACTACTATTACCTGTTGTATATGTTCTATTATATTTTACCCTTGCGATGTGAGTTCTACGACAGGTTCTGATGTTATTTACCTACTTTGATGATTGTCCATAGCTGCCTGGCACACCTTTTAGTGCACTATTCCTCTTGTTTAGTGCAGGGGTTATGGGCGGTCGTCACACCGTCCCTATATATATGTGTGAGCAAAAAAAAAGTGTGTGTATACACATAAAATGTAACACCCCGTATTTCCTGTGAATAATAAAGTAACGAATTAAAGAATACTTAATTTTAAAAGTAGGAATTAAGGGAAACGGGTTATGCCATTGCGTTCGTCTCAGAATTCTTCTTGGGATAGAGTCCAAGTTTGCATAAATCGGACAACGTATGAAGAAGTTATAAGCCGTAGAAGTTTGTATATGCGCAAGGAAGTATATATATACATATAAAATCATTCCAGAAGTCAAAATAGGGTTTAAATCTCGAATTTGGGTCAAAGCAGACTGAGCGGGAAATTTCCTGCTCAGAGGTGTCGACCCTTCCTAGGGGAGTCGACATAGGTGTCGACCCTCTATAGGGGTGTCGACATAGGTGTCGACCCCTGTTGGCCCAGATCTGGCCAATGACATGTTTCACCACGTGTCGCTTTCTGATTCGCTGTGTGACGTGGTATTCTGCTCTGGACGATTCTGATGACTTCTAGACTGATCTAAAGGCTCTAAACTCCCTATACACCTATAAAAAGACCCCTAAACCTATTGCTTTCTCCACAAGAATTCATAGGCGTTTATATGCTGCTAAAACCTGAAGTGAACTAGCCTCTACCTTAATCAATCAAATTAGAGTTTTCAAGTTAACAATCAAAGTCTACATCAAAGGAATAGCTATTCAAATTCAGAAATCAGATCCCATAATTCAAGACTGTTCTGTAATTTGTAAGTTCATGTTACTTTCAGAAATAAAATTTAATTGTGATTATGACATTGTAATAAATCTGAATCTGAGATTATGCATGTTTCTATCTGTCTTTCTATATCCATTGGATCTATCTCATTTATATTATTGTGTCCATTCTTGGTCTCTTCTTTCCTTCTTCCCTTTTGTTTTTTTATAGCCAGGCTACTGCGAGCCTGAGCCAAATCCCATAAAAGATGAACGTACATTGGGAAAAATTGGGCATAATATATGATTTGGACATGGCCAGCGCTAAAATTGGGAAAAGTATTAAATAATGTATAACTGATTTGTAATGTATTTGAGGTCATAATACATGTTGTATTCAAAACATAAAATGTATCGAACATATGACTTGATATTGGAGGCTTAAAGTATATTGGACATATGACTTGGGGTTTGGGGCGTAAGTTGAACTGTAAACATGTAAGGCATAGTACATGTTGTGATTTAAGACCTAAAATTGGGGCATATTATATATGATATTTTATAACTTGGAAGAAGGAGATTATTGTGTATATTAATATATGGCTTAGGCATGAAAACCTATAGTAAGATAGGGATAACTATTAAATGTGAACACGCCTAAATTTGGATTTTAGGTAATTGGCATGCACTGTAATTAAAGGCTATAATTTGGCATAGTTTATACTGTGAATCATGATTGGGGGTTTTGGAGAATATTTTGTACGGTGCAATACGACTAAACCTTAGAGCATGTGTTATATTGTGATTTTTGGGGCACGACTATTATTGCAAATTTGGGAAAATTGGGTGTAACCTTTTTTGTGTAATAACTTGAATTTGAATTTGTGGGGCATAACTTGCATTCAACTTTGTTGAGGTATAACTTGAGAATTGGAACATGACTTGTTTTGTGAATTTGGGATGATTAGCATATAAAATCTAGACTTGGACATGTATGGTAAATATGCTAAAAGATAAACATGCCTAACCTGAGGTTAGATTGAGTTGCAGTGTAAAACTGCCCGGAACCGCCCGACACATCCAGTAACTGCAACAACACAGATCTAATGTGAGAGTTTAGCACATTTAGCCCAAAACCCGAGGTTAGAATGAGTTTGCGTAGAAGTCTGCCCGGAACCGCCCAGCAACATCCGGCAACCGCAAACAACAGTTCTAATGTGAGAGGTTGGGGCATTAATAAATTAATTAATGCCAATAAATAGACATGCTAAGAATGGTGGGATTAACTAAATTTAGAACACTTAACCGTTATAACATGTTAATTAGATAAGAAGGTGGGGTTAAGTAAATTTAGAACACTTAACCGTTATAACATGTTAATTAGATAAGAAGGTTGGGTTAAGTAAATTTAGAACACTTGACCGTTATAACATGTTAATTAGACAAGAAGGTTGGGTTAAGTAAATTTAGAACACTTATCCGTTATAACATGTAAATTAGACAAGTGAGAAGGGTTAAGTTAATAGGAAACACTTAACCAATATGACATGATGAATGGGTAGGGTTAAGTTATAACAAGAGAGTAACACTTAACCAACATAACAGGATGCGTGGAAGGGTTAAGTTAATACAAGAAGGCAACACTTAACCAATGTAACACAACAAGTGGGTGGGTTAAGTTTGAATTGTTTGATGACACTTAATCAATACAACATGATGAATGCTTGGGGTTAAGTTAATAAGAAACACTTAACCAATGTAACTTGATGGATGAATGAGGTTAAGTTAATGGGAAATACTTAACCGATATTACATGATGAATGAACGGGGTTAGGTTAATAGGAAAAACTTAACCAATCCAACATGACGAGTGAGAAGGGTTAATAAGAAACACTTAACCAACATGACATAATGAGTGGGTGGGTTAAGTTAACATGAATGGACAACACTTAACCAATATGAAATAATGTTTGGAAGGGTTAAGTACATATCGAGTTGGTGGGTAATATTAGTTAATATAGGCCTACAAAACTTAACCATTAAGTAAACATGTTTTAATCAGTGGTAGGGTTAAGTACATATCGAGTTGGTGGGTAATATTAGTAAATATAGGCCCACAAAACTTAACCATTAAGTAAACATGTTTGAATCAGTGGTAGGGTTAAGTACATATCGGGTTGGTGGGTAATATTAGTAAATATAGGCCCAAAAACTTAACCAGTAAGAAACCCTAGTAATGGGGACCCATTTCAGCAGTAACCCACATAGATGTATCAAGGTACCCTGAAACTAGGCAGGGTGAGGCACGATTACTGGGCTGATTATAAGTAGTCAAAATAGCAGCTGGGGGTACGTCAGTGTAGATTCCAATGGATTAAGGGCGTGCACGTACTCCGGAGTGGAAAAAGCACGCACTGGGTACCGGTAGTTATACACTGTGCATCTTGAATCGTGTCGGGTTGCTATCATAAGGACTGATACACCTTATGGTGGTACCAGCACAGGGTATGTACACGCAAGAGAGGGCCGATTGACACAGACACAAGGAAAATTAATACGAGTAAGGAGTTGATCGCTAGGGTAGTAAGGGTACATCTAACATCTTCATGGCAATTGGGATGATTGAGGTAAGATCCTCATACTAGATGTACACCTGAAGGCTACCATAATTGCGGGGATTGGGATCATGTTGTAACATTATCATTTTACAAAGATTACTAGTTGGGACACTAGTTAGGCGATGCAGAGATATAGAAATCAGAATAACAAGGTAGTAGCGAAGCAGAGAAAGAGTAGAAGCGCATTCAGTTTATCTTGCCTTATCATATCATATGCTAATCTTATATTGTTATCCTTGTTATCACGGTATTATCTTATATTCAGTTTATTGATGTCATGATGCTTTTGCCTATTTACATGCTGAAAGTCACTGGACTTACCAAACTTATGTCTGACCTAGTTTGTTTCGCCTCTTTTCTTCTGTTTCCCCCCTAGGTTCGCAGGGAGGAAATATTACCTCTTAGCTCAGTTTTCTTTCCAAGCTCGAAGATAGTCGATGTATTGCTTTGGACTCTCTCTTCCACTGCTATGGCTGGTTCATGCTTTATTGGGGAATATCATTGTTTTTTTTGTGCTTCTTTTATACTTGGAAGTTTTTGAATCAAGACAAAAGTTCTATGTATTACTTTTAAGTATGATTGAGACAATTTTTGTAAAATCTTGACTAAACCACATTGTTTATAAAGTGACTTTATTTTCCGTTGCTTTATCTTGTCTGTCTTGTAATTTATCTGCATCTTTTACCTATGACGCTCCACCGAAGTTAAGGCATTCCCTTTGTGAGTGACCTTAACGGAGGTAAAGTGTTACACGTGGTATCAGAGCTGAAGGTTACCAGATCAGATAAAAGATTTGAAAAATTATTTTCAAAATGGTTTTAAAAGAAGCATTTTCAAAAGAAATGTTTTGTTTTAAAGGAATATTCCCCAAAGCCATATGCACTATCTTTTGATCCTCTGTTTGAATCCTTGTTTCCTTCTTTCTTGAGTCTCCGGGGCTCCTGGCTTTCTGGGAGGTAACCTCATCGCGGCATGGTTCCGTAGGCTTGATGAGACTACGACACCTATCAAAGGGTGAAGAAGTGCCCAAATTCCATCTATAGCCGTTGTAGTTTCACCTGCGGCTAATTTTCTTTCAAGCTTTGTAGGGTTTTCCGTGCGATGGAGGTAGCTTTCAAGAGACTTGTCAACAAGTTACACAAAGATGGCAAAGATGAGAATGAGGGAGTTTTGCTAAGGAGCACAATCCAAGGATGAGGAACTCATGGATATAGACTTGGTTCACAAAGGAGGTAAAAAGAAAGAGGTGTAAGTGGAAGAATCACAGGACAAGAACGGAAGAAAGAATAGGAAAACCTAAGGCAAGAGGAAGTGTCTTTATAACGGGTCATATAATTAAGGACAAGGGAAAGAACAAAGGATAGGATTTTCCAGAGGGCAAGTGCATGCTCTCACCGCTAGCGTACCTGAGAGGGAGGTAGTAAAGCTTCGGTTGAAAAGGTTTAGTTTTCTTTTGATCATCCTGTTAGTACTCTTTTTTATTTTAGCGCTTCACATTCGTTTATATCTGCTTCCATAGTTGAGTCTCTGCACCTAAGTACTTGTATAGTAGAAGTCCCATTATTGTCTCAAATCCAATTGGTGGTCCGGCTCATTTATCTTTGGTTTGTAAGGATTTGAGAATAGATATATTAAGTATTGAGTCTAATTGTAATGCATATGTTTTTGGTTTCATGGGCTATGGGTTGATTCTAGGCATGGATTGGTTAGCTAGTAATTGTGAAAGGAGGGTAGTTAGACTTTCGACTTGCCTCGGGAATACCCTCGAGATTTTGTGCGATCCTAAGGGATCAGTTTGTCTTAGCTACCTAGAATCACTTGATGCATCTATCGACGATTTGCGATCCGTTGGAGTAGTCCATGAGTACACAGATGTTTTTGATTAGGTTAGGGGTTTGTCCCCAAAAATGCGATATAGACTTCCGCATATATCTAGTTGACAATGCAAAGCCAATTGCATTACCTGTACGACACATGAATCCAAGGGAAAGGAAGGGCTCAGTAAACCAGTAAAAGAGTTACTTGAAAAAGGGTTCATAAGGCGAAGTATTTCTGAATGGGGTGCTCTAGTCGTTCTCGCTACAAAGACGGGTGGATCACTTCGCTTGTGAATAGATGATATTTTGGTTTTCTCTAAGAATGAGGAAGAACATACTTTGCATCTAAAGGAAGTCTCGGATACCTTCCCAGCACATCAGCTTAAGGCTAGGTTCTCCAAATATCATTTTTGGAGAGAAAAAGTAAGGTTTCTAAGGCAGATGATATCCAAGGAAGGGATAACAGTAGATACCGCAAAAGCAGTTGCGGTGCAAGATTAGAAGGTCCCAAGGAATTCAACGGGAGTAAGAAGTTTTCTCTGATTAGCGGGCTGGTATAGGAAGTTAATTATGGACTTTGTAAAGGTATCATCCCCACTTATTAGATTGACGAAGAAAAATCTAACCCTTGCTTGGGGTTTGTGACATGATGGACAAGTTAAGTAGAAGAGAAACCTCTAATCATCTTAGTATATACACTTGGTAACATGGTTAGCATCTGTTTATTTTCAAGAGATAGTTCTGGGAATATTAGCATGACACATCACAAGTTGTAGTGCCAAGTATATTATAAGAAGAAAAGGTGGAACGAGAGGCGACAGTGAAATGAGTTCCAACGCATATTATGGAAACAGAAATTAAGAAGCTACGCAATCATGAAGTTAAGACAGTCAAAGCAATATGGAATGAATCTCAAGAAGATGCGACTTAGAAGACTGAAGACTAGATACGCGCATCATACCCTTTTTGAGGGTATATCCTTAATCTCTCTTTTTCTGTAAAGTTTGTTTGCATGCTAGTCTTTATCCTTTAAGTATATCCTCTCGGTTCTATCCTCGATCATTAGGTAGAAGCCAATGGATGTAAACATGTGTTTGAAACATGTTATGACTGATGGTTGCAAGTGTTTGCTAGTGGTTGCTTGTGGATGCATACACACACATTAGGCACTAGATCGGCTCCGTCACTTCCATATTGCATATGCATATGCATGAGTGAATTTTTATATATATGAATTGAAACTTGATGTGTTATCATATGGATGTTGCATGTGTATGAATGATTGAGCAATCATGTAGAAGTTATAAAGTACGATTAGGAATAATTGCATACATGATGGACTCATGGCACTGACATAATTCGCATTAAGGAGGTCGACTGAATCAGTAGACCGCCTGATTTTGCATTAGATAAGGACAGGTACACACACTATGCATATGATCATGAAAGCATTAGAAATATTTTTAAGGACAATGGACGCCTATGATTGAATGGTTGAGTAGATGGATGTTGGATGTTAGGATACATTCTCCTTGACTTGAAGATTTCAGGGACGAAATCCTTTAAAGGAGGGGAGAATGTAACACCCTGTATTTCCTGTGAATATTAAAGTAACGAATTAAATAATACTTAATTTTAAAAGTAGGAATAAAGGGAAACGGGTTACGCCATTGCGTTCGTCACGGAATTCTGCTTGGGATTGAGTCCGAGTTTGCGTAAATCAGACAACGTATGAAGAAGTTATAAGCCATAGAAGTTTGTATACGCGCAAGGAAGTATATATATACATATAAATAATTCCAGAAGTCAAAACAAGGTTCAAATCTCGAATTTGGGTCAAAGCAGGCTGAGCGGGAAATTTCCTGCTAAGAGATGTCGACCCCCCCCCCCCAGGGGGAGTCGACATAGGTGTCGACGCACCTATAGGGGAGTCGACCCCTGTTGGCCCAGATCTGGCCAATGACTTTTTTCGCCACATGTCGCTTTCTGATTCGCTGTGTGACGTGGTATTCTGCTCTGGACGATTCTGATGACTTCTAGACTGATCTGAAGGCTCTAAATCTCCCTATACACCTATAAAAAGACCCCTAAACCTATTGTTTTCTCCACAAGAATTCATAGGCGTTTATATGCTGCTAAAACCTGAAGTGACCTAGCCTCCACCTTAATCAGTCAAATTAGACTTTTCATGTTAACAATCAAAGTCTACATTAAATGAATAGCTAATCAAATTCAGAAATCAGATCCCAGAATTCAGGACCGTTCTGTAATTTGTAAACTCATGTTACTTTCAGAAATAAAATTTTATTGTGATTATGACATTGTAATAAATCTGAATTTGAGATTATGCCTGTTTCTATCTGTCTTTCAATATCCATTGGATCTATCTCATTGATATTATTATGTCCATTCTTTGTCTCTTCTTTCCTTCTTCCTTTTTTGTTTTTTTATAGCCAGGCTACTGCGAGCCTGATCCAAATCCCATAAGAGATGAACGTACGTTGGGAAAAATTGGACATAATATATGATATGGACATGGCTAGCGCTAAAATTGGGAAAAGTATTAAATTATGTATAATTGATTTGTAACGGATTTGAGGACATAACACATATTGTATTTAAAACAAAAAATGTATCGAACATATGACTTGAGACTGGAGGCATAAAGTATATTGGACATATGACTTGGGGTTTGGTGCGTAAATTGAACTGTAAATATGTAAGGCATAGCACATGTTGTGGTTTAAGATCTAAAATTGGGGCATATTATATATGATAGTTTATGACTTGGAAGAAGGAGATTATTGTGTATAGTGATATATGGCTTAGGCATGAAAACCTATAGTAAGATAGGGATAACTATTAAATGTTAACACGCCCAAATTGGGATTTTGGGTAATTGGCATGCACTGTAATTAAAAGCTATAATTTGGCATAGTTTATACTGTGAATCATGATTGGGGGTTTTGGAGAATATTTTGTATGGTGCAATATGACCAAACCTTAGGGCATGTGTTATATTGTGATTTTTGGGGCATGACTATTATTGCAAATTTGGGAAAATTGGGTGTAACCTATTTTGTGTAATAACTTGAATTTGAATTTGTGGGACATAACTTGCAATCAGATTTGTTGAGGTATAACTTGAGTATTGGAACATGACTAGTTTTGTGAATTTGGGATGATTAGCATATAAAATCTAGACTTGGACATGTATGGTAAATATGCTAAAAGATAAACATGCCTAACCCGAGGTTAGATTGAGTTGCGGTGTACAAATTGCCCGGAACTGCCCGACACATTCAGTAACCACAACAACACAGATCTAATGTGAGAGGTTAGCGCATTTAGCCCAAAACCCGAGGTTAGACTGAGTTTACGGTAGAAGTCTGCCCGGAACCACCCGGCACATCCAGCAACCGCAAACAACAGTTCTAGTGTGAGAGGTTGGGGCATTAATAAATTAATTATTGCCAATAAATAGACATGCTAAGAATGGTGGGGTTAAGTAAATTTAGAACACTTAACCGTTATAACATGTTAATTAGATAAGAAGGGGGGTTGAGTAAATTTAGAACACTTAACCGTTATAACATGTTGATTAGATAAGAAGGTTGGGTTAAGTAAATTTAGAACACTTAACCGTTATAACATGTTAATTAGACAAGAAGGTGGGGTTAAGTAAATTTAGAACACTTATCCGTTATAACATGTAAATTAGACAAGTGAGAAGGGTTAAGTTAATAGGAAACACTTAACCAATATGACATGGTGAATGGGTAGGGTTAAGTTATAACAAGAGAGCAACAATTAACTAACATAACATGATGCGTGGAAGGGTTAAGTTAATACAAGAAGGCAACACTTAACCAATGTAACACAACAAGTGGGCGGGTTAACTTAATTTGAATTGATTGATGACACTTGACCAATACAACATGATGAACGCGTGGGGTTAAGTTAATAAGAAACACTTAACCAATGTAACTTGATGGACGAATGAGGTTAAGTTAATGGAAAATACTTAACCAATATAACATGATGAATGAACGGGGTTAAGTTAATGGGAAACATTTAACCAATCCAACATGACGAGTGAGAAGGGTTAATAAGAAACACTTAACCAACATGACATGATGAGTGGGTGGGTTAAGTTAACATGAATGGACAACACTTAACCAATATGAAATAACGTGTGGGAGGGTTAAGTACATATCGGGTTGGTGGGTAATATTAGTAAATATAGGACCACAAAACTTAACCATTAAGTAAACATGTTTGAATCAGTGGTAGGGTTAAGTACATATCGGGTTGGTGGGTAATATCAGTAAATATAGGCCCCAAAACTGATCCATTAAGTAAACATGTTTGAATCAGTGGTAGGGTTAAGTACATATCGGGTTGGTGGGTAATATTAGTAAATATAGGCCCACAAACTTAACCAGTAAGAAACCTAGTAACGGGGACCCATTTCAGCAGTAACCCACATAGATGTATCAAGGTACCCTGAAACAAGGCAGGGTGGGGCACGATTACTGGGATGATTATATGCGGTCAAAATAGCGGTAGGGGGTACGTCAGTGTAGGTTCTGACGGATTACGGGCATGCACGTACTCCAGAGTGGAAAAAGCAGGCACTGGGTACCAGTAGTTATACACTGTGCATCTTGAATCGTGTTGGGCTTCTATCATAGGGACTGATACACCTTATGCTGGGACCAGCACAGGGCATCTACACGCAAGAGAGGGCCAATTGACACAGACACAAGGAAAATTAATACGAGTGAGGAGCCGATCGATATGGTAGTAAGGGTACATCTAACATCTTCATGGTTATTGGGCTGATTGAGGTAAGATCCTCATACTAGATGTACACCTGAAGGCTACCGTAATTGCAGGATTGGGATCACATTGTAACATTATCATTTTACATAGATTACTAGTTGGGACCCTAGTTAAGCGATGCAGAGATATAGAAATCAGAATAACAAGGTAGTAGCGAAGCAGAGAAAAAGTAGAAGCGCATTCAGTTTATCTTGCCTTATCATATCATATGCTAATCTTATGTTGTTATCCTTGTTATCATGGTATTGTCTTATATTCAGTTTATTGATGTCATGATGCTTTTGCCTATTTACATGCTGAAAGTCACTGGACTTAACAGACTTATGTCTGACCTAGTTTGTTTCGCCTCTTTTCTTCCGTTTCCCCCCTTAGGTTTGCAGGGAGGAAATATTACCTCTTAGCTCAATTTTCTTTCCAAGCTCGAAGATAGTCGATGTATTGCTTTGGCTCTCTCTTCCACTGCTATGGCTGATTCATGCTTTATTAGGGAATATCATTTTTATTTTTATGCTTCTTTTATACTTGGAAGTTTTTGAATCAAGACAGAAGTTCTATGTATTACTTTTAAGTATGTTTGAGACAATTGTTGTAAAAGCTTGACTGAACCACATTGTTTATAAAATGACTTTATTTTCCACTACTTTATCTTGTATGTCTTGTAATTTATCTGCATCTTTTACCTATGACGCTCCACCGAAGTTAAGGCATTCCCTTTGTGAGTGACTTTAACGGAGGTGTGGTGTTACATAAGACCAGAACACATAGTTGTGTGTGTTGGGTACACACATAAAACCAGAACACAAAGTTATGTGTGTAACTTGTAAATGATTTAATTTAACAAATGAAGCAACCAGAACATGCTAATAAAGTGCAAACTTGGAACTTGAAGTAATGAAAACTTGCACGTAAAACCAAAATAGAGGGTTGTCACTGCAACTTATAAATGAAATCTAAATATAACAAATGAAGCAACCAGCACACACGTAAAAAGTATAAATCTGAAGCTTGCAGTAGTGCGAACTTGTATTTAGTTATTTGAATTTTTAGGAATACTTTACATTGAGTTGATAGTTTTGAACAAAGAATAAATTAGTATTAATTTGATAGTTATGAACGAAGAATAAATTAGCAACGACTTTACATAGACATAGCTATTAGCAGAACATGCATATATCATTAGGAATGCCACAATAAATCACGAAGACGATTAATAAACAGCTTAAACTAGAACTGTTAGCATCAGTAAATGGTTTCAAGTAACGTACCCGGAGTTGATTAAACACCCGTGATGTCTGACCACAATCTCACCTCTCACATTTATCAAATGGATAGATCAATAAACTAGTGCTAACTGCTAAACTTTGTTTTGACATGTATGAGTAAATATTGGCCTATTATCTATTATGTCAAACTTGGTTGTTTGATTTTAATTTCTTCCATCATCGTAACGTTTGAATTAAATTTTAATTTCTTCTTTCATTGGATGTCCTAACAGAGAACATATTTAAAATTGCAGTTCATCTACTAAAAACACCAAGTATTCGTTTAAAGGTACAAATGGTTTGTCCATGTTTTCCTTAAAACGGTGATATGTTCCTTAATAAATTGTGATAAAAATATCCAAAAAAAAAATGTTTTTAGACTACAGAAAGTTAATATTATTCATATAAAGTCTCTAGTTCGACCCTTATATATTACCGAATTTGTGTTATAGTCGATCAGATGGTTAACTAATCCACGTAAATGCTATATGTGTGGGCGTGTTTCGGTTTTTATGTGTATATATACAAGCATGTGTGTTATATTATATATAATTTTTTAGATATCCTAGTTTTGACAAACCTAAATGCTTCTGTATATATGCCGACCACCTCTAAGAGCATCTTCAATAGTTTTACAAGTTGTAATATTACGAATCGCAAGATTCCTGGGGAAAGGGAGGGGGGAGGAGGGATTTGTGGAAATGTCCCAACAGATGCACATTGATTTTAATGGTGCGCTCTGATTTTATCGAAGCGTGCCGATATTATCGGCGCGATAATGTAACGCACCAATAAATTCGGTGTGCTATGTCGGAAGATTTTTTTAAGGATTATAATTAATGTTTTAGGTTTATTTATTAGTTTAGGTTAATTAATATATTAACCATTTAACTTTATTAATATGTTAAACTCGGTTTAGTAGTTATATTCCAGGACAATATCGACCTGCATTTGTTTAGAGATGCACAACTTCATATTAGGCTGCAGAAAGGCCTTATGAATCATTTATGGAACCACTATATGATAATTAGTTATGTTAATGCCTTTATTATTATTTATTCTTGTTCGAACTTGTGTTTTCTTTTATGATTGTACGAATTTATGCAGTAATGATGATTTAGTTATTTATTTAAACATAAGTGTTCTATTGTATTTTTACGTTTTATTAACCAGCTATTATTAACATCTAAAACTATCATATTTTGGGAAAAGTCTAAAATTTATAACAACACTTATTCCGGTCTAAGTATGAACAGTTTTATACTGGTTGTTCGAAAGTATGAACAGTCTATGTTCGTTGGAGTAAAATATAGTCGTTGTAAAGTCATTTGGATCGAAAAAAGACTATAGGTTAAGAGTAAGTAGGTTAGTTGGAAGAGCGCCAATTTTACCAGCGTTGTATGGAGCACATCGGTTAATTCGGCGTGCATCGAAAAAATAAACGCTCTCCCAAGAGCGTCGATAAAATCGGCGTGCGGGGACAATTCAGAATTAGCCTCGTAATATTTTCCTGAGTATTACGTTCCCCAACATCTGGTGGGGAACAAATGATGCTCCAATTACTGATTACCACATGCCTAACACCTTTAATTATTAATAATTGTTGTTTAATATTTCGCACGTCTATGCGTTTTTTGTTTTAAAGCTTTACTAGCATTTTTTCTCTTTATATAATATTTATATGCTTTGTTTTTTTTACTTGGTTGCATTTGTGAACATTAGTGTACCACATTAGCTACCAGGCACAGTATATGTATCTCCATTTTATTTTGTTAATCTAAATACGTTTGTATGCTTCTGTTATTTCTATACTTTGTTTTGAGTAGATGAACTGCAATTTTGAATATGTTCTCTGTTAGGATATTCTATGACACACATTACAATGATAGAAGAATTAAAAATTAAATAACCAAGTTTGGCATCATAGATTATAGGACAATATCGTACGTTTAATTCACACACTCCAGAACAAAGATTAGCACTAGTTAATCAAACTATCTATTTGATAAATGTGAGCAGTGAGATTGTGGTCAGACGTCAAGGGTGTTTAATCAACTCAGGGTACGTTACTTCAAACCATAGTTAATTAGTTATCATGACCGAACCATAAGTTTAACCATGATGGTTTAGGGTTTAAGATTTGGAGGGTCTAACCTTTGAACTGTGAAGAGCCATGCAACATTTTTTGGCAATTTATACATATTTATAACATAAATAAAAGAACATATTGACCTAAATAGAAATTCTGAGTAGTATTGGGGTTAAATGTTAGAGCAATTGAGAAATAAAATAATTGGGTTATAAGTATAAAATTTTCCCTCCACCTTCTCCTTTTCTTAGCCTATATGCTTGACTTCCATTTAACCCTAAATTATCAAATCAGGTTCTAAATCACATATTATCCAGGAATAACACAATGGACTGCTGCTCTATGGAGGTTTCCAGGCATTTCCGACAGTCAGATCGTGGTCCGATGTAAACAACGGTTTTGATGACCTCCGGTCCTCCTTGGCTGATGATCGACGGTTTTGAAGGTCCGCCGGCGGTCCGGTTTGGTCATGAAAACAGTGACCTCATATAATTTCGGCGTTTTTCCAAGTCAAGTTCATATTGAAGAATAAAACATGTTTAGTGTAAGTTTTTGACATATTTGGTTAAATGAAAAATATGATTAAAATATTATTTACGGATTTAATTACGGTTAGAGTAATTAAATACTTATATCTTAATTACACTGGTTATCAGAATAAAATATTATTCCACTATTATAATAACTTGGACATTTTATTTATACAATTTCAGTTGATCAGTATTGATAAATATTTTATTATTTATTGATTTTCATTTATCATTGGTCATTATTATTTGACTGATTATGTTGGTTGCGCTTGACCAACTTATGAGCAAGTACATGTTTTTATTTATAAAGATGTAGACTAAGTCTAAAGAATAGCTTGAGAATTTCATAATTATTTGTGCATCGTAGGCCCCATAAGTTTTGTTTGTGAATAGGAGAACTACGTTGATTTGATTATGTATCTAATTTAATACACAATTAGATACAGAAACGTTAGGAGCTACAAGTTGTACTTATATAGCCCTAAAAATAGTATAACACTTTTTTTGTTGTTGTTTGTTATTTATCCTGTGATGTGGTATTTTTCTTGCTTATTAAATTATTCTGCATTTGACTTGTTTGTTATATTATTCTGTATTTGACTTGTTTGTTGACTTTGCAGGAGTGGCTATTGTTGTTTATCCCATCTGAATTGGGAAGCAATAGATTTGTTTAGTATAGTTTTCTTATATTTAGCACATCTAGTGTATTAAAAGATATTTGATAGTTTATATAGGGGATTGATATTGACACTCCAAATATTGTTAAGGGGGGTCAAAACTAAAAAAAAGAATATGGCAAATGGAATACCAATGCAGAGAGCACCCCCTTAATAAATAAAGTTTATTTTATCAGATTAGCCTTCTTTACAATAATCACTTTTTTAGTTGTAAATCAAAAAAATTATATAGTATATTAGTTGAACCACATCAGATTTTTATATCAAATTATCAATTATCTCATTTGTCGATATGCATCGGATTAGACGAAAATATATCATTTATAGGAAATCAATATACATATATCAAACAATTTTTTTTATGCAGTATCCCACCGCCAAATTTGTCGATATACCCCATTTCCCCTACTACCGCAACCAGACAACAAATACAAATTTCAAAAAATGATGAACAATGTCGAACAAAAATATGTAATATGACAGACCTACACCGTTATGCAATAATTCACCTATTTCGGCGATGACAAATCCAAAAAACACGACCATCCTACACCAAAAATTTTGACACTATGTCATTCGGCTCTCGAGACAGACATAACATAAATCCTAACCTTCATCGTTTTCAGGCCATTGTACAATCGATTTCAAATACCTTGTCAACAGCATCTCCAGAGCGTTTCACGTTCTTCATTCGGACCATTATTTCTCCCCAAATGATCGCTTTTTTTTTTCAAAAATAATTCAAAGGTTTTTTTTTTTTTTTGAAATTGATTGGGATTTTGCATCATAACTGATGTTATCATTAGCGTAAAAAGGAAACGTAAAAAATTTAGTATGTGACCCTCCTTAACATTCCTTTTATGATTAGAGCGTTTTTAAATTTTGATCTCCACTTAACAATTTTTGGAGTGTCAATAACAATTCCCATTGTATAATCAAAAATTGTATTCTATGCATTTATTAGTGTCGAATGTTTATCAAGTACTATGTAGTAAATTGATAGTTTTCATTATTAGTTTTATAGCGGATGGATATTTCGGTAACTTCAACTGTTCTTAAATTCTGGGTGAACTAAGGTTAGATGCCTATGCAAAATTTGTCAAGGTTAGTAATTCATCCTAGGTAAGTTTTAAATAAAACCATCTTAGATTGATAAATAAAAATGGATAGGATAAGGCTATCTCCAACCAGGGGTACGGGTTGATTATATCTTTAATTGGTGTGCTGAACTTAACTTAATTGTTGCTTTTGTCTATGTTCTCATGTTCTTGTAATTCGAAGGATAAATTTTTTTTGAAATGGAAAGAATGTAATAGTTTGCATTTTTGAATTGTAAAATTTGAATTGAGATATAATAATATATAAGTTTCAAAGTTTAACCCAAAAAAAATATGATTCATTCTTAATTTAATTTATAGAATTTTTTTTTTGTAATTTTTATTTTTGAAAATAAACAACGTTTCGTCATATGTATTTTATACTAAATATTAGCGCTTTTTGAATTTAACAAAGTTAACGTGTTTAATATACTATTGTTTTTAGAACATAACACATTATTGTGCACGACAGAGACATAGAACTTTTTATACCTAGGAAAATTGACACGATAATCCCATGTTTCACGTTACTTCCCATATTAATCCCAAGTTTGGGTTATTTTTAGTTAATCCCAAATATTGGGGGTTCCTTTCCATATTGACTCCATCTACCTGTTAACTTGTTTGACCGGTAAAATTTTCCAAATCAATGGTTCTTCTTTTCATTTCTCACTACAAAAGGAACAGTGAATAGCGACGGCAAATAGGCGTTGGCGGCCGTCGCTAACCGTCGCACGCCGTCGCTATTTGCCGTCGCTTTTAATGTCGTCGCGAGAGAAAAAAGTGACGGAAAAAGCGACGGTTCCGTCGCTCGATTAGCAACGGCTTGCAACGGATACTTGCCACGTGGCACCATCAGAAGTCAAGTGGTTTTTTTTGCCGCGAAGCCGTTGCAAGCCATTGCAAAAGCCATGACCATTTTTGTCCAAAACGCCGTCGCTATCCGTCGCTTTTCTTTGTTGTTAGCCGTCGCTATCCGTTGCAAGCCGTCGCAAAGTAATGACCAACATTCCGTCGCTACCCGTTACTAGCCGTCGCAAATCTGGAGCATTTTTTCTGCACTACACAGCAATACCTTTCCAACAAACCTCCACATCAAACCCAATCCACTACCAATCCATCAATATCATTCCAAATCCATCAATATCATTCCAAATCCATCAATATATCCAAAACATTACTAAATTCATCACAATACCATAACATACCATCGTCATACATCCAAAAAACAATATCATCACCGTATATCATCGTCCCATCATCACAAAACATCAAAATACATCAAACTACACACTACCGTCATCAAATATCATCGTACGTACATAAAGCAAATAAAAAAGTAAGTGTATATACATACCCAAGCACAAGAACAAACAAACTACTCGTCGTCTTCTTCTTCTTCGCTTGTAGCATCCCCGCCATCGTCCTCGTCTGGCATCGATCCATGCTCGTCATAATAGCATGCAATGCGCTTGTCTATCTCCTGAGCCAGCTGGCTTCTTCTCCAATCGTTCATCTCTTCCAGTTGCTCCTTCAACTGAGCTATAGTCTCCTGCTCCACGGACTTCCTATATCCTCGCTGAAAATCAATAGCCTGCGAAATAGTTCAATTTCACATTTATAAATGGACTTGTAATATATACATGGACTTTGAAGATCAATACACATGTCAATTTGAAGCTTCTATATTTATAATGTCAATTTAACATGTTAATATAAAAAGAAGGTAAAAGAATGCATGTTAATTGAATACATTTTAAATGTAAACTTAAATTAAAAAAGATACCTCCTGATTGCCGAAGCCGTATCGCCTATTACGAGTAGGCGACTTAATAATAGCATCCCAAATACGATCGCACTCTGCAATTGTAAGCTCATCTCGTCCACTGGACTGCGTCACTCTAGCTGCCTCTGCATCATATCTCTCCTACAATAGTCATATAATTTAATAATATAATGTGATATGAACGAATATGAAATATTTTAATTATTAATAAGTATATTTACCATTACGCCCGCAGCCTTGTCATCCGCCCAATCATATGTCACGTTCCCTTCGTCATCAGTATGCTCCACCGCATGAGTATGCCTGAAAACCTCTGCCATCGTAGGCTCCCTTCTATACTTTGCCATCTGAGTATATATACAGTAATAAAATTACTAAAAATAAAAATGAATGATATGCACTCAATTTTTACGTGAACATATGCTAAAAACTATTTCAAATTTTTACCAATTCTCTCCTATGCTACTGGAATGATTTTGAGCCACCGCGATGTAAACCAGGATTCTTAGCTCTATTTTCTTTATTCCTTTGTGCTACTTCCTATTAAATTTGATACATTATTAAATAAAAGAATGCAATCAACATAAATGTGATTATTTTCATTATATCTTACTTTCGCTGCTTCAGTATCCCAATATGCTAGAAATCCAGCCCAAACGTCGTCAGCCATCCATTTAGGCTTCTTCCCTGATGTCTTCGCCCTGGAAATTGTTTCTCGGTAATTCTTTCGCATTTTGATATTCCAGTGTGTCAAAAAAACCTGCATGTCCCGCTCCTCTACACGGACAGCCACCTGCAAATTAAATTTAATTTGAATTATTTATAGTATATATGAATTTCTAATAATAAAATAAATAAATACTTACTAGCACATCGGCTAGAATGACGTT
Source organism: Allium sativum (assembly GCA_030737875.1). Classification (NCBI taxonomy): domain Eukaryota; kingdom Viridiplantae; phylum Streptophyta; class Magnoliopsida; order Asparagales; family Amaryllidaceae; genus Allium; species Allium sativum. The sequence continues at coordinate 685,813,574 of CM060918.1, read as the reverse complement.
CTTGATGTGGGGTGGGATACTATCCCAATGAGGCCAAGTCCCAGACATCCTACTCGTGTACGACTGCTTCGACACTTTTAAAATGAATTCCGCTGGCTCGATTTCAAACCCGGTGCTGCGTACATGTTTACATAGATAAAGCATATATTTTTAACTAATTTAAACTGAAATAAATTAGATACTTACCCAGCACTCTTCGGAACAACCTCTGCACATTGCCGCAGATCTGGCTCAGAGCTGCTAGGACCTACACCTGGCGCAGGAGATGGTGAAGGAGTCGGCTGAGATGAACTCCTCGAGCGGCGTCTATCTGACATATCTGTTACAATCATATAATGCATACAAAATAACTTGAATTATTAACATCAGTCATCATTATCATTACATAGCTCAGAAGAGTACACAACATTAACATTGTTATTACATAGCTCACAAAAGTACACAACATGATACATAGCTCATAATTGTACATAACATAACATAACATAGCTCATAATTGTACATAAATAAATAACATCAGTCTTCATCATCTTCGGATGCAGACTCAGTCTCATACTCTATATCATTTTCTTCATTACTTTCAAATGCATCTACTAACACATTCGCTTCATCATTCAACGACCCGACATCAATGTCATCAACTATTCTAATTTCAGTATTCGGCTCAAGATCCGCTTGATACGCTGCTTCGTCTAGAATATTATTTCCATCGAATGTAAATCTTGCCTTTGTTTTAAAAACTGCCCACCAATCTGCTTTATCTTTTTTTAAGGATGGATACGGAGCAAAATACACTTGTAGTACTTGCTTGTTGTCTAGCTCATAGCATGCTTTGGGTTTTTTATTCTCGGCATACAAGTGAAGTTCCGGCCGTTTACAGAAGTGTAATATATCAAGTCGTGAATTCACGTCGTCCTTAGTTTTCCCCTTTATATTCAAAACTGTATTAAAAACGTTATCAAAAACGTTTTTTTCGTTATGCATGACGTCAATATTATGCCGAAGTTTTAGATTTTTCCAGTAAGGTAACTCCCAAAATATACTTTGTTTGCACCAATTATGAATGTCCGATTTACCTGGAATTTCAACCTGCTTACCATTTTCGTGTATATTTGGGTACTCACTTACAATTTCATATATCTCTTCACTTGTCCAAACTTTAGGCGGTAGCATATTCTCTACTCTGTTAGCTTTGAAGTTCTTTTTATCCGTTCTAAATTTATGATTAGGATGTAGAAAGCATCGATGACAATCAAACCAAGATATTTTTTTCCCATACTTTGATGAAAATGCTCGTGACTCATCCATACAATGAGGACAAGCCAGACGCCCGGATGTGCTCCAACCTGAAAGCATTCCATACGCAGGAAAATCACTAATAGTCCATAATACAGAAGCAAACATACGAAAATTCCTTTTTCTCGAAATATCGTATGTTTCGACCCCTTCATTCCACAGTGTTTTCAACTCTTCAATCAACGGTTGCAGATAAACATCAATTCCTTGTGTCGGATCATCGGGACCAGGGACGACAACCGTTAGAAACATATATGGATTTTTCATACACATCCATGGAGGTAAGTTATATGGAGTAACAATGATAGGCCATGATGAATATTTACTACCAAATTGAGAAAACGGCGAAAATCCATCCGTACATAAACCGAGCCTAACATTACGGCTCTCTGCAGCAAATTCCGGATAAGTCCTATCAAAGTGTTTCCATGCTTCACCATCAGACGGATGTATCAAAGTTCCTTCTTCTGCTGTTCTCACGCTATGCCATCGCATATGACACGCTGTAGCAGAAGATGCATACAATCGTTGAAGTCTGGGAGTTATCGGTAGATAATGCATTCTTTTATATGGAACTTCTTTTCCTTTCTTTTTCCTTGGTTTATATCTATCTTCGTTGCAAAATTTGCATTTTCTAAGATAAGCGTCTTCTTTCCAATACAACATGCAACCTTTAACACATGTATCTATCTTCTGATACGGTAGTCCAAAAGCAGACATAAGTTTTTTCACTTTATAATGACTATCGCACATCAAATTATTAGGTGGCATATGACGTTTTGCAGTTTGTACAACTGCTGTAAATGCAGCTTCTGTAAGATTGAATTTTGATTTCATAGTGATGAATTCAGCGGTTACAGATAATTCGGTTCCGCTTGTACACCCTTCCCACAACGGCCTCTTCGCAGAATTCAATAAATCATAAATTTTTTTTGCTTCCTCCGTTGGTTCTTCAGCATTTTCATTCTCATCGCCGCCTTGATCAATGGTGGGAAACATTGATCGTGCTGCATCTTGCACCATATTTTCTATCAGATTGGTCGTTGTATTATCGTTCATCATTGTACTATCGCCCTCTACCACTACAGGGTTAGACGTAGGTTGAACAAGCTCTCCATGACGATCCCATAAGTAATAATTCGACACAAAACCAAATTTATACAAATGTACTTCTACTACATCTGGCTTCCAATGCCTCAAATGTTTGCACTTACTACACGGACATCGAATGTCTAGGTTACTCCGATTATTAGATTTAGCGAATCTAATAAATTCTTGGACACCGTTACAAAAATGTTCCTTTATCGACCCTTTCTTACCAGTACGCGGTTGATACATCCAACTACGATCACGAAAATAATCGAACATTTTCCTGATTTGCAACAAAAATGTTATAAAATTCGATCAAACACTTTGTATTAATTGAAATCTTGTACAATTTCATTTACAACTACTTCATGTTTTCAGTTTTTTTTTTGTTTATTTCTTTCTACTTTGACGGCAGGTCTACCTACTTCCCATTACAAATATAATAACGTAAGCATATTTTATAAATCCTTTCAGGTTAAACGGTTCAACAAAATTTTGGCAGCACTTCCCTTTTGTCCCTGTATCATACACAAATGCGTGTACACAGGGAACAAAAAGGAAGTGCCATCGAAATTTTGTTAACCGTTTAAACTGAAATGATTTATAAAATATGGTTACGTTATTATATTTGTAACTTGTCCAATATAAGGACAAATCCAACGAATATTGTATCAGATGAATATAGATTTCCATTTTATGGAAAAACGAATATCCATATAACGATCATATACAACACTTGTCGGACGGGGCCAAATTTATCTAAGGGGTTCACATAATTAGTCAAAACACATTCAACCTAAGTTTAAAACAAGAAACACACACACATCAAATGAAAAAGCACGCCTTTTGCGCTTTGGACCTTTTTGCGCTTTTTTTGCGCTTCAGTAAAAGATGCGCCTTAAACTTCAAAATTTCAATTTGTAAAGTAACATGACAATTAGTTTTAGTAAGTTTTGATTCATTTTAGTTTAATGTATAAATTATAAAATTAATTTTAGTTACTTTAAATTTTTGAAAGATAAACTAAGCTTTCAAGTTAATTATTTCAATTCATAAAAAATTCAAAGAGTTGAGTAATATGATTTTCATCACATTTAACAAGATTCTTACCGATCTAAACCTAAATGAAGAACTATTTTGAATTAACATTTTTAATCAACATTTGATTACTAAATATTATAGTAACAAAACAATTTTTTTTCAATTGCAAGTGCATTCTTTTGGACCGACCATTCTTGCATCCGATGGGGACATAACAGTGCATGCATTAGGGACATCGTTGCACCATTTGAATAATAATCAATTTACTACCATTAAACAATTACATTAATTCCATTCATTTTCAAATCATCATACCACACATTCTACATACAACACAATCATCGTATGTCTAATTAAACACGTGATAATCATTGTTTTCAACTTCCTAAATCAATTACATATGTAATATTCATCGATTTTACCCTCCTAATCAATTACACTTATTCCCAAATCAACTCACAACACAACCGTTATCATAAACATCCCTCGAGACAACCAATTTCATATCCATAAACATTCAATTTTGCAAACTCATATAAATTAGCAACCAAAGCCTCTAATTAACCCTAATTAAGCATAAACTAGAGTTAGAAGACAGAGAAGAACGAAATCAATACCTTGGAAGTGAAATTGGAGGCTTGGAATCGGAGCAACAAGAAATGGCGACGGGTAGGGTTTGGGATTGATTTTGGGGAAAAAATATAATGAGGAAGAAGATGGTTCGGCAGTTATTATTCTGCAAATCGAGCAACGGTTTGCGACGGCTAGCGACGGCCGCTTTTTTAGCCGTCGCTAACCGTTGCCCTACCCCGTCGCTATTTTAGCTGCCTTTTGTAGTGTCTGTAGTTCACAAATTCTATCACCTCCACCACGATTACAGACAAATCAGTGCCTCCATCCAACGATGGCTCGACTTAGGCAAAACCACAAAATTGAAATCAACCGGTCTGAACAGTGTTTTGAAGACCCAACCCAACATCGGTTCGACCGCGGTGAACCTTCAACCTTGGTGGCTTTGAAAATGAAATAATCTTACACGCGCACAGACCCACGGTTTAACATCAAAACCCTATAAAAACCTCTAGTCTGACCTCTTTGAACCTCACGGTTCTTCAAATTTCCAAAAAAATAATAGTTTCGCTCTTTATTTTTTACTATAACAAATAATTTCATAGCAATTTTTGTTAAATTTTGAATGATATAATCCATTATTAAGTACATTTTACAAACTATTATTGAACTAATCCTCTTTCACTATAAAAAACTAGTACTTTACAATTTTGCTATGATAAATTGTTACATAATTATTTCAATTAGGTAATTTGGATACAAATGTTTGTCATAATTGGTTAAATTTTATCTATATTTAAAGTAATTTTACTTTAAATCGGTAAAATAGAAATAAACTATTAGTGCGGCTTTCAAGGTCTGACCGATTGACCCACAAAAACCTTATTTTGCACTATCAACATTTTGACATACGGTTCGCTCTTCACAATTATGGTTCTGAAACACCACCGCCGCGTTCTCAAGTATGAAATCAACGGTAACGATGGTCTTTCCTTTTCCATCGCGGATGAACATGAGATTGGTCTTTTTTCCAACAACCTTAATATTTTCTTCGTATTTGCCTGTCTTCACGTAGATGATGATTCTTCTATTGCTATTTTCTGGTGCGCGCTTTGCTTAACAGGAAAGTAGCATTCTCTTTTGCTTCAAACTTCAAAGGCTTCTCTTTTACTTTCCGCCACCTTCTTAAAATGATTTAACAAGGTTTGCAAATTTCAGGATGGTAATATTGTTGTTCTACACTGGATTAGGTACAATACATGTTGATAATCCTTGGCTTTTACATTTCGGTTATGTGCAAGGAGACAAATCAATATTGAGTGAAGCTTGAGTGCATTCATTGAAGGACATTGAAGCCTTGCAGCCTCCTCCTGAGATAAAAGATAAAGCTGCTGCTCCGAGATCACCTGGTGACCTTAGCTATTTTATACGCACTCGGCTAGGGAAGGGTCCTATGCCGCTTTCTGATGATCAAGCTCTAATCAATCCTGAAACTGGACTGCCTAAATGAACTTGAATGAAGAAGTTGGATTCGTTTTATTTTGTGATTTATGTTTGTTCATTAATAATTTGTTGATTTCCAATAGCTTGGTTTGTCTTGAAACACTGAGTAATCAATTTGTGATCACGGTTATTGTATCCTCATTAATTGGATTTGTTGGAGTGTTTTGCAGTATTTGATTTATTTTTCTGTTTGTACATTGTCACCTTTTTTTATATAAAATCCTTATTGTGTAAATTTAATTACCCAGATGTAATGATTCTGGCTTCTAGGTTTACTACTGTCAGCAGCAGAATCTGAATGTAACTATATAGCTTGTGCAAAGCATATACTGTATGAAAGAGTGGTCTTTTTTCCTTTCATCGGAATGCATGTAATGAATAAACATCCTAGGGACGTGACATGGGGTCTATGCACTAGGGTATATAGCCGATGAACATGAGTTCAGACAGGTCTTTCAAGTACCCCATCATCTACTGCCGGAAGCAGTTGTCGGCGACATCGAATAGACTGTTGGAGCATGTGTCCTGGTTGGTCAGCACGCCGATGAGGCAGGTCAGCACGTCTTTGTCGGAGGCGAAGCCCTTGGTGGTGGGGCCGCCGAGGACGGTGAGGCGCTGATTCTACAAATTGTCTGTAATCATGGTGTAGGTGATATAATTTGTGAACTACAAAAATGGGAAGAAGAACGATTGATTGGGGATAGTTTACCTAGTAAACAAGGTAACAGTTACACGGGATAAATATGAGAAGCGACCCCAATACTTGAGATTAACTAAAAATAACCCAAAAACTAGGATTAATATGGAAGGACACGTGAAATTTGGGATTAATCGTGTCAGTTTGTACTTAAACTTAAAACAAACATATTTGTACACCAAATCATACTTTCTAAATTCAATGCACGCTTATTAAATGCAAATGTAATGCATTTAAAAGCCTCATGTGTCAATTAGTACAAGCCATACTTGATACTTCTGACCTTTGCAGTGAGGAGGTGGCAGTGGCATTTGGTAAAAAGTGGAACGTGCATATGAACGTGAGGCTTGTCAGATGAGATTTAATTTGTCTATATATTTTAAACATAAGTTTAAAATTTCCAATTATAACATTTTAAGCTACAAAAGTGAACAACTATCTCATATGAAGTTCCATAGTCTTTCGAGGTTAGTTCATATTGACGAATAATACATGTTAACGTAAGTGTTTGACATATTTAGTTAAACGTAAAGTATGATTAAAATACAAGTTATGGATTCAACTACAGTTAGTGTAATTAAATAATTATATTTTATTGATAGCGGTTATCAAAACCAAAAACCGTTATGTTATTATTATAGTTATTTGGATCTTTGTTTATGTTAGTTGATTAGTATTGATAAACATTCTATTATTTGTTGATTGTCGTTTATCGTTGGTTATTATTATCTAACTGATTGTGTTAATTGCGCTCGACCAATTTACGAGCAAATACTTAATTTTATTTACCATTGGATTAGATAAAAAAAAATTGTAGGCTAACGCATTTCGATTTATTTCACGATTTGACTCAAAGATGTTTAGCGATAATATTTGATTCATTTAATTTGTGAACATAAATTTAAATGAATTGTTCTGAAGTTGGTTTGCATATAAGAATATGAAATGGAATGTTTGATTTCAAAAAAATAGAAAAAGTTTGAAAATAAATATTTCAAAGGAAATAAATGGTTTATAAAAAGATGTTTATAAACGAAATGAATTTCGACAGCTTAAATCATGATGCTTAAAAGGTTTTGAAGATAACAACACTATGATTTGAAGATATTTTTCATTATTAATGTGAAACGATTAATCACGTCGGAATGCAAAATAATTAGTTGTGTTACCGGAGATTCGAGTAACCCATGACTAAAACTTTGGCATGGATTTGGTGGGATCCATGGAGATCGTCTACTCTGGAGTGATAGAGGAGCACTATTTATTTATAATGGAGACGGCTATGACCCAATGGCTTTATTATCGGGAGAAACCTTCTGATCGGGTGACATATAAGTTGATAGTATTTTATTTTAGAATACTGAAGATCATTCAAAGTAGTATGTTTCTAAATCTCCAAGTGAAGTATGATTTGATATGAAATATATATACACACACACACATATACGGTGATTGAAATCCAACAAGGATTTGTAGATGTTCAATCCACATGCATATTATCATATATCCAAAATTTGAGCTCGTTCCAACATTCGTAAAATAATATATTTAATGTTTAAATTTAACGATTGAAATAAATGTCTGACCGGGGAATAATTGAGCAAAGATTCTAAAAATGTTACGAATGTTGAACTGATCTCAAATTTTGGATAGATGATAATATGTATGTGGATTGAATATCTACAAATTCTCGTTAGAATTGGATTGGTGTAACTCACGAACGGATATGGGTGGTAAAGGGGTGCTACAAAACATAGGTGCCTTGGAATGCTCCTAATATATATATATATATATATATATATATATATATATATATATATTTGTGTGTGTGTTCAATGATTTGAAACGAATCCAGGATTTTAAGTTTGAAGAGATTGTTTTCAAAAAGAATGGATTTAGAAAATAAATGAAGATGATTAGATTTGATAAGTCTAAATATGAAGATTATGCCCAAAAGGTTGTTTGAGAAATGCATAGTTGTTCGTAGGTTATATGAGTCCTATTTGTAAATAGGAGAAATACATTGGCTTGATCCTATATCTAATTAGGTGTCCAATTAGATAGCGGTATGTAGGCAGTCACAAGTTGTAATACACAGCCTAAAAAGTAACATAAAACTTGTATGTTTGTTGTTATTTATTTATCCTGTGATGTGGTGTCTTTCCTGCTTACTCTATTATTTTTCATTTTACTTGCTTTTTGAGTTCACAGGAGTGGCTATTGCTGTTTATCCCATTCGAGTTGTGCAGCAATAGATTTATTTATTGAAGTTTTTTTGTATTATAGGAAACCTGGTGTATTAAAAGATCTTTAATAGCTTATATAATAAAAAATTGCATCCTTTATGTTTAGCATTATCGAATATTTATCAAATATTGTGTAGTAAATTGATAATTTTCATTAGTAGTTTTATAGCGGAAGGCCATTTCGGTAATTTTGGCAATTCCGAAATTTCAGGTCATTTCATTTTTGATAGGCCTACTTTGAGTAAGTTATTAAGTGGTTGATTCGCCTATTAGAGATATTAAGTGGCTGGACTCGCCCCTTTCCTGATTGATTTATCCTTAATCCTATGGGTTGTAGTCGTAAGGCCTGCTTTTATTAGGTATTACGTTATCAGTTGGTGTTAAATGGTCTTGAATTTGGTTAGGTAGTTATGTGATTGTAAGAACCCGTAACTTCCCCGGTAAGGAAAGCCCGGATACTTTGAGGACAAGACACATCAAAACGCAAACAGAAGAACATTTCATTGCTTATTACAACAATTCCATCAGAATACAAGAATATTACAGAGTATGAATAAATATTACATAGAAAATATCAGAGATTTAAATTACATTTAAATGCATCGCAGCGGAAAATAATACAAAACACAACTAGAAATAATACACAGATACAGAGCTTTCCGAGTATCGTTCCAGCTGTAAATCAGGATCCTGTGAATATAAATCTGCAAACCCAAAACTACTAGCTGCCCATGTCAAAATAAGGGCACCCAGAGTTTAGGTTAAAACAATAAACTCCACGTCAGTCACGTGACTGGTGTGAGAACTAAAACAGTTATTAATCTTTATTTTAAAGTTAGGTAAATCAAGGGACCACGCCGTATAACACAGAACGTGTTTCCTCCCAAGAATACTAGTGCATAAAACAACTGCGCAATGCTAAATAAAGAACAATGAAGCTATTATAAGACCCAGGTCCCATCACACAATGCAACACAAGCAGGAGGATAGGGTTTTACCTTATAATAGCCAAAGAATGCCTGATACGCTAAATTTCATGTTTTATTATTACTATAAGTGTATAGTGTCAAAACAATTTCAATCATAAGTATCAATCATAGATGGCATATGTGCCCCATACCACTATGTCGCCATATATATAGGTATACAATCAAAACCGCAAAGTCACGTTTTGGAAGTTGAATTTCCATCTGTAAACCGAGGCAAAAGATAGCCCTCACCGATTCGAGACAATCTAGCCTATGTCTCAGGATCAGAGCTCGAGTGACCCTTGGATCTTCAAGGCCGGTCCACCGATGTGGATTAAAATGCCTGAACACTGCGTTTCCCCACCCTTTGGGGCGTAAATGAGCCAAATGACTCCATCGGCTCCACACAGTCACCGTTTTATCCGAGGTGCCTCGCAACAGCAACGACCACACAGGTGAAAATAATATAAATGTCAGGGTTGGTAGGTCACTGACACCACCCTAGCTAGAAGGAAACGCATTCTCTCCCTGCAATCCTCTCCCGTTTTTGGTTCACAACCGGGGTGTGAGGCTCGCGAATCAACGCTACACAAAGCTATGCCACACAGGCCGTGCATTGATCATCAACCACAAGACTCTGCTTTTCAATAAAAGCCTTGATCATTTGCCACTTAGGCGTGCCACACAGGCAATTCACTCCATGCGATTGATATCCATCAATATATAACCCCTAAGCTCGTACGTCTCAGAGAAGGGCGTTAAACAAGAGAATAAATTCTCCGTCGCCAAACAGATATATATTTAATAGAAATCAATCACACGGAATAAAATCCAATGCCAGACACACAGTCCATTTACAAGTTCATTCTGGGTCTGAACGAAACCGGAGGCACCTTGTACCTCGCATATCCATCGATCTCCAAGTACGTCTGGACTATCACCAACTGGTTCTCTCCTTTTGGGTGTACGTACAGCCCAATCAAGATCATCAGTAATCGCACAAATGATGTGAAGACCTCCAGTCTTCGACCACCGTCTTCATCCTCGACACCATGTCGAATCAGTTATTCAGAATGGGATAAACCCGGTCTTTCTGAATAAATCGCGTATATAATAAACAAGTGTTACACAAACACAACATATGCCTCATTCCAACTCAGAATATTCTTTTATTCAAATATTCTTATACTTTGCGAAAGGTTCCCATTAATTTTATCAAAGATAAATTCTTTAAATTTATTCTTTAATCTTCTTTTGAATATCAATTCAAATTAGTCGGGATTAGCGAACCACACCGAAGTAATCATTTATTTTATTTCCCAATCCCAACCTATTCATTCCATGAAGTAAAACTAGTCATACTTCATATCTAACACTACGGTGTTGTCGGTAAATTCAATTACCATTTCACGTTCAAATCTAATTAAAGATTTAACTATCGCCTGGAGCAAAACTAGTGATACTCCATTCTCGATCATTTCAATCTAATTAAAGATTCATTAAAACTACACTTGGTTTTAATCTTCCCAAAAATCAATATTAATAATTGCTTAACTTGGGAAATCATATCCTGTCTTTAACTGGGTTAAAGAACCAATGTCATTTAAAGCACCGTTCACTATAAACCCAAAATCACATTCCATTCCAATTCAATTATTAAAACTTATGGTTACTTTTAAAACCCTTTCAAATCCAATTTATTTATTTCAAAAATAAATAAATTATTATTCTATTTCAAAACTAGTTCAGTTCGATAAAAATCTATTTTTATCTTTTCAAATTTGGAATTTTTCATCTCAATTCTTCACAAATCATTTCTTATGATTTTACACAAATTATTACTATTTTTAATAATTTTACCAAGGCCCGTGCAGTCGAATTCCGTCAACGGCCATCGAACTGCACTTACAGCGACCTTTTCCAAATTTGATTTGGACACAATTCCAAAACCTACCGTTAGATTTATAGTTTCTAATAATCGTTAGAAATCTCTTTTGATACGAACCCAATGGTTCCGATTTTAGGAGAATCCGACGGTCGAATCTCCCGTAACATCAATTTGAAGTCAATGGTCAAAATTCGCGAACTGTCGCGGCGCAGCGCGCTCTATTCAGGCCATTCTATATATATAATATATATATTATATATATTTCATCGATTTCCTTTTAAAACGTATTTTATAAATCGTTTTAAATTCGTTTTCGAAACGATTTCAACTTCATATCCAATTTCGAATCAAAATTGAATATTCCACATCATCGATATATATATGATAATATTTTCAAAACGTTATGTTTTGAAATCACTTCCTTTTCTACATTCATTACAAAAACGAGTATAATCGATATAAATATCGTTCGCGTCAGAATGGCGCATATCTAACCAACACTGCTTTTATTCAACACATGAATGTTTATTATATTCAACAAATGAATATTTATTATATTCAACACATGAATATTTATTCAATTCAACACACGAATTTACATTACTCAACACATGAATTTTCTATTATATTCAATACATGAATTTACTATTATTCTCTAAATTGGAATGAGACACACTCGATTACCATATAATATTATTTATATGGATTATATACAACACATGTATATAATAGCAATGATACACAATCAACCATCATCCAAAGTGCACCACACAACTGCATAAGCATTAAATATAAATAATTAACGCTTACACAGTCTGTCAATCAATCGATTGACATACAACTAAACAATCGGGATTAGTGTACGTCAAATCTCATCCCAGTACCCGTGTGGGGTTTCAAATCAACAAACACATATTTTATTTGTGCAGTTGGGCGATGTGTAAAATTTATCGTCCCAATCAATATCTGTCGAATCAATGTATAAACAAATTGTCCGATTTGTTTATTACTATTTATTTTATAAACGTTAAAAATTATATTTTTAACTATAAAATATTTTATTTCATTCCACATCACACAATCAACTTTCACAACACAGCAATCAAACAAACAAGTCATCCATGGTCTGTAGACGACGGGTGTCGAGTGCTGCTAAGCACCGTCTGCATCCTAATATATATTTCAACTAGAAATCAAAATAAAAGTGAGGAGTTCTCACCGAGGGTTCCAATCCTCCATTTTATTTCTGTAATTCAGAATATCTGGATCTGGCCGTACTTCCAACGCAGTCTACTCCACGCTATTCATATTAAAATCACATTTTTAATATGATGTTCTATACATTAAAAATCATATTTTTAATACTCTACTGATATAAAAATCATATTTTTATTCTTTCTATAATAAAAAATCATATTTTTATTCTTTCTACAATATAAAAATCATATTTTTATTCTTTCTATAATATAAAAATCATGTTTTAATTTCACTTCACGTATAAACATCTCATCTTTATATTATTAACAATATAACCTTTTCATGTATATATAAAAAAAATCATATCCTTACTTTTGTTGTTCATAAACAAAAGTCAAATCTTCGCTAAGTTAAAATTTTTATTTTTTTGCTAAGTTAAAAAATCGTACTTTTGCTTCAATCAAAAATCTTATCTTTCATATAAAAAACATAGCTTTTCAAAAATAAAGATAAAATCTTTTCTATAAAAAATCACAACTTTACAAACGCTAGAAAATCAGATTTTATTTAAAGGTTATTTCCCAAAAAAAACTGAAATGAAATAAATAAAAGAAAATAAATAAAAACTTACTGTTCGCGGAGAGGGGGGTTTTGCTCGCCGCGTCGGAGGTAGGGGTGCTGTGCCGCCGGCGGTTGGCCGGGGGGGAGGTGGCGGCTTGAAAGGGGCTGCTCGATTTGGGTTCGATTTCGGGCGTTGGGGTTTGAGAGAGGGGAGGCTGAGGGGCTGACGTCGTGTCGGGGGAAGCTCGCCGGAGCAGCGATGGCCGACGCTAGGGCGCGGCGGTGGAGGGCGATGAGAGCGGCATCGATCGCCGTCGGGGCCCTTTTTTTCTTTTCTTTTTTATTTTAAAACCGATCTGAGAAAATGAACGTGGGGGAGGATAGAGTATAAATGGGTTGACCATTTATTATATATATATATATATATATTATTTTAAATCCAAAAAGCAACTTTTTATTTCGAAGCCCAAATCGAACCCACCGATGGTCGCCCATAGCTAAGAACCCCCATTCCGAACACAATGGGGTAAGTTTCGTAAGCCAGTTCGGCCGTTTCGATCAGTTTTCGTCAAAATCAAAATATAACTCTATATATTGAATTTGAATGCACATTTCAATTTAAGGGGGCCACATACTGACTCAGAAAATTCCAGAAAATTTATTTCTAACTTCGTATTGACGATACGGTCCTAACAAAACTAATTTCGTCAAATTCTGAGACTGTTTGAAAAATGGTCATTTTCTGGTCGATCAAAATTGACTGAAACTGTTAAAACACGTTTTACTTCGCCACACTCACATATTGATTCAGAAAATTACGAATTTTGAAACCTAGTAATAACTTGACATCTCGGATCCAACAAAAGTGGTTTCGTCGAAAACAGAGGTCGTTTGCAAAATTTCAATTTTTAAGGGCCAGAATTCCATAGCGACTATTCTGAATTTTCAATTGGGCATAACTTTTGATTCCCGCTATGAAATTTCAATTTTTCGGATTCGTTGAAAGATATTCTCAATTAGATTCTAATATTTTTTGTTTCACTAAAATCCGGTTTATTTTGAATCTTGTACATTCATTTGAAATTTGAAATCGAATTTTCGAACTACCGTGCCATTTTCAATTCCTTTTATATTTTAAAATAAATATTTATATTCTAACGACGATCAATAAAAATATATACGTCCTAATTTTATTCAAATAAATTTCTCGTCGTTATTATTTAAAATAATTCATTTTAAATATTCAAAATTCATTAAAATAGCCAAAATAAAATTTTCAAGTTGGCTCAGAATTTCCGGGTTGTTACAATCTCCCCCACTTAAAACTTTTCGTCCCCGAAAAGGAACGAAGCCGAAAGTTGTTTTACACACCAACTCAACTTCCATTATTTTCTTTACGGCTTAAGTTCTTCAACTTTTCAGTTTCTAAGAACTTTTCAAATTTTTCAAAAATTTGGCTAACACCCTAAATTTTCGAAAAATTTCGCCATAACCTCCCCTGCAGCGGGGACTTCGGGATATTTCAAATAGCCTCCCATGGCCCTAGTCAATCCAAAAATAAAAAGAAACAGCCAAGCGGCTAGCCAATCGGCTCATAAAATCATCCAAACCCAATAAATTTTTAAACATGTACCTATTTGTCGGGCAAACAATTTTATTCTTCTGCTCTAGCCTCCTTGCTATGACATGTTCAATGTAAATGCATGTATATGCATGCAAATGCGACAAATTTTCAATACGATTCACTATTTGGTTCAATTTGGCTAAATGTTCAATATTTAATTAATCAAACAACACAATCAACAATCAATTAGTTGATTAACGTTTCAAATACATAATTTTGATATATGGTCAAAAATAAATCAGATTTTTGATTCCAAATCACAACAAATAATCCTATGTAAGCTTTGGTTCTCACACCAGTCTATTGGAATCATATAGAAATCCCACCTTCAAAACATGAACATAAATACTGATGATGTCCGGACATCATCAGAATTATCCCCGAGTGGCTAGAGTGTGATCCTATATCTATCAAGTATATTAAAACTTCAAATACACGCGGATCAGACGTATATGCAAAATCTTTATAAAATGGATTGTCCAAATTCAACATAAAATAAATAATCAAATACAAATAATTGATTTAAATTTTCAAAACAAAAATTGTTTTCACTTTTAAAAATATACTCTTCACACTCGTTCTAGGATACTACTGATCCCATCTCTAACGAGTCATTCTCATTGGATATTACTAATCCAATCTCTGATGAATTCTTTCGTATGGTTCTAATGTGTCTTGTTCTCCGAGCTTTGTAAACCAAAGCTCTGATACCAACTGTAAGAACCCGTAACTTCCCTGGTAAGGAAAGCCCGGATACTTTGAGGACAAGACACATCAGAACGCAAATAGAAGAACATTTCATTGCTTATTACAACAATTCCATAAGAATACAAGAATATTACAGAGTATGAATAAATATTACACAGAAAATATCAGAGATTTAAATTACATTTAAATACATCGCAGCGGAAAATAATACAAAACACAACTAGAAGTAATACACGGATACAGAGCTTTCCGAGTATCGTTTCAGCTGTAAATTAGGATCCTGTGAATATAAATCTGCAAACCCAAAACTACTAGCTGTCCATGTCAAAATAAGGGCACCCAAAGTTTAGGTTAAAACAATAAACTCCAGATCAGTCTTGTGATTGGTGTGAGAACTAAAACAGTTATTAATCTTTATTTTAAAGTTAGGTAAATCTAGGGACCACGCCGTATAACACGGAACGGGTTTTGTCCCAAGAATACCAGTGCATACAACAGCAGCACAATGTTAAATAAAGAACAATGAAGCTATTATAAGACCCAGGTCCCATCACACAATGCAACACAAGCCGGAGGATAGGGTTTTACCTTATAATAGCCAAAGAATGCTTGATACGCTAAATTTCATGTTTTATTATTACTATAAGTGTATAGTGTCAAAACAATTTCAATCATAAGTATCAATCATAGATGGCATAAGTGCCCCATACCACTATGTCGCCATATATATAGGTATATAATCAAAACCGCAAAGTCACGTATTGGAAGTTGAATTTCCATCTGTGAACCGAGGCAAAAGATAGTCCTCACCGATTCGAGACAATCTAGCCCATATCTCAGGATCAGAGCTCGAGTGACCCTTGGATCTTCAGGGCCGGTCCACCGATGTGGATTAAAATACCTGAACACTGCGTTTCCCCACCCTTTGGGGCGTAAATGAGCCAAATGACTCCATCGGCTACACACAGTCACCGATATATCCGAGGCGCCTCGCAACAACAACAACCACATAGGTGAAAA
Organism: Allium sativum; assembly: GCA_030737875.1. NCBI lineage: Eukaryota > Viridiplantae > Streptophyta > Magnoliopsida > Asparagales > Amaryllidaceae > Allium > Allium sativum. The sequence continues at coordinate 685,797,166 of CM060918.1, read as the reverse complement.
TAATATAAATGTCAGGGTTGGTAGGTCACCGACCCCACCCTAGCTAGAATGAAACGCATTCTCTCCCTGCAGTCCTCTCCCGTTTTTGGTTCACAACCGGGGTGTGAGGCTCGCGAATCAATGCTACACAAAGCTATGCCACACAGGTCGTGCTTTGATCATCAACCACAAGACCCTGCTTTTCAACAAAAGCCTTGATCATTTGCCACTTAGGCATGCCACACAGGCAATTCACTCCATGCGATCGATATCCATCAATATATAACCCCTAAGCCCGTACGTCTCAGAGAAGGGCGTTAAGCAAGAGAATAAATTGTCCGCCGCCAAACAAATATATATTTAATAGAAATCAATCACACAGAATAAAATCCAATGTCGTACACACAGTCCATTTACAAGTTCGTTCTGGGTCTGAATGAAACCGGAGGCACCTTGTACCTCGCATATCCATCGATCTCCAAGTACGTCTGGAAGATAACCAACTGATTCCCTCCTTTTGGGTGTACAGCCCAATCAAGATCATCAGTAATCACCCAAACGATGTGAAGACCTCCGGTCTTCGACCACCGTCTTCATCCTCGACACCACCTCGAATTAGTTACTCAGAATGGGATAAACCCGGTCTTTCTGAATAACTCGCGTATATAATAAATAAGTGTTACACAAACACAACATATGCCTCATTCCAACTCAGAATATTCTTTTATTCAAATATTCTTATACTTTGGGAAAGGTTCCCATTAATTTTATCAAAGATAAATTCTTTAAATTTATTCTTTAATCTTCTTTTGAATATCAATTCAAATTAGTCCGGATTAGCGAACCACACCGAAGTAATCATTTATTTTATTTCTCAATCCCAACATATTCATCCCATGAAGTAAAACTAGTCATACTTCATATCTAACACCGCGGTGTTGTCGGTAAATTCAATTACCATTTCACGTTCAAATCTAATTAAAGATTTAACTATCGCTTGGAGCAAAACTGTTGATACTCCATTCTCGATCATTTCAATCTAATTAAAGATTCATTAAAACTACACTTGGTTTTAATCTTCCCAAAAATCAATATTAATGATTGCTTAACTTGGGAAATCATATCCTGTCTTTAACTGGGTTAAAAAACCAATGTCATTTAAAACACCGTTCACTATAAACCCAAAATCACATTCCATTCCAATTCAATTATTGAAACTTCGGGTTACTTTTAAAACCCTTTCAAATCCAATTTATTTATTTCAAAAATAAATAAATTATTATTCTAGTTCAAAACTAGTTCATTTTGATAAAAATCTATTTTTATCTTTTCAAATTTGGAATTTTTCATCTCAATTCTTCACAAATCATTTCTTATGATTTTACACAAATTATTACTGTTTTTAATAATTTTACCAAGGCCCATACAGTCGAATTCCATCAACGGCCATCGAACTGCACTTACAACGACCTTTTCCAAATTTGATTTGGACACAATTCCAAATTCAACCGTTAGATTTCTAATTTCTAATATTCGTTAGAAAGCTCTTTTGATACGAACCCAACGGTTCCGATTTTAGGATAATCCGACGGTCGGACCGCCCGTAACATCAATTCGAAGTCAATGGTCGAAATTCGCGAACTGCCGCGGCGCGGCACGTTCTATTCAGGCCATTCTATATATATAATATATATATTTCGTCGATTTCCTTTTAAAACGTATTTTATAAATCGTTTTAAATTCGTTTTCGAAACGATTTCAACTTCATATTCAATTTCGAATCAAAATTGAATATTCCACATCATCGATATATATATATATATATATATATATATATATATATATATATATGATAATATTTTCAAAATGTTATATTTTGAAATCACTTCCTTTTCTATATTCATTATAAAAACGAGTATAATCGATATAAATATTGTTCGCGTCAAAATGGCGCATATCTAACCAACACGGCTTTTATTCAACACATGAATGTTTATTCTATTCAACACATGAATATTTATTATATTCAACACATGAATATTTATTCTATTCAACACATGAATTTATATTATTCAACACATGAGTTTACTATTATTCTCTAAATTGGAATGAGACCCACTCAATTACCATATAAAATTATTTATATGGATTCTATACAACACATGTATATAATAGCAATGATACACAATCAACCATCATCCAAAGTGCACCACACAACTGCATAAGCATTAAATATAAATAATTAATGCTCACACAGTCTGTCAGTCCAGCGATTGATATACAACTAAACAATCGGGATTAATGTACGTCAAATCTCATCCCAATACCCGTGTGGGGTTACAAATCAACAAACACAGATTTTATTTGGGTAGTTGGGCGATGTGTAAAATTTATCGTCCCAATCAATATCTGTCAAATCAGTGTATAAACAAATCGTCTGATTTGTTTATTACTATTTATTTTATAAACGTTAAAAAAATATAATTTTAACTATAAAATATTTTCCACTATAAAATATTTTATTTCATTCCACATCACACAATCAACTTTCACAACACAGTAATCAAACAAAAAGTCATCCATGGTCTGTGGACGACGGGTGTCGGGTGTTGCTAAGCACCGTCTGCATCCTAATATATATTTCAACTAGAAATCAAAATAAAAGTGAGGAGTACTCACCGAGGGTTCCACTCCTCCATTTTATTTCTGTAATTCAGAACATCTGGATCTGGCCGTACTTCCAACGCCGTCTTCTCCACGTTGTTCATATTAAAATCACATTTTTAATATGATGTTCTATACATTTAAAATCATATTTTTAATACTCTACCAATATAAAAATCATATTTTTATTCTTTCTATAATATAAAAATCATATTTTTATTCTTTCTATAATATAAAAATCATATTTTTATTCTTTCTATAATATAAAAATCATATTTTAATGTCACTTCACGTATAAAGATCTCATCTTTATATTATTAACAATCTAACCTTTTCATGTATATATATAAAAAAAATCATATCCTTACTTTTGCTATTCATAAACAAAAGTCAAATCTTCGCTAAGTTAAAAATCTTATTTTTTTTGCTAAGTTAAAAAATCGTATTTTTGCTTCAATCAAAAATCTTATCTTTCATATAAAAAACATAGCTTTTCAAAAATAAAGATAAAATCTTTTCTATAAAAAATAACAACTTTACAAACACTAGAAAATCAGATTTTATTTAAAGGTTATTTCCCAAAAAAAAACTGAAATGAAATAAATAAAAGAAAATAAATAAAAACTTACTGTTCACGAAGAGAGGGGGTTTTGCTCGCTGCGTCGGAGGTAGGGGTGCTGTGCCTCCGGCGGTTGGCCAGGGAGGTGAGGTGGCGGCTTGAAGGGGGCTACTCGATTTGGTTTCGATTTCGGGCATTGGGGTTTGAGAGAGGGGACGCTGAGGGGCTGACGTCATGTCTGGGGAAGCTCGTCGGACCAGCGGTGGCCGGCGCTAGGGCGCGGCGGTGGAGGGCGATGGGAGCGGCATCGATCGTCGTCGGGGCCTTATATTTATTTATTTTAAAACCGATATGAGAAAATGAACATGGGGGAGGAGAGTGGATAAAAGGGTTGACCATTTATAATATATATATATATTTATTTATTTATTTATTTATTTATTTTAAATCCAAAAAGCAACTTTTTATTTCGAAGCCCAAATCGAACCCACCGACTGTCGCCCATAGCTAAGTACCCCCATTCCGAACACAATGGGATATGTTTCGTAAGCCAGTTCGGCCGTTTCGATCAGTTTTCGTCAAAATCAAAATATAACTCTATATATTGAATTTGAACGCACATTTCAATTTACTGGGGCCACATACTGACTTAGAAAATTCCAGAAAATTTATTTCTAACTTCGTATTGACGATACGGTCCTAACAAAACTAATTTCGTCAAATTCTGAGACCGTTTGAAAAATGGCCATTTTCAGGTCGATCAAAATTGACTGAAACTGTTAAAACACGTTTAACTTCGCCACGCTCACATATTGATTCATAAAATTACGAATTTTGAAATTTAGCAATAACTTGACATCACGGATCCAACAGAAGTGGTTTCGTTGAAAACAGAGGTCGTTTGCAAAATTTCCATTTTTAAGGGCCAGAATTCCATAGCGACTATTCTGAATTTTCAATTGGGCATAACTTTTGATTCCCGCTATGAAATTTCAATTTTTCGGATTCATTGAAAGATATTCTCAATTAGATTATAATATTTTTGGCTTCACCAAAATCTGGTTTATTTTGAATCTTGTACATTCATTTGAAATTTGAAATCGAATTTTCGAACTACCACGCCATTTTCAATTCCTTTTATATTTTAAAATAAATATTTATATTCTAACGTTGATCAATATAAATATATACATTCTAATTTTATTCAAATAAATTTCTTGTCGTTATTATTTAAAATAATTTATTGTAAATATTCAAAATTCATTAAAATAGCCAAAATAAAATTTTCAAGTTGGCTCAAAATTTCCGCGTTGTTACAATCTCCCCCACTTAAAACTTTTCATCCCCGAAAAGGAACAAAGCCGAAAGTTGTTTTACACACCAACTCAACTTCCATTATTTTCTTTACGGCTTAAGTTCTTCAACTTTTCAGTTTCTAAGAACTTTTCAAATTTTTCAAAAATTTGGCTAACACCCTAAATTTTCGAAAAATTTCGCCATAACCTCCCCTGCAGCGGGGACTTCGGGATATTTCAAATAGCCTCCCATGGCCCTAGTCAATCCAAAAATAAAAAGAAACAGCCAAGCGGCTAGCCAATCGGCTCATAAAATCATCCAAACCCAATAAATTTTTAAACATGTACCTATTTGTCGGGCAAACAATTTTATTCTTCTGCTCTAGCCTCCTTGCTATGACATGTTCAATGTAAATGCATGTATATGCATGCAAATGCGACAAAATTTCAATACGATTCACTATTTGGTTCATAAGTGACTAGGGTCCGCCAAAGGATATTAAATGGTCGTAGGAATCTTCCTTAGGGTATTAAGTGACCATACAAATCCGCTATATTTATGATGGCCTTAAGTGAGCAGAAGAGTTCGCCTCTTTCTCTCAAAAGTAGAAGTTTGTATATGTGTGTTTATATTTTCCTAGACATAAACCCGATGGGTTTTGTACGACCAACTATCGAAAATATGTTTCCCTTTTTAGCTTAAAGAATTTTTATTCAGTAGAAATGTTGTTCTGGCCCCCATCCTCTTAACAACACAGATTATGCAGGATGGTAGCGCATGTTTGATGATGGCATGAATGGAGGAGCTTGGCGATGATGATTTTTATCTAATTTTCTTATTATTATATCTAGTATTTTATTGTATCTCCGTAATCGCCATGATTTACCTTGATTTACTTATCATGACACTTGGAACTTTGTTCGACTGTTTTCGTCATTTATGAGATTTTATGATATGATATATCTATTTTTGAATATTATATTTTATCCATTACGCTACAAGATTTGTTTTCATTTTGGTCTGGTTTTATTGTTTTTATTTCTTCTAGAGACCAACAACTTGCTTAGAATAGCTCTAAATTCCAATGGGCCTTCTCTGGGTCGTTATTTAAGCCCGTTCCGGGTGGATTGTTACATTTGTATCAGAGCCTAGGTTACCTAATTAGAAGAAAATATATGAATGAGTGACGCATTTGTTATTTCGAAAGCATTTTAAAATTATATATATATATATATATATGTATGTATATATATATATAATACCCCTAAAACATACTCGATTATATTAGGCTATATCTCCTACTCTTTTTGCTTTTGACTTGAATACTATCTTGGAAATTTTCACTAAAGGTTTTCCTCTTATAGATAGTGGAAATGGCTGAAAATCAACCGGGGCAAGGGAATCCCAGAAGACCTCAGTACTTACCCAAATGACTCCAGTAGTATTTAAGGACCATGGAACAAGTTCCCATTGCCTCCGTAGCCCCAATGGAACCTACATCTCCACCTGCTAAAGTGGCTCTTAATTGCCCTTGTCTTTGTAAGAACTTCATTAATCTTGGATGAGTGCAACAAGATCGATGCTTTGACATGGATCACCCACCTCTGCTAAGGGGTTATTAAATCATTCCAAAAAGCTTTTGCATGATTCACTAGCTCTTTGAAAAATGTTAGAAATGGACATAATGTATGGGTCTAGTGTTATGCATTCAACATAGCTCCACCTGTTTCTTAGCAAGTTGATCCAAAGAAGATATGGTTCTTAGTGGAAGTTGAAAGAATCAAAATAGAGCTATACCTTTAAGGAATACTAAAAAGAACTTGCACTTTACCGCATTGGTGGCGCGATTTGAATCCATATGCCACTCATATCGGTTAAGAAATTATTGTGGATCGGTTTTTCTTGAGTATGCCGAGAGTTGTAGTATACTAAATTGCCAAGGCCATTCAATTTTCAGTACTAGTTCAGTGGATGGATTATGCCACATACTAGTTTCCAAGTCTTCATCGGCATAACCCTACGACTCTCTCATGATCCTTCAAATCATGGTGGTAAGGTTGGATGTTTGGATCTCCACTGGATTTTGGAAGTCGTGATCCAACTGTGGAGAGGTCTTCTATGATGCCTCCTTGAAAGAACATCATCATCAAGATAGATTACATCGTTTGGTTGTTTCTGCTAAGGGTGGGCAAAAGCTACTTGGTTCTGGTTAATAGTAGGAAGTCCAAAACCAAGTTTTGGTAAAGTAGTGATGTGGGTCCCCTATTAAGGGGTTTGGGCCTGGTCCCACGGGTGAGATCAGTTCCGAATATGGAGAGACCATGTTAGTTCGCTCTCTCTATGGTGGGGGCTTCCAAGCCATAATTACATCATAATTACATTTAGGCTTGAGTAATCGAAACGTTAGGATTGGATGTAGTGGCCACTTGAATCGTGGGAAGAACATTAGCATCTCTAGAAGTTTGTTGTTGGATCAAAGCATCACCACCACCAGGATTACAAGGTCCAATGATTTGAAAATTCTTATTTTTTACCACGAATTCAAGCTTCTTAGGTAGATTTCCGAGGATTTGATAAGATTCGGAAACTTGAATGGCAGGAAATTAGAAATTTCGAATTTTCTATTATCTGTGGAAGCACCAAAATGTGGACATAAAAAAGTTGGTACAATACCTAAAGATTTCAGTGAATAGCTAAACTATGGAACTAAAAGGAAAATGAAAAAAGAAACAATAAAAAATGCAGACATAAGAATTAATTATGGTTTAGCGTTGTTGTGCCGACGTCCACTTGGAAGTTTTGTTCACTTCATTGTTATTTGTATAGATACAAGTGCTCTGATTGGTAAGGTCCTAATATTGCATGCCAAAATAAATAAATGTCAAAAAAATCCATTTTTTGCTTATGTAACTAGTATAAATAGATATAGGTAGGCCGAAAAATTGAAGGACCGTTGTAGAAGAGCTGTAAGACTCCCATGCCAAAAACCAACTAAGTATGGGATCGGTTTCGATCCTTTTACAGGGATCGCAATCGATCCTTCGTTTTTAGCGTATAGGGCCCACAACTCCTTATGTGGGTTCTACTTCAAGTATTGAGTCTTGTAGCGAAGTTACCCTTATTTGGATTGAAGATTGAAGAGTTACATGTTGAATATTATAGTTGAATTTTTTTGTTAGCTCGACTTGGAGTTGTGTCGATCCCTCAATATTAATTAGGCCAATCCCTCATTGGAAAAGTTATCAAGCATTGTTTTAATAAGCTAGATTGATTGTTATTTCATGATACTATCCAAACTTGATCTCTGGGCTTTCCGATGATGTTTGAGGGTCGCTAGCCCTAGTAATTGTCGAGCCATGTCAATTCAAATAGCTTCTGATAACCCGACCAAAAGGTCGGGTAGCAATATCAAAATAAAAATTAAGGGCACGTCCTAAAGAATTTCATTGCAACTCTCAAAACAATGTCTCCTCAATTTTCTCAAAGTTTGAATACCAAAAACTCATCTCAAGGAAAAATCATCACCAGGTTTAAAACATTCTACTCACAAAATAATTTAAAAAAGAACATGAAAAATGTACAACTTATAACATTATCTCAAAAGAACCATGTTTTTCTTTGAAAACTTGTGTTAAAGATTAAGCCCAAAAAGTATCATTTTAAAATACTCAAAATGTGAATAAATATGGAGAGGAAAATTAAAAAAATCTTAAGAAAGCAGAAAACATATTTTTGGATATATTTTTATTTTTCAAAAAGAAACAAAAACATAAAGAGGAAACAAAAGATATGTTTTTGGATTTTTTTTTCATTAAAAAAACTAAATGCAAACTCTCCACATGTGCATGAAATGAAATGTGTGTGAGTATCTGTTAATTTATGAAACACGTAGCTATAAAAGATGTCATACTAGAGAATCACAAAAAGTTAGAATTCATACCAAATGTTATGAATATAATTGAACAAAAATATCTCACAGTACCATTTGTTAGTTGGGCTTCCCATTGTGGTGACCATTGTTATCTCAAGCACTGATTTTACGTTTAGAATCGCGAATTCTCATCATTAAGTGTTAACAAAAAAACTTCATCAAACAATTATAATTCATACTCCAGAATGTCAATTGACATTGCTCTAAAGCTCGAATTCTTCAACAGAATCATGTTTGAAGTCCAAATTGTGCTCATCATTGTTATCCAAACTGTATGGATCTCTGCTTCATTTTTCTAGGCTATTGAATTTAATAGTTACCGCTAGCCAAAAGTATAGAATAACCTGAATTGTTTCTCTATCATAGTTGTTTCTTAGCCCATCAACAATTCTACATGTGAGGAAAAAAAGGAAGAATTAGAAAACTTCATAGGCCTACCAAAATTCGTGACACAAGATCTTAGTAATCCAAAATTATCCAGTAAGCCTTTAGGAACCCATATTTGTCTAAAACCATTGTTGTTGTTCCTCCTCCAACTAAAATTATCAAGAGTTCCGTTAGAAATCCAAATTTATCTAAAATTTATGCACCTATATGGATCGTCACCTCTTCTTTTCTTCCTCTTCCTGGAACAGCTCCCTCTTTTTCCCTTCCTCTCTTTGGTGGGAGAAGAAGTCTTGAGAGACGCCAACGAAATCTCCTCGTCATCATCGTTGTCGCAAGTAATCTCTATGACTTCCTCGCCTCCAAGCAGGATCGGTTTCAGAGGCTTAGGAGCGACTTTGCTGGAGAGCGCGAGTAGCCAATGTTCCCTCTCCTATTTTTGGCCTGGTCTTCTCGACCACCTTCTACTATGCCGCCTTGCCCTCCTTAAGCTTCTTTAGCCTACTCCTTCTGTAGTTGCCTATATATATCGTTAGTCTTTTTCTTAGTAGCTTCGGCGTCAGCCTTTTTCTTTAAGTCCTCCTTTTCCTTGGCTGCAACTTCCTTATCCTTCTGAATCTTACTCGCAGCCTCCTGCTCAATTTCTGCCTAGCCTTTACCAATGCCATGCCAACTCATCAGCCACTTTTTTATTGTTCTTGTTCCTTAGCTTTGACTTGTAGCTTAGCCTGTTGTTCTTCTAGCATGTCATGCATAGTGTGCTCGCCCACATCGAATGTCTCCGTCACTTGTCCATCCTGCCCATCTCTTCCTATCATGGACCTAAAGAGCACCAGCTCCTCCTCAAAGAATGTAAATTGTGTACCACCTCTTTCGCCTAGCTGACCCATGAAACTTTCCACTCCTTCTCCAGGCTGTACCGGACCAAACTTTATAATCACTTCTGCTCCGGAGGTTCCTACACATGGGAGAAAAGGATTAATTAATCTATTTCACCTTCATGTTACTATAATTCCAAGCACCCGTGCGACTTTACCTACCACCACCTGAGACGTAGTTTCAGCAGGCACCTTGGATCCACCTACTGCTTGAGTAAAACTCTCCAATACCAACCGCGATTGATCGGGGTTATATTCAGTTACAACAGGGAATGGGGACTTGCAACCTAGTTGCAGAGACAAATGGCACAGTTTGTTGTTGCAAAGAACTACCTCCACTAAACTCATGGGCCACTACCAAACTATCGATGGCCACCATCTTCCTCATTGTAGTAGCAAGCTCTGCCTCCCTTGCCTCCTGGGCATCATCTCTCAGCAACTGCCCTCCCTCTTGTAGCACCAAGCGCTCCTTCTTATCCAGATGAGAGAACATGAAATCGATCTCATCGATAGCGTCCACTTCCCGCAAGTCGGCCTCAAACTCCAACAGTCGATCCCACACTCGAGCCAATGTCCTGGGATAGTCCTCAACCTATGAGAGCCCACGATACTTGAGCACTTTGACATACATGTTCCAATCCTATGGCTCCAAATCCAACTCTGCCTAAATCGTAACATCCTCGGCCGCATTCTTGAGCTCCGCCACCTCCTTCTAGTGTGCGGACCTTATCCCATCTAACTAGGACAACACAACCTTACTAGTATCCTCGGCCTTCTCATTATCTTTCTTGGCCTCCTCCATCTGCCTCATCAACTCGACATTTTCTTGCATGAGCCTCTAGGTCTCTGCATTCTCAGCCTTTAGCCTTTCATTCTCCTTCCCAAGGCTTCGTTATTTGTTTGGAGCTGGAACACTCTCTCGTTGTCCTTCGTCAGTCGGTTGTCCTCCTCTATCAGCTTAGAGTTTTTTTTGAGTTGTGTGTGTTCTCTATCATCAGCAACGTTAAAATGTCTTTGAACTTCTCGCTAGCATGCTTTGCCGACCTCCCGAGCCTCTTGTATTTCTCTTTCAATTCACCTGTTTTGATAATAATGAGTAAGTGCTCCATCAAGTTGAAAACATACGTGGAAATGGTAGTAACTCAAAGATGTATCTCACCCAATACTTTGTCCCGGTTCCAGACCCTTTCCTGTTTAGCCTTGATGGCTAATTCATAATTCTGCAACTGCACATTCTTATTTTGGATCAAATCCGAGAGAAGTCCCATATACTTACTGAATTTCGCGGCTTGGTGATACACGTGGTATACTTTCTTCCGTACCATCTGGGTGTTATCACGGTGGATAGGGATGATATCTGGCACCCACTTCAACTACTCAAAGTAATGCTTTGGAAATTTCTCTTTCGAGATGGCCATCTTCTCCTCATTGGTGAGCTGCGATGCTTTCGACCCTTCCTTTGACATTTCTGTCTTCGATGGCTCGTGGTCTACCGTTTGTACAATTTGACTAGTGGACTTGTAGACAGGCACCGCCGACTGGGAATGAAGGGGGAATGTCGAAGCTTGTGGTCTTGTGTTCACGGTCTCAAACCTTGAATATGTCCTTGACATGCGAAGAGGTGGTCGGGACTTCGAACGTCTTAGGTGTTGATGATCACCACCACGGCTGCGAGAGCGAGAAGGTTGAGGCAAATTAGTCCCTTTCTTGAAATTACTCATAAACGATCTCTGTTGCTATCATTGGCTTCTCGACCCATGACCTCTATGTCTACCACCGCCGCTTTCATGAACCGTTTCACCTACACAAAAAAGATTCAAGGATTAGACTTAAGCACTCTGCACACATAAACAAATGTTGTGTTATGCGGTGTTTATGCGTGTGTGTCCTAAATGCGCTCTCCACAGACCAGATTGAGGCCTGCTTGGAGGAGTTATCTCCCCAACAATTAGAGTTAAACTTCCAAAGCTTGTGCCATTAGGCCAAGACGAGAGAATATCGATCGGAATGTCATCCAACCCCTTGAACTGATCCGCTCTCTCTAGTAACGTGGTGGTCCCATATTAGTCACCGGGGAAACCGACATCGCCGACACTCATGTCCCCATCTCAACATTCTTGGACGAGACATAGGCAGACGGTAGACCCTCTTCTCCTACGACCACCTCCGCGCCACCAACACCACTTGCACTAGCTCTTTCCTGAATCTTTCATCTTTTTGTCGCTTAGTCACGATAGGAGGCGTCTTCCTTTCATGACCCGAAGAACTACCTTCTCCTTCAGTTTCTGTTTTCCCCGTTCCAGCAGTGGTCGATCGAAACACCGTACATTTATCGGGAAGTAAGCCCGTCCGGCGAAGAGCCTCTTCATCCAAGATAATTTATGTAGTGTGAATCCCTTTCTGGATAGCTCACAACCGTGCAACACACCCCAGGTACGCAGTAGCCTTCCGCGTTGGAGGGATTCCAGTTACAGAAATTCAAGATTAATAAAAATCCTAAGATTTAGCACATTTCGAACTAGAAACAACCAGAGATACTTACTTACTTCCAAACAGTGTATCGCAAATCCCAGTGGGCAGTGGATGAAGAACCATTCATGCATAAATATGTCGAGCCTGCTCCACGGCCCTTCAATGAATTGTGCGCTGTGTATCGTTTCTAGGTAGTATAGAGAAGGCGCATTGTTGGGTCTCCTCTTAATCTAAAACAAGATCCATATTATGGTAGGTTCCGCATGCAGGTACCCTCTGAACAAACGACTGGTGCCGAGGAGGAAGGTATACCCATTTGGGTGAAGTTGCGTAGGCGAAATAACTTAGCATATCGTGGACGAAGTCACAAGACATGGGAACACAACCAGAGATACACATGTGCCTGTTCTAGGCGATGTATCCTTCTGGTGGAGCGTGCGCCATGTCCTCCTTCCAGGGAACTCGGACTTTGGTCCAAGGTATGCTGAACCTTGCACAGATGCGCCTTAACGCAACTTCATCCACACTCAAAGGCCCCGAATCCGATGGGTTGTCATCTATGATGGCATATGCCATCGTATCCGCAGCCTCGGGGGCACCACTTCTCTCGATATCTATGTTTTCCTCCTCAGTAGAGATGTAAATCGGTCGAACCGGATGGAGATGTGTTCAGTTTCTATCCTAAAAAAAAGATTCAAACATGGATCAGAAGAAATTTTTTCTCGGACAAATTTCGTTGTCCTAATTCGTTTTCTAAATAAAACCGGTCGGACACAGACATGTTTTTCGGACTCGAACATGATCGGACTCGGTCGGACATGACTATTTATATCACATTTTATTAGATTTTTCTCTCAGCATTATACTGATTTACAAGGAATTCAGACGAATTTGAAAGAACACGGACCGTACGTGTTTTTTTCTCGTATAAATTTTGTTGTCCTAACTCATGTCCTAAATGAGAATCGGACGGACGTATTTCAGTCACTGACTTGAATGGACGTCGGACATTCGTGCAAAATTTACAGCCCTACTCCTCAGGATTCTCCTTGACTAAAGTAGCCCCCTCCGGTACCGACGGTTCAGTTGGGTACTCGGTTGTTATTGTTCTCCTGGCTGCAATCCACAGTCAGGCGCTTTCGGTAAACCTACAGTCTGGGGAGGTGGACTCTGAAGAAGTCTCAAGCTTGCTGTCCCCAGAACTAGTCATGTTTGTTGAGCCGGACCAGGATGGTGAGTGTTGTGAAGTTTTAGCTTCCAAATTCTGTTGGGTTTTGGATCTTGTCTCCATTTGATGGCTATATTTATAATATAGTTGCATTAAACATCGCATTTAAAGCCTGTACCCCTCATGTTGGTATAAACTAACGTGTAACATGTAGTGAAGTGCGATGATGATACGATTATAACATATAGATTTGTGACACGGCGACGATCACTGTTTCTTTAAACTGTAACCATCGTCGTCATCGACTGATATCATCAAATTCGCATTGAGTCGCAGTCACGTCGCGATTGGAATCGGAAAGCAAATTAAAGTCCAGTAGTCCAAATTCTTGTCCATAGTTCGAGTTATATACTCTAAACCCTATGTGTGAAGTCCAATTCCCTTCCAATAACGAAACGCGATGAAGACAACGCAAGTTCGAGAGCTGGGGCATTCGAGAGTCGAACTTTTGTTGAGAAACAATCGGATGCGCTCGAACCAGGAGAAAAAGAAATCGCCTAAGTCCCAGGGATGCGAAAAATCGCATCACCGAGAGTTGCAAGACTTCACATCTCTCACTGGTTCATAAGCATCGCATCCCTCCACTTTTCTCCGAAAGACTCGCATCTCGCCATCCTGCGCTCTGAAGTTCGATGCGCTTCTCATCAAATAGTTGCAAGAAATTGCATCACCAAAGCGATGCAATATCGCATCACTCAGATGCGAGGTCTTGCATTCTTTATGATGCAAGAAATCGCATCACCTTGGTGATGCGAAATCGCATCACTTAGATGCTAAGTCTCGCATCCTCTGTGATGCAAGAAATCGCATCACCCCGGTGATGCGAAATCACATAACTCAGATGTGAAATCTCCCATCCATTGTGATGTGAAATCTTGCATCACTCGGATGCGAGAAATCGCATCAGCAGAATGCAAGACAACGCAACGCTTACGATGCGAGATCTCGCATCAGCCTAATATGAGGCACTGCATCACCACGATGCATACTATCGTAACGCTTGAGGTGATGCGACTTTTTCTTCTATCTACTTCTCCACTCCTCCTATCTCCTTTCAACTCACCCTCGCATTTTTTTTGCCTCCATTTGTATAAGATCAAGCCTCTCCGAATCTTGAGCTCAACCAACCTACATCCAAATCCCCTGAGACTCGATTCCAAATTCGTATTACATCTCAATCAAAATCCACTATTCGCTCGATCAAATTTGAGGGTCTTGTGGAAGAGTTTCTGGAGTTCGGATATGAAAATTATGGGCAATGAAAAGTGATAAGGAGGGGGTGTTTGGTTTATATAGAGGATGCGGGGGAGCAGGCCTTGGCCCATTTGGAGCGCATCGCATCCCACTGGGATGCGAAATTTCGGATCCCCCATCAGGATGCGATATGACTAATAAAAAAAGAATATATATATTATTATTATTTAATAATGATGATAATGCATATATATATATGCACATATGTATAATTTGTATATATGTACATAAATTTACGCGTGCATATCCCTATACTATGTATATATATCGCACATGTTTTATACGTGCATTTATATATTTATATATGCACACCTAGATATACCCGTTTGCCAATGGATGGCCGAGAACGAAATTTTCTAACTTCGAGAAGTTTCCGACTTGCGATTCCAGTCACGACCACACGCACGAGTTTTCGACGTCACAATAATCGATGACGGTTCGAATCTCTAATCAACGGTACGCTCGTAAATCTAAACGACTCGAGAACGTGCGACAGGCGATCGAATCCATGACTTGATATTACTTCTCGAAATCTCACCCCCCAGTCATAAACCTACAACATATTTACTATTCATTCTTTATTCTCAAATCCCGATCGCATCGCGCGAAACCACGTGAAAGTGTGTGAGCGTACATGCGATACGGTGTTGACAATGACTCGTTTACGTTACCACGTAAACGAGAATCGACAAATAACAATTAAATTCATGAATAAGCATGAGTAAGATGTTCAAACAAGCTATCGTTGAACCATAATTCTCAACATGCTCAATGGGACGATCACGACCAAGTGATCAACAGCTTAGGAACTTACCCATTTTTGTAGGTACAACATTTTCAACTCAAAAACACATCATGTCGAGACAAGACGTACTTTGAGGAGAAAATGCTAACCGGCATTTTAGTCCGGTTCCCAAAAGTATACAAGGCCCACTCGACTCGACCTGTCATGTAGCACTAAAGCTCGAGGTATTGCCAAGATGTTGAAGATTCAAGCCAAGGTGAAATCGAACGCACGGTAGCCTCACAACTCCTCAAGATGCAAATATCACATCGCCCAGCTCACATTACTCCACATCGTACTACATCACCTTCCATCGCATCACCTATGCCACACCAACTTTCCATCACATCGCAACACACCCACTTGCCTCACATCACCTGGTGCTGCTTTTGTCTACTTCGCATCCCTTAGGGATGCACATCCATCGGATGTGGTGTTATCGCATCCCACAGGATGCGATCTTATCGCATCCATCGGATGCGGCGTCGTCGCATCCATCGGATGAGGCATCACCGCATCCTTCAGGATGTGATGTTACCTCATCCAATAGGATGCGATGCACCCACTTCAGCTCTCCGAGAACAAACACAGCGCATCCCCCTCGGATGCGAATTTACGCATCCCTTAGGATGCAAAAATTCGTATCCCACCAAGGGGATGCGATTTCTTGCCTACATGCATGGTGTGATACGATTTTCTGGTGTGCGCGCTTCTAGGATGCGATTTTTTGCTGAATGGTCTCCTAATCCTACCTACTCCCATCTAACCCCTCAACTATAACTCATTAATGACAGCCTAGTGCTTGAGGAAGAAGAAGCATAAAAATAATCTTTTTCCAAGACTTGGCATATGATAGCTATGACTCAAGAATACATGGAAACTCTTGTGTACGGATGCTATGATGAAGTCAATTGCTTGTAATCATATTTATGAATAAAATATCAGCAAACTACTTCAAAGTAGACGTAGGTCCCTCACAGACTATACCATTATAAATTCCTGTGTTATTTTGCTACTTTTTGCACTTAATTTTCCCATGCGAAATGATATTCTTAAATAATTAAGAATCTTTGTGTGTTATAACATTTTGTGTCGATAACATTATCAATACCGAGCCCTGAGGACTTAGCCAAAATTCGGCTTCATCTTGAAGCTCTGCTCCATTGCCCCTTCCACTTCGTATCACAGGATACAACTTTAAGAGAATACGAAGTCTTTTAAAACCACACCCGAGAGAAGAAATGAGTTAGTACCGATCCCGCATTCTTCCGATCCTGGAAACTTCCTTTGATTTTGTACAAATTCTAAAACTATGCAAGGGATACAAAATCCATATACCGATCCGCAGGTACGAATTTCCTATACCGATCCAGGGATATGAAACCAGAATACCGATCCCCACATCCTTAAGAGATTTTCAACTATTCTTGAGTAATTCGTGAGTTGTACCGATCCTGAAGTGTTTCGAGGATACGTACTAATCCCCAAGCACTTAGCCGAAAAATCCAAGTTTCTGAAAACTCCGCTACTTGGACTAAGTTTGTGTGATTTGTCTGATTTTTCCCAAGTTCATACTCAAGTTCTTAGCACTCCAATGACCAGATATCTAAAGCATGACCGCCTTGTAACAAGGTAGGACAATACCCTTCTTATATAGTTCTTTAAGCAATTGACATCCTAAAAAGTAGTACCTAAATAAAATTGCCTTGATTTTTAGAAATGTTAACATTGCTTAAAATAAGGTTCTAATAATTTTAAAAAAAAAATTCAACATATCTTCTTACATATATTATCAAACGTAATATCACTTGAAAATATGATCCTACAAATAAACTTCATATGCATTTAATAATAAATATTCACATTAATTAAAAAATTGTTGCAAATTCGAAATATAAATTCAAACTAATTGCACATGTTGCAAATGCAACAATATACTTAAATATTTATGAAAATCATTTCTTTTTTATATGTAAAACACACACATATATATTTATTTATTAAAAAAAATTACCCATAAAGCAAGTGTTACCATCACGTGCGAAGTGCATGTCGTTAGTGCCGTCCCTTGGACTGGGTATCCTGGGCAGTAGCCCAGGGCCCAATTTCCAAGGGGACACCTTTTTTTCCAGATCCTAATCATATTAAATATCAGAAGCCCAGTTAAAAGCCCGTGACTCATGTAACCCTACTTACTTAGATCCTTTCATCTAACGCACAGTTTGCAAATTGTAATGAAAAATAGAAGCTGACAAAAACAGAAGCCGAACCGATTTGAGGAAGATTTCCAAATACAGCGTTTGGATTTTCAACGAAGTAAATGAGTAAATGTGTTGATTCTTATTTCTTTTTTTTTTTTTTTTTTTTTTTTTTTTTTGGCATTGTTATCGACACTCCAAATATTGTTAGGGGGGCTAATTTTTTTTTTCTTTTAAAAATTGTTAAAGGGAGTACCAATGAGGAAAGTAGTCCCTTAACAAAAAAAATGTAATTTTACCTTATTACCCATTTAGCCCCTTAACAAATAATTGTAATTTTGTTTTAACAAATATTGCAAGGGCCGTAGTAATTTTTTTCGATTCGCATATATCGATTTTTTTTAAACCCTAAAGAATAAGCGTTTTTAGAGGAATAGGATCAAACTATTTTGTTTTAACATATATATATATATATATTTTTATTTTATTCCAATTAAATATTACATTTAGCATTTTCTTCAGCTTAATTTTGGTTTTAAAGTTTGTCTTTCGGACTAAAAATAAAACTCGGTGTCCTTTAGCCTATTTTTTCGGTAAAGTTTGTCCTTCTCCCTAATTATTTCTAGTAAAAATTCGAATCATTTACACATAAATCATTTTCTTTTGAGTTTTAAACATATAAAGTTATATATATATAAAAAAAAAAAAAAAAAAAAAAATCATGTGGCAAACCTTGCATTTAGTGCTAGAAGTCTAGAAAAACTCAAAATCAAACAATACAGCAAATAGAGGGGTCCTTGCTTATTCCCGGGTGCAAACTTGAAGCTAGAGTTGGACCCTTTCAATCTTCAACACTGACCGGTTAAACGTACACGCGATCAAGGGCATTGAAGATTACCACTCGTGAAGGAGACTAAGCACGTGGTTTAAAGATCCCACGTAGATATCAAAATAGACTAACAATTTGGAGGTGTGCATACAATCCACGTGGATGAAATGATATATATATATATATATATATATATATATATATATATATATACATATATATATATATATATACATATATATATATATATATACATATATATATATATATATACATATATATATATATATATAAAACATGGCCGTAGATGAATCCACGTGTAGCAGTTCAGACTGAACAAGAAAATGTAGTCGGTCCAAAATGGACTGTCTGGTTAACGAACTGTTCTATTTAGTTTAGTGTATTATTTTGCTTTAATCATACTGTTTTGTCTTGAATATAAATTAATTAAATTACAAAGCAAAAGTAAAATGATTTGCTAAAATACTTTACTTAAATGATCATTTAATCTCGCAAATGCATTCTCCGTTAACTAGAATACCTTATTTAAACACCCATCTTGCTTTCGTTAACCTCAAATACGCCCTTAATTGAAAAGAATCTTGTTGATAACCACAAATAAATGGTAATCAAGATTGAGTAATTTTTAAGTAATAATTAATGCATGATCTCCCAGCGATGAAATTTTCCTGTCCAAAGCAAAATCCTTGGTGGCATCATGCTGGGTCTATCTGTCCAAATAAAAGGAGGAAATTAGGATCCGCCATGTTGTTTTCTAATTTAATACAAGCTCTTCTCATTAACTAATTTCACACGAGGCACTCATGTTAAGTTTGAAGCAAAGATTATTCATTTCAAACTCTATATGTTTAAAGCCAGGCCAGGCCCAAAGATTTGTATGCCCCAGCCCAAAGTAATTACAAAAGTTAAGTTTAGAAAGGAAAATTTTGAGATCAGAGCAATGGTGCAAGGATTTGAACACGATACATGTGTGTTTTTAGGAAACGCTAACGAGATATTTGAGCGTGACATTTGAGCGGAGTATTTGAACGTGACGCTGTTGTAAATGGAAAATGCATTTTTTTGCTTCGAACGGGGTATTTGAGCGGGTATTTAATTGTTAATTTATGCATATAATTTTATGAATGATACTATTTTGGAAAGATTATACTATATTAGTCCCATATTACAAAAATAATATAAGCATCTCGGTAAATGTATGGGCATCCAAACATTACAGCATCAATCGAAATAAAATAAAACCGGTTTGAACAAACAAAAAGACACAATATGAATACATATATATTAAAAGCGTCAAAGATAGACACTTGGGCACGGACTAATTTCGTCATTTCCCAAATGTGGCTCTCAGCGTGCTAGCCAACAGAGATGCGTCTGACCCTTCCAATGCAAATCCGACTGTCTCGTGGCATGCTGATAACTACGAACGCATCCTTAGGGGAATGTGTTTTTTTGCTGCGAGTGGGGTATTTGAGCGGTGTATTTAATTGTTAAATTAATAGTTTTGAATTAATTAAATAGTAATTGCACAAAACAAAACGACTGCATTTCATTACACGAAACTTTCTCAACGTTTCCCGATCGCTTCTTGTGAAAGATCAAAAGTCGTCTGGCGTCGGATGCGTCGAACGCAAACGCTAATTTGAGCGTGGCAACTTTTAACTGCGAAAGGGCTCGTAACGTTATCAAAAATACTATTTCAACCAAAGAAAAATTACATCAATTTCTACACATAAGATTAGGAGGATCCACCGTTAAAATTATATTACCGTCCCCCTGATATACTCCTTTAGCATTTTTTGACCGATAATAGACCGTTCAGAGATTAGATCGGTCGTAACAGGCTGAACAGTAGTGCCCTGCCATTATACCACACCCCTCTTCTGCACTTGGGAAATATAAAACTCATAATATTTGTAAATTGAATTTTAATATGAAATGTCTTTATGTTGCCTTTTATCTAGTTGGTTGCGCCGGTCTCAAGGTTTGGTGGGTTATCTTCTGAATCGGTTCTGTATATTTAGAGTTTGAAAACAAATACATAAGTTTTAACTTCGTGTTCTGTAAAATGAATCTTTCTTAATGTAGATTGTAAATATTTTCCACTATTTAAAATATGAAGACAAATTTTTGTGGTTTTATGGATTATAAGTTTCCAATTTTATAAAAACATAAAAGTAGCAAACTGCAAATATGTACACCACAAAGACAATAGTGTTCGGTTTTCTCTGAAAATATATGCGGTTCAAATTGTAGTTTCTGTTTGAAAAACTTAACAATATTTGCTGTGAAATTCGTCTGGTGACCATACTTTGATTTAATCATTGAAAAATAAAAATAATTTAACTTAAATTACTCTATTTGAATACCGCTTAATTACTCCGATTAAATATTTCGTTTGAAATCCGTAAACGCATACTTGTATAACATATATTTCCATTTAAATGTCTCGTTCAAGTGCTCTGTTAAAACGCTCTGTTAGTGTTTACCGTAAACGCAATCTTCGGTAATCGTTTTCACGCAACAAGGTTTGACAAATTTCTTAGGCTTTAAGTTCAGCTCAAAATGTTGCCCAAACTTTGCGTTAAAACATCAAATCAACCGTGTTACAATCAATTGCAGGCCAAAGGCAAAATAAGATGCTTGCACACCTACGTAACAGGAAGACAATTTAAGAAAGGAAAACGAAAAGCAGTTCAACGTACGCTGTTGTTCGACTCTACCTACGTTTTCTGTATGCATTAATTTTTCATTGCACAGCCTGCCTACTTCGTCAACGATTTAAGAAAGCCGGACGCCTAGTAATCGTCCACGTCTTGCCTACTTCGCCATTTGCCTTTGCACCACAGATGGGGTTGCTAGTATTGTCTCGCATGTTGTTAAGAAGGAATGACGGTTATGAATTAATAGTCCAACATCATGGAATAAATTAAAGGAGTTGAGTACAAATATATATAAGTTGGTAGACGACTTTGTTCCGACCGTCGTTACATAACAGTGGTATCGGAGCTGAAGGTTCGGACTGGACCATGAGGAATGACGGGCGCGGACTGAACCATAAGTAAAGACGGGTTGAAATTAATAGTCTCACACCATGAAATAAAAGTTGAATACAAATATGAGTTAGTATACACGTAACAACAGAGATTTCTTTTATTAGATTCTTCCGCTATCATTTTTTTTTATCTTAATTAAAACTATTAATGTGAGATAAATGACGTGTCAGTGATGTTTGTTTGGACACCAAAGTCAAAATCATGTCATCAACTATAAAGTAACATTTCATTATAAATAAACATAATAGTTGTGCGTAGTTAATATGTGCTTTAAGTTCATAATTAAAGACAAGTAGACAAGTACGGTCTGCTAAAATTTTATTTTAAAAGAACAAACACTAAATCTACTTATCGTGCATCTTTTTCTTCTCCTTTTTTGATCTCATCAGCAACTCCATTCTTTCTCCTCCGACCACGAAATTCTATGCCATCAGCACCGTTGAACTCAGCAGCTTTTGACAAACCTTACGACCACTGCTAACTCTAAATCAGTAAAATTCTGAAAAACTCAAAAATAAGGTAAATGTAAGTTGCAATAGTTACATATTTGCTCTCAATTTGCCGAAATTTCTCATGGATAAAGCTTTTGTAAGTATATCTCCTCTTTGACATGTAGCAGATATATGATTTACTAATAAACTGCCCTTGTTTACTTGTTCGTGAACGAAGTACATGCCTAACTCAATGTGTTTTGTTCGTGTATGTAGAATAAGATTCGCTATTAAGTTGACTACACTTAGATTGTCACAGCAAATAGTGGGTTTTTGATATGTTGTAATTTGCAACTCACTAAGAAGTGATTCAATCCACATCACTTCTGTTGCTGCACTGGCTAGGCCGGATACTCTTATTTAGTGCTTGATCTTGATAATGTTGGTTGCTTTTTAGAACACCACGAGACTGGATTTTCACTTAAAAGATATAATAACTTGTGGTAGTTTTCTATCATCTAGGGCTGACCCCCAGTCTACATCTGCAAATCCTGTTATTGATAAGTTTTTCCCAACCTTTAGTACTATTCCATGATCTTGAGCCTCATTTAAATATCTTAGAATTCGCTTAACAACCCCAATGTTGATCTAGTGGTTGATGCATAAATTGACATACTTTATTTACACTGTGTGCAACCTCTGGTCTGGTTATAGTAGTATTTTAAGCCTCCAACTATGCTTCTATACACTTTTTCATCAGTGATGGGTTCACCTTGATGTTTGGACAAGTGTAAGTTGCTTACCATTGGAGTGGGTAAAGGTTTTGCATTTTTGCCTTAATGATTAGCTCTTTGATGCTTTTTTCCTGGCTCATGTGAATTTTTGAATCTGTAATATTTCAATTCCCTGAAAATATCCTAGTTCACACAAATCTTCGATTGAGATTTTTCTTCAAGACACTGTACCACTTTGTTGATTTACGCTTCACGTTTACCGATGATTATAATATTATCTAATAAGTCAATATGTAGGTTGTCTCTTTATCTTTTAATTTTATAAATAGATAACTACCTGTCTATGTTAGCTGATATCCCATACAGTTGTTTCAATTCGTCAAACCATACTCTAGGTGACTGTTTTAGACCATAGGTTTCCTTTTGTAATTCACACACCATATTTACCTTTTCTATCCGTTGAAAATATGGTGGTTGTTCAATTTAAACATTTTCTTGTAACTCATCATTTAAAAAGGCATTGTTTACATCCAATTATTTGATATTCCAATTCTTGTGTAAGGCTATGGATAGATCTATTCTTATAGATGTTGGTTCGATGACCGGTGAGAAAGTTTCATTGAAATCAAACTCTTGTTGTTGTGTATATCCTTTGGCCATGAGTCTTGCTTTATGTCTTTGTATACTTCCATCTGACTTCTCTTTTACCTTGTATGCCCATCTACACCCTATAACATTATTATTTTGTAGAGTTTGATTGAGTATCCATATTTTATTCTTCAATAGAGCATAGTATTCTTCATTCTTTGCTTGCACCCATCTCTTATCTTTGGCAGCTCGTTCATATGTATCTGGTTCCCTCGAATTTATGTTTGCAGAGTACAGTTTGAGCTTAAATAGACAACTTTTAGTTCTAGTTGTCATATGGTAACCTCTTGTTGGTGCATGTTGTTGCGATGTTTGAGTAGACTCAGATTGTTGATCATCATCTTCATTGCCGATGTATTGTTCTTGTGTACTAGGGGTAGGTGTTGATGAAGATATGTGCTAGGACTAGCCACTGGTGGCTTGACCTGGTCAGATACTAGATAATCTAGTATCAGATAATGTGTGTTGAGAATATTGTTTTTCATGACCCTCCTCAACCTCATCTTCACTTCTTAAGTCATTATACACTGTATGGTAGGAATTGAATCTGCTGGTTTGTACACCTTTTGAGTAGATTTTACTTTAGTTGTTTGAAAAGGGAACACTTGTTCATTGAATACCACATTCCTTGAGATAAATACTTTCCCATTGTTTTCAAGGCATTTATTTACCGTTCCTGGTTTGTAGCATATACTGAAAAAGTGCATGGATATGACCTGAAATTTAACATGTGTGAGTTGTATGGTTTCAAGTAGTAAAAATATAAAAATCCAAAGGTTTTTAGCCATTTGTAGTTTGGTTTTACTCAAATAATGCTACCATTAGAATTTTGTACTGTATTGTTTTTGCTGGTAACCTATTTATCAGATACACATCAATTGAGAAAGATTTAGACCAAAATTTCGTTGGTAGTGATGCATGAGCAAGTAGAGTACGACCAGTTTCTATAGTATGTCTATTTTTTCTCTTTACTAATCCATTTTGTTCAGATGTATGTGGGTAAGTTATTCTATGAACTATTGCAATGACCCCTATTTTTAACGAATAGATATTTAAATATTTTATTTAAATATTGATCGTTAATTATTCAATTCACAGTTCCAAGAGGTGATTTCTCGCAAACGATCGAATTAGGACTCGAGACTAGTTCCGTTGAGTTCGTATGCGTTGTTGTATTAATAAAAATGATAAGGATTAATATATTTCGAGTTCGGAAGATTTTTAGGGTCAAAACCGTCTCAAAATACGCATAAAATTACATTTTTAGGCAACAATATCGGGTTATGATGAAACTTATACCATTAGAACCGTATTGTAGCAATGATACACATCGTCGAGTTTTGTTGCGATCGGATGTGTCATTTTCTCATACAAGATGAAAACGCGTGTTAATTTGGTTTGAAATTTGGAAGGAGACAGATAAATAAAACAACTAAAATAATGCCCTAGGTCTATAGTAAACAACTCGACCCAATTTTATTTCCTCCCAATCACACAAGTTACTATTCTATTCACAGTAATGGCCGCCTCGTCCTCATGATTCAAAAATTAATTTAAACCAACATACACCACTAAAAATCAAAAAATCCATAAATCTCGAGTTGAAGAGAGCTACCCATCCATGTTACTCTTATCGGGGACGGTTTCGATTGATGTCACAAGTCCGAACTTAGGACTTAGATTCTTGGCGAGCATGATTGGAGATAGGAGATTTGATGTCGGAATCGGGTTAACAAGGTGGAGCGCATCATTATGCGCATTTTAGGGGTTGTTCGATGATAAAAAGTCATGCGCCTATACATGCGTGGGTGGGAAATCTCCTAAGGATGTGATCTGTACGGAGGCTCTGGTGGCGATGGCGTTGATATGGACAAGTTTCATTTTCAAAGATGAGTGTGATGGTGAAATCGTATCTCAGTTTCATGAAGTATTTCTAGGTGTCACCTATTTTTAGTACACGCTTGATATTGGGTTTGGCTATGCATTCATGCGACCTGGGTATTAGAGGATTGGAGAAGAAGAGGTAGTGGCATAGTAGTAGTTTGATAAATTGGTTATTTCAATTGTGTCAATTTAAATAGCCAAAACATGTATTAACCAAAACTTTTGCATACAGTATCAGATTTTGATGTGGTTTCATGCGATGGACTCGTATTGACGAGCTCTACGCTCTAGAGTTAGTTTGGACTGATTTGGCTAAGGCGAATGATATTATCTCTCACTGAACTGTATTAATTTATATAGCATAAATTCGAATATTTAAATTGATTTATAATCATAAAACGTAATATTAGAAAGTGATTTGAGTAGCTTTAAACTGATTATTTCATTTTACCTATTTGCACATCAATTACCTGTTTACGCATTGTTACGCACTGTTTTTACCATATAGAAAAAAATTAACCATTTAGACACGTATTTTACATTGAGTGCTTGAGATAGGCTATGTTTGGTTTATTATGGTAAATTTGGATGTTTGTGTGCTATTTTAGGATTTATATGACTATTGTTTGCATTAGTTTTATTGTTTGCTTAGTTTAGTCTAAAACATCATTCGTAGACGACCTAGTATTTGGATTATTTCGTTCGTGATAGTTTGGGGTGTTTATCGATCGAATACACACGTTGGTGTATATCGATTGGATTCACAAGGATGGTAGACTCGAATGGACAAGATATATTATCAAAGAAGTTTCAGGGCGTACGGATGGATTCGACTACAAAGTAACATTGGAGCTCAACATCAGATAGAAGACTTGGATGGAGCAAAGACATCGCAGGACAGATTGGATCCCGGTTTGACCAAGTCCGTATCGAAATAGTCGATCCAGAGTTGGTTCGACCAATCCCGGATCGACTATGTCGTTACGGACCCGGGTTGACTAAGTCCGAAAGGACCATGTCGATACAAATATAAGTGAATAAGTTTGGATCGGCTATGCCGATCCAGATTCGTTTCGACTAGGTCGATCCAAAGTTAGGTCGACTCGAGGAAAGGTGATGTGATGATGACTGAGCTGGAGATGGAAGATGGACTTGGCAATGAGATGGGCTTGACAATGATCTGGATTTCGTAATGAATGTCGTACTTTTTCCTTAGATGCGTATTCAACCAACCTTTGTTAAATAGGTGATCTTAGTAGTCGTTATCGATTACTATAGAATAGTCAATATCGATTACTATTGTTATTGGCCCTTGGCCAATTTCACATGGACGTTGATGCAATTTCGAGGGACAGGATATGATGGTTTGTTCGATAGCGATTTTGAGTTAATGGCTTCTAGATCAGTGCCTTTGGCTTAGAGACGAGATGTAATGCTTCTATGCAGTGATGTGTCATTCAACGATGGTGATTCCAAGATAGGGAGAAAGCTGCTGCGATGGATAGCTTTTCTTCAAGATGCATAAAAGACGACATTAAGTCTTATTGAGTTGACTGTCATAGAGAGTGAGAGAAAGAGATGGGAGACACACGATGATACCCTACGACACGATGACCGTTGGGGATAGTCCCCATATTTATATGGCTTCGAACGGAGTCTTGAAATAGTCTAAAAATGGTTTCTGCTACAGAGAACGTGTGTAAAGGATCTATTGGTGTTCATGACTTCGGTACGTCTCTGAGAGAGTGGAACAAGGAACGATTGGAGTCCTTGCTACGTGTGGGACCTAGTTAGTCCATGCTGTGTGCGGGACATAGTAGTGCTTTGACTGATTAGGTGACCGAAGTACTGAATTTCATATGTTTTACGTACTGAGTTAGTGAATGTGAGGATGGTTGATGGGTGTTATGCGTGTTTACTTATTTGTCACCATTTAATACTTGGATATCTATCATACCCTATCTATATGATGTGCATCATAATGTAACATATATTATGTGCTATTGCTAACTCTGTAGATGCATGGGTCGGGCATGTATGATTCTTCATACCCTTCGTGCCACATATACTATTATGACTTTTGTAATACTTTGAGATTTGTTTGTCACTCACACCAAACTTTTGTCAGACCCAAAGTTTTGTTTCCCTTTTATTACTTTAGGTGCTCATCGATGATGCTGACGAGCAAACCAGATAATAGATACATGTATTGTTCCGAGCTGCATATATGGATTCACAGGAGGCGACGATTTATTTATTTATACTTGTATTATACCTGCTTATTTTCATTGTGTAGCACTGTGGAGCCTTGACAATGTTGTGCATTCTGTTAGGAATAGTGTTTCAGTTGAGTTTATTCATTTCTTATATAATCTCTATTATTTGTAGTATAGATGTATGAGCCTGTATACTCTGATTATTTGGTTTATATGATTATTCATGTCTCGCCTGTTTTATACATGTTATCTGATCCACTTGAAGATATACCACAAGTTTTGTGAATAAGTTTTATGTTCTTTTCTTTCTCTTGTCTTCCATTTCCTTCTTTCTTTTCCTTTTTCTTTTCTATTCTACTATTTCTTTCTCTTGATGATCTCTTTACATTGATCGGATGCTCGTATAGGGCGGATTTTTAGTTATAAGCACCAGTGGTATATGGCGGGTCGTCACACTTGGTATCAGAGCTTAGGTTGCGTTGTTTAACCTAAGAAGTACTGAATTCGAGAGTTAATATATACGAGAGAGTATGAATTCGTACATATTTTGGTTTTCAGATATATATATTAGTAGTATATATAGTACTGGTTGTTTTACATACGAGTGATATATGAATAGTTTCTTTATTAGCAACTGATTGTTCTATTTGAGACGATCAAGCGAATGAGAAATACTTCTAACTACTCCACCACTAGAGTCGAGAGTCAAGCAGAATCGAGAATTACTAGCCTCAACTTACAGTTTTGTTTTTAGTAATGGTATGATCCATTATCTGGAATGTCCTAAAATCTTTATTCTATTTTACCACTCAAGTGTGGCTAGTGGAATATTTCATGTTGTGTGGATGCTTACGTATCCAGGTGGCATACCATTCCTTAGAATAGAATTGGCGGTTGCAGTGCGGGAGTTGTTTGGGTCCTCACAAGGGTTTTCTCTTGTTGACTTGGAGTTTGAGTTGAATAAATTAGAAGTTTACTCCTAAGTGACTCTAAGGTTGGGTCTGAATTAGTTGAGTATCTTACCTCTTTTGAGTTCTTGAAACCGATTCGCTAGAGATAGTTCACTTGAAGTGGTTTTATATCGACTCATTAAGAGTCGATGTAGAGCTCGCTGATTTAAGCGATGAGTTGTATTGCAGAGTATGACTGAATTCGATGCAATATCAAAGTGAGGTTAATCCTCTCTTTCGTCAATCTGTAGTTTGGAGTTTGTGGTTTGGTTGAGTGATTCACTCGAAAAGTGGTTGATTTCATTCCAATGGAATGATAGTTTAGAGGAGTCGATTTAGTAAGCTCGCGATGTTAAGCTTGTGCCCAACATAGAAGTTCGACCTAATTTGTTGGGACGAATCGTGGAAATGTATGTGTTGATTGTCGTTCCCGTTGCATTGAGTGCTCCCTCGATGAAGCAGGAAACAATGACGTCATCACTCGAAGTATGGTGCTTCCATTTGTTTTTTAGTTTGACGTCATGATTTCATCATCTCATTTGATTGTGCAATTCGATGGATGGGATGGGATTGGGACTTGTGAATTGATTTGTCTCTCTTGATTGTGACTAACCAGGTTGAGGGCTTAGTTAGATTATATATGCGTGTAACATCCCATGCTTGGTCGCTAGAAATTAATACTATAAGTGACTACGACATCCATAGCTACTAATGTCAGGCCTCGAGGTGGGGGAGTATTATGACATAGTTAATCCACACTTGGCAATATACATGATTCCTCAAAACTTGAATTCATCGAGTCATAGTTGCGTGTTTGCTAAATTGTTTGCTTGTTGATCTTAACTGGACTTAATATTGAAGTCTAGTAGTTCAATTACTAAAAGCATACGAAATATAGGTGGTAGTGAGAGGTTGTCGGTGATGATAGTGGGCCAGGACAAAGCTCGGTAGTGAGTCATCCTTGGTTTTGCGATAGTGTGATGAGACTTAGATCTTCGGTAGCAAGTCGCGTGTGATCGAACGATAGCAGGATGAGACTACTCTCTAGTAGCGAATCATCGCCTGAGCTTGTAGCTTGTGAGTATCTGGGCACATTCGATGAGGTGACCATATTGCCATCATGTTTGAGTCGAGTTCTGTATCGATATAGTTATAAATGTTCTTTCGATTGGGAATCCCGAGGGGATTTTACAGATTGTGAGTGGTAGGTTAGTGTATGCTGATTACAACACTTTATAGGCCTCTTTGATCCTGATTGGTTGGTTGAGATGTTTGGACGAACTAGTGAGTCGTTAGGTTTTGAGATTAATTTGTTGGAGTTTCACTTTACACTGAGAAAAGTGGAGTGCTTGGGTCACGTCGTCTGGAGTGGGATGTAGATATATGTCCTACGAGAGTTTTGATGACTTGGAAGTTGAGGTTGACCCATGAGTGCATTGATTTTTCATTTCGAGCAGGAATGAGAAAGCGATGGCACTCAACTGGTTGTGTGAGTGGTTTAAATTTGGTTTATTTCTGAATGGAAGGTTGTTGTGTTTTAATTGATGACCAAAATCGCATAAGGCGTATTCAACTCACGATTTGGGGTCGATAGCGATAGAGTTTGTTTGGTGAGTTGGAGGCTCTGTTTATAGTAATGGGGTTAGACTCGTTGGTGATGTCCCATCACCGAGATTTCTCTTCTCGAGAGGTATCTCAACCTTTTCATGCGACAATGGTTGAAATTCTAGGTCTCCTGCGTGTATGAGATTTCCTATAAGAATGTATAGGAAATGTAGTTGTTCGATTGTGTCGAGTTGGAGATGTACCGGTCTGGAAGCGTTATTTCATTAATGAATGTCGCTTGTGTTTATTACTGGATACGACTCCATAACTTGAGGAGAGCAGTATGGGCTCGATCGTGATGGTTGGTTCAATATGGAATGAGTGTTGTTTGTTTCCGACATCATAAGAAGGGGCTGATTACGAGTTTATTTTATAATAAATGCGATATCAACTTACTATTGCTGAATGAAATGGATCGAATAATTTTCTATAACTATTCGAGA
Organism: Allium sativum; assembly: GCA_030737875.1. Lineage (NCBI taxonomy): Eukaryota > Viridiplantae > Streptophyta > Magnoliopsida > Asparagales > Amaryllidaceae > Allium > Allium sativum. The sequence continues at coordinate 685,766,722 of CM060918.1, read as the reverse complement.
TTTCCAAATGGATACATGAATAGTTGTCGATGGTTTTCATTGATAGGTTGCCACGGAAATTAGGAATAGTATGATAACGCTCAAGTCATACTCAATTTATTTACAAGAGATGCAGTATTTTCTATTTTTGAAAACAACAACCAAGTTTTTGAGTCATATACGGATTAAAATTTAATATTGGATGTCTCGTATTAACTAGGTTAGTATCCTGCATACTAGGATTGGTATGAGTATTATTTTTCATAATTGTTATTTCCTTGATTATGCATGTTTGATTGATGATGTTTGCATATTCATTTATGCTATTATAGTTGATAGGAATGCAGGATAATTATATTGTTCCATCGTTTATTTATTCGATAAAATCCATACATGACTTGACATGCTATGTTAGATATATTCTATTTATTTAACATGTTTGTTCCCTTGTTGCTATTTCTATTATTGTGTCTAATCCTCTTTGCTGAGCACTTTTCCAGGTACCAAGAAGCAAGAATTATTTTATTGGATGCTAATTTGCTTTTATTTGCATCTAATCGCTAAGCTTGCTTAAAAAGAGGTATGTATTAGATGTAGAGTTGGGTTTTTTTCTGTTTGGTGCAATTTGGTGATTTTTTCCCCATATACGGGTTGCCACTTTTGGGATTATGTTTTCTTTTGTTGAGATGGGTCTTGCATGGAGATTTTGGATTTTTTCGGATCAAGTTGTACATAGGAGGTGCTGGCAAAATTTTCCATGGATTTTTTCATATTTTGAAAGAAATCCAATATGCGATGCTAAATTGGTCTATCTCACCATTTAGTAAGTTGTCAAGGTTATTTTCCAACTCTGAAAGTAATTATACAACTTAGATGTTTTCCTTGGTCGCATCGATCTCGAGTTTGATTGTGGTTGTATGAAGGAATGGGAATATTGGCTTCACGCTGAATTCTAAGTCGAATTCCTTTGTTATAATCGCTTTTAATGGTTGTTGTTGAGAGCATTAAGTGATGGTTCGTCTTGTGTCATCACTTGTTCGTGAGTGTTGGGTTATGTTGTTTTGTCCTTGAGAATCTCGGGGACGAAATCCTTTAAGGGGAATAATGTAACGACGCATATTTTTAATGATTAGGTATTTAAATATTTTATTCAAATATTGATCGTTAATTATCCAATTGATGGTTCCAAGAGGTGATTTCTCACAAAGGATCAATTCGGGACTAGTTCCGTTGAGTTCATATGGGTTGTTACATTAATATAAAAGTATAAGGATTGGTATATTTCGAGTTCGAGAGATTCTAGGGTCAAAATCGTCTCGAAATACACATAAAATTACTTTTTCGGGCAACAATCTCAGATCACGACGAAACTTATACCATCAGAACCGTATTGTTGCAGTGATACACGCCGTAGAGTTTCGTTCCGATCAGATTATCGTTTGCTCGTACGAGATGAAAACATGCATTAATTTGGCTTAAAATTTGGAAGGAGACAAATAAAAAATTTGAAATAATGCCCTAGGTCTAGAATAAACAACCCGACCCGATTGCATTTCCTCCTAATCAAGCATGTTATTGTTCTATTCATGGCAAAGGTTGCTCTTCATCATGGTACAAAAATTAATATCACCCAAAATATTCCACTAAAAATCACGAAACCACCTCCATTAATCTCGAATTGAAGAAAGCTTCCCATTCATGTTACTCTTATCGAGTGCGGTCTCTATTGATGTCAAGTGTCCGAACATAGGATTCAGATTCTTGGCTAGCGTGATCGAAGATAGGAGATCTCGATTCCGGAATCGAGTCTATCTAGGTGGATCACATCATTGTGCGCGTTTTAGAGGGAGTCCAGTGACAAAAGGTCATGCACCTGAACGTGCATGGGTAGGGGACCTCCTGAAAACGCGATCTATACCGGGGCTCCGGTGGTGATGGCGTTGATATGGGAGAGTTTCATTTTCGAAATCGAGTGTGATGGTGAAATCAGGTCTCAGTTTCATGAAATATTTCCTCGTATCACCTATTTTTAATGCACACTTGATATTGGGTTTGCCTATGTATTCTTGCAGCCTGGATATTGGAGGATTGGAGAAGAAGAGGTGATGGCATATTGGTAATTTAATAAATTAGTTATTTCAATTGTGTCGATTTACATAACTTAAACTTGTATTAACGATACTTTTGCATACAGTATCATATTTTGAGGCGATTTCGTGCGTTGGATTCGTGTTGCCGAGCTCTATGATAAAAAGCGATTTTGGACTGATTTTGCTAAGGTGAATGATATTATCTCTCACTGAACTATATTAGTTTATATAGTATAAATTTGTTGATTTAAATTGATTTATAATCATAATACATAATATTTAGGATTGTGGAACCTAGTAAATAATAAATTTATTAGAAAGTGATTTGAGTAGCTTCAACCTGATTATCACATTTTACCCAGTTGTGTGCTATTATGCACGCTATTTACCCATTTACGCACTATTACGCACTGTTTTGACCATATAGCTAGAAATGAGCCTTTGGACATATATTTTGCATTGATTGCTATAGATAATTTCTGTTTAGTTAATTATGGTAAATTTGGATGTTTGTGTGCAAGTTTAGGATTTGTATGATTATTTGCATTAGTTGTATTGTTTGCTTAGCTTAGTGTAAAACATCATTCGCAGGCGACCTACTATTATGAAATATTTTATTCGTGAGAGTTTGGAGTGTTTATCGATCGAATACACACGTTAGTGTATATAAATTGGATTCACAACGATGGAAGACTAGAACGGACGAGATATATTCTCGACGAAGCTTCATGGCATATGGATGAATTCGATGATAGAATTGGTGCTCAACATCAGATTGAAGTCTTGGATGGAGCAAAGATGTCATAGGACATAGTGAATCCCGGTTCGACCAAGTCAACATCGACATAGTCGATCCAGAGTCAGTTCGAACAATCCCGAATCGACCATATTGATTCTAATATAGGTGACTAAGTTTGGATCAGCTATGTCGATCCGGATCCGATTTGACTAGGTCGAACCGAAGTTAGGTCAACCCTGGGAAGTTACGTGATGATGACCAATATGGAGACGGAAGATGGACTTGGCAACGAGACGGGCTTGGCAACGAGACGGGCTTGACAACGAGCTGGATTTCGTAACGAATGTTGGACATTTTCCTTGGATGCGTATTTAACCTATCTTGGTTAAATAGGCAATCCTAGTAGTCGTTATCAATTACTATGTAATAGTCAATATCGATTACTATTTTTATTGGCCAATGGCCAATTTGACATGGATGATGGTGCAATTTCGAGGAGTAGGATATGATGGTTTTTCGATAGCAATTTCAATATGATGGCTTCTCAATCAGTGACTTTGGCTTGAGTCAAGGATGTAGTGTTTCTACACAGTGATGCATCATTTGGCGACGATGATTCCAAGAGAGGGAGCAAGCTGCTACGATGGATTTTCTCCGAGATGCAGAAAATACGACGTTAAGTCATATTGAGTTGATTGTTAGATAGAGAGGGAAATGGGAGACAAAAGATCATATCCTTCGACACAATGACCGTCGAGATACTCCCCATATTGAGATGACTTCGGATGAAGTCTTGTAAATAGTCTAGAGATGGATTCTACCGTGGAGAACATGTGCAAAGGAGTTTTTGGTGTTCGCGACTTCGGTACATATCTAAGAGAGTGGCACAAGGAATGATCGAAGACCATGATATGTACAATACATAGATCATGCTGTGTGCGGGATGTAGGAGTGCTTTGATTGATTGGATGACCGAAGTATCGAATTCCATATGCTTTAAACACCGAGTGAGTGAATATGAGGATGGTTGATGAATGTTATGGTTGTTTATCTGTTTATCACCATTTAGTACTTAAACATCTATCATACCATATCTATACGATGTGCATCATAGTGTAGCATATATTGTGTGCTATGTGCCAACTCACTCTGTGGATGCAGGGGTAGTGCAGGTACGATTCTCCATACCCTTCGTTGCACATATATTATTACGACACTTTTTGTACTTTGAGATTAGTTTACTACTCACATCGGAATTTGGTCGGACCCAAATTTTTATTTCCCTCTTATTATTTTGGGTGCTCATCGACGATGCAGATGAGCAGACTAGGTAATAGATACATGTATTGTTCTGAGCTGCGCAGGTGGATTCATAGGAGGCGACGATTTATATATTTATACTTGTAATATGTTTGCTTATTTCCGCTGTGTAGCACTGTGGAGCCTTGATAATATTGTGCGTTCTGTGAGACAGTGTTTCAGTTGAGTTTATTCATCTATTGTATAAACTTTATTATAGTTATGTATAACCATATGAGCCTGTATACTCTGATTATCTGGTTTATACGATTATTACAGTCTCGCTTGTTTTATATTTGTGATTTTATTATTATATGTTATCTGATGCGCTATGAGATATACGACAAGTTTTTTGAATAAGTTCAATGTTCTTTTCTTTCTCTTCTCTTCCATTTCCTTCTTTTCTTTCCTCTTTCTCTTCTATTCTACTATTTCTTTCTCTTGACGGTCACTTTACATCGATCAGATGCCCGTACAACGTGGATTTTTCGTTATAAGCATTGGTGGTATATGGCGGATTGTCACAACTATACCTTTTCTCGCATAAAATTTTTAAGAAGCTTAAATTTAGTACCTCCATCTGTTTGTAGTATTTTAACTTGATGACTAGTTTTCCTTTCAACCTATCTTACGAAATGAATAACTGCATTGTATGCGTCAAATTTTAACTTCAAAATATAAATCCATATGTGCCTAGAATAGGCATCATTAACATATATGTTATACTTATATCCATTGTATGAGTTTATGGGTGCAGGAACCCAGAAATCATATGTAATAAGGTTTCATGGCTTGTCATACTAAGCTTATGATGAGTGAAAGGGTAATTTATGACTCTTCCGTAATTGGCAGTAGGTGCAAAAATAAAAATTAGGTACATTATTAATATTGATCTTTGTTTACGCGCAAAATTATCGTCGCACTCAAAGATGCTCGATTACATGTGAATACTGTTTTACATACGAAAAAAGTTAGTGTCATAAGCAAAGAACACAGGAATTTATAGTGGTTTGGTTCGTATTGAACCTACGTCTACTTTGAAGCATTTGTGGATTTTTATTCACAAATGAAGGTCACAAGTGTTGGACATCATCATAACATTTTTTAAAAAAACTTGGCTAAGTTTTCGAGAGTCATATTTTGCATATAGGGAGTCTTGGGAGAAAAAATTACTTCTTCTTCCTCAAAGCTTAGGCTGCCATTAATGGTGTCCAAAGGTTCTTTAAGAGCTGTCAAATCATGCAAATGCCAACCCTTTTGAAGTATGAGGTAGGGGGTATTTATAGGTAGTGGATTTGGTGGGAGTAAGTGAGATTTAGGGACCACAACAGGAATTTTGCATCCTGGAATAACATCCTGTAGAAATTCTCATCCCATCATAGTTTTACATGAAATTTCGCATCACCCCGGGGATACAAAATTCATATCCCGAACGATGCAAAATTCGCATCTCGGGGAGGGGATACGAGGCCATTTCCCGAAGAGAACCAGGAATTTGTGCCTTCGCATCCATGGTAATGCGAGATTGCATCCCGGGGGGTGCGGGTTTTTGCATCCCATGGAATGCATGTTTTCGCATCCTGTGGGATGCAAGATAACGCATCATAGAGGATGCGAAATCTCATTCGGGAGCGATGCGATGTTTATTGAGTGCTTAGGAGGTATGCGAAATATAAAGTACAGGATGCGAAATCATGGTGTTGGTATCCATTTCCTGGGATGTGAAATGTTATATTTATGGGGTTGCAAGGCCTACGCTCGCATGACTCCTTTAAAGCCTGGATTCTTAGTGTTTTGGCGATACTTAAGGCTTTGGTGCCACGTGATGAGCTGAGTCAAGTAAGCCTGATATACTTTTAGGAAAATGTCAGTTAACACTTGGCTTTCAACGTTCGTCTTGTCTTGACATGATGTGTTTTGAGTTGAAATAATCATCTCTTGAATCTGAGGACATTTCAAAGCTGTGTTGAGCACTTGGTTATGACCATTCCATTGAGCATGTTGAGAGTCTTTATTCTTTGATAGCTTCTTTAAACGTCTAATTCTTGTCGACTCAAGAAATTAAATGTTAGTCATTGACTCCCGTTTACATTGGAACGTAAACGAGTCATTCTCAACGTAGTTTCACGTATGGACTCACACGTTTTCACGTGGTTTTGCGCGATCTGATCGGAATGTGAAATTGAACATAATCAATAAATATTTCTTCGGCTCACGATTATGTGGGTTGGTTTCCAAAAATGATATCTAATTGTGAATTCGACCGGTTGGCGTACATTCTCGAGTCGTTTAAACTTAAGAACGTACAATTGGTTAGTGAATCGAATTGGTTTCGATTATTATAATTTCAAAAATGTGTACGTGTGTTCGTTGCCGGAGTCGTGAATTAAGAATTTCTCGATGTTGGAAATTCATTTCTCATCATTTTTTTTCTTTTTCCGAAGAGATGGGGAACCTATCTTCCTGTGGGATATGAGTTTTCACATCCTGGTGGGATGCAAAATTTCGCATCCCTAGTGGGATGTGAAATCTCGCATCCCCAGTGGGGTGAATTTCTTAAATCTCTGTTGGGAATCGATATTTCTCAGTGAGTCAGCCTCCTCCACTACATATAAATACCGAGATACATTTTTCTTCTGTCCCTTTACTTCATATACTCTCTCGCATCCCAAGGACTCACATATTTTCCCTGAAATGATAGAACTCGATCTCAAATTGAAATCTTAGGTGGGTGAGAACCTCACGATTCAATTTACATATTTTGATTATTGAATCGAATTCGATTCTTTGACTTGTGATTCCAGGATTCGAAGTCTTGGTTGGAGAAGGAGAGGCGGGATTCAAATTCCCTTGGGTGCGATTTCATGCTCTCGAGGGGATTCTATGGATATTGTGTGAATACGAAGGAGTGGATCGAAGGAATAAGAAGTAGGGGAACGAGGAGAAAGAAAAAATTTGGTTGCTTCGCATCCGGGGGATGCGATTTTTCGCATCCGGGGGATGCGATTTTTCGCATCCGAGGGATGCGAAATCTCGCATCTCGTGGGTGTTGAGTATAACAATATGATTTTTGTTTGATGATAACAAACATATATATTATTATATAAATATGTTTATACCAGTACTATTCAATATTACATCTCATTCATAAATAAATATTTTAGATTAAATAAAATGCTATTGCATAGAATTGAATATTCAAACAATATTTTTATTCAATAAAATATTTTATTTCATTATTTGAAATAGTACAAATTTCTAACTCCACCATTGTACAATTCACTACTACGTAACATAGTCAATCACATATACATTGGTTCCTCACTACATTTCACTTGTTTACTCATATATATATATATATATATATATACACACACAGTCACTATGTCACTCATGCTTATATTGTTGATCTTCAATGTTGTTCCATTTTATGTCCAATCGTTAGTTGTACCTGTCAAATTAGAAAAAGCAGTAAACTGGAAAAGAAACAATTTAATATGCAAATATAAAATTTAATTCTAAGTTTTTATTTACCTCGGTTATTTGGGTAGCTTCTCATCATTATTCTAGACAGGGTCATATATATGCATATATGTCTCGAACAACTTATATTATTCAAAGTAATACACTATAAATATTCAAGTTGTCAAGTACCTAATATTTTCCCACGGACAACTGCAAAGGTCAAATCGATTGATTCAACTCAGTTCAATTATAATTTGGCCATGGCAGAAATTTATGAATTTCATGTCTGTTGTTCGCATATATATAAATATCATAATTGCACATGCACGATACATGTATACGCATACATGTGTGTATATATACACATTTATATTTATAATGTGCAGGTGCATAGGTCGGACATGCATGCAAACCAGGTTCAAACCAGAACATGCACAAGGTCATAGCAATAGTCGTAAAAATGTGCAGCAAGTGGCAAGGATGGCAAATGCAATAAAGTAGGTGTACATTGATCATGGTTGTAGCAAGTATGCACAAGAAAAAAAGCATGCAAGGAATTGAAATGCCATGACAACAAAATTCAAAATTTCAGTAAATAATGAAGAGTCAAACTCATAGGCAATGAAGCCACACAAGCATGACAAGATCAGTAACATAGCGACAAAGCACGAAAAATCAAAAGAGTGCATAGTTTCAACTCCAACATCAAGCCAGAACAAGTTCCTAGGATAAGGAGACACAAGAATGACACTGGTTTAGCAGATTCACATGCACACAACAAGCGCATGGGTAGTCTCAGGTATAAGGTAGTTTTCAAGTCGATGCAACAACCTCATTTACAAATTCAAATCATGGTCCAAGCAGATAGAAATGACAAGCATGAATAAGGTGACATATTCAAGAATAGTACAAGTCCAAAGGCCATACACAAGTTGGAAATGTAGAAGTGTGCAAGCAAACATAGAAAATGGAGATAGACCAAGACAAGCAAATGATAACAACTACAAATGGTTCAAACTCAGAAATGTCAAGTTGTGACTCAACAAATAAGAACCAGAAAAAAGTAGACATGAGTGCCAAATGGGTTAACATTACAAGACAGCTACAAAATTGGGCATAACAAAGTGCAACATGGAAAAGACAACAGTTTTTTTAGTTATGCAACATAGAAGCTTCACTCAAAACTAAGCATAGGACAGGCCAACAGTGAAGCAGTATTAAGCCCAATGTTACCAAAGCAAAGTCGACGTGTAAAGGAAGCAACAGATGCATAGTTCACCAATAACAAGTATGCACAGGGAAAAGGAGTACGAAGACATGTTCACATCAGACATGGAAAATGCAAAGAAACCAAAGCAAAGACCAAATATAGATATATTCTTACCAGTAAACCTGGAAGTGCATAGTACAGTACCTTTTCTTGTCAATAATGGTCAAAGCAAAAAAGTGCAGAGGCTAGCAGCAGTTTTTAAGATCGAGTGAAGCATCTGTTCTCATCGATGCTTGCCATAAAGGAGATTAGGTGCAGCAGGCAAGAATACAAGTGATCTGTGTTTATCAGTAAGAATCAAAAGAAATATTTTTTAATTCGAATAGATACAAGAAACAACAAAAAAAATTCAAGCCTAAAAGGAACAATTTAAAAAGCCTTTATTTTTAGTAAGCATATTTTCTGAAAGTTTTGAAGAACTCAATATGTTATTTTTGGCAAAAGGAACATTTCAAAATTTCTAGAAATCAGTTTGAACAATATAGGAAAGCTTTAACATGTTATAACCGGAATAGAAGCTTTTCAACTAATTCAAATTGAAGAATATCACCGAAAAGTGGAAGAATTCAACAAGGATATTCACGGCAAGTAATGACCAAGTCACAAATATATCGGGCTTAAAACCCTATAAATACAATCACAATTCATTATAGACAATTATCGAAACTAAGCAATCAAATTCGAGTTTAATAGAAATCAAATCAGAGAAACTCACTATTTTTCATCGTTTTGATCAACAATCAAAAGTGCTTCTTCTAATCAGATCGTGGAGCACATATTCGAGCAAAGCCACTGAGACCTGTCATCAATCAACATAGCCACGATTTGATTAGGAGGTAAACCCCTAGGCGACCATTGGTGAATAAAAGAAAAGGAAGTTGAAGTTCACAAAGCATATAAAAAAGTGGGTCCAGTTATTTTTTGTTTGAAATGTCTTAGTAAGAAAAACTTGGGTTTTGTTTTTGTTTCAAGTGTTTTCTTTTCTAATTATATGAAGTTTTCTCTACTAGGGGTTCTAGCTACATGGTTTTGTAGGTTGGGAAAATCTGATATTTGGGATTGAGATCAGTGAAGGGTTTTGAGTGTAGGATTAGAACAGTTTGGAGCGGGTGTCACGAGTTTACAGGGGATTGTTAGCATAGAGATTGTTTTAGTTCCTAGTAGAAACCTTGGGGAATACAGCAGTAGGCATGGTTTTGCCGAAGCTGGGTATTTCTATGTGTTACTTACTTTTTTGCACTTACTTTGATTATTATCTATGTTGCTATTATTTGTTACTTAGCGAAAAACTGCAATAAACCCTATTCACCCCCTCCCCTCTAGGATTAATTTAGATCCTGCAAGTGGTATCAGAGCAGGGATTTTTATGTAAATAACTCTAGAGTCGTGGTTTCCCCTAATGGTAAATTTTCTAGTTGTCAATCTAGCAAGAATTTTTCTAGTATAACCCCAACTATTTTTTATGGAACAAAATTTTTAAATTAGAAATTAAAAATGGAATTTTATTTAAAATCTTTTAATATTAGATGTTGGGATTTTATTAAAAATGGATGTGATATGGAAGATTGGAATGGTATTATAATTAATTCTCGTGCTACACATATTTTACATTCTTATGTTAATGATGATCAGTTTAACCATTTCTCTCATTGTTTAACTGCACAAGAAAGCTGAGATACTCTTGGTGCGATGTACGAGAGAAAAGACAACGGTAGCTCAGAACCCTAGAAAGTCAACTTAGCTTCAGAATTATGCTTGATAGGATTTACAAAAATGACTCAGATGATGATAGTGATGGAGACTCAACAGATGATGAGTATGGTGAATTTCCTTTCAAAGAATTAATTTTTCTTTGTGATCAACTAACCTAAACTGTTAATAGTCTCAAATTGAAGAATAAAAATTTGAAATCTAAAAATATTGCATTGAGCAATAAAATCATGATTTGGAAATAAAACTTGAAAACATTAAAAAGGTTGAAAACTCTGATTGCAAAAAATGTTTAAATTTTGAAGATGATTTAGTTCAACCAAATAATAAGATTCAAAAGCTTGAAAAGGAAATTATGTTTTTAAAAATAAACGAGATTGAACTAAAAACTAAAAACATTATTTTGCAAAAAGAGTTGGATAGGTTTAAGAAGGCTAAAAATTCCAAACATGAAATTGTTGAGAAAGAAAATCTGTTGAAAACTGAATTGATTTGGATGAGCTTGAAAATTAAATCAAGAACATAAAAAATCTCAAATGCTACAATTGAGTGACTTTTACAAATGAATTGTTTGAAATGAAAGGGAACTTCAAAATCCTTGAAAACGAAAACGTAATTTTGAAAAATAACGAATTTGAAATGACTCGTATAAATCACGATTTGGAAAAGGAAATTGAAAATTTCAAGGAGTTTAAAAAACTTGAAATTAAAAAGCGTAAAAGATTTGAAACAGAGATTTCTAAGTCCAAAGCCAAAATTAATATGCTTGAAATGAAAATATGGTTTTGAAACAAAATGATGTTGAAGAGAGAAAGATCGTTATTAATCATTGTTCAAATTTAATGAAAGAAAATATTGATCTTAAATCTAAAATTAAATGACATGAATCAACTTTGGCTAAATTTTCTAAAGGAGAAAAATTGTTGAATATGTTATTGAAAAACCAATTTTTTGTTGAGAAAAATAAAGGACTTGGTTTCGGTAAATTTGATTAAGTTGAAAAGCGAAATTCTAATGATTTTAAAAATACCTCAAATAGCTTTGGAAAAGATCGAATTGGAAATTTGGACTCAATAATTTCAAAGGGGTTTTAAACCATAAACGAGATGAAAACTAGTTTAGAAACAATCCAATTAAATGAATTTGAATATCAAAAGATAACATGATAAATTCGAAAAATATTAAACGAATTTGGTTTCCTAAAGGTACATTGGTAAATAAAAATGGATTGTTATACAAACAAGTTCGGGTACCAAAACATGTAAACGAAGCTAAGAGTGGTAAAACAACCTTTGTTAGACCACTCGATCCTATAAACAATTAGGTATCGGAGGATGGTTGAGGAACGACTTTGCAAAAGAGAGATAAAATTCAAGTTGTTCCATATTATTGAATTATTCAGAATTCCTTAGCCAAGATTGATGAGTTACAGATTCGTTTGTTAATATTGATAATGGTAAGTCAGGTATGGTCTCTAACCTTGTGTTCTATTTTTATTTCTTTCTGTTGATGCTGATTTGCTTTGACACTGCCATAGTAAATTTTGACATATCTTTAGCTTTTTAACTTCAAATTGCAAAATTCTTGTTTTTTTGGAAATTAGATTCAATTTTCTTCAACTTTCATGTTTTGATGCTTTCCAGATTATGAACTAAAATTAGTGAAAAATTGCAATATATTTGAAGTATAGGTTATAGACTATTTCCAAAATTTTTGACTATGATGTAGTATTCTAATCAGATCTTAAACTCCATTACTTAAAATTCAGAAATTCTTGAAGTTTTGAAAAGCTAATGAAATTTCACACATTTTTGCTATTTTGAGTTTCTGCTAATTCTTCTTGTAAAGACTTGAAAAACTGCACTCATTACAGCACACTACTTGAAAGCTGTTTTTGATAAGTTGTGTAATTTTTCATAGTTTTTGGGCTGGCTTGGCCATTTTGATTTTGAAATCTTTGTGATTGATTGTATATTGAATCTTAAATCATTCATGTTTTCAACTCATTTTGATCTATGAAAATAAATTTCATCTAGTGACTTCAAATGATTTGTTTTAGACTTGAATCATTGATCACCCTCGTGCTTGATAAAATGTCTTGAAGAAAAATTATCTTGTGAATCTCGTGTTAATACTGAAGGTCTGCTTCTCTGATAAAAGGATTTGAGTTAAAAATGTTTGAGTGAACTAGATGATTGTATGATATATTTAAAAATCAGTGTCTAAGATACCATGTAGGGAAATTATAGGCATTCTAGACCTGCAAGTGGTATTCATGTTTTTAAAAACCCCTTATAGAAAATTGGTCTCGTATATTTTCAGATGTTAAAAGTATTTTTGATTATTTGTTTAAAAAAATAAATGTTTGACCAATTAAAACATTTTGGAGCTCATCAAAGTTATTCTTAGATTTTTGATATTGTGATGAGTAGTGGCTATAATATATTTCATAACAAGAAGAGATATTATTTAAATTATCATGATGATTGGACAGATTTTATGATATTTTTTGAACTAGTGCTTATTTCATGATCATCTTCTTTTTTTAACCATCTTTCTGTCATTCATCATGGTTTTACAAAATTTGGAGAGTTTAAATTATGTTTTGGAAATAAGATATATTTTATTTAAAAAATATATTTTATCCTTGATATTCACTCTCATTTAAAAGTCCTCATTGTTATGCATGTATGAATCACCTTAATTTGGTTATATGTGCATCCATTCTCATTTAAAAGTCATCATGGTTATGCATGGATGGAACTCATATGAGAGAGAATAAATGTTAAGTATTCTTCTAATATCATTTAAAAGTCCTCGCAGTTTTAAGTGTTTTCTTTTTTAATTGTATCGAAGTTTTCTAGACTAGGGATTCTAGCTACATGGTTTTGTAGTTAGTGAAAATCTGATCTTTGGGATTGAGATCAGTTTATGGCTCTGAGCATAGGATTAGAACAGATAGGAGCGGATGTCGCCAGTTTACAGGGGATTTTAAGCATTGAGATTATTTCAATTCCTATTGGAAATCTTGGGGAATGCAGTAGTAGGTAGGATTTTGCCGAAGCTGGATATTTCTGTGTGTTATTTATCTTTCCATACTTACTCTGATTATTATCTGTGTTACTATTATTTATTACTCAACGAAAAATTGTAATAAACCCTATTCACCTCCTCTAGGGTTAATTTATATCCTACAGTGGGATGCGATTTTTTGCATCCGAGGGATGCGAAGTTTCACATCATATAGGATGCGATTTTTTGCATCACATGGGATGCGAAATCTTGCATCATGTGGGATGCAGTTTTTCACATTTGAAGAATGTGAAATCTTACATCTCATGGGATGTGATTTTTTACATTTGAGGGATGCGAATTTTGCATTCCTGAGTAGTATGCGAGGCAAACATGGGCCGGTGTGTTATGGAGTGTGAGATGCAATTTTCATGAGGAGTGTGGGATGCAAATTTTTCTCCTGTATGGGGATGCGAAGTAACAAAGTCTTGGGGATGCGATTTTCTTATCCCCGGGACTTAGTGGACTTCGCAATGCCCCATTTTCAATGCATCCCACTCTCCCTATTGAAAACTCGAATCCTAAGAGGTCCTTCATTCGGTTTGCGTCATTTTTGCGGTGTTACGTGGCTGGATTAGACTTTGGGTTGAACATATTAACTTATAACACCCTTATGCTTGAATGAGAGCCGATAACTCAGACATGCACATAGGATTAGAGCATAAACTTGGACTATGAACATATGACTGAAATACCAACCTTTGAACTTGATTTTCGACTTCAGTCACCACGTAATCGTGGCTCGGCGCGGACCTAATGACGATGGTGGTAGTTCTGGAGACTAGTGATTGTCGTCGTGTTCCAAGTTCTTTTACTATAATCGTATCACCATCTCATGACATCGCATGTTCATATTAGTTTACACCAACATGAGGGGTACAGATTTTTCAGCGTGATTACTAATGCGACTATGTTAAAGTATAGCTTGCAATGGCAATAATATCTTCAAAAAGACTATAGTGTTTGGAAGCTAAAGCTTCAGAATCTGCTTCGTCCTATTCTAGGTTGTCAAGTAACACTAGTTCAGGGCACAACGAGCTTAAAACTTCAAAAGCGTCCACCTGTTCTCAGCTCATAGCTCACCTAAAGCACCCGACCAAGGTGTGCAATCATAAAAACCACAAAAAATGGTCGAGCACCTAGTCGAACCAGCAATACCAGAAGGGACTGGAACAATAAAAGGAAATCATAAAGAAGAAGAAAAAGAAGTGGATGTATATATCATGGAGAAAGATGTTCTAGAGGCAACGTATATGATGGCAGATGCCGCCATAGTCGACGACCCATCGGATTCGGTGCCTCCTCACATGGATGAAGCGACATTAAGGCTCGTGTGTAAGAGGTTCAACATACCCTGGAACGATGTTTGTGTCCCTGAAGAGGGGGATAAGACGCATGCACCTTCAGAAGGATACACCACTTGGAACATGCATATGTGTGTTTCTGGGTGCGTGCCTTCGTCCTGCAGTTTTATCCGGGATATGCTGCACTACTTCCGCTTAGCGCCGACATAGTTTAATCGAATGCATACGCCTTCCTTCTCGGTACCTACACCCTGTTCAGGGAATAACTGCATACAATATCTACTGGAGAAGATATCTGATAACTTTTTCAAATGAAGAGGAGAACTACCCGTGTGCATTCCTTGGTCTACTTGGAGGGACAATCCAACACGTTGTTTATCCTGGGGACATGGAGCAGACTTAGTGTTTTTATATATGATTGGTTTTACGTCCACTGCCCCTCAGGATTCGTGAGGAGATGGTTGGTCGGAAGTAAGCATCGTTCTTGCCTTGGGTTCGTAGTTAATCGAGTTGTACGCTTAAGACTAAGTTTGTATTTGTGTAATAGGAATTCCTCTAGCACTCAAAGGTAAAGTGTACCGGGAGACTCTTGAGGTGGTAAAGGCTATCTCGGCCGAGATCTGCTCTACCGAGAAGGTTTTGAATGAACAACTTCTTCGCCAAACGGGTCTACTTTCCGCAAATCACACAATGATCCAGCCGATTGTGTAGGAGAAGAAGGAAAGGAAGAAACTGAGGGAGGAGAAAGTCCTTCAGGTTGTAAATGGAAGGTGCCTCCTGTCTTGTCCAAATGATGCAAGGCTGCAAAGACTCAAGAAGGAACTAGCAACGGAGGCGCCGATGATGAGGGGATAGTTATTAGAGAAGAGGGGTTGTCGTACACTCCCGTTCCTTCTACGACTATGGAGATGAGGTCAGGAGAATCACCCAATCTGGTTTCTCCCGTCACTACTTCTCGGACTACCATTTCACTGTCGGCTCGGTTTAAAGACCTAGACATGTTTCCACTTGATGTTACATTGACTTGGCCTAGCGGCACAAGTATGGGAAACCTAACGGTAAACATTGGGGAGGACACCCCTTTAAGTGGGCTTAAATCTGGTCCATGCAGAGAACACTTAGGACACACACTCAAAAACACTGCATATCACAACATTTATTTGTGTTTGTGGAGTGTTCGACTCTAACTTTAAATCTGTTCCGTGCAGGTGAAATGGCTCGAGATGGCAATAGAAATCGATGTCAAGGATTTGGGGACCATCGATCCTGGAGAAGCGGGCTTATGATAGTTTTTGAAGAGAAACAGAGTTGTTTACAAACCCTCAGTACCCTCACGACTATGGAAGTGAACATCTTCATAGAGAGCATCCTCGACATTCAGGATCTCCCTACCTGTCATTCGATCATCTGGAATGGATTCAAGTCTAGATTTAGCGACCACATGGTAACAGTCGTCGACGCTCCCCCCATGCCCCACCCTTGGCGCCCATGACTACATCTGGAAGTATGAAGGTGGCGCTTGGAGGTCGGAGACCTGGGAAGAAAATTGTCTCGGAGAAAGGTCCATAGTTGCTCGATATGTTGGAAATTTCCCGATTCACTACCAAACAGAAGAAAGCGATATTGAAGGAGGAATTTCCCGGCTTATGCTTTGAAGTGCTCTAGTGGTTGCCTGACATTCACCATATCCCTTTGAATGTGGATAAGAATGTTTACGACAAAGTGTATGGTGCTTATTTCTAATATATGGTGTGTACAGGTATGCGAGGCATCTCTCAGAGCTAATCTTTAAAAAGAATGTTGAAATCCAGAAGTTTGAACTGGATGTAAAAGCAGAGAGGGAGAGCATATAGAGTAGGGACAACGAACTGAGTAAGACAACCCTTCGATTTGTATCTGTTTCTGCATATACGAGTAACATGTTTATATGTTAACTCTCTGTTGCTGGAACAACACAATTGAAGTGGGAGTACAAGAAGGTTGAGGTGGATGTGAAGCAAGATCGAGAGTCATACAAAGTTATGGTGTCGATGGTCTGGTTAGAGAATAAGGCTCGTAAGCAAGACAACAAGGCTCTGTTTGAAAGGAACCTCCAACTGGAGAAAGAGAATGATCCATAAAGATAACGAGGCTCTTATTTCGGAGAACAAGAGGATGAGGGAGGAGAATGAGCAGGCACAACGACTCATGAAAAAGAACGATGAGCTACGGAAGCTACTTAATTTGAGAAATGTTGAACTTGCTTAAGCCATGAAAGAGAAAGCTGAAGCTGAGGCTACAAGCAAAGATGTGTTGGCCCAAGTGGATGGCATAAAAGCTGAGCACCGGGCTGAAGTGGAAAAGCTCAGAGCGGACGTTGAGGATGTCGAGGCTAGGGTGGAGGAGTCTTTGGAGCCATGCATCTGGGGGTTGTACATTAAAGCACTTCGATTCCGCTGAATCTCATGGGTCGAAGATTACCTCCAGACTATAGCTCAGACTTGGGATAGGTTATTGCAGTTCGAGGTTTAATTGCAGTGGGTGGACACGG
Organism: Allium sativum; assembly: GCA_030737875.1. Classification (NCBI taxonomy): domain Eukaryota; kingdom Viridiplantae; phylum Streptophyta; class Magnoliopsida; order Asparagales; family Amaryllidaceae; genus Allium; species Allium sativum. The sequence continues at coordinate 685,749,264 of CM060918.1, read as the reverse complement.
TGAAGATTTTGAAGTAATGTTTGATAATCTGACCGGGGAGAAGCGCTCGACGCTGGAAGAAGGGAAACTACGCCATAGATGGCCTACTCCGTCATCCAAGATATGATGCAATAAGTGCCAAAAAATGTTGCTGTAGGCCAAAAACGATCAAAGCCAATATTTTCTTGGTGATGCATTTTGTCGCGTTGCCTTAGAGTCAAAGGAAACATCTTTACTATCCAATGACAACATTTTTCTGGTGTTGCCACATATACTAATTTACTTAAAAGTGGTTGCACATTAGCTATAGTAACACTTTTACCATCCAATGGAAGTACTTTTACATTCCAAAAATGTTGCGATAGATATTTCATCTATAATAGGATTAAATATTTATTAAATAGAATACTACTACACAGAATTAAATTCAAACAGTGTTTTATTAAATAAAATATTTTATTTCAATAACTGAAATAGTAATTGAAATAGTACAAATTTCTGGCTCCAACTATTTACAATTCAATGATTTACTACAACATTGATTGTTCACATATACAGATATTCCTCACTACATCACTCAGTTCACTCATGCATATGCAGATTTAGTTTATACAAACACTGACAAATATATGCTGAGCTAAAGAAAAATTGCAGGAGGAAAAGAAGAAGAGTGTCGATGACGAAACTGCTAAGAAAAGAGCTAACGATGAGGCCATAAAGAAGAGGGCCGACGATGAGGCCTCCAAGAAGAGAGGAGATGCTGAGTCTAAGAAGATGCAGGAGGATGAGGCCAAGAAGCTCAAGGCCGGGCGAGAGTCCGAACAGAAGGTGAAGAGAGAGGCCAATAAAAAGGCTGAGATGGAGGCCGAGAAGAAAACCATAGAGGTCGACAAGAAAGGGGACACCTCGGTGATGCTAGCTCTTGCCATCGATGTCACTCCCAAACCTCTGCAAAAAATCTCGCTATTGATGAGGAGGTCATAAAATCATGAGTAGCGAGGATGATGAGGGGAAGATCAAGGTGGTGCCCCATATGTCTGCTTCTCCGACCAAGGGAAAGAAGGGTATAGGAGGAAGCAACCCTCGAAAGAGGAGGAAGAAGGTTCGTGACGAGCCATCCAGTGTTGAGTTTTAAAAGAAGAAGAAGGGCGGCTAATCCAAGTGACGGTTATTGAAAGTTTTTCTTATGTAGGCCGATAGGATGCGTGAGTATGGACCTCGCTTTTGGAGGCGTGATGTGGTTTTCATTTACATCACGTTGTCAGATAGAAAATAGATAGTTATAGTTTGCTTTTATTGTGAATGAAAAGTTTTAGATGGCTTTGCTTATATCACATGTTGTATTTAGTGTCTAAACTTTTTTCTACGCTTCCCAATATTTGTACTTGCATAAATATACTCATCACCACACTTGGGAAAACGTTGTCTATGGATTCGTTGTTGAGGTTCTCATGTCATGCGAAGCTGGTATGTGTTGACTCCGCTCCGGGGAATTCCCCTTGGTTGGAAACTTCGAGTTTGGTGTCTCCCTTCCTGGGATCTCCTTGCGGTTGTTGATCCTGAGTCGTGAGAAGGCAAGGCTGACCTTGTTGGTTCATCCTTTAGGCTCTCTCATCATTTCATTTAGGATAAAGTTCAAAGGCGTCGTTGGTTTTCCAATTTGATACCAGGACCCAGAGACAATGGGTTAGATGGAGCCAAGTGAGCGGCCGATGTCACACTCACCCGGCTAGCGAGTTTCCCTCAAGTGCAAAGACTTAGGAATAGGGTTGAATACTCAAGTTAATGATTGCCGGAGTTATTTATACTCGACCACGTCGTTGGTTCGAGACTCAAGTTGGTTTATTCATACTTCGCCCCGTCATTGGTTCGAGGCTAGAGTGGGAGGATTAGTTCCAAACTTTGAGGTGCCAATCCAGTGTTGTGCGCTTGTGTATGTAACTCGGTTGTGATAGTTTCTCAAACATACTACATAGAAAGTAAACACACCAAGTACATGGACATCTGAAACTTTCTTTACTGATAACTCTGGCGGTAGTGGCCTTTACTTTACAATGTCTTGAACTTTTTAAAACAAAACAATGGTGGAAAGCGGTAAATTTGTACACTAGAATAAGTGAAGTAGCAGCGAAGGTGTTCTCTGTTCTATTCTTTTGGTGGTTCGGCACCATCAACGGTCGTTAGCTTAAAGGTTCCATCTCCAACCTTCATTGTATGATGTACGGACCTTCTCAACGAGGAACGAAGCAGGTCGGTGTGGGAAAGATCCGTTTCAGGACGAGGTCATCGATGTCAAAGTGCTTGGCAGACTTTGGAGTTGAAGTACCATGCAACTCGTTATTGTTGAGCGGTGGCTCTGAGTTCAGCTTCATCTCTTTTCTCTTCGAGTAAGTCAGGTGATTCCAAGAGAAGGTCGTAATTGGTCTTCAGATCATAGTAAGTGAGAAGTTTGAGCTTAATGGGGATGAAGGCTTCAGATCCATAGGAGAGAGAGAAAAGAGTGTAACCGGTCGTTGACTTATGAGTAGTCCGTTAAGCGTAAAGGGCTACAGGAAGTTCATCTATACATAATCCTCTAGACTTTTCAAATGCTTCTTGATGATGGATATAATCACTTTGTTGATAGCCTCGACTTGCCCATTGGCTTGAGGATGAGCTACTGTCGAGAATTTCTTTTCAATGTTGCGTCACTGGCAGAAGGTCTTGAACTCAGCACTTTCTAATTGGGTCCCGTTATCAGAAATGATAGCCTGGGGCGCACTAAAACGGCAGATGATGTTGCGGACAACGAATTTGATCACTTTCACGGTAATAATTCTAGCGAGAGGCTTGAGTTTTACCCACTTGGTGGAGTAATCAAGTACGACGATGGAATACCATGCACTGTCTCTAGCCATTAGAAGAGTTCTGATGATATTGATTCCCCATATAGCAAACGACAAAGGAATGACCATCTGCATTAGATCGGTAGACGGGGCTCTTGGAATCCTAGAAAACCTCTGGCATTTGTCACTTTTGTAGGCGTAGTCTACTACATCCCGATCAAGCGTTGTCCAAAAATAGTTGTATCTCAGAAATTTCTTTGCCAGGGTTTGTTCCCCAATGTGGTCACTGCACTCGCCTTCTATACATTCAGCAGTCTACGGTTGGCATCGTTTTCGGCTATACATTGAAGTAATGGAATAGAGAATCCTCATTGGTAGAGCACTCCATCTTAAATTGTGTATCATGATGACTTGCGGATTAGTGCTCACCTCTTCTTAGAGTGATCAAGGAGGATTCCATGAAGTTAGGTAGTTCTTGATCGGTGTCATCTAAGACTTGGTTTCATGATCGGTCTTCGTCTTGATATTGATTCAGTCTGCATCTAATTTATACTTGGAGAGTCGAGTACATCGACTGGGACAAGTCCCAAGAGCTGTGCATCCCCAGATCTTGCCAGCTTGGCCAATGAATCATCTTTCTCATTCTATTCTCGAGGGATGTGTGTAATGATGTAGTGGTCGAAGTTGGTAAGCAGTTTGTGGACCCAAATGAGTTAGGGAGAAAGTCGTGCCCTCTTGGCCTGATATTCTCCCAGCACATGACGTACGATGAGCTATGAGTCGGGGTAAATATGGATAGCCTTGATGTTGAGTTCAATTGAAGTTCTAAGTCCACCAATCAAGGCTTCATATTCTGCATCGTTGTTGGTGGCATGGAAGTCGAGCTTTATAGCATAATAAATTGAGCATTCCACAGGAGTAATGAGTACAACTTCAACACTGATTGTTAGATGACCCATCCATGAATAGTTTTCATTGGGAGTTTGGAAGCTCACTGTCTTTCGGAGGAGGCTCTTCAGAAATAGTGGACTCCACTATGAAGTCTGCAAGGGCTTGTCCAATGATGGCTCAACGAGAAATGAAAGTAATCTCGAATTGGCTTAGTTCTATATTCAACTTCAAAAGTCGCCCAGATGCCTCAGGTCGTTGCTGGACCTATCGTAGTGGCTGGTCAGTGTAGACTTTAATTGGATGGGACTGAAAGTACGGTCATATAAGAGATTAACAGGTAGTAAAGAAAACTTTTCAAGTTTCAGATAATTCTTTTTTGCACCATTCAACCTCTTGCTGATGTAGTAAACAGACCGCTAGACATAATCTTCTTCGCACACTAGCGTCGAGCTAATTGTCTGCATAGAAACAATCAAATAGATGTATAAGTCTTCGTGATTCAAGAGGTTATGGAATGCAATAATGCACTCAGATGTCCATGTGAAGTTGCGCTTCACTTTTATAAGTAAATCAAAAAAGGGAATGTATTTGTCAGTAGCTTTTGAGATGGATCGACTTAGGGCAGCCAGTTTCCCGTTTAAGCATTGAATATCTTTGATTCTCTGAAGGGCTTGAACATCCCAGATAGTTTGGATTTTTTTTGGATTTGCTTGGATACCCCATGAATTAACATTGAAACCCAGGAATTTTCCTGATGCAACGCCAAAAGAGCATTTCAAGGGATTGAGTTTCATGCCATATTTACGAAGGACATCGAACATCTCCATGACATCATTGAAGTGAGCGTTCGACATGCTCGTTTTCACGAGCATATCATCCATGTAGACCTCCATTGGTTTCCCGATCCGGTCTTTTAACATGTGGTTGACTAGACGCTGATAGGTGGCTCTAGCATTCTTGAGACCGAAAGGCATGACAACATAACAATAGAGCCTAAGGTCGATAATGAATAAATTGTTCTTCTGATCTGGAAGATACATTGGAATCTGATTGTAGCCTGAGTACGCATCCATGAAGAAGAGAAGTTGGTACCCAGAAGTTGAATTAACTAGCTGGTCAATCTTTGGAAGTGGGAAGATATCCACTGGGCAGGCTTTGTTCAAATCTGAGTAGTTGACACATGTTCGCCACTTTCCATTTTATTTCTTGACCATGATCGGGTTGGAGACCCATTTAGGGTAGGGGGTGTCATAGATAAAGCCATTGTCAAGCAGCCTATACACCTCCTCTATGAGTGTTGTTGATCATTATGTTCCCAATATTCAATGCTTTTGTTTAACTAGATGATGCTTAGGGTTGATACTGAGCATGTGACAAGTGATTCCTAAGTCGATGCCACTCATATCTGAGTAGGTCCAAGAAAATACATCAAGGTTGTCCCTTAAGAAGTTCATGAGCTCTTCCTTGATTGATGGGTGGAGTTTCGATCCGGTCTTCAAGACCTTTGTCGGATGGTGGGATTGATTGGAAAATCGATAGTCGGCTCTACCGGAGTAATCCTCTCGAAATCATGCTCTTTGTCTTCCCTTAGATCAAGATCGTCGGAAAGACGGCAGTGACGTCTGAGACAGGACCCAGACTCCAGTGGCTGCTATGACTGGCGATTTTGGCATAGTAGATTAGTTATACGCACTTGTCTTTCTCCTTGTAAATAGCGCCCTTCCATTCGGGGAGGTAGCAGGCTCTCGATGTGGCTTGATCACCTTTGACGGTTCCAATCTCGTTATCAGTCATGAATTTCATGAGAAGGGACCAAGGTGCCATGCAGACTCTGAATTCTACAACGAAAGGGCGTCCGAGAAAGATGTTATAAGGAGAGATGACATTGATGATGATAAAAGTGAGGATTCAGACTCTGCTTCGATCCCCATCTCCGATCTCCATTTGCAGGTCCAACATTCCTACTGGCTGGTTGGAGAAGTCGTTGAAGCCATGAACAGTGGCATGGAAAGGCTACAAGTCTTTGACCTCAAGCTTCATTTTTTTGTAGGCCGAATCGAAGTCTATGTTGATGGAGCTTCCAGAATCAATAAGGATTCTACGGATACAGGCTTGGTCTATGTGTGCATAAATAACAAGAGGGTTTATGGTTAGGATTCTAATTCCCGTAGACTTTCTCTCGCGGAAAACAATATCATCCCGCATTGTCTTCTAAAGCTTAGCAGGGACAGATTCCTCCAAAGTAGAACATGCTTCCAAGCTGGCATGCTTGGTGGAATTGGGATATTCCTTAATACGCTGAAAGCTCACATTTGTGAAGTGAGGCCCACCACAGATGGTGTTGATCATGACTCTACATGGAGGTAGTGCGGGCATTGAACGGCCTGCGGATGCTTCTTGGGGAGCAGTATTTTGAACGTACTGCTCCAAGCATTTCTCTCAGAGGAGCTTCTCTGTCGTATCCTTGAGGCGGCGACAATTGTTCGTGTTTTGACCGAACATGTCGTGGAATCTACAGTATTTATCATAGTTATTCTCACGGTCAGTAGATTCTCTCGTATTCAGTTCCTTGTACTAGATGGTAGTATAGGTCTCAAAACTAAATTGCCTCCAGCTCTCAATTGAGTGGAGTGCAGACTCTATATGTTGGGTAACAGTCGTGCTTCTTTGGATCACTAGGTGACTGGTTATCGTGGCCGCCAAGTTTGCCATTGCTCGGCTTGGGCTTGAATGGGATCACCCCATGGCCCTTGTCAAAAGATACTCCAATTTTTCCCCTTAGCACTGTATGTAATAGTGCTTGAGTATGGGTTGTTAGATGACCAACTTGAGCTGTTTTGGTTTGTCATGCTTCCTCTTGGCATAGAAACTGATTGGCCTTCTCGTAGAAATCTTCCCAGGTCTTGGGTTGCTTTCTGTCGATCCACGCTCCAAATTCGGAGTTGGGAAAGATGACCTTAGTAAGCTGGACTAATATTGTGTGTGGCTCTGGATCATCAAAGTCGACAAGGGCGGTCTTGAAGTGTTCGAGGTAACTCTTGATAGATTCCCCCATTCCCTAGTAGAGGTTTGAAATATCAAGAGTATCCTACAACCATGCGACATGCATTATGAACTGCTTCACCAGTTAGGATGTGAGTTAGTTGAAGGTATAGATGGATCAAGCTGGAAGTCAAGTAAACCAAAGTAGAACCATGTCTTCTAAGAAAATTGGGAAGAAATTGCATTTGACGGCGTCAGTGGCTTGAAACAATTCCATATGTTATTCATAACGGTTCAAGAATTTGCAAGGATCATTCTTTCCTGCGTAAGCCATTAGCTGTGGCATATTGAAACATCGAGGCCATTTGGCATCATGGATGGCTTGAGTAAAGGGGTTACGCCTCATATTATGTAACAACCCACATTTTACGTATCGGAGGATCATAAAATATTTTTATTTTATTCCCTGAAGGTAGGATCATTCTCATCTTTTAATATGTTGCTTATGGGGATGGGGGACATGTCCATAATTTTTACTGATTTTGTTTGTGACCATTTAGGCCCTGTCAGCCTTGTACAGGGCATAACTTTTGACTCAGGTCGAATCAGAGGGTGAGACCTGTGCCATTGGAAATGAATTGATGATTGCCTTTCTGTAGAGTGTAGCGGTTTGGGAGAAATCGTTGTTTTAAGGTTTTTCAGTTGGTTGTCCAGGTTTGGTAAGCTATAATGGGATGAATTGGAGAGACCCATTAGTGGGCTGATGGGAGGGTATAAATAGGTGGTGAGGGATGCGAGAAATGGTTTAGTTTTTCATTTCCTCATTGGGTGGCCTTGTGCTCCTTTTTCCTCTAACACCTTTCCACCATTAAAAATACAAATCCAAGGAGGGAAATCATAGATCTACACGATTGGAGGCTAGATCTACATCAATCAAAGCAAGAGTTCATCATATCAAAGTGATTGTTGCGAAGTGCTTGCTGTCCGGATTTCTATTTCATTGATTTTAGCTTGTTTTGGCAAATCGGTGAATGATTTACATCTCTCACATGAATGCAATGAAGTATATGAGTGTTTGTGCATGTTTCTCATCAAATTCAAGTGTTTTCTCACGGATCTATACCATTATATGTCCATTTTCGTATGAATCACCTTATGATCTAATTTAGCAAGTTTAACCGGTTAATTCCATGCCATTTCACATGTTTATGTAAGTTAGATCCCTCATTTTGATCACATGTTCATTCTAATGGTTTTTGGTGAAATTTACATCGTTTTAGTGATAATCACCATATTCATGTTGTTAGCGATTTTATGACATGTTTATGATTGCATTTTGTGAATTGGATGAGTTGACTTCGTCAAATCTATCATTGGGCGAAGTTTTGGATGAAATCGGAGTTGGATTGGAAGTGTGCAGGAAGTGGGTCGGCCATGTCTACTCAGGTCGGTTCATTCTGGTTGACCATAGTACAATGTGGTTCAATTTGCAGTACAAGATGCTGTACAGATCTGGTAGGGTCGGTCCATTTTGGATCGGGTCGGTCATGAAGGTGGTCGGTTCGATCTGAAAGGAGGTGGTCAGGTCGGCCTAAAGAGATTCCCATACGGATCGGGTTGGTTTCAAATTACAGGGTCGGGTCAGCCTCAAATTTGTGGGTCGGGTTGGTCTTGTTTGGAGCAAACGAGGAGCGAGTCGGTCTCAAATTTTCCGGTCGGTCGAGTTCAGAAGATTGGGTCGGTCCCAAAGGAAGTTGGTGTTGGGCTGAATTGATAGGGTCACTAGGTTGGATGGGATAGGTCGGTCGGGGCCAAGTGGGTCGGTCGGTTGGGTATTCTGGTCGACTGGTCAAGTTGGAGGAGTTTTCAGCAGTGCTTCTAAACGCTGTGGTGGGTGACTTAAGTGCTATGGTTTGTTTTCAATGGGGTCATTTTTTGAAAAATACATTTTTCGGGCATGATTCAGATTGAAGAAAAGAGCTTGATTTTTTTTTTTGGGGGCAACCCCACCGAACCATTCTCAAGCCGCAGCACAGTGGTGTAACTTGGCTCGGTGATGGTGATAACTTCAAGGAGAATTCAAGTGGGAATATTCGAAGTGTTGAAAGGTGTTCGTTGATTGATATAGAACAATGAATGAGATGACAACTCAAAGGTTATGAGTTGGTGGATAATGGTTGCTCGAGAAGGTTGCTTGAGCTATGAAAAGTCATCAAGTTGGATGAGCAGAGATGAGATGGCTGTGAGATTATCGTTGTCACAAGTTCTAGCAGGCTCAAAGCAGGGGTATGATGGGGGCTTGCAAAAGACCGGTTGTAGGTCGAGTACCCTGAGTCTTGGGAAAAGGCCTAGTTGTCAAGGTTGGACATTGTCAAGGTTAGATATATGGAACTTACGCTAGAACTATGGTTACCATTAGCCCTTGACATATGGAAAGGTTGGTCGTCATACGGTAAACGATGATTTCAAAGCAGGATTGGCGGTGATAGCCAGAGTCAGTCATGGATGATTGGTTGTTCTTTATGTGCCATCTCATGCAGATTATCCAACGTCGAACGTGATGTTCTTTGGGTGCTTGTCTGATATTGGTTTAAGCCTTTGGGGCTGGTGCTTAAGGGATGTTAAATCCAATTAGGATGGTTTACATGAGATATTTATAAGTGAATATTAGGCTCACATCCCTATTTTGAAACTTAATTAGGCTCACATCCGATCATAAACTTAATATAAATTAGGTCCTTGTTTTCAAAACTTATAAAATAATAATTAAAAAAATAAAAAAATTCGTAAATTAGTAATAAAATATATTATGCATTATACAAAAAATTCAGTTAAAAAACAACAAAAATAATGTCAGAAAGAAGAAAACAGCAAAAAAAGAAAAAACTGCAGTTAAATGCATAATATTATGCACGTTTTTGATTTTATTGCATGCATATGTGCAATTATTGCAGTTCTTCCAGCGCATAGATTTAAGTTAATATTTCAGTTCATTTTTATTTGCATCCAAATGTGCAAATTTCTCAGAAAACATGCACACATGTGTGCAACATTTTTATAGGATAACACACTGGCTAAAAGTAGGGACCTAATTTATAAAAAAAAAGTTTTGAAAATTTTAAACCCGCCCCCTATTTTATTACTTCCGCCTTTTTTTTAAAAAAAAAAGTGCTTTCGTTCATAAAAAAAAAATTCTAAAATCTGGAAATAATGTCAGGATTGTACGGAAATCAAAAAAATTAGTTGCATACATTTATGCAATTATTACTGATAATTGCATATATGTATGCAACTTTTCCGTAAGCTGTGTTCGGATTAAAATCTGAAAATAAACCTGCACAAATGTGTGCAAGTATTTGAAATATTTGCACACATGTATGCACGTATTTGCATGAAGAAAAATCAACGAAGATGAATGTAGTGAAAAATAAGCACGGATGTATGCAGGGAAATGATATATGTGCATACTATTATGCATTTAACTGGAAATTTCATTTTTTTTTTCTATTTTTTTGATTTTTGACGCCTTGTTTGATGATTTTTTGTTCTGGATTTTTTAGCGTTTACATGTTTTATTTAAATACGAATTTACATGAGTTTTTAACATTTTTTTAATATTTTTTTGATGAATTTTCAGAAAATGGGGACCTAATTTACAATAAGTTTATGACCGGTTTTTTTTTCTATTTTGAAACTATAACAGGGACCTGTAAAAAACGCACCCTATTTATAATTTGGATGTTATGAATGCTTTGCCATGACTGAATGGGTGTTATGGCTTCCATAGGTGAATGGTTTAATGGTTTAAAGTAAAGGATATCACTGTCCGATGTAGGGAAGATAAGGTTGAGTTCTTCTCTAGTGTTGTGGGTAGATTAGTATGTTTATCTATCCTTTCTCATATACTTTATTATTGAAGTTTGTTAGTTGTTTTACCGCTCACTAAGACTATTGTCTGACTCAAGGTTTTATGTCTCCCCTTATTACGTTGGGCTGTTCATCCAATTGTGGATGGGAAAACTAAGTAGCACGTTACAGGTGATTAGTGAGGACGATGCTGCTGTGCGGAGGCAAGCAGGAGGCTGGCGTACCAGTTTTATTATTGTCTGGTATTTCTGTTTTCGCTGTTTAAGTACTATATGAGTGTTGTAGTGAGGACTTATATACAAGCTTTGGTACCAGTTGGATAACCTTTCATGACGTTGAGAAAGTTTTTCTAAATGCCTCATTACTATTACATGTTGTATATGTGCTATTATATTTTTATCCTTGTGCTGTAAGTTCTACGACAAGTTTCGATGTCATTTACTTACTCTGATGATTGTCCGTAGCTGCCTTGCACACCCTTCAGCGCATTATTCCTCTTGTTTAGTTGGGGGTTATGGGTGGTCGTCACATTTGGTATCAGAGCTCTGATTAACGATTTTAGCCAAAGTTCTAAGACTAATCACATAAGAGAGACGTACTTGTAGTTTTCAGTTGGATGCTAACTATATATATTAGCATATATAGTAATAACGGTTGTTTTCCTTTAGCAATTTTTCTTGGAAGTGGCTAATTATTCTAAATTGCAGATTTAGAATGAGTAGACGACCATCAAGACATGCTGCTAGGGGATCTAATACTAGAGGGGGAAATGGTGGCGAACCAGACTACCCAGCCATGTTCGAGGCCATGGCGGCAGTGATCACGAATAAGGTTCCCGCTCCAATGGCGGCTACAGTTGATGTAGGAGTTCCAGTGGCTAGAGCTGTAGAATTTGCAAAGTTATGCAAAGACTTTTATTCATTGGGAGGAAAACAATTCAAGGGCACTGAACCTGTTAAAGAAATCCAGAAGTGGATGGACACTTGTGTTAGGATCTTCGAGGACTTGGGCATTGATGATGAAACAAAAAGAAAGCTTGCATCAAGGCAGTTAGAGGGCAGAGAATGGACTGGTGGAATTCTGTCACACTTGAGACTACTGAAGAGGATATTTCATAGGAGCTAGTCCAAGCTAAGTTTGAAGTGAAGTTTTATCTCCACCATGCAAAAGTCTATCCTGTTTAAGAGATTCGTGGAGCTTAAGCAGAATGGTCGGCCAGTTCTTCACTACATTTCTGACTTCGAGGCTTGTTGAAGTATGCTCATTCATATGTGGATACTGTAACAACCCGTGTTTTTAATAACATGTTATAACGTAAATCAAGGCAGAATTAAATTGTAAAATCTGAATCAAGGGAAACGGGCTATGCCATTGCGTTCGTCTCGGAAAAATACGCGAAATAGAGTCCGAAATTTTGTAAATCGGAGTCCGTATGACCAAGAAAAAGCCCGACGAAGTTTTCAGAATTTCAAGGCCCGAAAACAGTTCAAATTCGGATTCAAAATTCGAATTCAAACGAAAACAGATAGGCGGGATTTTTCCCGCCCAAGAAGGGTCGACACAGGGGTCGACACCAGTGTTGACCCCCCCCAAGTGGGTCGACACCCATGTCGACCCAGGGGTCGACCCCTTCCCCCGGGTGGCCAAGTGGCCTGGTGTGCCTACTTTGAGTTTGGGTCAGGTCTGGTGGTTAATGACTGGATTTGATGGCTCGGATTGAATCTAAGGTTAATCCTATGGCTAATACTATCCTAATCTTCTATAAAAAAGACCCCTAAGGCTAGCCTAAATCACCATTATTCAACCCTACAACTAAACTATGTCAAATTTGTTCCTCTCATGGCCTCCACTCTCATGCTAAAATTTCTAAGTTTATTTATATGAGAGATTTTGAGTTCATACAAGTGTTTTCAAGCTTGTATGAGTGTTCTTAATTTGCAATCAAGTCAAGTTGCAACATTTCTATTACGAAGCAAGGGTTTTTATTGATTTGGCTCAAGGGTTTTTCATTTGGAGCTTTCATATTTGGGTGATTGCATAAGGGCTTCGTCTCAATCTTTATAATAAATATTCATTTGTGTCTTCATAGCATTGTAAGCCCTTTTCTACTTTCTTTTTGAACTATAAAGTTAAATGAATGATGAAAGTTTGGGTTGATCATTATGATATGCAAGTTTGGTTGATCGTTATGTTATGCAAGTTGGTTTAATCATTATGTATGACACATGTTGCTATGTTATGCAAGTTTGGGTTGATCATTATACACATGTTATCATGTTATGCAAGTTAAACTTGAGTTTGTGAGCTTAAAGCTTCAAGCTTTATATTAAAGGTTGCATTTTGGCAACATGGAAGTTGTCATATCCCTTATGATAACTTGCATGTGGGGCTAAATGCGAACTCCTAGCAACTTCTACATGTCATTTATCACCATGTATTACTTATATGCTAAATTTGGTTTTATGCATACTTTTGAAGCCTAATAATGCAATATGCAAGTATATGAACATATGTACATTTCATATGCCACCATGTTAACTTGTGGCTTCAACACCTTTAGGTCATGATTATGCCAAGTTCCCTATTTTATCCTTTATGCGTTGTTGCGATTATGTAAACGATGGGATTACGTTGGGGTTGGGTAACATTATGACATGAACATGGTTTTTATAAAATGACGTGATATGTTAGCTTGTAACTATGTTTTGGAAACATAATGGGCATGACACTTAGAAAATATAAGTGTGGCCAACTCGAGGTTGGGTTGAGTTTGTAGCATAAATCTACCCGGACCCTCCCGGCTTAACTAGTGGCTACAAACAATAGGACCCAATGTGAGAAGTTGGTTATGTTGTGCTCGAACCCGAGGTTAGACCAAGTTGTGGTATAAATCTACCCGGACCCGCCCGGCTTAACTAGTAACCACAACAAGGTCTAATGTGAGAGGTTAAAGCACATTAAGTTAATTAATGCCACCTGATTAGGGTTAAGTCATGGTCCACTTGACACTTAACCAATTTGGGCTTGATGGGTTAATCGGGGTTAAGTCATGAACCTTGGGTACACTTAACCAATTTAATCCACGTTTGGATCGGGTTAACCACATTTAACCCGTTAAGAAACCCTAGTTGCGTGGTCCTTTTCAGCGGTAACCCTCTTGATAGTATCATGATACCCTAGGGACTAGGCTAGGGTGGGGCACGATTACTGGGCTGACATGTAAGCGACCAAAACGACGGCTGAGTAGGTACGCCGGTGTGGGTCCAGGCGGACTATGGTCGTGCACATAGTCCGGAGTTGGAAAATCAGGCACGAGTACCAGTAGATCTAGACTGCGCATGCTTGATTTGTGTCCGAGGTTGACACCCTAGGACTTGATACACCCTAGGGTGGACCTAGCGCAGTTTAACTACATTTCATGTTTGGGCCGTATGACACCGACACTTGACGAGTTAGGCTTATAGGGAGCCGATCAACTAGACCGTGTAGTTGGACCTTGATTTAGGTCACCTCATGATATTGGGCCAAGCTTGGGCCAAGGGATCAATTCTTGTTTTTACTTGACATGTTAGAATGCTAGTACACCCGTGGTGCAAAACTTAACCTCGATTATGCGATGACAACTTTATCTATCTTGTTAGTTAATCATCATGCCAGTATGTTGTTATCCTTATGTTCATCTCAGCTTCTCATGCCAGTTAACTTTACTAGTTCATGGACTGATAGTAGTTAGGTCTTACCAGTCTTTTTGACTGACCTGTTTTCTTTCGCCTCTTTTCTTCCGTTTCCCCCCCAGGTCCTCAGGGTGGGAACATTGGAGCTTAGCTTGGATCTTTATAGCTTGCTTACTGGATTTGCTCATGTACGGTTTTGGACATTGAGCTAGCTATGGTTTATCACTTCACTTTGGGGATAGTACTTTATGTATTTCAGTTTTTCAGTTTATGTTTTTTTCTAGACTTTGTTTGTTGGAAAATAATGACCAAGTACTTTGTTGTAATTTGACTATGGTTTTTGAAATGCTAGTTTGATCCGCTGCTTTATTTACTCTGTTTTACTTACATGTTCTGTCTTGTGATATCTGCATGCATGTTTACCTTGTTTAACGCCCCTCCAAAGCCAGTGTACTTGCAAGAGTTACCTTGGAGGAGGTGGGGTGTTACAGATACTCCTTATCAAAAGAACGAGAAGTTTGTCTTGGGGTTGGATGAATATCTTGGGAATCAGCTTGTGGATCACCTCGATGATATCTTTGAGAAGATCATCGAGAAGGCTTTGAGGCATGAAAGTCTGTTTCCTAAGAAGATGTCTATTGTTGCACCTTAGGAAGAACAGAAGCCACGGTAGGGTGGTAATAATAAGAAGAAGTAGCAGCAACAATAGAAAGGGAAGAATGGCCAAAAGTAGCCAAAGAGTGAGGTGGTTTGCTTTAACTGCCAACAGAAAGGTCATTTTGCTAGTGAATGCAAGAATCCTAAAGCTGAAAAGAAGTGCTTCAAGTGTGGAAAGTCTGGGCATGAGAAGAAAGATTGTCCAGTATCATCTAAGGGAAAGCAGGCTGTGAAGCTATTTGCTTTGGAAGTCGTGCCAACTTCTTCAAGAGCTCCTACTGTAGAGGAGAAGAGAAAGGGTGTTATGGTGCAAGGTACTCTTTTTGTAAATGGTGTTTCAGTTTGAGTTTTGTTTGATACTGGAGCTTCACACTCATTCATTTGCAATGAGCTTGTTTATCGCTTGGGTTTGGAACCCGAGATTCGTGATTGACCATTGATTGTGACCAATCCAGAAAGGGGTTCGGCCAATTTGTGCATGATTTGGCGTGGTTTAGTGTTATCGAGTCATGGTTGCTCTTTTGTGTGTGATTGGTTTGTTCTTAACTTCACTGGGTATGGGATCATCTTGGGCATGGATTGGCTCAAGAGGTATGCGGCAAGGGTGAATTGTGAGAAGCTAGAGGTAAGGTTCGTGGATGTGGAAGGGAAAAAGGTGTTGATTAGATGTAAGCACGAAGATGGGGTCTTCCTGAGTTATCTATAATCGCCCGAAATTCGACAAGAAGACCTGTCATCAGTGTTGATCGCTAACGAGTATGTAGATGTCTTTGACAGGTCAAAGGGTCGCCGTCGCATCGTGAGATCGAGTTCAGGATCGATTTGGTTGAAGGTACTAGACCAATCGTTATGCCTCTTAGGAGGATGGCGCCTAAGGAACAGCAAGAGTTGGAGGTTGTTAGACCCAAAAGTGGTTCTAACACCCAAATTGTTTTGAAACAAGATAAAATAAGACAGAAATAAAAATGAACACACAAGATTTATAGTGGTTCGGCGAACAAATGCCTACGTCCACTTCTTCTTTACCATATTCAATAATTCAGTTGCAAATACAATGATAGATTCACTCACAACTCACTTTTGTTCACTCAATTGACTAAAACAAGAAATAAAAGATGATTTGGATTTTCCGGGAGTAATGAAGTTCAGATGTTGGAGGTGATTGAATTCTTTTTGTGTTGAAAAAAGATCCTTCTCTTTGTCTCCAGATGGGGTATTTATAGGTGTGAATTTGCCTGAGATTCAATCCGGGTCGGACCACGTGTTATCCATCGCACTCCCTTCGGGTTCGGATGAACTATCAAGCTGACAACACATCAAAGAGATGAACGTTAGGGGTAGGAATCAGTCATAGCCGGTCCGGTTCTCCAGGCGATATCACAGGAGATTAACCTGGATCATGGGTGCGGGTCGGAAGCGTGCAGGTTGGGGGTTCGGATCGGAATACCCGATCCGAACCGGAGTGGCTTGGACGTCTCTCCTTCTCTAATCATACTCCGCTCCGCTCCGCTCCAGCGTCGTGGCAAGCAGATGGCTTTCCGATCCATTTGAGATTTATTCGCCTTCCGATCCGATCAGATATGCTTTGCCAATTTATCCAGTAAGAGACATCCGATCCGAACAGAGAACTCTATCCGATCCGAACCAATATGCTGCTATCAATCTGAATTGTGGTGTTTTCTTCCAATCCGAACCGAAGTCTTATAACTTAAAATACTCTTCAATGGTTGGTTTCTTGGCTTTGTGTTGCCTAGTTCACAAAGTAGGCTAACATTTTGCCCCCTCAAAGGATGCTTCTGTTGTACAAAGCGTGCTTTGACGTTGTTTAAATGCTAGTTCTTGAATCAGAATAGTCAGGAGTAATGCACAGATTTCCATTCGGTTCGGCGTCCGACCCGAGCACATTTTCTTCATTTCTGAGCAAATTTGGAAACTCTTTTCGCCATGTAATGCTTCTTGCGGGTATGCTCTTCCTTTGCTCTCCTTCTCTTCAATTCGAGTCGGATGCTAAATCAACGTGTGAAATTTCCACTCGGTTCGGATTCCGATCCGAAGCGTTTTCGTGGATTTAGGTTCTTGGACGTTGGGCCTTCAGACAAAGTCGTGCTATTGGGCCTTCACTCCGGTCCGAACGGGTGAGACAGAATAGGAATACGAGGAGTCAACACCATTCCTTATATAAATTCACTACTGCCTTCATACTTTTCTCCTTCTTTTCTGTTGCCGCTCCCAACCTTAGTATTGAAAACGTCAGAAACTTGAATATTCTGAAACTATTCCTCGTAGATTTCTTAAATCGAACACATAGGTAGCTCTTTAATCTCGAATGGCTTCATAGTAACTGCTCTTGATTTCAATTTGTGTTGGATTGGGATGGTTTAGTCACAGGCTTCGCTTGAACTCCACGTCGTTACTGGTGGATGCGCCATCACTTCGAGGCGTTGCGAGGCTGGAGAGGGCAAATATTTGCCCTTAACGGTAGCTTTGGTGATAAAACGGATTCGTTTGCGAGTAGGGGGGAAAGAGGAAGAAGATGAGGAGCGCGGTGACAAATTGGAGCTGGTTCGGGTAGAAGACGAAGGAGCGGAAAGGAAGGAGAAGGATAGGGGATCGGTTCGGGTTTAATACTTTAGAAAGACAGGAAGGAAAGAAAACGTCGGTTCGGGTCGGAGAAGTGATTGCGATAAGAGGTTGAAGTAAATGGTCCGGTTAAGCGATACTGGTTCGGTTCGGATCGGGCCACCCGATCCGATCAGATCAGTCCTGCTTCCGAACCCGTTGCTTCCCTTGTCTTGAACTGATCTTGCTTTAATGAGGCATCCGAACCGACTGTTATCCGCATTTGTATTGAGCCAGTCGTCATATGCATATCCGAACCGAACCGAACGTATCAAACTTGGCACATAAAGACTACCCAACTAATTCAACTAACACTTACTCTAGACGAATATGCTTCGCGGACAGTTAGGATAGTGCCTTGTGAACATAAACGAGAATTAAGAACAACGCTGACTATCACCTTCTCTTTAAAGCTTCGTCTTACATTGCTGTACTTTTATTTTGTATTTCCCACATTTTCTGCACACACTTTAGCTCACACACATACACAAAAAAGGGGGACACGGGATAATTTACTCTAATCCGTGCTATTGCTTCTTCAATAGTTTCATGACAATGATGCCCAGACGCTCTTCTCGTCTAGCTGAGAGGAAAGAAGCTCCGGAAACTTCCAACAAAACCACTCTTGAGGATATACCTTCTTCATCTGACCCAGAATGGGACAGTGAGGGTCCGGATTACGGAGTTGGTCATCGGGAAAGTGACGAAATGTCTTCAGAAAATGAAGTTTCCCTGGGCTTTGAGGAGGAAGGAGGGATCGGTGACAATCGAGCACCCGATGAATTTGACTCAGCCATTATATTGGAGTCACCTCCAGATTCCGTAGAATCGACAATTGACAACGACCGACTTGTGAGAATTTGCTTGAAGTATGGAATAATGAAGAGAGACACTTTAGTGCCCTCACGTTCTGACCGTCCCCATAACCCTCCAGAAGGATATATGACGGTTACTCGACTGATGTGCATGGTTGGCGCCATTCCTCCATTCTCGCCTTTCATCGTTGACTTCTTAAGACAAATGCGGATTGCCCCCATGCAGTTGCATCCCAATTCATATGCCTATCTGCATACCTTATTCATAGCATATCGTGAAATTCTAGGCGTAGAGCTCACGTTCGATGATGTTCATTTCTTCTATAATTTCAAACATCGGACTAGAGAAACCCCTTCTTTCTGTTACTTTGAATCAGTCCCAAAGAGGAAGATAATCTCTACGCCGTTTAGCAGTAAAGCTGGAGATTCCAGACTAGAGTGGTTTTATATAAAGCAACAGTCTGGATGCGCCAGGAGATGGACAAAATCAAGTAAAGCATTGATTTTCTGAACCCGGACTCTATACACTTGAATCATCACTCTGACCTGTTTTCCTTTTTTGTTTGCAGTCGACAATCCCAAACAGATATCAGACCAAGTGTTCTTTGATCGAATGCACCGTCTTCTCAATGGCGACCAAAAATTCCTGACTATTGACGAGGTCCTTAAAGATGAGTACCTTCATTTTCACGGGCTGCTATCCGTTTTCCATAGCATCGGTCATGGGACGGTCCCTTATGCATATATTCCTCCAGTGGAAACAGTTCCAGAAATAGGAGAAGGCTCGGGAATTCCTGCAGCTCCTCTTCAAACTTCACCTTCTCCCTCTTCCACACAAGATGACGAACTGGCTAATCTGGCCGAAAAACATCGTGAAGGGTATATTGCCCCCGAGGAAACTACTTCTCCAGATAAGTCAAAGTCTTCCCAAGTGTCGCCACTTCGCGCTTCCGAAGGGGATGTTCCTAGCACTGACGAGCACATATTTCAGGGTTTGGGGGATCTCCCCTTACCCGAGACTATATATACTTCAGAAGATTTCAGGAAGGACCCTTTAGTCTTCACTTCTTCTGAAGAAACTACTCCTGCTAAGGCCAAAGAGCCTGCCCGCACCAGTCTAGCTTCAGACTCGGGTTGGTTGGGGGGACACACACACCACTTAGGATGCACTTTATACCACAGCATTAGCATTCATTGCACTTCTTTCTCCATGAATCCATTGATTCTAAACTTCGCTTATTTTATCGTGCAGGCACAATGTCTCGGTCCTATTATGATATAAGAAAGCTTCGTCGCAGCATGTCCAATCCTCCTCAGGATGCCGAGTATGATCGCCGGGATGACCGTGGTAGGGAGGAAAGAAGGCCCTATGATTCCTATCGATCTCGACTCTCACGCTCCCGCTCACCAGTTCGACCGGAACAAGAAAAACACAAGAGCTATCAAGGTCGTAGGGAGGAGGATAGACCACAATCCAGGGATTCCACTTCCTCCCATGAAAAGCGGAGTAGAGAGAAAACTCCTCCAAAGGAAACTGGGTCTAGAAGTAAGCAAAAAGTCCCTGCTACTAAACGACCTAGGACAGACAAGGGTTCTACAGAATCTTCTTCAGGAAGGGACACTGAACTAACAATCCTCGCCCCTCCTCCACCAGATGCGGGAACTGCAGTAAGGCTGGCATATTTAAAGGAGCAATTTCCCGAGCACTACTTCGAGACTCTGACCTTTCTACCTACCCTTGAACCTATTTCTTCTAATTGGGCAGAGGAGGCCAAGGCAAAAATCGATTTGGTGGAAAAACAATATACCGAGATGTTCAAGTATTCCCGCACTCTTTCTAGAATCATCCGCACTCTAATGACAAATGCTGACTCAATGCAAAAGACCGCAGAGGAGGATGCTAAGGCCTTAAAAACCTTAGGAAAAAACTTAGAAGACACTCAAGTTCAACTAGCTGTCGCTCAAAAGAACGCTTCTAACTTCAAACAACAGTTTGAGGACATGCAAAAGCGCTATCATGATTTGCTTGAATCCCACACTCAGGAGCGTTCTGAGTTGAAGAAACAAGCTGACGAGGCCAAATCAGAGGCTGCTAAGACACGCCTTGCTTATGCTGAGCTTGAGCAGAAAAACGCCGAGTTAGCGAAAAGGAGTGCTGAGTTAGAAAAGAAAAACGCAGACTTGGCTTCAAAATGGTTAGAGGCGGAAAACAGGGCTGCTCTGGCTGAGGGCAATGTGGAATGCGCTATTAAATCTGCGGAGGAAACCCGCAAACAACTATCAGAGGCGGAGGCTGATATTCAGGGCTTCGGTGAGCTAATGATTGAATTCTTCGCGCACATTATTCATCGTCGAAACATTTCCTGGATCGAGGACTATCCATCCACTCTGGTTCAAGTGTGGAATCAAATCGTCGAGTGGGAAAAAGAAGAACTTAAGGTCGATTCCCTCGATGAAGATAAGCTGATGGAGAAATACTTGAGAGACGACGAACCGGAGCGCCTAGCTGAAGGGCGCCGTTTAATTGCTGAGGCCATGGAAGAAGAGAGGCGGAAGTCTAAACAGAAAACCGTTCCTGAAGCTGGTTCCTCTTCTTCTGCTCCTGTAACTCCCGAAGTAGAAGGGTATGATCACGAAAACCCGGGAATTCCCCGAACAACTTTGCTATCTCCTATTCCTGAAATAACTCCAGAGGTAGTAGTCACCCCCGCTGAAAAGTCTTCAGAAGGTATCCCTATCTTTTCTCCTCAATTTGTCAAGGCTACTACTACCTTTGGCTACATGACTGAACGTTCGATGAGAAATCCTTTGCTCTCGCCTGAGTTGATAACCAATGTTTCTCATTTTGTAGGCGTTGAATCATCCGCAAAGACAGATGTAGCTCAAGGAGCTACCGTTGGGACAAAGCCCGCTGATAGGGTCAAAGAAGGGGAAGACAAGGCTGCTTCAACAGACCTGGGGGAAAGAAGTGAGCCAACTAAGGTCACTACTCCCCATGATGAAGAAATGATTGCAGCTTTAAAAGACGACGGAGGAGACGAGGGGCATGATGAGGAACCCGAGGTTACAATAACCGGGGAGTCAAAAAGCGCCGATAACATTACCTTGGCGGCCATGAAGGCCGATCAAGACAAGCACTTGCAATTAAAGGCTGAAGAATTAGACCCTGAGGTCCTCAAGCCCCTCGCAGTTGTGGATGCAGGTTCAAGGTTAGTTGTTAAGCTCTCAACTAGATCTATTACCGAAGAACTTGCTAAAAAATCTTCTCTTGATTCCAGTGCCCCGCCCTCCGGGAAGAAGTCTGCCGGCTCCAGTACTACATCTTCAGGGAAAAAGAAATCAAAACGAATCTTGACTGAAGCCGAGAAGGAAGCAAAGGACGCGGAAAAAGCTGCCAAAAAATCGAAGGCTCATCCCAAACCCAAATAGTGGGTTCCCCTGTGTCCTTTTAGCCTCTTTGTAAACCAATAAGTGCTGCTACAACAGCAGCCTCCGCACTTTCTTTTTTAGTTATTTCCCTGTACAAATTCATTCATTTGTAAATAAAGATAATTCACTTTTTGCAATGTTTATCTGTTAGCAGTTCTGCACTTATGTAAAAATGCATGTCTATAGTTATGAAACAAAGTTGGGGAGAGGGGAGATATGTGTTTGTATATGTGTCCCCAGTCAACCTCAATAAGTTATTCAATGCTCAGCTATGCAATCTGAATGCTCCCGATTCTCTAACGGGATGGCATTTCCTGTGTCATCAATACCTGTTGTTTTTCCTGGCATTTTTTTATACTCTCTCTCATTCTCTTGAGAGTTAGAGTTCGAGTTCAGTTATTTGTTTATTCCCCGGTCGTTCAACGGGAAAAGATTTCTTTATCGGCGCTCGGTCGGAGACGCTTTTATACTCTCTTTCTCTCTGGAAAGTTAGAGTTCGGAGTTGAACCTCTTTCTCAGCGCTCAGTCGGAGACGCTTTTATACTCTCTCTCTTTCTCTGGAGAGTTAGAGTTCGGAGTTGAACCTCTTTCTCAGCGCTCAGTCGGAGACGCTTTTATACTCTCTCTCTTTCTCTGGAGAGTTAGAGTTCAGAATAGAATTTCTTTTTCAGCGCTCAGTCTGAGACGCTTTTATACTCTCTCTCTTTCTCTGGAGAGTTAGAGTCAGAATGTCGTTTTCTCATTCTTTTACGTCTTATTGCACAAATAATCATTGTGCTTCTTTTTATGTCCAGACTGTTTTCAACCTTTTTTAGGCTCTTAGTTATCCTGTATTTTATAATCACAACAGAACAACTAATGAATGTAAATGCATAAAAGTAAATAACACACAATATTTTTATAGTGGTTCGGCTAAATCGTAGCCTACGTCCACTTTATAGTCCTTTATTCATATCATCAGATTTTCCCAAGGCAAAGCATGTCTTGTTACAGAATCCACAGTAAAAATAACAAAAAATATAGCATTTCTAATCCAAATATCGCATTAAGTGTTGGGCATTCCATGCTCGAGGAACTTATTCGCCATCTACGGTCGTTAACTTGAAGGTTCCTTTTTCAAGTTTCCGTCGGATGACAAAGGGTCCTTCCCATTTTGGGCCGAGGTGAGGAAGGGATGGAAAAACTCTCTTTAGCACCAAATCTCCTGGTTCAAAAGTCCTGAGACGAACTTTTTTATCATAATAGCGTGCCATCTGACGCCGATGTCTCGCTGCACGCAAGTATGCTTCGTCCCTTTTCTCTTCGATTTCATCAAGAGACTCAAGTAAAAGTGCCTGATTCGTCATCGGGTCATAATACGTCACCCTGTGGGAAGGAACTTCCAGTTCAACTGGAATTACTGCTTCTGAGCCAAAGGAGAGAGAGAAAGGGGTATGACCGGTAGCTGTTTTGAACGTTGTTCGGTATGCCCACAAGGCTAGGGGCAATTCATCAACCCATTTTGCCTTTGCACGCTCTAATCGCTTCTTGAGGATGGATTTTATTACCTTGTTTATCGCCTCTACTTGCCCATTAGATTGTGGATAGGCAACTGCAATATATCGTTTGTCTATCTTATATTTCTGGCAAAAATTTCTGAATTCAGTGCTATCAAATTGGGTCCCGTTGTCAGTAACAATCGTCCTTGGGATTCCGAATCGGCATATAATATTTCTGACCACAAAACTTATCACCTTTCTTGTGGTGATCTTAGTCAAGGGCTCAGCTTCCACCCACTTTGTGAAATAATCCACGGCTACTATGGCATACTTAGCCCCTCCTTTAGCAATCGGTAACACTCCAATGATATCGATTCCCCATGTGGCAAATGGCCAAGGACTCACCATCGATTTAAGCTGGGTTGACGGTGCCCTGGGGATTTTGGCGAATCTCTAGCACTTATCGCAGCGTCGTGAATAATCAGCTGCATCTTTGTTGATTGTAGGCCAGAAGTATCCGTACCGCAATATTTTCTTTGCTAAAGTTTGACCTCCTGTATGATCTCCACACTCACCTTCGTGCACTTCTCTCAGTACACGCTTGATGTCGTCGTGTGCGATACATCGTAACAGGGGCATAGAAAATCCTTGTCTATAGAGAGTATCGTCTTGCATAGCATATCTGGCAGCTTTGCGAACTACAGCTCTTTTCTCACTTTTCTTCGATGGGAGTGTCCCATTCTTAAGGAAACTCTTGATTGGAGTCATCCATGACTCCTTCTCTGGTTCCGCTTCAAGAACGAATTCAATTTCCATTGACTCAAAGCTTGGCGACTCCAACGTTTCAATTGGAATTACCTCAGTCTCTCCTGGATTGTCGGAACTAGCCAATTTTGCTAGTCTATCCGCTTTCTGGTTTTCTACTCTGGGAATATGTGTTATGTTGTACCGCTCTAAGCTATTTAATAGCTCTTTCACTTTCTTGAGGTAAGCGACAAGTCGAGGTCCTCGAGCCGCGAATTCCTCTCGCACTTGACAAACAACAATCTTAGAGTCACAAAATATGTCCATCATTTTTACTCCGAGGTCTTTAGCGAGTTTCAGCCCGGCAATCAGGGCTTCATACTCAGAGTCATTGTTTGTTGCCGAAAATTCTAACCGCAGGGCGTAATATAACGACCGTCCCTCGGGAGTGACTAAGACAATTCCAACTCCGGATCTTCGGTCATTTTTAGCTCCATCTGTATATAATTTCCACGAATTCATCTCTAGCTTATCCTCGGATTTGACCACTCGGTCATTGATTATTTCTTCCTCTGGAATGGTGAACTCCGCAATAAAGTCTGCTAGAGCTTGCCCCCTGATTGACTTTCGTGGTTGAAAATTCAAATCAAACTGGCTTAGTTCTATGTTCCATTTGATCAACCTTCCCGACGCTTCGGGTCTCTGCAACACCTGTCTTAACGGCTGATCGGTGTATATGGTTATTGGATGGGCTTGGAAGTAGTGACGAAGTTTTCGGGATGCAATCAGGAGGCTGTAAGCAAGCTTCTCGATCTTTGGGTAGTTGCGCTCTGCCGCTGCTAATTTCTTACTTACATAGTATACTGGCCTTTGTACTTTGTCTTCTTCTCGAACCAGGGCTGTGCTGACAGCGTGAGCCGAGACTGCTAGATAAACAAATAATTCTTCGTGATCTACGGGCTTTGATAAGATTGGCGGTTTCTCTAACAGCTCTAACAGATTTTGAAAGGCCTCGACACAATCGGGAGTCCACTGGAAGTTCTTCTTTCCCCTTTTTATCAAATCAAAAAACGGAACACATTTATCGGTGGCTTTGGAGATGAATCTACTCAGCGCCGCTACCTTCCCTGCCAGACTTTGGACATCTTTAATTTTCCTTGGTTCTTCAATGTTTCTAATCGCTGCTATCTGGTTAGGGTTGATCTCGATTCCTCGGGAACTCACAATGAAGCCAAGGAACTTTCCCGATGCCACTCCAAATGAACATTTTAAAGGATTCAATTTCATACGGTATTTTCGCAAGATACCAAACATTTCCGCTAAGTCTTGCGTATGACTGGAAGACTACTTTGATTTAACAAGCATATCATCCACATAAACTTCCATAGTTTTTCCTATTTGATCATAAAACATTCTATTTACCAACCGCTGATAAGTAGCTCCAGCGTTTTTTAATCCGAACGGCATTACAACATAACAATATAACCCCAAATTCGTAATGAAACTTGTATGCTCTTGGTCTGGTACATGCATAGGAATTTGATTGTATCCAGAGTATGCATCCATGAAAGAGAGAAGTTCATGACCTGCTGTCGAGTCTACAAGCTGGTCAATCCTGGAAAGTGGGAAACTATCTTTTGGGCAAGCCTTATTTAAATCTGAAAAGTCAATACAAGTTCGCCACTTTCCGTTTGGCTTTTTTACCAAGACAGGATTCGATATCCAGTTGGGATAAGTCGAATCTCGAATAAATCCATTTTGCTTCAATTTCTCTACTTCCTCTTTGAGAGCAGCCGACCTCTCTGGGCCCAGCATGCGTCTCTTTTGCTTCACAGGCGGATGCTTCGGATTTACATTCAATTTGTGACTGATAATGGAAGGCGATATCCCACACATGTCAGCATGGGTCCAGGCGAACACATCTAAGTTTGCCTTCAAGAAGTCCGTCAGCTCTTCAGCACGACGTGGATCCAATTGGGAACCAATCTTCAAAACTTTCGTCGGATCAGCTTTATCAACAGGAATTTCCACTGTCGCTTCATTAGGAGTTGCATTCCTAGCCTCTGGTTCCTCGTCTTTTCTAGGATCCAGATCTTCAGGCGTTCCTTTGGGCAACTCCCTTGGGTTCAATCTCTCTAATTGCTATGCCGAGTCCCCCTTTGAGGGAGATGAGGCATCCTTACTCTCAGCATTAACTCCTTTCATCAACATCTTCAGTTCGGCCACATAGCAGGCCCGTCCGGAAACCTGATCCCCTCTTATTACTCCAGTCCCAGCTTCGGTTGGGAACTTTAGTAACAAGCACCAAGGGGCGATACAAACTCTAAATTCAGCGAGGGCAGGTCTCCCTAAAAATGCGTTATATGGCGAATCTACGTCCAATACTACGAACTGAAGCATTCGCACTCTTCTACGTTCTCCTTGCCCTAGGGTCACGGGCAACTCTATATATCCCATGGGAGCTGTCGTCGCTCCGTTGAAGCCTCTAATCCATCCTTCACAAGGTTTCAGATCTTCGGGCTCAAGCTTCATCTGATCAAATGACTTCTTGAACAAAATATTAACGGAACTTCCGTTGTCTACTAATACCTTATGGACCAAGGCCGGCCCAATGGTGGTAGTAATAACCAACGGATCATTGGTGGGAGATTGTATCCCCGTGGTGTCTCGGCTGCGAAATACCACGTCGTCGAACATGGTTTTTTGTTGTTTTATGGGGGTGACATCTTCCAAATCGTCACCTTCATTCACATCTAGATGCTTGGCAGCATTCACATATTGGTTCATTGACCTAAAACTTCGGATTGCCGGGTGAGGTCCGCCTACTATGGAGTTGATGACGATCCCTTTACCTTTCTGCTGCGCGGTAGGCTTAGGAGCAGGTAGGATCTGCTTTGGAGCCTGCTCTCCTTGCCCACTGTCCCTCGGGGCAACCTTGTACTCATCCAACTTTCCTTCACGCAGCAGCTTTTCAATTACATCCCTCAAATGCCGACACTCATTGGTCGAATGTCCATGTGTTCCGTGAAACAAGCAAAATTTCCCTGTCGCCATTTCTTTCTCGGTCGAATCACGAGGTGGCGGTCTTTTGTACTGCAACACATTGTACGTATCCAGGTAAATATTTTCCAGGGTGTCATTCAATGGCGTATAGTTCTCGTAGTTCTGGAATCGGGGCCTTTTGTTAGGGTCGCTTCCCCTATTTCTGTTTCTCCTGTTACCGTTCGAATTACGGTTGTTGTTGTTTCCCCCGTTTCCAGTATTGCTGTTTCCACCCTTGTTTCCTACATTTACTTCAACCTTGCCAGAACTTTCCCCAGACTGCTTCACGGCAATATTACTCTGCACATTCTCCTTTGAAGCTGTCTCAGACTTTCTCTTCCGGTTTGCCCTGGCCTCCTCTCGTCTTAAATAAATATCGGCTTTTTCGTAGAATATCGCCCTTGTGGGGGGTGTCTTCCCAGAAAGGTAGTCTCCAAACTCAGATTCAGGATCGACTCCTTCCTTCAATGCCATCAGAATAGTGGGCTCATGCGGGTCACTGACCTCAGTTACAGCTTGGTTAAAACGATCTAAATATGCCCTTAAAGACTCTCCTGGTGCCTGTTTGATCCTCGACAATTCAATAACACTCTTCGACTTTCGGGCATGTAGTCGGAACTGGTTCATGAAACGCTCGCTTAGTTCTTTGTAATTAGAAATTGAACGAGGAGGAAGTCGGGTAAACCAGAATAATGCCACATCTTCTAGATAGATTGGGAATGCTTTGCACTTCACTTCGTCAGGGGCAGCAACGGCGTTCATGAGCCACGAATACCGCATCAAATGCTGTCCCGGATCAGTCCTTCCGTTATATTTGTCCATCTGTGGCAAGTTAAAGCGTCGGGGAAACTGGAAGTCTAGGATATCGTCAGTGAACGGAGTATGGCTTCGCTCAATGCCATAGTCTTCATTTGTATAATTCCGGCTCTCGGACATAATTCGGCGAACCATTGCCTGTACATCGGCACTAGTTAGGGGCTGCTCAGGTTCCCTGGCCCTAGTGTCCGAGTTCCTTCTGGGCTCATGCTCAGGAGATGCCCTTCTTCTTCGAGCTGCCTCTGCTCGATTCCGTTCCCTGTGTTCCCGGTCGATCTCGGGAAGAGGGGATTGGAGTCTTTGCCCCCGAGTGGGGTCATCGTTTCCTAACGCTCGTGCAATATCCTCGCGAGATCCCAAAGATCCAAACGTTAGCTGCTCCACGTTCTGAGGTCGTTCGAGTGGCCTTCGTTCACGGGGCCTCTCTTCCTCGGAAGATGAAGATTGATCTACGGGTGTGTGACGAACCGGTGATGGAGTTCTCTGCCGGCGGAGCTCATTGATCTCCCGACTCATGAGCCTCATATTTTCCTGCATCATGAGATTAGTGCGCTCATGAACTCTCATAGCTTCCCTCGTGCTCTCAAGCATATCAAGCAAGCGCGAGAAATCTCCTTGAGTGATGGGAGCAGATGGATTGACCTGATCTCCAACCCTGGCAGCTGGAATTGGAGCATTCGTGGGGACTCGAGTAGATGTTCCAGCTTCACCAAGCATCGGGTCGGATCGGAGGTAGGAAGTCGGGTCGGATCGGAGCTGGGGTGCCTGGTCGGATCGGTGTGCAGCGAGCAACTCTGGTCGGTTCAGATTGGGGGAGTGCACTGCTTCAGGGTCTCCTACCCGGATCGGATCGGAGCTCTCCCCTTGCTGTCGGTTCGGATTTCCTGCATTGATTCTTCCTGCTGCTGAACTCTGCCCCCGAGACCTTGTTACAACAGCATGCTGCTGATCTTCGCCAGCTCCATTTCCTTGAACAGACTGAACTTCCTTGCCTTTTCCTTTGGCCATGAATCTTTGACAATTACTTCAACGAATGTAAGAAAGCGGAGAAACTTAAGGATTCACTTCTTTGAACTCAACGGTCCAAAAAGTAGAAAGAGATCCCGGAAAATAAAGAATTTAGATGAGGTTTCTCAGTGAAAGCACCAAAATGTTAGACCCAAAAGTGGTTCTAACACCCAAATTGTTTTGAAACAAGATAAAATAAGACAGAAATAAAAATGAACACACAAGATTTATAGTGGTTCGGCGAACAAATGCCTACGTCCACTTCTTCTTTACTATATTCAATAATTCAGTTGCAAATACAATGATAGATTCACTCACAACTCACTTTTGTTCACTCAATTGACTAAAACAAGAAATAAAAGATGATTTGGATTTTCCGGGAGTAATGAAGTTCGGATGTTGGAGGTGATTGAATTCTTTTTGTGTTGAAAAAAGATCCTTCTCTTTGTCTCCAGATGGGGTATTTATAGGTGTGAATTTGCCTGAGATTCAATCCGGGTCGGACCACGTGTTATCCATCGCACTCCCTTCGGGTTCGGATGAACTATCAAGCTGACAACACATCAAAGAGATGAACGTTAGGGGTAGGAATCAGTCATAGCCGGTCCGGTTCTCCAGGCGATATCACAGGAGATTAACCTGGATCATGGGTGCAGGTCGGAAGCGTGCAGGTTGGGGGTTCGGATCGGAATACCCGATCCGAACCGGAGTGTCTTGGACGTCTCTCCTTCTCTAATCATACTCCGCTCCGCTCCAGCGTCGTGGCAAGCAGATGGCTTTCCGATCCATTTGAGATTTATTCGCCTTCCGATCCGATCAGATATGCTTTGCCAATTTATCCAGTAAGAGACATCCGATCCGAACAGAGAACTCTATCCGATCCGAACCAATATGCTGCTATCAATCTGAATTGTGGTGTTTTCTTCCAATCCGAACCGAAGTCTTATAACTTAAAATACTCTTCAATGGTTGGTTTCTTGGCTTTGTGTTGCCTAGTTCACAAAGTAGGCTAACAGAGGTGCAAGATAGAGGCCATTTAGGAAAAGGATTCATTCAGAGGAGCGTATCCGAATGGGGTGCACTGGTCGTATTTGCAACCAAGGCGGATGGCTCGTTAAGATTGTGTGTGGACTATCGTGAGCTGAACAAGGTGACTAAGAAGAATAAGTATCCGTTGCCAAGGATAGATGACTTGTTTGATCAGCTTCACGAAGCCAAAGTTTTTTCTCAGATGGATATGGCAATGGGATTTCACCAGTTGAGGGTGGCTAAGGATAATGTGCCAAAGATTGCTTTTAGGACATCATCCGGTTTCTTCGAATAGTTGGTGATGCCATTCGGGTTGACTAACGCAACAGCGTATTTCGTGGATCTTATGAATAAGGTATTCAAAGATCAGTTGAATAAGTTCGTGCTTGTGTTCGTGGATGATATTCTGGTTTATTCTCGGAATGAAAAAGAACATAAGACGCACTTGAGAGTTGTGTTGGAGATTTTGCTAAAGCATCAGCTAAAGGCTAAGTTTTCCGAGTGTCACTTCTGGAAGAGTGAAGTGAGGTTCTTAGCCCTTGTTGTTTCTGGAAATGGAATAGCGGTTGACCTTGCTAAAGTGGCAGCAATCCAGGACTGTGATAGGCCTAAGAATGCGACGGATGTAAGAAGTTTCCTTTGGTTGGCTCGTTATTACCGACAGTTTATACAAGATTTCTCCAAGGTAGCTGCACCATTAACAGGATTGACGAAGAAGAACCAAGTGTTCACATGGGATGCGAAGTGTAAACAAGCGTTCGAATCCCGAAAGAGAGATTGCCGAGTGCTCCTGTGTTGACCATTCTAAGTGGGAATGAGGAGATGGTGGTGTACACCGATTCATGTGGTATTGGACTTGGAGCAGTGCTAATGCAGAAGGATAAGGTTATGGCTTACGCGAGTCGACAACTAAAGTCGCATGAGAAAAATTATCCAACTCATGACTTGGAGTTGGCGGCAACTGTGTTTGCTCTGAAGATGTGGAGACATTACCTGTTGGGAGTTCAATTCGAGTTGTTTACGGATCACAAGTCGTTAAAGTATCTTTTCCCCCAAAATGAATTGAATATTCGGCAGCAAAGATGGCTAGAGTTTTTGGCATCATATGATTTTGGTATAGCCTATGCTCTTAGCAAGGGCAACGCAGTGGCAGACGCATTGAGCCGAAGACATGCAAGTTTGGGAGCAATGTTTTCGGAATGGAAAAGCTTTGAGTATTTGGAAAGGTTTGATTTCAGGACAAGGTGCAAGCTGGAACCTAAAATGTTGGCAAGCTTATCTATAAGACCTACACTTATCGAAAGAATTGGTGAAAGCCAAAAGCGAGATGCTAAGCTTGTCGAGTTTATCCGGAAGCTAGAACCAGAAGATAAAGAGTTCGAGGTCGATCGAGAAGGTTGGCTTCGAAAACAAGGACGATTAGTTGTTCTTGATATTGATGGACTGAGAGATGATGTTCTGAGAGAATGTCATCACTCGAAGTTGGTTATTTATCCCAATGGTAATAAGAAGTATCAGGACATGAAGCGAGTCTACTACTGGGAGGGAATGAAGAGAGATATTGGAAAATTAATTTCTAAGTGCATGAACTATCAGTTAGTGAAAGATGAACAGAAGAAGCCGAGTGGTTTGCTTCCGCCATTGGAAGTTCCTACGTGGAAGTGAGAGCAAGTACCGATGTATTTTATTGATGGACTACCTAGAACCAGGGCAGGGAATGAAGGGATTTGGGTCATTGTAGATCGTTTGACCAAAAGTGCAAGGTTCATTCCTATCAAATCGACTAGGACGACGTCGAAATTGGATGAGCATTATGTGAAATGGGTAGTTCGATTCCATGGTGTCCCAGAGAGTATAGTAAGTGAACGAGATCCATTATTTACGAGTGGATTTTGGAAAAGTTTGCAAGAAGCTTTAGGAACCGAGTTGTGCCGGAGTACTGCTTACCATCCCCAAACTGACGGTCAAACCGAGAGGGTCAATCAAGTTTTGGAGGATCTCCTGAGGGCTTGTGTGATAGACTTAGACTTCGGAGGATCATGGGAGGACCATCTACATCTAGTTGAGTTTGCATATAATAATAGCTACTAATCAAGTATTGGGATGACACCATACGAGGCGTTGTATACGAGGCCATGCAATTCTCCAGCTTGTTGGTTAGAAAATGGATATAAGTTAGTACTTGGGCCAGAGATGATAAGGGAGACCTCGGATTATATCGATATTGTTCGGCAACGAATGAAAGCGGCCCAAGATTGTCAGAAAAGTTATGCTGATATGCATCGAAAAGATTTGAATTTGACGTTGGCGACATGGTTTTTGTGAAGATTTCGCCACTAAAGAATGTAGTTCAATTCGGAAGTAAAGGAAAGTTAGCTCCAAGATTCGTTGGACCTTTTCCGATAGTCGAGCGAATTGGAAAGCTCGCATATAGATTGGAGTTATCCGAGAAGATGTCGAGTGTGCATAATGTGTTCCATGTGTCGTTTGTACGGAAGTTTGTGCATGATTTGAATGTGGTGGTACCTCCAGAGCAGTACGAAGATCTAGAAGTTGAAACCGCAGTTGCAAAACCTCGTAAGCCGCTTCGTGTTGTGGGGAATGACACGAAACAGCTTAGGAGGAAGACGGTTAAGCTAGTCAAGGTACAATGCAGTGAAGATGGTGACGATTGCACATGGGAGACCGAAGAGAGTATGAAGGCGAGTCATCCAGAATTCTTCGTCAGATAAGGCTATGGATGCATGGCTTAATGGTTGCTGGTTTGGATGATAGAATTGGATTCTCATGGATGATAGGCATGCGGAATTGTTGTGGTTGCTTGTGTTTGCTTGTAATTTCGGGGGCGAAATTCCTAAGGGGAGAAGAATGTAATAGCCTACATTTTACGTATCGGAGGATCGTAAAATATTTTTATTTTATTCACTGAGGGTTGGATCATTCTCATGATTTAATATGTTGCTTATGGGCATGTGGGACATGTCCATATTTTTTACCGATTTTGTTTGTGACCATTTAGCCCTTGTCAGCCTTGTACAGGGCATAACTTTTGACTCAGGTCGAATCAGAGGGTGAGACCTGTGCCATTGGAAAGGAATTGATGATTGCCTTTCTGCAGAGTGGTTACACTAAAGATTTGGCTCAGCGGTTTGGGATAAATCACCGTTTTAAGGTTTTTCTGTTGGTTGTCCAGGTTTGGTAAGCCATAATGGGCTGAATTGAAGAGGCCCATTAGTGGCTGATGGGAGGGTATAAATAGGGGTTAAGGGATATGGGAAATGGTTTAGTTTTTCATTTACTCATTGAGTGGCCTTGTGTTCCTTCTTCCTCTAACACCTTTCCACCATTACAACTCCAAATCCAAGGAGGGAAATCATAGATCTACACCATTGGAGCCTAGATCTACATCAGTCAAAGCAAGAGTTCATCGGATCAAAGTGATTGGTGCGAGGTGCTTGCTGTCCAGATGTAACGCCCCACCTCTATACTCGCGTTAGCCAAGGCCATTGCAAGCAATGGTGTCAATTAACCCAAATAATAAGGCTGTTGAGGAGCCACCATTTGTATATTAGCTTTGAAAGAGCGTTAAACATATCAGATAATTTGGTCTTACTTTTTCAACTTCTCATGAGGAAATCCGACATATCTAATAAAAGTTCAAATCTACTACACAGTGGCTATATATAATTCGGAGACAATATAAAATACATACAAAATAATCAGAGTCAGACACATAATTTCATGTCACGAAGGCGGAATAGATATGAAAAATAACACCATAGTGTATACACTGAGGTAGTGGCCAAACAAGGTCCACTACACTGTAAAAGGGTAGAAAATAATACACGCCAAAATAGTGTGAATACATAAGAGTCACTGTCTCATATGCATATCAACATAAACTACAACACTAATGTAGAAAGCCAAAATAAAGAATTGGATCCTGGTAAGTCATGTGGAAGCATCTTCAACACTCGGGCCTGACCCGAGTATTATTTATAAGAAATAAACAATAAATGGATCAGTCTAGCTGTACTTGTCTCATAAACTGACATATAATTTGAGATATAGAGAAATGTAGACATATAAATATTATAATAAAAGTGAACACACATAAACGTGGAACTCAAGAATGTCTACAATATATCTATAATAGAGCTATAAAAGAATCTCATCTAAAGTTATATAGCTACTCACGGAAATGATATTCATATCAAATCAATATAAAATTGACAGCACATATGTCAAAGAAATCCAGATTGATAAGTTAATATCAATAAACTACGATTGATAAATGAATATCTATAAAATCTCAAATTCTAGAAATCAAAAACCGGAAATCCAGAAATCACAGAGAAAACAAGGGGTAGGCATCGAGATGGGAGTCCGAAGACTCAACCAACAAGTGTATCGAGATGAGACGCTATCTCTAGGTATCTAGCCTATATGTTGAGCCGAAGCTCCGAGATGGCCCGAAGGCCAGCGGGTCACGACCTTGCTGGAGTGAACCGAAGTCCCTCAACGAACCGAAGTTCCTTAGGATGATCCGAAGATCATCAAAATAAATAAAAGCATGAAAAGATCATAATTGATCCAAGGTAGTGCAAAGCACTCCAAGCTAGTAATTATAAGAGTTGAGCTTCATGTCCCATAACCACTTGCTCTACTCAAATAGTTACGAACAAGTTGTATAATCCACTAAAAACATAAAACGATCATTGCCATGATTTTTCAATCGAACGATTCCAAGAATTAATTATCGAAGTAAATGCAAGGGGTCATAGTCCTTGCTTTTGCTAAGGCGTTTAATTAGATTTCTCATACGAACGAGAAAAAGGTTTATAAAATATAAACTAGTAGATGTGCAAATCAATTTATAAAATAACTTCATATAATGGAGTGGAGTTAGAAACCGTTTAGTAAAACATTAGGTATCTACTAATAATTTAAAACCCTTTTATATATTTTAAAGTGGAAAATCTCGCGTAATATCAATCGAAATAATGACCGAACTAAGGATTTACGTTTTAATAATGTAAATAAAAATCTCACGACTATCGACTATGATTTTGTTCACGACGAATAAATAGAAAGTACATGAAATACAAATGCAGAAATATGCGAACTAGAGAAACTGAAAAGTCACAAATAAAGTCGAAATGGGCTGAAACTCGACCGGGAAAGAGCTAAATGGGCCTAAACTGTTGACCGTGGTCTCCACTGGTCAACAATAGAAAAACAGATTCAGACGTCTGAATCATTTAGG
Organism: Allium sativum; assembly: GCA_030737875.1. Taxonomy (NCBI): domain Eukaryota; kingdom Viridiplantae; phylum Streptophyta; class Magnoliopsida; order Asparagales; family Amaryllidaceae; genus Allium; species Allium sativum. Next base: position 685,714,143 of record CM060918.1, on the reverse strand, counting down.
TCAGACGTCTGAACTGGGATTTTCCGAAACCAGCAAGGATTTAGTTCATTTTGGTGCCTATTCAGACGTCTAAATTATTCCGGCCATACGTCTGAGTTAAAATTCAGACGTCTGAGCTAAAATTTTCAGACTTCTGAATTTGTTTACTTGATTCCATAATTATTTGAAGTGGGTCAGACGTCTAACTAAAAGAAATCAGACGTCTGAATTCGCTCTCCTAAGAACCAATTTGCCTAGAAAACATGTTTAAATCGGTATTGACAAATGCCCGAAGGCTTGTGATGATTCCTATACAACAATGAAGTATTCTAGGCTTGCTAAAACAACTCATAACACCCAAAATCCGCATTCACACCAAAAATTACAATGGAAATCAATGAAAATGAAATCATGCTTCATAAATTGGAAATGTCAACACACAAATCAATCAACACAACCAAATACACAATTCATAAGCAACATATATGTGCCAAGAGCACACTAGACAAGCATGAATTCTTGAGGCATAGATGTGAGTTCATAGGAACTTACCTTTGATGGTTGAATGCAAGGAGATGAATCAAAACCTAGCCAAATCAACCTCTCTTCGCATGAAGCTTAGTAATCCTCAACCCAAGCATATAAATATATCAATCCCAATAGTTAGGTTTAGAAAAATCCCCAAAAATGGAAGAGGATGCAAGCACAGGAAGATGGAGATGATCTTACCTAGATTTTTCCCTGAATTAGCTAAATTAGCACAAGATTTCCTAAGATTAGAGCTTAGGAATATTAATTTCCTCTTCCATTTAGGTTTAGGAATTTACTTAGGAAAATGAATGAAGAGTTAAATGAAAGAGGGAGGTAGGTGGAGAGGCTATGTAGTGGCTTTCATTAGGTTCGGGGCTAGCTTAACCCAAACCAAGTCCACTAAAACGTCCCAATTTTTTCACTTACTTCAAACCTATCAATGTTTATAGTCATAAAGGTCATAAATGGCATTTTGAACTCAATGGAATTGGTTTCGAGTCCAAATTCATCCATATGCACAATTTGACTTTTTGGACTAACATTAAATTAACGATATTATATTTAAACAAAACATTTAAATATATTTTCGTAAAATAAGCAAGTTGTTACACCGGATTACTATTTCATTGATTTTAGCTTGTTTTGGCAAATCGGTGAATGATTTACGTATCTCACATGAATGCAATGAAGTATATGAGTGTTTGTGCATGTTTCTCATCAAATTCAAGTGTTTTCTCATGGATCTACACCATTATATGTCCATTTTCGTATGAATCACCTTATGATCTAATTTAACAAGTTTAACCGATTAATTCGATGTCATTTCATATGTTTATGTAAGATAGATCCCTCATTTTAATCACATGTTCATTTTAATGGTTTTTAGTGAAATTTACATCATTTTAGTGATAATCGTCATATTCATGTTGTTAGCGATCTTATGACATGTTTATGATTGCATTTCGTTAACGGGATGAGTTGATTTCGTCAAATCTATCATTTTGCAAAGTTTTGGATGAAATCAGAGTTGGATTGGAAATGAACAGGAAGTGGTTCGACCATGTCTGGTCGGGTCAGTCCATTCTTGTCGGCCATAGTACAATGTGGTACAAGTTGCAGTACAAGATGTAGTATAGTTCTGGTCGGTTTGGTCCATTTTGGATCGGATCGGTCATGAGGGTGGTCGAGTCGGTCTAAAAGGAGGTGGTCCGGTCGGCCTGAAGAGGTTACCATACGGATCGGGTCGGTTTCAAATTACAGGGTCGGGCCGGCATTAAATTTCTAGGTCGAGTCGGTCTTGTTTGGAGCAAAGGTGGAGCGGGTCGGTCTCAAATTTTATGGTCGGTCGGGTTCAGAAGATTGGGTCGGTCCCAAAGGAAGGAAGCTGGTGTTGGGCTGAACTGACCGGGTCGACCTGGTTGGATGGCACGGGTCGGTCGGGTCCAAGTGGGTCGGTCGGTTGGGTATTCTGGCCGACCGTTCAAGTTGGAGGAGTTTTCAGCAGCGCTGCTAAACGCTATGGTGGGTGACTTAAATGCTATGGTTTTTTTTTCAATGGGGTCATTTTCTTAAAAAGTACGTTTTTCGAGTACGACCCAGAATTGGAGAAATGAGCTTGAAAAAAAAAATTCGGGGGTAACCCCCCTCCCCCCCGAACCCTACTCAAGACGCAACACAGTGGTGTAACTTGGCTCGGTGATGGTGATAACTTCGAGGAGAATTCAAGTGGGAATACTCGAAGTGTTGAAAGGTGTTTGTTGATTGGTGTAGAACAATGAATAAGATGACAACTCAAAGGTTATGAGTTATTTGATAATGGTTGCTCGAGAAGGTTGCTTGAGCTATGAAAAGTCGTCAAGTTGGATGACTAGAGATGAGAAGGCTGAGAGATTATCGTTGTCGTATGTTCTGGCAGGCTCAAAGCAGGGGTATGATGGGGGCACCCAAAAGACCGGTTGTTGGTCAAGAATCCTGGGTCTTGGGGAAAAGCCTAGTTGTCAAGGTTGGACAAATGAGTTTATGCTAGAACTGGGGTTACCTTTAGCCCTTAACATATGACAAGCTTGGCCATCATACGATTAACGATGGTTTCAAAGCAGGATTGGTAGTGATAGCCAGAGTCAGTCATGGATGATTGGTTGTTCTGTGTGTATCGTCTCATGTAGGTTGTCCAACGTCGAAGGAGATGTTCCTTGGGTGCTTCTCTGATATTGTTTTAGGGCTTTGGGGCTGGTGCTTGAGAGATGTTAAATTCGATTAGGATGGTTTACATAAGATACTTATAATTTGGATGTTATGAGTGCTTTGCCATGATTGAGTGGGTGTTCTGGTTTCCATGGGTGAATGGTTGAATGGTTTAAAGTAAAGGCTATCACTGTCCAATGTAGGGAAGATATGGTTGAGTTCTTCTCTAGTGTTGTGGGTAGATTAGTATGTTTATCTATCCCTTTTCATATACTTTATTATTGAAGTTTGTTAGCTTTTTTATCACTCAATAAGACTGTTGTCTAACTCAAGGTTTTATGTCTTCTCTTATTACCTTGAGTTGTTCATCTGGTTGTGGATGTGCATACTACGTAGCATGTTACAGGTGATTAGTGAGGACGATGCTGCTATGCGGAGGCGAGCAGGAGGCTAGCGTACTAGTTTTATTACTATCTAGTATTTCTGTTTCTGCTGTTTGAGTACTATATGAGTGTTGTAGTGAGGACTTATGTACAAGCTTTGGTATCAGTTGGATAACCTTTCATGATGTTGAGAAAGTTTTTCTGTAATTTTCTATATAATGCCTCATTACTATTACCTGTTGTATATGTTCTATTATATTTATCCTTGCGCTATGAGTTGTACAACAGGTTTCGATGTTGTTTACTTACTCTGATGATCGTCCATAGCTACCTGGCACATCCTTCAGCGCATTGTTCCTCTTGCTTAGTTAGGGGTTATGGGCGGTCATTACATATTGGTTTCACAACCGTTCGGTGGAATTTCCCCGCGTCTCTCTCATGATCCTTCAGATCATGCCGATAAGAAACACAGGCTGGGCCTCTGCTGGATTCCAGCGGCCGTGGTTCAACTCGGGAATTCAAGGCTGTGGACATCTTCGTGGATGAATGTTAGAATCATCTTCATCCATGTCATCAACCTCTGCTGCTAGATTCTAGTGAGGTCGATTAGGCTAGAATTGAGCCTGTTGAGCTTGGTCATGTTGAACTTGGGGCTGTTAGGCTACTGGACGCATAGGCGCCAAATTCAACGCGACAACAGTTGGGTTCTATCGTGGAGGGGGTTGGTTACTAAGACCTGCCTCGTCGTTAGTAACCAACTAGGAACGGTCGCGTTGACGGGTTCTCTCGTAGAAAGTTACAGTGGTTCCACTATCCTTTCCATTGCCATTGGCATTGGCATCAGTGTTGGCATTGGTGATGGTGTTAGCATTAGCATTGGTCCTCATTTTATGACTTCGGTTCCCATGGTGAGTGTCGGAAGAAGTCCTTTCCAAGAAATTGGGCAAAGGACGAGTGTTGTTTCGGTTGAGTTGAAGGCGAGTGATGTTGCGTTGACTTTCTTGAAGTCGCCGCATCAACTCGATGTTTGTCCTCAACTGGTTGTTAAGTCCTCGAGTCCTATCCTCCGATTTCTTGTTGAGCTCAAAGAGTTGAGCTTGAGTTACCGAAGCATCAGGATCATAAGGAGGAACGGTTTCCATGTCGACTAGGTTTTCCAAGGGTTGGGGCTGATGAGAAGTAGAAGTGTCAGTCGCTGTGGAAGTGTCAGTAATTGGAGTATTTCTTTTCCTAGACATCGTAAACAAACTTAGAAGGTAGGTCGAGAAAACCTAAGTAGCACTTCGAAGTGAAATGGAAGTCGGATAGAAAGAAGTGAGTAAAGTTCTTTGTGAAAGCACCAAGGTGTTGACGTGTAAAATTGTCGACACACCCAAAGATTCTCGGTTACACAATAATAATGTTTCGCAAAAGGAAAAAGTAAGTGCAGTAAGAAAAGAACACAAGAATTTATAGTGGTTCGGTTCGTATTGAACCTACGCCCACTTTGGAGCGTCTACAGATTTTTATTCACAAATGAAGGTTACAAGTGTTGGACATCATCATAGCTTTTGTTTACAAAATTTGGTTAAGTTTTTGAGTGTCATATTTTTCATATAGGGTGTATTAGGAGAAAATAATTCTTCTTCGTATTCATCAAGGCTTAGGCTGATATTGATGGTGTCCAAAGGTCCTTCAAGAGCTATCAAATCATGGAAATGCCAATCCCTTTGAAGTATGAGGTAAGGGGGTATTTATAGGTTGTGATTTGGTGGGAATAGGTGAGATTTGGGGACCACGAACGGAATTTTACACCCCGGAATAGCGGCCTCTAGAAATTCGCATCCATCATTGTTTTACACGAAATTTGCATCGCCTCTATGGATACAAATTCGCATTCGTAGGAGGATACAAAGCCATTTCCCGAAGAGAATCGGGGATTTGTGCCTTCGCATCCACGGGGATGCGGGTTTTCGTAGCCCGGGGGATGCGAGATAATGCATCCTAGGGGATGCGAAATCGCATCCCGGGAGGGATGCGAGTTTTATTGAGTGCTTAGGAGGGATGCAAAATATAAGATACGGGATGAAAAATCATGGTGTTGGTCTCCATTTTGAGGGATGCGAAATGTAATATCTGAGGGGTTGTGAGGCCTATGCTCGTACGACTCCTTCTAGGCCTAGATCCTTAGTGTTTTTGCAACACTTCGGGCTTTGGTGTCACGTGATAGGCAGAGTCGAGTGGGCCTGATATGCTATTGAGAACCAGACCAAGAGCCGGTTAACAATATTATTATTATTAAACATTTTCTTTACAAATTTCAGACGATGTTGTCCTCACTTATAATGTCATACATCAAACATATTTTTGATTATCTGACAAACATTACATTTAGTGATATTGCAACATTTTCTTGAGTGATCAGTGGTCTTCCAGTATTGAATTTGTATTGTCCATTATATGTATCACCCTACATTAATGTTTATTTTGTCTGAATATCTTTGACTTGCCAATAATGTGGACAAAATTTAAAAAATACATTATTGTCTTGTGCAAACTGTGACACACTTATTAAGTTTTTCCTAATCTCTGGTACTCTAAGCAAGTTGTTTAGATAAAGTACTCTTTTACTGGAGATTTGTGCTTGACCGGTGTGTGTTATGTTTATGTTTGTGCCATTAACTGTACTTATGGTTTGTATACCTTTGTACTCCTTGTTTGCCAGATTTAGATTTTCTAAATTGCTTGTGACATGATGTATTGCTCAAGAATCTGGATACTGGCATTCATTTGGATACATAACTTCTTGCAGTTTCACATGAGTTCAGGTCACAAGTTCTCTGATCCTTTATATTCTTAGAATCTTGTTGCATGCTTGCTAAGTATGCATTTATGCCTACGATTCTTTGGTTATTTTTGAAAGAGGCTATGCAGCAGTATAGGATCGTATAGAATGGAGAATAGTATATAATATCTATATAGCAGAGTAGAAAGCAGTAAATCACACAGTCGATTTATACTGGTTCGAACCACTGTCCTACGTCCAGTCCCAGACTCACTTCTGGTATTTCACTAACACTAAAACCCTCACTTCACCCGGAGAAATAGGTTCACAATTACTCGAACCACTGAACGAGATTTCTTGCCTCAACCACTGAAGAGGTCTTCACTAATACAGAATAATGGTTGACTCTTTTGTGTTCTTGATAACACGGATTGTCGAATATTAAGTACACCCTTCCTATAGCCTTTCCTTGATGATAATCGTGAAGTGCGTGAAGGAATATGGAAGTTTAAAAGTCGCAAGTATGAAAGTATATAGCTTTTTAGAACTTAGAGAGCATTGAATAAGATAAAAAGAATCAGAATAAATTTTGGTTAGGAACAACTTTGATCAAGCCTCTATTTATAATCTATAAAAAGTTACAACTAATCATGAAGAGATTTGATTAAGAGATATGAATTAGAAAGTTGTGACTTTTCATTTTAAATTGCATCTCTTCGTATTCAGATGTCTGAATAAAAATTTCAGATGTCTGTTTTGATTTAAAAATGAAACAGCAAGAAAATAGTGTATTTTGGTCCAGATTCAGATGTCTGAATTTTTTAATTCAGATGTCTGAATTAAAAAATTCAGATGTCTGTTTTTGAACAAAACTCAAACAGCAAAGAAATAGGCTATTTTAGCCAATATTCAGATGTCTGAATATTTTAATTCAGATGTCTGAATTAAAATTCAGATGTCTGAATTAAAATATTCAGATGTTCGAATATTGTGGTAAGTTTATTTTTCTTTCAGTAGACAGACGTCTGATTTAAAAAATTTAGATGTCTGTTTTCTGCTTCATGCCTATGCCTTGTGTATGTCTTGTATAAAATCTTATAAATTGAAAACGTGCATGTGTGTGTATCCCCAAGGAAGACTTTAACATATAAATCTAGGACTAACAGATTCTTACAACATATTTAATCTTCAATTATAGCTCTTGAATCTGTTGTTGAGTATCTTCCTGCAAGACAAAGTTAGTCGATAATAATATATATGTACATGTATAGTTGTCATAATCAAAACGCCATATAGCGAGATCCAACATTCTCCCCCTTTTTGATAATGACAACTGTATATGTAACTCCCCCTATCAATATGTCAATATGCATATATTATAGTATATTTCTCTTTTTGATATCCATGTACCTACATGTTAGCTTAGAGGTTTTTTGGATCTCGCTATATGGTGTTTTGATTATGACAACTATACATGTACATATATATTATTATCGACTAACTTTGTCTTGCAGGAAGATACTCAACAACAGATTCAAGAGCTATAATTGAAGATTAAATATGTTGTAAGAATCTGTTAGTCCTAGATTTATATGTTAAAGTCTTCCTTGGGGATACACACACATGCACGTTTTCAATTTATAAGATTTTATACAAGACATACACAAGGCATAGGCGTGAAGCAGAAAACAGACGTCTAAATTTTTTAAATAAGACGTCTGTCTACTGAAAGAAAAATAAACTTACCACAATATTCAGACATCTGAATATTTTAATTCAGACATCTGAATTAAAATATTCAGACATCTGAATATTGGCTAAAATAGCCTATTTCTTTGCTGTTTGAGTTTTGTTCAAAAACAGACATCTGAATTTTTTAATTCAGACATCTGAATTTTAATTCCGACATCTGAATTAAAAAATTCAGACATCTGAATCTGGACCAAAATACACTATTTTCTTGCTGTTTCATTTTTAAATCAAAACAGACATCTGAAATTTTTATTCAGACATCTGAATACGAAGAGATGCAATTTAAAATGAAAAGTCACAACTTTCTAATTCATATCTCTTAATCAAATTTCTTCATGATTAGTTGTAACTTTTTATAGATTATAAATAGAGGCTTGATCAAAGTTGTTCCTAACCGAATTTTATTCTGATTCTTTCTATCTTATTCAAAGCTCTCTAAGTTTTTAAAAGCTATATACTTTCATCCTTGAGACTTTTAAACTTCCATATTCCTTCACGCACTTCACGATTATCATCAAGGAAAGGTTATAGGAAGGGTGTACTTAATATTCGACAATCCGTGTTATCAAGAACACAAAAGAGTCAACCATTATTCTGTATTAGTGAAGACCTCTTCAGTGGTTGAGGCAAGAAATCTCGTTCAGTGGTTCGAGTAATTATGAACCTATTCCTCCAGGTGAAGTGAGGGTTTTAGTGTTAGTGAAATACCAGAAGTGAGTCTGGGACTGGACGTAGGATAGTGGTCCGAACCAGTATAAACCGACTGTGTGATTTACTGCTTTCTACTCTGCTATATAGATATTATATACTATTCTCCATTCTATACGATCCTATACTACTGCATAGCCTCTTTCTATTGGTATCAGAGCTTGGTATTCTAGAGATCGTAACAACATCCTAGAATAAATGGCAATAAAGAAATCTAGTAAAGGCATTAGAAAGTGGAAGAACAACAAAGCAGAAACGATGGAGCAAGAGAGCAAATGTTTAATGGCTAAAGTAAGATCACAATCGGTATGTGAGGATTAATTATATAAAGATCTTTTATTATACCACGAAAAATTATTAAAAGATTTTAAAAGTTTGGGTAAACTTAATGCAATTATTTTAGCCAAGTCTAAAAATTGTGAGCAAGAAAATTCCAAATTAAAAGAAGAAAACAATTTTTTAGTCAAACAAGCCAAATGTTTTGAAAATACCTTAGAAGAGCTTGTTTTTCAAAAAGATTTCCTTCAAAAAGAAAATGAGCTACTAGAAGATAAAAACAATGTTCTTTTAAAGGAAATCGATCTCTTGAAAAATAGAAATGAATCATTAGAAGAATCTTTAAATAATTCTAATTCTTTAGTTTCGTCACTTGAAATAGAGAATGGAGCTTTAACTGAAAAGAATTTAGAATTATCTAAAGAATATGAGTTTTTAAAGGTTAATAATAATACTTTGCAAAATGAAATGTCTGATTCGAAAGAAAATTTTGAAAAATTACACTCTTCTTTAATTAATTCAGGATCCCAATTTTGTCGTCTCGAAAATGAGAATAGTTCTTTAAAAAGGGAATATTCTGAATTAAATAAGAAAATTGGTTTAAAAGATTGCAAGACTTCTTTTGAAAATTTCAATCACGACTTTGGAATCAAATTTGAAAAATGTACAAATAAGTTCACAAAATTTAATAAAGGTCAAAATGATTTAAATGATATTTTATCTTGCTCTAGACCTTTTGTTAGACCAAAAAATGGTTCTAACACCCAAATTGATTAAAAGCAAAAGGAAATAAGATAAAAATAAAAATGAACACACAGGGTTTATAGTGGTTCGGCGAAGAAATGCCTACGTCCACTTGTTTTTCACTATATTCACTGATTTAGTTGCAAGTACAATGAAATATTCACTCGATCTCTCTCACAATTCACTTACAATCACTCAATTGTTTGAAAACAAATAATGAAAGAAGATTTGGATTTTCCGGGATTGCTGGAATTCGGATTATGAAGGTGGTTTAACTCTCCAAGTGCCAGGAAAAAGATCCTTTTCTTTGTCTCCAGACGGGGTATTTATAGGTGAGAATTTGCTCAAAACCCGATCTGGATCGGAGCCACGCGTCATCCATCCCATTAGCCTCGGGTTCGGATAGATTACTGTGTTGACAACGCATCAGAGCAGTGGACGTTGAGGGTAGGAACTGGTCATAGCCGATCCGGATATCCAGGCGCTCATGCAGGGGAGTGATGTGGAAAATGGGTTCGGGTCGGTGGGACATGTACAAGGGGTTCGGATCGGGATATCCGATCCGACCCGGATTGGCTTGGAAACAACGCTCTCTCCTCTTTATTCTGCTCCGCTCCGCTCCGATCTATCTCCATAGCAACCAAGTGGCTTTCCGATCCAATTGAGATTATATTGCCCTCCGATCCGAACAGCTGTGCCTTTCTAATTTCCTCAGCAATAGTTCACCGATCCGAACAGAATACTTTATCCGATCCGAGCCGCTATCCTGCACCGATCCGACCCGCTTCAGAGTTTTTCTAGTTCTTCAATATTTCATATCTTGACTTTGTGTTGCCCAGTTCACAAAGTGGGCTAACATTTTGCCCCCTCAAAGGATGCTTCTGTTGGAGACGAAGCGTGCTTTGATGTTGCCCGAACATTGGTTCTTGAATCTGAATAGTCCGAAAGTCACTTCTGTTCGTTTGTAGAGATGCATTGCTTCATAAAACCATGTCTTTTGTTGCTTATATATAGGTCGTAGAATTTGCGAACAACGTTCTTTGTTTTTGAGTTAAATCCAGAAGTTCTTCTCGACATACAGTGTTTCTCTCAGGTATACTCTTCTTTTATTTTTCATTTGAATTCTATTTGATTCAGATGCCAAGTCAACACGTGAATCCTACTTCGGTTCGGAGTGCGACCTGGGTGCCTCTTCTTCCTGTTTTGCTTTGTACTGCGTCAATGGGCCAGAAGGTGTGGGCTGTTGGGCTCGTACTCCGGACCGAGCGGAAAAATAGGAGGGGAATACGAGTAGCCACCTCCCTCCTGTATATATCCTCTGCCCCCCATCTCCTTCTTTCTTTCTTCTTCTTCTTTTATTTTCGCTTTTCTTCCAGGAATTACTCCAAAGGAAAAACGAAAACCCTAACTTCCCAAAAAGAAAATCAAAACTCCTTTTCGCGTCCTTAAATCAATTGTATCGGTAGGTCATAACTCTAATTAAGCTTCTCTTTAACCGATTTCAGTTGTAATTTGCGGTTTAATATGAATGATTTGAGCATATTTACGATCCACTCTCAATGACACGGCCATCCCCTCCTCTACCACCGTCGCCAATATCTCTGCTACCACCTCGAAGGGTTGATAGGTTGAAGAAGGCGTACGCTTGCCCCTAATTGGAGCTGTTGATATGGGATTGGGTTCGGAGGTGATTGTGGAAGAAGAAGAAGATGAAAAACATGAGAAATCGGTTCGGGCGAGGAAACATGGAAGATGGAGGAGGAGAGCAAAGTTTTATCTTTCCGGTTCGGGTCGGAAGAGTGGAAATGGAATACAAGGGATAGCCAATCGGATCGGATCGGAGGGTGAAAACAGATAAATAGGGGGCGTCGGTATTCAAACTCATCCGATCCGTTCCTATTACATGTCTCCGAGCTGATCCGGTTGAACATAACCTTTCATCCAGTGCACAACTTTTCTTCAGTCCGATCCTATGATGCCTGCCCGAACCGAACCGAGAACCATTCAATCTAAAGCACAAAATTTTGTCCAACTATTCAAAGCCATGCTAGATATTACTTCCAACTTCATGAACAGTTAGGATAGTGCCTTGCGGACATAAATGAACATTAAGAACTACTCTGACCATCACTTTCTCTTCAAAGTTTCACCTTACATTGTTGCATCTTTACTTTGCATTTCTCACATTCACTGCACACATTTTAGTTCACACACATGCACAGGGGGGTACGGGCTAATTTACTCTAATTCGTGCTATTGCTTCTTCAATAGTTCTATGACCATGAGACCCAGACGCTCTTCCAGACTAGCTGAGAGGAAAGAAGCCCCGGAAACCTCTAACAAAATCACTCTCGAGGACATATCTTCTCCGTCAGATCTAGAATGGGACAATGAGGGTCCAGACTACGGGGTTGGAAATCGAGAAAGCAACGAGGTGTCTTCAGAGAATGAAGTTTCTCTGGGTTTTGAGGAGGAAGGAGGGATTGGTGACGATCGAGCCCCTGATGAATTTGAATCGGCCATTATATTGGAATCACCTCCATACTCCGTTGAATCGACAATCGACAACGATCGACTTGTCCAAATTTGCTTAAAGTACGGGATAATGAAAAGGGACACTCTAGTACCTTCAAGCTCTGACCGTCCCCACAACCCTCCAGAAGGATATATGGCGGTCACTCGGTTGATGTGTATGGTCGGCGCTATTCCTCCATTCTCTCCCTTCATCGTTGACTTTTTAAGACAAATGCGGATTGCCCCCATGCAACTGCATCCTAATTCTTATGCCTACTTGCACACTTTGTACATAGCATACCGTGAGATCTTAGGCATAGAGCTCACGTTCGATGATGTTCACTTCTTCTATAACTTCAAGCATCGGACTCGAGAGACTCCATCTTTCTGCTACTTCGAGTCAGTCCCAAAAAGGAAGATAATTTCAACACCATTCAGCAGTAAAGCTGGAGATTCCAGACTAGAATGGTTCTACGTGAAGCGACATCCTGGATGCGCCAAGAGGTGGACAAAATCAAGTAAAGCACTGATTTTCTAAATCCGGGCTCTATACACTTGAATCATCACCTTAACTTGTTTTCCTCTTTGTTTGCAGTTGACAATCCAAAACAAATATCAGATCAGGTGTTCTTTGACCGGATGCACCAACTTCTTAATGGCGATCAAAAATTCTTGACCATCGATGAAGTCCTTAAGGACGAATATCTTCACTTCCATGGGCTTTTATCCGTTTTTCGTAGCATCGGTCATGGTACGGCCCCCTACGCATACATTCCTCCAGTGGAGGTAGTCCCAGAGACAGGAGAAGGCTCGGGAATTCCTACAGTGCCTCTTCAAACTTCACCTTCTCCATCTTCTACACAAGATGACGAATTGGCTAACCTGGCCGAAAAGCGTCGTGAAGGATATATTGCCCCCGAGGAGGCTACTTCTCCGGAAAAGTCAACTTCCTCCCAAGAGTCGCCACTCAATGCTTCCGAGGGGAATATCCCTAGTACTGATGACCAAATATTTCAGGGTTTGGGGGATCTCCCCTTACCTGAAACTATATACACTTCAGAGGATTTCAGGAAGGATCCTTTAGTCTTCACATCTTCTGAAGAGACCACTCCCGCTAAGGCCAAAGAGCCTGCCCGTACTAGTCTAGCTTCAGATTCGGGTTGGTTGGGGGGAAACACACCACTTAGGATACACTTTATACAACGGCATTAGCATTCATTGCACCTCTTTCTCCGTGAATCCATTAATTCTAAATTTCGTTTGTTTTATCGTGCAGGTACGATGTCTCGATCCTACTATGATATCAGGAAGCTTCGCCGCAGCATGTCCAATCCACCTCAGGATATCGAGTATGATCGCCGGGATGATCGTGGTAGGGAGGAGAGAAGGCCTTATGATCCCTATCGTTCTCGACCCTCACGTTCTCGCTCACCTGTTCGGCCGGAACAAGAGAAATACAAAGGTTATCAAAGCCGCAGGGAAGAGGACAGACCACAATCTAAAGACTCCACTTCTTCCCATGAAAAGCGCAGTAGAGAGAGAACTCCTCCGAAAGAAACCGGGTCTCGGAGTAAGCACAAGGTCCCTGCTACTAAACGACCTAGGACAGACAAAGAATCTACCGAATCCTCCTCACACAGGGACACCGAATTGACAATCTCCGCTCCTCCCCCACTAGATGCGGAAACTGCAGTAAAGCGGGCATATTTGGAGGAGCAATTTCCCGAACACTACTTCGAGACTTGGACTTTTTTACATGCCCTTGAACCTGTTTCTTTTAAGTGGGCAGATGAGGCCAAAGCGAAGATAGATGCGGTTGAAAAACAATATACTGAGATGTTTAAATATTCACGCAACCTTTCCAGAATCATTCGCACTCTAATCACAAACACCGACTCGATGCAAAAGACCGCGGAGGAGGATGCCAAGGCTTTAAAAGCTCTAGGAAAAGACTTGGAAGAGACTCAAGCTCAGCTAGCTGTCGCTCAAAGGGACGCTTCTAACTTCAAACAACAATTTGAGGACATGCAAAAACGTTATCATGACTTGCTTGAATCTCACACTCAAGAGCGTTCTAAATTAAAAAAGCAAGATGATGAGGCTAAGTCAGAAGCTGCTAAGACACGCCTTGCTTATGCTGAGCTTGAACGGAAAAATGCCGAGTTAGCAAAGAGGAGTGCTGAACTAGAAAAGAAGAATGCTGACTTGGCTTCAAAGCTATTGGAGGCGGAGAACAGAGCTGCCCTGGCTGAGGGCAATGTTGAATGTGCTATCAAATCTGCGGAGGAAACTCGCAAACAATTATCTGAGGCGGAGGCTGATATTCAGGGTTTCGGCGAATTAATGATTGAATTCTTCGCACATATCATCCGTCGCCGAAACATTTCTTGGATTGAGGATTATCCATCCACTCTGGTTCAAGTATGGAATCAGATCGTCGAGTGGGAAAAAGAGGAACTTAAGGTCAATTCCATCGATGAAGATAAGCTAATGGAGAAATACTTGAGAGATGATGAACCGGAGCGATTAGCCGAAGGGCGCCGCCTCATTGCTGAAGCCATGGAAGAAGAGAGACGAAAGTCTAAACAGAAGAATGTTCTCGAAGCTGGTTCCTCTTCTTCTGCCCCTGCGACTTCAGAAGTAGAGGGGTATGATCCTGAAAATCCGGGAATTGCCCGAACAACTCTGCTATCCCCTATTCCTGAAACAACATCAGAGGTAGTAATCACCCCTGCCGAAAAGTCTTCGGAAGGTATCCCTACCTTTTCTCCTCAATTTGTCAAGGCTATTTCTACCTTTCGCCACGTGATTGAGCAATCGATGAAAAACCCATTGTTTTCGCCTGAGTTGATAATTGTTGCTTCTCATTCTGTAGGTGTTGAGTCATCCGAAAAGACAGATGTGACTCAGGGAGTCACCGTCGGGACAAAGCCCGTAGAAAAGGCCAAAAGAGGGGAGGACAAGGCTGCTTCTATAGACTTGGAGAAGGAAGTGAGCCGACTAAGGCCGCCACTCCCCAGGATGAAGAAATGATAGCAGCTTTAAGGGATGACGGCGGTGACGGGGGTAAGGAAGAGGAACCAGAAGTTGCAATAGTCGAGGAGTCAAAAAGTGCTGATAACGTTACTTTGGCTGCAATGAAAGCTGATCAAGACAAACGCTTGCAATTAAAAGCCGAAGAACTAGACCCTGAAGCCCTCAAGCCCCTCGCAGTTGTGGATGCGGGATCAAGGTTAGTTGTTAAGCTCTCAACTAGATCTATTACAGAGGAACTCGCTAAAAAATCTTCTCTTGATTCCAGCGCTCCGCCCTCCGGGAAGAAGTCTACTAGCTCCAGCACTGTATCTTCAGGAAAAAAGAAGTCAAAACGAATCTTGACAGAGGCTGAGAAAGAAGCAAAGGATGCGGAGAAAGCCGCCAAGAAGTCCAAGGCTCACTCGAAATCTAAATAGTGGATTGCCTTGTGTCGTTTTAGCATTTGGTGAACCAACAATTGCTGCTACAAGAGTGGCTCTTGCACCTTCTTTTTTAGCTACTCTCCTGTACAAATTCATTCGTTTGTAAATAAATAAAAATAACTCATTTTCTGCAATGTCTGTTTGTCAGTAGTTCTGCACTTATGTAAAAATGCATGTCTTACTATAGTTATGAAATGAAGTTACGGAGGGAGGAAATATGCGTAAACATATATATGCCCCCAGTCAATTCTCACATATTATTTAATGCTTAATCAAACAATCTGAATGTTCCCGATTTTCTGACGGGATAGAATTTCCTGTGTCGTCAGTGCCTGTCGTTTTTTCTGGCATTTCTTTTATACTCTCTCTCTCTCTGGAGAGTTAGAGTTCGAGCTCAGCAATCTATTCATTCACTGGTCTCTCAGCGGGGAAGAATTTCTTTCTCAGCGCTCAGTCGGAGACGCTTTTATACTCTCTCTCTCTCTGGAGAGTTAGGGGAAGAATTTCTTTTTCAGCGCTCAGTCGGAGACGCTTTTATACTCTCTCTCTCTCTCTGGAGAGTTAGAGTTAAGAATGTCGTTTTCTCATTCTTTTATGTCTTGTCGCACAAGTAGTCGCTGTGCCTTTTCTTATGTTTAAACTGTCTTTAACCTTTTCAGGTTTTGAATCATCCTGTATTCCATAATCACAACAGAATAATTAATGAATGTATATATGTAATGCATAAAAGTAAATAACACACAATATTTTTATAGTGGTTCGGCTAAGTCGTAGCCTACATCCACTTTATAGTCCTTCATTCATATCGTCAAATTTTCTCAAGGCAAGTCGTGCCTTATTACAGAGTTCATAAGAAAAATAACAAAAAGTACAACATTTCTAATCCAAATATCGCATTAAGTGTTGGGCATTCCATGCTCTAGGGACTTCTTTGTCATCTACGGTCGTTAACTTGAAGGTTCCTTTTTCAAGTTTCCGTTGGATGACAAAGGGTCCTTCCCATTTTGGACCGAGGTGAGGAAGGGATGGAAAGACTCTCTTTAGCACCAAATCTCCTGGTTCAAAAGTCCTGAGACGAACTTTTTTGTCGTAATAGCGTGCCATCTGACATCGATGTCTTGCCGCACGCAAATCTGCTTCGTCCCTTTTTTCTTCGACTTCATCAAGAGACTCAAGTAAGAGCGCCCGATTCGTCATCGGGTCATAATATGTCACCCTGTGGGAAGGAACTTCCAGTTCAACTGGAATTACTGCTTCTGAGCCAAAGGAGAGAGAGAAAGGGGTATGACCGGTGGCCGTCTTAAATGTTGTTCGATATGCCCACAAAGCTAGGGGCAATTCGTCAACCCATTTTGCCTTTGCACGCTCTAACCGTTTCTTGAGGATGGATTTTATTACTTTGTTTATTGCCTCTACTTGCCCGTTCGACTGCGGATAGGCAACTGCAGTATATCGTTTGTCAATCTTATACTTCTGGCAGAAATTTCTGAATTCAGTACTATCAAATTGGGTTCCGTTGTCAGTTATAATCGTCCTTGGGATCCCGAATCGGCATATAATATTTCTGACCACGAAACTTATCACCTTTCTTGCCGTGATCTTGGTCAAGGGCTCAGCTTCCACCCACTTCGTAAAATAGTCCACGGCCACTATTGCATATTTCGCTCCTCCTTTAGCAATCGGTAGAACTCCAATGATATCAATTCCCCATGTGGCAAATGGCCAAGGACTCACCATTGATTTAAGTTGGGTCGACGGTGCTCTGGGGATTTTGGCGAATCTCTGGCACTTATCGCAGCGTCGTGAATAATCAGCTGCATCTTTGTTAATTGTGGGCCAGAAGTATCCGTATCGCAATATCTTTTTTGCTAAAGTCTGACCTCCTGTATGATCGCCACACTCACCTTCGTGTACTTCTCTTAGTACACGCTTGATGTCGTCGTGTGCTATACATCGTAACAGGGGCATAGAAAATCCTTGCCTATAAAGAGTATCATCTTGTATGACATATCTGGTAGCCTTGCGAACTACAGCCCTTCTTTCACTCTTCTTTGACGGGAGTGTTCCATCCTTAAGGAAGTTCTTAATCGGGGTCATCCACGACTCCTTCTCCGGTTCCGCTTCAAAAGCGAACTCAACTTCCATTGACTCAAAGCTTGGCGATTCCAACGTTTCAATTGGAATTATTTCAGTCTCTTCTGGATTGTCGGAACTAGCCAGCTTTGCCAGCCTATCCACCTTCTGGTTTTCAGCTCTTGGGATATGTGTTATGTTGTACCGCTCCAAGCTACTCAATAGCTCTCTCACTTTCCTGAGGTAGGCGATGAGTCGAGGTCCCCGAGCCACAAATTCCTCTCGCACTTGGCAAACAACGATTTTAGAGTCACAGAATATGTATAACATTTTTACTCCGAGGTCTTTGGCAAGATTCAGCCCGGCAATCAGGGCTTCATATTCAGAGTCATTGTTAGTCGCCGAAAATTCTAATCGTAGAGCATAATATAACGACCGTCCTTCGGGGGTGACTAAGACGATTCCAGCTCCGGACCTTCGTTCGTTCTTGGCTCCATCTGTGTATAGTTTCCACGGATCTATCTTTAACTCATCCTCGGATCTAACCACTTTGTCATCGATTACTTCCTCCCCTGGGATGGCGAATTCCGCGATGAAGTCTGCCAGAGCTTGCCCCCTGATCGACTTTCGTGGTTGAAAATTCAAATCAAACTGACTTAATTCTATATTCCATTTGATCAACCTTCCCGATGCTTCGGGTCTCTGCAACACCTGCCTCAAAGGCTGGTCCGTGTATATGGTTATTGGATGAGCTTGGAAATAGTGACGAAGTTTTCGGGATGCAATTAGGAGGCTGTAAGCGAGCTTCTCAATCTTTGGGTAATTGCGCTCTGCCGCTGCTAATTTCTTGCTTACATAATACACTGGCCTTTGTACTTTGTCTTCTTCTCGAACCAGGGTTGTGCTAACGGCGTGAGCCGAGACTGCCAAGTAAACAAACAATTCTTCGTGATCTACTGGCTTTGACTAAATCGGCGGTTTCTCTAGCAGTTCCAATAAATTTCGAAAGGCCTCAACACAGTCCGGAGTCCACTCGAAGTTCTTCTTTCCTCTTTTAATCAAATCAAAAAACGGAACACATTTGTCTGTGGCTTTGGAGATGAATCTACTCAACGCCACTACTTTCCCTGCAAGACTTTGGACGTCTTTAATTCTCCTCGGCTCTTCAATATTTCTAATCGCTGCTATTTGGCTAGGATTGATTTCAATTCCTCGGGAGCTCACAATGAAGCCTAGGAACTTTCCCGATGCCACTCCAAATGAGCATTTCAGAGGATTCAATTTCATCCGATATTTTCGCAGGATACCAAACATTTCCGCCAAGTCTTGCGTATGGCTGGAGGACTGTTTCGATTTGACAAGCATATCATCCACATAAACTTCCATAGTCTTTCCTATTTGATTATAAAACTTTCTATTCACCAAGCGCTGATAAGTGGCTCCAGCGTTTTTCAATCTGAATGGCATTACAACATAACAATACAATCCCAAATTTGTAATGAAGCTCGTATGTTCTTGGTCTGGCACATGCATAGGAATTTGGTTGTACCCAGAGTATGCATCCATGAAAGAGAGAAGTTCATGACCTGCTGTCGAATCTACAAGCTGGTCAATTCTGGGAAGTGGGAAACTATCTTTAGGCAGGCTTTGTTCAAATCTGAAAAATCAATACAAGTCCGCCACTTTCCATTCGGCTTCTTTACCAAGACGGGATTCGATATCCAGTCGGGATATGTCGAATCTCGAATAAATCCATTCTGCTTCAACTTCTCCACTTCCTCTTTGAGAGCAGCCGACCTCTCTGGGCCCAGCATGCGTCTCTTTTGCTTCACAGGCGGATGTTTTGGGTTTACATTCAATTTGTGACTTATAATGGATGGCGATATCCCACACATGTCAGCGTGGGTCAAGGCAAACACGTCCAAGTTTGCCTTCAAGAAGTCCGTTAGTTCTTTGGCTCGACGTGGATCCAATTGAGAACCAATCTTCAAAACTTTTGTCGGATCAGCTTCATCAATGGGAATTTCCACTGTCGCTTCATTAGGAGTTGCATTCCTAGCCTATGGTTCCTCGTCTTTTCTGGGATCCAGGTCTTCAGGCGTTCCTTTGGGCAACTCCTTCGGGGTCAATCTCTCTAATTGCTATGTCGAGCCCCCCTTTGAGGGAGACGAGGCATCTTTACTCTCAACGTTAAGTCCTTTCACCAACATCTTTAATTTGGCCACATAGCAGGCCCGTCCGGAAACTTGATCCCCTCTCATTACTCCAGTTCCGGCTTCGGTTGGGAACTTAAGTAATAAACACCAAGGGGCGATACAAACTCTGAATTCAGCAAGGGCAGGCCTCCCCAAAAATGCATTATAAGGCGAATCTACGTCCAATACTACGAACTGAAGCATCCGCACTCTTCTGCGTTCTCCTTGCCCCAAGGTCACGGGCAATTCTATGTATCCCATGGGAGCTGTTGACGCCCCGTTGAAGCCTCTGATCCATCCTTCACATGGCTTCAAATCTTCAGATTCCAGCTTCATCTGATCAAATGACTTTTTAAACAAAATATTAATGGAACTTCCGTTGTCTACTAATACCTTATGAACCAAGGTCGGCCCAATGGTGGTAGTAATAACTAACGGATCATCAGTGGGTGATTGGATCTTAGTATTATCTCTGCTGCGGAACACCACGTCATCAAACATGGTCTTCTGTTGTTTTATGGGGGTGATATCTTCCAAATCATCACCTTCATTCACGTTTATGTGCTTGGCAGCATTTACATATTGATCCATTGATCTGAAACTACGGATTGCCGGGTGAGGTCCGCCCACTATGGAGTTGATAACAATTCCTTTACCTTTCTGCTACGCTGTAGCCTTGGGAGCAGGTAGAATCTGTTTTGGAGCCTGCTCTCCTTGCCCCTTGTCCCTCGGGGCAACCTTGTATTCATCCAACTTCCCTTCACGCAGCAGCTTCTCAATCACATCCCTCAAATGCCGACATTCATTGGTTGAATGCCCATGAGTTCCATGAAACAAACAAAATTTCCCGGTCGCCATTTCTTTCTCGGTCGAATCACGAGGTGGCGGTCTTTTGTACTGCAACACATTGTACGTATCCAGGTAAATATTTTCCAGGGTGTCGTTCAATGGTGTATAATTCTCGTAGGTCTGGAATCAGGGTCTTTTGTTAGGATCACTTCCCCTATTTCTGTTTCTTCTGTTACCGTTCGGATTACGGTTATTGTTGTTGTTACCCCCGCTTCCAGCATTGTTGTTTCCACCCTTGTTTCCCATATTTACTTCAACCTTGCCAGAACTTTCCCCAGACTGCTTCACGGCGATATTACTCTGCACATTTTCTTTTGAAGCCGTCTCAGACTTTCTCTTTCGGTTTGCCCTGGCCTCCTCTCGCCTTAAATAAATATCGGCTTTTTCATAGAATATCTCTCTTGTGGAGGGTGTCTTCCCAGAAAGGTAATCTCCGAACTCAGATTCAGGATCGACTCCTTCCTTTAATGCCATCAGAATAGTGGGCTCATGCGGGTCACTAACCTCAGTCACAGCTTGGTTAAAACGATCAAGATATGCACTCAAAGACTCTCCTGGTGCCTGCTTGATTCTCGATAATTCAATAACACTTTTGGACTTTCGGGCATGGAGTCGGAACTGGTTCATAAAACGCTCGCTCAGTTCCTTGTAATTCGAAATCGAACGAGGAGAAAGTCGGGTAAACCAGAACAGCGCCACATCTTCTAAGTAGATTGGGAATGCTTTGCACTTCACTTCATCAGGGGCAGCAGCAGCATTCATGAGCCACGAGTATCACATCAAATGCTGTCCCGGATCCGTCCTTCCGTTGTACTTGTCCATCTGTGGCAAGTTAAAGCGCCGGGGAAATTGGAAGTCGAGGATATCGTCGGTGAAAGGAGTATGGCTTCGCTCAATGCCATAATCTTCATTTGTATAGTTCCGGCTCTCGGACATGATCTGGCGAACCATTGCCTGTACATCAGCATTAGTTAGGGGCCGCTCAGGTTCCCTGGCCCTAGTATCCGAGTTCCTTCTGGGCTCTTGTTCAGGAGATGCCCTTCTTCTTCGAGCTGCTTCTGCTCTATTCCGTTCCCTGCGCTCCCGGTCGATCTCGGGAGGAGGGGACTGGAGTCTTTGCCCCCGAGTGGGGTCATTGTTTCCTAGCGCTCGTGCAATATCCTCACGAGACCCCAAAGATCTAAAAGTCAGCTGCTCCACATTCTGAGGTCATTCGAGTGGCCTTCGTTCACGGGGCCGCTCTTCCTCGGAAGATGAAGACTGATCCACTGGGGTGTGACGAACCGGTGATGGGGTCCTCTGTCGACGGAGTTCGCTAATCTCCCGACTCATGAGCCTCATATTTTCCTGCATCATGAGATTAGTGCGCTCGTGGACTTTCATAGCCTCCCTTGTGCTCTCAAGCATGTCAAGTAAGCGCGAGAAATCTCCTTGAGTGATGGGCGCAGATGGATTGACCTGATCACTAACCCTGGTGGCTGGAATCGGAGCATTCGTAGGAACTCGAGTAGAGGTTCCAACTTCACCAAGTGTCGGATCGGATCGGAGGTAGGAGGTCGGGTCGGTTCGGAGGTAGGGAGCCTGGTCGGGTCGGTTCAGGTTGGGGGAATGCACTGCTTCAGAATCTCCTACCCGGATCGGATCAGAGCTTTCCCCCTGAGGACGGCTCGGATTTCCTACATTGGTTCTTCCTGCTGCTGAACTCTGCCCACGAGACCTGGTTACAACCGCATTTTGCTGATCTTCGCCAGCTCCATTTCCTCGAACAGATTGAATTTCTTTGCCTTTTCCTTTGGCCATAATTCTTCGACAATCACTTCGAAAAATATCCAAGAGCGTTGGAACTTAAGGATTAACTTCTTTGAACTCAACGGTCCAAAAAGTAGAATGGTAATCCCGGAAAACAAAGAATTCAGATGAGGTTCTCAGTGAAAGCACCAAAATGTTAGACCAAAAAATGGTTCTAACACCCAAATTGATTAAAAGCAAAAGGAAATAAGATAAAAATAAAAATGAACACACAAGGTTTATAGTGGTTCGGCGAAGAAATGCCTACGTCCACTTGTTTTTCACTATATTCACTGATTTAGTTGCAAGTACAATGAAATATTCACTCGATCTCTCTCTCACAATTCACTTACAATCACTCAATTGTTTGAAAACAAATAATGAAAGAAGATTTGGATTTTCCGGGATTGCTGGAATTTGGATTATGAAGGTGGTTTAACTCTCCAAGTGCCAGAAAAAAGATCCTTTTCTTTGTCTCCAGACGGGGTATTTATAGGTGAGAATTTGCTCAAAACCCAATCCGGATCGGAGCCACGCGTCATCCATCCCATTAGCCTCGGGTTCGGATAGATTACTGTGTTGACAACGCATTAGAGTTGTGGACGTTGAGGGTAGGAACTGGTCATAGCCGATCCGGATATCCAGGCGCTCATGCAGGGGAGTGATGTGGAAAATGGGTTCGGGTCGGTGGGACATGTACAAGGGGTTCGGATCGGGATATCCGATCCGACCCGGATTGGCTTGGAAACAACGCTCTCTCCTCTTTATTCTGCTCCGCTCCGCTCCGATCTATCTCCGTAGCAACCAAGTGGCTTTCCGATCCAATTGAGATTATATTGCCCTCCGATCCGAACAGCTGTGCCTTTCTAATTTCCTCAGCAATAGTTCACCGATCCGAACAGAATACTTTATCCGATCCGAGCCGCTATCCTGCACCGATCCGACCCGCTTCAGAGTTTTTCTAGTTCTTCAATATTTCATATCTTGACTTAGTGTTGCCCAGTTCACAAAGTGGGCTAACACCTTTACACGATAAAAGTGGCTTAGGGTATAATAAAACTAATCATAGAACTAGTACTAGATATGCTTTCATGTATAACAAAAGTTTAACTGCTAGTACTAAAGCACGTGTAACTCGAAGATCAAATTTCTATAGAAATTCAAATGCTGATATGACTAGAAACATTTATAATAGAAGTACAAAAAGAAATATTAATAGAAATTATCTAAGTATTTGGGTTCCTGTAAATTGAAAAAATCGAGAAAAATACATTGATGATTATTTTGATTCAGTAGTTAAAAATAAAAACTTTATTTTCAAAGGTACCATTAAACCCTTGTGGGTATGGTTACCTCCTCTCTAACCCCTGGACCCTAACAGAGAAAGTGGGTACCAAAGTATATATATAATATTTATTGCAGGTACACCACAACAAAAAAAGGAGGGTATTTCAGTATCTCTAATATCTTTAAAAACTGAGCTTAAAATTAAATCCGGGAATCTGGAAATATAATAATCACATACTCAGGGGGAGAAATTTTCATACATCACACATTCAGGGGAAGAAAATAAAGAGAAGACAACGATATTTATTACATTCCCTCATTCTTTTTGATAATGACAAAGGGGGATAAATTCAGGTGTATATTGATAGAGGAAGATATTATAAGAGGAAGATGTTATAGAAAGAATATATTTTTAAATTGTATAGTTGTCATCATCAAAAAGGGGGAGAATGTTAGAAACTCTATTGTTGGATTTTGATGACAACAACTACACAATTATACCAAAAAACCTCTAAGCTAACCTGTAGGTACATGGATATCAAAAAGAGAAATATATGATAATATATGCATGTTGACATATTGACAGGGGGAGTTACATATACAGTTGTCATTATCAAAAAGGGGGAGAATGTTGGATCTCGCTATATGGCGTTTTGATTATGACAACTATACATGTACATATATATATTATTATCGACTAACTTTGTCTTGCAGGAAGATACTCAACAACAGATTCAAGAGCTATAATTGAAGATTAAATATGTTGTAAGAATCTGTTAGTCCTAGATTTATATGTTAAAGTCTTCCTTGGGGATACACACACATGCACGTTTTCAATTTATAAGATTTTATACAAGACATACACAAGGCATAGGCATGAAGCAGAAAACAGACGTCTAAATTTTTTAAATCAGACGTCTGTCTACTGAAAGAAAAATAAACTTACCACAATATTCAGACATCTGAATATTTTAATTCAGACATCTGAATTTTAATTCAGACATCTGAATTAAAATATTCAGACATCTGAATATTGGCTAAAATAGCCTATTTCTTTGCTGTTTGAGTTTTGTTCAAAAACAGACATCTGAATTTTTTAATTCAGACATCTGAATTAAAAAATTCAGACATCTGAATCTGGACCAAAATACACTATTTTCTTGCTGTTTCATTTTTAAATCAAAACAGACATCTGAAATTTTTATTCAGACATCTGAATACGAAGAGATGCAATTTAAAATGAAAATTCACA
The DNA here is from genome assembly GCA_030737875.1 of Allium sativum. NCBI lineage: Eukaryota > Viridiplantae > Streptophyta > Magnoliopsida > Asparagales > Amaryllidaceae > Allium > Allium sativum. The sequence continues at coordinate 685,689,406 of CM060918.1, read as the reverse complement.
ACTTTCTAATTCATATCTCTTAATCAAATCTCTTCATGATTAGTTGTAACTTTTTATAGATTATAAATAGAGGCTTGATCAAAGTTGTTCCTAACCGAAATTTATTCTGATTCTTTCTATCTTATTCAAAGCTCTCTAAGTTCTAAAAAGCTATATACTTTCATACTTGAGACTTTTAAACTTCCATATTCCTTCACGCACTTCACGATTATCATCAAGGAAAGGCTATAGGAAGGGTGTACTTAATATTCGACAATCCGTGTTATCAAGAACACAAAAGAGTCAACCATTATTCTGTATTAGTGAAGACCTCTTCAGTGGTTGAGGCAAGAAATCTCGTTCAGTGGTTCGAGTAATTGTGAACCTATTCCTCCGGGTGAAGTGAGGGTTTTAGTGTTAGTGAAATACCAGAAGTGAGTCTGGGACTGGACGTAGGACATGGTCCGAAACAGTATAAATCGACTGTGTAATTTACTGCTTTCTACTCTGCTATATAGATATTATATACTATTCTCCATTCTATACGATCATATACTGCTGCATAGCCTCTTTCAATTGGTATCGGAGCTTGGTATTCTAGAGATCGTAACAACATCCTAGAATAAATGGCAATAAAGAAATCTAGTAAAGGCATTAGAAAGTGGAAGAACAACAAAGCAGAAACGACGGAGCAAGAGAGCAAATGTTTAATGGCTAAAGTAAGATCACAATCGGTATGTGAGGATTCATTATATAAAGATCTTTTATTAGACCACGAAAAATTATTAAAATATTTTAAAAGTTTGGGTAAACTTAATGCAATTATTTTAGCCAAGTCTAAAAATTGTGAGCAAGAAAATTCCAAATTATAAGAAGAAAACAATTTTTTAGTCAAACAAGCCAAATGTTTTGAAAATACCTTAGAAGAGCTTGTTAGAAAGTATTCAAACTAAGTTAGAAAGTATTCAAACTAAGTTAGAAAGTATTTCTAAAAATGTTTCTAACTTCAATAAAGGAAGAGAAATTTTTTCTAAAATTATAGAAAGTTCCCAACTACCTTCAAATAAACATGGTTTAGGATTTAAAAAAGGAATCAAAAATTCCTAAGAAAAGAAGTAAAACTGATTCTAAATACAATACTAGAAGTATTAGAAAATGGATTCCAAAAACAAATAATAGTTTGATTAGAAACAAACATATTACATCTTTTATGGAGTCTGTACATAATAATATAAATTATTTATACAAAAAGGACACTAAACCCACTTGGGTTTGGCTTCCTAAGACCTAACTCTTAGGACCCTATCAAAAATTGGGTACCAATGTGCTTATTAATATTTTTTGCAGGTACCATTCAAAAAGAGAAAATGGATCTTAGACAGTGGTTGCTCAAAACACATGACTGGAGATAAAGATATGCTAACCAATATTTCATACTTTGATGGTGGCTCAGTTACCTTTGAAGATAATTCCAAAGGTTTTATCATTGGCAAAGGAGATGTGTGCAACTACAGTATCTCAAATTTACCTCTTATTACTAATGTTTCTTTAGTTAAAAATTTAAAACATAATTTACTAAGTATTAGTCAACTATGTGACAAAGGTTTTAAGATAACTTTTTCCAAAAATAAATGTAGTATTTTTGATAAAGAACAAAATCTTATTTTTGAGGGAAATCGAGATAGAAATATTTATGTCTTAAGTATGAAAGTCAATAATAATAAAGAAATGTGCTTAATAGCGAATAACAATGATTGTTGGCTATGGCACAAAAGATTTTGTCATGTAAATTTTAAAACTATCCAAAGATTATCAAAACATAATTTAGTAAAAGGCTTACCCAAAGTAAATTTTAATGTAAAAAATCTATGCGAAGATTGTCAAATAGGTAAATTAACTAAATCATCGTTTAAATCTAAAAAGATTATTTCAACTTTACAACCTTTAGAATTATTACATATGGACTTGTTTGGTCCTACACAAGTTCAATCATTAAATCATAATCGATACGTATTTGTAATAATTGATGATTTTTCAAGATACACTTGGACTATTTTTATGAAAAATAAAAGTGATACTTTTGAACATTTTAAAAACTTAATAAAAAGAATTCAAAATTCTAAAGATTTAAAAGTTAAAAATATACGAAGCGATCACGGAGGAGAATTCGAAAATGAATTATTTGAACATTTTTGTAAAAAGAAAGGGATAAATCATAATTTCTCATTTCCTAGGACTCCACAACAAAATGGAGTTGTAGAAAGAAAGAATAGAACATTACAAGAATGTGCTAGAACGTTACTCAATGGAAGTACCTTACCTAAACAGTTTTGGACAGAAGCAGTAGCAACTGCTTGTTATGTTTTAAATAGAATATCTATTCGTCCTTTAACTAAAAATACTCCATATGAACTCTTTAATGGAAGAAAACCAAATATTTCATATTTTAGAATTTTTGGTTCTAAATGCTTTATTCTTAATACTAAAGATCATCTTGGAAAATTCGATGCCAAAGCCGATCATGGTATTTTTATCGGGTATTCGGAACGAAGTAAAGCATATCGTATATTTAACAAACGTACAAATGTTATAGAAAAATCCTTACATGTATCTTTTAATGAAATTTTTGATAAAAATATAAAAAATAAAGATGATGATGAAATCATTGAAAATACTAGTCTTGAAGATACGGAAAATAATCCAATAGAAAACATTAGGTCACCTCCCAGAGTACTAAGAAATCATCGAACTCAAAATATAATTGGTGAAATTGATTCGCATGTTCGAACAAGAGGACAATTAAATCAAATGGGTCATGTAGCATTTCTTTCGAATATTGAACCAAAGAATCTGAAAGAAGCTGCTACAGATGATTACTGGATCATTGCTATGCAAGAAGAATTGAATCAATTTGAACGGAATAATGTCTGGGAACTTGTACCTAGACCAAACGACCAATCTGTTATTGGCACAAAATGGGTATATAAGAATAAGGCGGATGAACTCGGAAATATTACACGAAATAAAGCCAGATTAGTCGCTCAAGGGTACAATAAAGAAGAAGATATTGATTATGACGAAACTTTTGCACCCGTAGCAAGACTAGAAGCTATACGTACTTTATTAGCATATGCAAGTTTTAACAATTTTAAACTCTATCAAATGGATGTAAAAAGTGCCTTCTTAAATGGTTTTATTAAAGAAAATGTTTACGTAGAACAACCACCATTATTCGTACATGAAAGATATCCAGATCATGTCTATAAACTAAAAAAGCTTTATATGGTCTAAAACAAGCACCATGTGCTTGGTATGAACGACTTAAAAGCTATTTAATAAATTCTGGTTTTCGAATAGGAAAAGCGGATCAAACGCTATTTATTAAAAGTACTAATAAGGATATATTAATTGTTCAAATTTATGTTGATGACATAATATTCGGGTCAACTAATGATAATTTATGTAAAGAATTTTCTATCATAATGACAAATGAATTCGAAATGTCACATATGGGTGAACTCTCATTTTTCTTAGGTTTACAAATTAAAAAAAATTCAAATGGTATTTTTATTAATCAAGAAAATATTGTAATAATTTAATTAAACGTTTCGGGCTAGACAACACTTCCGGCAAACCAACTCCAATGAGCACTTCAGTTCATCTCGATAAGGACGAAAAAGGAAAAAAGTGAAACACCCCACCTCCGTTAGGGTCACTCTCAAAGGGAATGCCCTAATTTTGGTGGAGGCTTATAAGTACAAATCACAGATATACAAGACAGATATAATAACACATATTTTTGAAAAGCGGAAAACAACAACTTTTATTTCATTAAAATACGTGTTACACCAACCACACCATAATTGTCTTACAACACTTCCAAAAAACATAACATCTTCATAACTGTCTTGATTACATTATTTAAAGAAGCATAAGGAAAACATAAATAAACTGCAAAAGTCCCATAATTGATGTCCAAAGCCATAGTCCAAAACGAAAAGGTCCAAGCAATACATTCTTTCTCTTCAAGCTGGATATGAAGGCTGGTCAAGCTGCGGTATTCCCTCCCTGTGGACCTGTGGGGGGGGGGAACAGAAGAAAAGAAGACGAAAGAAAAGTAGAGTCAGACATAAAGCCTGAGTAAGTCTAGGACTATTCAGTCTATGAATAAAGAACTGGGTATGATAAGCATAAACTAGAAATGGGAAAGCACCATAAACTAAGTTAAGTTGTCTAGGGTCGAATATACTATCGTACCCCATATTAATCTCTGTACCCATATAAACTAGTTCCCAACAGGCACCCCATAATCAGGGTGAAGTGATCCATTTTATGATGATCGGCTCCAACTCGCATAGTTACATGTGTCTTACGGCCCCCGATGTTATAGTTACCTATGCTGGTCCCACCATGGGGTGTATCAAGTCCCATGGTGGCGGCCCGACACAACCCTAGAATGCACAGGTATGCTACTGGTGCCCAGTGCCTTATTTTTCTGCGCCGGAGTGTGTGCACGCCCGCACCCCGTTAGAACCTACACTGCTGCGCCACCGCCGTCGATTTGACCTCTTACAGTCAGGCCAGTAATCGTGCCCCACCCTGCCTAGTTTCAGGGTATCATGATACGCCTTGTAGGGTTACTGCTGAAAAGGGTCCCCCGATACTAGGTTTTCTATTTCTAGCCAACATACTAAGTTGGTTAAGTGTTTTATAAACCTAACCCCCAATCAGTCTATTTAGTTTAGCATGTTCTGTTTTGATTAAGTCTTAATTCATTTAATCCTATCAATCCTGACTCAGCCTTAATTGTCTTATTAAAGCCTTGACCTCTCACATTAGACAGGTATTGTTGTGGCTGCCTGTTGCCGGTTGGGTCCGGGCAGTCTTACGCCACAACTCAGTCTAACCTCGGGTCCTTATTGGGCTCCGTGTTTAACCACCCACATTGGATAGGTATTGTTGTGACTACTGGACAGCCGGGCGGTTCCGGGCAGGTTTACATCACAACTCAATCCAACCTCGGGTTAAATACATCGTATTTTCTACATTTACATATTTTGTCTCTTTTCTTTTTATATGTAAATATTTGCGGCCCATTATTCAAATTCATCTTTATTGATTAAGATTTATTTATGCCACTTAATTAATTGGTTTTCAAGGTTGTTGGCATGCGTTAAACATGCCAACACATATGTTCTACATTTTAGCCCAAACGTCATTACCCCCGTTTTACAAGTTCGCTCCAATGTAAGGTGTGTTGGGTTTAACACTTAAACCCAATTTAGCCAAATGAAAAGGGGAGGCTTATAATATGGTGTTTATAAGATAACATGAAAAAAGGGGAGTGTGAACGCATGAACTTGCAACGAACGATTCAATTAACATAAAGTAGGCAAATGGGAACTTGCAATTGTAACAACATATAATATAAGCAATACTTAACATGAATCATTCTATTCACATAATCATGGTATAAACAAAACATGAATCATTCCATTCGTGTAGTCATGACATAAATGATACTTAAACATGAACTATTCTAATCATATAATTATGGCATAATCATAATTGAACATGAGTCCTTCTATTCATATAGTCATGGCATAAACATAATTGAACATGAATTCTACTATTCATATAATCATGGTTTTTATCCTATTTATGTAACTTGTAAGTAAGATGTAATTCTAGTGAAATTCTAATGTAACTTATGTGTCAAATATATTATCATATGATTATGATTACAACATAAGCCTAAAAACATGTTTTCAACTAGGCATAATAACAAACATAGTTTAGTCATGTTCATAAAATTAATACAAGCTTACGAAGATGCTTGCTTTTGTCACTATCACAAAATCATGGTTTTTATACTTGAACTATGATGCCAATTCCAACATAACCTTCATATGAATCATAATACTTAAGTGGATCAAATTACACTAAAGATAACCATAGAATTATACATCATGTTGGCATAACAATAAATCATATACTTGCATGAATTTCAAATAAACTATTACAACATATAGTTGTTATTTTCAACATGAATCATATACTTGCAATTATCAAATGGGTGTTGTAAATAACTACCACAAACATGTAGTTTTCAATATGAATCATATGCTTGCATGAATCCCAATTAAAATTCCACAACATGTGGTTGTCAAAATAAACCATTTACTTGTATGAATCAAATCGTACACCATAGCATTGCCAAATCAAAATAACATACAAACATAAGTTATTATCTCCACAATTCCATTTCTTTGTTAACTTCCAACGCAAATCGCGTACTTGCAAATATCCAATCGTGTACCATAATATTCCCAAATCGTTTAGCATCAAAGCAACATACAAATATAGATTATTATCGCCACAATTCCATTTCTTACTTTACACAAATCAACACAATTATTTAATTCACATCGGAATAGCACTCTACTTACAACGTATGACGAATCTTCAATTCAGGAATCTGAATTCTGAATTTGGAGATGCTATCCTTTGTTGTAGGCGTTGTTTTGATTGATTTGACGTTGCTTTAAGCTTTTGATTTATCTCCTAATTGTCTCTCTATTTCCGACGGCTATCCTCAGTCTCTCCTCAATAGCATGACGGTCTCATCTCCATTTTAGTTTAAGTGAATTAGTGTTAGTCTTAGGTCCTTTTTATAGAGTTTTTGAGTTGATTTAGACCGTCGATGAAGCTTGGTTCAATAATAGCCGTTCGTTCAAAGGAGAGACCAACCAGGAGCTGACACCTAGCCCTAGTGACAAGGCAAGGCTCAGAAAATCGACCAAACACAGACTAGGCTAGCCAGGGTGGGCTGGGTTCGACCTGGCTCAGGGGCCAGGTCGACTCTAGAGTCGACCTGCCTGGGCAGGTCGACACCTGGGTCGACTCCCAGGTCGACCTGGCCTGGCAGGTCGACCCTAGGGTCGACCCCCAGGTCGACCTGGTGGGTTTGGGCGGGAATTTTCCCGCCTACTCTGATTGGTCTGATATTTAAATCTGTTTTCGAAATTTGAATTTTCTGAAACTTCGTCGGGCCATAATTTGGTCATACGGGCTCCGTTTTTCGAAAACTCGGACTCTATTTCGCGTATTTTTCCGAGACGAACGCAATGGCGTATCCCGTTTCCATTAATACTTTAACTTGAAATTTATTATACTTTAGTTTGTGAATTTCACTATTATAAAATACACGGGGTGTTACATTCTCCCCCACTTAAAAGGATTTCGTCCCGAAATCTTCAAGTTCAGGAAGAATGTACATCCTAACATCCAAACATCCATCTACTCATCCATCAAACACGAGTATCCATTGTCCTTAAAAGACTTCTAATGCTTCATGATCATATGCGAAGTGTGTGTACATGTACTTATCTAATGCAAAATCAGTCGGTCTACTGATTCAGTTGACCTCCTTAATGCAAATTATGTAAGTGTCATGAATCCATTATGTATGCAAAGTTTCCTATTCATGATTCTACATGAGTGCACAATCATTCATACAAATGCAACATCCATATGACAACACATTAAAGTTCAACCATATACGAATGCAAACATATATGCATATGCAATATGAAGTGATTGAGCCGATCTAAAACCTAGATTGTGTGTGTATATGCAACCACGAGCAACCACTAGCAATCACTTGCAACCACTTGCAATCATCATCCATAACATGTTTCAATTACATGTTTCCATCCAAAGGGTTTCTTCCTAAAAGATAAGGTCGAGGAGATATACCTAAAAAGATAGATAAAAGCGCAACTTAAGGAAAAAGAAAGATCAAAGATGTACCCTTGAAAAGAAAAGGGTAGGCTGCGCGTATTCTAGCTTCAGTTTCCCAAGTTGCATCTCCTTCGGCGTCGCTCCACTGAACTTTGACGAGCTTGACTTCGCGGTTGCGTAGCTTCTTCACTTCCGTCCCTAATATGCGGGTGGGAACTTTCCTTATGGTTGCTTCGCGTTCCACTTCATCTTCTTCTAGGATATTTGGCTCTACCACTTCAGCAGACTCATGTAGACATTTTCGGAGATGTGAAACGTGAAAGACGTTGTGAACTCCGGCCAATTTCTCGGGTAGCTCTAATCTATAGGCCATTTTCCCAATTTTCTCAATGATAGGGAATGGCCCTACGAACCTTGGTGCTAACTTTCCTGTGGTTCCAAAACGAACAACGTTCCTTAGCGAAGATACCTTAAGAAATACTCTGTCCCTAACCTCAAATTCAAGGTCGGTCCTCCTCTTGTCGGCGTAGGACTTTTGTCTGTCTTGGGCCGTCTTCATCCTTCTTCGTATTAAGTCTACTTTTTCTGAAGTCTCTCGGATCATATCTGGTCCAAGTATGAGCTTATCAGTAGACTCCTACCAACAAGTGGGCGATCGGCACGGTCTTCCATATAAAGCTTCGAAGGGCGCCATTCCGATGGTTGCTTGATAGCTGTTGTTGTAGGCAAATTCCACCAAAGGAAGATGGTCCTCCCACGTCCCTCCGAAGTCAAGGATGCACAGTCTTAAAAGGTCCTCCAAAACTCTGTTCACTCTTTCTGTTTGGCCGTCGGTTTGGGGATGATAGGCTGTGCTCAAGCATAACTGTGTTCCTACCGCTTCTTGCAGACTCCGCCAAAACTCACTGGTGAAGATAGGGTCTCGGTCACTAACGATGCTGGATGGTATTCCATGGAGTCGAACGATTTCCTTGAGGTAAAGAGATGCTAGGGATGAAGCAGTTCTTTTACTTTTGACAAGTAAAAAGTTGGCGCTTTTAGTAAGCCTATCCACTATTACCCATATGCTAGTGTTGCCTCTCCTAGACCAGGGCAGCCCATCGATGAAGTCCATTGAGATGCTATCCCACTTCCACTGTGGGACCTCTAGAGGATGTAGCAGACCGCCAGGCTTTTTCTGTTCCGCCTTAACCTGTTGGCACACCATGCACTTAGAAACGAATTCTGCCACGTCCTTCTTCATGCCGTTCCAAAAGAAAGTTCTTTTTATGTCCTTGTACATTTTATCTCCGCCTGAGTGTATCGTCATCTTGGAGTGATGTGCTTCCTCGAGAACCTTCTTTACTAAATCCCTTGTCTGTGGGACGCATAGTCTTCCGTCTCGCCTTAGCCAACCCTTATTATCGATGGAGTATCTGTTGAGGTGACTTGAAGTCTCACCCCTAATTAGCCTATCAATCGTTTCCACAAGTTGAGGGTCTTCGCGTTGTGCTGTCCCTATCGAGTCCACTAAAGTCGGGCGTACTTCGAGAGATGCTAGCAAGCCTGGTACAAAAACGGAGGAGGGCCTAAAGTCAAAGCTGGCTATAAACTCTAGGCTTTGTCTCTCAACAAACAGCGGGCTTAGGGTCAGTTTCTTTCGGCTCAACGCGTCTGCCACTATGTTGCCTTTTCCCGGAGTATAGGAGATCTCGAAATCATACGAGGCAAGAAACTCCATCCACCTCTGTTGCCTCAAGTTAAGGTCTTTCTGCGAGAAAAGATATTTCAATGATTTATGGTCAGTGTAAAGTTCAAACTTCTCACCTAGGAGATAGTGTCGCCAAGACTTGAGTGCAAAGACGATGGCAGCTAACTCAAGATCGTGGGTCGGGTAGTTCTTTTCGTGCACTTTCAACTGTCTTCCACCATAAGCTACTACCCTTCCTTCTTGCATTAAGACGGCGCCTAACCCTGTCCCACAAGCATCTGTATAAACAGTGAACATCTTGCTTCCATCTGGCAACGTCAAAACTGGGGCTGTTGTAAGAGCCCTTTTCAGTCGTTGGAAAGCAAACTCGCAATCCAAGTCCCAATTGAACACTAGATTCTTCTTGGTCAACTTCGTGAGCGGAGCTGAGATTTTCGCAAAATCCCTTATGAACTTTCGATAGAAACCTGCTAGTCCTAGAAAACTTCGGACCTCAGTTGCGTTCCTTGGTGTCTTCCAATCCTGTACCGCCACTACCCTAGCAGGGTCCATTGCTAACCCTTGTTTGGATACTATGTGCCCAAGGAACCTCACTTCTTCTCTCCAAAAGTGGCATTTGGAGAATTTGGCTATTAGCTGATGGACTCGCAGAGTTTCCATGATTGCCCTTAAGTGCTGAGCATGTTCCTCTTCACTCTTTGAGAAGATAAGGATATCGTCTACGAAGACCACTATGAACTTATTGAGGAAATCTCTGAATACCCTACTCATCAGGTCCACGAAGTAAGCAGGTGCATTTGTCTAGCCGAAAGGCATGACAAGCCATTCAAAGAAGCCATCTAGGGTTCTGAATGCCGTTTTATCGATACTATCTTCAGCCACCCTTAGCTGATGAAAACCGGTCGCTAAATCGAGTTGGGAGAAAACAGACGCTCCTACAAGCTGATCAAACAGATCGTCAATTCTGGGGAAAGGGTGCCTATTCTTTTTCGTTAGCTTGTTGAGCTCCCTATAGTCTACACATAGACGGAGTGAACCATCCGCCTTTGTAGCGAACACCACTGGAGCGCCCCATTCTGAAATGCTCCTCCTAATGAACCCCTTTTTTAGAAGCTCTTTAATTTGTTTACTAAGCTCTTTCCTTTCACGTGGAGCCATGTGTGTAACGGGCAACGCAACGGGCTTTGCAGTATCTACAAGATATATGCGGAAGTCTATCTTCTGCTTCGGAGGCAAGCCCTTCACCTCTTCGAAGACATCCGGATATTCCCTGATCACTCTAACCGATTTCAAATTTTCAACCGAGGCATCTAGCGATTCAAGATAACTAAGCATAACCGCATACGAGGGATTACAAGAAATTTCCAAAGTGTTACCGAGCTGGGTTAGAAGCCTAACAACCCTTTTCTCACAATCAAGGATGGCCCCATTACTGGATAGCCAATCCATGCCCAAAATCAAACCATATCCCGAAAAGCCCAAAACAAAGGCACTACATTGAAATTCTACGCTTAGAATAGAAATTTTCAATCCCAAACAGATCATAGACAAATGAGCTGGGCCCCCAATTGGGTTTGAAACAATTAAGGGGTCCTCTACCATACTAGTTTTTAGGTGCAGAGATTCTACTAAAGCAGACGAGATAAAGGAGTGTGATGCGCCAGAATCAAATAAAGTGCGAACGGGGTGATCATAAAGATAAACTACACTTTCTACAGAAGTATTTATACCTCGCTGTTGCAGAGGTGGCGCCTCTAGCACATGAACTTGTGCCCCTGAGGTGGATCCAGCCCTCTGCTCCTGTCCTCGTTTCTTTGGGCAGTCCTTAGCCATGTGGCCTATCTCACCGCAAGAAAAGCACCCACCATTCATCTTGGCCTTCTTTTTCCGGCAATCTTTCACTAAGTGCCCCACTTTTCCACAGAAATTACACTTCCTCTTCTCTTTGTTGCCTTTCCCGCCCTTCTTAAAGTCTGTCTTCTTAGGCTGCAAACCCTCTTTCTTCCCTTGAGAGTTTTCTGCCTTTGTCTCCTTCTTGCCCTTATCCTCTTCGTTCAGCAACGCCATCTGTACCAACCTTTCATACGTAGCTCCTATGGGTATATGGGTCATAGCCAAACTGTGTAATGTCTCATTCAACCCTTTGACAAAACGGAGAGCCTTCTTGTGTGGGGTGTTGACTAGGTCCAGTCCGAACCTAGCCAGCTCATCGAACTGATTAACATACTCTTTGACTGTCTTGTTCCCTTGCTTAAGAAATAAGAATTTTTCCAACTGCAAACTCCTTTCCGCGTCTGAGAGAAATTTAGCCTCAAACCTTGGCCTAAAGTCCTCCCATGTTTCCACTGGTCTTTCTGCATTAGTGACTTCCCACCAGTAGGAAGCCTCGCCTTTTAGTAGCCACACTGCCAGTTGTACTTTCTGCCTATCTTCTACCTCAAAGATGATGAATAAGTCCTCAGTTTCTTTCAGCCAATTTCTAGCTGCCACGAAGGACTCTGTTCCATGAAAATCCTTTCCTCCCATAGCTTTAAAATCTTTACATATCTTAGCAAAAGTGTTTCCCCGCGGAGGAGGTGGAGGAAGAGGTGCTGCTGCAGCTGGATGATTTCCTGCAGCTGGGGGAGGAGGGACGGTAGGACCTGGCTGAGTGGCCCTTGCTTCTAAGAACCGTCTAAACCAACCAGGTATTGGTACACCCTCTGGCAAGATAAGTTCTTCGGACATGCTGAAACAAAAAGGATAGATTCAAAATGAAGGATAAGAGATAGTTCCTATGGCTTTGGGGGGTGGGACTTTGCCTTTTAAAATTAAATAATATTTTATCTTAAAAATGCTTCTTTAAATTTCCTTTTTGAAAATAAATTTTCAAAACTTTTTATCTTATCTGGTAAACCTATGCTCTGATACCAAGTGAAACACCCCACCTCCGTTAGGGTCACTCTCAAAGGGAATGCCCTAATTTTGGTGGAGGTTTATAAGTATAAATCACAGATATACAAGACAGATATAATAACACATATTTTTGAACAGCGGAAAACAACAACTTTTATTTCATTAAAATACGTGTTACACCAACCACACCATAATTGTCTTACAACACTTCCAAAAAACATAACATCTTCATAACTATCTTGATTACATTATTTAAAGAAGCATAAGGAAAACATAAATAAACTGCAAAAGTCCCATAATTGATGTCCAAAGCCATAGTCCAAAACGAAAAGGTCCAAGCAATACATTCTTTCTCTTCAAGCTGGATATGAAGGCTGGTCAAGCTGCGGTATTCCCTCCCTGTGGACCTGGGGGGAAAACGGAAGAAAAGAAGACAAAAGAAAAGTAGAGTCAGACATAAAGCCTGAGTAAGTCTAGGACTATTCAGTCTGTGAATAAAGAACTGGGTATGATAAGCATAAACTAGAAATGGGAAAGCACCATAAACTAAGTTAAGTTGTCTAGGGTCGAATATACTATCGTACCCCATATTAATCTCTGTACCCATATAAACTAGTTCCCAACAGGCACCCCATAATCAGGGTAAAGTGATCCATTTTATGATGATCGGCTCCTACTCGCATAGTTACATGTGTCTTACGGCCCCCGATGTTGTAGTTACCTATGCTGGTCCCACCATGGGGTGTATCAAGTCCCATGGTGGCGGCCCGACACAACCCTAGAATGCACAGGTATGCTACTGGTGCCCAGTGCCTTAATTTTCTGCGCCGGAGTGTGTGCACGCCCGCACCCCGTTAGAACCTACACTGCTGCGCCACCGCCGTCGATTCGACCTCTTACAGTCAGCCCAGTAATCGTGCCCCACCCTGCCTAGTTTCAGGGTATCATGATACGCCTTGTAGGGTTAGTGCTGAAAAGGGTCCCCCGCTATTTGGTTTTCTATTTCTAGCTAACATGCTAAGTTGGTTAAGTGTTTTATAAACCTAACCCCCAATCAGTCTATTTAGTTTAGCATGTTCTGTTTTGATTAAGTCTTAATTCACTTAATCCTATCAATCCCGACTCAGCCATAATTGTCTTATTAAAGCCTTGACCTCTCACATTAGACAGATATTGTTGTGGCTGCCTGTTGCCAGTTGGGTCCGGGCAGTCTTACGCCACAACTCAGTCTAACCTCGGGTCCTTATTGGGCTCCGTGTTTAACCACCCACGTTGGATAGGTACTGTTGTGACTACTGGACAGCCGGGCGGTTCCGGGCAGGTTTACATCACAACTCAATCCAACCTCGGGTTAAACACATCGTATTTTCAACATTTACATATTTTGTCTCTTTTCTTTTTATATGTAAATATTTGCGGCCCATTATTCAAATTCATCTTTATTGATTAAGATTTATTTATGCCACTTAATTAATTGGTTTTCAAGGTTGTTGGCATGCGTTAAACATGCCAACACATATGTTCTACATTTTAGCCCAAACGTCATTACCCCCGTTTTACACGTTCGCTCCAATGTAAGGTGTGTTGGGTTTAACACTTAAACCCAATTTAGCCAAATGAAAAGGGGAGGCTTATAATATGGTGTTTATAAGATAACATGAAAAAAGGAGAGTGTGAACGCATGAACTTGCAACGAACGATTCAATTAACATAAAGTAGGCAAATGGGAACTTGCAATTGTAACAGCATATAATATAAGAAATACATAACATGAATCATTCTATTCACATAATCATGGTATAAACAAAACATGAATCATTCCATTCGTGTAGTCATGACATAAATGATACTTAAACATGAACTATTCTAATCATATAATTATGGCATAATCATAATTGAACATGAGTCCTTCTATTCATATAGTCATGGCATAAACATAATTGAACATGAATTCTACTATTCATATAATCATGGTTTTTATCCTATTTATGTAACTTGTAAGTAAGATGTAATTCTAGTGTAATTCTAATGTAACTTATGTGTCAAATATATTATCATATGATTATGATAACAACATAAGCCTAAAAACATGTTTTCAACTAGGCATAATAACAAACATAATTTAGTCATGTTCATAAAATTAATACAAGCTTACGAAGATGCTTGCTTTTGTCACTATCACAAAATCATGGTTTTTATACTTGAACTATGATGCCAATTCCAACATAACCTTCATATGAATCATAATACTTAAGTGGATCAAATTACACTAAAGATAACCATAGAATTATACATCATGTTGGCATAACAATAAATCATATACTTGCATGAATTTCAAATAAACTATTACAACATATAGTTGTTATTTTCAACATGAATCATATACTTGCAATTATCAAATGGGTGTTGTAAATAACTACCACAAACATGTAGTTTTCAATATGAATCATATGCTTGCATGAATCCCAATTAAAATTCCACAACATGTGGTTGTCAACATAAACCATTTACTTGTATGAATCAAATCGTACACCATAGCATTGCCAAATCAAAATAACATACAAACATAAGTTATTACCGCCACAATTCCATTTCGTTGTTAACTTCCAACGCAAACCGCGTACTTGCAAATATCCAATCTTGTACCATAATATTCCCAAATCGTTTAGCATCAAAGCAACATACAAATATAGATTATTATCGCCACAATTCCATTTCTTACTTTACACAAATCAACACAATTATTTAATTCACATCGGAATAGCACTCTACTTACAACGTATGACGAATCTTCAATTCAGGAATCTGAATTCTGAATTTGGAGATGCTATCCTTTGTTGTAGGCATTGTTTTGATTGATTTGACGTTGCTTTAAGCTTTTGATTTATCTCCTAATTGTCTCTCTATTTCCGACGGCTATCCTCAGTCTCTCCTCAGCAGCATGACGGTCTCATCTCCATTTTAGTTTAAGTGAATTAGGGTTAGTCTTAGGTCCTTTTTATAGAGTTTTTGAGTTGATTTAGACCGTCGATGAAGCTTTGTTCAATAATAGCCGTTCGTTCAAAGGAGAGACCAACCAGGAGCTGACACCTAGCCCTAGTGACAAGGCAAGGCTCAGAAAATCAACCAAACACAGACTAGGCCAGCCAGGGTGGCCTGGGTTCGACCTGGCTTAGGGGCCAGGTCGACTCCCCAGTCGACCCCCAGGTCGACTCTAGAGTCGACCTGCCTGGGCAGGTCGACACCTGGGTCGACTCCCAGGTTGACCCTAGGGTCGACCCCCAGGTCGACCTGGTGGGTTTGGGCGGGAATTTTCCCGCCTACTCTGATTGGTCTGAAATTTAAATCTGTTTTCGAAATTTGAATTTTCTGAAACTTCGTCGGGCCATAATTTGGTCATACGGGCTCCGTTTTTCGAAAACTCGGACTCTATTTCGCGTATTTTTCCGAGACGAACGCAATGGCGTATCCCGTTTCCCTTAATACTTTAATTTGAAATTTATTATATTTTAGTTTGTGAATTTCACTGTTATAAAATACACAGGGTGTTACAAAAAGTGTTGATCAAAAATTATACAGAAGTATGATTGGATCACTACTCTACCTAACTGCTAGTCGACCGGACATAATGATGAGTGTATGTCTATGTGCACGATTTCAATCAAATCCAAAAGAATCTCATTTAAGAGCTGTAAAACGTATTTTAAGATATTTAAATTATACCAAGGACTTTGGTCTATTTTATCCTAAAGGGTGTCCATTTGAATTAGTTTCTTATAGTGATGCTGACTTTGTTGGATCCCGAACAGATAGAAAAAGTACATGTGGTACGTGCCATTTCATTGGAAAATCACTTGTATCTTGGTTTAGTAAAAAACAAAATTGTGTATCACTCTCAACATGTAAAGCAGAATACATATCTGCTGCTTTAGCATGTGCTCAAGTAATCTACATGCAACAAACAATTAAATATTTCAGAATAAATTTATCAAAATCAATAATATATTGTGATAACACTAGTGCCATAAACTTATCTAAAAATCCAATAAATCACTCTAGAACAAAACATATAGATATCCGACATCATTTTTTACGTGATAATATTGAAAAGGATATTATCAACTTAGATTATGTTTCAACTGAAAACCAAATCGCATATATTTTTACTAAACCATTACCAGAAAACTCTTTTATCAAATTAAGAAGAGAGTTAGGTATTATTTCTGTAAAGGATATATAAATTTTTTATACTTGCATGCGTTCTAAATATACTTACTACCTATTTTTAACTATTGCTCCTTAAAATCCTCACATACTCAAACTTTTCAATGGCTACCAGACTTCTGAACTTCCTTAACCACATATCCAATACTTATTCTTCTTATATAAACCATCACAATCAATCCTCACAAATAAATTCAAACACTAACACTAACACTATGTCTTCAAATAATTCAAATTCCTCAATCAATATTACGTTCACATCGGATAGTTCTTCCGACTCTCCTCAATTTCCTACTCTAACTCCCACAAATGATCCAACTTACAGATGGACGAATTACCACACCGGATTCACTCCTGAGGCAAAGAAGACTAGAAGGTCATTATTTTCTTCACCGGAAACAAAGAAGAAAGTGGATGACATTCACCACTATCAATCAGAACAAATAGTTCTCCAGAAGGAACTCTACTTTGAACAAAAAGTGACTCACGACTAAGTCTTCTCGAAAAGACGGTCTACAAATTTTGCGGTCCTAAACTAAAAGACGTTACTTCGCCCTTACCAATTCCTGCTGATCCGGTTGATCCTTTAGCATCGTATCGTACAGAGAACGATCCAGTCAATCCAACTAAGAAATTCTATACCTATTCTCCAAGACGATCTTCCTATTTTCCCAACTCTTGGGATATAAACTACAATGCTAATGAAGGAACTAGTTCGGCAACACCTACAAAGACTCCACCTTCAAAGAAATGAAGATTATATATATATATATATATATTCATATATTGGTAATAAATAAACAGACGTCTGAATTTCTATATATAATAAATTTTTCCCGACAAACAGACGTCTGATCCATTTTATAACAGACGTCTGAAATAGGTCTAAAATGAACTACATTCTTGCGGGTTAATTTTTCTTTAAAAACAGACGTCTGTCTATATATTTCAGACATCTGAGTTTGAGTTAAATAACTCAACCACCTTTTCAATCAGACGTCTGATTCATATTAAACAAACGTCTGTTTTCATCCAAAAATGAACTAATTCCTTGCGGGTTATACTTTTCTTCATATCAGACGTCTGACCTATAAAAATCAGACGTCTGACTTCGCTGAAAAGATTTTTTTTTTAAAAAAAAAAACACGTCGGTTTCTTATTATATCTCTTCACCTTTTCACCTTTTTACTCATTCATCTCTTCAAACTTACTTTTACCCATTCACTCCTAATAAAAACCCTTGCCCCCAATTTCAAAAATTATCAACACACTTCATCAATTTACAATCAAATCATGGCAAATCGTGGAAAACGAATAAGAGAAGAAGAAGCACTCCCTCCATCCGAAGAATTGATTCAACGATGGCTTTGGGATGACACTACAAAAGCTAGATACAAAGCTATGAAGGATTCAAAATTTTTTGAAGGTGCTTTTGTAAAATTCGATGTTTTTTCCGATTATCGTCTACTTCACATTGCTAGACATTTCAATTTTGAATCCCTTGTTGATTATGACAAAAACAATGTCAAAATCTATCCTCTTTTGGTCAAGTTATTTTTAGCAAATCTAAATCTTGATCATACCAAACCTCAAGTTAAGAAAGATACAATTTGGTCGTGGGTATGTGGAAAGCGGATATTTATCTCAATGCAACGATTAGGGCAAATTTTACAATGTGCATGGCAGGGACTTGATATAGACACCATTGAAGTTGATATGCATGCACGCGATGAAGTTTCCCATCAATTTTTATCCGATAATCTAATTAATATGAAAGACCTTACTGCTACTCATCTTCGACCACAAGCTCGTCTACTTAATCGTATTCTTGTGCGTACAATTCAACCTCGGAAGGGTAGCTATGAAAAAGTCTATATAAGGGATTTTCAAGCTCTTTATGCCTTATACTCCAACAAACAAATTAATTGGGCCAAAATTATCATGGACGAATGGACTGACATCACATACAAACGTAAGTACAAGACTCTTCACTATGGTGCTTTTATTACTCGCATTCTTACCTCCTGCGAAGTCAATATACCAAATAATATTCCTTCGTTAAGCATCAAAGAAATTGGTCCCAAAACTTTGAAGCTTATGGATATCCCCCAAAGACCCGCTACCTTAGAAATTATGTCTCTTGACACTTGGACTCAACACGTTGCTAATCAACCAGAAACTCTAGTAACTGAGCCTTCTCATCGTCATGGTCTAAGGAAAGAAGAAGACGAGGACATACACATCATATCCCCCGACATGTCCTCTAAACAAGCCTTGGTCACTCTTTCTCGTAATCAATCCAAAATTCACAAAG
Organism: Allium sativum; assembly: GCA_030737875.1. NCBI lineage: Eukaryota > Viridiplantae > Streptophyta > Magnoliopsida > Asparagales > Amaryllidaceae > Allium > Allium sativum. Next base: position 685,670,561 of record CM060918.1, on the reverse strand, counting down.
ATCTAAAGCATTTTCAGAGGCAAAATAACAAAAAATTTGATTCACTCAAAAACTTTTTAAACAAAATTTGGGATGTTGTTTCTTGCACCGGGACTTCTTCATCTCAAGCTCAAGCTCCGGCACCATTTCAATGGTCATCTAGTTCTCATGAAGAAGCTCCGGATTCCGAACAAAGCTCACCAAGGAATGAAGATGCATCTCCTCTAGGTTCCACTTCGCACGATATATAAGTATTGATAGTGGTATGATTTACTAGTTTTCCTTAAGAATCGTTTATTTTGTTTATGGTTTGTAATATTTTGCTACTTATCTTCTTTCCGCACAAAACTCTCTTATGTGCGTCTCTGTGTTATGTCAGTATTGTTGGTACTTCATCTAAATGTGTGTTTTATCTATATATTGCATTTGTGCTTCAATTTTACATAAGTATTCCTTTTTGTCAAATGACAAAGGGGGAGAAAACTAGCAACATTATATGCATATTGACAGGGGGAGCTTATATAGTTGTCATTAGTCAAAAAGGGGGAGAATGTTGAATCACGCTATATAGCGTTTTGACTATGACAACTATACAAGTACATATATACATTCTCGACTAACTTTATGTTGCAGGAAGATACTTTTGACGAACAGATTCAAGAGCACAAAACAAAGATCACATATATGATTATAAGATTCTATGAGTCCTAGATTTATATGTTAAAGTCTTCCTTGATGATAACACACACACACAGTTTTAAAATATACATTTCTTTGATTATAAAATATGCAAGATATAGGCTGACAACATAAAACAGACGTCTGGTCTGATAATTTCAGACGTCTGTTTACTGAAACAAATTGTTTTCGAAATATAATATTCAGACGTCTGTTTTATATATTTCAGACGTCTGATTCTAAAAGGATGCGACTTCTACAAAAAGATACATCCATTTACTTTATAACTCTTGAGCAAAACTTTTCATGATTAGTTGCATCTTTCTACATACTATAAATAGAGGGAAGATTAACTATTCCAATCACCGATTTTTATTCTAATTCTCTCTATCTTATACAAAAGCTCTCTAAATTCTAAAGTGATCTATTTTCATACTCGAGACTTTTAAACATCCATAATCCTTCACATACTTCACGATTATCATCAAGGAAAGGCTATAGGAAGGGTGTACTTAACATTCGACAATCCGTGTTATCAAGAACACAAAAGAGTCAACAATTATTCTGTATTAGTGAAGACCTCTTCAGTGGTTGAGGCAAGAAATCTCGTTCAGTGGTTCGAGTAATTGTGAACCTATTCCTCCGGGTGAAGTGAGGGTTTTTAGTGTTAGTGGAATACCAGAAGTGAGTCTGGGACTGGACGTAGGACAGTGGTCCGAACCAGTATAAATCGACTGTGTGATTTACTGCTTACTACTGCTACTTTAGTATTCTACTTATACTCCATTCTATACGATCCTACCGCTGCATAGCCTCTTTCAATTTTGTGGGACATTGTGGTTTAAGTTAAACCTAAAATAACACATATTTGTTGTATTACCTGTCCTTTCAAAAATTTGACATTTGGGTCTTGATGAGTTGTTCCATCTTCCCCTTCTTCCTCCAGACCTTCCAGTTTTATTTTTGGTGGTGTTTTGATCATTTATTGATTTCTTTTCTTGAGATAGCAGTAAAATTGATCGAGTACTAAGGGTCTACTTCTCTTCTCTATTCAATTCTGCCTTCTTGGGCCATTAGGGTAGTATGAAGATACTGCAGTCAGGGTGTTTCTTCTTTTGTTGTAAGTATTTCTACTATTGTTTCATAGTCACTATCAAGTCTATTCATGATGAATTATATGTGCTCGTTTTTTGACACTTTATGGCCTATAGCCTCTAGCCGATCACATAAATTATTTACTTTACCCAACTATTCCCTCATTGGCAAATTGTCCGTGAAATTTTGTAACTGCTTTCTGTAGTGCATTATCTTGGCTGATGATCGAAAACTGAAAAATTATTCAATTGAAGTCCAAATTTTATTTGAAGTTTGACACTCTATAAGTTGTGGTAGCAAGTCATTTGTGATGAAAGAGAGTAACCAAGAAACTAACAGACGATCTTGTCTTTGATAATTGGCACGCTCGTTATAACTGATCATTTTTGCATCCTTGTCTGTTGTGAATTTTGAACGTATACTTACTATACCCAAGACATGCCCGTCGCGGCCATACCCTTTAACGACATTTTCGACGTAAAACGCCCATAGTAAATAATTTCCTTCGTCTAATTTAGTAGTAATTAGTTGAGTTTGTGGACTTACTATGGTTTTGATTTAGTTTTCTGCAGATTCATCTTGACTTGATGATGTTGTTTGAGAAGCAGCATCACTTGGCATGGTTGAAATACTGAATCAGGAATTGTTTCGGCTTGATGGTTCTTGAATGGAGACTGATGAAGCCACAATATCTTGATGGCGAGGTACAGTCTTCTATGTTACTTTATAACATATACAAATTGATGTACTGATCTAGTCAAAACGAAACTCAGGTGATGAATTTCGAATTCTAATGAGTATACTGCTGATATACTGATAATAACATAATTTTTTTTTATCTTGGTTGCGGGCCTTCTCATATGATGAAAGAAACTCTGATGAGAAATAGAGAAAACAACTGTTGCAACCAGATGAGAGTTCAGATGATGAAAACAACCCTGATGAACTTGATGGCAAGGCTCGATCACACAAGTTGGTGATGCTCTGATACCAAATCGAGAAACAACAAAATTTTGTTTTATTGCTTGAGAATGAAAATGTACAAAATGATATTGCATTCGAATAAAGTTACATCAGTTAGTATGTACATATATTTATATTGGGGATTGTTAAAGAGACTTCACATTTGCTTAAGGAGAGGACCAATTTTAATTTATTGTATAATTGTTATGGGGAGGACAAAATAAATCAGCCTTCCCTTAAACATATAAATGAAAGCTCCGATATTAACCTCCTATAATCCTCATTAATATAAATTGTAAAACTTAAAATTTTAATAATTCTTACAAATTAATGCTGCACATAAAAAAAATGGATATAGTTAACGTAAAGGAGGCACAAGAAAATTTCATGGGTAATCAGAAGACATCGTCTTAGATAATTAATTATAATTTCATATTGAAATTGGTATGGTTAATTTTAAATGTAGAAACAAATTTTTTTGATCAAATAAGCTGTATTGAGCTTTTGTAATTCAGATTTTTAGCAATTTGCATATTTGTTACTTACGTTGAATTTAGTAAGTTAGTATTTAATATAAGTGACGATCCATGGGTAGTTAGGTCTCGTTTTCTTTTCTTTTTTACAATAAATCGGACCCTTAATAAAAATATATTAATCTGAAGTCCCCTTAAAATTATCCTCTCCTTAATTAAATGTGGAGTCCCTTTAACGATGCCCTTTATATTATACATACATTACATCTTGTAACGGTCGCTATGTACATTCAGATGGACAATAATGCCTTTGTAACCCAGACCATTTCGGTTTGTTACCGCATTATTTTCTTATTTTATTCAACACACGAATTAAAATATAAAAGTTATTAATACTTTATCCGTACGAACTTTTTGATGAATTTTCTATTGTTCGTACATTATTCTTCGTACATTATTTGTCCATCTTTTCGACTCGTACAAAGAGAGTTTGAACTAGGAATTGAAAATTTTGTGTTCGTTTGAAGCTTGACAACATTTTTATTATCGTCATGTAATGTGCTTTTCTTTTCTGATCATCAACTTAAACCTCCGTTACGCTTTAGTCCTTATCTTGCTCGTATATTTCACCCAAATTAATCCACTTATAAATTGCCATCGTTTTCACCTTAGAGAGCTACTATTCACACCCGGTTTACACTTCCGCTCACCTTGATAACTTTAATACAAACGAATATTTTTTATATTCTTATGGCCACCATGTATTATTCATTCACTCAGTTATTCACCACCGTTCTTCTCTTTAAAAAACACGTACTTCTCTTCAATTTCTAACCTTAAACCCTAACAAAAGCATATATTCTTTTAAGCCTGATAGAGATGGAAGATGAAGGTAACAAAAAGGTTAGAACTGTTTGATTTTTATTATTTTCTATTATGTTATAAAACATGTTGTTAGGTATTTTTTTTAATTGTTAGGGTTTTCCATTGCCTTTTAGGATATATTTTCCGCTCCGTTGCAAATTTTAAGTTTGGAGTACATTAAATTTGACGACGTTGTAATAGAGAATGACAATGTAAGTTTTGAATTGTAGGGTTATTATCCCTACAACTTACGTATCTTCTTTTACAAATTGATATATTAATTTTTTTCTTGTTTGATAGATGGAGCATTTGAATGATAATAAATTGGGCGATAAACATGTTGGTTGTGATAAAATGATGCAAGATGTTCGATCAAATGACTCAAAAAACATAAATGTTGATTTTATGAATCATTTCATAACCAACGAAGTAAGTACTTATTTATAAAAATTAAAATTGCTAATGTGTTATGAAAAGGTGCTGGTGTCCTCTCCAATTTTACGTTATTAATTTAGACGGTGGCCAGCAGAGGGATATTGAAAATTTTGGGATGTTTTAGTTTTGGTGGCCCCGAAGTGTAAACCGGAAGTATAAACCGAGGTGTGAATAGTAGCACCCTTCACCTTAATCCTCCTGAACCCCTTACACTAAAAAATCTCTCATCCACGCTTCAAGACGAATCCCTGATTGGATGTGAAAATATAAATGGAAGATTCCATTACGTGTTAGAGAAGAAGCTATCAAAAACGGTAATATAATCCGAGGTCTTAAACTAAAATAAAGGATTTGGGAAACTACAATTATTGGGTGACAATCAAGGCAAGGAATCTTTTGTTGGTTCAGCTGAATTCAGTAACCCTAATTTGCTTTGAGTGAGTTTTGTATTTGATACGGGTTTTGTGTTGACATCGATGATTCGATTTTTTAGAGTTATAAGATCTGTGATGCTGCCAGAAGAAGCATTTGTTGTGAAAACTGCGCCTTCGCGAAAGCGTCCAGGATCTTATTCACCCAATTACTTAAAGATGATTTCTATGGAAAAAAAACACAGATATGAAATCACACGCGCAAGTACAAAATATTCCACCCAACCACCCTCTTTATTGATTCTCAAAACGATTTTTTGTTTACACTCACTAGTTCAACGACCAACAATAAACAAACTACAAGAATCAATAACCTTATTGAGAAAGGGAAAGAATATCTAGATGATTTCAACTTTTGTTGGAGAAGGAGAACAATGAAGAACGAGGCTAACCCTTGGATTAATTGGAGGCACCAATCCTCTCTAGGGCACCAAGCCCTAGAGGCACGCAGCCGCCACTCTATTCGGTCATGATCCCATGCCTTTAATCCAACCCAAGATGCTGTTTTTATAGGAGAATAGAAGGCCTAGGCAAATACCCAATTTGCCCCTTCAATACTTGTAGAACAAGTCACAGAAAGACCAAGTCAAAACCGCAGAAAACCTGCTCAGACGTCTGACCAATATTTGTCAGACGTCTGTCCATGCTCTCGGGTTCCAAACCCTGTAGATACAAACGTCTGACCAAGATCCCTCAGACGTCTGTGCTGAAACATAGCACAAAACTGCTCCTCCTTGCCTTCTTTCTACCGCTGCTCCATCTCCACTATCGCCAAGCACATCAATGTCTCATCTTCATATGTGATTTCATGTCACAAATCACAACGCTCCACCTTGATATGAAATCGCATCACATCAAACAAACTTCCAACACACAAGTCATCTAGCTCTTTCAACGACACCTTCTCTCAATTAAAACCAACCTCGATTTCCAGGCAACGAGATACACCCCACCTGTTCCGAATACAGGGACTCAATTGGTTTCAGGGCAACAATCACACCCAGTCGATTTCCAACCTCGATTTCTAGGCAACGAGATACACACCACCTGTTCCGAGTACAAGGACTCAATTGATTTCAGGGCAACAATCACACCCAGTCGATTTGAAAGGACTACGACCACACCTCGATTACAAACACAACCCATCGCCTGCAAAAAATGCATTTACCGCCTGAGCTGCACCTTACATAAACCAACGGTCTAAAATTGCTTGCAATACCATCGACACCTGTCTACCACTTGACCTGAGCTCCTATTTCGATCACCCCGGATCCCTCGAGCATCATCAACATGAAGACCCATGTCGAACACATCAGCAGTGACTAAATTAACCTCTCCACCTTGCTGTGGACTAGGTTCTTCAACCGTCACTCGCCTTCCACATCGACACCCGTCTATCACTTGACTTGAGCTCCTTCCTAGATCACTCCTGATTCCTCGAGCATCATCAACGTGAAGACCCCTGTCGAAAATATGAACCGAATCACCAAGGTACAGGCAAATCAAACCAATTGCCAACATCTTCGTCTTCTTCCATCTTTCCTTATCCACATCTGAGGGTTTCTCTTCATCTCCATCAACCAAACCATTGAGGCCTTCAAATCCCCAATCAAAATTAGTCATCACCAACAGCGCCATCATATCCGACGTCACAAAAAATCAATTTTTTCCAATCCAAAATCATCTAAGCTTTGCGATGATCTAGCTCCGATACCAACTGCTGTGAAAACTGCGCCTTTGCGGAAGCGTCTAGGATCTTATTCGTCTAATTACTTAAAGATGATTTCTATGAAAAAAACACAGATATGAAATCACACGCGCAAACACAAAATATTCCACCCAACCACCCTCTTTACTGATTCTCAAAACGAATTTTTGTTTACACTTACTGGTTCAACAACCAACAATAAACAAACTACAAGAATCAATAACCTTATTGAGAAAGGGAAAGAATATCTAGATGACTACAACTTTTGTTGGAGAAGGAGAACAATGAAGAACGACGGCTAACCCTTGGATTAATTGGAGGCACCAATCTTCTCTAAGGCACCAAGCCCTAGAGGCATGCAGCTGCCACTCTATTCGGTCATGATCTCATGCCTTTAATCCAATCCTAGATGCTGCTTTTATAGAGGCCTAGGCAAATACCCAATTTGCCCCTTCAATACTTGCAGAACAAGTCACAGAAAGACCAAGTCAAAACCGCAGAAAACCCGCTCAGACGTCTGACCAATATCTGTCAGACGTCTGTCCATGCTCTCGGGTTCCAAACCCTGTGGACACAGACGTCTGACCAAGATCCCTCAAACGTCTGTGCTGAAACATAGTAAAAAATTGCTCCTCCTTGCCTTCTTTCTGCCGCTGCTCCATCTCCACTATCGCCAAGCACATCAATGTCTCGTCTTCATATGTGATTTCATGTCACAAATCACAACAGCATTTAGTGTTGTAGGAAATCATTTGATGTTAGAAATGTTAGTTTGCAAACCGTGTAAGCTTACAATTACTAATTGAGGAAAAGGAAAACAATTCTTTTGTTGATTCAACTAAATTGCTTGGGTCATTTCTAATTTTCTATGAGTGAATTCTGTACTTGGGTCTTAGCTATAGGCTATGTATTGACCTTAGAGCATCTCCAACGTTATTTTGAATGTAAAAACAGAGATACATCATGAATTTATATATTCATTGAATTTATTTTATCCAATGCAAATGTTGAATAAATTTTGAAGATGAAATGTTACTAAATTTACAAGACATTGTGAAACATAATGTCTAATAGTAGACGTTATAGTTCACAATCTTGAAGTGTATATAACCACTACTATTTAGTTATTTATTCTTAAAGTATTCTTAAAATGACACGTTTACAAAATTATATGCATTTAGATATTTATATTGGAGAACAATGTTAAGAAGTTTGTTTACTAAATTTTACTATTTAGTTATTTTTTCTTCCACAAACGCAATTATGTCCCTCGCAGATGACTTGGTCTTCCGATTCTTCCATCTTTCGCTCTGACTCTTCCCCGTCGTTCGCATATACAACTTCTTCCCCAAATTTTTCCGTCCTCGTATGAATTCTTCTCCGAATATCTTCTATATTAATTTCACCACCCTCGCCTATGTTAATCCAACACTCAAATTCGCTTCTTTCCTCTCAAATCCAATGCAGTCACCTACTGCCTTCTCCGGTGACGCTGGCGCGCTCCTTCAACGGACCTGCCACATCTCAAATCCGACCAGGTCATCTCAAATTCGATCAAGATAAACCTTTATTCAAATTGACACCCTTAAATTCAACTTTTGGAATCTTATTTTTAATTTTCTTACGGTTTATTTCAACATTTTCTAGTATGAAATTTGAGGTTTTAAATGTTTTTAACCAATTAGATGTTGTATATTTAATTAGATGTCCACAAAACCAAATTTTCTTAGGCTAGAATATCTTACAGTATGGATCCGCCTGTGGCTACTGTAATGGGTTAGGTTCTTCTTTCTATTACACTTCTCTTTGTTGTTTTTATGTGTGGTGGACATTGGTTATAACCTATGTATTCTCATTACTCATATCTTAAATGATAGCTTAATTTGTATTATTGACTCTCTTAGTTACTTTTATTTTTCAACTTAGAAGATATACAATCAGAGTCCTATGTCAATAGTGCTTCAGAAAGTGGTCTCTTTGAGATACGGTTCTATTCTCCTCTACATCACACAAGCACTACAATACTTGTATTGTTCAAATGCTTGATTTTCTTCCTATCTAATGTTTGCATGAAATTTATGCCAGCTTCATCTATATTTAACTTAATAGTGGCTTTTTTCCTTTTTTTTTTTAAGGATGACTGAGGTTCTGTTGAAAATAAAAACCAATGTACCTTTACCTAGAGAAAGGGTCATGGATGACTGGTTGTGAAATGTAACAAAAAAAAAATAAAAAAAAAATACTATAGTTCAGATGGATGGCTCGATTTGAGTTTGATTAACGAGTGCCCTGATGTTTATTCAGGGGCGGATCCAAGGTAGGGCCAGCAAGGGCCAAGGCCCTACCTCAGAAAACGTGAACAGACAAGAAAATGTGAAGAAGGGTGAAGCTGCCCTACCTCAAATCAAGGTCTTGGCCCTAGCTGAAGGGGTAAACAAGCCCTTTTAAATACTTTATTAGCCACACCTACACACTATATTGCAACTTGTTGGACTAATTTACATACCAGTATATATATGTAGGTGTTAAAGGGAAATAGACGGTGTGGGACTAAAATTTGGCCCTATCTAAACTGAAAGTCTAGATCCGCCACTGTGTTTATTTGACCTTTTAATATATTGTGAAATGCTAGCAACACCCTTCTTTGCTTTATTTGCTCCTCTCTGTTAGTGGAGATGAGTGGTTCTACATAGCAATTGTGTAGAAATTAATGATTGAATTATGAAATCTGAACAAATTAATGGTTCTTCATAACAAATTCATGCTTTGCAGTTTATGCAGGGTACATAATCATGTTAAATGGGTAGATTGTTCACTTATTTTATTCAACTCAGTTCCTTAATTTTCTGATTCGCCTACTTTAAATCCATAACTTTCAAAGTTTATACACACACTTATAAGGTTAAATTCAAGCATTTGGTAAGTCCCCCACCCCCCTCAAAAGTATTTCTTCTGGTTGACTAACATGTGTTGATCTTACACCATTATTCTGTGACCGAAATTATATTGTAGTATATCTTTAACTTAGCACCGTAGAATGCATCAGTACTTTTACGTAATTTGTGCTTAATACATGATGAGCCATACCTAGAATTCAATTAAAATAAGAGAATACCAGTAGTTATCTAAGTAGCATGTTCTGTTCTCATTTGATGTAGGTCTAATTGATGTTGACTTATTAACTATTCTACTAACGCATTTCCCTTTGATGAATTTCTATTTTCTACATTTACAAAACCACATAAAGGAAAACCTATTTTTAAATCCACTTTCACTACAGAAACCTTTTTCAAGCTAAACTTAGTACCTTATGTTGAATCGTTGTGTTGTATAATTTTTTTTTAAATGAACTGTATGCATTGGGAAAGAGAATGACAAGATCGGTTGATACTTCACTAAGATTCGTACTTCATTGAATCATGCAGTGAATGTTGAGTAACACATGTTAACGGCATACGTTCTGCTAACACATTTTCTCTCTCGATGTATTCCCCTTTGAATATGATTAAATCACGTTGTCTAGATAGTTATACGTTCATACTTCATAGTAACGCTTTTAGTATTTTACCTATTTGCTTGTTAAAATTTAACTTATAGAAACTGAGTGCAGTGTGTAGCTTTTACCACCAACTTCTAACAGGACGATAAAAGATCGACTGAAATCAAAGGCTAGTAGAGAACAATGGCATAAGGTACCTAACTTTTAAAGTACAAACGTAATGGCTTCCTGCTCGACAATCCTAATTATATCTACAAAAATATTGTTTACAAGTTCCAGATTTATGGTCCATTACTTTTCTACCTGCATCTACCATATATTTTTCCGTAGCAGCTTACTCTTTTATTGTCTGAACTAAATATGGTGCTACATAGAGGTGAGCATAAACCGCACCGCAATGTGAAAACCGCTCAGACCGAACCGCAAAATTTTCTTTGATGAAAACCACACCGGATTCTCTCTTTAAAGCAAACAGCCCACACCGAACCGGCTCAGAATAATACGGTTCGGTTGCGGTTTGAACTTTTACCAAATCATATTAAACTGAATCGAACCGCATAGCTACACCGACAATGTTATGAAAAAAAAAATAACAAATTTCTAACTAACTTTTAATTCAACAATATATTTTCTATTTTCAACATATGTTATAGTTATATTAATTAAAGATAACATTATATGTTTTAATCTTCAAGTGACACAACGTTATACAATCATAAATTAATTGTTGATGAAAGTAATTTTCTTGTTTCATATTTAATACGGTTTCAAAACAGACCGAACCAAAACCGGACCGTATTAGATCGAAACCGAACCGTAACGTAACCGTTTGAGTGGTTAATATAATGGTTTGTATTTTTGATTAACCGTTTGATGCGGTGCGGAAGCGGTATAAGCATCAAACCGCACTGAACCTGTAACACCCCTCTCGAAAAGCTAACATAAAGATCTTTTAGCACAAGTGGTTAGTGTGTGGTGTTGCTTTTCGGGAGGTCGGAGGTTCGAATCCCGTGGGTGTCACATTTGGTATCAGAGCTTATATCCAGTCGGAATTGTGTGTAATGCTGCGGATGTCATTCGGTGTGGTACTGATGCGGGTTACATGCACAACGTCTGAATGGTGAGTGATATGACTGTAACACCCATCTCGAAAAGCTAACATAAAGATCTTTTAACACAAGTGGTTAGTGCGTGGTGTTGCTTTTCGGGAGGTCGGGGGTTCGATTCCCGTGGGTGTCACAGAACCGAACCGCGTCCACCCTAGTGCTACATTTGCTTTGGCAAGGCATTAGTTAAAACAACACATCAGCTCTCGCATTACTTATGAGTGTCCACATTCATTGCTGCATTATCAATGGTCTACTTTGTAACCTCATCTTCTACAAGTGTCACTAAATTATATTTACACTTGCCAAATATAATTTACATATATCACTAAATTACCGTGTCAGTCATATATTTACATATATTACTAAATTATATCTGATGGTTTACAAGTCACTCAACTTATATTTACATGTATTACTAAATTATATTTGATGGTTACAACTTACAAGTCACTCAACTTATATTTTCGTTTACCTTTTTCAGTTTAGAATATCATCTTATGCAGTTTGTGTATTGACTCATATTAAGTTAGGCAAATTCTATTCAAACACCACAAATTGCTTTACCTACACCATAGGATTTTAAATAAAATTTAAGACCAAAACGACCTTATTAAAAAAGAATCAATACTAAAGAATGAAAATATATAAAATTCTCCCTTGTTTCCATTATGTATACTCGATATTTCTCTTGTAAAGTTAGTATATTATAAATTAATTTATATCACTGGTTAAATTAATTTTATATTTCATTTGAGGATTAAAATATATTCATATCGTTACAAGCAACATTTATATACAGTCAATTTTAACAGTTTTCACTTTAATTAAATATAAAAATTAAAATTAAAATTTAAAACTAACTACTAAAATTAATTTTATACAGAGTACTAAATTCTTCAATCTTTCATTCAAATCTAATTGTTTAAATTTAACACCAAAATTTAACTAGTTTAACTTTCTAATATTTAAAAAATTAAGTTCAAATTTCCATCATCTAAAATTAAAAGTGAATTAAAAATAAAACAATCAAATAATTTAAGATACAAGTGTTAAAATAAAAGTTTTTTTTAGTTTTAAGTAAATATTTTGCAATGAATTCCCAGTTTTATGTAATTTAGTTTTAAGGTTAAAGAGAGGAAAGGTGATGAAAATATAAAAGGGTAATTTTGTGAAAGACATGGTGTATGAAAAGAAATTTTTGGTTTATGCTATTTTATTTTATTTTGCGGTGTATGTTAAGGAATTATAGGTGTATGAATAGAATTAGCCATTAAGTTATCACTTATTGTTCATGGGTAAAAGCTATAGTTAGCTTATCAAATTCAACAGTAGCATTGTAGTATATCTGAAATTTAGCAATTTTTCACAAAGAAAAAAGTAGTAGTTATCAAAACTGTCAACCACTTTGATTAAAAACTTCAAAAGTCGCATAATTCTTCTAGATCGACAGCTCCGTATATATCCCAGATCAAAACTTTCCAATGATTTATATTCATTAAGCTTGCGAGGTTTTAAAAATTCTATCGCCTTCTATACACTATGGTTGAGAACTTACAGGGTACAAACTAGGTCAAGTTGGAGTAAAGGTGGCTCTCATATTTCTTGACCGTTGCCTTGGCTTATATGTGTGAGTGCAATTGTTGTTTGTAGATGATATAATAAATCTGGCGCCATAAAAACTTGGTACACTTATGTTTCTACCCTCCGACGCCATCTAGGAGCGTTTCCACCCTCCTTGCTCTCCAAAGCCGGTAATTTCCCAAAACCTAATTTTTAGGTTTTCACTGATTCCAGTTTTAATTTGAAGTTTGCTTAAGTCCTAGTTGTTTTTATATGTATATTACATCATGTTCCCTCTAATTGCTAATATCATCACCATAATCATCAAATTGTTAGCAATTTTTAATTTTTAAAATTTTGCATGTTGTGTTTATTTAGGTAGTTTTGGTTAGTGGTGAACGTTATGTGTGTGATAGAGTTTGCTAATAATATAACTTACGCAAACAGGAAGTATATATTATGTTGAGTGATCGTAGTTTTAGATAATATATGCGAACTTGGGTTTTGTGCTTATGCGAAATTATTTGATGTATAAATGATTTTAATAGAAATCGTTGTAGTTAGAATTTAGTAAATTGCAAAAATATATAATTTAGTACACATGTAATATAATGGTAAAATATAAATAAATTATATATTTAAATTTAATATAGACAAATATTTAAACCCTTAGTTATTATTTGGTCCCGTCTGACAAGTATTGTATATGATCATTATATGCATATTTGTTTTTTCTACAAAACGGATATCTATATTCATTTGATACATCATTTGTTGGATTTGTCCTTGTATTGGACAAGTTACAAAAACTATAAATTAATTATATATCGTAGATCATATCACTTTAAAAGGTTCACAAAATTTCGATGACATTTCCTTTATGTTCCTTGTGCACACGCACGTGTGTACGATACAAGGAACACATGGGAAATGCCACCGAAATTTTGTGAAATCCTTTAAAATGATATGATTTACGAAATATAATTACTATTGTGTTTGTAATGGAAAGTAGGATGACCGATCATCAAACAAGACGCATAAACTTCAATGAACCAATAATTGTTTATTTAAAATAAAGTTTGTACAAAAATATAAAATTAATTAGTACATATTTACTAAATCAGTAAATAAAATTTAAACAATATATAAAATTAACGATTACTTTTTTACTTCATCATAGGTTTTAAAGTAGGAAAAATGACCAATTATTTTATTGATCAGAGATGGATGTATCAAAGAAGGAAAATTAGTGGTGCAATAAGTGAACATTTTGAAAATGGGGGTAAAAGTGTTCATTGAATTTGCTATAAGTAATAATATTGGAAACATTAGAGAAATTCGTTGTACATGCATGTAGTAGGTGCAAATTGTTGAACTATTTAATATCGAATATGGTTAAGACTCATTTGCGCCAATACGGTTTCCTACCCAATTATTTGTTATGCGATCATCATGGAGAAATTGTAGTCCCCTAATACTCAAGAACGGTCGACGAAGGTCAATAGTGTTGAAGTTAGCACGAATCTCATAGAAAATATGGTCGAAGATGCTGCACGATTGTTGACACATTTTTTGGCAAAAGCTGTCACACATGGAATTCCTGAATGATAACATGCTCGAGCGATGGAAACAATGTCAGAAGACATTGAGAGATTTGGTCAAAATCGCATCCTCAACATAAACAGGCCCGAAACTCCTATCATACGACCTCTTTTGGGCCCGAAAACAGCGATTACGGAGAGCTCTGTAACTTTTGTAGATCTCTGAGTTAGCTTCAGTTTGAGCTTCGGTTTGGCTCAATCGGACTTACGGTTTGAAAGTTATGTCTGTTTCCGTAAACTGATGTAATCTAGCAATTTCCTGGATAAAGCGATGAAGCAGCACACGATCGGAGTATGGATCACGCACCCTCGAATCGTCCCTCATCGAATCGCCCCTCATCGGATCGCCCTTCTCGGACCATGACCCATCAGTGGTACACCTCACGATCCAACCCGATCGCCAGCACTTCACTCCAGCTTCACCATGCCGCTCACGACGAGACTCGACTCGTGATAGCCATATCACGATCCGACCCATGACCGCGATCCGACCTTCAGACCTGCAGATACGCTCCCTGTTTTGACCTATTCTCATGCCACATCTTGCTCCTATTATCCTGGATCGGGTTCCACATACCCCATCACGATCCGGTCAACCCAGAAGCTCTCCTACAGCTATAAATACACCATTTGAAGGCATTTTCAAAGACTTTTGGCCATTCTTCTCCACTGCTTCCACCATGACTGAAGTGCAAGAACTTTGCACTTTCTTACAGTAAAATTCTTCTCTTTTCTACATAATTAACACGTGGATTACGTGTATAAACCCTTGTAATCTCAATTAACACACAGATTGTGTGCCTGCATGTAACTGATTCTTGTAATCTGTCAGTATAACAATAAGATTATAAAGTGGACGTAGGCTACATCTACAGCCGAACCACTATAAAAACCTCGTGTGTCTCCTCTTTATTTACTCTTTTCTGCATTCTGTGATCTGTGATCTGCATTTGAGTGTTAGGCCCAGATTTTGGTCTAACAACGATCAATCTTCCCTACCATTCAAATTGGTAACGACGGTGTTAACGTTGAAGAGAACCAAATGTTGAAACTAAAAGAATATATGATTTATTGAATAATGCTAAAAAAAACATTTGGACTGGATGTGAAAGTGACACTCAATTATCGGTAACCGAAGAATACATTGCAATAAAATCAAAGCATAACCTTACGGAAGCTGAATTTACGGTTGTTGTTCAAGCAGCTAAATGCCATATGTCATCTGATAATTTAATTTGCGAAAATTATTATAAAGTGAAAAAACTTATATCATCTTTTGGTTTGCTATATCAGAAAATAGATACATTTTTAAAGGGTTGCATGTTGTATTGAAAAGAAGACAACAATCTTAAAAAAATGTAAGTTTTGTTGTCTAAAAAGATACAAACGAAGGAAAAAGAAGGGAAAAGAAGTTCCTTACAAGCGTATGCATTATTTACCCATCACCCCTAAACTTCAACGGTTATATGCATCATTTGTAACAGCGCATCATATGAGATGACACAATGTGAGAATATCTAAAGATGGCACATTGACACACCCATCGGATGGAGAAGCATGGAAGCATTTTGACAAGAAATATCCCGATTTCGCAGCGGAGAGACGCAATGTTAGACTAGATTTATGTACAGATGGCTTCGCATCATTTTCTCAGTTTGGTTCTAAATATTCATCTTGACCTACAATAATCACACCTTACAATCCACCCCTGTGAACGTGTACGAAAACTCCATACATGTTTCTCATAGTTGTCGTCCCTTGCCCAAATGATCCGACACAGGGCATTGATATTTACTTACAACCGTTAATCGAAGATTTGAAAAAATTATGGTATGAAGGAGTTGAAACGTACGACATATCAAAAAAGAATTTTTTTGGATGTTCGCTTCTTTGTTATGAACCATTAGTGATTTTCCTGCATATGCAATAATTTTGGGTTGAAGTACGACCGGTAGTTTTGCTTATCCTTATTTTCATTACCGTATGGAAAGAAAATTTCATGGTTTGATGATGTTTCATTCATATTAATCATACTTTTAGAAGAGATTAAAAAAAAATATTCATATCTAATAGACATGAGACTCTACGACCACCAACGGTTTGGTTAAGCGAGGAAATTTATGAACTTGTAAAAGATTATCCAAAGATACATGAAATCGGAAAATAAATTGATATTCAAGGTAAATTGACGATTCATAATTGGTGCAAACAAAGTATATTCTGGGAATTGCCTTATTGGAAACATCTTTTAATCTGTCATAACATTGACGTGATGCATAACGAGAAAAACATATTTGATAATGTGTTTAATACAGTTCTGAATGTGAATGTCAAGACTAAGGACGATCTGAAATCTAGACGTGATATAAAGGAAGTATGCAAATCGTTCTGAGCTTCATATGAAGCCCAATGACCGTAAAAAAAAACCCAAAGCATGCTATGAACTAGACAATAACCAAGTTGAAATACTGCTAAAATGGGGGTAATATTCCGTTTTCCCGATGGAATTTCCTCAAATCTTCGCAGATGTGTCGACTATAAAAATAAAAATCTAGGCGGAATGAAAAGCCATGATTGTCATATAATGGTGGAAAATTTGTTACCCATCGCATCCAAAAAATTGTTACTTGGAAAAGTTTGGAATGTAATAACAGAACTTAGCTTATTTTATAAGGAGCTTTGTTCAACTACATTAAAAGTTGACTGTCTACATGAACTTGAAAAAGAAACCCATTTATTGCTCTACAAACTGGAGAAAATATTTCCTTCGGGTTTCTTTAATGTAACAGAGCATTTACCTGTTCATCTTCCAAAGGAAGCACGTCTTCGAGGTCCTGTGCAATATGGATGGATGTATCTATTCGAAAGGTTTTTTAATATACTAAGTATTCAAATTTTATTTTAATTATAAATAGAAATTAATATTGAACCAAACTATTTTTTATTAGGTACATAAATCATTTAAAGAAAAAAGTGAAAAAAAGCTCAAGTTGAAGTTTCTATTCGCTAATCATATATCGAAGAAGAAGCTTTCTTTTTTCTCTCATTATTTTAATGATCATGTCAATTTATCATTATGGAAACGTTTCGTGTAATGATGAGAGGGTTGAACAAGATTCTTCTTCTGAATCAACATTATCTATTTTTAAACAACATGGCCTACATGCTGAAAAATGTGTGGAAATATGGCTAAATGATAAAGATTGTTATGTAGCACACACATATATTCTTCATAATTGTCCTGAAGTTGCTCCTTTTGTCATGTAATCATTTTGTTTTTCATGTTTTGTCAGATAATATTGTAACATATAATGTTTGTATTTGCAGTATTTTTGAATCACAAAATCCAAGCGGCGATTTAAGCAAAGATTTCAGTAGTTGGTTTAGGAACTACGTTTTTGATCCCACAAATCATGTGCTCGACGGGACTGAAATATTTAGCCTTTGGACCAAAAAGAAAAGTCAAAACGTATCCAATATTTTTTTTGTTAATGGGTATTGATTCAACACCGAAGAATACGGGTGCTTAAAAATTAACAAACAATATTGGTGCGTTTGTTAAACGCAGTAATGATCCTAATAATCATATAAATGATTTTTACGGCGAGTTAACTCGGATTTTGCAATTGACATATTTTACAAGGCCCGTAGAGGATGTTTATTTGTTTAAATGCAACTGGTTCAGCAATATTCAAGGTTCTGGTATTAAAGTGTATCCAAAGTATAATCTTGTAAAAATTAAACATACCTCACGTTATCAAAAGTATGACCCTTTTGTACTAGCCAGACAAGCCCTACACGCTTATTATGCCTCTTATCCGTCTATAAAAAGGGATCAAGCAGATTGGTCTGTAGATTTTAAAACCAAGGCAAGATTTACGTTCGATGGACAAAATATTCCTGAAGAACAAGCGCCCTATCAAGAAAATCTAGAGGAAAATATTGAAATAACAATTGCAGACGATCAAACTGATTTTGGACCTTTGAATGATGAGGAAATGTATTAGTCAATGCATTTGAGAGTGTATAGGAAAACGACATAGAACACCAAACCGATTGTGTATCTGAAAACGACGAAGACAGTAAAATTTGGTAATTTCCACAATTCACATTATATTTACATATGTTTAATATTGCATTTATCCAAGTTATCCAATTTTAACGACAATAAGTGTATAACCACACGCACAACACATACACAACATGACAACTCTGTAGCATGTATTACTTTTTTAACATTTAGTCATATCATATTTATTATGAATTGTATACGTATCAATGTGGTAGGTACATTATTTCTAACTCTCGAAGATGTGGAGGTGAGAATAGTGGCTTCGGTAACCTGACGGTAATGAATCCTTTTGCATACATGCAATAAATTAACGTTTAAATATGCAGTGTTATAATAATTTGTATGCTGACTTAACATTTTTACTATTCATTCTATTTGCAGACTCGACAACCTAAGAAGGCCAAATACAAAGAAGAAATTAAAGAGCTTAGAATCATGATTAAGCAGCTATATGAGTAGAGTCTCTTCGGACTCAGTTGGAGCAGTTAAATCGTAAGTTTGCGAAGTATGTGCATAATCATGATAGTCGTCCTTCGTCGTTTACTGATTCCAGAAGCCATGCTTGAGGTATGTGTTTTCTATGACTTAAAGATGGTGACATTTTGTTTGAATGTTGTATATTTTGGAACGGAGTAGGTGAGAATAATACTTTTGATATGTTTCGATGATTTGTTGACATGTAACTTTGATGTAATTGGTTTATGAACATCAGAACATGTATGTGATGGTTTCTAGATTTTTGGATGGTTTGGTTTATTTATGTTGATGTTTCTTTAATTTATTTTGGTTGTTTATATTGTTATTGGTATATATGTATTGTATATACGTGGAATTGAATTGGATTGGAAATGGGGTGGCTGGAAGGTAATATGCTTGCTGTTATAAAAAAATAACTCAGTTTTTTCAACAGTCACCAACGGTAATTTGGTCATTGTTTTTAAACAGTTTCCAATGGCTTACGTTGTTTGAAGCCATTGGCAACGCCGTCGAAAATATTCCATTATATGTTGAAAGGCGTGAACGCAATTCCAACGGCTGTTACAACGGTCGCCAAGGGCTATGGGCCGTTGGAATGGCCCTATATTCTAGTAGTGTGCATACGAGATGATTATACCTCATTTATTTGATATATAGCTCTTGCTATACCCTGCGAGTTGTTTGTATATTTGTACGATGACAAATTTGCATGTCAGATCACTCGTTACTAGAGGTGGGTTGAAGATGATTGAACTTAGTCTATTGGATATAACTGAACACTGAAACCTATGTAATTGCATATGATCAGCTCTTTTTCTCTTGTAGGATTATCTTAATTGTCTTACATAATCTGGTTAACAAGCTCTAGGTTGAGTTTGGGTCTCCTATGATTATTATACCTTGTAACATGTGTCTGTAAATAGGGAATATAATAGGAAAATAGAGGAGGAATTTCGTTTTATGCATTAAAAGGGACACTGTATAATTACTATGAATATGAACAATTATCCTTTTTAATAATTTTGTTAACTAATATAATAGGAAAACAGAGGAGGAATTTCGTTTTATGCATTAAAAGGGACACCGTATAATTACTATGAATATGAACAATTATCCTTTTTCTTTTTAATAATTTTGTTAACTTTTGATATATCTACAAAACTCATGCATTATTCTTCTTAAATTTCAGGATGCTATGGAACTTCACGTATACCTGTTATGGATGGACTTCAAAAGAGAATACAACTTTTCATGGATAATTATGTTTTTACTCGAACATCAAAGTTCTGGAATATTTGAATCACTATATCAATTTTTTTGATATTTTTCGTTAATATTTATTTGTGTATTAAATCTTTCCACTTGCATGATTGGTTAAAATAATTATTTTTTATTTTTAATATAATATATGTAATTTTTCTTTCATATACAGTTGTTCGTATGCAGTTTCAAATAATTAAAAAACTACAACAAAATAAATTCTTTTATTGTATAGCATTACAAAGTCGGTTTCCAACCGTTATGCGGTAATACTAGCATATAATTGCATGAGGTGCGCAAATTGGAATTGGTTTAGTCATAATTATCACATTTGTAAACATTATTCTATTCTCATCATGCTAGCATATATATGGACACGGAATCATATTACATGACATCTCCTTGGAGATACTTTCAAAAAGAGATATTATCGTGGATTGTCGTGCTTGTATAAAATAATTGCTTTTAGTTTTCAATATTATAGGTACTTTTCTTTCACATATTGCGATTTATATGTTTTCGAATAAATAAAAAACTGCAAAAAGTATATTTTTTCCATCATTGTATAACAAAGTCTAGTATATATCTGTCTCAAAAATCTTTTAGGACTTGTTTATTCATTCTTGCACATCTGACTAACATTTGTAAGCTGAATTGCAGTGGCCAACCGGCTAAAATGTGTTCGATTTGAGTTGACCACCTACTTTAGTTTCCCTTTCCACGCAAGAAGGTTTGACAAATTTCATATAGGCTTAAGTTGAGCTCAAATGTTGTACGAACTTTGTGTAAAAATATTAAATCAAATATGTAACAATTATTTGCAAGCCAAAGGCAAAATAATTGCTTCCATGTCAACGTGACAAGGAGAAGAAAGATTAAGAAAGAAAATGAAAAGAAAACCAACATACGTCGTTGCCCAAGTCTACCTACCTTTTCTGCATGCATAAATTTGTCAATGCACGACCTGCACTATATCTACGACTGAAGAAACATGTTTGCTCAATAATCGCCCACATTTTGCCTACTCTGTCGTTTGCCTTTGCACCATGGATCTGTTGCCTACTACGTTTGTTAGATTCTTTTTTTTCTTTTTCTTTTAATGTAAAACTTAATGTGAAATAAACGACGCGTTAGTGATGTCGTAAAAGTCAAAATATCGTCGAGTATATAGTAACATTTCAGTATAAGTGAAAATAATATTTGTATGCATTAACCATGCACTTTAAGTTCATAAATAACATTAATTATGTCTAGCTTAAATAGAAGGACTAATTCAAAATTAATGATTTTTTTATTTAAATCAACAACTATGTTAAATTATAAATGATGATTTAGAATTTAATCAAATAATCTGGTTTGCATTAATTGATTATTCGTTTAAAAATTGAAAATGTATCTGAAATATGTTTCTCAGATTTTCAGCATTTACCTAAATAGAAAATTTATTTTTAATTCTGATAATTTAGTATAGTTAAAGATTATATTCGCAAGAAATATATTATTTGATTTGGATTAAAATAATAATAACTAGTTTTTTAGTGTTATTCAAAATGAATAAATTGTTTTTACTTTGAATTTCAAAAGTACAAGAATTTGTTTTAATTGTACATACATGATGCACATGCATATGTATGTTTTAAACTTAGTTATCTTATTATATGTTATAAAGTATGTTTAAGTAATATATGTATTATACTAAGTGTGCTTTACAAAAAATTAAAAAGTATTCTTTATAATAAAATAATCATATAATGAAATATGTGATATAAACAAAGTAAAAATATAAAATAGAGAAGCTTAATAAAGAAGAAAGAAACACAAGTACGTGTGAAAGACTACTAAAGAGAGAATATTGTAATTATGTAGGAAATTACCATACTATATTGATAATAATGGAAAAAAGGAATGATGTGCAAGTTTAGGGAGTATGTCATCTTTCCTTATTTCATATATACTCTCTCTTTGGTTAAATTTCATTCTTTCAGACCTAAGTTTGTTTTCATAAGCAAAAGAAAGAGAAGTGAACAAGAAAAGGAAGAGAACAAAGTACATGAAAATAAAATAAAAGAGGTAGCAATAAAATTTTCAAGTTATCAAAACAACAAATCAAAGCAACAAGCAAAAACTAGAGGTTTCAAATCATACATGCAAGAAAATTTTCAAAGTGCAAAATAAAAGTGCGACATGTTTTAAAAGCGAGTTATTCTATATAAGTATATGTGTATGTATATATTATATATATACTTTTCCATATACGTATATGTGTGCATATTACATACTTACATACATACATACATATATATATACATATATATATATATATATATATAGAGAGAGAGAGAGAGAGAGAGGCGAGCATTCAATGGCACCCCAAGCAGTGCAGCACTCCAAGTGCTCCCTAATTTCCAACACAAGTTCACCCTTTTTCTGCTTTCACTCATTCTCTCTCCTTCCACTAAAAGGGAACATGTGGTGGAAATCCGGAGAATTTGGGGTGCTGCATTGTTTGGGGTGCCATAAACACTCCTCTCTCTCTCACACACAAACATACATACATACATATATATATATAAATTTTTACACCAAAAAAGGGACAAACACCCAAAAATTATGATGAAGTGATTAAAAGTGAAGAAAAAGTAAATGAAAATAAGGAAAGGGCACATACAAGCAATTTATAGTGGTTCGACTATGGATTGCCTAAGTTCACTTTATACCTTCTTTTAAATATTACAGAAAATAGAGACTACAATGACAGGAGATTATGAAATCTTGATTACGATGAGTTTACAGATAGTAAAGTATTTAAGAGGAGCTAAAAGTACTTTTTCTATTTCTCTAGAGGGCTATACATATAAGATATTCGATTCCGGCTCGATTGGGACACATGGAAGTCGATCTGGAGGTGGTGGAGATCGTGGCTTTCGTCATGATGCAGTGGAGCTAGTTAACAGGATGCTATAATTCAGCTTGACCTATGCTCGGGATCGACATATTCGAGCCGAGTGTTAGTCGATCTGCATTTGTCACCAACATCTTTACCGAGACATAGTTTAGTCGATCCAGATTTTGCTCTCTACCCAACTAATCAAGCCGGATTAGGGACCTAGTTATGATTACTTCGTTTGATTCCTTGGTGCATGATTATATATGAATCACGTCTTGAGTTCACTAGTTATGAATCTTTATGTACTTGATGGCCACGTCGAAAGGGAAGTCAACACTTTGCCCCTCAAAGCACAACGCGTTGCAGATGGGATATGCTTTTAATGAGTTGAGCTGCATCTCCATGGGATGTCATATGCCTTTAGAAAACAATGATGAATAATCGTGTCCTTTTGAGTAGTCACAATTCTTAGGTTCTCCCTTTCTGCATAAATAGCTAGATATGCTTCATATTGTGTCCGACCATACTCGCTAGGTCAAGGTCTTCAACTTCAACTGAAGTTACCAAGAGACACATGTAACTATTCAAAACCCATCGAGCCGGAAGGTTAAATACATCTGTCATATAGTCAAGTCATGTCTAATCGTTGGCTCCCGCATGTGTGTAAATACATACAGGTCGTTACAAAACGATGTCGTCTTTTTTGCGTAAGTCGAGCATGTGTTCAAGTCAAGTCAATTATCGCGCATAAGTTAACATGAGGAGTCATCAACCAACTCATGAAATCATCAGAGTTTCTTTTTTCCTGGTCGATCATCGAGCCGGATTCCAGATCGACATAGTCGATCCGGACTGGGTTATCACTCACATCATTGGGAAGGTGAAAGTTTTCTCTTGCACTTATATATATCGGGCCCATGTCATTACTTCACTCTTTTACTGCACCAAACCGAGAATTTCTCAAGAATCTCGATTTCCAATTTGATCTAAAATCACCTCGATCAATCGCGAGTTCCACAACTAATCCTCCAATCTCGAATCAGTTTAGGTAGGTTTCAAGTAGTCATGTTTCACATTTTATGTTTATTTAATTCTTGATTTTGAGAGTTATGGTTCAATTCATTGGCGTCTACGTTAGAGTCGATGGTAGTGGTGAAACAGAGTCATGATGGTGCTTTAACGTCGTGGCAGTGTCACGATCAGTGTGTCAAGCCTTGATTGGAGTGACATCATGAAGGGATTGAGTTCTTTGCTAATTTGTTCTATTTTGTTTAGGAAGGAAGAAGAAAACTCCAGAAGTTTCTGGGGACCCACGATGGTAGTGGAGAAGTGTTAGAGAAAATTCTTGTATGCCCAACCCGACATCCCCCTAGTCGATCCGGATACAGGGTGAACCGGGAAGGCCGAGCCGGGTTGATCGATCCAAGAACTTTATCCAGAATTTATCGATACGGAGCAGTTGATCTAGATTGATCGAACCAGAAAGGTTGATTCAGACTTGATCGAACTGGTTTGGGCCTTCAACTTCGACCCTCTAGCCAAATTTGACGACCACAACAACCTTGCATGGAACTATAACAACGAATCAATCCTGAACTTAAGTCTTTTAATTCGAGCTTTTGGACAGTTAAGATAGTGCATACGAGAACATTAGGACTTGCATATTAACATAGCTTACGCGTGCATATAACCCTAGACTGTCCAAATAATAGAACACTATCTATTGCTAGAGTACGACTCACTCATGATCGTGATTTGATTAGATGATCGGGGACTACGGTCCATCGAGTTGATTTTTGTCACATATTTCTATTGCTTTGTCTATGTTGCTATTTTCTGCACAATTTCCACTACATTCACTGCACTATCTCACATAGGGGGTTTGGTTTAATCGCTCTAAACAACAGTATTTCTTGGCTAGCATAGCTACAGTGTATGAAAGATATCCCACAAGAGTTTCTAAAGTTAGAAAAGGAAAGACTATCCTGCGAGATTCCAATATAAACCCTTGCTTGGGGACCAAATCAGATGAGGATTCACAGTTTGTTGTCCGACCTTACGATGAGGATCCAACTACCATGTCGTCTGATGAAGAATCACCATCAGGGGAAGAGGAAGCTAATGGCGAATGAGCTCTTGGTACTTTTCTCAGGCCAATCTTTCTGGACTGGGCGATTGTTTCGTAGCTCACCTCGATGGATGAACAAAAGTTAAAGTGATTATGTGTGAATCATAGGATCCCTTTTGATCAAATTCTGGTGCCAACTTAGGGAAAGATTGCCCATAATCGCCCAGAAGCTTATATGACTGTCATTCGATGGATGCGCACGTTGGGATGCATTCCTCCAGTCATTTTGTTCATCATCGACTTCCTTGTCTCATGAAGTTGGCACTCATGCAACTACACCATACAATATATACCTATATCTTTACATTATACACATTATATAGGGAGCAGATACATAAAGATCCCACCCTCAGTGACATCTTCTTCTTCTACATCTTCAAGCACCGAAAGGATACCCTGTCCTATATTTTCTTCGAGTCCACCTCAGGTAGCTGAGTCATAATGGATGGGTTCAGCAAACTGGGGAACATAAGAATCGACTGGTTTTATGTACCACGACAAGAAGAATGTGCTAGGAGATAAATTCGATAATGTAAGTGTCAAGTCCCGACTTACTTCTTTGAATTCACTGGAGAGTTCTAATATTTGTATCACTTTGCAGTTGACAGCACGGCCAACCCACTAGCATTGCGTACCGAACTCGTTTGACTACTATAATGAACATTTTGGAGATGTTCGGAGTGTCAAAAGATGCATCGCCAATGAGTTCCAACATCAGTTCCATTTTCTTGATGCAAATAGAAATTTGAGTGTGGGTAATGCCCAAGCTCTTGCTGTAGTGCCGCCAGTTGCCATTCCCCAGTCAATGAGCCAACATCCATGCCCCCAGTCAGGGAGAAGGAAGCAATCATTGCAGTTAGATCTTAGGTCCGGGTCAAGAGAGCATCAAAGAGAAAAGTTGTCCCCAGGTCTAGACGAAAGCCTGAGAAAGGGGAGAGAGACAGAAGTCCCAGGAGAAAGTAGTTGATGAAGGGTCCAAGAGCTTCCCTTCGAAATAGCCAGCTACAGAGAAGTTTTATGTTAGGGCTCTATCTTCGGACAAGTCTCCAGCTTATCGTGCTCAATCATGGGGCACCGAGTTGTCATTTAGGGACTTATGTGATTTGCGTTGCCGAACATCATATTTTCGACTCAAAACTTGGACCCCACTGCATTTTTTCAAGGATCCGAAGAAGAGAGAACTCATGTTAAGGCCAAATAAGCAACTCCAACAAGCCTAACTCCAGGCTCGGGTTCGTCGGGGGGATCAGTAGGACACACACGACACGACCACTGGACATCACAACACTCTTCCATCATATGTCCGCCAAGTTCTAACTTGAATTTCTTTCTTGATTTGCAGGCTCCAAGACCAAAGGGAAGAAGCATTCTAAGCACTTTAGCACCAGTCTCTCTAGGAGTGATCATGTCTATAAAAGCTCCTTAGAATGTGAATACCAGGAGAGGCATGACCAAGTGAATCAGAAGCGTGAAGGGGAAAAGGAAAGGGATTGATAGAGAGACTCAAGAGGGAACATGATCGAGAGAGAGGAACAGAGAGACTTAGAGATGCCACCATGAATTCACTCCTCGCTCTTAT
This sequence comes from Allium sativum, assembly GCA_030737875.1. Lineage (NCBI taxonomy): Eukaryota > Viridiplantae > Streptophyta > Magnoliopsida > Asparagales > Amaryllidaceae > Allium > Allium sativum. The sequence continues at coordinate 685,643,763 of CM060918.1, read as the reverse complement.
AACAAGACCTCTCGATCTCATGATAAGACACCCAACGAGCATTATCAAATCAAGGTCTCGTCAAAATCCAAGTTTCCTTCTGAGCCAACTCCATAATCCCGACCCACGTCGTAATTGGGTTAGGAGGCATCGTGCCTAACATGCAAAGAGAGAAAGAGCCCCAAGTTGTACTCATCCAAGAGAAAGAGATGACGAACGAGCAACAAAAAAGGAGTAGGAGAAGTCCTTTCCTCACCAATATTTCTCCTAAATATAATTTTTTCCCACATTGCAACTAGTTGCAGAGTCTTTCGATGAAAAATTGAGAGCGGGTGTTAACGACATACTTACTCAGTACGGAGAGATGGTTATTTATTCGAGAAGGCTATCCAAAGTCATTAGGTTTCACAAAATTTCCCTAAAACACACCAAAAAGCTCTAGCGAAATGCGAGGCCCAACTCACAACCACAAAAAACTTGTATGAGAAGTCCCATGTTAGCTTGACGGGCATTGAACAAGGTTTAATAGCAGGCTCATTCTGTGGTCGTTCAAAACCAAGCTCGTCGATGATGAGATGAAATTGGTAAAGGAGAAAAACCTATCTCACATGGGTGAGAACAAGGCACTAAAGAAAGAGAAGAGCAATCGGCTTAGAAAAATACACGATTAAAGGCCTAGTTGGTTGTCTCTGAAGAAGTCAAGAAGAGAGCCGAAGAAATTCTCATGTCGCTCTTGAGTCTTCCTCTAGTTCTCAAGCCCAATACGTTAAAGAGATTCGGGAGCTCAAGTCTAAAGTGGCATAGGCAGAGAAGATGATGGAGTTGTTCGGCTCCTAAGTGTTGACTTTCTACGCCTGGTTCATCAGGTACCAGGATTTGACATGGGTAGAGGATTAACCACAAACCCTAGCCGAAAATTGCAACCAATCCTTGGAGGAGGAGAGACTGGTTTCTAAGAATGGTATGGTGAATGAAAAGGAATTAAGGGCCGAATATCTGAAGGGATATGAACCAGAAGTTCTCGTTGATGGTTGATGGCTGCTCAAGGAGGGGGAGGATGCAGAGCGACTCACACTCAAAGGCAAATATTTAGTTGAGATGGAGTCTGTCTTGGCTAAGGATGATGCGACTTCTGCTCAACTAATTAGCCAGCCTATCCATGTTGGGATCCACTCACGTCCAGATTAGTCGTTTTGCCTCCCCCAGCTCAAGGTTTTGAAGGAGTAGAGGAGTATAACCCTAATGAACCGGAGGTCGGCCTAAGAAGCTTCTAATTCTTATTCCTAAGATTAAGACACTCGTTACTCATAGGGATGGTTCTGTTGAAGGTATTCCTCTACCTTCTCCACAGTTTCAGAAAATTATTACAGCATATCGCTCAGCAGTAGAGTTTCTAGTCAAGTGACCTATTATACTGCGAGGATTGACAGTTGTTGCTTTTGCCGCTTTAGGTACACCATTGCCAAGGCTGGTCCCAAAGTAGAAGTAAATGTAACAGACGAGCCTCAAGTGCACCCCGGCGATGACGCAACCAAAAGGAAGGCATGATAGACTCCATTAAAAACCAGGATGGAAAAGAGGACCCTATGGAAGGAGACGACAATCATTTATACTGGTGAGTCTAGGAAGTCCAGAGCTTTGGGCATAGCAGAGTTAAAGGCACTGCAGGAAGGTAGACTCATGGAGGTTAAAATCGAGTAAGTCCCAGGGCCTATCTCTATCGATACCTTGAAAGTCATCCCTCCTAGCACTGACGTGTAGATTGAGAAAGCCAAGTCTCCAAATCGGAAAAAGCGTTCAAAGAAGAAACACGCCAACCCGCATCGGCCGCTGAAGAGTATTCCATTGAGAAATCCTAGAAGGTTATCTCAAGGAGTCATAGTTTGAGAAGTAGAAGAAAAATAAGCCAAAGACTCGATGGCTATTTGTCACGACTTTTGTTTTGTAGGCCTGTTGTTGTTTGCGCGAGTGCAGCCCTCACGTTTTTTACTTGTTTTTATGAATAAACCTACAAGGTGCAAAATAGTTTGTTTGTTTGCGAGTTTATTTCTTTTTCGTTCAATGTACTTGCGAATTAATTTTCACTAAGTCTCATTTGACTCATAAGTTGTCCCGCTTAAAACAAATAAGTGTAAGTTGTCTCACTTAAAATGAGTAAGTGCCATAGTCCGGAGGAATAGTGTATATTCCCCGAATTAACTTTGAATCAGGTGTTGAGTTGGGGGGGGGGCAATGTTCGAAGTTAATTTGTAAGTCTACGTTCATACCCCCAAGGTCGGTGGGGGTCGAGCTAAGCTTGTTAGGCGTCCGGTCCTTAAGTCTTTATACTTTCTAGTCATAAATTTGGTTAAGAGTTGTGGGCTAAGCGGTCTTAAGTCGTGGCATTTTGTTCATGCTTACCCAATTGTTTTATACTCTCTCTCAAGTTGTGAGAATTAGAGTTGGGTGTACGAATGTCGTTTCACATTCTCTTGGGCGTAGTTCCTATGCTTTGGTCTTTGAAGCAAGGATCACCTCATCTAGCACTGGAGCATGCTTGAACTTTGTTACCACTTATCTGAATAGTCGCGTAGTTGAGTAAGCTAATCGAAACATGAGCAAATGAACATCATTAAGGAATTAATCATTCTCATTTTTCAAGTTTTGGCACATGTTATCAAATCACAACACTTAGTCATATTATTATGTACAACCACAGAGCATGGAAGGAGCTTTTATTTATGAAACAATGGCAATGGCTAGTCACGCCTTATCATATTGTCTAAAAATGAAATAATATTTACAAAATGATAGAAATAAAAGCTCAAGTGAAATAATGCCATAGACGCTCGACATTCCATGCCCTCGGGAGTCAATCGTCATCAGTAGTCATCAACCTGAAAGCTCTGTTATCAAGCTTTCGTTGAATTACATAGGGTTCTTCCTACTTCGGCACCATGTGGACAGGGCCAGGAAAGACACGCTTAAGGACGAGGTCGTATGGCTCAAAGGTTCTAGGTTGAACCTTCTTGTTGTAGTATTGCGCGACTCGATGTCTATTGCGTGGCTCGATGTCTGTGAGTCAAGGCACATAAATCAGTCTCTTATCTTTTCTCATCAATCATGTAAAGCGATTCCAGGAGAAGCACCTTATTAGTCAAAGGCTTAAATTACGTCATTTGGTGAGAGGGGACTTAAAACTTCACTGGTACAACTGTTTCAGAGCCATAGGACAATGTGAACGGAGTGTGGTTAGTCACTTACTTATGGGTCGTCTGATATTCTCTAAGGGTCAATAGTAGTTCATCAGCCCATTTGCCCTCCAGCCTACTCCTGTCGCTTTTTTTAGAATGGATTTTATGATTTTTTTTCACAACTTTGATCTGTCCATCTGATTGTGGGTACGCAACTGCAGCATATCTCTTTTCGATGTGCTGATATCGGCTGAAGTCTTCAAACTCTGAGTTATTGAACTAGGTCCCATTATCAGTTATGATAGTCCTAGGGAGCCCAAATCGACATATGATGTTTTTGACGATGAATTTGATCAACAACTTTGTCGAGATCGTGGTCAATGTTTCAGCTGCAGCCACTTCATAAAATAGTCAACCACCACGATTGTATACTTCTCTCCCCCTTGGATATAAGAAGGCTACAGATGATGTCTACCTCATAAACTACAAATAGCTAAAGACTAAAAAACTGGATGAGTTGCGTTGGCAGAGCTCTCGAAATCTTAGCAAAGATCTAGCATTTGTCGCAGCGTCATGAATAATCAGCCAATTCTCGATTGATGGTAGGTCAGAAATAAATGTACCAAAGTATTTTCTTAGCCAAGTTTGCCCCACGGTATAATCACCGCACTTGCCTTCTCACACTTCTTGCAACACTCGCTTGGCGCTGTTGTGAGTTGCACACCAAAGCAGATGGACGGAGATATTCTTTCGATACAACATGTCCCCCTGAATGATGAACGTTAAAGCTTTTCGTGATATGGGTCATTTATGATCCTATTTTAGGCTCGAAATTTGACACACATCAACTTTCATCTAATCTATATGGGGGGAAGGAGAGGGAAGGGGTAGTCAGCATCTCTATCGGGAACAACTCTGTTTGCATCGAATTTTTTGAGCTTGCGATCTTTATCAAAGAGTCAACTTTCTCGTTATGATCCCAAGGAATGTACAATATACTATAATAGCAAACCACACCATAGCTCTTCTACCCGATTAAGACATGAAGTAAGATGTGCCCCTTGGTTTGGAAGTCCCTCCTGACTTGAAATACAACAACTTGTGAGTTATAGAATATGCTAATAGCTTTTACTCCTAATTCTTTTGCAAGTTTCAGCCCGGCAACCAGGGATATATACTCGACTTCATTGTTGGTTGCAAGGAGGTTCATCCTCAATTCATAACAAACCGATTATTCCTTAGGAGCTAGTAAAATAACTCTGGTGCATGCCAAAACGTTAATCGTTTCTGTCCTCATCTATGAATAGCTTCCATTCGACAGTAGACGGATCAACCTCTTCGACAGTATCATCTAAAGTTGAAAATTTCGCAATAAAGTCCAACAGTGCATGTGCCTGAATTGCTCATCGAGAAATAAATGCAATATCAAACAGGCTTAGTTCAATATTCCATTTGGGTAACCTTCCTCATGCCTTAGATCGTTGAAGGACCTATCGTAGCGGCCGATCAGCGTGCACTTTGATAAGATGATATTGAAAGTAGTGGTGCAATTTCCTCGAGGCTATTAGGAGGCTATAAGCAAGCTTTTTGATCTTTAGTAGTTGTGTTCTTTCCCCGTCAATCTTTTGCTTACATAATACACTAGCTGCTGAACCCGGTCTTCCTTCCGAATGAGTGTTGAACTGATGGCATACAAGGATACCGTCAGATACATGAATAAGTCCTCGTGATCGATTGGCTTCAACAATATTGGAGATCTTCCCATATGCTTTAGTAAATTGTGGAAGGCTTCGATGCAGTCAGGCATCCAAGAAAAGTTGTGCTTCTCTCGCTTTATCAAATCAAAGAAAGAAATACACTTATCTATGGCTTGGATATGAACCTTCCCAAAGCTGCCACCTTTCCATTCAGGCTCTGCACATCTCTGATCTTCTAAGGCTCCTGAATGTCCCATATGGATTTTATCTATTCAAGTTGACCTCAATTCCCCAAGAGCTGATGACAAAACCCAAAAAGTTCCCTGATGCAATGCCAAAAGAAAATTTCAAAGGATTTAGTTTAATCCCATGTTGATGGAGAATAATAAACATTTCCTCTAGGTTTCCCATATGGTTGGCTGATTGTCGTGGCTTAATAATCATGTAGTCCACATATACTTCCATCGAACTCCTTATCTGATTCTGGAACGTACGGTTGACCAACCACTGATACATTGCTCCAGCATTCTTTAATCTAAATGTGTAACAACCCAAATTTCGAAAGACCGATTTTTTTTTATAAATCCCAGTCTATCGAAGCTTGAGTCGGCTTGTCTGGTGTCCTGCAGAAAAGACAGAAATAATAAATATATCAAATATAGCCTTATCGAAGTAATAATACTTCCTAATCAGTATCCAAACTATCATATCTCTGTTATAAACCTAACTTGCGAGTGTGTTTTAAGGAGGGGGTCAGAACACAAAGTTATGGTGATTGGACAAATTACACAGTCTGCAATAACCTTACGTATACCGTTCAATCATGTTTTACTAATTATTAGATCATTTGGTTTAATAATATTCATGTCTCTATACTCACGTTGTACCCACCTACTTCCTAGCAGATTAACCTAATAAATATATATATGTAGCTACACCTAAAATATCAAGGCCCCATAGTACCCTCCTCGCACGGTCTCTGCCGTCATGCCTCGGAAGCGTATCCTACGTCGAACGACGAACGTAAATCCAAATCATTACACCATGTTATCGCACAAAACCATCACCGCTATGCCATGCAAGCGTATGGATCGCCATATCTAAACTCCTCGACCAAATCAAGCCTCAACATGGAGTAATGCCCTCTTGTCTTCGATACACCACTTAGTGCATGTATCTAGATCCTCACACATACGTACTGTCTACTGTACCCCGAGTCCCGTAATAGGGCTTCATTCAATGCATGGAACTCGTTCGGGAGATTTCCATATCTGTATAGGTCCGCTCAAAGGACCTATAACACAAATATCCAGATTATGGTCTACATTTTCACGGTGGCTGTGGTCCTATCCTGACCCCTCCCTCAACTAGTGAATGACTACATCAAGAGTTAATTGATATGCCCTTAACAAACAATTATCAACCAATTTGGCCTGTCCCTCGACCAACATCTCGATAGTGAAAGATTGATGGTCTCTTGGTTTAACTCTAGTCTTTCCACATCCCACTGACTGTCGATGACAGGTACCCAATGATTACTATCCTTAATTTGGTCCTGACCAACCTCTCCCGAGATTAATCGCCGATTCACCCAATGCCATCTACCATAACCTTCTTACTACCACACTATCGCTACTGTCAATATATACGCACCGGGTGGTACCACGCAGACCAAACCCCTATGAGTAAAGCCTAAGCATGCACCGCAACAGAGGACCACCACGGAGTATCCTATCATGCCCCTCGGAAGCTGTGTGCTTCCCTCCAGCCCTGCAGAGCAAGCAAGCAGAATAATCAAGTAAAATAGTCAGATGGACGTGCTACTCCCATGTCTCAAGACACCTTGATGATCTGCCCCATTAGGTTCTTCCCGTTCGCACACGCAGAATGGTCCAAACACATCACGCAAATGTGTTATTAGACCCTATGTTTAATCTTTTAATCAAGCGCTTCCCTTTTATTCAGGTTACAAAGTTTACCCGAGCCCCCTTATATCCCTGGGAAATGGACCCTTCTTGCTTATTAATCTTACATATTTAACTTAACCACGTTTTAAGTTCATGAATAAGCACATAACATGTTATTCCCTAGATTGTAATTAAGGAAAGTAATCTGTAATCTTTTTACATTATTACTATGTCATTTTTTGCTTACAAGTTACAATAACATGTTCTGTTTAATGTATAATTATGTATATCTTCTCTATTCCATATGTTTTCTATTAATATGTTGCTTAATATACATAATTAAGTATAACTTATTTCATTCCATAAGTCTACCTCATTCTTTCTTATTTAATCTAGACCTCGTCTGACACTGTCATCACATCCTTTTGTTGTTATTTACTTATTAACTTGGTTCCCTTAACTAAGGTTTATCAATAAGTTCCATTTTTTTATTTATTATAACCCATGTTATAATTCCACTTGTCCATACGACAAGCCTACCTACTTTGTTACATTCTCATTCATGTAATTAATTATAATAGATTATATTTCATGTTCATCACATTTTCCTTGGTTCTTTAGCATATACCAAGATTTTACTGTTGTAACATCCATTTATTTACCATCTTTTATATTCTCATTATTTCAGGAAAATATTTCACACACCTCATTAGATTGATTAGTGGAAAGATTTAAAAATCCATTTTCATAACGTACATAAATCAAGATCCATAGTTGCAAGCTATTTCTTTTCCTTTTGTTGTGGACATACATATATCTTTTTATTTGATTAGTATGCAATACGGTAAAATAATTCCTATTTCATACTAATCGCTTTCTTTCCTTGCAACTACGTTCTTAGTAATTTTACCATTATGGGAATGTATCAATTTTTCCCAAATCCATCTAACTCGGTCCATTATAATTTTCCCCTTATTATTTTCTGAGTTAAATACTATTTACAATTCCAAATCACTGTAAATATTCCATGCAAATTAGGAAAATTTGTTCTTTTTCCATTATTCCCATTTTTACTATATTTGATTTACAATATATCCAATTTGTCATCAAACAATAATTTCAATAACATATTCACATTTATTGTAAGTCTCACAATCTCTGTATTACAGTAATTTATAATCCAAACAGAAGACTAACATAATAGGTTTGTACAATAGTACACTCTTAACATTCTAGACAATAAATTATATCGCAGTTACCACAATTTACAGTTATTTAACATGTTAAATAAAAGGGGAATGTAAATGGTAAATATATCATTATCTAACAGGTATAATTCTAAATCCACTCACCGACAGCTTTCCAATCCTTGAATCTGATTCAGATCTGTGATTACGTGGTCTTGCTATCTGAATATAATATTATAACAACCACGGATTTACAAATCTAATAATAAAAGAAGAGACCTAAATAAATCAGATTCACTGGACTTACCTCACATTGACCAGAAATCTGAACACTTATGTTCTAGATTTACATTCTTTATCTTCAAATCTTGAATCAGAACCCATATAACCTAATTTTCTAATTTCTAAAAAGATTTTGAAAGGAAAGAAAATGAAAGAGCCTTGGCATCATCTTAGAAAATATAAGTTGAAGGCTAGGCCCTGCTGGTCTATTATAGGTGTACAGAGAGTTCTGATCCATCAGATTTAACAATATAAATTCCGAATCATTTAAAATCAGAAAACAAGTCATCAGGCAAGCAGATCTGGCTCGGGTGGGTCGACCCGTGTGTCGACCCACCTTAGAGGTGGGTTGACTCATGTGAAGCCTAAGTTGACCCATCTCCTTGGTCAATGACATGTTTTTCCTACCGAGTTAATTTCCGATCAACGTTATGTAATAACGTTTACTTTATTCCTTAATATAACCATCTGATTTATTATTTTCCAGTTATTACTTTAATATAATTACAAATTTCAAATTTGTATGCGTATATACACATATAACCTTTTAATTTTTCATTCGTTAATAACTTTCCCATACGGGCTCCGTTTTGGCCAAGTCATATATCAAACTAAATTGGAAAATTTCCAGAACACAATAGTATATGTTTCAGGGCTAAATTATGAAACCATAAATTATCGATATTTTCTTTTATTATTTATATAAAATACGGGGTGCTACAAAGCAACATGAGCACGTAACAATGTAATCCGAGGTTCATTATAAAGCTAGTGTGCTCTTGGTCCGGCATTGGCATTGGGATTGATTATACCTAGAGTATGCATCCATAAAGGAAAGAAGCTCATGTCCAACCGTTGAGTTCATGGGCTGGTCAATACTAGGAAGCGGAAATATTTCTTTAGGGCAAACCTTGTTCAAGTTAGAGAAATCAATGCACATCCGCCACTTCCCATTAAATATCTTTATGAGAACTGGATTTGATACCCACTTGGGGTATAGTTAGTACCAGATGAACCTATTACTTTTAGCCTTTCTACTTCTTCCCTCAAAATTGTCGGCCGCTCAGGACCAAGCATATATCTCTTCTACTTCATTGGGATGTACTTCGGGTCGATGTTGAGCGAATGACTCATAATTGTCGGTGATATACCATACATGTCTGCATGTGTCCAGGCAAACACATCAAGATTTGCATGGAGGAAGTTAGTCAGTTCCCTCGTTCAAAGGGTCCAAGGTGAGATCCAATCTTCAAGACCTTAAAACGGTCGTCGTTATCAGTTGATATCTCCACCGTTGTCTCATTGGGAGTCACCCTTTGGTATCCTGGCTCCTCATCTTTTCTTGGATCAATGCCATTGAACTGATGACGGTGTTGTCCAAGCCAGGATTTTCTCTTTACTTGCTTTGCCGTTGCATCTCGGATACGAAGGGAATTGTCGACAGCCTTTCCATTCTCCTTACTATAGGAATCATTTCACTTAAGCCGAGTAGCATGCTAGTCTTACTAATTGGTCTCCTTATTCAACTCCGACTCCATTCTTTATTGGATACTTCAGGAGCAAGCATCAAATAGCTATGCATTGTTGGAATTCGGTGAGGGCCGGTCGGCCTAAAAAACATTGTATGAAGAGTTAATGTCCATTACAAGGGATGGGAGGATCCACACTCTCTAACGGTCTCCCTTATCCAACTTCACTAGTAACTCAATCATTCCTACCAGTTCATTAGCTGAGCCAATAAAGTCGCGAATCCTGCCATTACATGGCTTCAAATCCTTCGCATCCAACATCCTTCGGTCATATGCACTTTTGAATAAAATAGTAATGGAACTCCCACAATCAATAAGGAATTTTTGCACCAATGTTGGGCCAATCATGCCTAAAATCACAAGGGGGTCAATACTTGGGCCCTTCACCCCCTCAACTTCACGATTACAAAAGACGATATCATCCATCATCGTCCTCCGCTGTTTCACAGGAGCAGTCCCGTTTGCGGTTTTAGGATCTTCAGTTTAAACATGCTTCACCGCGTTTGCTTACTGTTCCATAGTCCAAGACTGAAATCCATCAGAAGTTGTCCTCCGATGATGGTGTTTATGAAATTCCTTTGTTTCTGTGTAGGGAGGTGGCTCTAGGAGTATTCCGACTTTGATGTTTGGGTCCAAAGTCCCTTTCCCCTATCTCGATGGGAAACCTCATACCCATTCAATTTACCTTCACATATTAACTTCTCTACAATATCCCGGATATGAAGGCATTCATCTATCGTGTGGTTGTATATCTCAAGGAATAAAATAACTAGCTAGTCTAGACTTCTTTCCCTGTAGGCTCTCATGGAGGGGTCTTCACAGGATCCCGACTCCACCAAGATAAATAGGGAAGGTTGTACACTTTATAACATCTAGGGATGCGGTCGAACTTATATACCATGTATATCGCATTAGGTATTGTCGAGGTTCAGTCTTGCTTGAATAGTGATTCATTTGAGGCAAATTGATCTGTTAAGCTCTGTCTGCTTGCGCTGCAGGTAACGTCGCCTAGGTCGTCGTCCGAGCAGTACTTCCTTGGCTCTTGTTTCCCCAGTTCATCGTAGGATGCGAGGGGGAAGCACATGAATGTGGGAGGTTCCAGGGGCATTGCAATCTTTAGGAGGAATCTGGGTTAGTGAAGAGGCCGACTCGACATTATCCGGCTCGACATTGTCCGATTTGTCATTGTCGAGCCGAGCCAGTTCAGAATGTTGAGAAAGATGCCTACTGAACTAAAGTTCCTACAGATTCTGAAGTCTGGTAAACTGTCGTTGCAGCTGCTGCGCTGCTTCTCCGCTTCTCCCTAAAGAAGATGGGATTCTGTTTGATGATGAGGTGGAGCAGGAGCTCTTTGACTTCTGAATTCATTCTAATGTGCGATCGTTCTATTCATTTCCTGCCTCAACTCAATGATCACGAACATCTACGTTGTTGCTGTCTCATTCAATCTCGCCATAAGTCCCATGAAATCATCACGGGAGATGAATGTCGAAGTTGGAGCTTGATTGGCTGGACCGCTGGTAACAGCATGGACATTCCCGGTCCGGGTCTCTATAGCCGAGTCGGATTCTGGAGCAAAGGAAATTTGGTTTTCCTCTCCTTATGAACGACTTCTGGAGGGGCTGGAGGAAATGATGTTCCTTTAGACACCATTTTTGCTGGAATTGAAGAAATGGAGGATTTTCTCTTTGGACTTGGTGAACCGAATAGTAAATTAAAAAAAAAAATCCTAACTTGAGACTTCAAGATTCTTGATGAAAAGACCAAAATGTTTACACCAAATAGAGCATAAAAAAACAAATATTATGATGAAGAGACTAAAAGGGAAGAAAAAGTAAATGAAAATGAGAAAAGAGCACACACAAGCAATTTATAGTGGTTCGATTATAGATTTGTCATCAACTCCTCACCGAGCCGAAGTTTAGTCAACCCGGATTATGCTTTCTACTCAACTTAATCGAGCCAGATTTAGGACCTAGCTGTGATTACTTTATTTGATTCCTTGGTTCATGAATACATATGATTCATTCCCTGAGTGCTTTGGTTATGAATCTTTATGAACTTGACGACCTTGTCGAAAGGAAAGTCAACAAATTTTATGAAAATGGATATATATATATATATATATATATATATATAAGGACATATTTGTTATAGTGAACAAAATTTTCTATTTACTTATGATCTGTGTTAAGGTCTGTTAAGGTCAAAATGGTTTATGTTGCATTTTGAATCTTGCATATGTTTATATTTATGCATGAAAATTGTTAATCCGCCTTTTTGCATGGTCATTGCACAATGTACGGTTATCGACCATCGAGATGAATAGTCCAGAAAGATGGTCGGATCAGTCGGGAATTGAGTATGGATGCATATATGATGGTACGAATAGCAGGATTCACTTGAATATCACGTTGGAATTAGCTAAACTAGAACATGAATTTTGCTAAGTCCCGGATTGGTATAAATCAAAAGCACATAAATGTAACTAGAATTTTGGGGAAGTTAGGGAATGATAGTACTCCAAGTCATATAAATCCCAATATGGAAACACTTACAAAACCATGTCAACAACTCAAAATATGGTGGTCAGACCTGGAAAATGACTTCGCAAGGACAAAGGCATACCATGGTGGGACCGACCCTGAGGGTTCCATCATATAGGGTACAACCCCCAAGGCATCGGTACTGAACCTCCCATAAAGATGGATACCAAACTCGCTAGTGCGAGGGCGACATGGTCTCCACTTCTAGGGTCGAGTCGTCTTTTCTTAGTGGGCCTTCCTACGATTTTTTAGGCTATTTCATCCTTTAAGCTATAAATTGACAATCAAAGGCCCATAGAAATGATTTTCTCTTCTCCACGGGGAAGTCTTTCCATTCTTTAGAGACAATTTTATCTTCTATTCCCCTCACTTATAAAAAAAATCAATTGTACTTGTAATCAATATCATAAATAAGGATTATTTCCAGTGGATATAGGTCAGAGTTTGTTGAACCACAACAAATCTTGTTTCCATACTCTTTTTCTAATTATTCTATGATTTCTGAAGCTATAATCCATTATTCTCAAGATATAGGATGGATATTGTTCCATGATTACATCATTTAGGGGTATTGGGCTCGATTGACCAAAATTCAATCTAACATTTTTGACGTGTCAAATTACGGGCAGTTAAATCAAAAGGCTTAAGAAATCAAATAAAAGATCAGAAAGGAAGAGCTATGGAAAAGAAGGAAATAACTAAAGCTCTTACTGAGGATGTAACAACCCAGATTTCGAAGGACCAATTTTTTTTCAAAAAAATCCAATCCACCGAAACCGGAGTTGGTTGCTCTGGTATCCTGCAGAAAAAGACAGAGAAAAGAGATATGTCAAAAATCGGAAGACAGCTCACAGCGTAAGGAGTAAAATATAATGTATTAAAACATAGCTTTACCTTAATCACAATACTGCTAAATCAGTATCCCCAAAGCTATAAGTCTCTGTCTAACCTGCGAATGTAATGAGGAGGGGGTCAAAACATAAGTTCTGTGTGAATGAATTTAAACTACACTTCTTGAATAATCCTACATTTACCGTTCGATTACATTTTCTTATTTATTAGGTTATACTTGTTATTAGCACTCAAAGCCTATACACATGTCGCACCCATCTACTCCCTAGTAGATTAACCTAATATAATTTATGCAGCTACCCCCACATGGAGGTACACCCCACGGTACCCCACTTGCACGGTCTCCACCATATTATCGTAGTGATATACGCAGTCCCCCGTCCTATGTCATAGTAACATACATTCCTCTTACGTATAATTCAAGACTACACCCACATAGGATTTCTATCATTATATTATGTAAACATAGCGACTGCCATTATCGAATAATGCCCTTTAGTCTACAATACACCACCCAGAGCAGACATGGTTGTATCTAGACTTTCCCACGTATGTATTGTCAAGCGTATTCGATGCCTGATCCGCACACCCATCGTGTGTGCGTGCCCGAGTTCCATGGCAGGGCAACACAAGAAACACGGAACTCTATCGGGAGCTTTCCTCATATCTGTGTAAGGCTCGCCTTTTAGAGCCTCTAGCACAAATATCCCCAGGGTCTGTTTTCCATGGTGGCTATGGCCCCACCTCGGCCCCTCCCTTAACTAGTGAAGACTATGGGAGCTAAGCGACAAGCCCCAAAGCAAACAATCTAAACATCCATGCGGCGTCTCCCCTCAACCACCGTCCCACGATAGTGAATGGTTAATGGTATCTTGGGTCTAGCTCTAGTCTTCCCCCATCCAACTAGCTGTGGTGATAGGCACTCGACGACCTACTATCCTTGTTGGTCCTGACCTCCACCTCCGTTGAGGCAGCCGCTGAATCACCTTTTTCCGTCACCTCGTACAACGTTCTGACTGTCAAGTTATTCTTGCAGTCAAGGCCCACCCACCTAGTAGTTACGCGCAGACCCAACCTCTGCGGGCACAGCCTGAAACATCTGCCACTACACAGAGGACTACTGGGAGCACCTTTAATGTCTCAGGAAGTCGCGTGCTTCCCATTACAGTTCATTGGAGCCGCCAAAATAACGAACGTGCCTTAGACACCATGATGATCTACCTCGTTGGGTTATTCATCCTACAACATACGGACTGCTTCAAGCGCCTTAGTTTTTATATGTCATTAGGCCCTAAGTCTAAAATTTATTTTGTGCTTGTGCCACCTTGTCAACTTTCTCATTTTACTTGGTTACTCATATTAGCTTCCTTTTTCTCGTATTTACCAAGTTACCCTTACTTATTAATTCAATTTAGACTTAGCCCACTTAAGTCCATTGATAAGCCCACAACATGTTATTTTCCAATTTCATAAATTATCCCCTTTTAGGGTTATAACAACATGTTATACTTAATTCATAGTTAAGTATGCCTTATCCCACATATACACGGATTAGGAGAATAATCCCCTAAACATCAGCCCCGAAGACCGAAATCAACATCAGACTGGCACCCGGAGAATTACTAAACCCAACCAACATATGTGATTCTAATTTACTCTTTTTACATTTATATAACTTATATCATTTTAAATTTCACATTTCTCCTCCCCCAAACTACTTAATTTAAGTATATCTATACATATAAGTTATCTCATCCTCCTTATCGTTTCCTATAACTTATCTTGTCCCATAAGTTATATAATTTCCACCTATTATTCGTTCTTGCCTTATTCAATTTTATTCATGATAGCTTATTTATCATTCCCCATTTCTTGTCATTAAATTTTAGATTTGATTAACCCTTTTTGCTTACTTAACCCGTTACTTAAACTTTACCCAATTCATTTAATTTATAATACTGTTATGGGTCCCATTTGGTTAAGTATATCTAAATTTTGCTTCTCAAGTCACCCGTGTCCCACATAACCCCCTTTATTTTAGTCTCCATGTCTTAAACACGTCTTACTACAGTTAAGTCTATCTAAGTCATGTTTTTCACCACATGTCTTATAACGATTAAGTCCACATTAGTCATGCTTTACATGTTATTTATATCATCCACTTAACCCTCTAACCATACCCATGTCACCCACATGCCTTATTATGATTGGTGTTTCTTAATTTATTAATTACGCTGTAACGATGCATGACCTCTCGCATTAGACGTCCGCTTATGGTTGCTGGATTTGCCGGGCGGTTCCTGGCAGTCTTACACCATAAACGCGCCTAACCTCGTGTCATAAACCGTTACCCCTCTAGTTCTTGCCGTTGACTTCTCACATTAGGCGTCCGCTTGTGGTTGTTGGATTTATCGGGCGGTTCCGGGCAGTCTTACTCCAGAAACGCGCCTAACCTCGAGTCAATACGCGTTCATTAACTATCGTCTTTCACCCAAACCTCAAATTCATGTCATGCCAAATTTAACATAATTACAATTCACTTTTATATGCATATCTCCAATTTATCCTTAATTACACCAATTACATAATAGTTAACCATATTTCATATACCCAAATTATCCAATTATAGCCAAATTTACCAATTCCATGTTTTTCATACCCAAACATGCCAATTTCATATAATCAGCATTTCCCCCATGCATATATATCTCAACACTCCCACGTTCATACATATAATCTAACTCACCCTCTATACTCATTTTTCAAGTCACAAATAAGTTTATACCAATTCCATTTCCAATTACAATTATGACAATTTACATAAATCCGACATCACAGTGTAATTATGCCCATAATTCTATACAAAACCTTCCGTTCACAATATTTCCCTCAAACCAACCCCTTTTCCCCTTTTCTTTAATTTCTCATTCCTCTTTTAAACGCATAAATCCATGATTGACGTAGGCTCGAGATAGCCTCGTTATAAAAATAAAGAGGGAAAGGATAAAAAGAGAGAATTCAACCGTAGGCATAAATAAAATAACTGATCTTATTGAATTATCATCATATTCATTAAGGGGAATGGTAAATGATAGAGGCAATATTATACAACAAATATTGTTCAAATCCACTCACATTGACTGGATTGGATAAATAAACGGATTGTTGTTTATGTAGAATGTTGATTAAATCTTCTTTTCTGATTATTGTGAAGAAATTGAATTGTTGATGAAGAATTCCTAATTTGATTAAGGTTTTAGAGGCGGCGGTTAAGAGAATTGAAAGTTCAGCAGCACGAGGCGTCTTGAGGAATTGTTATGAATTAGGTTAGGTCTTGCTATGTATTTATAGGTGTAGAGAGTGTTTTGGAGCCCTTAGATTGATCTGAAAGCCACCAGATTTGTACGTCACATCAAAACACGTCACAGGAGCAGAACTGCTCAGATCGGGGGGGGGGGGAGGGGTTGGTCGACCTCCCTAGGAGTAGGTTGACCCCCAGGTTGAACTCCTGGTCGACCTGACCCCCAGGTCGACCTGCCTAGTTGCTGGACGGGAAATTTCCTGCCCAGCTGCCTCGGTCGAATTTCGAACTGTTTTGGATTTTTAGTTGAGCCTTCTAAAGGCTATAACTCATCTACACGGAGTCCAATTTACACAAACTTGGACTCTATTCTAAGCAGAATTCCGAGACGAACGCAATTTTGATGTCCATTTTACTTAATTCCTGAAATCTAAATTAAGTACCCTTATTTTATCATTTCTATTACATACACTATTATTTAATTAATTTTTCCTTCTCCTCCATGCACTAATTAATTCTCATTGTACATCACCATTATTTTCCTATTTATGAATATATATATACACACACACACACACACACATTTTTAATTGTCTTAAAAATGCGGGGTGTTACATTCTCCTACCCTTAAAGAATTTCGTCCCCGAAATTCGACAAGAGTAAAATAATCCCTAGCAATATTCATTCATCAAGTGTGCATTCAACTATTGCAAACATTGTGCACATGTGCAAAGTGAAACATATCATAGTAAAGCATGTATGCCTAGTCGGTACCACCTATATGTATGCAACTTTTAAAAACGCTTTCTCAAATCATGATGCTCACATCCTAAATATACTTGCAGTTCTATATAAAGAAATTGCGTTTGAATAATTCTAAAATATTTTTCATCCAAATTTTCCGCACCCTTATAAAATAAGAGTGTAGTTCATCCAATTGCCACGCCCAAAATTCTATCAATCACTTTTAAATTTCAAAAAAAAAAAAATTAACTTTCCAAATTTTTAATCCTTATGCATTTAACGGAAAAACCAATATTTTCCCATTTTTCTTTTAGCATTTTAGTTTAATTAATTTAAATTTCTCATTTTTCTCTGCTTCATATTTATATGTTTTTATTCTACATGCCCAGCAAATTATAACAGAATTTTTTTTGATTAAACATTCGTAGATTACGTCAAAGCAAGTTCTAGTACATTACGACAACTAGATAAAAGAGAGACAGTCATACACTACATAATAAGATAATACCCTACTGATACAGCAATAGAGGTCAGGTCCCTATTGGAAGAAACTACGAATGAGATCCTCTATACCACCAATCTTACTATCCAGATGCTCCGTAAGCTGTCTAGTCCCTTCCTGACCTCTAACTGGAAGTCTTGTAGCCCAGCCCCTAACTGATCATAGGAGGTGCCCATCTCCTGTAGCATTTGATGTAGAGTCTGTCCCAACTCAACCTGTGTCTGGAGCATCTCTTGCTGTGTCCTCAGGATGTCCTGGTGATCTCTAACTAACTGAGTTTGTTGCTCAGAAACAGTTCTCAATTCTGCCCTCCAGTCCGACTCTCTGGAAATCCAAGGGTCCCACCCAGATGTACCGGAAGTACCCCAACCTGGAGCCTGGGAAGTCCAAGCACCTCCGCAATCCTGCTCTGCCTGATATAGGTCTGATCCTGCCGGCGGTACATACTGGGGCTCTTCATCATGTCCGGGCTGATAGTCACCACGCCGTGGTTCCTGCATATGCTCCGCCTGTACATGTTCCTCCTCCTCCTCGTCATCTCCTCCATCATGCTCCATGGGCTGAGGCTCTAATAAATCATGCAGATGTATATGCATCCTCGTTAGTGCGACCAAATCTATAATACTGGAGGGATGACAGGGAGGTGATATATAACCTTCCTTTCGCAGAGGAACATTGCTTCGTGTAAAAACTACAGTCCATAAATTTCCAAAAGAAATGTTTGAATGCATCACCTCTATAGTAGATTCATAATACTACAGGATAGTGCGAGCCCAATTTATCTAAATACCCCCAAAAAATAACATACGTGGCTTGTTTAAGGATTTGTGTTATCCTATCAAATCCAATAGTCTATCCAACAATATTATACTGTAAAATCCGAATAACAAATCTAGCTAACCGACGTAGATGGGTATAATCCCAAATCCTCTCGTACTCATCGTAGAAAATCCAACGCTATAATGCCAAATCAGTCATCTCAAGATCCCCTAACTCGTGGCCCGTACTACGAATATTCAACATTTCCCTAAACTGTATTTCATTGAAACTAATGATGGTTCCCTTTACATCCGAATTATATGTAATAAAACCCTCATTATCTACTCCAACTTCTAGATTAGCATCAAAAAGCCTTACGAACCTCATGTTGCCCTTTCGCTCGACGGTATTAATATCCAAAATTGCAATTATGCCCGTCTCCGCAAATAAATCCTCTAAAGTCATTCCAACAAACTCACCAAACTTGACTGGACGACCTAACAACAACTTTAAGCCTGCGGTATTGACGTATGCCTCGACTATATCTCTCCGATGTTGCACCAAGCGATTTCTTGAGGTGTAAGTTGGGGAAAAGAGGCAAGAAGGGAAGGTTGGTCTGCCATGGTGAATTAAGCTCGAATTGAGGGGGAAAAATCCTTTTGTGTTTTTCCTGCTCCTTCTAGTTCCATGCTCTTCGCCCATGTATTTAACAATCCACCGCCTTCATTTGAACCGGCGCCTCCCCCAGACTTTCGGAGGTCGATCCACTGGTAGAAAACGACGCGCCTGAGCCTCTCTGACCCTCGATCCAAGTTTCAAAATTCCCAGCGGCTTCTAGCGCCGGCAATACCCATATAACAGCATCCACTTCGTGGATCAACCGCGGCTAGTACAACTTTCGAAACATCATCATAACCGTTCACTATGTGGCTTTGGTCAAGCTGATTGATTTTTCTTTAGACGATTTGAAAAATGAGGAAGCAATCGAATGGGATTTAAGGAAGAATGAGAATAAATCTCGCTCGTTCAGAAAGTTAAATGGCTGCTTGCTTTTGGGTTGACCATGCCATATAGTTTGACCGCACAGAACAAAGCAAATTAGGTTTTGCGTTGGTGCTTTTATAAGGAGAGTGGATGGAAATAATAATATTTTATTAT
Source organism: Allium sativum (assembly GCA_030737875.1). Classification (NCBI taxonomy): domain Eukaryota; kingdom Viridiplantae; phylum Streptophyta; class Magnoliopsida; order Asparagales; family Amaryllidaceae; genus Allium; species Allium sativum. The sequence continues at coordinate 685,624,147 of CM060918.1, read as the reverse complement.
TATGAAACTTGTGCAAAGCTTTTCACAAAATTAACACCTTATATAATCTCAAATTCGAGATGAAACACCTAATCCTAGCATGAAAAAATATTCTAAACCCAATGGGACAGGTTTCGTCGAATTCCTAGGTCGTTTGTGAAAAGTCCTTTATAATTATCGATGAAAAATCAAGCGTTTAAAATTCCTATAATTAAAAAAATCCAAAAAATTTGAAACCTTGACATTTTATTATACCTCTTCAAAACGGATCCAATGAATTTTGTTTCGTTAAATTTTGAGTTTGTTTTGCCAGTCGTTTATTTGTTTAAATTTTCCCCTGTATAAATTGACCAAAATAATATAAATGATTAAGGCGTTTATTGCCGCCACGATCAAATGGTAAGTCTGATTGACACAAAAATTTAAATGTCATAATAATTAATTAATACGAATCCAATGGCACTGGCTTCGTCGCATTTGGTTTGACCATGCCATATAGTTTGATCGCACATAACAAAGCAAATTAGGTTTTGCGTTGGTGCTTTTATAAGGAGAGTGGATGGAAAATATAATATTTTATTATTATGAAACTTGCGCAAAGATTTTCATAAAATTAACACCGCATATGATCACAAATTCGAGTTGAAATAGCTAATCTTAGCATAGAAAAATATTCCGAACCCAATGGGACAGGTTTCGTCGAATTCTGAGGTCGTTTGTGAAAAGTCCTTTATAATTATCGATGAAAAATCAAGCGTTTAAAGTTCCTATAATTAAAAAAATTCAAAAAATTTGAAATCTTGACATTTTACTAGACCTCTTCCTAACGGATCCAATGAAATTTGTTTTGTTAAATTTGGAGTTTGTTTGGCCAGTCGTTTAAAGTTACCCCTGTCGAAATTGACAAAAATAATATAAATGATTAAGGTGTATATCGCTACCACGATCAAACGGTAAGTCCGATTGACACAAAAATTGAAATGTTATAATAATTAATTAATACGAATCCAATGACACCAATTTCGTCGCATTTCGAGACTGTTTCCCGGTACGTTATTTTTATACGCACCATATTGCTATTTTGGACACCAAATTACAAGGTCTCCTAAAATAACAAACTATATATCTATCTCGGCTCTAAACGTCGATACAAATTCAATGGAGTTGGTTTCATGGCCTAATTCGATCGTCTGCTCAAGTTACACTCAAATATCTCTTTATTAAATTAAACAAATTTAATTACGCGTTATAGAAAATGACTGGGCGTTTACGGCTGCCATTATCACATACGACATCGGTTTGTCACGAAATTTGCTTTTCTTACAATAATTTAATGATATGTTTCCAACGAAAATAATTCCATCGAAAACGGAGACTGTTTGATAAATGGCTATTTTTAACGCTTATATTTCGATAACTATTTCCATAGCGACTATTTTAAAATTTGATTTGGACATAACTAACAATCTATAACACGAAATCTGAATTTTTCTCTTTCTTATGAAAATTATTATCAACAAGATTCCAATGTTTCTTGTTTCATAGAAATCCGACTTATATCGGATCATGTATATCCAATTGAAGTTGAAAACTCAATATTACAAAATACCGCGCCATTTCGAGCTCGATTTAAATTATATATAAACTATAACGTTCAAACTTCATTTTAAACAGAAGAATTCAATATTAAATCCATAAATATTCCAAGTATAATATTTAAAATAATAAATTAAATTAAATATTTGGCTACCAAAAATACGGGACATTACAATCTTCCCCCCTTAATAGAATTTTGTCCCCGAAATTACTAAGGTGAGAAAAATGTTATAACCCATTACCATTCAAAAATCCAATTTATTTAAAATCGAGAACAAATTCATTATGGTAAAATAAAATTTTCAAAAATATCAAAAAAAAATTTATAACACTTTAAATTCTCGAAAAAATTCGGCAGTCTCCCCTGTACGGAGTGACATCTGCGATACCGCAAGAACAAATAATACATATACATCGACCTACATGGTCGGAAAATCAAAAACCAAAACCCAAAATTTATATTTTCGCATAGGCGTACCTTTTACGAGCGCTATAGAGCATACAATTCAATTTACGTGCAATCTATGCAACCAAAATCATTTCTCCAGCCTTCTGGCACCTATACTTAACTCAGATTATCATATAAGTAATAATTACATGAAATTTAAATAACATTTCATTAATCAACAAGTATAACCACACCAATCTCCAAAATAAACATGAAATATCAATTCACTTGCAAATATAGGTTTAAATCACTAATTTCAGTTTATATGCAGTTTCATCCCAGTTTATAATTGTGGAATTTAATCCTTTAGTTTATAATTCATTCAACTCTATTAAATTATTGATTATTTCTATTCAAACAATCTACCATTCAACAATGAACAATCCACAATTCACAATCAACACCCAATACACAACCAAATCAACCAAATCAATTGAATTTAAATTCAATATTAATTTTGGTCTAACATATTTGAACATCAATCGGTTAATATTCGATTGGTTTTTATTTAATTAATATTTGTTAAAATTCCAAAATTTAATTTCAATAATTTAATTTCACTTAACCAATTTAAGTTCCAATTCAAACTTTTAATTCAATTTGAATTCCATTCAAATCAATTGACACACAATATCTCAATAATTTAATAAAATTATTTCTTTTCTATACAAAAATATAATTTGGGTAAAATTATTTCATTTACCCTCTTTACAAAACAATACTGTTTCTAACGTCAGTTCAATGCTTTTCAACACTCAAACTGATCAAATAACACAAAATAAAACATTTGTATATAAAATTTACAAATACGTGCTCATATATATATACTCAACTCAATCTAGGGTATTACTATCCCTATCTCTATCGAGTTATACCACAGAGCCAAGGTTATTACTAAATCAATAGATCTGATACCACTGTAACAACCCACAAGAATTCGACGCCTGAGTTCTGACAATAATACATAAATCCCATATTACTTGCCAAAAACTCGAGTATCGAAATCACATATAGTTATTAGAAAGAAATTAGAGGGTGAGATAAGAAATAAAGAAATATTAGAATAAAAGAAGAAGAATAACTAACACAGAATCAGAGTCTCATATCGTAAAGGAAAAAAATATAATATAGAAATTAAGCATTACTGAGAACTTTAAAATACTTACAACCATCAGAGTACATCACATATCTGAACAGTTATAATAACCTGCCCATATGTACAACCCACAGTGGAATAACATCTATATAATATTATACGTATGAATTCTTCCAGTTCGTCTCTTCACAACATCCGATAACCTGAACCTGTGCGACCCAGTCTGACCCGAGCATTACGAACGACGGGTCAGTCTGGTGAACTAGAGTAAGAAAAACACACTAAGTTTATAGGTATCACACAACTTGATTTTAAAGTCAAAAACCTTTTGAAAAGAAAAGGATAATCGTAAGACCAAATCCACGCATAAATATGGACGGTTTTTACCTTATGATAACCCAAAACATTTTTGAAATCAATATCTTATTCTGATATTGTAATAGTGTCTAAATACAAATAAATATCAATCTAGCAATGCTTGCATCTCACTCTCTACATATATAGTATACAATCAAAACTGGGGGTGCTTTTTGGAGAATGAATTTCCTGGAAAGGTATGGGACCGCCTTCCCGACAATGTACCTCCGGAGATGAATACATTGGGGTTCAACAAGAGCATCTTGCAACCCTGGCTAAACATGACTGACCCCTCACTATACTTTGAGAGTACCGAATATATCATTACCACAGTTAGGGGCCAGCTAACCGAACTGATAGCATATAAGTAAAATAAAGGGACAACCGAAGGCATTTGATTTCTTTAGATCAGGCAAAGATATACCCTTTTGATGGGTGTGAACCACATAGCCATGCGACCTACACGATTTTAACCATTTCCCGGTTGATGAGGCTAGAGGTCATAGTTTATTTATTGAGTTATTTATTTTCTGTTTTAGAACATCTGTCCACCATTCACTTTGAATGCCACATCGTCAAGTCTGCCAAATCCCTAATTGACGTCCACAAATATACTCCATGTGTAAAAGAAGTGCGCTCTTCTTGGCCACTAACTTGGTATGTTCGTAAAAATCAACATACGTGGTTTAGGAAATACTCTGTCAGACACTCGTCCATACAAGTCATCCAGGAGCAGGATGAACTGAAGACACCCTCCTACCACATCCTATATAGGTATCACCCCAAGGATCAGTAGCGAGTAGTCCTTGCAACCCAAAGATTTCAATCACGAAAGAATCACTGATGAAATATCTATGGGAGCTAACCAGAGAAATTCAACAAGTAGTTCTTCCACTTATGAAGATCAACGGTCTTTAATTGCTCCATCTTCAATCTGCATCTTCATGTATTTGCTGGTTCAGAATGGTTTTCGAATATAAATTCGATCCTGGTTTTTCTGTAACGACCCGGAAAATCTGAACCAATTTAAAAATTTTAAATTGGCTATTTTAGTGGATATTAAATATTTAAAATAAATATTTTAAATAATAGCAATGAAAAGTGAGTTTAAATCGACGTTTGAAAACGAATATAATTACTTTGAATTATAAACAAGGCCTGAAATGGCGCGGTAGTTTCAAATTTTGAATTCAAACTTTGACTACCTGTACCGGGTGCAAAACAAAACGGATTTGAGTGAAACCAAAAATATTTAAATCTGTTAGTGAATACCTTTCTAACGAATCTGAAAAATCAAAGTTTCATAGCGGAAAGCAAAAGTTATGGCCAAATGAATTTTCAGAAAGGTCGCTATGGAATTTATATAGCCCGTGAAATTGGCCATTTTGCAAACGACCTCGGAATTCAACGAAACCACTTTTGTCGGATCCGGGATGTGAAGTTATTGCTAGGTTTCAAATTTCATAATTTTTGAAGCTAGTATGTGAGCGTGGCAAAGGAAAATGTGTTTTGGTCAATTACAGTTAAATTGGATCGACCAGAAATGGGCCATTTTGCAAACGGTCTCAGAATTCGACGAAACTAGTTTTGTTGGGGCCGTATCGTCAAAACATAGCTAGATTTATTTTTCTGGAATTTTCCGAATCAGTTTGTGGCCCTGGAAAATTGAAATGTACGTTCAAATCGAATATTGAATGTTATATATTTTAAATTGAAGGAAAACCGACTGAAACAGTCGAATGGGCCTACGAAACATATCCCATTGTGTTCGAAATGGTGGTAAAACGCTAGGGACGACAGTCGTTGGGTTTGGATTGGGGTTCGTGTGTGAAAGGGGGTATTTTTGTAAAAAAATAATAATAAAAAAGGGTATTGGGCCACGTCAGAACCCCCCCCCCCCCAATTTCTCTCCCCGATCGATTGAAGGCGGAAAGCCCTTCAAAGCTTCCAACTCCGATTCCGGCGACTCCGTTCATTGATTAACCCCGACCCTTCACAATTTTTCGAAGCCCTCGCTCCCCTCTTCAAATCCATACCAGTTGCTCCTCCTATCGTGGCGCCATCGACGAGAACCACTGCCCAAAGTTCATCATTTCAAAACATCGCCGCGAGCTCCCCTGACCACCGAGCTGGTCCACACCCCCTGCGCGAAAATGCCTCTCCTAGCCCTTCGACGCTGCGAAGGCCGATCGTCCTCTAGCTTCACGGATTTCGCGAAATTCCCAACCCTAGTTTCGAACCAAACAGAGAGGTAACGGTTTATATATATTAAACTATATTATAGCATTTTAAAAGCGCTACCGTTTATGATTTCACTGTAAAAATCATATCTTTTTTGTTTGTTGACGAAATTCAGTGAAACAAGAGATAGTGGACTCGTGTGGACGTTTTCTATCTTCTAGAAGAGACCGCATATTTTTCTGAGCCTTCTGCTATTTTTGGTGGAGTGGAACCCAATGTGAGATTTCTAATTTATAAACGATATGGAAAACGACGATGTATAAATTATATAGTCGATGTATGAGTTATGTAAGCGTTGTACACCTCTTGTATAAGCGTTGTATAAGTTGTACGTTCGATGTATAAGTTGTATATGCGTTGTAAAAATTATATATGTGTTGAAATAGAAGTGAAATGCTATATATATATATATATATATATATATATATATATATATATATATATATATATACGCCCGTCATCCACAAACCATGGACGATATTTATTGGTTGTGATTGGTGTGAAAATTGATTGATAGCGAATGGTTGATTGAAATTGTTTGTGGTTGGAATTGATTGATTGTGGTTGAAAAATACCCGTTTGTGGTTGAGAAATATTTGGTTGAAACCACATAGGATTAGTTTGTGGAAATGAAAAAAATATACATGCCGCCTGCGTGCGAACTAGATGCATGATTCCCCATTGTCAAAAGCTGCGAGGCTTTAAGGTAGAGCGAGGAGTCGTACTAGGGACGGTCCCGGTTTTAACTACCCTGTCGTTATGCTGCCGAAATTTTGAATAATATTCATGCGTTAGAATTATTTTCCTGTGTTGAAACTATATTCGTCTGTTGAATAGAAAACCTTCATGTGTTGAATAGAAATTCATTCGTTGAATCATATTCATGTGTTGAATGGTATTCGTGTTTTAAATAAATTGTTTTAACAATAAAAATCACATTTTTTCTCTATATATATAAACTATAGAAAACCTTCATGTGTTGAATTGAAATTCATTCGTTGAATAGAAATTCATGTGTTGAATGGTATTCGTGTTTTAAATATAAAAATCACCTTTTTATCTATATATATAAACTATAGAAAACCTTCATGTGTTGAATTGAAATTCATTCGTTGAATAGAAATTCATGTGTTGAATGGTAATCGTGTTTTAAATATAAAAGTCACCTTTTTATCTATATATAGAAACTATAGAAAACCTTCATGTGTTGAATCGAAATTCATTCGTTGAATTGAAATTTATGTGTTAAATGGTATTCATATTTTGAAATAAATTGTTTTATAATAAAATTCATATTTTTATCATCTATATGAACTATATAAAATAGTCGTGTTTTGAAATAAATTGTTTTATAATAAAAATCATATTTTTATCATCTATATGAACTATATAAAATAGTCATGTTTTGAAATAAATTGTTTTACATTAAAAATCACATTTTTATTATATACATGAATTGTTAAAAATAGTGAAGTGTTGAAATAGAAGACAGTAGATAAAAAATATCATTTTTATCAAAAGTATGAATATCATATAGTTTTGAAATCGAAGAATCGATATATATATATATATATATATATATATATATATATATATATAAATAGAATTGAAATATATCGAATAACGAAGCTGTTGTTCATATTTTGAAACCGTGATTTCAAACGATTAGTGCGGGAGATCCGACCATCGGATCTTCCCAAAACCGCAACCGTTGGGTTCGCTTTGGAAGTATCTTTCCAACGGCACCAACTTTGTAAAAATCCAACGGTTGGATTGTCTGGAATGTTTAATTCAAATATGAAGAAAAACAGCGCCAGAATCGATTATATTTATATATATATAAATATAATTATATTAAATCGAATAACGATGCTGCAGTTCGTATTTTGAAATCGAAATTTCAAATGATTATACCGGGAGATCCGACCGTCGGATTTTCCCGAAACTGGAACCTTTGGATTCATTTTGAAAAGATCTTTCTAATGATATGAATTTTGTGAAGATCCAACAGTTAGAATTTCAGATATGTGTAAATCAAATCTGAAGAAAAACAGCGCCACGGCTGCGTTATGGCCCGAAGCGTCGTTTTGAATAAATTGGCTATTTTAAAATAAATAAAAACAGCGATAAATCGTTATAAAATATTATAAACGATATGGTTGTGAAATTTAGAAATTAACTGAAGGTTTGCTAAGTCGAATGGTTTCCTGGATTTTGATCTGATGTTGGTTTCGGCCTTCGGGGTTAATATTTGGGAAATCTTTCTCTTACTTATTGACGGTTAGTGACTAATGAATTGAAATGATGCGTATGTATGTTTGTGTTGCACTTGTTTATTATATACGCGAGTTGCTCAGAAAGACCGGGTTTATCCCGTTCTGAATAACTGAATTGACGATAAGAAATCGAAGATGAAGACGGGGGTTGAAGACCGATCTTCACCTCGTTTGGATGGTAACTGATATCCTGATTGGGAGGCATCCCAAAATATGGATAATGAGTGGTGATCGTCCAGGCGTACGTTGGGATCGATGGATATGCGAGGTATTTAGTGCCTCCGGTTTCGTTCAGACCCAGAACGGACTTGCAAATGGATTATGTGTCTGGCATTGGAATTTATTCTGTGTGATTGATAGCCATCAGTTGCATGGCGTGAATTGCCTATGTGACATGCTAAGATGCAGTGATCAAGGCTTCTGTTGAAAAGCAAAGTCTTGTGGTGATGATCAAAGCACCGCCTTTGTGGCATAGCTTTGTGTATAACGTGAATTCGCGAGCTTCACACCCTGGTATGAACAAGAAACGGGAGAGGACCTCAGGGAGGACACGCGTTTCTTTCTAGCTAGAAGTGGCGTCAGTGGTTTTACACGCCCTAACGAGTTTGACTTATGTGGTTGTTACTGTTGTGAGGCGCCTCGGTTAAATCGGACGATCCGGGTCCGATGGAGTCATTCGTTGGCACATTTACGCCCCAAAGGGCGGGGAAACGTAGTGTTCAGGCATTATAATCCACTCTGTGTGGACCGGCCCTATCGCTCCAAGGGTCGATGCGCTCTGACCCTGAGACATGGGCTAGATTGTCCCAAAGTCGGTAAGGACTATCTTTTGCCTTGGTTCATGACGAAAATCCAATTTCCAAATACGTGACTGCGCGGTTTTGATTATATACCTATATATGGCGACATAGTGGTATGGGGCATTAATGCCGTCTATGATTGATAGTTATGATTTGAAATTGTTTTTAGAACATATAGAACACTAGTAATAATATCAAATGCTTTTGTTTTATTCGTATCAAGCATATTTTGGCCGTTATAAGGTAAAAACTCTGTCCTCCAATTTGCGTTGCATTGTGTGATGGGAACTGAGTCTTATAATGGCTTCATTTTTATAAAACGCATTGCGATGTTTAAAAGAATTGTTAGTTTTAAAGCACTTGCAATCCAATGGAGTAAACCCGTTCCACGAAAGTGGCGTGGTCCTGTGATTAGCCATATTTTAAATGTGTTGAGTAGATTTCTCATACCAGTCCCATGACTGACTCGTAGTTTGTTTCACTTTCAAACTCGGGTGCCCCTTTTTCTACACGGGCATCCTTGTATTCAGGTTTTAGCTGGCTTTATCTGGATAGCTGGAGCTGAAGATGGATTCTATCATTTATCTCTTTTTATGTTGATCAGCTCCTATTGTACATATTATGTTTGTTTTCCGCTGTAGACATTTATGTATATCTGAACTGTATTTGTACTATGTAAGATCCTGTATACTGTGTAACTCTGATGATTATGTTTATCCGGTGTATTATTTGTTCATTATCTGGTGTATTTATTTAATTCTGTTCTGCTGTTATCTGTTTATGTGTTATATTCCAAAGATTACCCTTGCCGCTGTCAGTACAAGGTTTGGGGTTGTCACACCTTCCGTACCATTAATCATATTGGCCAGATTTGATAGTCAGTTATTTAACTATCAAATAAATAATCATGTGGATTAAATGAGTTTACTGGTTCAGTACTTAGCATTACTCGGCCTCTTTAATTAAACGTTTGTTAATTATATTATTGACATCTTTCAATATTTGGAGTTTATCTTTTACTTCTTATTATAAATAAGAATATTCTTAAAATTCATTTTATTCACTTATAAACTTTTGGAATACAATTTATAATATTATTAAGCCTCAAAAACATGCATAACCTCAAACTTAGCACATAGGTGAATCATGGTGATAAATGACATAGAAAGATGGCTAGAAGTTCGCATATGGCATCACATGTAAGCTATCATAAGGGATATGATAGTTCTCATGTTGCCAAAATGCAACATTCAACATAAAGTTTATATCTTTAAGCCCACAAGATCAAGATAATGACTTTTTAGTCATGATAGGATACATAACATGATAGCATGCAACATACTTAATGTTCAAACCCAACTTACAACATGTCACATTAAGTTTAAAGTTAATATCTAAGAGTAGGAAGAGAGCTTACAATGCTATGAAGGCACAAATCAACATATAAAACAAAGATTGAGACGAAGCCATTCATGCTATCACCCAAAAACCCCAAAAGAACAAGTTCCAAATGAAACCCTTGAGCAAATATCAATAAAAATCCTTGCTTTGAAGAAGAAAGGTTTCAACTTTGGCTTTGAATGAAGCTTATGAGCTCTCATGCAAGATCCTTGCTTTTTGGTCAAGAAAAGGTTGCAACTTTGGCTAGAATGCAACTTATGAACTCTCATACAAGTTTGAAAGCACTTGTATGAACTCACAATCTCTCATAGAATTAGGCTTAGGAATTTTAGCATGAGAGTGGAGGCCATAAGAGGAACAAATATGACATAGTTTAGTTGTAGGATTGAATAATGGTGATTTAGGCTAGGTTTAGGGGTCTTTTTATAGAGGATTAGGATAGTATTAGCCATAGGATTAACCCTAGATTCAATCCAAGCCATCAAAGCATGTCTTGGGGAAGAAGTCAAGTGTAGGAACCATCTAGGGCCTTTAGATTAAAGCTGAACCATGAGAACCATTCAAATGCAAAATCCGCATTTGAGCGAATCGGCCTACGGGTTGACAGCCAAACACCCTGGATTAACCCCTAGTCGACCCAGCGAGCTCGGGTCGACCTCAAAAATCGGCCGGTTCGGTTATTCCCCTCTCCCAATTCGCTGTTTTGAACATTTTTGCATATTTATTTATTTAATTTTCAATTATATATATACACACACACACACATATATATATATATATATATATATATCAATATATATATATTTCTCTGCGCAACCCATTTCACTTAATTAAGTATACTTTAATTTGTGAATTTTTATGTTCAAATTACGGGGTGTTACATTCTCCCCTCCTTAAAGGATTTCGTCCCCGAAATCTCCAAGTTAGGAAGAACGTATCCTACTATCCATCATCCATCTACTCAAAACATCATCCACGTGCAACCATTGTCCTTAGACGATTTCTAATGCCATATGAACATATGCAGAATGTGTGTGTATATGCTCCTTAGCTAATGCTAATGATCAGGCCTGAATGATCTTTCTAATGCAAAATATGTTTAGTGCCATGAGTCCAACATGTATGCGAATAGTCCTAGTTATATAAGTACTATATGCCTGCACAAACATTCATTCATATGCAACATCTGCATGATAACACATTCAATTTCATCCATAAACAAGTATAAATACTCGTGCATATGCAACATGAAACGTGACCGCGTCAATCTAGTATCTAATGTGTATTCGCGCATCCACGAGCAACCACTTGCAACCATTTGCAACCATATAAATCATAACATGTTTCAAATACATGTTTACATCCATAGAGTTCTATCTAAGGTTCCCAAGATATGACCGAGGAGATAAACAAGACAAACTCCTTACGGGGTTTGTAACAGAAACAGGACCGAGAGGATATCCACCAAGCGATAGCATGCAAGTAAGCCCTACCGGTGAACCAAGGATCAAAGATACACTCTTAAAAAGAGACATGATGCGTGAGTCTGAGCCGCATTTCCACGAACTTAATTCCATTGTGCCTTGACCGCCTTTGACTTCATGATTTCGTAGCTCCTTGATTTCTATTTCCAAGGTATGAGTCAGAACTCTTTTCACTGTCACCTCTCGTTCCACTTTCATTTATTCTTTATTCTTTCCCTAGTATACTTGGCTCAACCATATCTACGTACTCATGCAAGCTCTCCAAAATTCACTAGTGAATTTTGGATCTCGTTTACCGATGTCAATCCATGTTAACACGTGCACTTACTAGGGTGGTTCCTATAACCCATGCTCAAGTGGAATAAACCATCCGTCTTATTGGCGGACGTTACTCGATTGGATCAGAGATTTCCGATAAATGCATCATGAGATTCTAGGTAACTAACCATGACAGAACCCAAAAGGTTACACAGGACTTCGAGGGTATTACCAAGGCAAGTCAAGAGTCTAACTACCCTCTTTCTAAAACCGAGAATGGCACCCCTTATTGGGTGACCACTTTATCCCTAGAACCCATCCTTGGCTCCAAAAACATGGGCACTCTCAAATCCAAACAAGTCATGAATAAATGGACCGATCCTCTAACAAGATTTGGGACAAAAATGGGATCCTCTTCTATGCTAGTACTAAGGTGCAGAGACTCACTATCCAAGCAGAATTAAATGATGCGATGATCAAAACAAAGTCTGGACGGGATGATAGAAAAGGAAGGCTGAATCTCTAACAGAAACGGTACCATTTCTTTTAGGTACCCTAGAAATGGGAGCGTACGATTGCTCTCTCCGATGATCTTGTCCTTGTCCTCCTTGATGGACTAAGCCATACCAACAGTTGCTTATCCTTAAGCTCGCGTCCTTTATCCTTACTCTTATTATCCTTCCTTGTACCACGACAACAGGTCTCTCAAGAACCACCTCCATCGTACGGGAAACACCTACGTGGCTAGACAAAGATTAGTCACAGTCAGAACTACTGTGACCATAGATGGAGGAAAGAAAGGAAAGGAGATTCAATCAAGGAATCAAAGGATAATGCTAATGGCCTTTGGGGAATAGCCTTTTAAAACAAACTTTTCTTGAAAAATGCTTCTTTGTAAACGGTTTTTCAAATAGTTTTCAGAAGGTTTTAAAAACTTTTGCCCAGTCTGGTAACCTTCTGCTCTGATACCAAATGTAACACCCCACCTCCGCTAGGGTCACTCACAAAGGAATGTACTAGCTTTAGAGGGGTATTATTGGTAAACATGTACAAAAATATTACAAGACAGAACATATATATATAAAACAGCGGAAGTAAAACAAATTTCATTTCCTTATAAAATAAGGTCTAAAGCCTTTTACATCAGAATACATCAAAACCTGTCTTGCAACAATAAAGAAGCATAAAAACCTTTTCATAAATTATTCCCCAAGTAAAACAGTAAAGTAGCCATAGCCAAGAAAAGTCCGAGCCATACATGATGACCTTCAAACAGGAGAAGTCCGAACTAACAATAGCATTTCCTCCCTGTAACCGGGGGGGGGGGGGGGAACGGAAGACAAGAGGCGAAACAAAACGGGGTCAGTCATAAAGACTGGTAAGCCCTATCTACTATTAGTATATAAACTAGTAAAGTTAACTGGCATGAGGAACTGAGATGAACATAAGTATGATGACAAGACAGATAAGCTAAACTAAAGTAACAGGATGAACTACTGTACCAAGATACACGAGTGTGTCATGATAAACTACGGTGTCAAGATAAATCAAGGTATCACATTGTCAGGTTTCTATCAAGTATACTATCCCAAGGTATCTACCCTGTATAACGTCCCACGGTATCTATCATGTATATTTCCCCTGGTTCTAACATGTATATTTGCTCTGCACCCCTCGTACTAGTATCCCAACCCGCGTCATGTGTTAACTATGAATGTCCCTTGCCCAATGTCATGTAATGGTCCATGTCAACCTAATATATATCATATGTAGGTTTTCCCAACTCGTATGTTTCTTTCCATGTATAAGTTCAGTCCTTTGCCGTAGGCCATACGGGCTTTCGCATGTAAACGTTTTATCCTTGAGGTTATTTTGGACTGCTACCCTTGATCTAGTTATGTTTCCTTACCATGAACTATCGCGCGTTCACTTAGGATTTATGCCACCTAGGACCACTAGGGATTATGCTACCTAATGAACGTTTTCGTGTCTCGGTTTGGGTTCAGCCACCTAGGGCCACTAGGGATTATGCCACCCGTCAACCGCGCCCTTTATCCCACGTATGTATCGTGAATCGTTTTCCATGTCTAGACGCACATGTTCCTCAATGTGCCATCTGAGTTCCGTGCCAGGGCAAATCAAGAAATACGGAACTCGGTCGGGAGATTTAAGTCGTCTGCTGATGCAGATATCAAGGTCTGTTTTTGTACCCGTGGCTATGGTCCCACGTGACCCCTCCCTCAACTACTGAAAGGCAATCCAAGAAAAATCATGTATGAGAACTACACTAAGGCCCATCGATGCCCACTTCCAGATAGCCAACCTCACCCATAACTTGATAGCTAGTATATGGTCTTTTGGGAGTTCCCTGCCTTTCCGTACGTACACGATTGACTAAAGATGGTAGGTAGCCGGCGACATGCTATCCCGGGGCAAAATCAAGTATCGTCGACTCCACGCTAATCCATCCCAGTCTTTAGGTCGCTCGCATAGCAACCAAGGCATACTCTTGGCTCTCCTACCGCAGACCTTAACCTCTGTGAGACCGGGTTTCATGGACCACTTGCCACCTCACAGAGGGATACCAAGAGTACCCTCACGTTCCCCGAAGCTTCCGCTTCGTCACCCAGTTCGCTGGAGCTTTTATCCAAGTCAGATAACTTGCTCCTCCTCGTGTTTTAAGCGATGACCTACCATACCGGGTTACTCATCTATTCATGAACTAGTCCCATGTCCTTGGCTAAGAATTATTACTTAGTTACACTTAACTAAGGTTTACAACTTAGCTTCCTTTCCCGGTTACCCTTGATCAACTACGATTTTCTACCTAGTTCCTCTACTAGGGTTTTGCTTATTGGGTTAAGTGTTGTTATTCAAGTTTATGACTTAACCCTCCTACGAATCATGTCAAGATTGGCTAAGTACTCAAGTTCAAGGCTTAGCCCTACAAGTTGGTTAAGTGTACCAAGAAGCCCATGACTTAACCCTATCAAGCCAAATTGGTTAAGTATTTATTCGTCTTAACCCTATCAGATTATCATGTTAGATTGATTAAGCATAGGTTATCTTAATCCCATCAGATTATCAAGTCGGATTGGTTAAGTATGGGTTAGCTTAACCCCATCCACTAATCGTATTATAATGGTTAAGCCTAATTTTAAAAGGTCTTGTGACTTAACCCTATCAGGTCCACCTATTAGATTGGTTAAGTATAGGTTACTTAACCTCATCAAATTATCATGTATAATTGGTCAAGTATAAGTTACTTAACCCCATTAAATTACCGTGTTAAGTTAGTTAAGTACTGGTTACTTAACCTCATTGAATTACCACGTTTAGATTGGTTAAGTGTTTATCCCCATCGAATTACCGTGTTTAGATTAGTTAAGTGAAGGTTACTTAACCCCATCTAATTACCGTGTTTAGATTAGTTAAGTCTAAGTTACCTAACCCCATCTAATTACCGTGTTTAGATTAGTTAAGTCTAAGTTACTTAACCCCATCAAATTACCATGTTAGATTAGTTAAGTATGGATTACTTAACCTCATCGAATTTACCGTGTTTAGATTAGTTAAGTGTGGATTACTTAAAACCATCTAATTATCAAGTCGGATTGGTTAAGCGTAAATTACTTAACCCCATCCCCTAATTGTCTTGTATGGTTAAGTGTCATTAAGAAATCAAGCCCGGTCCCACTTAACCTAACCATTCGTGTCATATCGGTTAAGTGTCATTAGTCAAATTTACTTAACCTTATCATGTGGCATTAATTTAATTAATGCACTCTTAACCTCTCACATTAGACCTTGTTGTGGTTACTAGTTAAGCCGGGCGGGTCCGGGTAGTTTTACACCACAACCTAGTCTAACCTCGGGTCTTAAGCGCGACATGACCAACTTCTCACATTGGATCCTATTGTTTGTAGCCACTAGTTAAGCCGGGCGGGTCCGGGTAGATTTATGCTACAAACTCAACCCAACCTTGAGTTGGCCATTTTCATGTTTGGTCTAGTGTCTTGTTACACTTACAACCCATACTTGTCAAGTTTCCAAGTCCCATGCTCATAGCCAAATTTACATGTTGTCACGTTTATACCAATTTACCCAAATCATGTTTCATGTCATTAAAGTTTCCCCATAACCTAACCCCAACGCTTTTAAACTCGCATATACATTCACAACAACGCATAATAGATTAAAGAAGGAACTTGGCAAAGGCATGACAAAAAGGGTATAAGGCCACAAGTTAATCATGGTGGCATATGAGGCGTAAGTGTGTTCATTAACTTGCATGTTACAATATTAAGCCTCAAAAACATGCATAACCTCAAACTTAGCACATAGGTGAATCATGGTGATAAATGACATAGAAAGATGGCTAGAAGTTCGCATATGGCATCACATGTAAGCTATCATAAGGGATATGATAGTTCTCATGTTGCCAAAATGCAACATTCAACATAAAGTTTATATCTTTAAGCCCACAAGATCAAGATAATGACTTTTTAGTCATGATAGGATACATAACATGATAGCATGCAACATACTTAATGTTCAAACCCAACTTACAACATGTCACATTAAGTTTAAAGTTAATATCTAAGAGTAGGAAGAGAGCTTACAATGCTATGAAGGCACAAATCAACATATAAAACAAAGATTGAGACGAAGCCATTCATGCTATCACCCAAAAACCCCAAAAGAACAAGCTCCAAATGAAACCCTTGAGCAAATATCAATAAAAATCCTTGCTTTGAAGAAGAAAGGTTTCAACTTTGGCTTTGAATGAAGCTTATGAGCTCTCATGCAAGATCCTTGCTTTTTGGTCAAGAAAATGTTACAACTTTGGCTAGAATGCAACTTATGAACTCTCATACAAGTTTGAAAGCACTTGTATGAACTCACAATCTCTCATAGAATTAGGCTTAGGAATTTTAGCATGAGAGTGGAGGCCATGAGAGGAACAAATTTGACATAGTTTAGTTGTAGGATTGAATAATGGTGATTTAGGCTAGGTTTAGGGGTCTTTTTATAGAGGATTAGGATAGTATTAGCCATAGGATTAACCCTAGATTCAATCCAAGCCATCAAAGCATGTCTTGGGGAAGAAGTCAAGTGTAGGAACCATCTAGGGCCTTTAGATTAAAGCTGAACCATGAGAACCATTCAAATGCAAAATCTGCATTTGAGCGAATCGGCCCACGGGTTGACAGCCAAACACCCTGGATTAACCCCTAGTCGACCCAGCGAGCTCGGGTCGACCTCAAAAATCGGCCGGTTCGGTTATTCCCCTCTCCCAATTCGCTGTTTTGAACATTTTTGCATATTTATTTATTTAATTTTCAATTATATATATATATATCAATATATATATATTTCTCTGCGCAACCCATTTCACTTAATTAAGTATACTTTAATTTGTGAATTTTTATGTTCAAATTACGGGGTGTTACAATAACTTTAGTTTCCCTCAGTTTCTCTAATTTATAAATTAAAATCGTTCTGGGATAATCATGACGTCGTTCAAGTTAGGGTATTTTATTTAGCTCTCAGACCTTGACCAACAACATTCATATCGTCAGAATAGATAGAAGTTTATTAATCACAAGTTTCCTTTGAAAACCTTATTTGAATCTCAACAAAGTTTATTTAATTAATTATGACATAAACTATCATTATACAAATTCTCTATTAATTCTTAACGATCCTTTACAATATTATACATGAGCTTCGATTCCATTAAAAATAGAATTGTTTATAAAATTTCTTCAACATCTCTTTAAAAATACTCTTCAACTTGTTTGTAACAACAATACTATATTGTTTTTTTTAAATCATATATAATTGTCTTTAACAATTTAATATAAATCTTTACAAATCTCATTTAAGTACCTTTATAAATCTTACCTTTCTATCTTTTACAATTCTTATATTCATTTTTATCAAAACAATTCAACTTATCATCTGTAACAAATGTTATAGATTCTATTGCAAAACTTTTTAAACCATTACGACAACTTATGTGTTGTCATAAATCCCATAGCGATCTTTCTAAGGATGTGCAGTTATAAATCATAAAGTTTAATTTATTATTTGTAACAATTGTTACAAAAATCATATTTCGCCAAACACTTACTTCATTTACAAATATCATTTGTAAATTATTATCGACAAATAATATTTCGATTTCATTTCTAAGATCTTTAACTTTCATTTTTAAAATCGTCTGTAAATCGTTTATTACAACATATATTCGTCGCCATTTCTGAAACCTTCTACTTAGCTTACCCTCGACTCCGATTAACATTCCGAACTTCGGAATATCACATTTCGAACCTCGGAATAAATCTCACTTTGTTAACCATTTCATACCATTTTCCAATTTCTTAATTTCCTTTTTCTAACTTCAAATATTAAGTAAATATTTGATTTAAGCTATCATATTTGCTTAAAAAACCCATTTATAACTTTGTTATAAAAACTCGGGTTTTAATATAAAACCCGTTAACTCCGTTCACATTTCAATTCAAGTTTGTTTCAGCTTTGATCACTTTTTAAATAAATAAAAAGTAATCTCCATAATTATTATTAATTAAAATAATAATTTACTTCAATCATTAATTACAATAGTAGTAGTTAATTTCTTAATTACCTAAAATGAATAGTAGGTTTCTTTTTAATATCTTATTAAAATTAGAGCAATTATTCATTAAACTATTTTATTAAATTAATTCAAACAAATTAATTTAATAATTATTCTCAGATAAAAACAGTTGATTTAGTCAACTCAGTACACGATTAATTCGTTTACCAATTTCAATTGGTGCTTTAAATTAATTAATAATATAATTAATTTAAATAATTCCATAAAATTGTTTCAAAAAAAAACAGTTATTCATTTCTTAACAGTTAGGTTAATTTTCCGCTCATTTGCTTATAAACCTTTTTAACATAAGAATTAACTTTATAAAATCAGTTAATAATAAATTATGAACTTAATTAATAAATAATAAATATTTATTTTATTTGATAAACTTCTATTAGAAATAACAAAAAAAATCTATTACAGCTATAAAATAAAATTTATAACTTCATTTCTATTCGATTCACCTGACGGTAAATCTATATTTATAAAATTATTGATTTATAGGACATATACTGTTAATTACTCTACCAATATTACCCATTGGTTTAAACAAACACAAATGTTGAATTTTAGGTCAACAATCAAATCAATCGTCCAATCAGAAAAATTCATATAATGATAATATGAAAATGAATAACATTAATTATATTTGAGGAATCCTTGGATTCCTCCATCCTGTTCTTCTCTACGTTAAAATAGATTATCTCACATAAATTCATTTCAGTTCAATTTAACCGATAATTTCTACAGTAAATAACGATTATTTAACATCAAATAATTAACAAAACAATCCAAATAATTCAAACAATTAAACATGTTTATTTAATAAATGTGACCAACAAGTAAGCTACCTCAATTGGTTCCCATCGTCAAAATAACGATTTGGGTTTCACTGAAATTGAACACTGTTTAGTTTCATCGGTTCAAACAATATATGATTATAAGTAGCAGACTGTCAACCATTAGCAATCATAGCACATAATTTTAAAACCCAACTTATATAAAATATAAGTGGGAAGAACAGAGCGAGTTTAACTCACCTTGATTTGATTCGCTATTTAAACAGCTTGTCTTAGTTAAATTAAACAAATGTTTAATTTAACTGAAAATCAAGTTGATTCCAATTTCGTCCAATTCTATTCCGGAATGTCCTGCTCATCAAGATGATTCCATCGTTCCTTATTTCATCTGATTCTATTACAAAACAAAAAGTTATTCGAGTTTTAGCATACACAATATTAATTAAATAAACAAATTCCTTAATTAGTACTTATATTATATAAACTTAATTACTTTTTAATGTTTCTTTTAAAATCTGTCAGTCCCTTTTTGTAACCTAGGGCCGTCAAAATACTTCATTGCTTCATACGATTCGTTCCCGGCTTCTTTTGTTTACATATGGTTCATATCTGCACATGATATAAACCCTTTAAATATATGTGTTTAATTAATTAAATAAATTCTTAATTAACTTATTATTAGAACTAATCACATACTTAATTCTTAAACAGCCGATTTCTTTCTCATTTGTTCGGAATGGTCCATCCGCTTGTTCCATTCTGCATAAGACAAAAGCTACTTAACCCAATTTAATTATGATATAATAACCCCTTAAATCTAATTTAATAGTTATTAACTTTAAATAAGAAACATGTCTAGTTTCGTTTCTCAATACCCTGGGCACCGTTCCCTCTCTGTTCAGTTCAGCACCACCCTTTTCGAAACCAACAACGTTTTAGTATATGTATATCCTTATGTTAATAGCTTAATTAACCATGAATTTACCCTTAATTTTCTTAGCTTAACCGATTTACAGCCCGCCCTATTTTCTTGCATCCCATCCCTTTTCTCTTCAATTCACGTGACCACCTGTTGTGCTTTTCCTACTCCTTGTTCCAGGCTCTTCGCCCACGTATTTAACAATTCACCGCCTTCAGTTGAACCCGCGCCTCCTCTAGACTTTCGGAGGTCGATCCACCAGTAGCAAACGACATGCCTGAGCCTCTCTGACCCTCGATCCAAGTTTCAAAATTCTCAGTGGCTTCTAGCGCCGGCAATACCCATATAACAGCAGCCACTTCGTGGATCAACCGCGGCTAGTACACCTTTCGAAACATCATCATAACCGTTCACTTTGTGGCTTTGGTCAAGCTGATTGATTTTTCTTTAGACGATTTGAAAAATGAGGAAGCAATCGAATGGGATTTAAGGAAGAATGAGAATAAATCTCGCTCGTTCAGAAAGTTAAATGGCTGCTTTCTTTTGGGTTGACCATGCCATATAGTTTGACCGCACAGAACAAAGCAAATTAGGTTTTGCGTTGGTGCTTTTATAAGGAGAGTGGATGGAAATAATAATATTTTATTATTATGAAACTTGTGCAAAGCTTTTCACAAAATTAACACCTTATATGATCTCAAATTCGAGACGAAACACCTAATCCTAGCATGAAAAAATATTCTAAACCCAATGGGACAGGTTTCGTCGAATTCCGAGGTCGTTTGTGAAAAGTCCTTTATAATTATCGATGAAAAATCAAGCGTTTAAAATTCCTATAATTAAAAAAATCCAAAAAATTTGAAACCTTGACATTTTATTATACCTCTTCAAAACGGATCCAATGAATTTTGTTTCGTTAAATTATGAGTTTGTTTTGCCAGTTGTTTATTTGTTTAAATCTTCCCCTGTATAAATTGACCAAAATAATATAAATGATTAAGGCGTTTATTGCCGCCACGATCAAATGGTAAGTCTGATTGACACAAAAATTTAAATGTCATAATAATTAATTAATACGAATCCAATGGCACTAGCTTCGTCGCATTCCAAGACAGTTACCCGGTACGCTATTTTTATACGCACCATATTGCTATTTTGAGCAACAAATTACACGGTCTCCAAAAATAACAAACTATGTATCTATCTTGGCTCTAAACATCGATACAAATTCAATGGAGTTGGTTTCGTGACTTAATTCGATCGTCTGCTCAAGTTACACTCAAATATCTCTTTTTTAAATTAAATAAATTTAATTACGTGTTACAGAAAATGACTGCGCGTTTACGGCTGCCATTATCACATACGGCATTGGTTTGTCATGAAAATTACTTTTCTTATAATAATTTAATGATACGGTTCCAACGAAACTAATTTCATCAAAAAACGGAGACCATTTGAAAAATTGCTATTTTTAACGCTTATATTTTAATAATGATTTCCATAGCGACTATTTTAAAATTTGATTTGGACATAACTAACAACATGAAATCTGAATTTTTCTCTTTCATATGAAAATTATAATCAACAAGATTCTAATATTTCTTATTTCACAGAAATCCGACTTATATCGGATCATGTATATCCAATTGAAGTTGAAAACTCAATATTACGAACTACCGCACCATTTCGAGCTTGATTTAAATTACATATAAATTATAACATTCATACTTCGTTTTAAATAAACAAATTCAATATTAAATCCATAAATATTCCAAATATAATATTTAAAATAATAAATTAAATTAAATATTTGGTTACCAAAAGTATGGGACATTACAATAGTTGAATCAAGGATAATTTTCCACTAACAATTTTGATATGCAATTTATATTAGATTTAATAGTTAAGGGGAATAAGGCGACTTTATATATAATTAGCATAAAATACATATAATTTAAATCCACTAACCTATAAGTTCTAGATCTAATTTGAATCCAGATTCATTATCTGTAGTTTTTTTCTTTTTTAAACTTATTTGAATACAAGCTGGAGCAACATGGATTTATAGATCTGGATCTAAAAGAAAGGAAAATAAACTAATAAAAATCATATCTTTAGAACTAACCTTATACAGAAAGAGTATTCAGATATTTACATCCTAAATCTAACCTAAATCTAATATTATTACTTTTTTAAGGAACTGGAGGAGACTGAAAATAACAAAGCTTTCGCAACCACTGAGAAAAATATGAATTCGGAGGCTAGCCTTGTAGGTTTATTTCAGATTCCCAAACAAAGCATGTCCATCCAATTCAAACCGAAGAAAATCTCAATGTCAAAAAGTTGTAGGCCACATCAATATGACGTGGTTGTTTCAACCCAACCCGTGCTTGGATCGACGCATGTGTCAACCCGACCCATACATAGATTGTCCCTTGTTTCGACCTCTGAATTTATAAGTGTTTTCTACATGTCCTTATGTCTTTGAGTTGACCATATTTATTTCATTAGCATCATTTTTTAATGTTTAATATTGTTGTTAATTACTTTTCTCAATTTAGGATTCCACTTTTTTTTATTACAACTTTTATTTTCAATTTCAAATGCGTATTGTTTTGGAATTAATACATGCATATTTTTCAAAATAAATATATTCGTGCACATTTACGCATATAATTATTTTTTAACACAAACTTCAAACTTTAATGACTTTTCTGTACGAACTTCGTTCCGAACATATTATGTATATAAATTAATGAGAAATTGCTGTGAATGCAAATGGTATACATTTCGGGGCTAAATTCTGACAATTTAAAAAATGTCTATTTTCCATTACTAATGTTTTTTGTAATTTTTTTTATTACTTAAAAATGTGGAGTATTCATTCTTCCGTCCTTTAGGAAATTTCATCCTTGAAATTTGGCAAGGGTGAAATTGTGTATCTCCTCGCATAAATTACATACATCATGTGTACATTCAATTTTCCATTCATCCATCTCATAGTGCAAAGTGCGATACATCATAAAAATATATGAATGCAAATGAATTTCTAATCTATACCTCTTATATGAGTGCTCTTTTATTCTTTTTTTTTCAAAACATGATGCTCACAGCCTAAATATACTTGTAATTTCTACTTGAATGCACATTTTTAAAATCAAAATATTCTTTCATTAAATTTTTCCCACACAATATAGTTCAACTAATTTTTCATCCAAACCCTACCATCCAAATTTGATTGTTCAAATTCCAAAAAAAATCTAATTTTTTGAATTCAATTTCTTATGTTAGAAAAAGGCAGAAAATATAATATCTCACATTTTCACTTCACTTTTATGCACCTCTTTCCTCGTACTCGAAGCTCATACTAAGGTTCTACCCAAAAATCCTACTTTTCCCAATCGTAGTATGCACAAGAAAAAAAAATTCTTTCTTAACTTTCCAAAGGTTACATTAGGGAACTTATCATTTTCTTACAATTTCCCTTTTTATATAGTTAGTGCTTTTGTCATTCACGTCATTTTCCTTGTAGTTTTTCGTTTTCTTTACTTTGTTGCGCTTTAATTACTTCTTTTGTTTTGATTTCTTTTCTGAAATCATCAACATAGAAACAAAAAAAAAGAAAATATCATGGCAACAATATTGGTTGCACAACAAGTATAAACATCGATACAAAAGTACAATCCTTAAAATTAAAGTAGAACATGTAAATGCTACTACAAATAAATGTCAAATACATAACCATAGTACTAACTCATCCACCGACAAAAGGTAAAACATCTAGTGCCTGGCCCCCCATGGCCAAAAATGTCCCTAAAAAAGGCATCCAGTCTGCTAAGATGCTCCTCTTGACATCTAATACTCTCAAATGCAACATGTTGTGTCTGAGAAAACTGCTGATAAACAGGGAACGTGTAATAACCCGGAAATGCGAGCCAGTTTAAAAATTTTATTTTGGCAATTTTAGTGAATTTTGAACATTTAAAATGAATTATTTTAAATAATACCGATGAGAAATTTATTTTGAATAGAATTAGAACGTATATATTTATATACGTCGTCGTTAGAATATAAATAATTATATATAATTATAAACAGGAATTGAAAATGGCGCGGTAGTTCGATAATTCGATTTCAAATTTCAATTGAACATACCGGGTGCAAAATAAACCAGATTTTAGTGAAACCAAAAATATTAGAATCTATTTGAGAATATCTTTCCAACGAATCTGAAAAATCAAAATTTCATAGCGGGAATCAAAAGATATGTCCAGTTGAAAATTCTGAATAGTCGCTATGAAATTCAGGCCCTTAAAAATGGAAATTTTGCATACGACCTCGAATTTCGACGAAACCACTTTTGTTGGATCCGGGATGTCAAATTATTGCTAGGTTTCAAATTTCATAATTTTTCGAATCAATATGTGAGCGTGGCAAAGGAAAACACGTTTGACCAGTTTCAGTTGATTTTAATCGACTGGAAAATGGCCATTTTTTTAACGGTCTCAAAATTTGACGAAACTAGTTTTGTTAGGATCGTTTCGTCGATATGAAGCTAAAAAATATTTTTCTGGAATTTTTCGAGTTCGTATGAGACCCCGGTAAATTGAAATGCGCGTTCAAATTCAATATATATAGCTATATGTTAAATTTGACGAAAACTGATTGAAACGAACGAATCAGCTTACGATACATATCCCATTGTGTTCGGAATAGGGGAAATTAGCTAGGGATGACAGGCGGTGGGTTCGATTTCGAGGTCGAAAATAAAAGTACCTTTTTGGAATTAAAATATATATATATATATATATATATATCCTTCTCTCCCCTTATACTTTGGCCCCCTCCTCTCCTTTTCATTTGCAGAACGAGACAAGGAAAAAAAAGAAAAAATGGGGGGCTTTGAGCCCTAACCCTGTCGTCGAGCCCCAGGTGGCTGCGCCACCGCGCCTCCTCCCCAAACACCTCCCCTTCCGATCGGATGCCCATGTCCTCCGTCCTCTACTCGCTCTCTCTCCCTCCCCACTCTGAAGACCCTCACGCGCGAGCTCCCCTATCGAAGAACCCAAAACCCGACAGCCCCCCTTGAAGCCCCGGCCAGACTCAGTCACCATCCGCCCCCCCTGAAGCCGATCCTCCACCTCCGCCGCCTGCTGGAGGGCCCACCACGACCGCCGATCGCAGAAAACCCCCTTTTCTTCGCTGAGAAAAAAAACACTGTAAGTGTTTATATTTATTTACAATTAATTTTGTTCTCAGTTTAGCAATGAGGGAGGTTCCATGATAGAAATGTATGATTTTTATGATCAAAGATTATATTTTTATAAAGGATTGATTTTTATATAAAGTAAAAATATAATTTTTGTTATATGTAAAGGTTAAAAATATAATTTTTATGGGATGTAGAGAATAAAAATATGATTTTTACATTATAGAAGTGTTAAAATTTTGATCTTTATGAAAGTAGTGAATCAAAAATATGATTTTTACTTGCGTAGAGTATTAAAAATATGACCTTTATATAGTAGAAGATATAAAAATACTATTTTTATATAAGTAGTATATTGAAAATAAAATTTCTATATAATAGAGAATATAAAAATATAATCTTTATATTTGAAAAAGCGAAATCTTTATATAGAGAATAGCGATGTAAAAATAGAATTTTTATCTATATAGTAACGATATAAAAATATAATTTTTATATACATAGCAACAATATAAAAATGTGATTTTTATATATGTAGTGGCTACGGGCAACAAAAGTGACAAAAGGCGAGAACAGCGATGACTTCTACATAAGAAGAGTCGAGATGATTGGATTAGCTAGTTGGTGAGAATTTCTCACTCTTTAATTTAAATTTTCTAGTTATATATATATATACTAGGATGCAGACAGTGTTTAGTAGCACCCGACACCCGTCGTCCACAGACCATGGACGGCTTGTATGCTTGTTTGATGTGTTGTGAAATTTGTTTGTGATGTTGATGTGAAATCGATAATATAGATTAATGTGTTGAAATAAATTAATTATCGTTAAAAATATAATTTTTAACGTGAATGTGAATAAATAAATATTTATTTACAAACCGGACGGTTTGTCTATGTACACCTATTTGAAGGACCTTGATTGAGACGATAAATTTTACACATCGCCCAACTGCACAAATAAAATCTGCGTTTGATTGTTTGAAACCCCACATGGGTATTGGGATAAAATATGGCATACACTAATCCCAGTAATTAGTTATATGTCGATCGATGGATCGACAGGCTGTTATAAGCGTTAGATATCTATATTTGATGCTTATACAGTGTGGTGCACTTTGTATGATGGTTGATTATTTATCGTTGCTATTATATACATGTGTGGTATGGAATCCATATAATTAACTTTGTATGGTAATTGATTGGGTCTCATTCCAATTTGAAAAATAAAGAATATTATAAAATAAAGGTTCATGTGTTGACCGTATTCATCCGTTGAGATTAGTCATGTGTTGAACGAAATATTTTAACAATAAAATTTACAACTTTGTATTATAAAAAAAAGGTTCATGTGTTGACCGTACTCATCCGTTGAGATTAGTCATGTGTTGAACGATATATTTTAACAATAAAATTTACATCTTTGTATTATAAAATAAAGGTTCATGTGTTGACCGTACTCATCCATTGAGATTAGTCATGTGTTGAACGAAATATTTTAACAATAAAATTTACATCTTTATCATATATGAAATTAGAAACTAACTGGAAAATAGATAAGATGAGTGGTCTCCTGGATATTGATCTGATGTTGATTTCGGCCTTCGGGGTTAATATTTAGGGAATCGTTCTCTTACTAATTTACGGTTGGAGTCTGATTTGAAATTAAACGATAGAAATCATAATTTAATAAAATATATTGAATAACAAAAATAGTCACATGTGGATAGTATTCATTTGTTGAGATTAGTCATGTGTTGACAAACATTTGTTAAATAGAATAACGAAGTTATTGAAAAATATAAAGCCGTGTTGATTAGAGATGCACTAATTTGATGCGAACGATATTTATATCGATTATAATTTGAATTGAATAGAAAATGAATTCGAATTGCATTGAATAGAAAACGAATTTGAATTGAATTGAATAGAAAACGAATTTGAATTGAATTGAATAGAAAATGAATTCGAACTGAATTGAATAGAAAACGAATTCGAATTGAATTGAATAGACAACGAATTCGAATTGAATTGAATAGACAACGAATTTGAATTGAATTGAATAGAAAACGAATTAGAATTGAATTGAAAAGAAAATGAATTCGAATTGAATTGAATTGAATATAAACCGAATTCGAATTGAATGGAATATAAAACGAATTTGAATAGAAAATGAATTCAAAATGAATATAGAAAGAATTCATAAGGGAAATTTCAATTTTGATTTGAATTTGAAATGAAGGTTGAAATTGTTTTTGAAATAAATTTGAAACGATTTATAAAATTCATTTTTAAAGGGGAAATCGACGAAATATATAATATATATGTATATTATATATATAATGGCCTGAATAGAATCCGCCGCGCCGCGGCAGTTCGTAAATTTCGACCATTGACTTCGAACGGACAGTACGAGAGATCCGACCGTCGGATTCTCCTAAAACCGGAACCGTTGGGTTCATATCGAAAAGATCTTTCTAACGAATATTAGAAATTAGAAATCTAATGGTTGGATTTGGAGATACGTCCAAATTAAATTTGGAAAAGGTCGCTGTAAGTGCAATTCGATGGCCGTTGATGGAAATCGACTGTACGGGCCTTGATAAAATTATTAAAAATAGTAATAATTTGTGTAAAATCATAAGAAATGATTTGGAAAAAATTGGGATGAAAAACTCCATATTTGAAGAGTTAAAAATAGATTTTTATTGAAATGAACTAGTTTTGAACTAAATTTAAAACCCAATCATTTTTAAATAAATAAATTGGATTTGAAAGGGGTTTTAAATAATCAGAATTTCTAATATATTTGATTAGAATTGAATTAGAATTGATTTGTGGGTATCGTGAACTGTGTTTTAAAATGACATTAGTTCTTTCACCCAGTAAAAGGAGTTTTAATGAATCTGCAATTAGATTGAAATGTGAATTGATAATCTAAATTATCAAATTTGGAAAATGAGCGAGAATGGAGTATCACCAGTTTTGCTCCAAAGCGATAGTTAAATCTTTAATTAGATTTGAACGTGAAATGATAATTAATTTTACCGATAACACCGTGGTGTTAGATATGGAGTATTACCAGTTTTGCTTCATGGGATAAATAGGTTGGGATTGGGAAATAAAATAAATAATTACTCCGTTGTGGTTCGCTAATCTCGACTAGGTTGGAAAACCATAATTTGGTTTGAAATGACATCCAAAGGAAGATTAAAGAATAAATTCAAAGAATTTATCTTGGATAAAATTAATGGGAACCTTTCCCTAAGAATATGAAATTTAGAAACTAGCTGTAGGTTAGCTAAGAAGAATGGTTTCCTGGGTATTGATCTGATGTTGGTTTCGGCCTTCGGGGTTAATATTTGGGAAATTGTTCTCTTGTTGATTTACGGTTAGTGACTAATGAATTGCGTATGTTGTGTTTGTGTAACATTTGTTTTTAATATACGCGGGTTGTTCGGAAAGACCGGGTTTATACCCATTCCGAATAACCGATTCGACGATATGTCGAAGATGATGACGGTGGTCGAAGACCGGAAGTCTTCACATCGTTTAGGTAATTACTGATGATCTTGATTGGGCTGTACACCCAAGATGAGGGAATCAGTTGGTGGTCGTACAGACATACTTGGAGATCGATGGATATGCGAGGAAAGTGCCTCCGGTTTCGTTCAGACCCATAACGAACTTGTAAATGGACTGTGTGTCTGACATTGGATTTTATTCTATGTTGATTGATCTCTAATATATACATCTGTTTGGCGGCAGAGAATTTATTCTTTTGCTTAACGCCCTTCTCTGAGACGTACGAGCTCAGAGGTTGTATATCGATGGACATCCGTCGCATGGCATGAATTGCCTGTGTGGCACGCTGAGTTGCATGGATCAAGGCTTCTGTTGAAAAGCAAAGTCTTGTGGTTGATGATCAAAGCACGGCCTACGTGGCAGCTTTGTGTATAGCGTGGATTCGCGAGCCTCACACCTCGGTATGAGTCAAAAACGGGATACGGACCGTTGGGAGAACACGACATTTCTTTCTAGCTTTGGTGGTGTCAGTGACTTACCAGCCCTGACATTTATATACTTTTCACCTATGTGGTTGTTGGAATGAGGCGCCTCGATTTTAGGTCTGTAAGGACCGGGAAACGCGTGTTCAGGAATAACTAATCCTCAAACGTAAGAGAGGACCGGCCCAACCGATCCAAGTGGTTGCCCAGAGTGTGTAGTCCTGAGCATTTGCTAGAGTGTCTCGAAGCGGAGAGGAGCTTGCCCCTTGCCTCGACTCATGACGGTAATCCAATTTCCAATACGAGATATTTCGGCTTTATTTGTAGAGCCTAGTATGGCGACATAGTAGCATGGGGTGCTATGCCGTCTATGATTGATATTTGTGATTGAAATTGTTTTGACACTATACACTTATTATAGTATCAAATGATTTGTTTTAAACGTACCAAGCATGTTTGGCTATTATAAGGGAAAACCCTATCCTCCGGCTTGCGTTGCATTGTGTGATGGAACCTGGGTCTTATAATAGCTTCATTTTTTGAAAAAGCATTGCGTTGTTTATTCTATGCACTGGTATTCTTGGGAGGAAACCCGTTCCGTGTTATACGACGTGGTCCCTTGAATTACTCACTTTTAAAGTAAAGTTTTAAATAACTGTTTTAGTTCTCACACCAGTCACATGACTGACCTGGAGTTTATTGTTTTAACCTAAACTCTGAGTGCCCTCATTTTCGACATGGGCAGCTAGTAGTTTTGATTTTGCAGATTTATATTCACAGGATCTTGATTCACAGCTGGAACGATGCTCGGAAAGCTCTGTATCCGTGTATTACTTTCAGTTGTGTTTTCTATTGTTTTTCCGCTGCTATGTAATTTATTGTAATCTCTGATATATCTCGAATGTAATTTATTCATTCATACTCTGTATATTCTTGTATTCTGATGGAATTGTTGTAATATACAATGTAATGTTCTTCCGTCTGCGTTTTGATTCGTCTTGTCCTCAAAGTAATTCGTTCTTTCTCTTCTCTTCGGAGCCCGGGGAAGTTCGGGCCGCTTCAGTTGGTATCAGTGCTTTGGTTTACAGAGCTCGAGAACAAGGCACGTTAGAACCATACGAAAGAATTCATCAGATATTGGATTAGTAATATCCAATTAGAATGACTCGTTAGAGATAGGATCAGTAGTATCCTAGAACGAGTGTGAAGAGTATATTTTTCAAATGAAAACAATATTGTTTTGAAAATTTAAATCGTTTTATACGTATTTGAATATTTATTTATTTTGAATTTGGAAATCCAATATATAAAGATTTTGCATATACGTGTCATGAACGTATATTCGAAGTTTTAATATACTGGATAGATATAGGATCACATTCTAGACACCCGGAGATGATTCTGATGATTGATATATCATCATCAGAATTTGTGTTCGTGTTTCGAAGGTGTGATATCTATATATTTCCATTAGAATGGTGTGAGAACCAAAACTACTATAGATAGATTTATTGTTGTGATTTGGCATAAAAAATGTGATTTTTGTACATATATCAAAAATTATGAATTTGAAACATTAATCCACTAATTGATTGATGTTTGTGTTGTTTGATTATGGTTTGCCTAATTGAATTTTGAACCATTATGCCTAATTGTACCAAATATTGAACTGTATTGAAAATTGGTCGAATTTGCATGCATATACATGTACTTACATTGAGCAGGTCATAGCAAGGAGGCTAGAGCAGAGAATAAAATTTGTTTGCCCGACAAATAGGTACATGTTTACTATAATTTACTGTTTTGTTTGGGTGATGATGATTTTATGAGCCGCTTGGCATTTTCTTTTTCTTTTTGAGATCAGAAGGCCTATATGGCAATTTCGGGATTTTCCCGGTTCTCCCGATTTAGGGGAGGTTATGGCGAAATTTTTCGAAAATTTAGGGTGTTAGCCAAATTTTTGAAAAATTTAAAAAGTTCTTAGAAACTGAAAAGTTGAAGAACTTAAGCCGTAATCAAAATAGTGGAGGTAGAGTTGATTTGTTAAACAACTTTCGGCTTCATTCCTTTTCGGGAACGAAAAGTTTTAAGTGGTGGAGATTGTAATAACCCGGAAATGCGAGCCAATTTAAAATTTTTATTTTGGCAATTTTAGTGAATTTTGAATATTTAAAATGAATTATTTTAAATAATATCGACGATAAATTTATTTTGAATAGAATTAGAACGTATATATTTACATACGTCGTCGTTAGAATATAAATAATTATATATAATTATAAATAGGAATTGAAAATGGCGCGGTAGTTCGATAATTCGATTTCAAATTTCAATTGAACATACCGGGTGCAAAATAAACCGGATTTTAGTGAAACCAAAAATATTAGAATCTATTTGAGAATATCTTTCCAACGAATCTGAAAAATCAAAATTTCATAGCGGGAATCAAAAGATATGTCCAGTTGAAAATTCTGAATAGTCACTATGAAATTCAGGCCCTTAAAAATGGAAATTTTGCAAACGACCTCGGATTTCGACGAAACCACTTTTGTTGGATCCGTGATGTCAAATTATTGCTAGGTTTCAAATTTTATAATTTTTTAAATCAATATGTGAGCGTGGCAAAGGAAAACGCGTTTGACCAGTTTCAGTTGATTTTAATTGACTGGAAAATGGCCATTTTTCTAACGGTCTCAGAATTTGACGAAACTAGTTTTGTTAGGATCGTATCATCGATACGAAGCTAAAAAATATTTTTCTGGAATTTTTCGAGTTCGTATATGACCCCGGTAAATTGAAATGCGCGTTCAAATTCAATATATAGAGTTATATGTTGAATTTGACGAAAACTGATTGAAACGAACGAATCAGCTTACGATACATATCTCATTGTGTTCGGAATGGGGGAAATTAGCTAGGGATGACAGGCGGTGGGTTCGATTTCGAGGTCGAAAATAAAAGTACCTTTTTGGAATTAAATAAAAAAATCCTTCTCTCCCCTTATACTCTGGCCCCCTCCTCTCCTTTTCATTTGCAGAACGAGACAAGGAAAAAAAAGAAAAAAAGGGGGGGGCTTTGAGCCCTAACCCCGTCGTCGAGCACCAGGTGGTTGCGCCACCGCGCCTCCTCCCCAAACACCTCCCCTTCCGATCGGATCCCCATCTCCTCCGTCCTCTACTCGCTCTCTCTCCCTCCCTACTCTGAAGAACCTCACGCGCGAGCTCCCCTATCGAAGAACCCAAAACCCGACAGCCCCCCTTGAAGCCCCGGCCGGACGCAGCCACCATCCGCCCACCTGAAGTCGATGCTCCACCTCCGCCGCCTGCTGGAGGGCCCACCACGACCGCCGATCGTAGAAACCCCCCCTTTCTTTGTTGAGAAAAAAAAAACACTGTAAGTGTTTATATTTATTTATAATTAATTTTGTTCTCAGTTTAGCAATGAGGGAGGTTCCATGATAGAAATGTATGATTTTTATGATCAAAGATTATAATTTTATAAAGGATTGATTTTTATATAAAGTAAAAATATAATTTTTGTTATATGTAAAGGTTAAAAATATAATTGTTATGGGATGTAGAGAATAAAAATATGATTTTTACATTATAGAAGTGTTAAAAATTTGATCTTTATGTAAGTAGTGAATCAAAAATATGATTTTTACTTGTGTAGAGTATTAAAAATATGACATTTATATAGTAGAAGATATAAAAATACTATTTTTATATAAGTAGTATATTGAAAATAAAATTTCTATATAATAGAGAATATAAAAATATAATCTTTATATTTGAAAAAGCGAAATCTTTATATAGAGAATAGCGATGTAAAAATAGAATTTTTATCTATATAGTAACGATATAAAAATATATATTTTATATACATAGCAACAATATAAAAATGTGATTTTTATATATGTAGTGGCTACGGGCAACAAAAGTGACAAAAGGCGAGAACGGCGATGACTTCTACATAAGAAGAGTCGAGATGATTGGATTAGCTAGTTGGTGAGAATTTCTCACTCTTTAATTTAAATTTTCTAGTTATATATATATATATACATACTAGGATGCAGACGGTGTTTAGTAGCACCCGACACCCGTCGTCCACAGACCATGGACGGCTTGTATGCTTGTTTGATGTGTTGTGAAATTTGTTTGTGATGTTGATGTGAAATCGATAATATAGATTAATGTGTTGAAATAAATTAATTATCGTTAAAAATATAATTTTTAAAGTGAATGTGAATAAATAAATATTCATTTACAAACCGGACGGTTTGTCTATGTACACCTATTTGAAGGACCTTGATTGGGACGATAAATTTTACACATCGCCCAACTGCACAAATAAAATATGTGTATGATTTTTTGAAACTCCACACGGGTATTGGGATAAAATATTGCATACACTAATCCTAGTAATTAGTTATATGTCGATCGATGGATCGACAGGCTGTTATAAGCGTTAGATATCTATATTTGATGCTTATACAGTGTGGTGCACTTTGGATGATGGTTGATTATTTATCGTTGCTATTATATACATCTGTGGTATGGAATCCATATAATTAACTTTGTATGGTAATTGATTGGGTCTCATTCCAATTTGAAAAATAAAGAATATTATAAAATAAAGGTTCATGTGTTGACCGTACTCATCCATTGAGATTAGTCATTTGTTGAACGAAATATTTTAACAATAAAATTTACATCTTTGTATTATAAAATAAAGGTTCATGTGTTGGCCGTACTCATCCGTTGAGATTAGTCATGTGTTGAACGAAATATTTTAACAATAAAATTTACATCTTTGTATTAAAAAATAAAGGTTCATGTGTTGACCGTACTCATCCATTGAGATTAGTCATGTGTTGAACGAAATATTTTAACAATAAAATTTACATCTTTATCATATATGAAATTAGAAACTAACTGAAAAATAGATAAGATGAGTAGTCTCTTGGATATTGATCTGATGTCGGTTTCGGCCTTCGAGGTTAATATTTAGGCAATCGTTCTCTTACTAATTTACGGTTGGAGTCTGATTTGAAATTAAACGATAGAAATCATAAGTTTATAAAATATATTGAATAACAAAAATAGTCATATGTGGACAGTACTCATTTGATTTGAGATTAGTCATGTGTTGACAAACATTTGTTAAATAGAATAACGAAGTTATTGAAAAATATAAAGCCGCGTTGATTAGAGATGCACTATTTTGATGCGAACGATATTTATATCGATTATAATTTGAATTGAATTGAATAGAAAACGAATTCGAAATGAATTGAATAGAAAACGAATTTGAATTGAATTGAATTGAATTGAATAGAAAACGAATTTGAATTGAATTGAACAGAAAACGAATTCGAACTGAATTGAATAGAAAACGAATTCGAACTGAATTGAATAGACAACGAATTCGAATTGAATTGAATAGATAGCGAATTTGAATTGAATTGAATAGAAAACGAATTAGAATTGAATTGAAAAGAAAACGAATTCGAATAGAATTGAATTGAATATAAACCGAATTCGAATTGAATGGAATATAAAATGAATTCGAATAGAAAATGAATTCAAAATGAATTCAAAATGAATATAAAAAGAATTCATAAGGGAAATTTCAATTTTGATTTGAATTTGAAATGAAGGTTGAAATTGTTTTTGAAACAAATTTGAAACGATTTATAAAATTCGTTTTTAAAGGGGAAATCGACGAAATATATAATATATATGTATATTATATATATAATGGCCTGAATAGCACGCGCCGCGCCGCGGCAGTTCGTAAATTTCGACCATTGACTTCGAACGGACAGTACGGGAGATCCGACCGTCGGATTCTCCTAAAACCGGAACCGTTGGGTTCGTATCGAAAAGATCTTTCTAACGAATATTAGAAATTAGAAATCTAATGGTTGGATTTGGAGATACGTCCAAATCAAATTTGGAAAAGGTCGTTGTAAGTGCAGTTCGATGGCCGTTGATGGAAATCGACTGTACGGGCCTTGATAAAATTATTAAAAATAGTAATAATTTGTGTAAAATCATAAGAAATGATTTGGGAAAAATTGGGATGAAAAACTCCATATTTGAAGAGTTAAAAATAGATTTTTATCGAAATGAACTAGTTTTGAACTAAATTTAAAACCCAATCATTTTTAAATAAATAAATTGGATTTGAAAGGGGTTTTAAATAATCAGAATTTCTAATATATTTGATTAGAATTGAATTAGAATTGATTTGTGGGTATCGTGAACTGTGTTTTAAAATGACATTAGTTCTTTCACCCAGTAAAAGGAGTTTTAATGAATCTGCAATTAGATTGAAATGTGAATTGATAATCTAAATTATCAAATTTGGAAAATGAGCGAGAATGGAGTATCACCAGTTTTGCTCCAAAGCGATAGTTAAATCTTTAATTAGATTTGAACGTGAAATGGTAATTAATTTTACCGATAACACCGTGGTGTTAGATATGGAGTATTACCAATTTTGCTTCATGTGATAAATAGGTTGGGATTGGGAAATAAAATAAATAATTACTCCGGTGTGGTTCGCTAATCTCGACTAGGTTGGAAAACCATAATTTGGTTTGAAATGACATCCAAAGGAAGATTAAAGAATAAATTCAAAGAATTTATCTTGGATAAAATTAATGGGAACCTTTCCCTAAGAATATGAAATTTAGAAACTAGCTGTAGGTTAGCTAAGAAGAATGGTTTCCTGGGTATTGATCTGATGTTGGTTTCGGCCTTCGGGGTTAATATTTGGGAAATTGTTCTCTTGTTGATTTACGGTTAGTGACTAATGAATTGCCTATGTTGTGTTTGTGTAACATTTGTTTTTAATATACGCGGGTTGTTCGGAAAGACCGGGTTTATACCCATTCCGAATAACCGATTCGACGATATGTCGAAGATGATGACGGTGGTCGAAGACCGGAAGTCTTCACATCGTTTGGGTAATTACTGATGATCTTGATTGGGCTGTACACCCAAGATGAGGGAATCAGTTGGTGGTCGTCCATACGTACTTGGAGATCGATGGATATGCGAGGAAAGTGCCTCCGGTTTCGTTCAGACCCAGAACGAACTTGTAAATGGACTGTGTGTCTGACATTGGATTTTATTCCATGTTGATTGATCTCTATTAAATATGCATCTGTTTGGCGGCGGAGAATTTATTCTTTTGCTTAACGCCCTTCTCTGAGACGTACGAGCTCAGAGGTTGTATATCGATGGACATCAGTCGCATAGCATGAATTGCCTGTGTGGCACGCTGAGTTGCATGGATCTAGGCTTCTGTTGAAAAGCAAAGTCTTGTGGTTGATGATCAAAGCACGGCCTACGTGGCAACTTTGTGTATAGCGTGGATTCGCGAGCCTCACACCTCGGTATGAGTCAAAAACGGGTTACGGACCATTGGGAGAACACGACGTTTCTTTCTAGCTTTGGTGGGTCAGTGACTTACCAGCCCTGACATTTGTATACTTTTCACCTATGTGGTTGTTGGAATGAGGCGCCTCGATTTTAGGCCTGTAAGGACCGGGAAACGTGTGTTCAGGATTAACTAATCCTCAAACGTAAGAGAGGACCGGCCCAACCGATCCAAGTGGCTGCCCAGAGTGTGTAGTCCTGAGCATTTGCTAGAGTGTCTCGAAGCGGAGAGGAGCTTACCCCTTGCCTCGACTCATGACGGAAATCCAATTTCCAATATGAGATATTTCG
The DNA here is from genome assembly GCA_030737875.1 of Allium sativum. NCBI lineage: Eukaryota > Viridiplantae > Streptophyta > Magnoliopsida > Asparagales > Amaryllidaceae > Allium > Allium sativum. The sequence goes on along the minus strand of CM060918.1, from coordinate 685,586,891 downwards.
GCTTTATTTGTAGAGCCTAGTATGGCGACATAGTAGCATGGGATGCTATGCCATCTATGATTGATATTTATGATTGAAATTGTTTTGACACTATACACTTATTATAGTATCAAATGATTTGTTTTAAACGTACCAAGCATGTTTGGCTATTATAAGGGAAAATCCTATCCTCCGGCTTGCGTTGCATTGTGTGATAGGACCTGGGTCTTATAATAGCTTCATTTTTTGAAAAAGCATTGCGTTGTTTATTCTATGCACTGGTATTCTTGGGAGGAAACCCGTTCCGTGTTATACGACGTGGTCCCTTGAATTACTCTCTTTTAAAGTAAAGTTTTAAATAACTGTTTTAGTTCTCACACCAGTCACATGACTGACCTGGAGTTTATTGTTTTAACCTAAACTCTGGGTGCCCTCATTTTCGACACGGGCAGCTAGTAGATTTGGCTTTGCAGATTTATATTCACAGGATCCTGATTCGCAGCTGGAACGATGCTCGGAAAGCACTGTATCCGTGTATTACTTTTAGTTATGTTTTCTATTGTTTTTCCGCTGCTATGTAATTTATTGTAATATCTGATATATATCGAATGTAATTTATTCATTCATACTCTGTATATTCTTGTATTCTGATGGAATTGTTGTAATATACAATGAAATGTTCTTTCGTCTGCGTTTTGATTCGTCTTGTCCTCAAAGTAATTCGTTCTTTCTCTTCTCTTCGGAGCCCGGGGAAGTTCGGGTCGCTTCAGAACAACTTATGTAGTGATTGGGTTGATTGCCGATTTGTTTGGGCTAGCTCTATCTGTGTTTGCCAACTCTCATTGTCCACGGAAGATCTACTTATGCTCGCATGCTAACTCATCTCGTCGCTCAACCATGGCTCTCATCTGACCTCTCATGTCCCATGCCTCATTGGGCTCTTGATCATCAGGCCATGGCCCTCAATGTGGTGGCTCTGATGGCCCAGCTCATCCAAAAGGTAGCTCAAATTACTGGGATCATTAATAGAGAGAAGGCTTAATGTACTACTGATGTATCTTATGCTCAAGTTCATGCTCAACCTCATGGTCAAACTGTTGTTGCATAGGTTGCTAGACCTGTAATTGCGCTAGCACAAGATGCATCCTCCTCTGTATGGAGGTATTTACCATGGGATGGATATGCTCAATAAAACTCTCATTATCCATTCCACCCTTGCCTCTCTAAAGATTACGGTACATAGGTGAAAATAGAAAATCGAAGACCATTGACTGCTAGTTTCTGCTGAGTATTGGGCCATAGTCTCTTTGGCCTAGTTCACCTGAATGGCTCTAAAAATGGCATAAGTGGAATGTCTACTCATACTCAAAATCATATTAACACTCCTCGTTTTAGGGACAAAGTTATAATCAGAATGCACATAACCATTCTGGTTAAAGGGCGTAAATGCCCGATATCCCAAATCTACTATTGTGGGTCCATATTTTTTTTTCTTAAAATTGCATCATCCGCTAACTGGGCCTTATCCAACTCCGGAATGTGACCTATAATGCCTAACATGTCCCATAACTAGGTATCGGTAAATGCAACCCTAGCACCGCTGACCTTCGACTCGAAGTCTAACTTATAACCAACAGTACTCGTCGGTGAGTTAGCATAAAAGACATACTAAACTGTGGTATGTCCTACGCTCATAAAACAAGTGGCTCAAAATCCAATGTAGCCCGATGTATAGAAAAACTGCGCTAATTGTGTGTCGGGAAAATTAGAAAACCTGACTGCCTTTTCCTGTAGAATTTGATGAGCAGGTTAATCTACATAATCCTATAGTATCTTCCTGTTACTCTAACACCAAACAATCTCATGTGGTGTCAACTAGCGGAAAAAAGATAACCAACGATTGCCTCGGAGGCATGGAAAAACCATCAAATTTGTGAAAAAGGACTATAAATTTTGATATATCTCTCAATATGCTTTTATTTGGAACTATTTTCAAGAAAAATAGATGATTTTTGGAGTGGTGGCAGAGGTTAAAAGTGGCAGCTTGGAATGGGTTCTTGGTTGCCGAAGATCTCGGGCAGAGGAAAATAAAGTGATGAACCCACCAGGCTTCGTTGCTTTTATACACATGATTTTCATAGGTTGGGTCGACCCTCCCTTCGATAGGGTCGACTCAAGGGTCGACCCATCCGAATCTGGATTGACCCGGCCTTTTTTGTGGGTGTGCTTCGTTACCCCCTCCCGTCTAATCATTCTAACCTACTACTATTCTGAAAATTATAGGTCTACTAAGTTTCTAGTAGGACTTTAATAAAATTTCCAAAAGTTTCTCTATCATTCCCCTAGAGTCTTTACAACTTCTATCCTTCAATTTAATTCTATATTTGCAAATCAAATCCATGTTTTTTCCTTAACCACTTACATTGTCCAACCCCATAGCTTCCTTTTATAATTTCAGTAAAATTTGTAGTTTTCTATTTGTCGTATTTTTCTTTTCAAAAATTAATTTTAACAAAAACTCCCATAACCAAACTAGTGGATATACTTTAAAATCGCAAATTATAATTTTGAAAACGCTTTCAAAAATTCTTATTTATGAGGCCAAACTAATTTTTTTTTCTTAATTTCAGTTTCCTATAGAAATACTTTACATATCCATTTCCCTTAGTCCAAGTACCTTTTGTACCAATTCCCCAAATGTTTTTCCACATTGAAAGTGGTATACAGTTCTTGCACCACTCATGCGCACTATATACATATATTTTCCTAATCAATTCCATCTTTTGTGTTTTCACAAATTTTATGGCAATACCATCCACCCATAGGTATGAAATAACCGTCGAATTCTAAATACCAACAGATGAACTTTTGTTTTTATACAAAACCTATTGTACATCTTATACCATCGTCAAACTAGGACCTATAATTCCTGGATTTCCTATAGTCCCGACTTTGATGTACAATTTTTTTACTATAATCTTTTCACATGTCATTTTCTCAAAAGGCAGTTTTCTTTATGGATCTAGGTATACTATATATATAATAATTGTACTTTAAAAATACAAATATGTTCCTTTACCGTCTTTTAGGACCACTAAACCTAGGCTTTGACACCAAATGTAACAACCCAAACCCTAACGGGTCCAGATTTATCGCAAAATGCTGAAATCTAAGTCCACTGAAGCACAAATAAGGCGCTTATAGCGAAAATGATTAAAATATATTATTTAGTAAATACTTACCATAATATAAAAACTTTCTAAACAAGTGTCTCTAAGCCAAATAATCTATACCTGCCACATAATATATGGATTGTCATGAGAAGTGGGTCATAATTAAAGTTCTGGTGAATGGATAAATTATACATTTTTAAATTCAACAATACATATGTCGTTCTATTTCCATTGTTATTTGTATTAGGTAATTAATATTTACAATACTCTCGCCTCCATGCATAAATCTTACCCATCTACACAGGTAGACCAAACCTAATAATCCATATATATGTAGCTATATGCCAAATTGACCGTCATGGTCCTAAGTACTGCCCATAATACCTCATGTATCCTCCTCGATAGGACTCTATGTCTCACAATGGAAGAGTGTTTCAACCACATTTGTAAAGGACAACTTTGTAACACCTATAATACAAATGCTCCTTTGTCTAATAAGATAATGTGAAATCGCGCCCGCACCAGTTCGTTCCAATGCTCGAACATCCAAATTGTACTAATCGGTGCAAACATTGAAGACTTACACCTAATCATACTAGCTACTACTAAGCTCCGCTAACAAGGCTTATCCTTGTATGAAACCCAGTCGAGGATTTTCATATCTACAAAGGACAGCTTCATTAAGCCTATAATATAGATATTCAAATTTGATCTGTCTCTTTCTCCGTGGACATGACTCCACGTAGTCCCCAAACTAATGAATGATCCATTAAGAGATAAGTGATCAAGGCTACAACAAAAAAAATAAAATTAAACATCCAATTAACATTGTCCCTTATCCAATGTCTCGATAGTGAAAGATCATTAGCCTAATTGTTTGACTCCAATCTTTCTTGCTTTAACTGATATGACAGGTATCCGAAACAATTATGATCCTTATTAGGTTCCTAACCAGAAAGCATACACTCGGAGTCAATGCAACCGTAGAATCCTAAAGTCACCCATCAGTCTTTTGACTGCCCTCAATATAAATGCAGTCGAGGTATAATCTTTCATCATGCATTTAGGTTATTTTTCTTTTCTTATATTATAACATCGAATGAAATTTCCTGCTCAATTCTCTCTGCTCAGGGCCTTAACTCAATCTATAATCTAAGTTTTAATTTACGTAAGCCTCTTCCAATCAAAATTTTTCATTTTATAATTTTACTCGTAATTATTCATTTTTGCATAATTCATTCCTTTTTAATACAAATCTATAATTTATACACATGTTTGCGATAATTTTGTTACCTTTTATTTTGTCTAAGTTTGCGAAGTAACATATTTATGTTCTATTTTTCACTTACGTAAAAATGATTAAACATACATCTTCCTAACTAACATTTACATAATTAGCTATTCAACAACATGTGTAATTTATTATAGAAAAATTGTGAATAGCCAAATCACAAACATTTGTCAATTACTCCCTTTTTTCTTTCTTTTATTCCATGCTTTCTTACTTTACAGTAATTATAGATTTAGATTTACGAAGTAGTTCTATAACACTTGGTTGGTTATAGAAACTACATTATAATCTATTTCCATACTCTAATATTAGTATTAAAACAGTAACATATAATTGCAAGATATTTCTTTTATCTTTTCTTAATTGTTGGATTAATGCAAAATATAGTAACTTCACTATTTTGTGTTAATCCTTTTTTTTCCTTAATCTTATCCTTGCAATTATATTTACTTCTTCCCTATAATAGTAAATTATGGAAATACATCCGCTTTTTTTTAACACCATAACTAGCCTAACGCTAACTTCCAAACAAACTATTCATTGAATTCCTTTTTCTCTTATTTCCCTATTTCTGATAATTTATTATAAAGATATAATTTTTTATTTATGTCTTTTTCAACAATGCATAATATAAATATATAGCCAATTAACTGGGTTTCATTCCACCATATCTTGAATTTCTTATAAGCACAATTTTGTTGTTTGCAACTGACTTAAGGATAATTTTTCTAAACAATTTCCATATGCAATTTGTATCAGAATCGGGAGTTAACAAGAATCAAATGACTTTATATATCTTGGCACAAAAGACTTGTAATTTAAATCCACTCACTTGAAAATTTTACTCCAAGTTTTAGATTTGATTTGAATCCAGATTTAATATCCGTAATCTATCCCTTTTGTAAACCTATTTGAATCTACAAACTGGAACATACATGGATTTATAGATCTAGATCTAAAAGAAAGAAAAATAAACTAATAAAAAACAAATTTAAAGAACTTATTTCATACTGATAGAGAATTCAAATATCCATATCCTATATCTATAGTTTCAAGCTTCAAATCTACAATTAGAAAGCCTAAATCTAATTAATCTCTATAAATTTGGAAGAGAAAAGAAATGGTAGGGACCTACCCAGAAAAATATAAAGTTTGGAGGCTAGCCCTGTACGTTTATTTATAGATGCCCAAACAAACCCTATCTATCCAATTGAAACCAAAGAAAATGTCATCGTAAAAAAGCATCATGACACGTTAATTTTAGGTGGTTGGGTCGACCCAATCTGTACTTTGGTCGACCCAAATACGTTTACATGTGTTTTCTACGCATCCTTCTATTTTCTAGTCAAGTGTATTTATTTCATTAATGTTATTTTGAATGTTGACTATTGTCTTTAATTACTTTTCCATAACTCACAATTTCATTTCTTTTATTACATGTGTTTATTTTTAATTTGAAACACGCCTTGTTTTTAAAATTAATATGCACATATATTTCTTTAAAATAAATATATTTGCGCGCATTTACACATATAATTATTTTTCAAGATAGAACTTTGAACTTTAATAACTTTCCCATATGAACTCCGTTCAAAGTATATTATATATGTAAATTAATCTGAAGATTTCTACGGACACAATGGTATACGTCTCGATGCCAACTTCCGACAATTCCACAAATGTTTATTTTTCACTATTCATAGTTTCCATAATTATTTTGATTATATTTTTGAAAAAACCGTGGTGTTACAACATAATTCCATGTACTTGATTAGGGAGGATATGAATCAAGTTGTTAAACTGCTAGGATGGTTAGACAAGAGGATATGCTCAAATGCTAATATAAAATGATGGCTAACATCTTCTAATAATACGACAAACTAATGGAGCTGGAAATGAAGCAGTAAATCTTGTAAATAGAGCTCAGCAATCGCGTCAATACCCGAAGTGGGACCATGGATCAGGACCGAACCATGGAAGGGATCATATTTGATCCTCCACAGACCGAGGACATGGTCCTAGTACGACTTCAGATATTTTCTGTGTATCTTGGAGTTTGAGATTCTAGAATTGGAGCTTAGTTGGACAGAATCAAAAAAATCGACCAAGGGAAATCCACTATAGGAAGGTCGGGTTAGGACCGATTCCCTAAATCTTAGTGGCATACCCTCAGGTTGATTTAATGAAGGGAAGGGGAAGGACTAAACTTGGATCAGTGCACCGATCTGAACCCGAGTCAGCTATGCCGATCCAAACTCAGATCGAGTTTGTTGATCTGAGATGGATCAGCTATGTCGATCCCTACTTGGATCTGTATCCGATCTGAACTTGGGTCAGCTTTGCCAATCCAAACCCCGGTGGAGTTTTTGGGTTGGGTAACTTCTAGGAGGAAGTGAGAATTCTCTTAGTATGATATTTCTTAGACCTTGACTATGAGGTATAGTGTGTAACTCAAACATGAAAGCTTGTGCAGCAACTATATACGATAATGATTATTCTTATTGAACAGATGGTATAATATGACTAACTATTGCTCCAAGATGTGAACCATGGTGTAGTTCCTCAGCTAAACTTCACTGCGGGTTACATATGAAAAGGGACCGTCGATGCATAAGATTTATTTGAGTACTTGGGAAGAAGGGGTAGCGGGTGTGTGGTTCATTTGGACTAGTTTCAGGTCCTATTATCTAAGTCTTGGAAGATTCCAAGTTTTAGGAAACCTGTGACATGCACTTGGACCAGTTTCGGGCCCTTATCTTGGGGTATACCATTTTTTATAACCTAGTTCGTTGTTGTGGCATGGATTCGAGTACCAAAAAGGTCAAGTGTTATCGTGAATCCAAGACATTAAGTGAGTGGATGTGGGGATGCATGTTATGCTTGATTGTTTTCTATTACCCCTTATGCACACATCTGTTCACACTTTAATGAAATGATGAACTTAGAGTAGGGTGATTATCACATGTTCGAAATCATTGGGTGTAAGGACATGTCAGGTATGACGCTTCATACCAATTTTGTTACCTTACTATTATTTGAATTTACAATCACTTACACTAGATTTTTCTAACTTAGAGTTATATGCATTACTTCTTATGACTTTGGGTTTTATTAATTGAGCAGACTAAAGAAAGGTTAGTGTGCACGAGTAGTATGGCAGAGGATGGATATGACGATATTCCACATATTGTTTTATTATATACCATGCTTAATTCCATTGTTCACTATTTGGGGCATAGAAGTGTTCATGTAGAGATGGTTTATTCTGAGTTATCTCCATGTATGACTCTATTATGAATGGATTTATAGGTACTGGGTAGTGATGGACTATAAGTGATCTTTAGTGACCATCGAGGTGGCTGATGGGCGAACGGCGGTGTTAGGATGTTTTACCTGGTGATGAGGTGATGAAAAGTTTTCTATATTCGCTTGATATTTTCACAATGAGTTGTCAAGTGTATCCCTTTCTTTGGAGTACAATAAAATATTCGAGGAAATGACCAGACTTCCTCCGCTCAAAGAGATTGAGTTATGTATAGATATAATGAAAGATGCTAGATCCAGAGTAATGCCTCTTAGGAGGATGACACATAGAGGGAAAAAAGAGCTTGAGGTGCAAGTGAATGACCTTTTGAGGAAATGTTCATTCGATGGAGTATTTCCAAGTTGGGAACACCGGTTATATTCGCCACTAAGGCAGATAGTTCCCTTCACTTGTGTGTAGACTACCATAAGCTGAACAAGGAGACAAGGAAAAACAAGTATTATGCTTCACGTATAAACGAATTGTTTGATTAGCTGAATGGTGCAAAGATATTTTCCAGTAAGATCTCGCAATGGGATTTCATCAATTACGAGTAGTGAGGGAGAGTGTTCCCGTAACGACGTTTCGAATGCCATCTGGATTCTATGAGTGGTTGTTTATGTCGTTTCGGTTGGTCAAAGCACCGACGTACTTTGTAGATCTATTGGGTCGTGCCTTCAAAGATCATCTTAATAAGTTTGTACTTGTGTTCGTTGACAATGTTCTTGTTTATTCATGGATAGAAAAGGAACACAAGGAACATTTGAGGGTTTTATTGGAGTTGCTGGGAGAACACCGATTAAAGTAAAATTCCCTAAATGCCACTTCTGGAGGAATGAATTTAGATTCTTGGGTCATATTTTTTTAGGAAATGTAACTGTTGTGGATCATGTAAAGGTTGCAGTTTTTTAAGATTGGACTACACCCAAGAGTGCCACCCATGAAAGACTTATACTTTGATTAGTTGGATATTATCGTAGATTTATCTAGAAATTCTCGAAGATAGCGGAACCGTTTACTCCGTTGACTAAGAAAATAATACTTTTAATTGGGATGCGAGATGCGAGCATGCATTCATAAGTCTAAAAGAAAGGTTGACATTCGCCTATGCTGGTGATTCCAAGTGGGAACGAGGAGATGACGGTATACACAGATGCCTGTGGCACTAGACTGAGAGCGGAATTTGTGATAGAGGGTAAGGTTGTCACGTACGTTAATCGGCAACTAAAGCTTCATGAGAAAAGATATCCGATCCATGATTTAGAATTAGCGGCGATTTTCTTTTCATTAAAAGTGTGAAGGTACTATCTTTTGGGAAAATGGTTCGAGTTATTTACTGACCCACTACAACAAAAGTACCCTACTACAACTATAATTTTACAACTATCACAAAATGTCAATTGTAATATAGGCTTCGTACAACTATTTTATTCAAAAAATTGTAATGAATTAGTTTTGAATGACAATTATATTTTGAAAGTTGTAATTGATCCCTATTACAAATGTTCTTTTTGGCCAATTGTAATAGATATTTATTTTTAACAATCCTTCTTTTTTGCCCGTTGTAATAGATGTTTAGTACAACTCTTATTGTCAGTTGTAAAAGAGGAGGTTGTAAAAGATGTTTGTTTCTAACAACTCCTCTTTTTTGTCTATGGTAATAGTTGTCTATTACAACCCCTTTTTTTTCGGTTGTAAAAAGGCGTATGTTTTTAACAAATCTTCTTTTTTGTCAGTTGTAATAAATATCTATTACATCCCTTTTTGTTTTTTTGGCAAAGCCATCCAGTTTTTAAGGTGACCACAAACACCTTTTATTATAACTAATAATAAAAAATACAATGTAATACAAGTGATTGTATTTATCAGTCAACTACTTTGGTTTTTAAGGTGGACCCTCCAACGTCTACGACATTTATTGTGGGTCATCCACACTATCTAATCAAGATTACAGTTTAGGAGCTAGTTAAGCATTAGACTATTATATAAATTACATATTCCTATGACCTAAATCTACACACAAGGAGAGTATGAGAACATTACATATTACACAAACGTAGTTAAATACAATTTGAATACAAATAATGCAGTACTAGACCGTTTGAAAGAAAGACTATGGTATTCTACAATTACATGACTGAACCATAATTTGAACAAAAGTGAAATTGTTGTAGCTTCACATGAACCAAATAGTAACAATCTTTATTTCTTGAGCTCCAAGATAAGGACATGTAGCATTAATGTGCACAATTTTCAAGAGAAAAATTGACATAGTGGCTGAACTGATGTGAGCCAAGCATGGAAGGAAGAAAAAAGGCACACCGAGGAGACAACAAAGTTGAGAGCTAAAAGCTTCACTTGAATCACTGTAGAGCCTATGACTAAATTGTGCCGGAACACCAAGTCGAAAACACACCAGAAAGGAGCATAGGAAAGAAACATAGCTCGTCGACGATAATACTGTACTGCAAGCACCATATTACCCATAGTTTGTACAGGCAGGTATGATCACCAGCAAAAGAACAACAACAAGGGTCTATGCCTAAGCATCACGTGTTTTTCCATCGTACAATGGGGATGACCAACCCATACACACACCAGACAACCATGACACTTGCAAACATGACCTACGTGAAATTGATCATAGTTCCAAAACATAACATGATTATGAGCAACATATTACCAAGGACGACAACCAAACACCTCAAAACACAACAGACACTCAGAAAACCCAAGACCTTCTCCAAGAACTACCGACAAAATGAGTACGAGGCTAGTATTGAATACCCAAAAAGCGGGATGTTCCAACTCAGTCACAAATATGAGACACGATAACGAAACAATGAAAAAGGTGTTACTGCTCACTTGTACGCTCCGCGTCAGTGACTACACCCCATCCTTCATCGGGACCATCAGTTAAATAACAAGCATAAGAGCATGTACTTGCCTTAAATGTTCACCACACAAGGGATAAGGATGAAGATAGAAAAGGATCGAGTGGGATATGTGGATTTGAGATGAGATTGAGGAATTTAGGTTAATAAGGAACTCAGAATAGATTACATGAAAAAAATGTTAGATCTGGAATCGAGAAAAAGGTTACGGAGATACATCCACGCATGACGAAAACATGGTAGTGAGTAGTTTAGAAAATAGAGTAGAGAGGAGAAAAGAAAGAAGTTATTTTGATGGAGGAAGGAAGCACATTGAAGAGAATAGAAGATAAAATCATGTTGCTATTTAGATACCTTTTTTGAATAACGAAGCTTTTTTTAAAGATCTACTTCTTGTTCCATTACATCCCTTTTTGTTAGTTGCAAAAGGTGTCTATTTTTAGCTACTCTTCTTTTTTGTCATTTATAATATGTGACTACTAAACTTTTCCATTTTATCTATCTAATTATTAAAATTAAATAATAATACTTAATAATTATTAATTAAATAAAAAGTAAAAATACTATTAATAGTTAACATTAGTAATTATTATCCAATAATTAATAATTAGTATAACTATTAAGAAATATATACTAATAACTTGAAATATGAAATAATAAATATCAGTAACCACCATTTAATAATAAACAAAAAATAAGTAATCATTATTGTAACACCCCACTCCCGCTATGATCACTCACTAAGGGAATGCCATAGCATCGGTGGAGTATTTTAGTGAATATAGAACAGAAAAATTACAACAAGACAGATATAAATAGTACTTGAAATTTTAAAACATCATCTCATAACAGCGGAAGTAAAACATGTCTGGTTACATCATAAAACCACAATAAAGGTCAAGTACAATATCCATCAAAATAAAGAAGTACATAATCCCACTCTCATACAATAGCCAAACAAAAGAAAAGATAACTGGATAACTGGAGCTTTACATCTATCCAAGCTCCTAAAGACTGGAACAGCAATCCGATCAAGCTCCACTACTGCTAGGATCCACCGTAGGACCTGAGGGTTGGGAAAAAGATAAAAACAACAGGGTCAGACATAAGTCTGAGCGAGTCCTATAACTTTAACAATACAATCGTTAAAGTAACCAGAGAAGACATAAACTGATATACGGTAACATATAGGGATGAATGGCTACCCTAAGCAGTCAACTAAACGAAGATAAAGGATAAAGACGCATCTACCCTCCCTAAGGTAAATTACTAAACTGCACCACACCAGTCGTTCCTAACTTAAAGGTTGATCCCACCCAAGGACTTATAAAATTTACTAATTAGTACCTGCGTACCCCTAGGTGACCAAGTAGGCGCCACGGGGCCCTACAATCCACTAGGTGTACACACTACTTCCCATTCGATCGGCTCCCTAACGTAGATACCCGTGCTGGCCCCACCGTGGGATGTATCATTCCCCAATGTGGCAACCTGATGAAACTAAAGGTGCACGGCTTATATCTACTCGATGCAACAACGGCTTACCTACCAGCCCGGGCCCACTCACGCATATGAAGCCCGTTGGACTTGCGTTGCCACCGCTAACCCGTTTGCCTCTTACAGTCAAGCCCAGTATGCGTGTCCCGTCCTCGACATGGGTCGAGCCCACAAAGATACGTATGGGTTACTGGTTGAAATGGGCCTCCACAAGCTACCCACCTAAGCTTGTCCCTTTTTCTAGTATATCCCACTTAACCCTTTAATCATGTTTTAATTACATGTTCTATTTTGGTTAAGTATTCTAATCGTATTTTCTATTGCCACCCAAGGCAACCACTAGATTTTCTCATGCCACCCGAGGCACCCACTTAACCCCTCATGTCCCTCTACATGCTAATGTGGTTAAGTGTTTCTTAATTAATTAATTAAGAACGTAACCTTTGTAAAGACCTCTCACATTAGACTGTCTTTTATGACCGCTGGTTAAGCCGGTTGGGTCCGGGCAGCCTTATGTCATAACAGAGTCTAACCTCGTGTCTTTACATTAATTACGTATTTAGTTTGTGCCTAAGACCTCTCACATTGGGCTAACATTTGTAGCAACTGGTTAAGCCGGTTGGGTCCGGGCAGTTTTACGCTACAACTGAGTCCAACCTCGTGTCTTAGTCAATTAATTACATCTAATTAATCACCCTCATAATTTTATATTAATTATCCCTAATTAATCAAGTTTTCTTAACATGGGTAGACCTAACTTAATAGGTAAATTCCCATGGGGTAGACCTAACTCAATAGGTAAATTCCCAACACATAGTATGGGTACACCTAACCAAATAGGCAAATTCCCATACTATGTTTATTTATTTTGTGTTATGCATAATTATATTAATTTCACACAATCTTATTAACTTATGCATTTAATTACCCCATCGTTCCCACGTAATTTCGTTCATGATATAACACATATAAAAGGTGTCAACTTGCATATGAATGAACATGTTTCAAAGGTGCCATCTTGCATATTAACAAACACATAACTTGCATATGAACTTGCATAACATGTCACATAACTTGCATATAATATGTCACATAACTTACATATTCATTTTGCATAACAAACTTGCATATTAGCTTATAGACTTGCATAATGTGTCATCATGAACTTGCATATTAATAAACATGTAACTTGCATATTTACATACATGTAACTCGCATATTAACAAACATGTAACTTGCATATAAAGAAACATGTAACTTGCATATTTACATACATGTAACTTGCATATTAACAAACATGTAACTTGCATATTAACAAACATGTAACTTGCATATTTACATACATGTAACTTGCATATTAACAAACATGTAACTTGCATATTAACAAACATGTAACTTGCATAGCATATTACCATGAACTTGCATAACATGCATATGATTACATAGCCCACAACTTGCATATTTAGCATCATGCAAACATAACATACATCATATTAAACTTGCATAAGCTTACATACTCAACATGCATAAACATAAGATTAATGCTAACATCATATCATATGATTCAAAGCTCATTAACCCACATACAAAACCATAAATCTCATCACATCTCATCTAATTAGTTTACCAAAAGATCATCAAAGTGATAGAAACTCACAACTAGCAACTTTGAACACCAAATGAAGAAGATTAAGATGCTAAGAAGGGATTAGAAGTTGATTAGAGAGTGATTAGTATGCAACCCTCTTCATAAAATTAGTGGAGGCCATGAGAGCTAGCATTTTGCCATAGTTTAGTCACTAGGTTTAATTATGAATGAATTAGGGTAGGTTAGGGTCTTATTTATAGATTAGGCAAGTGTTTTAGGCCATAGGATTAACCCTAGATTCAATCCAAGCCATCAAAGCATGTCTTGGGGAAGAAGTCAAGTGTAGGAACCATCTAGGGCCTTTAGATTAAAGATGGACCATGAGAACCATTCAAATGCAAAATCTGCACTTGAGCGAATCGGCCCACGGGTTGACAGCCAAACACCCTGGATTAACCCCTAGTCGACCCAGCGTGCTCGGGTCGACTTCAAAAATCGGCCGGTTCGGTTATTCCCCTCTCCCAATTCGCTGTTTTGAGCATTTTTGCATATTTATTTATTAAATTTTCAATTATATATATATATATATATATATCAATATATATATATATATATATATATATATATATATATCTACACAACCCATTTCACTTAATTAAGTATACTTTAATTTGGGAATTTTCGTGAAACTTCGCGAGGCCATATCTTGGTCATACGGACTCCGATTTTCGAAAACTCGGACTCTATTTCGCGTATTTTTCCGAGACGAACACAATGGCATAGCCCGTTTCCCTTGATTCCCATTTTAGAATTAAATTCTGCCTCGATTTATGTTATTACAGGTTATTGAAAATACGGGTTGTTACATTCTCCCCTCCTTAAAGGATTTCGTCCCCGAAATCTTCAAGTTAGGAAGAACGTATCCTACCATCCAATCATCCATCTACTCAAAGCATCATCCACGAGCAATCATTGTCCTTACAAGATTCTAAATGCTGGATGGATATATGCAAAAGTGTGTGTATATGTACTTACCTAATGCGAAAATCAGGCGGTTACTGATACAGTAAACCTCCTTAATGCAAACCATGATAGTGCCATGCATCCAATATGTATGCGAAACCCTATTGACACATACAAATTTCTACATGCGTGCACAACCATACACAAAAATGCATCATCCATATGATAACACAGCCATGATACATCCATCAATCTAACTACCACATCCATTTATGCAATATGCAACATGAAGTGACTGAGCCGATCTAGTGCCTAATGTGTGTGTATATGCATCCACGAGCAACCACTAGCAAACAATTGCATCCATATGCATCCATCAACCATAACATGTTTCAAACACATGTTTCAACCATAGGTTTTACCCTATCTAAAGGTCATAGGTATTAGCGAGAGGATATACTAAAGATAAGATAAGTACTAGACAAGCAATAAAGGAGAAGTTAAAAGACATACTCTCAAAAAGAAATGGATACAAAGAACGCATCTTTGCTTCCGTCTCCCAAGTAGCATTGCTTTCGTCATCTCCCCATTGCACTTTAACTAGCTGAACTTCTCTGTTCCTCAACTTCCTAGTTTCTGACCCAAGGATGCGAGTAGGAGCTCGTCGAATCGTCGCATCACGCTCTACCTCTACATCTCTAAGCAAGCTCGGCTCTACCACCTCCGCGGTCTCATGTAAGCACTTCCTCAAATGTGATACATGGAATACATCATGAACACCACTAAGTCTGTCGGGCAACTCCACCCTATATGCCATCCGTCCAATCCTTTCCTTAATAGGAAACGGCCCAACAAATCTCGGTGCTAACTTCCCTACGGACCCAAAGCGAACAACATTTCTCAATGGAGATACTTTGACAAAAACCATGTCCCCAACCTCAAACTCAAGATCCGTCCTTCTCCGATCCGCATAAGATTTCTGTCTATCTTGCGCTGCTTTCATCCTTTTTCGAATTAAATCAATCTTCTCTGAAGTCTCTCTAACCATATCCGGCCCAAGCAAGATCTTATCCGTAGATTCCCACCAACATGTAGGAGATCGACAAGGCCTTCCATAAAGAGCTTCGAAAGGAGCCATACCAATACTGGACTGAAAGCTGTTATTATATGCGAACTCCACCAAAGGAAGATGTTCTTCCCATGTACCTCCAAAATCCAAGATACAAAGCCTCAAAAGATCTTCTAAGATACGGTTCACCCTCTCGGTCTGACCGTCCGTCTGAGGATGATATGCGGTGCTCAAACACAACTGAGTCCCTACCGCCTCTTGCAAACTTCTCCAAAACTCACTAGTGAAAATAGGATCTCGATCACTCACAATGCTGGATGGTACGCCATGCAATCTAACAATCTCTCTAACATAGACTGAAGCAAGCCATGGAGCGGTCCTCTTACTCTTTACGGGTATAAAATGGGCACTCTTGGTAAGTCTGTCTACCACAACCCAAATTCCCGTATTGCCCTTCCTCGATCTCGGTAACCCGTCGATGAAATCCATCGAGACACTATCCCACTTCCACTGTGGAACTTCCAATGGGTGTAGCAACCCACCGGGTTTCCTTTGCTCCACTTTAACTTGTTGGCACACTAAGCATCTAGCCACATACTCGGCCACATCTTTCTTCATACCGGCCCAGAAGAAAACTCTCTTCATGTCTTGGTACATTTTGTCTCCACCGGGATGAATAGTCATTCTTGAACGATGTGCATCATCCAAAATAGCCTTCTTCAAACCCTCATCTTGCGGTACACAAAGTCTACCGTCTCTATGCAACCATCCCTTATCATCTATGGTGTATCTACCCAAATGGCTGGACGACTCCCCTCTTATAAGCTTCTCTACCAACACAACCAACTGTGGGTCGTCTCGCTGAGCCTCGCCAATCCGTCTCAAAAGAGTAGGTCTAACCTCCAAGGATGCCAACAAACCAGGTACAAAATCAACAGAAGGTCTGAAGTCAAACAAAGAAAGAAACTCCAAGCTTCGTCGTTCCACGAACAATGGACTCAAAGATAGCCTTTTTCTACTTAAGGCGTCTGCCACCACGTTACCCTTACCAGGGGTATACGCTATCTCGAAATCATAGGATGCTAAGAACTCCATCCACCTTTGCTGTCTTAAGTTTAAATCCTTCTGAGAGAATAAGTACTTCAATGATTTATGGTCGGTGAACAACTCGAATCTCTCACCAAGAAGATAATGGCGCCAAGACTTAAGTGCGAAAACAATCGCGGCCAACTCTAGATCATGGGTAGGGTAATTCTTCTCATGCACTCTCAATTGTCTCCCTCCATAGGCTATTACCCTTCCCTCCTGCATCAAGACTGCGCCTAATCCTGTTCCACAAGCATCGGTATAAACAACAAACGGCTTACTCCCATCTGGAAGCACTAAAACTGGAGCGGTGGTCAAAGCTCTCTTTAACCGTCGGAAAGCATCATCACAATCTACATCCCATGAGAAAACCAGATTCTTCTTCGTCAAGCGGGTTAATGGGGCTGATATCTTCGCGAAGTCTTTGATGAACTTCCTATAATATCCTGCCAACCCCAAGAAACTTCTTACCTCGGTAGCATTTCTAGGAACTTTCCAATCCTGGATAGATACTATCTTTGCGGGATCCACAGCTATCCCTTCCTTAGAGACCACATGCCCTAAGAATCGCACTTCTCTTCTCCAAAAATGGCATTTAGAGAATTTAGCTTTAAGACTATGCGCTCGAAGAGTCTCCAACACTTCCTTGAGATGTAAGGCATGCTCTTCTTCATTCTTGGAAAAGACCAAGATGTCATCCACAAAAACTACTACAAACTTATTCAGATACTCTCTGAACACTCTACTCATGAGATCAACAAAGTATGCGGGGGCGTTTGTCAACCCAAATGGCATCACTAGCCACTCATAAAAACCATCCGGAGTCCGGAAAGCAGTCTTCTCTATACTGTCCTCCGCCACTCTTAACTGATGAAACCCTGTAGCTAAGTCCATCTGCGAAAATACTGACGCGCCAACCAACTGATCAAAGAGATCATCTATCCTCGGTAATGGGTGTCTATTCTTCTTCGTGAGCTTATTAAGTTCCCTATAATCCACACAAAGTCTGAGGGACCCATCCGCCTTCGTGGCAAACACTACTGGAGCTCCCCACTCCGATATACTTCGCCTTATGAACCCCTTCTCAAGCAACTCCCCTACTTGCTTATGAAGTTCTCTTCTCTCACGAGGAGCCATGTGGCGTACTGGCAAAGACACTGGTTTGGCATTATCCACCAAATAAATTCGGAAATCTATCTCCCGCTTCGGAGGCAAACCCTTTACTTCTTCAAACACATCCGGATATTCCCGGACTACTCTGACAGAACACAAACTTTCGACCGAAGCATCGAGCGATTCAAGATAACTTAGCAAAACAGATTCCATGGGATTGCAAGAGATCTCGAGAGTGTTACCCAAGCGGGTCATGAGCCTGACAACTCTCCTTTCGCAATCAAGAACGGCACCATTACTGGATAACCAGTCCATGCCCAAGATCAACCCATAGCCCGTGAAGCCCAATACAAAAGCATCACATCTAAACTCAACGCTAAGTATAGAAATCTTCAAACCCAAACATATCATAGACAGATATATGGAGCCCCCAATTGGGTTTGAGACAACCAAGGGATCATCAACTAGACTGGTGTCTAAGTGCAGTGACTCAACTAACGATGATGAGATAAAAGAATGCGATGCGCCAGAGTCAAACAAAGTACGAACTGGATGATCAAACAGAAAAACCAGACTTTCAACGGAAATAGTTCTACCTCTCTGCTGAATCGGTGGAACTGAGAGAACCTGAACTTGCCCCCCTGACTGAGGTGGTGCTATAAGAGCTTGCACCTGGCCTCCTGAGGTAGACCCCGTCTTCTGCCCCTTCTTTGGGCAGTTTTTCACAAGATGCCCTGCTTCACCACAATGAAAGCAACCGGTCTTCTTCTTTTTGCGACAATCCTTACTGAGGTGTCCTGGTGTTCCACAATTGAAGCACTTCTTCTTCGTCTTCTTTTTGTCACCATTGCCTTTTCCGCCCTTGCCTTGTTGTTGCTGTTGCGGTTTCTTCTGATCCCCCTTTTTCTCTGGTGCCTTAGAATTCTTATCATCCTCATGCATAAGTGCCATGTAGACAAGCTTCTCAAAAGTGGCCCCCATAGGAATGTGAGTCATAGCTATTCCTTGCAATGGTTCGTTCAAGCCTCTAACGAACCTCAAAGCCTTCTTCTCCGGTGTATTCACCAACTCTATGCCAAACCTTGCTAATTGATTGAATTTGTTGACATATTCTTTCACCGTGAGATTCCCTTGCTTCAAATTCAAGAACTTCTCCATAAACAGATTCTCTTCCGCCCTTGAGAGAAACTTAGCCCCAAACCTTTGCTTAAAATCTGCCCAAGAGTCAACAGGGCGTTCTCCATTAGTGACCTCCCACCAGAATGAGGCCTCTCCCTTCATTAACCAAGCCGCCAACTTGACTTTCTTTCCCTCTTCCACTTCAAAGATATCTAGCAACTCTTCCACTTCCTTAAGCCAATCTCTAGCCTCTACGAAAGTCTCTGAACCAAGAAAAGGTTTTCCTCCTATAGCCTTGAACTCCTTGCAAACCTTAGCAAAATTATCCACTCTAGGCTGAGGAGGAGGAGCGGTTGTCTCTGGTGTAGTAGCATTGGCCGGACCCGCAGCCGCGGCCCTAGCCTCTTGCAACCTCCTATACCATAGTGGTATAACTAAACCCTCCGGGATGTTAAGATCTTCAGCCATGCTGAAACGAAAGAGGAAAGATTCAAAAAGGAGATTCCGAAAGATAAAGATATGGCTATTGGGGATTATGCTTTTCTTTTTCAAAAATTTTTCTCTTAGAAGACATGCTTTTAAAAATACTTTCTTCGAAAATACTCTTAGAAAGTAGTTTTTCTCAAAAAATTTATCTGTTCTGGTAACCTTAAGCTCTGATACCACGTGTAACACCCCACTCCCGCTATGATCACTCACTAAGGGAATGCCATAGCATCGGTGGAGTATTTTAGTGAATATAGAACAGAAAAATTACAACAAGACAGATATAAATAGTACTTGAAATTTTAAAACATCATCTCATAACAGCGGAAGTAAAACATGTCTGGTTACATCATAAAACCACAATAAAGGTCAAGTACAATATCCATCAAAATAAAGAAGTACATAATCCCACTCTCATACAATAGCCAAACAAAAGAAAAGATAACTGGATAACTGGAGCTTTACATCTATCCAAGCTCCTAAAGACTGGAACAGCAATCCGATCAAGCTCCACTACTGCTAGGATCCACCGTAGGACCTGAGGGTTGGGAAAAAGATAAAAACAACAGGGTCAGACATAAGTCTGAGCGAGTCCTATAACTTTAACAATACAATCGTTAAAGTAACCAGAGAAGACATAAACTGATATACGGTAACATATAGGGATGAATGGCTACCCTAAGCAGTCAACTAAACGAAGATAAAGGATAAAGACGCATCTACCCTCCCTAAGGTAAATTACTAAACTGCACCACACCAGTCGTTCCTAACTTAAAGGTTGATCCCACCCAAGGACTTATAAAATTTACTAATTAGTACCTGCGTACCCCTAGGTGACCAAGTAGGCGCCACGGGGCCCTACAATCCACTAGGTGTACACACTACTTCCCATTCGATCGGCTCCCTAACGTAGATACCCGTGCTGGCCCCACCGTGGGATGTATCATTCCCCAATGTGGCAACCTGATGAAACTAAAGGTGCACGGCTTATATCTACTCGATGCAACAACGGCTTACCTACCAGCCCGGGCCCACTCACGCATATGAAGCCCGTTGGACTTGCGTTGCCACCGCTAACCCGTTTGCCTCTTACAGTCAAGCCCAGTATGCGTGTCCCATCCTCGACATGGGTCGAGCCCACAAAGATACGTATGGGTTACTGGTTGAAATGGGCCTCCACAAGCTACCCACCTAAGCTTGTCCCTTTTTCTAGTATATCCCACTTAACCCTTTAATCATGTTTTAATTACATGTTCTATTTTGGTTAAGTATTCTAATCGTATTTTCTATTGCCACCCAAGGCAACCACTAGATTTTCTCATGCCACCCGAGGCACCCACTTAACCCCTCATGTCCCTCTACATGCTAATGTGGTTAAGTGTTTCTTAATTAATTAATTAAGAACGTAACCTTTGTAAAGACCTCTCACATTAGACTGTCTTTTATGACCGCTGGTTAAGCCGGTTGGGTCCGGGCAGCCTTATGTCATAACAGAGTCTAACCTCGTGTCTTTACATTAATTACGTATTTAGTTTGTGCCTAAGACCTCTCACATTGGGCTAACATTTGTAGCAACTGGTTAAGCCGGTTGGGTCCGGGCAGTTTTACGCTACAACTGAGTCCAACCTCGTGTCTTAGTCAATTAATTACATCTAATTAATCACCCTCATAATTTTATATTAATTATCCCTAATTAATCAAGTTTTCTTAACATGGGTAGACCTAACTTAATAGGTAAATTCCCATGGGGTAGACCTAACTCAATAGGTAAATTCCCAACACATAGTATGGGTACACCTAACCAAATAGGCAAATTCCCATACTATGTTTATTTATTTTGTGTTATGCATAATTATATTAATTTCACACAATCTTATTAACTTATGCATTTAATTACCCCATCGTTCCCACGTAATTTCGTTCATGATATAACACATATAAAAGGTGTCAACTTGCATATGAATGAACATGTTTCAAAGGTGCCATCTTGCATATTAACAAACACATAACTTGCATATGAACTTGCATAACATGTCACATAACTTGCATATAATATGTCACATAACTTACATATTCATTTTGCATAACAAACTTGCATATTAGCTTATAGACTTGCATAATGTGTCATCATGAACTTGCATATTAATAAACATGTAACTTGCATATTTACATACATGTAACTCGCATATTAACAAACATGTAACTTGCATATAAAGAAACATGTAACTTGCATATTTACATACATGTAACTTGCATATTAACAAACATGTAACTTGCATATTAACAAACATGTAACTTGCATATTTACATACATGTAACTTGCATATTAACAAACATGTAACTTGCATATTAACAAACATGTAACTTGCATAGCATATTACCATGAACTTGCATAACATGCATATGATTACATAGCCCACAACTTGCATATTTAGCATCATGCAAACATAACATACATCATATTAAACTTGCATAAGCTTACATACTCAACATGCATAAACATAAGATTAATGCTAACATCATATCATATGATTCAAAGCTCATTAACCCACATACAAAACCATAAATCTCATCACATCTCATCTAATTAGTTTACCAAAAGATCATCAAAGTGATAGAAACTCACAACTAGCAACTTTGAACACCAAATGAAGAAGATTAAGATGCTAAGAAGGGATTAGAAGTTGATTAGAGAGTGATTAGTATGCAACCCTCTTCATAAAATTAGTGGAGGCCATGAGAGCTAGCATTTTGCCATAGTTTAGTCACTAGGTTTAATTATGAATGAATTAGGGTAGGTTAGGGTCTTATTTATAGATTAGGCAAGTGTTTTAGGCCATAGGATTAACCCTAGATTCAATCCAAGCCATCAAAGCATGTCTTGGGGAAGAAGTCAAGTGTAGGAACCATCTAGGGCCTTTAGATTAAAGATGGACCATGAGAACCATTCAAATGCAAAATCTGCACTTGAGCGAATTGGCCCACGGGTTGACAGCCAAACACCCTGGATTAACCCCTAGTCGACCCAGCGGGCTCGGGTCGACTTCAAAAATCGGCCGGTTCGGTTATTCCCCTCTCCCAATTCGCTGTTTTGAGCATTTTTGCATATTTATTTATTAAATTTTCAATTATATATATATATATATATATATATATATATCAATATATATATATATATATATATATCTACACAACCCATTTCACTTAATTAAGTATACTTTAATTTGGGAATTTTCGTGAAACTTCGCGAGGCCATATCTTGGTCATACGGACTCCGATTTTCGAAAACTCGAACTCTATTTCGCGTATTTTTCCGAGACGAACACAATGGCATAGCCCGTTTCCCTTGATTCCCATTTTAGAATTAAATTCTGCCTCGATTTATGTTATTACAGGTTATTGAAAATACGGGTTGTTACAATTATTATCAATAATTTATCATTAATCGAGGTTGCTGGCCTCAGATCGAACTTTGTTCATTGTGCTAGTGTGATTTTTTTGTGTGGAACTTTTTGTGAGTTTTCAATGTTAGTTTTGTTTTTGTTCTATTCGGTTGTGGTTGGTTAGTCAAGTTGTTTTTTGTATGAGTTTGGGTGAGTGTCTCATCTTGAGTGGTTGTGATTTTGTTTGAGTCTTATATGCTATGGTCCTGTTTTGATTTTCTTGGCATGTTATGGTTGTGCTTGGTTGATTTTTCTTTCGAAGTTTCTAATGGTGATCTACGATGTTAGGTGGTTGTTACTGTTTCCAATTTTGGACTGCGTATTGGCAGCCATTAGTGGTAAGCTCTCCTTGAAGTGATTTTTTTTGCCGTGAAGTTCTTTTTTGAAATCTCTGCTTTGTCCATCTTGTTGCTTCATGGATCAGTGATGAGCTTGTTGTGGCCTGTAGTTGAAGGTAAGTTCAAATGTGTATGGAACTATACTGGTTTATGGTGCATGTGAAATGCTGCAGGTATTGTTTTCTGCTGAAATGTGCCTGTAGTTGATTTTTTTTTGAATTTAATAAATTGTTAATAAATAGAAAATATATAGTACATATATTAATTACCCTTAATACTCAATAATTATACTTAATATTCAATAGTTATACTTAATACTCAGTAATTATACTTAATATTCAATTATTTCGTTATTATATTTAATATTCAATATTTTTAATTAAATTTTTTATTTTCTAAACTAATTTTGTAAATATATTTTGAAATATTCATAAAATTCAAAATTAACATTATAATAACTAATAATTACTATTAAATAATTAATATTCCAAATTTAATAAGTAATGATTAAAATTAATAATTAATAGTTTATATATTCAATAGATAATATTTTATAATTATTTTTAATAGTTTTCAATGTAGAATAATAAATTAGTCAATTAACAATAATGTGTACTAACTATATTATTTAATATATTTTTATATTTAATCATTCATAAATAATGATTAACAATTTTAAATTATTTATATGTAATTAATAATTAGGATTATTATTATTAATTAGAATTAATGCTTAGGTAATTAGTGTGCGTTCACTTTTGTAACCTACTAGACATTGGTCTAAGTTGGCTCCTTGCGTGAAGCCCTCCTCTTGTACCTGATACATATGATGTGTATCACTTGGTCCTATTTTATTTATTATGTCAATATAATAAAAGTGTTACGGAACACTCTAGAAACCGATCGGCCTTACCAAAAAAAAATTGGCCAAGCCAATGGGGTTGAGTGGACCTCTGCGACTTTATTGACATACCAAAGAGGATTACATGCATACAAAGTTATAATAAAAGAAAAAAAGACAACAAGAGGACAAGGTATATCAACCACCGGAAACACAGAAAAACAAAAAACAGAACGAGAACAAAACCAAGCTACAGACAACAAAAAGCCCAAAAAACAAACTAAAAACATTTAAATCTAAAAGATTCCAGGATCAAAAATGAATCTAAAAAATTTCAGACCATCCCTCATCTCATGAGTTAAGCTTCTTCTTAGTTGATTAGCATCTAAAGCATTCTCTAACTCGAAGACTTTACAGTTCCTTGTTGTATATAACAATATGATTTTTGCTTGATGGGAACAAACATAAATATTATAATAAAAATGTGTTTGTAACTATAATATTCTATTACATTATATACAGAAATAAATATTTAATTTTGAATAGAATATTGCTGAATAAGAATTTAAATATTCAAATAGTGTTCAATTCAAAATTAATATTTTATTTCAACATTTGAATAGTATTAATTTCTTGTTCCACTATTGTACATCTCAGTATATAATACATTCAATTGCATTTGGTACATCAGCTCCTCACTACAACATTTAGTCACTCAGTTACATATACATTTCACTCCACCCTCTTAGTTACACTCACTGACACACTTATCTTCGGTCTGATTCATAGCTAGTCCGGTCACCTGCATACCTATCACAGAAACGCACACAGTAAACTGGAACAAAAATTGTATTACATTCTAGCAGATATGAATTTATTTCAAATTTTATTTGCCTCAGAATTTTGGTGTGTTTTTCATCATGCTTCTTGACTTGGTTTGATTTGTAGATAAATCTATTTGTTTCTAGACTGCTTGTGATATTCATAGTGATTCACTGTAAATACCACAAGGTAGAGAATATATCTAGTGCTCACTTATGTAAACTGCACATGCATGATACATATATACACATACATGTACGTGTATGTATGCATATATAATATGCAAGGGAAATATGGTCAAACATCACTGAGTGCACATGAACCAAGAAATTCAATGCAAGTGAAAAAGGCAATCCAAGCAGACATAAACACACACACAAATATATACACACATCTGTGCATATATATATATATATATATATATATATATATATATATATATATATATATATATATATATATATATGGAAACATGTATAGATTCAAACAAGGCAGAGCCAAGCTTAAGTGAAAAAGTACATGTGAAACAACACTTATATGCAAACACATATATATACACACATTTGTGCATATATACATGTATGTATACATGGGAGTATAAGGCAGCTTGCATGATACATGCACCAACTTTCAGCATACCCAAATGATCAAGACACGAACAAGTCAAGACAATATCAAGTGCACACATTCAAGAAGCACGACTACATGTATATGGGTGAAGCAAGTCTACCCAAGCAGTGAAGAATGTCCAAACACATCAGACTAGACCAGCCTAGACTGGACAATCTCATACACATGTGGACATAGCAGTAAGAATCAAAAGGGTCATGTACAATATGGTACATGAATATTGCATAGGCATGTGCAACAACTCAAGAACTTCAAGTGTGATGCAACTCAAACAAACATAGCAAATGAAATAAGGATGTTCAAGAAATTGTACAAGATATGCTCAATAAATGGCTACTGAACATGCCACAATATCAAGGTGCAGCCATGTATATGGCAAAGTGCACAAGCACATGAATCAGGTAAGAGATATAAACAACTCCCCGACTAAGTATAAAGAAACTTCAAGGAAATACAACAATTGAAACACACATGACATTTTACAAGTTCAAAACTGTAACACGCCGTAATTTTACAACACACTAAAGATGATAAGTTAAAGAATACTTAGCTAAAATTCAAAATTAAGGGAAACGGACTGTGCCATTGCGTTCATCTCGTAATTTTGGTTAAAATAGACACCTGGTTAGCATAAAACGGACACCATATGAAGTAGTTATTATGGTTTGAAGTTTGTATATGCATAAGAGAATTATATATAAACATAAAAATCAAAATCAGTTCAAAATAATTCAAAATCGCAGAAAAGAAATGGAGCGGGAAAATTCCCGCCCATGGGTCGATCGCATCAAGGGGGCGTTGACCCCTGGGTCGACCCACCAGGGGGGTCGACCCCTTGCAGTTCTGAGGCATAATTCATTTTTCTGAACATGGACTTCCTTCTTGACTAGATTCGTTGATTCTAGGCTACAAATAAGACCCTATACTCATTGTTTTCTTCACACAAATAACAATGGAGGACTAGATGCTGCCTCTGCCTAGACTAAAATAGCTTGTTCTTCTTCTACAACAAGAGTTAGACAAATTCAGAGATCTGTGCTTCAATATCCACAATTATTCTTTTATCTCTTAGATCTATTCTCTGTGAGTCAATGTTATTTTTAGATAGAAATAATTAAAATGTAATCCTAACAGGCCTATGAATTAGATCTAAGCCTGACTATTGGAATCATTTTAGATCTGCTATTATTTGTGTTTCTAATTCACTGATTATATATCATCATGCCTGTTTATGATCATGACACTATGCATAATCAGTCCTGTTATTACATGTTCATCAGATTTGTTCTTATATGCCTATTTATGTTCATCAGATCTGTTCTTATATTCCTATTTCTCCTATCATATTCCCATTTCTGTTGCTGTTGGTTTTATTCCTATTCTGTCCTTCTCTCTCTCATTCCCCTTTTATTTTTATAGCCAGGCTACTTTCGAGCCTAGGCCGATATCACTGAAATATGCGTACGAACGAAATTCGGTTAAATTGGGAATGATTAGAAATGTTAATTTAAGGGCATAACTTGTACTTTGAATCATGATTGGAATCTGGGGGCATAAACTATATTGTAACATTGGACTAAAGAAAAACTAGGGCATGGTTTATGTGGTAAATTATAACTTGTGGTTTGGGACATATAAATCTGTAGGCCTAATTTAAGATTAAGCAAAACAAGTTAATGGAACTGTAAAGAATCTGTGAAGCCTGTTTAATCCGTTAAAATTGGGGAATAACATGTATTGGAAAATTTGGGCATAAATTGAATAAAGTACATGAATATGGATTTGGGCATAAATCAAATTGTGATTTATATCTTAATTTGGGGCATACAATACATGATGAATTTGACTTGGGAAAAAGGGGCATGAAAACCTATAATGACATAGGATGGTTAATAATGGAAATGCTTAGAATTACAGTAATTAGAAACTGTAATCGCGCTTAGACACGAGGTTAGATTACACTTGTGGTGGAAGTCTGCCCGGAACCGATCGGCATATCCAGCGTCCACAAGTGGTAAATCTAATGTGAGGGGTCCAACTGCATAAACACGTGACGGTGCTAAGACACAAGTTTAAGTACGACTTGTGAAAGAAGTCTGCCCGGACCCAACCGGCATATCCAACATCCACAAGTGGTAGACTTAATGTAAAAGGTCTAGCGCATTGTAACCATAAATGAATGTATGGTAATGAACTTGAATACTTAACCTGTTTGAATCCATAAGGATTACATGAACATGTTAACTTGAGTAGGGGTTAAGTAAACCTGTTAAATCTATGGGGGTTATACGAATCTGTTAAATCTGTGGGGTTAAGTAAACCTGTTAAATCTGTGGGGTTAAGTAAACCTGTTAAATATGTGGGGGTTACACGAACCTGTTAATCTAGAAAGCTTAACCTGATAAATCTGTAGGGGTTATATGGACCTGCTAAATTATAAGGTTTAACCCGTAAATCTGTAGGGGGTTATGCGAATCTGTTAAATCTGTTAGGCATAACCTATCGAAATCCTAATTAATTGGAGACACAAGATCTGTAAGAGTTGGCTTGTGTCATCTGTTGTGTGAGACCCATATTAGTCAGTAACCCATTCTGGTATTAAATTGGGACTCCACACTAGGTAGGGGTCAGGAAACTCTTACTGAACTGATTGTAAGAGGTTCATCTGCGAAGAGGTGTGTATTGGCGTGTTCCAACAGACTCATGTGCGTGCATGAGTATGACTTGCTCTAGAAAATAAGCCACTATAACACCAGCAAATAGGTTTGTGTCCTTCTGTAGGTTGCCACTTTAGGAAGTATACACCGTACTTTGGGGCCGACACAGGGTATTTACGGGATAGGGAGCCGATCGACTGGGGGTTAGTAATTCAGATACATCTAGTCCTATCTGTTTCTGTGGGGTACCTGTATTTATGTATGGGCAAACAACGGTTATTTCTGTTTAGGTACTGGTTAATTCTATTTGGAGTAAAACCCGCTACTAGAGTACACCTAAAACTGCCATTATATTTTTTTTGGGATCATCCTTTTTCTATTAAGTAATTATGGAGTATGCGGTCCTGTTACGTATCTGTTATACCAGTATTGGTGCAGAGAAAAGTATTAGAGAAGCGTAACTTATTCTGTTCCATTTATTCTGCTTATCTTGCTCAGTCTGTTATACCTGCTTATGACATTGTTATCTCTCTCATCCAGTTTATATGCCTATTATGATGCTTTTACTTATTTATATGCTAAAAGTAACTAGACTCGCCAGACTTTATATGTGACCCATTTTGTTTCCTCTTCTCTCTCTTCCGTTTCCCACCAGGTTCTCAGGGTGGGAATACTGGGGCTTGATTTGGATTCTCTCTTCCATTCTGCTTGGAGCTGCTTTGATGTACCACTTGATTTCTTGTCTTCTCTTATATGACTATATTTTGAGGATTATGCTTTTTACCTATTTATGTACTCTGATGATTTTAAGTACAAGATATAAGCTTAATATTAATGTAATAAGGTTTTAGTACTTCAGATTATGATGTAACTGGGTTTCGAACCACTACGTTTTCTGTTTTAAATAAAGATTTGAATTCCATTGCTATTTTATATCTGTCTTGTAATATTTCTGTTTACCTATAACCCTTCACGAAACTTAATGCATTCTCTTAACGAGTGGCAGTAACGAACGTGGGGTGTCACACATGGTATCAGAGTTGAAGGTTACCAGATCGGATAAAAGATTTAGATTTAAAAAAAAAACGGTTTTTAAAAGAAAGCATTTTCAAAAGAAATTTCTATTTTAAAAAACATATTCCCCAAAGCCATATGTAATATCTTTCGATTCTCAGTTTGAATCCCTTTTTTCTTTTCTTTTCAGCATGTCTTAGGAACCTAATAGGGCATACATATGCCTGGTTGGTTCCGTAGGTATCTAAAGGCTACGACACCTGCCAGAGGCCAAGCAGACACCCCTCCCCCAGCCGCAACTATCGTTCCACCTCTTTCGCGGGCAGATAGTTTCTCTAAGATCTGCAAGGACTTCCGTGCTATTGGCAGAAAGCCATCCCGAGGAACTGAGAATTTCGTAGAAGCAAGGAATTGGCTTAAAGAGACGGAGGATTTTTTTTGGAATTTTCGAAGATGACGATCATAGGAAGATTCAGTTGGTCATTTGGCAGCTGAAAGATTAGGCTTCGTTCTAGTTGGATGTGACGCAAGCGGGACATCCAGTTGAGACATGGGATGATTTCCGTCAGAGGTTTGAAATGAAGTTTCTTTCTTAAGCCAAGCAAAGAATGAAAATGGAAAGGTTTTTGGCGCTTAAGCAAGGAAGCATGTATGTGAAAGAATATGTTAATAAATTTAATCAATTGGAGAGGCTTGGTTTGGAGCTAGTAAATACCCCACACAAGAAATCTTTGAGGTTAGCCAGAGGATTGAATGAACCCCTTCATGGGTTGGCTATGTCTCATATTCCAACGGGAGCAACTTATTAGAAACTCATTGATATGGAATTGATGCACGAAGAAGACAAAGGTGAAAAGAAAGAGGCTAAAGTTTAGGAAAAACAAAATAAGAGAGTGTGGTTCAAGAAAGAACAATAACAAGAGGGCGGAAAGTATGGCAATGCTCAAAGAAAAAAGAAATGTCATGGTTGCGGGAACGTGGGTCATTTGGTCAAAGACTGCAGAAAAAGGAAGAATGCTTGCTTCAATTGTGGTGAAGTCGGACACTATACTAGGGAGTGCCCAAAGAAGCAAGGACAGAGCAATAGGGCAGGACCTTCTGGAGGGCAGGTTCATGCTCTCGAGGCCAGTGTACTAAACAGAGGTATGAAAGTTTCCGTTGAAGGTTTGATTTCTCTTTTCGATCATCCAGTTAGGACTCTTTCTGATTCTAGCGCTTCTCAGTATTTTATAATTGTTTATGTAGTTGAGTCTCTGCACTTTAGTACTAGTATTGTTTCCGATCCCATTATTATCTCAAACCCCATCGGGGGCATGGCTCATCTGTTTATGATTTGTCGGGGTTTGAGGATATCTATTTTCGAGCGTCGAGTTTGAGCATGATGCATATGTACTTGGTTTTATGTGATATTGTCTGATTCTAGGGATGGGTTGGCTAGCCATGTATGGTGCCATTCTGGATTTTAGAGAGGATCGTTAGACTTCTGACTTGCCGTAGGAGGACTCTCGAGATTTCAGTGACCCAAGAGGGTCTATTATGCTTAGTTTCCTAGGATCACTTGATGCTTATGTCGATGATTAGCGATCTATACCTATAGTTTGTGAGTATCCAAATGTTTTCGAGGAGGTTAGGGACTTACCTCCGAGGCACGAGAGTGATTTCCGGATATACTTGGTAGATAATGCAAAGGCAGTCGCATTACTGTGCGCCACATGACTCTAAGGGAAAGAAGGGAGCTCAACAAGCAAGTAGGGGAGCAACTTGAAAAGGTATTTTCTAGGCGAAGCATATCAGAATGGGGTGCTCCAGTCATCTTTTCAACTAAGGCGTACAACTCGCTTGGCTTATGTATGGATATTCATGATGCTTTCCACATTTCTTATTTATGGAAGTGTCTGCGCGATACAACAGAGGTAGTTGAGCCAAACATGCTGAAGGAAGTAGAGGTAGAACGGGAGGCGACAATTAGATGAGTTCCTACCCGTATACTTGGATCAGAGGTTAAGATACTGTGCAACAATGAGGTTAAGTTAATAAAAGTGCAATGGGGAGAAGACAGCGAGGATGTGACTTGGGAGACTAGAGACAATAATCGCGCTTCATACCCTCTCCTTTTCGAGACTATGTTCTTAACTTCTTTTTCCGAGCTTTTATTCGTACTTTCTTTTGTCATTTGTGTGCATTCTATCGATCAAATCTTTGACCCTTAGGTAGAAATCTCATGGATGTAAACATGTGTTTGAGACATTTTATGTTTGATTGATGCAAGTGGATGCAAGTGTTTGCTAATGGTTGCTCATGGATGCATATACACACAAATTAGGCATTAGATCGGCTCAATCACTCTCAGGCTGGTGTGCATTTTTCTTATTTTAATGGATGAAAGTGGGTGTATCATCATATGAATGTTGCATTTGGACGAATGATTGTGCACACAAATGGAACTTACATGTTATAATACGATTATTTGCATACATGTTGGATTCATGGCACTAACATATTACATTAAGGAGGTCGACTGAATTAGTAGACAGCCTGATCTTTTGCATTAGCGTAGGGACATATACATACACCTTCGCATATGTTCATATAAGCATTAGAAGTCTTTAAGGACAATGGATGTCTGTGATTGATGGATGAGTAGCTGGATGTTGGATGTTAGGATATACATTTTTCTTAACTTAGAGATTTCGAGGACAAAATCCTTTGAGTAGGGGAGAATGTAACAACCCGTAACATATAACATGTTAAGATGATAAACTAAGGAATACTTAATTAAATATTGGGAATTAAGTAAAATGGACTGCACCACTGTGTTTGTCTCGGAATCCTAGTCAAAATAGACACCTGGTTTGCATAAAACAGACACCGTATGAAGAAGTTATTAAGGTTTGAAGTTTATGTATGAACAAGAGAAGTATATAGAAACATAACAATCAAAATATGTTAAAAATAATTCAAAATCGCAGAAAAAAAACGGGGGCGGGAAAATTCCTGCCCATTTGTGTTGACCCATGGTCGACCCCATCAACGGGGTGTCGACCCCTGGGTCGACACACCAAGAGGGGTCGACCCCCCTGCAGATCTGAGGCAGAATTCATTTTTCAGAATGTGGACTCCTTTCTTGACCAGACTCGTTGATTCTAGGCTATAAATAATACCCTATAACCATTGTTTTCTTCACACAAAAAACAATGGAGGACTAGATACTTCTTCTGCCTTGACTAAAATAGCTTGTTCTTCTTCTACAACAAGAGTTAGACAAATTCAAGGATCCGTGCTTCAATATCTGCAATTATTCTTCTGTCTCTTAGATCTGTTCTCTGTGAGTCTTCGTTATTTTTAGATAGAAATAATTAAAATGTAATCTTGACATGCCTATGAATTAGATCTAAGCCTGTGACTATTGGAATCATATTAGGTCTGCTATTATTTGTATATCTAATTCACTGATTAGATCACATCATGCCTGTTTATGATCATGACACTATGCATAATCAGTCCTATTATTATATGTTCATCCGATCTGTTCTTATATGCCTATTTATGTTCATCGGATCTATTCTTATATGCCTATTTCTGCTATCATATGTCCATTTCTGTTACTGTTGGTTTTATTCCTATTCTGTCCTTCTCTCTCTAATTTCCCTTTTATTTTTATCGCCAAGGCTACTTTCGACCCTAGGCCAATATCGCTGAAATATACATATGAACGAAATTGAGTTAAATTGAGAATGATTGGAAATGGTAATTTAGGGGCATAACTTGTACTTTGAATCACGATTGGAATCTAGGGGCATAAACAATATTTTGACATTGCACTAAAGAAAAATTGGGGCATGGTTTATGTGGTAAATTATAACTTGTGGTTTGGGACACATAAATCTGTAAGCTTAATTTAAGATTAAGCGAAACATGTTAATGGAACATTAATAATCTATGAAGCCTGTTTAATCCGTTAAAATTGGGGCATAACATGCATTGGGGAATTTGGGCATAAATTGAATAAAGTACATGAATATGGATTTGGACATAAATCAAATTGTGATTTATTTCTTAATTTGGGGCATACGATACATGATGAATACGACTTGGGAAAAAATGGCATGAAAACCTATAATGACATAGGAATAATTGGTAAATAATGGAAATGGCCAGATTTATAGTAATTAGAAACTGTAACCGCGCTTAGACACGAGGTTAGATTACACTTGTGGTGGAAGTTTGCCCGGAACCGACCGACATATCCAGCATCCACAAGTGGTAAATCTAATATGAGGGGTCTAAGTGCATAAACACGTGACGATGCTAAGATACGAGGTTAAGTCCGACTTGTGGAAGAAGTCTGCCCGGACCCAATTGACATATCCAACATCCACAAGTGGTAGACTTAATGTGGGAGGTCTAGCGCATTATAACCAAAAATGAATGTATGGTAATGAACTTGAATACTTAACCTGTTTGAATCCATATGGATTACATAAACATGTTAACTTGAGTGGGGGTTAAGTAAACCTGTTAAATCTGTAGGGGTTATACGAACCTGTTAAATTTGTGGGGTTGAGTAAACCTATTAAATCTGTGGGGTTAAGTAAACCTATTAAATCTGTGGGGGTTATACGAACCTGTTAATATAGAAAACTTAACCTGGTAAATCTGTAGGAGTTATATGGACCTGTTAACTTGTAAGGTTTAACCCGTAAATCTGTAGGAGGTTATGTGAATCTGCTAAATCTGTTAGGCCTAACCTGTCAAAATCCTAGTTAATTAGGGACATAAGATCTGTAAAGGTTGGCTTGTGTCATTTGTTGTGTGGGACCCATATTAGTCAGTAACCCATTCTGGTATTAAAAGGGGACTCCGCACTAGGTAGGGGTCAGGGACGCTTACTGAGCTGTTTGTAGTAGGTTCATTTGGGAAGAGGTGTGTACTGGCACGTTCTAATGGACTCATGTGCATGCATGAGTATGGTCTGCACTGGGAAAATAAGCCACTGTAGCCCCCATTAAATAGGTCTATGTCCTTCTGTAGGTTGCCGCTTTAGGAAGTAATACACCCTACTGTGGGGACGACACAGGGTATTTACGGGATAGGGAGCCGATCGACTAGGGGGTACTAATTAGGGTACATTTAGTCTTGTCTGTTTCTGTGGGGTACCTGTATTTTTGTTTGGGCTAACACCCGTTATTTCCGTTGAGGTACCAGTTAATTCTGTTTGGGGTAAAACCCGCTACTAGAGTACAATTAGCATTAACATTTTATTTCTGTTGGGATCATCTTGTTTCTGTTAAGTAATTATGGAGTATGCAATCCTGTTACGTATCTGTTATACTAGTATTGGTGCAGAGAAAAGTATTAGAGAAGTGTAACCTATTTTGTTTAGTTTATTCTGCTTATCTTGCTCATTCTATTATACCTGTCTTATGACTTTGTTATCTCTCTCATCCAGTTTATATGCATGTCATGATGCTTTTACTTATTTATATGCTAAAAGTAACTGGACTCGCTAGACTTTATGTTTGACCCATTTTGTTTCCTCATCTCTCTCTTCGGTTCCCCCCCAAGGTTCTCAGGGTGGGAATACTCAGGCATGATTTGGATTCTCTCTTCCATTCTGCTTGGAGCTGCTTTGATGTACCGCTTGATTTCTTGTCTTCTCTGATATGGCTATATTTTGGAGATTATGCTTTTTACCTAATTCTGTACTCTGATGATTTTAAGTACAAGACAGAAGATTTATATTAATGTATTGAGGTTTCAGTACTTCAGAATTATGATATAACAGGGTTTTGAACCATTATGTTTTCTGTTTTAAATAAATATTTAAATTCCTCTACTATTTTATATCTGTCTTGTAATATTTCTGTTTCTGTTTACCTATAACGCTTTATGAAACTTAATGCATTCTCTTAATGAGTGACATTAACGGACATGGGGTGTCACAAAAATTGCCCAACATGGCCATGGCAGCAGGTCAAACAAATTAGGTTTTTAAATGTAAGGCAACAATGTACAAAGGAGTATGCAAAAGTGCAAGCATGGGTATGCACAAGAATATAGTGCAGTAACAAAACAGTGGATAGAACAATGCAAACATTTACACAAGCCCAGTGAAGTGCAATGGCAAGTAAAAGAGCAAAGCCGGTGGCATGATAACCAAAAGCGCACACACACATACTCACACACACACACACACATGTGTGTGTGTGTGTGTGTGTGTGTGTGTTTGTGTGTGTGTGTGTGCACATCTAAAACCAAGTGACACAATGATGCAAGAATAATGACAGACTTACTTGTCCAAGATGCAAGCGACAAGGGAATAAATACAAGTAGTTGTGGAGTACATCATGCAAGGATATATATGGAAACTGGTCAAACATAGTCCAAGAGAAGAATTAAGTCACAGTGGAGCATCAACATACATAAATATACACAATTGTGTGTGTATATACATATACATGTGATTAAAGTGATATGCAATCATTAAACATTTCAAAAATTCTACAAAACACAAGATGTGTATAAAGCTCAAGTGAAAAAAATTATAGTGTGCACTGCACACATATACACACACATTTGTGTGTGTATATACACGTGCATTCTTTCATAAATAGTATCATGAACATGTAGAAATGACAGTAAACAAGTGCATGGTGCATGAATAAAATGTCCATACAAATAAGGTGAGAAATCTCTCGAACAACATGCAAGAATAAGGAGCATAATTGGTTTCTAAATTAATGCAATTTCCATTATGGAAAAAATTATTTCTTCAAGTACATCGTGTGCCTAAAATATGAAAAGATACACTTGCAGTAATTTATCAACGTGATTAAGGACGTATTCTTGGCAAGTTATAATTCAGTCACGTGAAATCAACATTTCCGGAAATTGATTGAGTACACATGGGAAGTCTTATTTTGAGCATGTGGTGAAATATTAAATCGAAGGAATCAGTCCAGAAGTCTAGTCAATAATCACGCATAACACAGACCAAATCAATTATGTGAAATCAAAGAAGCACAATGGTTTCATATACCCTATAAATACACACCTATTTCATCATAGGCAAAGCATCGAAAATTCAAGCATTAAATCAAAGAAATGAAATTAAGAGAACTCACAAGAATTCAGATATTTTTTCAATTGAAAAGCCGAATTGTATGACCATGAGCATTGAGTAATCAAGCATCAGAGAACAAATTTCAAAAGCAATATTGAAGTCATGATTTAGGGCAGAGAACACAAAACTCTAATTCGATTTAAATCAGTCACAATTGAAGAAGAGGAAGCCGGTCCTTTTTAAGTGATAAAGAAATAAGGGGAGGCTGACATTTTAATTTATATAAAGGGGTTTTGAGTTGTTTTTATTTTTAATGTTTTTAATTTTTTACAAAACATAATACAGTTTTCTAGTTTCCTCTAAACTAGGGTTTACGAGTTACGGGTTTGTAATTCGGAGAAAATCTGATCTTGGGGATAAAGATTAGTCTAGGGTTTTGAGCTTAGGATTAGAGTAGTAGCAGGTTTTGTGAGTTTATAGGGTTTTATAAGCGGGAATTTGTTTTAATACCTAGTAAAAATCTTAGGAATGTAGCAGTTGACAAGGGTTTGCTGAAGCTGGGTAAAATCTGTATCATTTAATTTATGCATCTATTTTCTCTGTTGAAATATGTGCTGTGATATTTTTAATATCTTGTAAAACTCAAACAAACCCTATTTACCCCCTCTCTATAGTTAATCTAGATCCTACACTCCTAGCCTTCCAAATTGAGTAAATAATTTTTTTCCAAATTGAGTAAATAAATTTTTTCAGAACATAAGAAAATCTCCTAGATCCCCCATCTCCATGTATCACTTATGCCAAACTTTTCCATCACATTTCTCCATAATTTCTTCACCGCCATGCATTCGAAGAAAAGATAAGCAAGCTTTCAGGATACTAGTAGTAGAAAACACATTAAGTATCTGCCAAAAAGCCTCTACTAGGAAGTTTGGTTTTGGGGAGCATAACATTATTTAAGACCTTCTGAAGGCACAAATCTCTTTAGCTATATTGCCCGTTGAATAGATGTATTTATGACACCTATAGTTTTGCATTTCTTTAACCCCATTCAAAGCTTAGAAAAAATTCTTAATATTGAAACTCTCACTTAAAAACTTCTAAAGACTATAAACAAGAGCATTAAGGTTGAAATGCATGGAATTTGTAGTGCTCCACAACTGAGTAATATTTTTATTTGAAGATGTAGGAAGGCAGAATCAGTTGTCTTAAAGCAGACAAGCTACTACAGCTTTGCCGTGTATACCAGATTGTAACTTCTCTTCATAAGTAATTTTATTATCAAGAATAGCCCCATATTCAGTCAACGGGTCCTCCCAAAATAAAATCTTATCAAAAGAATTTGAACTGAACTTGGAGTAATGGAGAATAACTTCCCTTAATTTAAGTATATTTTTCCATGTCCAGCTCAAATTTTGATACCTAATCATAGTCCGTAAATTTTGTCCTTTGAAAACACTTTTAAATGACCAAATAACCTAAAGACTCTCCTTATTATACAGAGTATTGTCAATATGTTTGACAAATGCTACCCTATTCCACATACAAGTGTTAAAGATGCCAAGACCATGCTTTTTGATAGGTTTTTCAATATAACCAAAGGAAATAAGAGCTAGGAACTTAACATGTATGTTTCCGTTCCACAATAATTTCATAAGCGTAGTTCTTATGATATGTAGTAATTTTTAGGGCAAACTGAAAGTACGAGCCTAATAAATATGCATAGAGATTACAACTGATTTAATCAAAATGATTCAACTAGCATGACTCAACATTTTATTAGCCCAACACTCCATTTTAGATGTTATTTTCGCAAAAAGATGGTGGCATTAAGCTGTGGTGATACAAGATGTTGCCAGAGGCAACCCAAGAGAAGATAAGGTAGTATCATTGCATCTCAAACTGGTAATATTGTGTATGAAGGAAATAGTCTCACGGTTCTCGCTAGAAGTCATTAATTTTATATTTCTATATTAATTTGAGGACCGGTCATTTCATGAAATTTTTCCAAGGTTCTCAAAATGTATGCAAAGTAATAGGGTTAGGTTTACAGAACAAAGGAAAGTTAGTTGAGGGTCTTTACATTTATGGTGCAGAGTAAAAAAAATTACTAACAAATTCATCAAGCATCCTATACAATAATTCCATGATAGTTATAGATAAATAGGCAAAAATAGTATCACCTACTTCAATCCCCTATTTGCTGACAAAAAAACTTATAATGAGCCATTAATGTTAATAGAAAAGTATGTACATGACATACATGCATCAATCTATGTGGTGAAGCATCTAGGAAGTTCATGTAGCTTAAACCTCTAATGATAAAGTCCCATTGAAGAGGACATACAAAGTCCCATTGTCTAGAATATTTCTTTTTGGTAGGAAGGCAGAAGGCATGCACAACATTGGCATTTTTAGATATGGGCATTAAGAAAATGGTTGTGTAATTAAAAGAATCCATCATGCTGCCTTTCTTAAAAAAATAAGATGGGTTTAGTCACATCATGCCCAATAATATCGCAGCAAAGCATGAAATATAGCATTGAAACCATCAGATCCCCCATTGGATTGATTATTTAAATAAAAAACTGTCTCTTTAATTGCACTTTCAGAAATTAAGGTGCTCAACATATCAGCTTGTTCTTGGTTGAGTTTCGGCAGAAGCATAGGATAAATATCCTTAATAACGGTGGAAAAATTTGATGCTTGCCAAATAATTCAGAAAAGTACTTTATGAAGGCATTTTGAACTCCTAACCAAGTGGCTTGAACTTTTCCAAGATTGTCAATTGTAGAGATCAAGTTTTCTTTAGTTTGTTTGGCTTTAAGCACAACATGGAAATAGGTAGTATTTCTATCACCATCATCGTTCTATTTCAATCTTGTTTTTTGTTTATTCATCAAAAACTGAAGGTAAAGAGAATCTTTGTATTTTTGGGTGTACATAATCTCAAGGCTAGCCAGAGTAGGTTGTCAGCTTGATCTAGCATTATTCTTTTGGTCTGAACTAACAAACCTTTCCACTGTTCAAACTGCCTACACTCCTAACAAACTTGTTTCTGGCCCAAATTATAAGAATTTTTTACATATCTTTGAGGTTTTTGTGGAATATAATCATGGGGTTACCAAAGCAAGGTTTACTCCGTTCCTTTTC
This sequence comes from Allium sativum, assembly GCA_030737875.1. Taxonomy (NCBI): domain Eukaryota; kingdom Viridiplantae; phylum Streptophyta; class Magnoliopsida; order Asparagales; family Amaryllidaceae; genus Allium; species Allium sativum. The sequence continues at coordinate 685,547,368 of CM060918.1, read as the reverse complement.
AGCAGTGCCATAAAGCCAGGCTCTCTAGTCTAGGCATTAAAGAATTTAAACTTAGGCCTTCTAAGAATATCATTAGCACCTAATTGAAGTATCTGGAGGGAATGATCAGATAACAGAGGGACCAGTAAGGTATTCATTATAAAAGACCATTTTTTTAAAGTAGAGACATTTCAAAATGTATGATCTATTTTGGAGAAAATTCTTATGCCATCTTTCTTTTTGTCAAGTGAAAGCAACACCTTTACTGTTGATGTCAAGCAAGTCAGAGTCATACATAGCTAAATTTAACGGCCTAATTTCATTGAAAGAAACTAGGTTTCCACCAACTCTATCAGCTATTTTCAAGGAGGGGGGAGGGGGTTAATGTCCCCACACACTATCCAAGGGTGAGTACACTGCCTAATAGCAGGTAACAATTGAAATATAGAGCTTCTAGCATTAGCAGAATTATGTTGCATAAATGATAGTGAAATAATATGAAATGCCAGAAGGGATGTGAATGTTATGGCAGTGTACGTGTTAACTAGAGGAAATTATCATAGTGAAGTTATATGTGTTAGGATCAAATAAAAGAAAATTTTTACCATAACTAGCAACTTAAAGGTTATGCAGAAAATCCCAATTGGAATTTATGTGCCTGGCAGCTCTAGAGGTAAGTAAGGCATTAAGTTTAGTCTCCAAGATAACTATGGCACTGAGATTAAATTCTCTGATTAAGTTCTTTTATTGGTTTATCTTTGTGTCTTGGTGAGCACCCCTAATATTCCATACACAAAGGTTTTACATCGTTGAGTATACTCTGTAACTTTGTTCACCAAAATTGTCATAGACCTAGTTATGGTCTGAGAGGCTTTATTGCTAGCAAGAGCACCTTTAGTAAGAGGATATTCTAATGCCACTGGCTTGCTTGCTTTTTTGATTTGGAAGTGCTGCTAAGTTTGGGGATAGTTTGACTTGTGGCCGTGTATAATTTAGATTATATAGCATCTTTTAGGCTAAGGGAGGTGTTTGATTTTCATAAGGTTGAAGCTTGGAGCATACTCCCTTTCTTTTAGTGAAGTAAGTGTCACATTAGATTAGCACGATCAGGGGGATTGTTACCTGTGGATTGTTGCTTAGTTAAGGCACTAGCCACACTTGTATCGATTCCAATAGAATGGTGTTCCCCGCTATAGCCAATATCTACTTTCTCAGAAGCATTACTTACTTTACTTATTTCTTGCATAACTTGAAAAATCGTATTTAAGCTACCTGTCTCATGCACAATAAATTTACTAGCTTTCTCAAGATGCTCAAGAGAATCACCACTTGAGAATTATTCATTAACAACTACTACAATGTCATTCATCTTCCCACTGCTATCTCCATTAAAAGATTCAGAGTTACAACCAAACAAGTTCATCTCTTGTGATTTACCAACAGTTCCAAACTCCATAACATATTCTTGTTTATCACCTAATTTTCCATTGCTACCAAAGTCCATTTTGTCTCTTTATTTGAGTTTGACAGCTCTATTCTCTTCATAGCCAAGTGTTACCAGGTTGGGAGTTTTAGTGTATTCATTAGTAGCATAATTATGTAACAAATCAAAGGTGTTTAGAGTTACAAATGGATGTAGATAACTAACATTTTCAATGTTGAGGACATTGATGACATCCTCCCCACATTTGGAAGCATCAGTAAAGTTGTTCACTTTAGTTTCACCTTCTTCTAACTGATGTTTTCCCTGATTCACTGTTTCATTCTAAACTATATCCTTAAAAAAACTACTGGTCCATTCCCCTACTGCTACATCTCTCCTCTTGAATTTAGAGGAGTTGTATGTGATACTTTTTTTGTTACGACCCACCTTTTACCAATTTTGCACCTTGTTGACTATATCCTTTTTAGCATGAATGACTTCCATCCCTTTGTTGGGAACCCTTGACATATCCTTAGCTGGGATAAATGGTTTCTCTTTGTCTTTATGTAGCAGATCATGTTTGACTATGATTTTTTTACCTACTTCAAAAGCTTGGCTACTTTTTCCTTTTTCATAGTTTTCATTTGAATGTCTAAATACTTTACACATGGTGCAAACATCAGGCTTGCATAGGTAGGTAACTCTATTTTTTGGGGTACCACCATCCACCAAGTTGACTAAAAATTCATGTTCAACCACTTTGTCCTGTTTGACTTCAATCAAGCATTTAGCATACTCAAGCCTTTCTATTCTTTTAGTCATTTCATCAAGACACAATGTAGTTCAAATCATTATTCGTGAAAAAGGGTTTCATGTCAATGGGAATGTACTTCCCAGCATTTCTAGGTTTATGCTTGAATAAAGAAGTCCATTCCCGTTGACCATTAGCAGTAGACAAGATAACAGAAGAAGTTAGAGAGGATAGGGGAACCGAAAAACCGTCAGGTGGGTCAGGAGGAGCTGGCGGCGGTATGGGATGAGGAGATAGAGCAACTGGTTGGTGGCTCGAGGAGGTAAGAGGAAAAATAGGAGAAGAGGCAATGGCTGTCATTAACAGTCTCATTTTTAATTAAATAATTGAAAATACCTGTTTAATGTTTACTAATTATTAATTGATTATTAATATTCAATTATTAAGATGTAGTATCTATAAAATTAATTCATAATAATTGATCATTTATAATGACTAACTGATTATTAATAATTGCATCATAATAAAGACTAGTATTTAATAATTAAAAATAAATTTGATAATTATGATGTGATATAATTAATTTTATTAATTAATAATAACTAGTAAAAGTTTTTTTTAATTAGTTCACTTTATTTCTAATAAAAGACACTACAGAAGACAGGTTATCATACTAACGGTTACAATTAAAAAGGTAAGGAAACGGTAAATACAAGTAACTATAAAAAAAATAAGGTAAAAAAGATCCATCCCACACTGCGACCTCCATCACACTTTCCCAAGCCAATACTTCCCTTGATATATGCAATAGTCATCTTCATGGAAATGCATTAGCATTTCTTATCTCCATTCCATGGTCCAAAAGCATCTCATTAATCCAAGCTAAAATGAAACAGCATGCGGCCCTTACCCAGATATTAATGGCACCTAAACCCAACAATAAACCCTAGATGATATCCCAAAATATGATCAATTCCAATCACTAGTCTTGGTTGATGATTCATAAACTACTATGAATCAATCATAATATTAGAATGGATAGTTTGAGCTATAGATTTCAGAAATTGTAAAAAATCGAAGTGCAACCATCTAACAGTAAGAGAACATATGCATTATTATGTTAATTGAGACAGGTCATTCCTTGATCAAATCGATCCAAGTATTGAAACTAAGTTGAGGATTCTAAAATACTTGAACTATGAGATAACAAGAGACCATTGTAATCCTTAATCAGCTGCTCATGAACATTCAAACCAACAAACAGCTGTTAAATCAAATCAATATACAATTACAGTCTTTCAATCTCATAAAAGGGTTCAGATGAGGTTGATTAACTTGCAATATATTGATTAAAATTGATGTAGATAATGAAACAGAGGACCACATTAACACAGAAATATGGAATAAACATATCTTATCCTAAGGCACCAGTATCCTATTTCATCTATAATATGGATGAGTACATGTATAGGAAACCAACATTAATATCGATAGTCCCATATTCACTTTATGGATTCATCACGTAGAAGGTTATTAGGACCACCATGAACAATCTGAAGATAGTATCATGAAGAAGACAACTGCTTCATTAAAAACCAATATACTAGATCTCTTATGAAACTAAAAACAAAACTTCAAATAGGCATATTGTACTCTGTGGACGACTAATCAACTTAAACAAAAACTGAACGAAAATCTCAATACTTATATTCCATTAACCTAAGACCAAAACCAAAATAATCTTACCAATACAAAATTGGTTTGGTGTAGCTCAACAATGGAAGATCGGTTGGATAATTTGGAACTGAAGCTATTCAGTTGCGCCGACCATGCTGAATCCCAAATTAACGATGGCTTGATAATCCATTATCAAGCAAATCAGATCCATAAAGATTCGATAGATAGAGATCAAACCATTTTATAGATCTCAAGATGAATTAATAGATCTGGCGTTTTGATGAAATTAGGGTAAGAAGGTGAAGTAAGATTTTAGCTTCGAAATTCGTTGAAGGTTGATAAAAATCGCAAAGCGATTTGTTTCAGCAGAAAATAGGATAGAATTAAGGATGGAAATTGAAATGGGTTGAGGACTCACACATAGCGAAGGCAAGCAGAAAAATTCTGCCTGTTGCCATTAACAAGTCCCCAATAACTAGCAAAAGATTAATGATTAATAGTTTCTAATTAGTAATAGTGAACGATAGTTAAAAAAATATTTAATTTTAATTAATAAATAATAAATAATACTTAATAAGAAAATAATTAGTTATTTACAGTTATTAAACCAGGGCTAATGCTCATTTTACACATAATAACAAATGAATCAATTTAATTTTTAATATCAAGTAGTTGCTATTAAATGTTTAATAAATTTATGTACTTTAAATAACGATGGTTTTCTTCCAGTTTTAATAAACATATTTTGATCTGTTGTTTATTTTAGGCAGTTGGGATAAGAATCTATAACTAATTTTGTAACACCCCACACTTTTCCGAGCCCTAATTTCGACAAAAAATGGAACTCAAACCCATCAAAGCACGGAGAGTATAAATCTGGTACTTGCAATTAATGAGCATGGGCACACTAAATTTAAATAAAACAACTCACAGTAGAAACGAAATAAGATAATAAATACTGATTATGGCGACAACCTCAAGGCATATCACCAAATTGATATCCAGCATGAGAGAACAACAACCGAAACCAAACTTGAACACTTGCTAAGACGTGTCTTCCCCAAGATAAATCAGAGATTTGTTATGAGGAGGAGGGTCAAAATAACAAGTCCGGGTGAGTAGAAAAATGTATAACACTATCTGCAATACACAAATGCACCCCGTTTGGTAAAAATCGAAACATATGTCAAAATAGGCTAGTAGTTCTAAACTAACCCCTTTAGAATTTATGCACGACGACTAACCGCAAAATCCAAGATATTATTCCGCACCTAGCAGCATCGTAATACTGAGATAGAAAGTTTATGAATAAGTATGAAGCCTTATAACTACCTTTTAACTAAATCAAGAGGCGGGCAATTAACTTCTAACTACCACGCAAAGAAGGTCTTAGCATATATAAATTACAATTACTTAATATCCATGGAAGAACTTTTGGTCATTTAATACCTTATACGATGGTTTAATCTACCATATATAAATTAAAGGACACTATCTACTAAGTCCTAATAATCCAAGACTTTCGTCATTCACGCATATAACCATGCCCCACTTAAGAAGAGAGATAGTAAGCAGATACTTATTGCCTACATGATAGGTATGCGACGTTTCTCCATTTGTGACCTTCCCCCGGTGGACCCCCTTGTTACTATCTAGCTTGCCTTATTGGATAATTCCCTTAATCACTTAATGCTTCTCGCAGGATAGGCAGACCTTTGGTACCTCCGGACGGTCATTTAATACCATTGCCATGACGTACCTGTAACCCAATCACTTACTACCTAAAGGAAGAGGAATAACGTGGGGATTTCCAATTTAGTACCTAGTAGCCATTAAATGGGGAGGCGAGCTACGTGATCACTTAATACCCGTTAAAGGGTGAGTCTAACTACTTAAGAACTTTACCCCGAAACAGGCTACGTTGTAATTATTTCCTTTCCAAGGTTTCTCCTTTTAGGATGGGAGACATGAACCTCACTCTTGAGATAACCCTTTTTTTGGGAAATAACCCTCTTCACCCAGTCACCTATCATTATGCAATTAACTATCGTCACGGGTTCCTATGGTTAATGATATCTCACATCAGTTGAATAAATGTTTGACTACTGGAAAGTGCAGACTTCTGTCGAATAATGCAACTGGCCTCGCATCATTAACTTATTAAGTCCAGTTCCTATTTCAAATTATAATAATGCTAGATTAACTAGAAATAAATAAGAAAAACCTATAAATTACTATCCTAGAATGTTTATTTATCAATTTCTTTATTGGACTTAGCATTTACTATGCCAACCAATCCCCATTAATTTGCCTTTTTACTATTATTAATTAGGGTTCCCGCTATTTATGACTCTAACAGTCATATTTTCCTAAGGCACTAATTAACCCATTAAATGACATTTATTACCATTAATTCGAATTAATGTCATTTTATGAACCTAACGGTCATATTTTCTAAAGCATTAAATGTCCCTTTTATTTCAGTCCCATTTTAATTCTACTCTCTATATATTGTAGCTCTAGTTATTAATATATTTTTACTTCCACTTATTTAATGTTCATGTATTCATATATACATATATATATATATTAAATTCTCTATTTGGAGTTACATTTCCTATTCCTAATATATTTCAAATTGTAACCATTTGGCATGTTTGTCCAATTCAATTTATTTTCCAAATTAAAGATGGTTACAACATTCCTTATTTTGTTATGACGTTATTTATAGAAAATCAATTACATTTATTGCTATAACGGTCATTATACATATTTTCATTTATTGTGGATTATCTTACCATTTAAATTTCCATAAAAACAGAAACTTATTCAAACATTCAACAATAACGAATATTTATTACAATTATATATTTGTGTTATTTAAGTAGATTTGGATGGATATGAATATATATATATATATATATATATATTATTCAAGCGCATTTAATGTAGTTACTATATTTTATTTTAAAATTATTAACCATTTATATGTTGGTCTAAACGAACGAGCAAAGAAAACCTTTTTATGCTTAATATTGTTTAAGATTTTAAATCTTATGAAAAGGTTAATAACTGTAGTTATTGTAAAATTTCCCAAAGTAACTAAAAAGAAGATATAAACATATTTCAAATCATAGGAAATAAGAAATATATGTTTTCGAATGGTTGTTATAAACTACGTACAAAACATATGTAAATTTACACATCCTTTCTATTAGTTTTGTACATATTCCTTGCCGATTTGAAATAATGTTCTTTTTTATTAAAAGGAACAAAAAGGGAATTTCTACAATATCCAAGTAAATCCCCAACAATATCAAACGTAAAAGGTATATATTTTAATCTAAATTTACATAAATATCAAATCAACAACAAACCTAAGGATTTGGAATAAAACTATAATTTTGACAATGGTTTTGGGACTAATTTCCAGACCCAATGTGTATACAATAACCAAGATAATTCTATGAACAAATTGTAGGTAATATAATGTAATAAAAAAGGCCTATAAAGTCAATATTCAAACCAGAACCTATTATTTCAGATTTGACAAAAACAATAAATAAATCTGATAAACCATGAGATCTATTACAAATGAAATAAATAAGTTATTATAAATGATGTATATAATTTTCCCACTTACCTGAAGCTATCCAAATCTGACTCTGAATAAACCTTTAGGCCTACAATTCTCAAATTCTTATAGATCTGCATTTATTCTAAAAAGGGGATTCTTCCAGATTTGTAGATTTGCAAGAAAATAAGAAAGAGGGAGGAAATTTGAATTGGAAAAAGCCTAATCGCAGCACCATCTCCTTTGCACACAAATATGATTCTAATCTTCCTCAATCTATATCTGTTTTGAATATATATATTTAAATTTGATTTAGAAGATGTTTAGAAGAAGAGGGAAATGATAGAGCTTCGTTACTGCCTTCAGAATTATGTGCAAAAGGATAGGGTCTAACCCTTTATTTATATGTGTTAGAATGGCCCTAAATAGTTGGATTTTTTTTATTAATATCCATCTAAATATTTCTATAATTTATAGTACAAAACCCTAGCCGCTACAACATCTGGACCGACCCAGGTTGGACCAGCGGTCAACCGCTTGGGTCGGCCTAATTGTGGTTCGTGCGTGGGTTATAGTAATTAATCATCACCGTATATATTTTATTCTAGTTTATTTATATTTTGTCCTTTTTTGTGTTTCTTCCGTAACTTTTTCAAACGGACTGTTACACCCCACCTCCGTTAAGGTCACTCAAAAAAGGAGTGCCTTAAATTTAGTGGAGCGTTTTAGGTAAAAGATGTAGATAAATTACAAGACAGACAAATAAAGCAGTGGAAAATAAAGTCATTTTATAAACAATGTGGTTCAGTCAAGCTTTTACAACACTTGTCTCAATCATACTTAAAAGTAATACATAGAAATTCTGTCTTGATTCAAAAACTTCCAAGTATAAAAGAAGCATAAAAATAACAATGAAATTCCCAAATAAAGCATGAACCAACCATAGCAGTGGAAGAGAGAGTCCAAAGCAATACATCGACTATCTTCGAGCTTGGAAAAAAAACTGAGCTAAGTGGTAACATTTCCTCCCTGTGAACCTAGGGAGAGGGGGGAACGGAATAAAAGAGGCGAAACAAACTAGGTCAGACATAAGTCTGGTAAGTCCTGTGACTTTCAGCATGAAAATAGGCAAAAGCATCATGACATGAATAAACTGAATATAAGACAATACCGTGGTAATAAGGATAACAAGATAACATACGATTAGCCATGATAAGGCGAGATAAACTGAATGCGCTTCTACTCTTTCTCTACTTCGCTACTACCTTGTTATTCTGATTTTTATATCTCTGCACTGCCTAACTAGTGACCCAACTAGTAATTTGTGTAAAATGATAATATTACAACGTGATCCCAATCCCTGCAATTATGGTAGCCTTCAGGTGTACACCAAGTATGAGGGTCTGACCTCAATCAGCCTAATTGCCATGAAGATGTAAGATGTACCCTTACTACCCTATCGTTTGGCTCCCTACTAGTATTAATGTTCCATGTGTCTGTGTCAATCGGCCCTCTCTTGCGTGTAGATACCCTGTGCTGGTCCCACCATATCAATCCTAATGATAGCGACCCGACACGATTCAAGATGCACAGTGTATAACTACTGGTACCCAGTGCCTACTTTTTCCCACTTCGGAGTACGTGCACGCCCGTAAACTGTCGGAACCTACACTGATGTACCCCTTGCCGCTATTTTGACCGCTTATAATCAGCCCAGTAATTGTGCTCCACCCTGCCTAGTTTTAGGGTACCTTGATACATCCATGTTGGTTACTGCTGAATTTGGTCCCCGTTACTAGGGTTTCTTACCGGTTAAGTTTGTGGGCCTATATTTACTAATATTACCCACCAACCCAATATATACTTAACACTCCCACTAATTCAAATATGTTTACTTAATGGTTAAGTTTGTGGGCCTATATTTACTAATATTATCCATCAACCCGATATGTACTTAACCCTTCCACGCATTATATCATATTGGTTAAGTGTTGTCCATCCATGTCAACTTAACCCACCCGCTCATCATGCCATGTTGGTTAAGTGTTTCTTATTAACCCTTCCCACTCGTCATGTTGGATTGGTTAAGTGTTTCCTATTAACTTAACCCCGTTCAATCATCATGTTATATTGGTTAAGTATTTCCCATTTACTTAACCCCATTCGTTCATTAGGTTACATTGATTAAGTGTATCTTATTAACTTAACCCCATACGTTCATCATGCTATATTGGTTAAGTGTCATCAATCAATTCAAGTTAACTTAACCCACCCACTTGTCGTGTTACATTGGTTAAGTGTTGCCTTCTTGTGTTAACTTAACCCTTCCACGCATCCTGTTATATTGGTTAAGTGTTGCTCTCTTGTTTTAACTTAACCCTACCCATTCTGTAACGACACGGATTTTGCCCGACCTTAATCGATCACAAAATCGACCAAGACTGTTCAAAACTCGCATACGTTAACTTTGGGAATACAAAACATTAGAACAATAACAGCAGACTTTTATTACATTACAATAATATAACATCAGAGTACAAAATATCAGAGTACAAATAAAGTAAACTACAGCGGAAGATAAATTACAACAGATTTAATACATTAAACAGCGGAAGACTTCTAAGCTCTGGACACAGCTTTAGGCTTCGATCCAGGATCCTGCTAAAGAGAGAGATATCTGCAAAAAGCTACTCGACTGCCCGTGTGGAAAAGAGGGCACCCGAGTTTGCAAAGTGAAACAAACTACGAGTCAGTCATGGGACTGGTGTGAGAATTCTTAACTAGTTTAACTAATAGTAATAAGGCAAATCCAAGGACCACGCCGCTAACGCGGAACGGGTTTACTCCAATGGATTGTCGGTGCATAAACTAAAGTAAATCGAGAAATAACGCAATGTCTTTTTGGAAAAATGAAACCATTATCCCGTTTTTGACTCATACCGGGGTGTGAGGCTCGCGAAGTCACGATATACACAAAGCTATGCCTAAATAGACTATGCTTTGATCATCAACCACAAGGCCCTGCTTTTCAACAAAAGCCTTGATCAATGCATCTTAGCATGCCACATTGTCAGTCCATACTATACCATTGATTTCTGCCAATATATAACCTCTAAGCTCATATGTCTCAGAGAAGGGTGTTAACCACCAAACAGATATATATTAAGAGAGATCAACGAATGTAGTATAAGGGACTACAACGTCAGACATACATTCCATTTATAAACTTATGCCCTGGGTCTGGGCGAAAGTCAAATCCGTGCAATCAACACTACGTCCGGACGACTACTACTGTCGCCCCTTCAAGGTAGCTACTCCCATCATGGGTCTCAATAGCAACACACCCATTCGATGTGAAGATCGTCGGTCTTCAATCACCGTCTTCAACTCTTCGAACGTCGTATCATTATTTGGAATGAGAGTAAACTCGGACTTTCCAAATAATTCTCGCATATATAAATTTGCAAACCATTCTATATCGTTATTTATTCTTTTATAAATATAAATATCGTCCATCCATTTCATGTATATATATATATCGTCCATTCATTTCATAAATATCGTCCATTCATTTCATGCGTATAAATATTGTCCATTCATTTCATGCATATAAATATATCGTCCATTCATTTCATGCATTTCATATGCGACTTCATGCTTTTTAAAACATGTTAAATTTTCATATGCGGTTCATGCTTCTAAATCATGTTTCATTTCATATTTTTATATTTTTATTCGCATGTGAAATGTAAATAAAAATCCCCTTCTTATTTTCATCTTTTTATTTACATGTGAAAAGTAAATAAAAGTTTCATTCTTATTTTTATCTTTTATTTACATGCGAAATGTAAATAAAAGTTTCATTCTTATTTTTATCTTTTATTTACATGCGAAATGTAAATAAAAGTTTCATTCTTATTTTCATTCTTTTATTTACATATGAAATGTAAATAAAAGTTTCATTACTTTTATTTATATAAAATATATAAATAATATAACCATTTCATGTTTTCATTCATTTATTCATTTATAACATGAAAATATTCATTGCTTTATGGTTCATTTTCCATTTTCGATCACTTTCTTAATTCAGTGATCTTAACTACTTAATTCCTTTTCAATCAAATTAAAGATTTAATTAAAATTTTATTTAGTTTTAATCTTCCAAAGTCATTACTAAATGATTATTCAATTTCTAGGGAATTAGTTCTATCATAAATTCGGGTTAAAGAATAAATGTTATTTAAAACATAATTCACGATAAACCCAAATTTAGATTTCATAAATTTCCCATTTAATATATATAATTAGACATCATTTATTTCAGAGTATTTCATTTAATCTTAAATAAAATGTTAATCATCCGATTTCCTTTATAAAATGTATAACATAATTTATACGGGTTAAAATGGAGTTACTATTTTTAAAATGGACCGAATAGCCCAATTCATTTTCCTTATCCATTTATTATGTTTATCTTTACATTTTATTATTTAATAGCGGGCCAGACCTCTCACATTAGGCCTACAACATGTGGATGCTGGATATGCCGGTTGGTTCCGGGCAGACTTCTACCACAGGTTGGGCTTAACCTCGTGTCTTGACCCAATTCGTATTTGCGCACTTGGACCTCTCACATTAGGCCCAACATTTATGGCTGCTGGATGTGCCGGTTGGTTCCGGGCAGACTTCCGCCATAAATGTGACCTAACCTCGTGTCCAGGTATAATTAATAATTATAATTCTAATTATCTCTTAAAAGTATTATTTTAAAATATTTCATATTTTAGAATATCTAATTTCTAAAATATCATTCATTCTTTTACATATCCTTTCATTTCAATAAACATTAATCTTTCCATATTAATATCATAAAACTATTCCCAAAATGTTTCAATTGTAATATCAAAACTTACCATTTTGATATTAAATGAAATCTTCCTCAATTAATCCATTTATGTTAAATTTTAAAATCAAATCTTCTAAATTTACAAGTTAACATAAAAACGAGATTTTTCAATTCAAATCTTCATTATTATAATTGGAATGAAATCTTACCAATTTAAACTTTTTATTTCATCCTTTTTAAATGTGCAATCTTCTTAATTAAATCGTCCATTAATTCCATTAATTGAGTAAATAATGAAAATATTTCAAGTTCCTCAATAACGCTAATTATATATTCACTTTCATGTACAACTTTCATGTGCAATATCCATATATAAATTTTTTTATATTTTTAATCAGAAACACTACGAATATATTTATTTACATATTTTACTTAAAAACGCTTAAAATAAACTTGCATTCATGTTTTTGACATAACGATAAAAATAAAGTTGCATTCATATTTTTATGTAAATAAAAAAAAAATTCATATTTTAATAGAACGATGCAATTAAAGTTTGCATTTATATTTTATCAAAAAGTGTAAATAATGTTTGCATTCATATTTTTATCAAAACAATGAGAATAATGTTGCATTTATATTTTATAATAAACAATGCAATTAAGTTTGCATTCTTATTTTATCAAAACCAATGCAAATAAGTTTGCATTCTTATTTTATTAACAACAATGAAATTATAATTATTTTCTAAATTTACCTAACGCGCTGAAAATAAGTTATCAATCTTATTTTAACTTAAACAATGAAAATACATTTATTTTCTACTTTCACTTAACGCGCTAAAAAAAAATATAACAACACTCATATTTTTACATAAACGCTGGGAATAAGGTTGCTTTCCTATTGTGACATTAACTATGAAAATAAGTTTATTTTCTTAAATTTTATTAAGACGCTAAGGCTATTTTAATAATCTTATTCTTACTTAAGTGCTAAAAATATAATATAAATTTGCTATTTACACTCACGCACTAAAATGTGGTTATTTTCCTATTTACATGACCGCACTAAAATTATGGTCATCTTCCAATTCACATGGCCGCATACGAAAATTAATAACACACAGAATATGGTGTCGCGCTTGCATATCATTAAAATGATAAATAACATAATATGGGGTGTTCAAATCCATTCCAAACCATTCAATGAGCAACATGTAGATTAATGTTAAGCATTCATGTCGACAAACAATAATGACAACATACAATATGGTATTAAATCTTCATGTCATCGCATATAATAACATCATAAGATGTAGTGTCGCATTTTTGTGTCAAGATCCCAACTTTTTTTCTTTTCTAAATCTAAATAAAATAAGATTTTTTTTTTATATATATATATTATAAAAATCCTAACTTGATTTATAAATATAATTAAAAGATTTAAACTTTCTTTTATAATATAAAAATCCTATCTTTATAAATTTTAAATAAAGATCTAATCTTTATTCTTAACACATCATAAAATAAAAGATCAAATTTTTATTCCCAAAACAACATAAAATACAAAATCTAATTTTTTTATCAACAAAACAACATTAAAAAAAAAAAAAAGATCAAATCCATTCGTGTAGATTCCAACAACGCAATTCATATGACAATCATCCAAACACAAATCCAAACCCAAGCATCAACATGTAGTCATACATCACGGATCTAGTTCACTTCTCATTAAATTATTTAAATAACAAAAAATAATAATTAAATTAAAAATAGAATCTCACATTGATTTTTGCTGAAAATTTGACTGTCTCGGATTTAGCTCTGGTCTGCGCCATCGCGAAGAGCTCGGAAAGACGAGTCCAACGCAATTTACGGTTCGTCAATCGGACCTCGTACGAGAGAGTTATGATTTATTAAAGTTGGACATAATTAAATAATTAATTAATATTCGTGAAAAATACCTAAAAATTTCACTGTCTCAGAATTGGACAAAATTAGTGTCCACGCGTCCATCTCGTCGCCACGATCCCAACGCACCTGAAATCGTCGATTTTCGACTTCGTATGAGTGAGTTATGCAATTTTAAAGTTCTGGAAATTAATTAAATAATTTAAAAATAAAATAGAAAATACCCTCAGCCCATTGACCGAAAAACACTGTTCACCGCCGAACTTTGACCGCACTTTGCCGCTGCCTCGGGCCATCTGACGCCACGGGACCACCGCCAATGTCTTCGTCTTGGCGAGACGCACCACCAGCAGAAAGAGCCGCCCCTAAAGCTTCTCCGATCATCGGGAAATCGCCTAGAAAGGATTTCGCCTCGCGGGTCCCACAGGCCGCCTCACACCTCCAAACTGCCTGAAATTTTCTGAGCATCTTCGTCTTGCGTAGACGAAGAACTTCCGTGTTCGTGACTTCGTCCAATTCTTCCTCGATTCACGGGAATTTCTTGATTTACGTTTTGAGCTTCTGAATTTCGAAAACAACGAGCTTTAAGACGAGATTCCGGCGAATCCGAGCGCTGTTTGACAAAACCGACCACACCATTAGCTTCGTATCGTCGAGACCTTCGAGAAAACATATAATTTGCTATGGTTTGAAGAGATTTTATTTTCGACAAATTTTAGAGGAAGAGAGAGCCGCCATGAAAATTGAGAAAAAGGATGGAAAAGAGAAGTGACTGCTGTGTATTTCGAATTTCAGCCCTAAAACTCAGAAAAAAGATAATATATACCATGGGTTTAATTTTGGTTTGGGCCCAAATATCATTATGTGCTCAATTACTCAATTTTCAACTGTTTTCTTCAGTTCAAAAATTCTTATAAATACATGCTGATTTCAAAATTAATAAAATTTTAAACATAATTATTTCAGGTCATTACGAACCCAACGAACCTGATTTCGTAATTTTCTGATTCCGTATGAATTTATTATAAATTTCCGAAGTCTGAAAATAGGTTGTATTTCCACTGTAAAAAAATTATACAGGCCACAAAATAATTCCAAAAATTATAAATTTTAGAATTTTACCTTAATTTAATATTCCGAATCCATAGAAACTGGTTTCGTCGAATTCGGAGTTCGTTTGCAAAAATTCTATTTTTTAGGCGTATATTTTAATATTTTAAAAATACCAAAAATAGTGGAATTTTTCCGAAACTCAAAAATATAAGTTCTTATAGTCATTTTTATATGTAAACAACATTCTGAAACCAATGGAGATGGTTTCGGGTCCTAATTCCTTATTCTGCAAAATATAGCATTTTGGCCCTTATAAATTTCATAGCGACCATTCTAGATTTTAATTTTGACATAACTTTTGATTCCCGTTATGAAATTTTGATTTTTCGGATTCGTTGGAAAGATAAATTTAAATAGATTCTAATATTTTTGGTTTCACTAAAATCCGTTAAATTTTGCATCCTGTACGGTCAGTCAAAGTTCAAGTTTGACTTTTCAAACTACCGCGTTATTTCTAACTCTTTTTATAATAAAAATTAAATCATTCATTCTAACTTCGATTTGAATCAAATTTGTGATCATTATTATTTAAATAAATTATTTTATATTGTCAAAATTCATTAAAATTTTCTAAAATAAAATTTTTAAATTGGTCCTGATTTTTGCGGGTTGTTACACATTCATCATGTCATATTGGTTAAGTGTTTCTTATTAACTTAACCCTTCTCAATTTTCTAATTAACATGTTATAACGGTTAAATGTTCTAAGTTTACTTAACCCTACCTTCTTGTCTAATTAACACATGTTATAATGGTTAAGTGTTGCCTTAGTTAACTTAACCCTACCAGTCTTAACATTTCTGGTTCATTAGCATTAATTGATTAATTAATGCACCAACCTCTCACATAAGATCTATGTTGTTGAGGTTACAGGATGTGCCGGGCGGTTTCGGGCAGTTTTACACTACAAATCAATCTATCCTCGGGTTTTTCTTGGGCATGATGCACTAACCTCTCACATTAGATAGGTGTTGTTGCAGTTATTGGATGTACCGGGTGGTTCCGGGCAGTTTTACACCGCAACTCAATCTAAACTCGGGTTAGGCATGTTTATCTTTTAGCATATTTACCATACATGTCCAAGTCTAGATTTTATATGCTAATTATCCCAAATTCACAAAACTAATCATGTTCCAATTCTCAAGTTATATCTCAACAAAGCTAATTACAAGTCATGCCCCACAAATTCAAATTCAAGTTATCACTCAACATAGGTTACACCCAATCAACCCAAATTTGCAATAATAGTCATGCCCCAAAATTCACGATATAACACATGCCCTAAGGTTTAGTCATATTGCACTGTACAAGATATTCTCCAAAACCCCCAATCATGATTCACAGTGTAAACTCTGCCAAATTATAGCCTTTAATTTCAGTGCATGCCAATTACCTAATTTTAGGCGTGTTCACATTCAACAGTTATCCCTGTCTTACTATAGGTTTTCATGCCAAACCCATATATCACTATACACAATAATCTTCTTCTTCCAAGTCAAAAACTACCATATATATATGCCCTAATTTTAGGTCTTAACCACAACATGTACTATGCCTTACATGTTTACAGTTCAATTTACACCCCAAATCCCAAGTCATATGTCCAATATACTTTATGCCTCAAATCTCGAGTCATATGTTCGATACACTTTATGTTTTAAATACAACATGTGTCATGTCCTCAAATCAGTTACAAATCAGTTATGCCTAATTATACATAATTTAATACTTTTCCTAATTTTAGCACTGGCCATGTCCTAATCATATATTATGCCCAATTTTAGCGTTGGTCATGTCCAAATCATATATTATGCCCAATTTTAGCATTGGTCATGTCCAAATCATATATTATGCCCAATTTTTCCCAACGTACGTTCATCTCTTATGAGATTTGGCTCAGGCTCGCAGTAGTTTGGCTATAAAAACAAAAAGGGAAGAAGGAAAGAAAATAAAAAGAATGGACATAATAACATCAATGAGATAGATCCAGTGGATGTAGAAAGACAGATAGATATAGGCATAATCTCAGATTCAGATTTGTTACAATGTCACAATCACAATTAAATTTTATTTCTGAAAGTAACATGAACTTACAAATTACAAAACGGTCTTGAATTCAAGGATCTGATTTCTGAATTTTATTAGCTATTCTTTTGATGTATACTTTGATTGTTAACTTGAAAACTCTAATTTGATTGATTAAGGTGGAGGCTAGGTCACTTCAGGTTTTAGCAGCATATAAATGCTTATTAATTATTGTGGAGAAAACAATAGGTTTAAGGGTCTTTTTATAGGTGTATAAGGAGATTTAGAGCCTTCAGATCAGTCTAGAAGTCATCATAATTGTCCAGAGCAGAATACTACGTTACACGGCGAATCAGGGAGTGACACATCAGCCAAAACACGTCGTCCATAAATTTCGTCCAGATATGGAAAAGGGGTCGACACCCTATGGGGGGGGGGGGTCGACTCCTATGTTGACTCCCTTTAAGGGGGGTCAACACCTATGTCGACTCCCCTTAGTGGGGGTCGACACCTATTGAGCGAGAATTTTCCCACCCACTTCCCTTTGGCTGATTTCGAATTTTAGACCTGTTTTGAACCTTCTAGACTTATAATATTCATATATAATCTTCCTAGTGCGTATACAAACTACTTAGGCTTATAAATTCTTCATACGAAGTCCGATTTACACAAACTCAGACTCTATATCAAGCAGAATTCCGACATGAATGCGATGGCGTAACCTGTTTCCCTTAATTCTTAATTTTACAGTTAAGTATTCTTTAATTCGTTACTTTAATATACATAGAAAATATAGGGTGTTACATTCTCCCCTCCTTTAATGGATTTTGTCCTCGAAATCTCCAAGTCAAGGAGAATGTATCCTAACATCCAACATCCATCTACTCAACCATTCAATCACAGGCGTCCATTGTTCTTAAAAAGATTTCTAATGCTTTCATGATCATATGCATAGTGTGTACATGTCCTTACCTAATGCAAAATCAGGCGGTCTACTGATTCAGTTGACCTCCTTAATGCGAATTTATGTTAGTGCCATGAGTCCATCATGTATGCAATTATTCCTAATCGTGCTTTATAACTTCTACATGGGTGCTCAATCATTCATACAAAAGCAACATCCATATGATAACACATCAAGTTTTAATTCTTATATATAAAAATTCACTCATGCATATGCAATATGAAAGTGACTGGGCCGATCTAGTGCCTAATGTGTGTATATGCATCCACGAGCAACCACTGGCAAACACTTACATCCACTTGCATCCACCAAACATAACATGCCTCAAAAACATGTTTACATCCATTGGATTTTACTTAAGGATCGAGGATAGGATCGAGAGGATATACTTAAAAGATAAAGACTAGCAAATAAACTTTATAGAAAAGAGAGATCAAGGAAACCCTCAAAAAGGGTATGATGCGTGTATCTAGTCTTCAGTCTTCTAAGTCACACTTTCTTGAGCTTCATTCCATATTGCTCTGACCGTCTTAATCTCATGATTACGTAGCTTCTTAATTTCTGTTTCCCAAATATGAGTTGGGACTCATTTCACTGTCGCCTCTCGTTCCACCTTTTCTTCTTATAGTATACTTGGCACTATAACTCTTGTCGTGTCATGCTTACATTCCCAGTACTATCTCTTGAAAATAAACAGATGCTAACCATGTTACCAAGTGTATATACTAAGATGATTAGATTCTTCTCCGTCAATCTTGTAAGTGGGGCTAATACCTTCGCAAAGTCCTTAATGAACTTCCTATATTAGCTCGCTAGTCCAAGAAAGCTTCTTACTTCTGTTGCATTCCTAGGGACCGTCCAGTCTTGCACCGCAACTTCATTTGCGGGATCTACTGCTATCACTTCTTTGGGCGCAACACGTCCTAGAAACCTTACTTCTTCTCTCCAAAAATGTCATTTTTGGAGAACTTCGCCTTAAGTTGATGCGCTTGGAGGGTATCCGAGACTTCCCTTAGATGCAAAGCATACTCTTCCTCATTCCAAAATATCATCTATGCACAAGCAAAGTGAACCATCCGCCTTTGTAACGAAAATGACTGGAGCACCCCATTCAGAAATACTTTGCCTTATGAACCCTTTTTCAAGTAACTATTTTTCTTGTTTACTGAGCCCTTTCCCTTGGATCCATGTGTCATAAAGGTAATGCAATTGTCTTTGCATTGTCAACTAGATATATACGGAAGTCTATCTCGCGTTTTAGGGGATAAACCCCTAACCTGATCTAAAACATCTGCGTACTCATGGACTACTCTAACGGATCGCAAATCGTCGATAGATGCATCAAGTGATTCTAGGTAGCCAAGACAAACTGATCCCTTAGGATTGCACGAAATCTCGAGGGTATTCCCAAAGCAAGTCAAAAGTCTAACTACCCTCCTTTCACAATTACTAGCTAACCAATCCATGCCTAGAATCAACCCATAGCCCATGAAACCTAAAACATAAGCATCACACTTAGACTCAATTCTTAATATAGCTATTCTCAAATCCTTAAAAACCAAAGATAAATGAGTCGAGCCACCAATTGGATTTGAGACAATAATGGGATCTTCTACTATACAAGTACTAAGGTGCAGAGACTTAACTATGGAAGCAGATATAAACGAATATGAAGTGCTAAGATCAAAAGAGTACTAACAAGATGATCAAAAGAAAACTAAACTTTTTCAACCGAAGCTTTACTACCTCTCTCTCAGGTACGCTGGCGGTGAGAGCATGCACTTGCCCTTCGGGAAATCCTGTCCTTTGTTCTTGCCCTTGTCCTTAATTATATGACCCGTTATATCATAATAACGACACTTCCTCTTGTCTTTAGATTTTCCTTTTCCTCCTTCGTGAACCAAGTCCATATCCATGAGTTTCTCATCCTTGGGTTGTGTTCCTTAGCCAAACCCCCTTATTCTCATCTTTGCCATCTTTGTGTAACTTGTTGACAAGTCTCTTGAAAGCTTCCTCCATCGCACGGAAATCCCTACAAAGCTTGAAAGAAAATTATCCGCAGGTGAAACTATTGCGGCTATAGATGGAAGCTGGGCACTTCTTTGCCCTTTGACAGATGTCAAAATCTCACCAAGCCTACGGAACCATGTTGCGATGAGGTTACCTCCTAGAAAGCCAGGAGCCCCCGAAGACTCATGAAAGGAGGAAACAAGGATTCAAACAGAGGATCAAAAGAAAATACATATGGCTTTAGGGAATATGCCTTTAAAACAAAACATTTCTTGTGAAAATGCTTCTTTTAAAACCGTTTTAAAAATAATTTCACAAATCTTTTATCTGATCTAGTAACCTTCAGCTCTAATACTAAGTGTTACACCCCACCTCCGTTAAGGTCACTCACAATGGGAATGCCTTAACTTTGATGGAGCGTTTTAGGTAAAAGATGCAGATAAATTACAAGACAAAAAAATAAAGTAGCAGAAAATAAAGTTATTTTATAAACAATGTGGTTCAGTCAAGCTTCTACAACAATTGTCTCAATCATACTTAAAAGTAACACATAGAACTTCTGTCTTGATTCAAAAACTTCCAAGTATAAAAGAAGCATAAAAATAACAATGATATTCCCCAATAAAGCATGAACCAGCCATAACAGTGGAAGAGAGAGTCCAAAGCAATACATCGACTATCTTCGAGCTTAGAAAGAAAACTGAGCTAAGTGGTAACATTTCCTCCCTGTGAACCTAGTGGGGAAACGGGAGAAAAGAGGCGAAACAAACTAGTCAGACATAAGTCTGGTGAGTCCAGTGACTTTCAGCATGAAAATAGGAAAAAGCATCATGACATGAATAAACTGAATATAAGACAATACTGTGATAACAAGGATAACAAGATAACATATGATTAGCTAAGATAAGGCAAGATAAACTGAATGTGCTTCTACTCTTTCTTTGCTTCGGTACTACCTTGTTATTCTGATTTTTATATCTCTGCACCGCCTAACTAGTTTCCCAAATAGTAATCTGTGTAAAATAATAATATTACAATGTGATCCCAATCCCCACAATTATGGTAGCCTTCAGGTGTACATCTAGTATGAGGATCTTACCTCAATCAACCTAATTGCCATGAAGATGTTAGAAGTACCCTTACTACCCTATCGTTCGGCTCCTTTCTAGTATTAATGTTCCATGCGTCTGTGTCAATCGGCCCTCTCTTGCGTGTAGATACCCTATGCTGGTCCCACGATAAGGTGTATCAATCCTTATGATAGCGACCCGACACGATTCAAGATGCACAGTGTATAACTACTGGTACCCAGTGCCTGCTTTTTCCCACTTCGGAGTACGTGCACGCCCGTAAACCGTCGGAACCTACACTGACGTACCCCCTACCGCAATTTTTACCGCTTATAATCAGCAAAGTAATCGTGCCCCACCCTGCCTAGTTTCAGGGTACCGGGGTACATCCATGTGGGTTACTGCTGAAATGGGTTACCATTACTAGGGTTTCTAACTAGTTAAGTTTGTAGGCCTATATTTACTAATATTACCCACCAACCTGATATGTACTTAACCCTCCCACTGATTCAAACATGTTTACTTAATGGTTAAGTTTGTGGGCCTATTTTTACTAATAGTACCCACTAACCCGATATGTACTTAACCCTTCCATGCATTATATCATATTGGTTAAGTGTTGTCCAACCATGTCAACTTAACCCACCCGCTCATCATGTCATGTTGGTTAAGTGTTTCTTATTAACCCTTCTCGATCATCACGTTGGATTGGTTAAGTGTTTCCTATTATTTTAACCCTGTTCTTTCATCATGTAATATTGATTAAGTATTTCCCATTAACTTAACCCCATTGTTCATCAGGTTACATTGGTTAAGTGTATCTTATTAACTTAACCCCATGCATTCATCATGCTATATTGGTTAAGTGTCATCAGTCAATTCAAGTTAACTTAACCCACCCACTTGTCGTGTTACATTAGTTAAGTGTTGCCTTCTTGTGTTAACTTAACCCTTCCACACATCATGTTATATTGGTTAAGTGTTGCTCTCTTGTTTTAACTTAACCCTACCCATTCATCATGTCATATTGGTTAAGTGTTTCTTATTAACTTAACCCTTCTCATTTTTCTAATTAGCATGTTATAACGGTTAAGTGTTCTAAATTTACTTAACCCTACCTTCTTGTCTAATTAACATGTTATAACTGTTAAGTGTTTCCTTAGTTAACTTAACCCTACCATTCTTAAGATGTCTTGTTCATTAGCATTAACTGATTTATTGATGCACCAATCTCTCACATTAGATCTATGTTGTTGTGGTTATTGGATGTGCCGGGCGGTTCTGGGAAGTTTTACACCACAACTCAATCTAACCTCGGGGTTGGCATGTTTATCTTTTAGCATATTTACCATACATGTCCAAGTCTAGATTTTACATGCTAATTATCCCAAATTCACAAAACTAGTCATGTTCCAATTCTCAAGTTATACCTCAACAAAGCTAATTACAAGTCATGCCCCACAAATTCAAATTCAAGTTATCACTCAACATAGGTTACACTCAATCTTCCTAAATTTGCAATAATAGTCATGCCCCAAAAATCACGATATAACACATGCCCTAAGGTTTAGTCATATTGCACAGTACAAAATATTCACCAAAAACCCCCAATCATGATTCACAGTATGAACTATGCCAAATTATAGCCTTTAATTTCAGTGCATGCCAATTACCCAATTTTAGGCGTGTTCACATTCAACAGTTATCCCTATCTTACTATAGGTTTTAATGCCTAAGCCATATATATATATCACTATACATAATAATCTTCTTCTTCCAAGTCATAAACTACCATATATATATGCCCTAATTTTAGGTCTTAACCACAACATGTACTATGCCTTACATGTTTACAGTTCAATTTACGCCCCAAATCCCAAGTCATATGTCCAATATACTTTATGCCTCAAATCTCAAGTCATATGTTCGATACACTTTATGTTTTAAATACAACATGTGTTATGTCCTCAAATCAGTTACAAATCAGTTATGCCCAATTGTACATAATTTATTACTTTTCCCAATTTGTCCAAATCACATATTATGGCCAATTTTAGCGCTGGTCATGTCCAAATCATATATTATGCCCAATTTTAGCGCTAGTCATGTCCAAATCATATATTATGCCCAATTTTTCTCAAGGTACGTTCATCTCTTATGAGATTTGGCTCAGGCTCGCAGTAGCCTGGCTATTAAAACAAAAAGGGAAGAAGGAAAGAAAAGACAAAGAATGGACATAATAACATCAATGAGATAGATCCAATGGATACAGAAAGACAGATAGAAATAGGCATAATCTCAGATTCATATTTATTACAATGTCATAATCACAATTAAATTTTATTTCTGAAAGTAACATGAACTTACAAATTACAGAACGGTCTTGAATTCTGGGATCTGATTTCAGAATTTGATTAGCTATTCCTTTTGATGTAGACTTTGACTGTTAACTTGAAAACTCTAATTCGATTGATTAAGGTGGAGGCTAGGTAACTTCAGGTTTTAGCAGCATATAAATGCTTATGAATTAGTATGGAGAAAACAATAGGTTTAGGGGTCTTTTTATAGGTTTATTCGGAGATTTAGAGCCTTCAGATCAGTCTAGAAGTCATCAGAATCATCCAGAGCAGAATACCACATCACATAGCGAATCAGGGAGCGGCAAATCATCCAAAACACGTCATCTAGAAATTTCATCCATATCTGGAAAAGGGTTTGACACCCTATAGGGGGGTCGACACCTATGTCAACTCCCCTATAGGGGGGTCGACTCCTATGTCGACTCCCCGGGGGTCGACACCTATGTCGACTCACCCTGGGTAGGGTCGACACCTGTTGAGCGGTAATTTTTCCGCCCACTTCCCTTTGGCTAATTTCGAATTTTAGACCTGTTTTAAACCTTTTGGACTTATAATATTCATATATAATCTTCCTAGTGCGTATACAAACTTCTTAGGCTTATAACTTCTTCATACGGTGTTTGATTTACGCAAACTTGGACTCTATCTCAAGCAGAATTCCGAGACGAACGCGATGGCATAACTTGTTTCCCTTAGTTATTACTTTTACAATTAAGTATTCTTTAATTTGTTACTTCAATATACATAGAAAATACAGGGTGTTACACGGACTCCGTTTGTGAAGTTCTAAACATGAAAGTTGACCAGAATTCTATTACGAACACATGGTGCGTGTTTCGAGGTCAAATTCGATCATTCGCGAAGAGCCTAATTAGACAACTAAATTAACTATTTCCAAAATGTCGGGTTGTTACATTATTCCCCCCTTAAAAGAAATTTCATCTGAAATTTTCACTAATGACTAAGTCATGTTATTGGCGTCAAATTTTTCCTAATATAAACAACCAATTAGTGTTATCCAATTTTGCAACCAAGTGTGCATATGCACGGCGTACATAATGCATCCCAACCATAAAACATGTATGCATAATGTTCTACCTCGGATCCCCTTATATATATGCATTTTATTTTGAAAACATTTTTGAATAACATGAAGCAAAACATCCTAAATAACCCGACAGTAGAATGCAAATTTTGAAAATATTTTCATCCATAACCCTAGAACTTCTACGAATAGAGGTGCGAAGCAACCAATTTTGCATTCATATCCTACCATCCAATTCGCTAATGTATCTAAATCCCTTCCAGTTTATTTCTCCTAACCAATAAGAAGGAAATTAAAGCGGAGAATTTAACGTTCCTTCCGCTTATAAATATTCCAATCCCCGTCTTACAATGGAATTCTACCTCAATAGCCCCAAGATACTCTGGAAATTTCCATTTGTAGACTAAGAAGGAGGCTTGACACGAGCTCTAAAACATAAAATGACGTAATTAATAACTCATGGGTATCATTGACAAAGTATGGAAACAATATTTCCTTGGCGAAAACGGCTTTTTTCTGTTACCGTTAACATTTTCAACGCACCGTCGTTTCTAATGCACCGCTAAAACATCAAACAATCAATCAAAAACCTTTCTTATGCTTCTCATGTGATTGAAAATAAAAAAATCTATTAAAATAAATTTTCGCTTGAAAATTTCTTTATGGAAACTTGAAATTCCTTTTTAGTAATATTTATTTCCATATCGGATTTGTATAAAAACAATTTTTTTGTAACATATGCTTTACCATATTTAAACCATCTATTTTCACAAAATAGATGTTTAAACATATCTAAACTATCGTACTCAAATCTATGTTTATACACAAATCGGATTTTATGGGAACGTAAGAACAGACGAAAACATAAAATTTTAGAAAGGAAAAACATTTTTTCCAAACATCATTTGCATAAAGTTAAAAATATATTTTGCAGAAACTTAAACCATCCAAATCATATGTTGGCATTAAAGGAAGCCGGTCGCATAAAAATGCGAAAATCAAAACCACACAAGATAACTCAGAAACAAATTTTAGCTTAAAAGGAACAAGTGACAAACAATAAATATACCTGTGACGAGCTAACGCAAAAACCTGTCCTTTGCTAAAATTTATCTCCTATGGAATTCTATACTTTTCTTCTCTAAGACAACTGTTGGTTGGATAAGAAAATGTGATTCCATTCAAATAGATAAGTGTGAATGACAAAAAATATTTAAACACTGAATCTCATTAATCGTCATGTGATTTCAAAGACAACACTAACAGTTACAAGCACGATCTACCACAAAGACAAGAGAAAAATCATGGAAAGAGAAAAGAACAAAGACAACAACATCAAAACTCCGAAACATTGCCTATAAACAACGAGATGTCTTGCTGCACAGTTGAAGCTTAATTTCATATTGCAGATACTAATTGTATTGTTGGAGGTTTCCACATCACCATCTCTTCTAAGAGAGAGTTTTGCGATGACAAAAGAAACCCACCACAAAACAGGCATTCACGGATACTCACCAAACATTGCCTAAAGGAAAAAGTAGATAGGTGAAAACACATAAAGCAACTCCGCGTAACAACACACATGGACAACAAGCTGAATCAAATATAATGCATACTAAATGATGGTTACACCATCGATCAAAGGAAAGATTGATTCTCGTGTCATAAGACAAATCTAGTCATAACTTCCCATCTACAGAATAATGCACTAAATGAATCACACAACTATATGGGTAGTCCGGACTTAGATTTCCAAACTCAAAAATTGACATTTAGGAAAAGGACACCTGCTGCAAAATCTCTAAAGTCGGTCAAACCAGTGACCATTCAAGTTCGCGCAAAACACAAATGCCTCTAAAATATCATCAAGATCTTCCTCCGAAAGACCATCCAAATACAGCTCAATCTTTACCTCCATAACGATGATTGCCTTCGACAAAAATATATTCCAACAAGATATGACAAAGGAGGATGCAACACAAACAATGACCCTACTCAAGAACTTCGAAGCAAAGGACTGGTGCAAGTCCAACTGCTACTATTAATTCTCTTAGCCCTAAGGTGGTGAATCCTTATGCTCAATCTGATCCAACCAAATGGTCTCTCCTTAAGAACGAGACTTAAAGGGAACGCAAAGGATCGGATAGTGAATGCATGTATTATGGGCTAAGAAATGGTCTAAGAGAAGAAATTGGATTTAGATCTTGGAGTACTAGTGGGGCAAGATCTAATGCACAAACTAGTGCAAAAAAGGAGGAGACGAGCCGACAATAAAGAAAGAGAAGAAGAAGAAGAAATGTATGGTCCGACTAGATGAGGAAGGAAAGACGAAAGAAAGAGGTTTTAGAAGGGAAAGTTAGACAAAACTTTTACAGCTGAGTCCTAGGTTCAAATTGTAGCAAAACTCGTCAACTAGTTGACCACTCTAGGTATAACGCTAAACGGTCAACTATTAAACGGGCTTTGGGCAAAGGTTGAACCTTAATCCTACAGGGGTTGGATTAAAATATTAATCATCCCGCGTTATCTTATAAGATTTGACGCGAATATGAAAAATGCTTGTCCTCATCACGGTAATATCATAGACCGCAGTCAAACCCTGAACTGTCTCCAAAGATTCAATGTAGTCTCAGCAAAAGGCTGTGACCACACAAAAGGATTTTTCCCCTTACCTAGCTATGAGTTTTTTCAAGCTATGAGGTTAACTAGCAAAACGAAGGATCTATCAATACTCTATCATTGACATAATCAAAGAATTAACGATCACCAATTTACTTGACTAAGGTAAATTTTTGTTATGTCATTTCTTTGACACATGTTTTTTTTTGTAAAGTGAAATGCATCGTGTGATAGAAATTTTCTTTGTGTAAACACCAAAATGTAAAGAGTAAATATGTTCAATAAATACGATATTATACTTTATTCATATAACATTGATACTAGATTTGCTTACAAGGTTTGTTTGGTGTAGTTAATATAAAAGGGTAAATTTGGAGTATAAGTGTAGTGAAGATAGTATGAAGGTTGTATGTTTGTGTACGACAGATGTATAACTAAGAGTTGACAATGAATGATTCCATTTTTATCTAGATTAGTTTTCGATGCTCTCCTCGATTTTCCTTTTGGGATAAGAAAAAGATATGGTTTTTTGAGTATATTTCGTGTTGTTATATTATATACAGACATCTCATTAGCCTGCTTTGTTTATGTTTATTTTTATTCTTTTTTTATCATTGTACCTCCTTCTATATCATTGATAGTGCATAAATCATACAAAACTTATTTTGTGTTTGTGAAGTGATGCTGACCAAGTTATAAGGTGTGGACATGTTAAAGAAGGCGGTGTTGCATTAGACTATTTTTGAATGTTTCATCACAAGGAGGATTTGTTGTGCACTAACGGGACTACTAATTATAATTTATTGGGAGATTGGTGATTGGACCAAATTGGAGTCCTTATTTGACATTTCTGACTTGAAGTAGGAGTTGATTGTTGGACTCCATTAGTGTTGTTGAACTATATTTTGTAATTGTTTCTTGGGTATGTATATATGGATTATGTGTTATATTACTTGTAGTTTCGTAAATGTAAATTTACCTAGTGTTTTGTAATGTATGTTAAAAATTTGTGAATGTCGCTTTTGCTTAACCTTTTGAAATATATGTTTTTGATTGTTTTATAATAACACTTGTTTTAGTCCTTAAGTTGTTAAATACTTCTAATTTTTATTATAATACATAAGGTACATTTAATTTTTATTTTTATTTTTAAATTCATTTTGCAGTTGTCAAAAATAGTTGTAAAATGTCAAATGGAAATTGATATTAACAATTGCATGGGTCTTATAATAACAACTGCATGCTATTGCAATAAACTTAGCTACAACTGCAAATACGATTGTAAAAAAAGATTTTAATAAGACCTGAAAGTAGTTGTAAAAAGGCCTTTTACAACAGCCAAATGTCGTTATTATGTCTTTTAAAACTCTTAGGAGCAGTTGTAAAAGGAACTTCTTACAACTTTCGAAAATAGTTGTAAAAAATCCTACTCTATTTCAACTACGGATATAAAGACTAACGGGCGCCAGTTATAATAGCCTTATTACAACTATTATTTGTTCTTGCAAAACGGTATTTTTGTTGTAGTGACCATAAATCATTTAAGTAACTCTTCTCATAGAAAGACCTTAACCTTCACCAACAACAATTGTTAGAGTTCTTAGCCTCTTATGATTTTGATATCGCATACACCTTGGGAAAGGGTAATTCAGTCGTTGATGCTTTGAGTAGAAGGCATGTTAGCCTTGGGACTATTGTCTTGGAACGAAAGAAGCTAGAATTCATTTTCGACTATGATTTTCGATCTAAGTGTGAGTTAGAGTCATAAATGCTTGCAAGTTTTACAACTTGACCTACCTTGATCAACCATATTGGTTTTTGTCATAGGAGTGATCCTGAATTGGTAGAAATCATTACTAAAGTGGAGACCTCTATTGATCCTGAGGATATGAGAGTGTACGGACTCGGTCGTGGCTTCGAAAGAATGAAAAATTGGTTGTTCATGACATGGATGGGCTGAGAGATAAAGTACTTTGAGAATGTCATCAGTCAAAGCTAACCGTACATCTTGGAGGTACTAAAATGTATCGTGATATGAATCAAACTTACAACTAAGAAGGCATGAAAAGGATGTCGAACATTCATCTCCAAGTGCATGAATTGTCAACCGGTTAAAGCTGAGCAGAAAAAGCCTAGTGGTTTGCTACCACTGCTAGAAGTTTACAAATGGAAGTGGGAACAAATCTTAGTGGATTTCGTTGATGGTTTTCCAAGGACTCGGGAAGGGCATGATAACATTTTGTTCATCGTGAACCAACTAACCAACAACGCCAAATTTTTACCCATTAAGTCGAGTAGAATGGCAGCAAAATTAGCTGAATTGTATGTGAAGTAAATTGTATGATTCCACGGAGTACCAAAAGGAATTATAAGCGATCGAGGTTTTTTATTTACTAGTTGGTTTTGGAAAAGATTACAGGAAGCTTTAGGGTCTGAGCTACACCTCCCCACAGCGTGCCATCCTCAAACTAGTAGTCAGATCGAAAGAGAAAGTCATATACTAGAAATCTCTTACGAGCGTGCAATGACCATTTGCGTCTTGGGAGTTCGCATACAATTATAGTCGTTAATATTGCATTGGCATGGCACCATATGAAGATTTGTATGGTAGACGATGTAAAACTCCTTCATGGTGGTTAGAAGAGGGTGAAATGCTGATACTTGGGCCATACATGGTTAGAGAAACCTCTGAAAAGATTGACGTCAATCGACAACAAATGAAGGCTGCTAAAGATAGGCAGAGAAGCTACACAGATAGGGGATGTAGAGAGTTAGAGTTCTTTATTAGCTATTTGGTGTTTGTTAAGATTTATTCTTTGAAGAGTGCGAATCGGTTTGGTAGAAAAGGGAATATAACACCAAGGTTTGATGGCCCTTTTCCGATTCTTGAATGGATTGGAAGTGTGCCCTGTAAAGTTGATTGATCTAAAAGAAAGTTGGGGTGCACAATGTGTTTCATGTTTCTCATTTAAGGAAGTTTATATATGACTCCGACGTAACTATCACGCCGGATCAATTTGATGATATTCGAGGTGTGAGGGCTGCTAGACCACCCAAGCCTATTCATATTGTTGAAAATGATACGGAGCAACTTAGAAGAAAGGTGGTAAAGCTTATCAAAGTACCATGGGGTGAAAGAGAGGGTGATTACAGTTGGGAGACCAAGTAGAGTATGAGGATGTTATATCCAGAACTCTTTACTCGACAAGATTTTAATTCATCGCTCTTAATTCCATTCGCAGTACCATCAGTTTTCCCTTGTTTAGTGTCCTACATGCTAGGATAGGCTTAAATTATTTCTTTCCTATCACGGTTTATATGCGTGTATATATAATTAATTATGTTTTGTGTGTTTGATTGGTAAGCATGCAGACTGACCATTAATTTATTTGGGAATCCCGATGGTGAAATTTCTTAAGAAGGGAAGAATATAACGACCCGTATTCTATATATCCTACGATAGAATATTTATATTATTCATATAAGAGGTCATGTGGTTCTATAACTTTGGGAAATGAATGATAGGTTCTTTCTTACCTTCACTATTTTTGTCAAAATTTTCTATGACCAATTTATCCTTGGTGAATCTTGTTTTCCCATAACTGAACATTATATCCGGATGATGGTTTCTCATTCCTTACAGTGGTGAATGTGGTGGTATCTCAGGATCAGTACGTAGACCTAGAAGTCGAGTCCGTAGTTTTAAAAACTCATAAGCAGCTTCGCGTTATGGGGAATGACATGAAACCGCTGAGGAAGAAGATGGTAAAGCTATTCAAGATGCAATGGAGTGAGGATGATGATGATTGTACGTAGAAAAACGGAAGAGAGTATGAAGACAATCCATCCAGAACTCTTTGTTGGTATGACCCATTAATATTGTGTCACCTTACACCATTGTAACTTGTACTATTCGTCATAATTCCACATGCAAGATTAAGGCTATGGATGCATGTCTTGATGGATACTAGTTTAGATGGTAAAATTGGCTATATATGGATGATAGACATGCATAATGGTTTGGTTACTCATGTTTGTTTGGAATTTCGAGGGCGAAATTCCTAGGGGGAGAGATTATAATGACCCACATTTTACATATCCGAGGATCGTAAAATACTTTTATTTAATTCCCGAAAAGTTGGATCATTCTCATATTTTGATATATTGTTCATGGGTGTGTGGGACATGTCCATGATTTTTACCAATTTTTTATGTGATCATTTTTGCCCCTGTTGTTTTTGTTTAGGGAATAACTTTTGAATGGGATCAAATCAGGAGCTGGAATCAATTTAATTGGATCTGAAATGGTGTTGCCAATTCCGTAGAGTGATCTCATTAAAGATTTGGTTCAACGGTTTGGTAGGGATCGCTGTTTTAGTGCTACATATTTCTGGATAGACTAATTAGTCATTATTTGGCTGATTAGTGAGGCTCATTAAGGCTAGGGGCTGTTGGCTACAAATAGGAGGGTAGAGGCAAAGAGAATTGTTTAGTTTCTTCATTTCTCTATTTGGTTGGAGTTTGTGATTCTCCCTACTCCACCTAAATACCTCTCCACTTCACTTCATTTCATAGTTTTACATTAGAAAATTGAAGATCAACATCGCGGAATGGTAGATCACATCAAAGTGATTGATTCCGAGGCCGTTCTTCGCTTTTCTTCGTTGTCCGAATTTGTAGATCATTGTTTTCAAGCTATTTTGTGGTTTTGGTGAGTGATAAGCATCTCTCACACGAATTCAATCATGTATATGGGTTATTTGATTCTTGTTTTGATCATTTCAAGTTGTTTTCACCAAGATCTAATAGAGGTAAATTTATTTTGAATTCGGATCTCCATAGAATCTAATCTAGCAAGATTATAATGGTAAATTCATATGTTAATTCTATGTTTATGCAAGTTTAGATCCATTTATCGACTCATTTATTGTTTTATCATGATTTGGTTGATTTCATATGTTTGTTGATGATTATTTGTTGTGCTAGCGCTTGTTTGATTATGCGATTGAACATTAGTTTGAAATTGGATGATTCAGATCGAGTATACTTTGGTTCGAATGGCAAAATGTGGATTTGGGTATGGATCACACGTATTGATGGATTGTGGATTGCAAGCAAGTGGATCGCATTGATTATTGCGCCAGAAATGAATGGATCATAGCTAAATTTGATGGATCAGGTCCTTCATTAGTTGATGGATTGCATAGACGGATGGAGCGCTGCACAATGGATGGATAACAACTAAATTTGATGGATCGGGTCATTCATTAAGGGATGGATCGCGAACAGATGATGGGTCATGCAAGAATGATGGATCACGTATAAGTGATGGAATGCGTGACAATGATGGACCGCATGTCAAGGATGGATCGCGAGTGATCCAGGGGTGGATCGTGAGTGAGTGATCCAGGGATGGATCGCAAGTGATCCATCGATGGATCATGAGTGATCGCTCACATAATTAAACAAGTGATGTTTATTTTGGTTCGGCATTGGGCGTAGCTTCGAAGTGAATTCAAGATGGAATGTTAAAAGCAAAGTGAGGTGTTCGTTGCTCGATGAAATGGAACGAATGTAGAGTCTTCGTTGATTGATGAAATGCAACGAAGATGTGAGATGACTCAAGAATGTTTGAGCTCGTGGATAATGGTTGCTCAAGATGATCTGAGCTTATGGATAGTCGCCTATGATGATAACTAGAGTTATGAAGGCCGAGGAAGTATCGTTGGTCGGAGAGTCTAGAGGGCTCAAAGCAGGGGTATCTTGGGGACGCCCGTTAGGATCTTATTCGAAAAAGATTGTACCCTGGGCAGCCATGAAGGGCCTAATTGTCTTCGTGAGTAAGACAAACATACGAGTCACAATGGCATATGGAGTTTAGCTAGAAGCAGGGTTACCATTAGCCCTTGATAGATGGAATGTCGCGTCCAGTTATATGATTAACGATGGTTTCAAGGCAAGGTAGGAAGTGATAACCAGAGTCATGGATGTTCTTACTTGTATTGTATTGTGTGGATTATCCGAAGCCGAGAGAGATATTTCTTGGGTGTTTTCTGATGTTGGTTTAGGCCTTTAGGGCTTGTGCTTGGGTAATGTCGAACTCGATTAGGATAGTCTACGCTTGATTATTGGTCATTATGAATGTTATTATTTGTTTCTCTACTGATTGTTGTAAAGGCTACCACTGTCGGATGTGGAGGAGATGGGTTCGGGTTCCTCTCTGTTGATGTATTGGTAGATTGGATGACTAATCTACCTATTTCTCATATACATTATTGATGATGTTAGATAGATGTTTATTTCTCATTAAGACTGTTGTCTGACTCGAGGTTTTATGTCTCCCTCTTATTACCTTGGTCTTTTCATCCATGTGTTGGATAGGTAGGCTAAGTAGCAGGTAACAGGTAGTAGATCTTGATGAGGATGATGCTGCTGACCGACGACGAGTAGGAGGTTGGCGTATTATTTCTCACTATCTACTATTAGTTGTTTCCACTGTTATGATTGATGATACTTTGAGCAACTTTGTAGTGAGGCTGACTGTATTGATTCAATTGATGTATTTCAGTTTGATGTACGGATATTTCATGATGATATAAAAGTTTAAGATTCTGCTCATTTCTGCTTCACTATTGTTGCCTATTGTATATGTTCTATTATATTTTATCCTTGCACTGTGAGTTATACGACAGGTTCCGCTTGTGCTTTCTTCTTTGATGATCGTCCCGTATCAGCCTGGCACGTCATACAATGCACTTCATCCTTGGTTTGTGCAGGAGCTACGGGGTAGTCATCAAAGTTATGTATTTTGTTTGTATGTTGGGTTTGAAATTTATCACAACTTCAGAAGTTTTGTGTGTAAGGGTGAGTTAAGTGTGTAAGAATGTGCTAATAGTTTTTAATGGTGTTGTTAACATGTGTTTAACTCTTAAAATGGTGTCAATTATGGTTAATTAGCATAATTAAAGATGGTTTTTGGGATTAAATGGTTACTTAACCCACTTGCCTTTTAATATGCATTTTTTGGATGCTAACGAGAGTAGTACAGTCTTTTTCCCCCTTTCCTTCTTCTTTCTGGGAAATAAAGTATGGGATAATGGCCTCCCTTCTTCTTTTTCCCTCAAATCTTAATGGATGCTTTAATTTCCAGTGTTATTAGCATGTAGCCTAATCACTATTCATAGATTAGCAAAATTCAAGCTTGAGATCTTTCTCTAGTAAGAGAGATCAGAGAATTAAAGCTACAGTAAAAAAGAAAGTTGCTGCATGTTCTTCTTTTGCAATTCTAGGCTTCCAATTGGTCCTTGGAACTCCAAATTTAAGGGAATTCATCAAATAATCCAATCAAGGTGAGTTTTAAAACTCTCACTTTCTAGTTTAGATTGAGATTTCTAGATTAGACATCTCAATTTTGTTTATTACATGTTCAATTGTAAATTGTTGGTGAATTTAGCATATATACTTCGTTTTAAATCGAAATTCAAAAATTTTGAAGTTTCTGGAAACCTCATAGTATAAGCTAAACTTTTATATTTTGTGTGATTTCGATGTTTACATGGTGAAAACCTGATATATATTTTTCGTTGGCCTGTCGTTAATAGACAGTAGGAACATATTTTTGCTGAAAACCATTTTTGGCATTTTTTTCTCGTTTCTTATCCGAATTCAATTATCTTGGATGTTCTGGAAAGCAAAAATTATGTTCTACAAGTTTCATGTTTTGAGTTTTCTATGATTTTGATGATAACATGTTCAAATTTGCATTTGTTTACTGTTGTCCATAGAATAAAATCCGACAATAGCCCTTTTGTCAAATCTAAGACAAATTTGGCCATAAAATTTTCAATTCTTATCCGAATTCGATTTTCTTGGATTTTTGGAAACCTTAAGTTAAGTTCTACAAGTTTTGTGTTTTGAGTTCTCTACGATTTTGAAGATAACTCATTTAAATTTGCATTTTTATATTGCTGCCCAGTGAATAAAAATCCGACAGTAGCTCTTTGTGAATCTGAATGAGATTTTTCATATTGTTTTGATGATTTTTAAATTCGATTTTGGTAGGTTTTAATCCTTTTTGGAAAAGCCAATATTGTAAGTAAATTTGTACCTCGGATTTGCAATTTTGTATTCCTGCAGATGATGCTTCTATATTGAATTTGGTGTATCAATGACACGTGTACGAGTTTTATGAATTATGTTCGAAATGTTTTGAATAAGAAAGTATGGTTTTGAAAATAAATATTTTTAACCAAGTTTTATGGATTTTATTAATAATATTATTTAAACAAGGATTTTCAAACTATGTGATTTTTAAAGATTTTATGATAAATCTGTTTATCAAACTAATTTCTTAAAAGTATGATTTAAATACGAAACGTAGACATCAGCACCCTTCAAGAAGGCGTGGTGGTGATCGAATAATGTCATATACCCCGTGGTATAGGATGTAGCAGTATACAGTTTTATTAAATCCCAAACCTTTCCAATCGAAGTAGTAATCTCAGTGTTTACCAATGATTTATGTGACCCATTGTGTTATCCAGTGTTTCATGATTTCTTGTGGTTTCCGTGTTTTACTAGTGACTTCTGTGATTCATTGTTATATCCTATGTTTTGTGATTTCGTGTTATTTCTATGTTTCATGGTGTGAAGCTGACTTGCAACGTGTGAACCATTGAGCGGTATTGTGTGGTATGGGATGCATAATTGCTTCTTTTGGGTTACTATTTGAGAGTCTGTGACACATTTCTGTGTGGTCGTTAGTACTAGACCTTCGGGTCAACTCTGTTGGACTCTTTGTAGACCTTCTGATCAATTCTGTGTGGTTCCGTGGACCTTCGGGTCATTTGGGTACCCATTATGTGTGATATAGTACTGGCCATGACTTTAAGCCAATCTGTGTAATTACACGTACAGGCATAGCTTCGCTTTGCCACTTTGTGCTGGATCCAAACTCCTTGTTTTTGTGTTTTGTGTTTATCATTGATTTCACCATAGTAATTATCATTATTATTTGTGGTGACTTCATTACTGGTTTCAAACTCTTAATAGAGTATACAGATTTTGTGGTTCTATGTTTTAGTGTTTCTGTGTTAAATAGATTTTGTGATTCTGTGTTTCAGAGTTTCAGTGACATAGTGATTTTGTGATTCTTTGAATTAATGAATTATGTGGTTTGCGACTCATCTTGTGCTTTCTGTGATTTCAGAGTCCTCCAATCATTTTTATGCAATTCTAAGTATCGATCACCCTAACCAAGAAGATTGGGCCATTCGTGGCTATGCAATGTTAGGTCCACTTTCCTGTTTCCTCCACGCCTGTTATATGTTAACTATGACAACCCTAATTTCAACGTACCGATTTTTTTTCCAAAATTCCAATCTATCGAAACTCAGATTGGTTTGCTCTTGTATCCAACAGAAAAGACAAAGGCATAAAACACGTCAGAGCTCAGAAATTATCTCACAGCGAAATAGATAAAATATAATGTAATCAAAATATAGCCTTACCATATTAATAATACTGCCTAAACAGTATCCAAGGCTATCATGTCCCTGCCACAAATTTAACCTGCGAGTATGTTATGAAGAGGGGGTCAGAACACAAGTTCTGGTGACTGGATTTAAACTATACACTTTGGATAATCCTACATATACCGTTCAATCATATTTTATTTATTTATTAGGTTACTTGGGTTATCAGCACTCAAGGCTTACACATATGTCGCACCCATTTACTTCCCAGTGGATTAACCTATTATCATATATATGTAGCTACCCCCAATATTGAGGTACACCGCATGGTACCCCGCTCGCACGATCTCCAACATAACACCATCGGAATATACGCAGTCCCTTATATTACGTCGTAGTGACGTACAGATAACAATATTACGTTTTTCGTATATCTATCATTACTATGCTACGTAAATGTACTGACTACCACCCTTGTTCGAATCAGACTCCATATCGGAGCAATGCCCTCAAGTCTACGATACATCACCCAAAGCCGACATGCATGTATCTAGAATGTCTGTCATACGTATCATCAATCGTAGCTCGATGCCTCAATGGCATGTCC
This sequence comes from Allium sativum, assembly GCA_030737875.1. Taxonomy (NCBI): domain Eukaryota; kingdom Viridiplantae; phylum Streptophyta; class Magnoliopsida; order Asparagales; family Amaryllidaceae; genus Allium; species Allium sativum. The sequence continues at coordinate 685,509,919 of CM060918.1, read as the reverse complement.
TCTAATGTGCACCGAGTTCCATGGCAGGGTGATACAAGAAGCACGAAACTTGGTCAGGAGCTTTTCCATATCTGTACAGGCCTGTCTTTAAAGAGCCTCTATATACAAATATACCTAGGGTCTGTTTTTGTGGTGGCTATGGCCCCACCTCAGCCCCTCCCTCAACTAGTAAAGACTACCAGAGCTAAGCGACTTCCCATACGCAAACAATCTAAACATCCATGTGGCGTCTTCCTTCAACCCCTTACCCCAATAGTGAAGGGTGAAATGGTATCTTGGGTTTAGCTCGAGTCTGTCCGCATCCTACTGGCTACCGATGACGGGTGTCCGATGGTCTACTATCCTTGTTGGTCGTGACCCTCTTCCTCCTCGTGAGGCAACCGTCGAACCACCCTAGTGTCACCTCGTCACAGCATTCTGACTGCACAGCTACATCTGCAGTCAAGGCCCACCCACCTATTAGTTTCGCGTAGGCCCAATCTCTGCGGGCACAACCTAAGACATTTGCTGCCGCATAGAGGACTACTAGGAGTACCTTACATACCTCAGGAAGCCGTGTGCTTCCCCTTCCAGTCCTTCAGAGCCGTTAGAACAATCAGATGAATGTGCACTCCCCTCGTGCCTTATAACACCTCGATGATCTATCCCGTTGGGTTATTCACCCTCAATCATACGGACTGGTCTAAGCGCCTTACTTTAGCATATTGTTAGACCCTATGTCTAAACATTCTTTACGCGCTTGTCTCATCTCATCATGTTTCCAGTTAACTTGGTTATTCCAATTTATATCGAATTCTTATTCAAATTACCAAGTTCTTTTGCTTATTAATTTTAGTCATACAACTTAATCCATTTAAGTTTATTAATAAGCCCACAACATGTTATTCTCTAGATTGTGGCCCAAGGTCTATAATCCATAACCCCTTTTTATCTTCTTGTTGATTTCATCATTACAATAACATGTTTTACTTAATATGTAATTAAGTATATCCAATTTACATGTCTTCTAATTAACATGTCACTTACCGTTTATGATTAAATATAACTTATTTCATTTCATAAATTTTCCTCATTCTTCTCATTTAATCATAATTCCATTTTACATTGTCAATACAACTTATCATTGTTTATTTATTAACTTAGTTTTATTAACTAAGGCCCATTATTAGTTTCTCTACCTTATTATAACCTATGTTATAAGTTCCTCTTGTCCTTAGGACAAGCCTAAACATTCTTATCTTGGGGTTCAGACTCCCAAGCTTATATATTACTTAATTTATAATTAAGTACAATATATTTCCCCCCTTTTCTTAGCTGGTTTCAAGTTTTCCCCTTTACTGATTACTTAATTTATAATTAAGTGTCCCTTAACTCGATTCACCAGTTATCCCATTCCCTTACCAATTTATTGTAACCTAAGTTATAATATTCACTTGTCTTTAGGACAAGTCTACCTATTATACGACATGTTATTTATATATAATAGGTTATTATCATTCTCCACTTAAACCATTCACCATGTAAACCATTATTCTTCATTCATTGTAATATATATTCCTTATTATATTATGGAAAACACTTCATGCACCTTATCGGTTTGATAGAAGGAACCAGTGATTTATTTTCATAAGATATTCCCATCTAAATCCGTGGTAGCAAGTAATTTCTTTACTTTTCTTTATTTACTGTGGCTTACTTGCAACAACGTTTTCAGAAATAAGTCATTTAGGGAAATACATCACTTTTCCTTCTTATCATACTAACTCAGTTCATTTCATCCCTTCCTTTCTTATTTCTGAGTTAGAAATTTAGTTACCACCATTGCCATGTACTCATACCTTGTTATATATATATATATATATATATATATATATATATATATATATATATATAAGCACCACACCTCTCACATTAAGCCTACACTTGTGGACGTTGGATTTGCCGGGTGGGTTCGGGCAGACTTCTACCACAAGTTGACTTAACCTCGTGTCTTAGCACCATTACACGTTTTTATTTTTTCACTTAGGCCTCCCACATTAAGTTCAACATTAGTTGCTGTTGGATATGCCGGTCAGGTCCGGGCGGACTTCCGCCACTAATGCAACCTTCCCTTGTGTCATAAGTGCAGGTACAATTTCTAATTGTAATCCTAGACATATTCATCTTCATTTATTCAATTCTATGTATAAAATCGTACAATCATTCTAATTCACACAGGTAAGGGCTCTGCTATATAAATGCAACAAATTAATATGTGATATGAACAATTGTAGTTATTGCCAATATTTTTTACAAGTCTATAACATACAAACATTTCCAACATTTCAACTAATCTTATGTATGAATTTTCAACCATTTATGTTCATATCAGATTGTGCCTCGGAAACGACCCAAACTTCCCCGTAAAGGAAAGTACGGAATGAATTGAGAACAAGGCAAATCAGAACACAAACATAAGAACATTTCATTGCTTATTACAACAATTACATCAGAGTATAAGAATATAACAGAGTATGAATAAATAATATATATTGGGAATGCAATATCAGAGAGTAAATTACATTTAAATAGCAGTGGAAGAATAATACGAAACACAACTAAAAGAAATACATGGATACAGAGCTTTCTGAATATCGCTTCAGTTGTAAACCAGGATCCTGTGAATATGATATCTGCAAAACCAAAACTACTAGCTGTCCGTGTAGAAAATATGGGCACCCAGAGTTTAGGTTAAAACAATAAACTCCAAGTCAGTCATAAGACTGGTGTGAGAACTAAAACAGTTATTAGCTTGATTTTGAAGTTGGGTAAATCACGGGACCACGCCGTATAACACGGAACGGGTTTACTCCACATGACCCCTAGTTTAAAAGAAAACAATGCAAATCACACAATGCAACACAAGCCGAAGGATAGAGTTTTCCCTTATAATAGCCAAAAATTCTTGATACGCGAAATTTAATCTTTTATTATTACTATGAGTGAAGAAATCAACTTCAAATATAAATGTATCAATCATAGGCGGCATGGGTACCATATATCATGTCACCATACTAGTTCTACAATCAAAACCGCATGATGTAGTATTGGAAGTTGGATTTCCATCTATGAACCAAGGCAAGGGATCGTCCTTACCGAATTCGAGACTCTCTAGCCCGAGCCTCAGGAGTCAGTTGCAACTGCACCTGGAGCGCCAGGGCCAGTCCACAAATATGTTAGTGGATTAGTAATGCCTGAACAATTTGTTTCCCTGCCCTATGGGGCATAAAATCTGGTCAGTAATGTCGACCATAAAAATATCTGAGGCGCCTCATTCCATCATCCACATAAGTAAAAATGTTAGGGCTTGCAAACGCTGACACCACTCCTAGCTAGAAAGAAACGCATGTCCTCCCTGGGGTCCTTCTCCCGTTTCTGGTTCATACCGGGTATGAGACTCGCGAAGTAACGTTGTACACAAAGCTATGCCTAAAATTGACTGTGATTTGATCATTAACCACAAGGCTCTACTTTTCAACAATAAGCCTTGATCATTTGCATCTTGGCGTGCCATATTGTCAATCCATACCATTAATTTCTGCCAATATATAACCTCTAAGCTCGTACGTCTCAAAGAAGGGTGTAAGAAAGAGAATAAGTTCCCCGCCACCAAACAGATATATATTTAGTAGAGATCAACGAATTCAACATAAAGGAATACAACGTCAGACATACTATCCATTTACAAGTCCGTTCTGGGTCTGAACGAAACCGGAGGCACCTTATTCCTCGTCCCATATGTCCAATACAAGAAAGAAGTCCTCGCATATCCATCGATCTCCAAGTACATTTGGACGATCACCACTTATTACCTTATCATGGGTGTACGGCCCAATCAAGACATCAGTAATCACCCAAACGATGTGAAAAACTCTGGACTTCAACCACCGTCTTCATCTTCGACTCTTAATCGTCGTAGAAATTATTCAGAATGGGTTAAACCCGGTCTTTCCGAATAATTCGTGTATTTTATAATCAAGTGCTATAAAAACAATCATACGCCTCATTCCTATTCAGAATATTCTTTTAATAAAATATTCACATTTTTAATCTAATTAAAGATTCATTAAAACTCTAACTCAGTTTTAATCTCAAAAAAATCATTATTTAATGATTATTCAAATTTAAGAAATAAATCTTATCTTTAACTGGGTTAGAGAACCAATGTTATTTAACTCATTGTTCACGATAAACCCAAAATCATCTTACATTAAATATGGAATCTTCACAGAAATCAAATCAATATATAATCGATATAAATTTCCGCATCAGACTAATAATATAAATGGGATAACGGCAAAGCCTTTTAAATTCCATATATAGTAACAATCTTCATCCACAGAAGCTCATCTCGATTACTATTAAATCGAATTCCATTCAATTCCAATTTAATATATTAAATTGGAAAACTTTGCTTTGGAAAAAATTTCATTTTAATCTTAATAAAAGATTTATAAATTCCAAATATTATTTTCACTGTTAATTGGGTTAAAGAACAAATGTCGTTAAAAACACAGTTCACAATAAACCCAAATTCACATTTCATTTTATTCCAATTACTAAATATAATTGGAAACTCTAATAATCTTAATTAAAAGATTTATAACTTCCAAAATTATATTCTATTTAAATCCAATTAAATATTAATTGGAAAACTTCATTAAACCTTATTTAATAGATTTATTCTTTTCTAACCAGGGTTTAAGAACAATGTTATTAAAGACACCGTTCACGACAACCTAAAATCCAAGTCGACATTAAATATAAGGTTCTGAATAGAAATTATATCGGCTTATATTCAATATCAAATTCTGAAACTAATAAATATTGTATTTGGAATAACGATATATATATATATATCTTCCAAATTTCTCACAATATTCGTATAATAACGGAATCCAATATCGAAATATTCCGAAGATAATTCCCATTCAAATCCATTCCAATATATATAAATATATTGGAAAATTCTGGTTATTTAAAACCATTTTCAAATCTAATTTATTTTTTTCTAAAAATAGTCAAATTATTGTCCTAGTTAATAACTAGTTAAACAGTTCATTTCGATAAAAATATATTTTATCTTACAAAATTGGAATTTTTCATCCAAATTCTTTCCAAATCATTTATTATGATTTTACATAATTTTTCCATATTTTTAATAATTTTATTATCGCCCATACAGTCGGTTTCTAATAAGGCCACCGAACTGCATCCATAACGACCTTTTTCAAATTTGACTTGGACATAATTCCAAATCCAACCATTAGATTTCAAACTTCTTATATTCATTGGAAAGCTCTTTTCGATACGAACCCAACGATTCCGGTTTTAGGAGAATCCGACAGTCGGATCTCCCGTAATGTCAATTTGAAGTCAATGGTCGAAATTCGCAAACGGTCGCTGTGCGACGCGTTTTATTCAGGCCATTATATATATATAATATATTATATATATCGTCGACTCCCATTCAAATCATACTTATAAAATATTTATAATTTCATTTCAAAACGATTCCAACTTCATTTTTAATTTAAAAAAAAATGAATAATCTATATCTTTATCATATTAAAATGACAATATTTTCCAAATATTATAATTTGAAATCATTTCTTTTCGATATTCATTATAAAATGAATAAAATCGGACGATAAACCCGTTCGGGTTAAAATGGCGTTTGCTACTTAATTCGGCTTCATATTTTTATATTTTTGTGTCCATCCAAAATCGGACATCAAAATCATAATTTTATTCTTTACTGAATATTATTTTAAAATATCCTTTATTTAAAAATATACTTATATTAAAATGTTCTTTTACGTTCAAAAGTTCTTTTACATAAAAATGGTCCTTTACCTTAAAAATGATTCTTTACATTAAAAAGGATTCTTTTATATAAAAATGTTTCTTTACATTAGAAATGATTCTTTTATATAAAAATGTTTCTTTACATTAGAAATGATTCTTTTGTATAAAAATGTTTCTTTACATTAGAAATGATTCTTTACGTTAAAATGTCCTTTTACATTCTAACATGTCTTTCATATTCCAAAAGGTCTTTTATATTCTAACATGTCTTTTACATCTACCATGTTATTTTATATTCTAAAAGGTCTTTTATATTCTAACATGCCTTTTATATTCTAACATGTTATTTATCTAAAATGTCTTTTTCATTCTAAAATGTTATTTTATTCTATTTTCATGATCATGTTAAAAAGCTGATATTTTTAATGTACAAAATATATTTTAACATATACTTCTTTTATCCTCTATACATACAATAAAAATGTGATTTTTATTGTTAAAATATTCTTTATTTTTAAAGATTCTTTAATTTAAAATATTATTTATCTTAAAATATATACTTTATTTTAAAATGTCCTTTTATTTCTAAATCGTAATGCGACTCAACCAATTACCATATAATTTCACTTATATGGATTTCATAGATCGCATGTATTCAAAAATAATGATAAATAATCATTAAATAATCCAATCACATCCAAAGTGAAATTTACAACTGTGTGAGCGTTAAAATAAATACATAACGCTCATCACAGGCTGTCAATCCATCAATTGACATAAAATTAAATATTGGGATTAGTGTATGTCAAATATCATCCCAATACCCGTGTGGAGTTTTCAAACAACAACAGTTTATCTACACAAATTATTGATTAATAAATTTAACTAAATTTCACTGTTCAAACTATAAATAAATATTTATAATCTAATTTCAACTACCAAATTTACGTTAACATTATTATTAAACATTTTAACATCACAAACAACATACAGTACAGTCAATTTAAATCGTCCATGGTTTGTGGACGAGGGGAGTGATCTAACAAGCACCGTGTATAGTTTATAGTGATTAAACTGAAAGAAATCTAAACTAACAATTCTATATATTTTTAAGTTATGAAAATAAATAAATAACTGTGTAGAAATTTTAGAGAGGAGTTCTCACCTTCGTTTCCACCCCATCAGTCTGTATCGGATGATGGTTTCTGGATTTGCTCCAGTACGCAGTGTTCTTCACCGTGATCCCAGCGCAATCCGTTTCACACATTTTGTATTAGAAATCATATTTTTAATGTTGTTCTCTCTCTCTCTATATATATATATATATATATATATATATAGTAAACATCATATTTTTATTTACGTTATGATTATATAAAAATCATATTTTTATATTTCTATTTCTATTTTAAAACAACGCTGCCTTTACGTTCCAAAACAAAGCTAATTTAACTTTTCAAACAATGTATATATTTATTTTTCAAAACAATGTTTATTTTATATTTCAAAACAATGTTTATTTGATATTTCAAAACAATGTTATTATTTTATTTACAAAAACGATGTTATTCTGTTTGATTTACAAAACGGTGCTAATTTTATGACTAAAAACAATGCAAATTTTATGATTAAAAATAATGCCAATTATATGATTAAAAACAATGCAAAATTGATGATTAAAAACAATGTTATTCCTATGATTAAAAACAATGTTCTTTCTATGATTAAAAACAATGTTATTTTATTCATAAAACAATGTTTAGTTTATTTACCAAAACAATGATATGTTTATTTTTAGTTCAATGATATGTTTATTTTCAGTTCAATGATATGTTAAATTTTCAGTTTAATGATATGTTTATTTTTTGTTCAATGATATGTTAAATTTTGAAAACAAGACAATGTTCATTTTTCATTTCAAAACAATGCTCGTTTTTCATTTTCAAACCAATGTAACTTTTATTTTCAAACCAATGTAAATTTTATTTTGCAAACAGTGCTAGTTTTATTTCAAAAAGAATGCTCTTTTTCTTTTAAAAACCATGTTCTTTTTATTTACAAAACAAAGAGATTTTTATGTACAAACAAAGATTTTTATTTACATGTCAATTTATATAATAAAACTGATTTTTAATTTATGTATTTATATTTTTAATACTGATTTTAACAATGGCATTTATATTTTAGGAACAATTTTTATTTGTGTATTTAAAAGCAATTGTCATGAAAAAGGAAAAGAAAATACCCTTCATAACATTTGACAAGCGTTGCCGCCCCTACCCCTTTCTTCTTTGTTGTATACGTTCTCCAGTAACCCATTGCTCCGACCTAGGTCTTCAGCTCGCACAAGAATCGAGGCGTTAGAACCTCATCAGGCAACGCCACTTCAAACCGCTTGTGTGTGCCACCGTCGCCCGGAATTTGGTTGAACTCGACCATCCCCTATCGCCGGAATCCACCTTCGAACGGTGCACATTTATGACAAGGGTTCGACCTGCTTGCTCCACCATATTCGATCATCACCGCATGAAATGGAAGATCTTGAAAAGCACTTTAGTTTATGTTTTATGAGCTATAAATAATTTCACACGGATTGGAAGAGATTAAGGGTAGAATATCGAATCGTTTCAGCCATGGATTTCGTTAGAATGGCGGCTATGTATTTCTGATTAGGGTTTAGCATATTGGGACCGTATACGGTGGTATTTATACTTGTATATAATTTATTAAATTTTCTTTTTTATTCTGATAATTCTTGTTTAATGCCACGTATTCCAAATCGAACCCAACGAGTGTCGCCCCTAGCCAAATACCCCCATTCCGGACACAATGGGATATGTCTAGTAAGCTGATTCGACTGTTTCGATAGGTTTTTCTTAAAAATTAAAATATAAATCAATGTATATTTAATTTAAACGTAGATTTTAATTTACCGAGGCCACATACTAACTCTAAAAATTATAGAAATATTATATCTAGCTTTGTTTTGATGGTACAGTCCTAACAAAAATAATTTCGACAAATTTGGAGACCGTTTGAAAAATGGCCATTTTCTGGTCGATCCAAATTGACTTAAATTGTCAAAACACGTTTTCTTTTTCCACGCTCACATATTAATTCCAAAAATTATGAAAATCGGAATCTAGCAATAATTTGACATTCTGGATCCAACAAAAGTGGTTTGGTCAAAAATGGAGATCGTTTGCAAAATGGCTATTTTTAAGGGCCATATACTGTATTAAAATATATATAAATTCTATAGCGACTTTTATGAATTCTAAAACTGGACATAACTTTCAATTTATAAAGTGAAATGCCAGTTTTATACATTCGTTAGTAAGATATTATTGAACAGATTCAAATATTTCTTGTTTCGTCCAATTCTGATTTAAAATGAATTATGTATACTCAATTGAAATTAGAAATCGAATTTTTAATCTGTTGCGCCACTTAAAGCTCGTTTTATAATTAAAACAAAATTTATACATTCTAACTTCGATTAAAATAAATTTTTCGTCGTTATTATTTAAAATAAATTATTTTAAATATTCAAAATTCATCAAAATTTTAAATTGGTTTAGAATTTTCGGGTTGTTACAGCCTCCAAATTAAAGTCTCAAAACATAATATATGTTATGTTTCAAAATCCCATTTCAAATTATGCCCCAAATCCCAATATATGTCGCGTGCCTTTCTACATGTAATTAACTTTATTTAATATAACATGTAGTTCTCCAATAGTGTATCATTTACCCAATTCATAGGTTCATAAAATGGATCTGTACAACGGTATTCAGTTTTCTTAAACATTCAAGTAAATGTTCATCTCAACATATTAACTAATTTAACATATTTTCCATTTTAGCGCAGTAATGCATTTCATCAAATTAAACCTTCCAGTATGTTCATTATGGGGAATGCCAAAAGATAGAGGTACTATTATTCAAAAAGTAAGTTTTAAACCCACTCACCTTTGATGCTTTCCCCAGATTTTGGATCTGATCCATTCTATCATCCATGGTTTTCCCTTTAATTTGATTCACAACCTAACGACCATGGATTTATTATTTCATGAAAAGAGAAGGGAAAGAGAAAGAATTTAAATAGATTGGTTCTTAGAAGTTTACCTTGCTTCGATGATTCAATAATCTTTTTTATTAACGTTGATTCCCTCTTCCAGATCTGAATTCATAATTCTCCTTGGCTAACATTTTAATTTTCATAATAGATTTGAGAAGAGAGAGAGAGCCATGGTAGAGCTCCTGCGTAGCCGCCGAATTATGATGTTTAGGGTTAGGTCTAGGGTCTTATTTATAGGAGTAGCGAAGGAAGCAGGACCCTTAGATCAAAATTTAAGATATCAGAACCGAACACGTTAGAAGAGCTTTCTGGATCCTCGGGTGGGTTGACACCCCTGTTGGTTGGTCGACCCCCAACGGTCCATTTTCCCTCCGAACTTTCCTGCCTGCCATTTTGATTTTTGAACTGATTTTTTTGAATTTTATGGATATATTTATTTAATATATACACATATAAGCTCCTTATATGTATACAAACTTCTAATGCTCATACCTTCTTCATATGGCGTTCGTATTACGTAAACCAGGTGTCTATCTTGACCAGAATTTCGAGTTGGATGCAATGGCAAAGTCCGTTTTACTTAATTATGAATATTTAATTAAGTTATTCTTATTTTATTATCTTAAAAGTATGGGGTGTTACGTTAGCCTTGTGGACTTATGTGTTTGTTTCGTTGACCTATGAATACGACATTCCCTTTGTATGAAAAGGAGAATTTCTGTAGCTAGGATCCCGTTTGGACTCATGTGTTAAGGTTCCTTTTCGTGTGGAAAAGAATTAGTATCTAGTTAATCTTTTATTTCATCTTTTATAATTATCGATTTGTAAACTAGACTGACTCGTGTGTGTATTCCTCGGGTCATACCAAGATGTTTCAGGTGTAGTTGCTGAGCTAGGGATAAGAGGGTTCTCTTTCGGGATATCTTCTCTATTGCTACTCTCATTCAGGTTTATCTACTCAAATTTTCTATTTTTATGATGTATCTTGTTGTATAAGTGAGTTGTTTGTATCCATTTATACTGTAGCACGTGTATTCATTATACTCTATGATGTAATATTATGTAACTGTTCTGTGAATTGTGATTGTGTGATTATATGTACTTTGTTCTGAGCTGATCCTGAAGTCACCATAGAATTGAATTACATAATGTATAAAGTATGTCAAACCTATTGAAAAAAATAGATATCGCTTTATTGACGTACTTAAGACTTTCTAATGCAAATCCACGAGTGGTCGCCCTTAACCAGCCCTATTCTCCATTCTAATAGACGACATTACCTAGTAATGTTCTTTATTAGGGTGGGTCTCAGGTGGGGCATTACAACCATCTTCTAATATCTTCCATGTTTACATATTTTCCGGTCGAAATGGTTTTCGAATCTCGGTCTTTCTCAGTCGATAATAGGTCAGATTTGATAGTCGTTTATTTAATTATCAAACAAACAACCATGCTATCATAAAAAGTAAATATGGATTCACTTGTTCAACATACATCATCACTCGGCCCTTTAATCAACCATTCATTAACTAAAATTCAAAACCTTTCAATAATTGAACCACAACATTTACTTCTTATTTCAATATAAGAATATTCTCAAAACCATTTCATTTTATATACTTAGAAAAATATTTCTACCTACATCTTATTTAGGTTCAAACAAACGTTGCGTATTATGGAAACTCAAAGTATTAGCATCCAGGTTTGATTACTATATTCAATATAAATCTTAAAAGTTTAGATTCGACTACTTATCAGTTAATGATGAAGCCAAACGAGTTGGGGGTAATGTTACCTCTCTGACCTTGAATAAACAACATTCTTAACTTCAAAACATATAGAAATTTCCATTCTCAAATATTACCTCAAATATGATATATCCATTTAAATCTTATACACATCAAATATTTAGTTATAAATATCCTTTGCAAAATGTTTGTTGAGACCATTATTCATTTTCTAAAAGTGGGAACAAAGTTCCCTTTTTATAAAAATAGAAGTTTACTAACCAAACTAGTTCAACTTATCATTCGTAAAACAACATTATGAATACTTTTCCAATATCCTTAAACCACCTTAGCATCTTCAAAAAGGTCGTTTTCTTAACATATTCATTAAACAATTTTCAATTTATAGGAAATCCAATTTACAATTAACTTATATATGTATTCCTTTTTACAACATTACTGTTTGGGGAAACCGTATCATTCTCATTAGTTAGAAAATAGTGATATATATACCTAACTATTTTCAACATCTTTCTACAATTACAAACTAATACCACCCCTCGAAAATAGTGATGTCGTTCAAATTGGGGTATTCTAATTACTTCTTAGACCTTGATCGACAACGTTCTTATCCTAAGATAGATAAAAGTTAAAAACTCTAAAACTGATATAACTAATAATATCATATCAATTTCTCATTCCCTTTTTTATTTAAAATCTGTTTTTAATAACCATTTTTTATTTTGGAAAACCCCCTTTGGATTTCATCCGTTTTCCCTTAATCCAAATATTAAGTAAATGCATATTTAAAACCATCTCACTTGATTTAAACTTCTTTTATAAATCTAGTTTATAGAACTAAGATGTTATTAACATCCCTTTACAAAACCCTCTCAAGACTCAACTCAAGTCCAATTAGTATCTAGAAATCTTCTTTCAGTTCTCCTTATTTTACTTAATTATATTATTAAGTAGGCATTTGTTTATAATCATCTTGTTAGCTCGAAGTATCACTTATATACTACATTTATAAAAATTGGGGTTTATTATAAGAATTTTATGAAATTCACTTTAGCAGGTTCAACTATATGTTAGCACAAACGTGATTACTTTCTGTAACAACCCGGATTTTTACTACATGCTAAGACGAGAATCAAGGCAGAATTTAATTATAAAATCTGAATCAAGGGAAACGGGCTATGCCATTGCGTTCGTCTCGGAAAAATACGCGAAATAGAGTCCGAGTTTTTGTAAATCATAGTCCGTATGACCAAGTTATGGCCCGTCAAAGTTTTCAGAAAATTTCAAGTTCAAAAACAAGTTCAAATTTGAATTCAGATTTCAAATTCAGCCAAGCAGAAGAGGCGGGAAAAATTCCCGCTACCCCCAAGTCGACTGGGGAGTCGACTTGGGAGTCGACACACCCCAGGTGGTCTCGACTGCCCAGTCGACACCCCTGTCGACTTGGGTGGTCGACCAGTTTGGCCTGGGTGCACCTGACTTGTTCCTCAAGACATGTTCGGAGGTTTGTGACGGATTTTGAAGGCTCAGATCTATCCTAGGGTTTATCCTATGGCCTAAACTACTCCTAATCTCTATAAAAAGACCCCTAAGCCTACCCTAAACCCTCACAAATCACTCATGCCACGAAGTGCCGCCAAAATCTATCTTGATCATGGCCTCCATCTCCAACTCCAAGAGCTCATGCATTCAAATCGGATCCGAATCAAAGGTGCAAGCTTGCCACATCAAATCAAGGGAGTGAATCAACGTTGCTATGCAAGTTTCATGATGATTCTTCAACAAAGGAGCCACCTTTCTTGGTCAAGACGGTTCATGATCTTTCCCTAAGCCTCGCTATGTAAGTTCTAGCTACTTGTAGATTCTAACGGTTGTTGTAATGTGACATGGAATAAAATGCGATGAAACATAAGTATGCTAGCCTATGTGAACCTAATTTTGCCCCTTTTCTATGATCTATGACCTTGGGCTAAGTTTTAGCGACTTAATCATGGCACTCATGTTATGTTTCACCTAGTTTATCTTGCAAGTTTGAATCTTTATCTATGGAATGTTAGAATGAACATTTGGGAACCATTTGACTTGTGAAACATTGGCAAAGACTTGACTTTGGGGCTTATGCATGTGAATGAACCCAAACCCCTTATGTTATCATGCATGTTTGTGGCCAAATTCTCTTATGATACTATGCATGTTTGTGGCTAATCCCGTTGTGACATTATGCATGTTTGAGGCCAAAAACTCCTTATGATACTATGCATATTTTGAGGCCAATCCCCTTATGATACCATGTATGTTTGTGGCTAATCCCTTTTTGACATCGTGCATGTTTTGGGCCAATATGTAGCATAGTATCCTTACTACGTTGACATGCTTTTACTTGGGTTGGAAACACGATTTGGGGTGGTTTAGACGAGCGTGATTATGACATGATAATTTGACATGGGATTTCATGAAAATATGACACTCATGATACACCTAAATGTGGACGTGACATGTGGGGTAAACATGGGACTTGAAACTAGACACGTATGGGTTGTAAGTGTAACATGACACTAGACCAAACATGAAAGTGGCCAACTCGAGGTTGGGTTGAGTTTGTAGCATAAATCTACCCGGACCCGCCCGGCTTAACTAGTGGCTACAAACAATAGGACTCAATGTGAGTAGTTGGTCACATAGAACTTAAAACCCGAGGTTAGACTAGGTTGTGGTGTAAATCTACCCGGACCCGCCCGGCTTAACTAGTAACCACAACAAGGTCTAATGTGAGAGGTTCAAAGTGCATTAATTTAATTAATGCCACATGATAAGGTTAAGTAAATCTGATTAATGACACTTAACCGATATGACATGAATGGGTAGGTTAAGTTAAACCGGACTTGATCTCTTAATGACACTTAACCATATAAGACAATTAAGGGATGGGGTTAAGTAATTTACACTTAACTAATCCGACTTGGTAATTAGATGGGGTTAAGTAACTTAGACTTAACTAATCTAAACACGGTAATTAGATGGGGTTAAGTAACCTACACTTAACTAAACTAAACACGGTAATTAGATGGGGTTAAGTAACCTACACTTAACTAATCTAAACACGGTAATTAGATGGGGTTAAGTAACCTACACTTAACTAATCTAAACACGGTAATTTAATGGGGTTAAGTTAAACACTTAACCAATCTAAACTTGGTAATTCAACGAGGTTAAGTGATCCATACTTAACCAACTTAACATGATAATTTAATGGGGTTAAGTAACTTATACTTAACCAATTGTACATGATGATTTGATGAGGTTAAGTAACCTATACTTAACCAATCTAATATGCGGACTTGATTGGGTTAAGTCACAAGGCCTTTTAAATAAACTTAACCATTGTAATACGATTAGTGGATGGGGTTAAGCTAACCCATACTTAACCAATCCGACTCGATAATCTGATGGGATTAAGATAATCTATGCTTAATCAATCTAACACGATAATTTGATAGGGTTAAGATAAACAAGTACTTAACTAATTTGACTTGATGATTGAATAGGGTTGAGTCATGAGCTTCTTGGTATACTTAACCGACTTGTAGGGCTAGGTCTTGGACTCGTATACTTAGCCAAATCTTGACATGATTCGTAGGCAGGTTAAGTCATGAACTTAAACGACAATACTTAACCCATTAGACGAAACCCTAGTTCAGGGGACTAGGTGGAAAACCGGGATTAACAAGGATAACGGGAAAGGAGACTAAGTGGTAAACCTTAGTTTAGGAAACTAAGTAATAATTCTTAGTCAAGGGATTTGGACCAGTTCACAGATAGATGAGTAGCCCGATAACGGCAGGTCATCGCTTAAAACACGAGGAGGAGCAAATTATCCGACTTAGATAAAAGCTCCAGCGAACTAGGTGACGAAGCGGTAGCTTCGGGGGACGTGAGGGTACTCTTGGTATCCCTCTGTGAGGTGGCAGATGGTCCATGAAACCCGGCCTCACAGAGGTTAAGGTCTGCGGTAGAAGAGCCAAGGGTATGCCTTGGTTGCTATGCGAGCAACCTAAAGACTGGGATGGATTAGCGTGGAGTCGACGATACTTGTTTTTGCCCTGGATAGCACGTCGACGACTACCTACCATCTTTAGTCAATCGTGCGCGAACGGAAAGGCAGAGAACTCATAACAGACCATGTTCTTGCTATCGAGTCATGGGTGAGGTTGGCCCATAGGAAAGTGGGGCTATAGTGGGGCCAGGATGTAGTTCTCATACATGATTTTTCTTGGATTGCCTTTCAGTAGTTGAGGGAGGGTCACGTGGGACCATAGCCACGGATACAAAAACAGACCTTGATATCTGCATCAGCAGACGACTTAAAGCTCCCGACCGAGTTCCGTATTTCTCGATTTGCCCTAGCACGGAACTCGGGTGGCACATTGAGATACATGTGCATCTAGACATGGAAAACGATTCACGGTACATACGTGGGATAAAGGGCGTGGTTGACGGGTGGCATAATCCCTAGTGGCCCTAGGTGGCCTGAACCCAAACCGAGACACGGAAACGTTCATTAGGTAGCATAATCCCTAGTGGTCCTAGGTGGCATAAATCCTAAGTGAACACGCGATAGTTCATGGTAAGAAAACATAACCAGATCAAGGGTAGCAGTTCAAAACGACTACAAGGATAAAATGGTACTACGTTGAGGTGGTATAGATTTACATGGGAAAGCCCGTACGGCCTACCGCAAAGGACTGAACTTATACATGGAAAGAAACATACGAGTTGGAAAAACCTACATATGCTATATATTAGGTTGACATGAACCATTACATGACGTTGGGCAAGGGACATTCATAGTTAACACATGACGCGGGTTAGGATACTAGTACGGGAGGTGCAGAGCAAATATACATGATAGATACCGTGGGATGTTATACATGATAGATACCTTGTGATAGTATACTTGATAGAAACCTGATGATGTGCTACCTTGATTTATCTTGACACTGTAGTTTATCATGATACCTTAGTTTATCTTGCTACAGTAGTTCATCCAGTTATCTTGGTTTAGTTTATCTATCTTGTCGTCATCCTTATGTTTACTTTCAGTTTATGCATGTCATGTTACCTTTACCTATTTTTATGCTGGAAGTAGATAGGACTTTCCAGTCTTTATGACTGACCCCGTTTTCTTTCGCCTCTTTGTCTTCCGTCCCCCCCCCCCAGGTTTTCAGGGATGAAACACTGTTATTTAGTTCGGACTTCCTCTGCTTGAAGGTCATCATGCATGGCTTGGACTTTTCTTGGCTATGGCTACTTCATTGTTTTATTTGGGGAATAATTTATGAAAAGGTTTTATGCTTCTTTACTATTGCAAGACAGGTTTTGATGTATTCTGATGTAAAAGGCTTTAGACCTTATTTTATATGGTAATGAAATTTGTTTTACTTCCGCTGTTTTATATATATATATATATTCTGTCTTGTAATATTTCTGTGCATGTTTACCTCGATAATGCTTCACCAGACCTAGTGCATTCCCTTTGTGAGTGACCCTAGCGGAGGTGGGATGTTACATTTGGTATCAGAGCCAGGTTACCAGACTGGGCAAAAGTTTTTAAAACCTTCTGAAAACTATTTGAGAAACCGTTTACAAAGAAGCATTTTTCAAGAAAAGCTTTTTTAAAGGCTACTCCCCAAAAGCCATTAGCACTATCCTTTGTTTCCTTGATTGAACCTCTTTTCCTTTCTTCCATCTGTAGTCACAGTAGTTTTAACTGCAACTAATCCTTGTCTAGCTACGTAAGTCTTTTCCCGTGCGATGGAGGAAGTTCTCGAGAGACCTGTTACCGAAGTTATAAGAAGGGATAATAAGAGCAAGGATAAAGGACACGAACTTAAGAATAAGCAACTTGTTGACTTGATCCACAAAGGAAGATAAGGACAAGATCAGCGAGAGGGCAATTGTATGCTCTCATTTCTAGCGTACCTAAGTGGAATGGTACCGTTTCTGTTAAAGGCTTAGCCTTTCTTTTCTATCGTCCCGTCTAGACTTTGTTTTGATCATCGCATCATTTAAGTCTGCCTCGATAGTTAAGTCTCTGCACCTTAGTACTAGCATGGTAGAAGATCCCACTTTAGTCCCAAAATCTGGTTGGAGAGTCGGTCTATTTATTCATGACTTGTTTGGATTTGAGAACGTCTATGCCAAGTGTTGAGATTAGAAGCAATGCTTCTATTGATTGAGCTATGGATGGATTCTAGGGATGAAGTGGTTATTCAGTAAGGGATGCCATTCTCGGTTTCGAAAGGAGGGTAGTTAAACTCTTAACTTGCCTTGGTAATACCCTCGAAGTCTTGTATAACCTTTTGGGTCCTGTCATGGTTAGTTACCTAGAATCTCTTGATGCATTTGTCGGAAATCTATGATCCGATCGAGTAACGTCCGCCAATAATACGGATGGTTCATTCCGCTTGAGCATGGGTTATAGGAATCACCCTAGTAAGTGCACGTGTTAGCATGGATTGGCATCGGCAAACGAGATCCAGAATTCACTAGTGAATTTTAGAGAGCTTGCATGAGTACGCAGATATGGTTGAGCCAAGTATACTAGGGAAAGAATAAGTGAAAGTGGAACGAGAGGCGATAGTGAAATGAGTTCCAACTCATAACTTGGAAATAGGAATCAAGGAGCTACGAAATCATGAAGTCAAAGGCGGTCAAGGCACAATGGAATTAAGCTCATGAAAATGCGGCTTAGACACGCACATCATGTCTCTTTTTAAGAGTATATCTTTGATCCTTGGTTCACCTATAGAGCTTACTTGCATGCTATCGCTTGGTGGATATCCTCTCGGTCCTGCTTCTATTACAAACCCCGTAAGGAGTTTGTCTTGTTTATCTCCTCGATCTTATCTTAGGAAACTTAGATAGAATTCTATGGATGTAAACATGTATTTGACACATGTTATGATTGATATGGTTGCAAATGGTTGCAAGTGGTTGCAAGTGGTTGCTCGTGGATGCGCGAATACACATTAGATACTAGATTGACGCGGTCACGTTTCATGTTGCATATGCACAAGTATTTGTACTTGTTTATGGATGAAATTGAATATGTTATCATGTGGATGTTGCATATGAATGAATGTCTGTGCACACATATAGTACTTATATGACTAGGACTATTTGCATACATGTTGGATTCATGGCACTAAACATATTTTGCATTAGAAAGATCATTCAGGCCTGATCATTAGCATTAGCTAAGGAACATATACACACACTTTCTGCATGTGTTCATAAAGCATTAGGAGTCTTTTAAGGACCATGGTTGTCTGTGGATGATGTTTTGAGTAGATGGATGATGGATGGTAGGATACGTTCTTCCTAAGTTGGAGATTTCAGGGACGAAATCCTTTAAGTTGGGGAGGATGTAACATCCCGGATTTTTACAACATGCTAAGACGAGAATCAAGGCAGAATTTAATTATAAAATCTGAATCAAGGGAAATGGGCTATGCCATTGCGTTCGTCTCGGAAAAATACGCGAAATAGAGTCCGAGTTTTCGTAAATCGGAGTCCGTATGACCAAGTTATGGCCCGTCAAAGTTTTCAGAAAATTTCAAGTTCAAAAACAAGTTCAAATTTGAATTCAGATTTCAAATTCAGCCAAGCAGAAGAGGAGGGAAAAATTCCCGCTACCCCCAAGTCGACTGGGGAGTCGACTTGGGAGTCGACACACCCCAGGTGGTGTCAACTGCCCAGTCGACACCCCTGTCGACTTGGGTGGTCAGCCAGTTTGGCCTGGGTGCACCTGACTTGTTCCTCAAGACATGTTTGGAGGTTTGTGACGGATTTTAAGGGCTCAGATCTATCCTAGGGTTTATCCTATGGCCTAAACTACTCCTAATCTCTATAAAAAGACCCCTAAGCCTACCTTAAACCCTCACAAATCACTCATGCCACGAAGTGCCGCCAAAATCTATCTTGATCATGGCCTCCATCTCCAACTCCAAGAGCTCGTGCATTCAAACCGGATCCGAATCAAAGGTGCTAGCTTGCCACATCAAATCAAGGGAGTGAATCAACGTTGCTATGCAAGTTTCATGACGATTCTTCAACAAAGGAGCCACCTTTCTTGGTCAAGACGATTCATGATCTTTCCCTAAGCCTCGCTATGTAAGTTCTAGCTACTTGTAGATTCTAACGGTGGTTCTAATGTGACATGGAATAAAATGCGATGAAACATAAGTATGCTAGCCTATGTGAACCTAATTTTGCCCCTTTTCTATGATCTATGACCTTGGGCTAAGTTTTAGCGACTTAATCATGCCACTCATGTTATGTTTCACCTAGTTTATCTTGCAAGTTTGAATCTTTATCTATGGAATGTTAGCATGAACATTTGGGAACCATTTGACTTGTGAAACATTGGCAAAGACTTGACTTTGGGGCTTATGCATGTGAATGAACCCAAACCCCTTATGTTATCATGCATGTTTGTGGCCAAATTCCCTTATGATACTATGCATGTTTGTGGCTAATCCCATTGTGACATTATGCATGTTTGAGGCCAAAAACTCCTTATGATACTATGCATATTTTGAGGCCAATCCCCCTATGATACCATGTATGTTTGTGGCCAATCCCTTTTTGACATCGTGCATGTTTTGGGCCAATATGTAGCATAGTATCCTCACTACGTTGACTTGCTTTTACTTGGGTTGGAAACACGATTTGGGGTGGTTTAGATGAGCGTGATTATGACATGATAATTTGACATGGGATTTCATGAAAATATGACACTCATGATACACCTAAATGTGGACGTGACATGTGGGGTAAACATGGGACTTGAAACTAGACACGTATAGGTTGTAAGTGTAACATGACACTAGACCAAACATGAAAGTGGCCAACTCGAGGTTGGGTTGAGTTTGCAGCATAAATCTACCCGGACCCGCCCGGCTTAACTAGTGGCTACAAACAATAGGACTCAATGTGAGTAGTTGGTCACATAGCACTTAAAACCCCAGGTTAGACTAGGTTGTGGTGTAAATCTACCAGGACCCGCCCGGCTTAACTAGTAACCACAACAAGGTCTAATGTGAGAGGTTAAAAGTGCATTAATTTAATTAATGCCACATGATAAGGTTAAGTAAATCTGATTAATGACACTTAACCGATATGACATGAATGGGTAGGTTAAGTTAAACCGGACTTGATCTCTTAATGACACTTAACCATATAAGACAATTAAGGGATGGGGTTAAGTAATTTACACTTAACTAATCCGACTTGGTAATTAGATGGGGTTAAGTAACTTAGACTTAACTAATCTAAACACGGTAATTAGATGGGGTTAAGTAACCTACACTTAACTAAACTAAACACGGTAATTAGATGGGGTTAAGTAACCTACACTTAACTAATCTAAACACGGTAATTAGATGGGGTTAAGTAACCTACACTTAACTAATCTAAACACGGTAATTTAATGGGGTTAAGTTAAACACTTAACCAATCTAAACTTGGTAATTCAATTAGGTTAAGTGATCCATACTTAACCAACTTAACATGATAATTTAATGGGGTTAAGTAACTTATACTTAACGAATTATACATGATGATTTGATGAGGTTAAGTAACCTATACTTAACCAATCTAATATGCGGACTTGATAGGGTTAAGTCACAAGGCCTTTTAAATAAACTTAACCATTGTAATACGATTATTGGATGGGGTTAAGCTAACCCATACTTAACCAATCCGACTCGATAATCTGATGGGATTAAGATAATCTATGCTTAATCAATCTAACAAGATAATCTGATAGGGTTAAGATAAACAAGTACTTAACCAATTTGACTTGATGATTGAATAGGGTTGAGTCATGAGCTTCTTGGTATACTTAACCGACTTGTAGGGCTAGGTCTTGGACTCGTATACTTAGCCAAATCTTGACATGATTCGTAGGCAGGTTAAGTCATGAACTTAAACGACAATACTTAACCCATTAGACGAAACCCTAGTTCAGGGGACTAGGTGGAAAACCGGGATTAACAAGGATAACGGGAAAGGAGACTAAGTGGTAAACCTTAGTTTAGGAAACTAAGTAATAATTCTTAGTCAATGGATTTGGACCAGTTCACAGATAGATGAGTAACCCGATAACGGCAGGTCATCGCTTTAAACAAGAGGAGGAGCAAATTATCTGACTTAGATAAAGGCTCCAGCGAACTGGGTGACGAAGCGGTAGCTTCGGGGGACGTGAGGGTACTCTTGGTATCCCTCTGTGAGGTGGCAGATGGTCCATGAAACCCGGCCTCACAGAGGTTAAGGTCTGCGGTAGAAGAGCCAAGGGTATGCCTTGGTTGCTATGTGAGCAACCTAAAGACTGGGATGGATTAGCGTGGAGTCGACGATACTTGTTTTTGCCCTGGATAGCACGTCGCCGACTACCTACCATCTTTAGTCAATCGTGCGCGAACGGAAAGGCAGAGAACTCCCAACAGACCATGCTCTTGCTATCGAGTCATGGGTGAGGTTGGACCATAGGAAAGTTGGGCTATAGTGGGGCCAGGATGTAGTTCTCATACATGATTTTTCTTGGATTGCCTTTCAGTAGTTGAGGGAGGGTCACGTGGGACCATAGCCACGGATATAAAAACAGACCTTGATATCTGCATCAGCAGACGACTTAAAGCTCCCGACCGAGTTCCGTATTTCTCGATTTGCCCTGGCACGGAACTCGGGTGGCACATTGAGATACATGTGCGTCTAGACATGGAAAACGATTCACGGTACATACGTCGGATAAAGGGCGCGATTGACGGGTGGCATAATCCCTAGTGGCCCTAGGTGGCCTGAACCCAAACCGAGACACGGAAACGTTCATTAGGTAGCATAATCCCTAGTGGTCCTAGGTGGCATAAATCCTAAGTGAACACGCGATAGTTCATGGTAAGAAAACATAACCAGATCAAGGGTAGCAGTTCAAAACGACTTCAAGGATTAAATGGTACTACGTTGAGGTGGTATAGATTTACATGGGAAAGCTCGTACGGCCTACGGCGAAGGACTGAACTTATACATGGAAAGAAACATATGAGTTGGAAAAACCTACATATGCTATATATTAGGTTGACATGAACCATTACATGACATTGGGCAAGGGACATTCATAGATAACACATGACGCGGGTTGGGATACTAGTACGGGAGGTGCAGAGCAAATACATGATAGATACCGTGGGATGTTATACATGATAGATACCTTGTGATAGTATACTTGATAGAAACCTGACGATGTGCTACCTTGATCTATCTTGACACCGTAGTTTATCATGATACCTTAGTTTATCTTGCTACAGTAGTTCATCCAGTTATCTTGGTTTAGTTTATCTATCTTGTCGCCATCCTTATGTTTACTTTCAGTTTATGCATGTCATGTTACCTTTACCTATTTTTATGCTGGAAGTAGATAGGACTTACCAGTCTTTATGACTGACCCCGTTTTCTTTCGCCTCTTTGTCTTCCGTTTCCCCCCCCCCCCCTAGGTTTTCAGGGATGAAACACTGTTATTTAGTTCGGACTTCCTCTGCTTGAAGGTCATCATGCATGGCTTGGACTTTTCTTGGCTATGGCTACTTCACTGTTTTATTTGGGGAATAATTTATGAAAAGGTTTTATGCTTCTTTACTATTGCAAGACAGGTTTTGATGTATTCTGATGTAAAAGGCTTTAGACCTTATTTTATAAGGTAATGAAATTTGTTTTACTTCCGCTGTTTTATATATATATGTTCTGTCTTGTAATATTTCTGTGCATGTTTACCTCGATAATGCTTCACTAGACCTAGTGCATTCCCTTTGTGAGTGACCCTAGCGGAGGTGGGGTGTTACACTTTCTTACTTGAATTTCAGTTAAAAAGATAATCACTTCAATTATTATTAATTAAATAATATTTTGCTTCAACATTAACTACAAAAAAAGTAGTTAACTACCTTATAAACTGAAAATAGAATTATGAATTTCTTTTAAAAGGTTGTTAAAAATAATAAATAACTTTATTAATAATAAATGACTCAATGGTTTTCTTTAAGTACAACTAATTAGAAGATTAATAAAGTTTAATGAAATCTTATTACATTTGAAAACAATTCCAATAACCAAATAATCCAATAACCAATTCTGGTTAAATAGTTGACTTAGTCAACTTGAAAACACCAGTTAACTTGTTAACTGATTTTAACTAATTCTTCACTTCCAATTAACTAATCCTTCCCTTCTAATCAACATCACAAAAAGGTATAAATTTGAAAACATTTCATACTTAATTTAAAATTGATTCCATAATTTTATTTTATTTTATTGACGCTGCTAAAGAGCCAAACGACTACTAAAATACCAAATTGTGAAATAAGGGTTATTTCATCCAATCTCACATTCAACCAAATGAATTCAACATATATAATGAACATGATCAATATTAGTGAGGAATCCTATTGGATTCCTCCAACCTGTCTTCCTGCATCACAAATTCAATATTACAACAATATATGAAATTTAAAAACTATTGGTGAGAAATCTAATTGGGTCTCTCCAACCTGTTTTTCCTTGCATCACAAACACGTTACCTCAAATAAAATCATTCCATTTCAATATTCAAATATAAATTCCATCAATCAACCAATAACAATAATCCAAACATCCATTTTTTAACTTAATACGTTTATAATACTATAAACGTGACCAATAAGGTAAATTACCTCATTTGATAGTAATAATTGAAATAACGATTTAATTCCAATTAAATTAAATGAATGTTTGATTTAACCAAATCAATCAAAATATATAAAAATATTCAGCACAAATCAAACAATTAGCAAACATAGCACATAAATAAAAATCCCGACTTATATAATATAAGTAGATCAAACTAAGTGAATTACACTCACTTAATTCCATTTGCCGCTAAAGCGATTCAGGTTCAGTTAAATTAAGCACACATTTGATTTAACTAAAAATTCCAACTGCTTTTAACTTTGTTCAAATCAGTTCTAGAACGAAGTATTCGTTGATATGGTCTTAACGCCTATTGTTTCGTTCAATTCTGTTAACATGGGCAAGAGTTATACAGTTATAAGTATCGGTTTTCAATTAAATAATTAACTCTCCTTAATTAAAAATTAACTATGCTAAGTAACTTTTATAATTATGAATTACTTGCTGATTATTCCTTTAATTCTCCATTTTATTCTTCGCACGTGATACCATACGATTGACCTTGACTTCATCAATCAACCTGCTGCGCCCCATACCCTCGATCGGATAGGTCCATCTAACCCTGCTTCCTCGAGCGGCTCAGTCCCCTAGATCAACGCCCCAAATCTCACCAGGTCTGATTCCCCTTTTTTCCAGAAAAAGCCCCATGAACGTCGTGGCTTCCTGGCTTGGTTCCAGCCTCACCTAAATGGAAAATCCGATCTTAACCAGTAATATTGGAGCTCTTGGTGAGCTTAACAATTTACAAGTTGGAGGATTCTTGAATAGATTAACGGATTAGAAGAAAAACAAGGAAGAAAGTGAGAGCCTCACAGTTGTTCGAAACATTTGGGTGCATGCTAAGGCCTATATTGACCACGCAATTTCAGTTTGACGCAAGATTAGGTTAAGCTATGGTATATATAAAGGAAATTTATTATTATTTTATTACTTAACAAAACTTACACCCTAAGTTTCATGCATAAACTACCTCATACGACCTCTGACTGAAATTAAAATTGATATCCTAGCATAAATGAATATTCCGGACACGATGGAACTAGTTTTGTCGAATTTCGAGATCGTTTGTAAATTCCTTTATAAATGTCACAATGTGAATCAATACGCATGTAAATTGTGCACGAACACAAAATAAATCCAATTGGCTTGAAACTTGAAATCTTACAATAATTAATCATTACGGATATTGAGATCTGAGTTTTTTCTGAAATTAGTTTTCCTTATGTTCCATATTAAATCGATAAAAATATTAAATAAAACTTTAAACATTTACCACTCGCATGATCAAATGGTAAGTCTGATCAATACGAAAATCAAAATCTTGTAATAAATAATTAATACAGATCCATGGGCACATGTTTCATCATATTCCCAGACTGTTCTCCTGGAATGATATTTTACACGTAAAAGGACGCTATTTTGGACACTAAATTATCCGATCTCCTAAATAACAAATTATATATATTCTGACTCGAACGTTAATACGAATTAAACGTAAGTGGTCTCAAATCAATTCGATTGTTAGCTCAAGTTACATACAAATTCCTTCTAATAAAATTTAATTCACTTTATTAATCGCTACGCAAAATAGTTGTGCGTTTATGGCACCTGCAGTCAGATAGATATTGAATCACCGCGAAATTCATTTTCATACAATAATTTAACATTATGGATCCAATGAAACTGATTACGTTGAAATCCGTGACGGTTTCAGAATTGACTACTTTTAACTAGGTTAAATTAATATAAAATTCTAATTTTCGCCAAATCAACATTAAACTAAATTTTAAAACTCTATCAACCTTCATTGCATTCCAATAACATATTTAACTATTCATAAACCATTTTGATTAAATTATAGGTTATAACAATATTCAATTTATTAAAAACCCTTTATTTTATTTAATAAATCGTTATGGTTTACAATGATTCCATAGCGATTTTCTAAAAATTTGATTTGAACACAACTCAAAATCTATAATATGAAATAATGATTTTTTTTCCTCTTTCATTAGAAAATTATATTTAAATAAATTCAGACGCTTCTTGTTTTGAAGAATTCCGACTTATATTGGATTATGTATATTCTATTGAAGTTCAAAATGTAATATTATGAAATACTGTGACGCTGCCGGCTCATTTTATAATAATTAAATATAAACTGCATGTTCAAATTTCATTTGATTAATAAATTGGAATCCATATATATTTTCAAATCAACGTTTAGAACTAAAATTAAATTTTCAAACTTAATGGTTAGAAATCTAGGTCTTTACATTCTCCAAGTCTCGGGAGATTATTTCTAAGTCTAGAGAAATAAGTGACACAAACTTGGACCGGTTACGGGTCCTTATCTTGGGTTATACCATTTGGCATAACCTGGTTTCTAGCCCACTAAGTGGCTTGGATTCGAAGTAAGTGTTATCGTAAATCCAAGGAATTAAGTAAGTGGATGTGAGAATGGATGCCATGCTTGACTGTTTATTTTTACCCCTCACACGCACTTCTGTTCACACTTTTTGATATGCCGACCTTAGAGTGGAGCAAATTATTATTACATGTGTTAACTCTTTGGGTGCAGGTACAGGTCAGGTAAGACTCTTCATGTGTATTGTGTTACCTTAATAGTATTTGAGTTCACTATTACTCACACTAGACTTTGTCTGACCCGTAGTTATATGCATTGCTTCTTATCATTCTAGTTACTCTTAAATAAGAAGATTAGAAATATGTTAGGTGTGCATGTGTGACGAATGCCTACAACCCCTGCACTAAACAAGAGGAATAATGCGCTGAAAGGTGTGCCAAGCAGCTGTGGACAATCATCATAGGTAAATAACAACATCAGAACTTGTCGTAGAACTCACAACGCAAGGATAAAATATAGTAGAAAATATACAACAGGTAATAATAGTGAAGCATCATATAACAAACTTTTGAAACTTTCACAACATCCTGAAAGATTATCCAAACATCATAGGAAATATCAAAGTATGTACATAGAGCCTCACTACAACACTCATAGAGCAACAACTCAAACAGCGGAAATAGAAATACTAGATAGTAATAAAACTGGTATGTAAGCCTCCAGCTCGCCTCTAAACTGCAACATCGTCCTCATTAAGCTATCACCTATCACCTGCCACATAGTCTGCCCGTCCACAACCGGATGAGCAGCCTAAGGTAATAAGAGGGAAACATAAAACCATGATTCATACAACGATCTTAGTGAGTGATAAAACAACTAACAAATATCAACAATAAAGTATATGAGAATGGATAGATAAACATACTAATTTACCCACAACACTAAAGAAGAACTCAACCCCGTCTTCCCCACATTGGACAGTGATAGCCTTTACATCTAGCACTTCAACCATTCACTCATGGAAACCAGAACAAACATTCATTCATGGAAATCAAAAGCAAACACCACTAGTGCTCATAGCATCCATATTATATGTACCTCACGTAAACCATCCTAATCGAATTCAACATCCCTCAAGCACAAGCCCCAGAGGCTTAGACCAATATCAAACAAGCACCCAAGAAACATCTCCTTCGACGTTGGACAATTTATGTGAGACAGTACAAACAAGACAACTAATCAACCATGACAGACTCTGGCTATCACCGCCAATCCTGGTTCGAAACTATCGTTAATCGTATGCCGGCCAACCTTGCCATATGTCAAGGGCTAATGGTAACCCCAATTCTAGCATAAACTCCATACGCCTTTCAACGATACGTATGTTTGTCCAATCTTGACAACTAGGCCTTTCAACGATACCCATGGTACTCGGCCAACAAACTTTTTGTCTTTTGGGTGTCCCTATTGTACCCCTGCTTTGAGCTTGATAGAACTTACGACAACGATAAATTCTCGTCCTTCGCATCTCTAGTCAACCAACTCGATGACTTCCCATAGCTCAAGCAACCTTTATCCACCAACTCACAACCTTTAAGTTGTCATCTCATTCGTTGTTCTACACCAATCAACGAACACATTCAACGCTTTGAATATTCCCACTTGAGCTTACTTCGAAGTTACAACTCATTGAGCCAAATTACATCACCGTGTTGTGGCTAGGGTTGGGGGGGTTGCCCCTGAAAAAAAAATTCAGGCTTTTTTGTTCAAACCTGGGTCATATTCAAAAAATATAATTTTTCAGAAATAACCCTGTGCGACCAACTCATCTCTTTGGAGTCGATCGACCCAAGCTGTGACGATCCCAAAACCCCGTGACACGGTGTTAAGGATAATCATTGGAATATAACACATTAATCATCATTAGCAGATCATAGATAATAGCATAAACAGAAAATAGAATAATTTACACACATATGACAGCGGAATCATATAAATATCATCACATCAGAGAAGCACAGTACAGGATACAACTTAGTGTATAATGATACATAATCAGTCACCATCGCCTGAGGCGGAATCATACATAAAGAGTACAC
Source organism: Allium sativum (assembly GCA_030737875.1). Taxonomy (NCBI): domain Eukaryota; kingdom Viridiplantae; phylum Streptophyta; class Magnoliopsida; order Asparagales; family Amaryllidaceae; genus Allium; species Allium sativum. The sequence goes on along the minus strand of CM060918.1, from coordinate 685,480,997 downwards.
AAAAGGAATATCAGTCTACATCGCCAGTGGCGGAATCATAATATAGATACAATAATGGCGGAGAAAATCCAAGTCGGCACGGTGTAGTCAAGCCTCGCCATGAGCCAAAAGGTGCGTCAGAAACCTGTAACTAGGCTGCCCGTGTGAAAATGAGGGCACCCGAGTTTGCAAGGTGAAACAAACTACGAGTCAGTCATGGGACTGGTATGAGAAATCTACTCAGTTTATTAACAACAATAATAAGGCAAATCAAAGGACCAAGCCACTTTCGCGGAACGGGTTTACTCCAATGAGTGCTAGTGCATGAAATAAAGTAAATGATTAAATCAACGCAATGCTATTTTATAAAATGAAGCCATTATAAGACTCAGGTCCCATCACACAATGCAATGCAAGCCGGAGGATAGAGTTTTTACCTTATAATGGCCAAAGATGCTTCATATGAATAAAACAAAGGTGTTCGATATTATTACTAGTGCATATATGTTTCAAAAGCAATTCAATCATAAATATCAATCCTAGGCGGCATAGCTACCATCTACTATGTCGCCATACTAGTAATACAATCACATTCGCATATTTCGTATTGGAAATTGGATTCCTTCAAGAGTCGAGGCAAGGGGCAAGATCCTCTCCGTTCGAGACACTCTAGCAAATGCCTCGGGACCGCACACAGCAATCCCCTGGATCCTCCAAGGCCGGTCCTCTCTTACTTTTGAGGATTGGCAATTCCTGAACACACGTTTCCCGGTCCTTACAGACCTATAATCGAGGCGCCTCGTATTCCAACAACCACACAGGTGAAAAGTAGATATAAATGTCAGGGCTGGGAGGTCACTGACACCACCATAGCTAGAAAGAAACATCATGCACTCCTTGGGTCCTTCTCCTGTTTTTGACTCATACCGGGGTGTGAGGCTCACGAATTCACGTTATACACAAAGCTACGTCACACAGACCATGCTTTGATCATCAACCACAAGACTTTGCTTTGCAACAGAAGCCTTGATCATATGCCACTTAGGCGTGCCACACAGGCAATCCACTCCATGCGACTGATTTCTGTCAATACATAACCTCTGAGCTCGTACGTCTCAGAGAAGGGCGTTAAGCAAGAGAATAAATTCTCCGCCGCCAAACAGATATATATTTAACAGAGATCAATCAACACAGAAAAAAATCCAATGTCAGACACACAGTCCATTTACAAGTCCGTTCTGGGTCTGAACGAAACCGGAGGCACCAATTCCTCGCATATCTGTACAATCAACAGAATATGTTTGGACGGCTACTACTTCAATTCCTTCATGGTAGCTACCCCAGTCAGGAGTATCAGTAGCGCCCATCCATCCAATGTGGAGATCGTCGGTCTTCAGTCGTCTTCGACTCTTCGACTTCTCAACGTCGATCGATTATTTGAAATGAGATAAACTCGGCCTTTTCAAATAACCCACGTATATTTAGATTTTCAAATCAATCAATCACATGGTTGGACTATTCAACAATCACATTTCAGTTATTTAGTTATAATTTTCATGTCAAATACATTCAACCATCACATATCAAGCAAACACAACAAAATTGGTTTATTTTCACTCTATATCGTCTATAGTACTATATAACGATATATCGCCATTTTTATTTAGTTTAAAACGGCCATATTTAATTAAACGACGTTTCAGGTCGTGTCGATGCACTGGCGCTGCTTTCCACTAATTTTGTTTTACACTTATAGGAAAATCTAACCGTTGGATCTTCACAAATTCTACATCATTAGGAAGGTCATTTCAAAACGAATCCAACGGTTTCAGTTTTGGGAAAATCCGACGGTCGGATTTTCCACACCAACCATTTGAAGTTATGATTTCAATTTACGAACTGCAGCGTCGTTATTCGATTTAATTTAATTATATTTATTTATATATATATAAATATAATCGTTTCTGGCGCTGTTTTTCACTAATTTTGAATTAAACATTCCAGACAATCCAACGGTCGGATCTTCACAAAGTTGGTGCCGTTGGAAAAATATTTCCAAGGCGAACCCAACGGTTGAGGTTTCGGGAAAATCCAATGGTCGGATTTCCCGCCCTAGTCGTTTGAAATCACGGTTTCAAAATATGAACTGCACGGCCACGTTTCGTCTTAATTCTATTTATATTTATATATTTATATAAATATAGTTCATTCAAAAATTCCTATATCGTTTCCACTTCAATTATTTCACTAACGCCTTTAAATTTTGGAAAATTTCGCCATAACCTCCTTTGTACGGGAGGGTCTGGGAAAATTCCCAAATAGCCACACGGGCATCTCATATCAAAAAGAAAAAGAAAAAGCCAAGCGGCTAGCCAATAGGCTCATAAAATCATCACCCAAACAAAGCGGTAAATGTGTACCTATTTGTCGGGCACAAAATTCTATTTCTCTTCTCTAGCCCCTTTTTGCTTTAACCTGTTCAATAGATATGTATGTACATATATACAATGTCTAACACTTATCATTTTCCATTCAATTTCATATTCGATTTGCTTTGGTTTAAAAACACCATTCGTTCTAATGTTGCATGCATAGGCTAAAATCATATCATTAGCTAGTTAATGTATATTTCAACTCATGCACGTTTATTTGAACAAGTGGCTATTTTTAACACTTCACATTTCAAAGATGATAATTTTGGCGAACTAAAATAGATTTCAACACATGACTATTTTATTTAGTTCCTATGCATGTTAAAAATAATATTTCTATCACAAATATTTATTTCAACGTCCGCATATCTTTAGCATATCACACATATGATAAAAATGATATTTTTATCGTTCAAAATATTTATTCAACAAATAAATGGTTTCAACACTTCATAGTTTTAATAAAAATTTAATTTTTATTGTTCGATCTTTTTATTCAACACATGAACTTTTCCACCACACACACTTCTCAACAAATGAGTATTTCCACACATGGACATTTTATTTATGTTGTTCATACTAGAAAGATAAGATTTTTATTGTTGAAACTATTTATATAAGGCGAATATTTTTCTTACTTCATATATAATAAAAATGTGATTTTTATTGTTTAAACACTTCATTCATTCACAAATGAATTTAATTTTCACACAACACTTTTCAACACATGAATATTTCCACACACGGACATAGTTTCAATATATGATTTTAATCTCAACGCATGAAACTAATTTCAACATATGAAAAGAATTCTAACACACAAAGATTATTCAAAATTTCGGCAGCATAACGGCAGGGTAGTTAAAACCGGCACCGTCCCTAGTACGGCTCCTCGCTCTACCTTAAAACCTCGCGGTTTTTGACAATGGGGATTCATGCATCTAATTCGCACGCAGGCGGCATGTTTATTTTTATTTCCACAATTTTTTTCCCAATTCATTTCAACCACCAATGGGTATTTTTCAACCGCAACCAAACAATATCTACCACAAACAATTATTCAACCATTGGTATTTTTCATCCAATATTTCACACCAATTCACCACAATAAATATCGTCCGTGGTTTGTGGACGAGGGGAGTATATATATATATATATAATATAATATATATTTGCTGTATTTCACTAGCATTTCAACACACATACCAATTTTTCTATGCATGTAAAAATTCATACTTCGCTTATATAGCTTACACTACGCATGTACATGATGTATACAACACGTATGTAATTTATATTTCGCTTATATAAATTATACACGACATTTTCCATTTAATTTCACGTTAATTTAGATTTCTCACCTTGGTTTTCTGAGCGCTAAAAATCGATACGATGTCAGAAAAATCCACAGCTTCTTCTATTGGGTAGAGAGCTTCCTTGCGGTCTCGATGTTTCCTGTTTCATCGAATTTCGTCAACACACCAAAAAGATATGATTTTTCAAAGTGTAAAAATCAAAGAAAAACTCACTTTCAGAAAGCTTCAAAACTAGGTTTGCGGTTTTCGCGAGAACCGGGGCACGAGGGGACGATCAGGAAGTTTGACGTGGAAGAGCTTCGAGAGGGCTACAGGCGCGCGGCGGTTTGGTGGGCCTCGGTGGTGCTGATCGGCGGCGGCGGCGGTTTGAAGGTCGGAAGTTTGGAGGTGGATATCTCGGCGTAGAGGCGACGATAGGGGGAGCTCCTTATATGGATTTGAAGAGGGGAGGGAGAACTACAAAAAGTTGAACTGGGGGAGGAGCTAATTCTGGCCGTGGCGATCGGAAATCGCCTGGGAAGGAGAAGAAGGGTTTCCGCCGTCGAAGTCGGGGTCGGGGGGGGGGGGGGGGTTTCTGATATTTTTTTTAATTTATGAATGGAGAAATATGATTGGCCGAGGACTATATTTAATTTTTAAATTGTGTTTTCTCAAATGAACTCCTTTTTAAACCCAACGACTGTCGCCCCCAGCTAAATACCCCCATTCCGGACACAATGGGATATGTTTTGTAGGCCAATTCGACTGTTACAGTCAGTTATTTTTCAAATTAAAGTATAAAACATTTAATTTTTTAACTCTAAACGCACATTTCAATTTGCCAGGGCCACAAACTGATTCGAAAAATTCCAAAAAAAATAAATCTAGCTATGTCTTGACGCTACGGTCCAAACAAAACTAGTTTCGTAGAATTCTGAGGTCGTTTGAAAAATGGCCATTTTCTGGTCGATCCAATTTAACAGAAATCGACCAAACACATTTTCTTTTGCCACGCTCACATACTAGCTTCAAAAATTATGAAATTTGAAACCTAGCAATAGTTTGACATCCCGGACCCAACAAAAGTGGTTTCGTCGAATTCCGAGGTCGTATGCAAAATATCAATTTTTCAGGGCTATATTCTATATACCGACTCTTCTGAAAATTCATTCGGCCATAACTTTTGATTCCCGTTATGAAACTTCGATTTTTCAGATTCGTTAGAAAGGTATCGACTAACAGATTTAAATATTTTTGGTTTCGCTAAAATCCGTTATATTTTCCACCCTGCATAGTCGGTCAAAGTTTGAATTCAAAATTTCAAACTGACTCACCATTTCTAATTCACTATTTTATTGAAATATTCCATTTCAATTATTCAAATTCCTTTGAAATAATCAATTTAAAAATTTTAAATTGGCTCGCATTTTTCGGGTTATTACAATCTCCCCTACTTAAAACTTTTCGTCCTCGAAAAGGAAACAACAGTAAAGTAGGAAATAAAATGTAAATGCAAAGTATGGTAAAGGTACCTTGCACCGGAGTTATTCAGAGATATCCACTCTGCATTTGGGGTAAGCTTGCTTAATGCTTTCCTCAGTTTCCCAAGTACAGTCTCTAGGATCACTGCTCCACTGCACTTTAACTAAATGAACCTTTTTGCTTCTGAGTTCTCTGGTTTCTTTGCCAACAATTTTTAATGGCTCTCTTCTGAGTGCTAATTCTGGAGTTATCTCCACATCCCGTTGCGCTGCTTCTTCTACAACAAGATCCGGATCATGCACATGTCTCCTAAGTTGAGATACGTGAAAAACATTGTGCACTCCAGGCAACCAATCTGGTAATTGAATCCTATAAGCAAGAGTTCCAATTCGTTCAAGTATAGGAAAGGGACCAATAAATCTCGGTGCCAACTTCCCAGTCTTGCCAAATCTGATTACTCCTCTCATCGGGGAAACCTTTAAATAAACATGATCACCAACAGTAAATGTCAAATCTCTCCTTCTAGAGTCTGCATAACTTTTCTGTCGGCTTTGGGCGGTTTTCAATCGCTTCTTGATGAAATCCACTTTATCAGATGCTTCCCTAATCATATCGGGTCCTAGTACAAGTCTGTTGCCAGGTTCTACCCAACATGCTGGAGATCTGCATGGTCTGCCATATAATGCTTCAAATGGTGACATTCTCAAACTTGCCTGATAGCTATTGTTATATGAGAATTCTGCCAAATGCAAATGATCTTCCCATGACCCACCAAAATCGATTATACAAGCCCGCAGTAAATCTTCTAAAATTCTATTCACCCGCTCAGTCTGGCCATCTGTTTGGGGGTGATAAGCGGTGCTCATATTCAGTTTTGTTCCCAATTCTGTCTGGAAAGCCTCCCAGAATTTGCTAGTAAATAGGGGATCTCTATCACTGACTATGCTGATGGGAATTCCATGCAGTTTAACAATTTCTCTGAAATATATCTGTGCTAGACTTAGGGCAGTTCTATTGGACCTGACAGGTATAAAATGGGCAGTCTTCGTGAAGCGATCTACGATTACCCAAATGCTGTCATTACCTTTCTTGGTTCGCGGCAAACCATCTATGAAATCCATGGAAATCTGTTCCCATTTCCAACCTGGGACTTCCAATGGTTGCAACAGTCCAGCTAGCTTCTGTTGGTCACTCTTGACCAATTGACAAGTAGGGCATCTGCTAACATACAAAGAAATATCTCTTTTCATTGCCTTCCACCAGAAAGTGCGTTTGATATCGTTGTACATTTTACTCACCCCAGGATGGATGCAAAATTTGGATTTATGACATTCATCCAACACTTCTCTTCGAAGGCCTGGAATATTTGGGATGCAAATCCTATTATTTAACTTGAGAACCCCCCTATTGTCAATACGGAAACTCGTGGTATCACCTTCCTTGACTCTCTGACTGATTCTCTGAATGAATTCATCGTCTTTTTGAAGGGCTGAAATCCTATCAATCAACCCAGGTGTAATTATAAGATGGGCAACAATTGCGGTCTTCCTACTAAGCGCGTCCGCTACCACGTTAGCTTTCCCCGGCGTATACAGGATATCAAGATCATACGCTGCAAGAAATTCTAGCCAACGCTGCTGTCTCAGATTCAGATCTTTTTGGGTATATAAATACTTCAATGATTGATGATCCGTGTACAGTATAAATTTCTCGCCCAATAAATAATGCCTCCAGATTTTTAAAGCAAAAACGATGGCTAGCAACTCAAGATCATGAGTCACATAATTCTTTTCATGCGGTTTCAATTGGCGGCTTGCATAAGCGACTACTTGGCCTTTCTGCATTAACACTGCGCCCAGACCTCTAATAGAAGCATCTGTCCAAACCGTTAAATCCTGATTGCCATCAATAATTGTTAACACTGGGGCGGTGGTCAGTTTCGATTTCAATTCCTGGAAAGCTTCTTCACAGTCGGAAGTCCACTTAAACTTCTCATGTTTCTTTGTGAGCTTTGTTAACGGACCGGATATCTTCGAAAAATCCTTAACGAACTTACGATAATAACTAGCCAACCCCATAAAACTTCTAACTTCTGTGGGAGTAGTGGGTTGTTTCCAGTCTTGAATCGCTATTATTTTGCTTGGGTCAACAGAAATTCCTTTCTCTGACACGACATGGCCAAGAAATTTAACTTCTTCTTGCCAGAAGACACATTTAGAGAATTTGGCTTTGAAGACATTCTTCCTTAGAATCTCCAATACTTGTTCTAAGTGTTTTTCATGCTTGGGTTTTGATTTGGAGTAGATTAAAATATCATCGATGAATACGAGGACAAATTTATTCAGAACTCCCCTGAACACTCTATTCATTAGATCGACAAAGTATGCTGGAGCGTTACATAGGCCAAACGGCATTACTAACCATTCATAAAATATGTCTGGACCTCTGAAAGCTGTCAAAGGAACACACTCTTCTGCTATTCTCAATTGATGAAAACCTGTAGCTAGGTCCATTCGGGAAAATACTTTCGCCCCATTCAATTGGTCTAGCAAATCATCAATGCGGGGTAGTGGATATTTATTTTTAAGCGTCTGTTTGTTAAGGTCTCGGTAATCAACACATAATCTAAGAGTACCGTCTGACTTTGGGACAAACACGACAGCTGCACCCCAATTAGAAAAACTAGGCCTGATTAGACCTTTCAACAACAGTTGACGAGTTTGATCGCCTAATTCTTCTTTTTCTTTCGGAGTCATTCTGCGAATTGGATGTACCACGGGTCTGGCATTAGGAATTAGATCGATTCGGAATTCTATTTCTCTTTGCGGAGGTAAGTTTTCAACTTCTTTAAACACATCCGCAAAGTTTCTAACAATCGGAATCTTTTCTATGGAAGTGGGAATAAGTTCTAATGCTGACCAAAATTCTTCTCTATTCGGATTCGAACCATGACAGGGTATATATATATGTCCAAGCTCCGTTCGGATTTTAACGATTCTTTCCGCACAATTCACTTCGGCTTCATATTTCGTTAACCAATCCAGCCCGAGAATAATACCGAATTCGGGAAAGTCCATAACGATTAAATCAAAAGGAAACTTGTAGAAAGAATAAGAGATTGGCACTCTACAATATGAATCGAGAGTAACAGGACCCCCTATCGGGTTATGAACTTCAACCGATTCTTTAAGCTTTCGCTGTTTTAACTTTAATTTGTGCACTGTGTTACTAGCAATAAAACTACGCGATGCACCTGTGTTAAATAATACAGAAACAGGAATATTTTTAATTGTAAGGGTACCTCCCAAAACATCGGGTTTACCTGCTCCATCGGAAGCAGCTGGCGGGCTAGACCCGTCATAGACATGAGCTACTGTAGCTTTCTTCAGCAAAGGACAGTCTTTGACCAGATGATCGGTCTTGCGACAGTTGAAGCACGAGCGAGGGTTCTGAGAGCCTTGGCTCGAGCCTTGAGAGTTTGTTTTCTGCCTCTTCGGAGCTGTGCAGACGTTTGAGTAGTGCCCCGGCTTACCACAGTTAAAGCAATTTCCTCTTGGCGGCTTGCCAGTCTGAGGTTTTGAAGATGCTGCTTGGCTTGACTCGCCCTGATTTACAACAGGCTTGCGCTTGTTTCCAGCTTGGCTTCTAGCGCGATCCTGATCTAGATGCCTTTGATCAAGGTCTTCATAGTTGCATGTCATTTCCACCAGCTCGTTGAATTCCAACTTGACATGGGCCATAGCTCTATCATGATATTGTCGTCTTAGTCCAAGGATAAACTTCTTATTTTTGGATTTCACGGTAGCGACGAGTTCCGGAGCATAGGGCGACAACATTGTAAATTTGTTTAGATAATCTTGCACGGAAAGATCCCCTTGCTGGAGATTGGCGAAGTCATCGTGCATTCTTTCTAGAGCTTGTTCTGGGACATATTTCTCCTTGAAGAGTTCTTTAAATCCATCCCATGTTCTTCCAGCTTCTCTATTCCCAGCGGTAAGAGATTCCCACCATAATTCAGCTTGTTCCTGCATAAGCGATGCGCCCATAATAGCTTTGTCTTCGTCTCCTAGCCTTAGGCCTTCAAGAATTTTCTCGCATGTTTTGAGCCATGCAAGGGCCTCTATTACGGTGCCAGTTCCCGAGAAGGTCTTGCCTCCTAAGTTCTTATACCTCTTAGCTACGCGGTCAAGCTCGAAGTATTGAGCTGCCGGAGGTTGTATCAAAGGTCCTTCTTGGGCTGGGATTTCTCCCCTTCCTCGGCCTCGGCCGGCACGGCCTCCTCTAGCGGCGGCTGCTCTGGTAGCCATTTGTTAAATTCTGAATAAGCAACGAAAAAGTCAGCTAACAGAAATGATAGTCTATTGCATAGTTAAGCAGAAATTTCTACGGAAAGATAACGATGGACTGATCAATTGTTTTGCTATTCTGCTCAGCTCATTCTAGGACTTTACTAGTCCTATCTCTAATGAGCGACTCGCCTTAGAATACTACTGATTCTATTTTGACGAAGTGTTTAATGTGTTACACTCCAGAACTAAGGTTAACCAAAGCTCTGATACCAGCTGTGACGACCCCAAAACCCCGTGACACGGTGTTAAGGATAATCATTGGAATATAACACATTAATCATCATTAGCAGATCACAGATAATAGCATAAACAGAAAATAGAATAATTTACACACATATGACAGCGGAATCATATAAATATCATCACATCAGAGAAGCACAGTACAGGATACAACTTAGTGTATAATGATACATAATCAGTCACCATCGCCTGAGGCGGAATCATACATAAAGAGTACACAAAAGGAATATCAGTCTACATCGCCAGTGGCGGAATCATAATATAGATACAATAATGGCGGAGAAAATCCAAGTCGGCACGGTGTAGTCAAGCCTCGCCATGAGCCAAAAGGTGCGTCAGAAACCTGTAACTAGGCTGCCCGTGTGAAAATGAGGGCACCCGAGTTTGCAAGGTGAAACAAACTACGAGTCAGTCATGGGACTGGTATGAGAAATCTACTCAGTTTATTAACAACAATAATAAGGCAAATCAAAGGACCACGCCACTTTCACGGAACGGGTTTACTCCAATGAGTGCTAGTGCATGAAATAAAGTAAATGATTAAATCAACGCAATGCTTTTTTATAAAATGAAGCCATTATAAGACTCAGGTCCCATCACACAATGCAACGCAAGCCGGAGGATAGAGTTTTTACCTTATAATGGCCAAAGATGCTTCATACGAATAAAACAAATGTGTTCGATATTATTACTAGTGCATATATGTTTCAAAAGCAATTCAATCATAAATATCAATCCTAGGCGGCATAGCTACCATCTACTATGTCGCCATACTAGTAATACAATCACATTCACATATTTCGTATTGGAAATTGGATTCCTTCATGAGTCGAGGCAAGGGGTAAGCTCCTCTCCGTTCGAGACACTCTAGCAAATGCCTCGGGACCGCACACAGCAATCCCTTGGATCCTCCAAGGCCGGTCCTCTCTTACTTTTGAGGATTGGCAATTCCTGAACACACGTTTCCCGGTCCTTACAGACCTATAATCGAGGCGCCTCGTATTCCAACAACCACACAGGTGAAAAGTAGATATAAATGTCAGGGCTGGGAGGTCACTGACACCACCATAGCTAGAAAGAAACGTCATGCACTCCTTGGGTCCTTCTCCCGTTTTTGACTCATACCGGGGTGTGAGGCTCACGAATTCACGTTATACACAAAGCTACGTCACACAGACCATGCTTTGATCATCAACCACAAGACTTTGCTTTGCAACAGAAGCCTTGATCATATGCCACTTAGGCGTGCCACACAGGCAATCCACTCCATGCGACTGATTTCTGTCAATACATAACCTCTGAGCTCGTACGTCTCAGAGAAGGGCGTTAAGCAAGAGAATAAATTCTCCGCCGCCAAACAGATATATATTTAACAGAGATCAATCAACACAGAACAAAATCCAATGTCAGACACACAGTCCGTTTACAAGTCCGTTCTGGGTCTGAACGAAACCGGAGGCACCAATTCCTCGCATATCCGTACAATCAACAGTATGTTTGGACGGCTACTACTTCAATTCCTTCATGGTAGCTACTCCAGTCATGAGTATCAGTAGCGCCCATCCATCCAATGTGGAGATCGTCGGTCTTCAGTCGTCTTCGACTCTTCGACTTCTCAACGTCGATCGATTATTTGAAATGAGATAAACTCGGCCTTTTCAAATAACCCACGTATATTTAGATTTTCAAATCAATCAATCACATGGTTGGACTATTCAACAATCACATTTCAGTTATTTAGTTATAATTTTCATGTCAAATACATTCAACCATCACATATCAAGCAAACACAACAAAATTGGTTTATTTTCACTCTATATCGTCTATAGTACTATATAACGATATATCGCCATTTTTATTTAGTTTAAAACGGCCATATTTAATTAAACGACGTTTCAGGTCGTGTCGATGCACTGGCGCTGCTTTCCACTAATTTTGTTTTACACTTATAGGAAAATCTAACCGTTGGATCTTCACAAATTCTACATCATTAGGAAGGTCATTTCAAAACGAATCCAACGGTTTCAGTTTTGGGAAAATCCGACGGTCGGATTTTCCACACCAACCATTTGAAGTTATGATTTTAATTTACGAACTGCAGCGTCGTTATTCGATTTAATTTAATTATATTTTTATATATATATAAATATAATCGTTTCTGGCGCTGTTTTTCACTAATTTTGAATTAAACATTCCAGACAATCCAACGGTCGGATCTTCACAAAGTTGGTGTCGTTGGAAAAATATTTCCAAGGCGAACCCAACGGTTGAGGTTTCGGGAAAATCCAATGGTCGGATTTCCCGCCCTAGTCGTTTGAAATCACGGTTTCAAAATATGAACTGCACGGCCACGTTTCGTCTTAATTCTATTTATATTTATATATTTATATAAATATAGTTCATTCAAAAATTCCTATATCGTTTCCACTTCAATTATTTCACTAACGCCTTTAAATTTTGGAAAATTTCGCCATAACCTCCTTTGTATGGGAGGGTCTGGGAAAATTCCCAAATAGCCACACGGGCGTCTCATATCAAAAAGAAAAAGAAAAAGCCAAGCGGCTAGCCAACAGGCTCATAAAATCATCACCCAAACAAAGCGGTAAATGTGTACCTATTTGTCGGGCACAAAATTCTATTTCTCTTCTCTAGCCCCTTTTTGCTTTAACCTGTTCAATAGATATGTATGTACATATATACAATTTCTAACATTTATCATTTTCCATTCAATTTCATATTCGATTTACTTTGGTTTAAAAACACCATTCGTTCTAATGTTGCATGCATAGGCTAAAATCATATCATTAGCTAGTTAATGTATATTTCAACTCATGCACGTTTATTTGAACAAGTGGCTATTTTTAACACTTCACATTTCAAAGATGATAATTTTGGCGAACTAAAATAGATTTCAACACATGACTATTTTATTTAGTTCCTATGCATGTTAAAAATAATATTTCTATCACAAATATTTATTTCAACGTCCACATATCTTTAGCATATCACACATATGATAAAAATGATATTTTTATCGTTCAAAATATTTATTCAACAAATAAATGGTTTCAACACTTCATAGTTTCAATAAAAATGTAATTTTTATTGTTCGATCTTTTTATTCAACACATGAACTTTTCCACCACACACACTTCTCAACAAATGAGTATTTCCACACATGGACATTTTATTTATGTTGTTCATACTAGAAAGATAAGATTTTTATTGTTGAAACTATTTATATAAGGCGAATATTTTTCTTACTTCATATATAATAAAAATGTGATTTTTATTGTTTAAACACTTCATTCATTCAAAAATGAATTTAATTTTCACACAACACTTTTCAACACATGAATATTTCCACACACGGACATAGTTTCAATATATGATTTTAATCTCAACGCATGAAACTAATTCCAACATATGAAAAGAATTCTAACACACAAAGATTATTCAAAATTTCGGCAGCATAACGGCAGGGTAGTTAAAACCGGCACCGTCCCTAGTACGGCTCCTCGCTCTACCTTAAAACCTCGCAGTTTTTGACAATGGGGATTCATGCATCTAATTCGCACGCAGGCGGCATGTTTATTTTTATTTCCACAATTTTTTCCCAATTCATTTCAACCACCAATGGGTATTTTTCAACCACAACCAAACAATATCTACCACAAACAATTATTCAACCATTCGTATTTTTCATCCAAAATTTCACACCAATTCACCACTATAAATATCGTCCATGGTTTGTGGACGAGGGGAGTATATATATATATATATATATATAATATAATATATATTTGCTATATTTCACTAGCATTTCAACACACATACCAATTTTTCTATGCATGTAAAAATTCATACTTCGCTTATATAGCTTACACTACGCATGTACATGATGTATACAACACGTATGTAATTTATATTTCGCTTATATAAATTATACACGACATTTTCCATTTAATTTCACGTTAATTTAGATTTCTCACCTTGGTTTTCTGAGCGCTAAAAATCGATACGATGTCAGAAAAATCCACAGCTTCTTCTATTGGGTAGAGAGCTTCCTTGCGGTCTCGATGTTTCCTGTTTCATCGAATTTCGTCAACACACCAAAAAGATATGATTTTTCAAAGTGTGAAAATCAAAGAAAAACTCACTTTCAGAAAGCTTCAAAACTAGGTTTGCGGTTTTCGCGAGAACCAGGGCACGAGGGGACGATCAGGAAGTTGGACGTGGAAGAGCTTCGAGAGGGCTACAGGCGCGCGTCGGTTTGGTGGGGCTCGGTGGTGCTGATCGGCGGCGGCGGCGGTTTGAAGGTCGGAAGTTTGGAGGTGGATATCTCGGCGTAGAGGCGACGATAGGGGGAGCTCCTTATATGGATTTGAAGAGGGGAGGGAGAACTACAAAAAGTTGAACTGGGGGAGGAGCTAATTCTGGCCGTGGCGATCGGAAATCGCCTGGGAAGGAGAAGAAGGGTTTCCGCCGTCGAAGTCGGGGTCGGGGGGGGGGGGGGTTTCTGATATTTTTTTTTAATTTATGAATGGAGAAATATGATTGGCCGAGGACTATATTTAATTTTTAAATTGTGTTTTCTCAAACGAACTCCTTTTTAAACCCAACGACTGTCGCCCCTAGCTAAATACCCCCATTCCGGACACAATGGGATATGTTTCGTAGGCCAATTCGACTGTTACAGTCAGTTATTTTTCAAATTAAAGTATAAAACATTTAATTTTTTAACTCTAAACGCACATTTCAATTTGCCAGGACCACAAACTGATTCGAAAAATTCCAAAAAAAAATAAATCTAGCTATGTCTTGACGCTACGGTCCCAACAAAACTAGTTTCGTCGAATTCTGAGGTCGTTTGAAAAATGGGCATTTTCTGGTCGATCCAATTTAACAAAAATCGACCAAACACATTTTCTTTTGCCACGCTCACATACTAGCTTCAAAAATTATGAAATTTGAAACCTAGCAATAGTTTGACATCCCGGACCCAACAAAAGTGGTTTCGTCGAATTCCGAGGTCGTATGCAAAATATCAATTTTTCAGGGCTATATTCTATATACCGACTCTTCTGAAAATTCATTCGGCCATAACTTTTGATTCCCGTTATGAAACTTCGATTTTTCAGATTCGTTAGAAAGGTATCGACTAACAGATTTAAATATTTTTGGTTTCGCTAAAATCCGTTATATTTTCCACCCTGCATAGTCGTATGCATTAAATTGCATGTGTTTAATATTGCATTAAGTGTTGCATGTGTTAATTACATTTCCTGTTTTTGCCTATTTGGTTATGTTTGGAAATGTATTAATGCGATCTTATCTAGAATTTTCTTAAGCATGTATAAATAATGCATACATCTTTTGTAATATGTAAATTAAGCAATTGAAGAAAAAAAGCAATAAAATATTGTCTTCTCCAAAAACTTTTAATCTCTTCCTCCTAAATTATTTTTCATCAGGGCCGGCTCTGCTCCTCGGCATGGACCAAGTGTTTCCCCTATAAAATGAGTCGTGTTTCATACTCATCATGTTTGAATCCTAAAGCAGCGTAGCCAAGTTGAAGAATAATGCATGATTTAAAACATGGTAGAAATTTTTGTTTCACTTTCCCAACAACTCTCTATAGTGAATAGCTTTCCCGACTAAGCTTGCATCTAATTCTACTATTTTCAAAGCCGCACCTCTTTCTTTATCCTATTTGCATTATATAAGTTAAATTTATATGATTAGAAATTTATTTTTTTATGTATACTCACTGTTCATAATAAATAGTGCATAATTTAAAATTTAAAATGCTAGCCTCACTTGTCTCCAGACCAAGCCAATTGTGGATATCATGGTGCCAAGAGCCGCATTTTCGGTTAGTCATCTGCAAGCTCAATATCATGAGATCGCTACAAGTATTGTGAGGTTACGCTACAGCGCATTTATTATTGATTTTCTTATGTGTTATCAAAGTTACGCTACAGCTCATTTATTAATTGAAATTATACTAGAAAAATCCTTTACTCTGTTTTGCCGAAGCTCGTGATTCAAATCTTTTTGTTTATTTTAATAATTATAGCAATAAATTTATTGTTTATTTCAGTAATTACGACAATAATACAAGCTAATTATGACCAACAAATATATTAAAGTGGAGTATAAGTAAACACAACAGTTATAACATCTAGGCATTTAGTATCATTAACAACTTATTAGTTAACCGTTTAATCCAGTGATCATTTCGCTTTAGTTAGTGATTGCTGAAACTATTACTTTGACAAGAGATGTATGCACTTACAGATTGTGGAATGAAAAACAACAGATTTTGATTTAATCTACTACTTTTTCGTTCTTGGAGCTTCTGTCCATCTTAAACTTTGAATATATGAGCTGCATAACAATAAAAATCTCTTGCATGTCTTTATGATTCAATCAAAAGATGATGTATTGCAAAAACAATATAGTTACACAAAGTATGGACGATATAGAGCCACAACAGTCTCACCAACTTATTTTCAAAGCGGCACATTTGCATATAATTGCCAAAAATCAAGAAGAACATGAAAAATGACACCTCCGCATTTAATAGTTGTTGTCGAATTAGTGAATAGTATGCCAAGTAAGATATGGATGTTATGAAAACTGCGCCTTTGCGGAAGCGACCAGGATCTTCTTCACCCAATTACTTAAAGATGATTTCTATGGAAACAAACATAGATATGAAATCACATGTGCAAACACAAGATATTCCACCCAACTACCCTCTTTATTGATTCACAAAAACAAATTTTGTTTACACTCAATGGATCAAAACCAACAATAAAAAAAATTACAAGAATCAATAACCTTATTGAGAAAGGGAAATAATATCTAGATGACTAACACTCTTTGTTGGAGAAGGAGAACAATGAAGAACGACGGCTAAGCCTTGGATTAACTGGAGGCACCAATCATCTCTAGGGCACCAAGCCCTAGAGGCACGCAGCCGCCACTTTATTCGGTCATTCATCAATCCAACCCAGTGTGCTGCTTTTATAGGAGAATAGAAGGCCTAGGAAAAATATCTAATTTTCCTCTTAGAGATATATTAGGAAATTATCCCCTCAATACTTGCAGATAAGTCACAGAAAGACCAGGTCAAAATACAGCAATAAATCCGCTCAAACGACAAACTGCTCCTTCTAACCTTCTTTCTGTTACTGCATCATCTCCTCTACCGCCAAGCACATCCATGCCTCGTCTCTATCAACATATGTGAATTTAAGTCACAAATCACAACAATGGATTGATGACACAATGCAAAATTTATAAAATCATAATCAACAAATTGATAAAATCATAAAATCAGATCACCATCACGATTTAAAGTGAAAATTTTAAAAATTATCATTTATTGATAATCAATACTTGCATCCAAATCAACTCAATCAGTGCAAAACAACTAAAAGAACCAACAACGGATCATAATTATGAAAGCCTCATAAGTAAATCAAGAAGAACTTATATTTAATTTCTTCAAATAAATTTCCTGTTTGTATTACTCGTTGGGTTTATAGATTATTTAGGTAGCGTTTGAATTCTGAAAGGACCAAGTTGCGTTGACGTCGGCGTCAAACGCGTCTAATGTAGGTCCCACCATAATGCCCCGTTGAGATGAAAGGTTGAAAAGTTAGCTTTCGGTATTTTTTGCCCCCCTCCCCCCCTCATTTACATTCCCTCTCTCTATATATCTCCAACCCATTTCAACACTACATCACCATCCTCATTTTCCTCCAGTGCTTCATTTCTGTATTATTCTAGATCAAATATAATGGCAGGTAGTGATGATTCAGATTTGGAAGATTGCAAGATAAGCTCGATATTCAAGAAATTATCACTAATCAAACACGGGAAAGGAGTAGAATACATGATTCTGTTAGTTCCGGTCTTGCTTGGGTCCATGAAATACTATCAGGACACGGCGACACGCAGACCGTTGTCAATGCAATTTTCAAATGAAGCAGTTATGTTTTAGATACTTGTGTGAACGGTTAGTAAATTATGGATAAGAAGCTGCAATGCGCATAACGGTCAAAGAAATGGTGGTTGTATTCTTATATACTATTGCATTGGCCCTTCCTACAAGGCAAGTTGCTGAGCGGTTTCAACGATCAAATAGTACGATTTGTGCCATTTTTCATAAAGTTTTAGATTCAGTTCTCTTATTGGCAATCGATATTATTAGACCAGTCGATACTCAGTTTAACCGAATTCCAGAACAGATTCGTTCTTCACACCGATATTATCCTTTCTTTAAAAACTATATTGGGGTTATTGATGTGACGCATGTGATGTCTCATGTGGTCAAGAAGACATACAATGTTTTGTAGGGCGAAAAGGATCTGCTACACAAAATATTATGGTTGTTTGTGCGTTTGATTTAACTTTTACATTTGTAAGAGCAGTATGGGAATGAATTGCACACGACGCTAAATTAATTCGGGAAGCTATAGATAATTCGGATTTTAATTTTTCTCATCCTCCAACTGGACAGTATTATTTAGTGGATTCAGTGTAATGACCCGCATTCTACGCATCGGAGGATCGTAGAATATTTATTTCTTTCCCATATGAAGTCGTATGGTCATGTAACTTTGGGAAACATCCATAAGAGTCATTTCCCATGTTCATGATTTTTGTCGATTTTTAAATGACCATTTTGCCCCTAGCTGATCTTGTTTCGGCTATAACTTTTGATTGGAAAGGAATTTTGACCTGAATCCACTTCCATTAGACTCGTTTGATGGTTTACCTTTCCGTAGAGTGGTCACATGTGAAAAACGGACTTACCGTTTGGGAGATATGGCTGAAATAAGGTTTGGAAGGTGAAAAACTACTTAACCGGGCCAAATAGGGTGATTAGTGAATAGGCCCATAACCCATTTCG
Source organism: Allium sativum (assembly GCA_030737875.1). Classification (NCBI taxonomy): domain Eukaryota; kingdom Viridiplantae; phylum Streptophyta; class Magnoliopsida; order Asparagales; family Amaryllidaceae; genus Allium; species Allium sativum. The sequence goes on along the minus strand of CM060918.1, from coordinate 685,462,294 downwards.
GGATTAGGGTTATGGGGAGGCTGAACTGAGTTAGAGAATCATTCCATTTCAGTTTTCTAGCCTCCACTTATCACCAAGGAACCCTAAAAATGGCCTCCAACCTCTAAATCACCTCCAAATCATCTTTTAATCAAGGACTTAGCTTAGCAACATCTAATCAAGGAAGATCTACACCAAATCAACATTGGAGCTACTGTTTAGCATTGGGATTTGCACCAAATTAGAGATTTATTTCAGATCTTAGTTTATTTGTGGCTAAGGTGAGTGATTTGCATAGTTTTGCACTAATTATGGCTAATTAAGGGTAATTAGTGTTATTTAGCGAATTTAAACATGATAAAATTCTGGAAAAATGTTCATAAATTCTTAAATTATGTTTTAGACCTCTGATATGAATTTGGGTTAATTTGGTTAAGTTTTGCTAATCCTATCATTAGTTTCACCTAAACATGCTTAAGGGGAAATATGGGGTTTTGGGTATGTTTGATCCATTTTAACCTATCATATTGATGTTTTGATGTTTGTGGTTGATTATGCATGTTGCTATGACTGTATGAGATGTTATGTGATTGATTTCAATAGTTAGAATGGTCGAAAACGTTGTCGAATGGCGTAAACACTTGCTGGAAAAGCTTCAGGAAACAGTGCAGGTTTCGGATCGGATCGGATAAGGGGGCTCGGATCGGACATGTTGAACTGGGCAAGGGATTCGATCGGATCGGAACCTGACACTTGAGAAAATTGGCAAAAAGGAAGGCCACACTAACTGAACTGGGATCGGATCGGATAAAGGAGGAGGGATCGGATCGGAGCACGTGAAGAACGAGGGAGCGGATCGGAGCGGAAGCACGAACTGGATGGGAGATGGCACCCGACCCGACCCGAACCGATGCGATGGAGGGGACCCGAGACGAACCGTGCCAGAGGAGGACCATGAGCTAACGCAACGCAGACACTCGACCCGAACCGATGGTTTGAAGAGGACCCGACCCGACCCAGTATTGACCAATAACCCGAGATGCAAAGATGGTCCAATATGGGAAGTTAGAGCTCAGGATCCAGTCGGGAACCGATGAGTTCACTTCATGGTTGGGATTTGCTGCAGGAAGTGTGCTAAGGAGTTGTCGATGTTCATGACTTTGATTCACCACTAAAAATGGATGATGGGCTACTTATCAGTGCAGTAGAGTCATTGCGACTCGAAGGGCAAGGTGATGGTAGCAAGACTACGTTATCAGTGCAGTAGAGTCATTATGACTCGAGGGGCAAGGTGATGCGTAGTAAGACTATGAGCCAGCGTAGATGGGGTGAATAACTCCATGGGGCAGGTGGACATAGTAAAGGATTGGTAAGACTATGAGCCAGCGCAAATGGGGTGAATAACTCCATGGGGCAAGTGGACATAGTAAGGATTAGTAAGGCTATGAGCCAGCGCAGATGGGGTGAATAACTCCATGGGGCAAGTGGACATAGCGAAGGATTAGTTGCTACGTTATCAGTGCAGTGAAGCCATTTATGACTTCATGGGGCAAAGTGATCGTAGCAAGGATGGGTGATCGAAGTGGTGAATATCGTATGCTTTACGCACTGAGTTAGAGATGTGAGGATGGTTGCTATGTTTGATTGTTTGCCATCACTATGACATTCATACCCCCACCTCCGTATCTTTACACCTTTTGATATGGCAACTTAGAGTGTTGTACAGTATGTTGTGCTAACTCTTTGGTTGCAGGTTCAGGTATGTTTTAGTCTACCTGTTATTGTTCACTTTAGATGCTTATTGCTCATACCAGGCTTTATGTCTGACCCAGAGTTCTATGTCTCCTCTTATTACTCTGGGTGCTCACACGAGCAGACTAGAGACAGGTTAGCTGGTGATGCGCGAGTAGCTGATTCGGAGGCGGGCAGGAGGCTTCCACGTATGATATATAGATATTCTCCCTGTGTCGTTGGTGGTCGCTACTTGGGCATTAATAGTGCACCTCCTTTATCTTTCTTTTGCATTGAGACAGTTTGAAAGTTGTAATAATGTTTAACTTTGGATCATAAGTTGTACTTACATTTTCCGCTGCCATGTTAGTTGTTTCAGCTTATGCACGGTCTCACCTGTTTTATGTCAAATATGTTATTATTATATTTTATTCTATGCGCTGTGAGACATTCTACAGGTTCTGTGTAGTTCATTTCCTTCTTCCCTTTTCTCCTGATGACCCGTTCCGTGCTAACTGGACATGTGTACAGCGCACTTTTGGAGTAAATGTCGGTTGGTGCGGGGCAGGCCGTCATACTTGGTATCAGAGCTCTAGGTTGCGTAGTTAACCTAGGGAAATACACTAGGGAGAGATAGTACGTATATGAGAGAGCGTATTTGTGATTACTTTGGTTTTCAAAAGCTATATATGTATATACTATTAGTAGTATAAGAATGAAGTCGCACTGCACTAGCACCACTATGGGGTCGTTAATCGTTTCCCTTTTTCAGATTGACGATGAGCCGAGACACGAGGGGTGCTGGTAGAGGGACCAACCATGGGAATGCCGCTGACATGAGGGCGATGTTTACTAACCTCATGAGAGACATGCTTAGAGAAGTGCAAGGGGCAGTTCCTAATCCCGGAGTTGGTATTGGTCCAGTAGTGCAGGCGCCTAGGGTCGATTTCGCCAAGTTGTGCAAGGATTACACTAACCTTGGTGGAAAGCCGTTCCACGGGACGGAGTCGGCCACAGATGTTCAAGACTGGATGGATGGCTGTGATCGTATCTTTGATGACTTGGGTCTTGAGGATGCGATGAAGAGAAGGCTAGCATCTCGTCAGCTGCAAGGGCGAGCGATGAATTGGTGGAATGCCATTAGAACAGCTACTCCAGAAGATCAGGTTACTTGGGATCAGTTCAAGGCTCGCTTTAGCGAGAAGTTTATTCTAGCTGCCCAGAAGTCAGTGCTGTTTAAGAGGTTCTCGGAACTCAAGCAAAGTGGAAGGGCAGTTTCTGACTATATTGCTGAGTTCGACACCTTGTCAAAATATGGACTGTCTCTTATCGATACTCCTGAGAAGAAGAATGAGAAGTTCATTACTGGTTTGGATGGATACTTGGGGGAAAGGCTTATCAATCACATCGATGAGACTTTTGAATCGATTGTGGGGAAGGCTTTGAGATCAGAGAGTCTTTACCCTAAGACGAAGACTGAGGCTGCATCTGCAGAAGGGCCAAAGCCGCAATGTAGTAACCCGGATTTTCGGCGACTTTGGTTATCGACGTAAGCACGACGTCGATAACCAAACCATCGAAAAATCCCGGTAATTAATGAAAGAAATTAGAAGGTGAGAATAGATAAGATAGAACTTATAGAATAGAAGAAGAGGAAGAACATCATCATCAGAGTAAACACGAATCTCACAGCGGAACGAATAAAATATAACATAACATATCTTTTGAAATAACATCAGTATATGTATACAATAACACTTATCAGAGTACAACACTTACAACAACAACGGAAATAATAATAGCTATAGAATTCTGAAGTCTCCTGCTCCAAGCTCTCCAAGTGTATCTGTAAAATCCCGACTACTTGACTGCCCGTACAAATTTAGGCACCCAAGAGTTTAGAGAAAACAAAACAAATAAACTCCGGGTCAGTCATGGGACTGGTATGAGTAAAACAGTTTAAACAGGTATATGAACAAGTAAACGATATCTCATAAGACCACGCCGCAGAACGGAACGGGTTTTTCCCTTATGAGAATCCAAAATCTCTTTATATCAAAAACCTTTTGATATTATAATAATGTCTATGTACAAATAGATATCAACTAGCAGAAACGCTTTCATCTCATGTTCTACATATATAGTATACAATCAAAATCGCAAGCACGTATTGGATAATGGATTTCCAACTATGACAAGGTATGGAACCACCTTCCGATCAGTGTACTCTAGGAACAATACACCGGAGTTCAACAAGAACATCTTGTAACTCAGCCACACATGATCGACCACTCATTTCGCTTGAGTGTATCGAATGTACATCACCAACGGTTGGGATCAGCAACCGTTCCCGTATATATATGGGACAGCATTGATAGATTTAAGAAACAAATGAATATTCACTAGATAGGTGATTATACACCCTACTTCGGTGCGACCGACTTAGCCATGCTGCCTGCCTGATTTCTGTCATTTACCGGATGTGAGGCTAGAAGCTACGCTTTATCATCACAATAGATTCACTTCGAATGCCACATTGTCAGATCCATCGAAAATCACTAATTAACGTCTACAACAATACATTACGTGTCAGCTAAGAGAAGTTTCCTTCTCCGCTTCCACTCTTGGTACGGTTGAAGAAATCAATGTACGTGACCTTTTCTGGAAATACTCTGTCAGACATCCATCTTCATTTACTTAAAATGTCACATCGTCATACCCACCAAATCACAAATTGACTTATCCAAAAATAACACGGGTACACAGCTAAGAGAAACGAATTCCTCCGCCACCAAACGTGAATACGTTTGAACAGATCAACTTACGCGATCCATTGGATATACTCTGTCAGACCTTCGTCCATACAAGTTGTCCTGGGACTGGACAAACCGAAGGCACTATTCTGTAAACAGGATAGCCCTTGCATTTTACTCCGTCTTCAATTATCTTTGGCATATATGATTCGCGACGCTTATGCCAATACAGAGTGGTTCTTTGGATAATAATCCAACCGGTCTCTCCATATTAACAACGTTAAAATGGTCAAAACTTCGATAGTCGGTGAGTTAACTATCAAAGAAAAACAAGTGTGCAAACAACGATATTATTTCCAGATGGAAATTATATCGAACAAACATCATTTAACATTAATCTCTTTAGTTCATTTATTTACTTATCTCCTATTTCCCTATATTCAATATTTCTTATTTTCTTTTATCAGAAAACATTTCTGATTCTCGTTTGGAAAACATTTCCAAAACTCCTTTACGATCAAACCTTACCATTTCTTAGATAAGAAGGAAGTCACTCAAGTTGGGGTATAATTACCTCTCAGACCTTAACTGAACAACTTTATAACTTCGAAATGATCAAAGTTTATCTTTTAATCTTTAACAACTTCTTTGCGCCTTTCTCGGATTAAATTTTATTAATCCACTTCTATATTTATAACATTGGTTATAACGATAACGTTATAATCCCTACTTTCGAATTATCTAACTTTAATTATAACATCTATTCTTATTACTGAATAATTAATCTAACATTTATTTATTTATAAATAAATAAATCTCTATTTAGACACTGGAAAGTATAAGTACTTTCCCGAATTCGATATAAACGAATTCGCCGATTAACTCTCTTCGAGAAATCTCTATTTGATTAACTCTTCTTCGAATAACCTATATTCGATTAACTTCTTCTCGAATAAACGATATTCGATAATCTCTCTTCGAATAACTAATATTCGATAACTCTTCCTTTTCAAATATCTCATATTTAAAAATCTCACTTCGATTAAACTATAATCGATAACTCCCTTCGATGAAACTAACATCGATAACTCCTTTCGATGAAACTAACATCGATACTCCTTTCGATGAAACTAACATCGATTTATTTAACTCGACGAACTTAACTCGACTAACTTAACTTACTTGGTTCGACCAATTCGATTCAATTAACTAGGCTCGACTAACTTGGTTTATTTAACTCAACTTGATTAACTCCTATCGAATAACTAATATTCGATTTAACTCCATTCGAATAACTAATATTCGATAACTCCATTTAACTCTATTCCACTCCGTTTAACTCTATTCAACTCCATTTAACTCTATTCAACTCCATTTAACTCTATTCAATTCCATTTAACTCTATTCAATTCCATTTAACTCTATTCAACTCCATTTAACTCTATTCAACTCCATTCGACTCTATTCAATTCCATTTAACTCTATTCAACTCCATTCGAATAACTAATATTCGATAACTCTATTTAACTCCATTCGCTTGACTCTAGATCGCAGCGATCACAATGGTTACGCCTGATTCCCTCAGGAAACATCCGACCGCCGGAGGCTATTTACAGCCCTGCGAATTACGCTAGCAGTCATATGAGATGGCAACTTATCCTGAATAACTCTGTTTGACTAACTCTGTCTCAAATAACTATATTTGATTAACTCTAGTTCGTTTTAACTCTAATCGATTAAATCTAACTGATTAACTCTAACTGGTTAACTCTAACTGGTTAACTCTATTTGACTAACTCGACTTGACTAACCCCTTTCGAATAACATATTTGATTAACTAACTTTCGAATACCATATTCGATTAACTCCTTTCGAATGTCTATATTCGATTAACTAACTTCGAATACCATATTCGATTAACTTTATTCACTTTATAAAGATTTCCTTTTTAACAACGTTTTATTCATTTGAAAAGATTTACTTTTAAATAACGGTTCTACACTAAAAAAATGATTTCTTTTTTTATAATGTTCCCTTTCCAATTCTATTTGTAAATGATTTACAAATATTTCCTTTCCAAATTTATTCTTGAAATATTCTAACTCCTTAAATTCCCGGGAAAATTCGCCATAACCTCCTTTGTATCGGGAGCATCGGGAAAATCCCCAAACTCGCCACACAGGCCTTTCCATTCAAAAAGAAAATGGTTTGTAATCATTTCTTTTTTCTATGTATCTCCTATTTATAAATATTCCGATTTATAAATATTTCTTATTTATAAATATTCCACTTTATAAATATCTCTTATTTATAAATATTCCAATTTATAAATATTCTATTTTTAATATCACTTTGAAAATCCCCTTATCAACATTCCGTATGTTATGGTATTCAATCATATCAAATTACGATGTCTAATCTCGTCCATACACACACAATCAACAACAGGTTATAATTCACATCATATATCAAAATATATGAAAAACAATAAAATAACTGTTGAGGAATCCAGTCGGATTCCTCCAACCTGTTTCCCTGCATCACAGATGTTAGACAATATAGATAACATCACTTTCAGTTCCATATGATATATTCTGTTAAACAGAATCAATATAGAAATTTAACTAACTGACTAGCAGTTCAATCAAACAATCAACACACAGTAAATTAGACAATTTCTAACAGTTCTAAAGATACAACATGAAAATATAAACTGTTCAGAGTTGGTGAGTTTTACTCACATTGTTCGTTATCGTTAAATAACGAATAACGATTGTCCATTCTGATCAGTCAATTTATTCCACCATAAATTGTTACGAACTCCGAAACATTCCAGACCAGCCTGTATGTTGTCGTTCCCGTCCATACGATCCGGTCGGATCATTTTTTGGTACGATTCTGATACAGTACGATCAAGTTATAATATTTATAAGTTATACCATCATTTAACTTAACACAAATAGTTTAGAATTTTAGTTATTGTTGGGCTCACCCAAAAGTTCAGGCCCATTTACCCTTTTGTTTGCTATTGGGCTTCCTCCTTTCACTTCTGGCCCAATCTCCCTTCAGCCCGCTTCAACCCGTTATTCTCTTTCTCCACTCTAAATCGAGCCATTCCAGTAAACATCCTCACATTTCTGTCCTCCACATTCCCCCTCTTGTTTTAAACAAAATAACCAACGGACTACTCAAACTCTTTCCTCTTCGTGAGCCCCAACGCACAGTCCTCTTCATTTACACCACACTCCCTGTTCACGTTCATCCACCTACCCTCACCGTTCTACCTGAAACCCACATTACATACTAATCTATCCCTTAATCCACGTTTAAACATTCCATTAAGATCGCTCCTCACTTCCTCCTTCCAGCTCTAATAATGGACCCGTAAGCAACAAGAACAAAGGCCATTTCCGAAAATGAAACTCCTCCTAAATCCTTGGTTACTCCATTAAACTGCAAACTGAAATCACCGATGAACCTCTCGCCGCACGCTCATCAACTACACGCCCATCCCACTTAACTCGCACCCAACCCTCACCTTGCGTCTTTGAACCCACTGGCAACTACTACAGGAACTCGAGCACGATTTTTTTTTTTTGCAACCGAAGTTCACCCCAGATTCTACACAGACCCTATTCCATCAATTAAACTAAAAAAAAAAAGCTCATTTCTTGAATCGAACTCCAAAACCCACGGATTTATCTAACCCTAGTCTTACTGGGAAAAACCCCATGCGACAGAACAAGATCGAATTGCAAAATAATGGTATCAGCTTGATGCTCTTGCTTTAGGGATTCTCTAGGTGTTTTATTTGGGATTTTTAGATTTATATACGAATTTTCCATGAATTTTCTTTTGATTGATTTTGAGATGAGGAAAAGAATAGAAACCGCGGCCGGTATTTGGAGAAGGGAAAAGTGGTTTGAGGGTTTAGTGAATGGGGGGTATTATATAGGAAAGATCGGGGCATATTCCTGGAATATTCCTTTTCCATTTCATGGTCGAACGGGTTTTTAAATCCCTACGATTTCATACAATACCAAAAATCATGAAAATTGACATGCAGCTACAACTCGACATTACAGTCCCAACGAAACTGGTTTCGTCGAATTCCGACTTCGTATGCTCCCACAGCGTATTTTTAACTGTCAAAATACTGACTGTTTTACACTCTAAAAATCCGTACGGCCACACAGTGACTCTAAAAATCACAAAACTGGAAATCTAACAACTATTTGATATTTCGGATCCAACAAAACTGGTTTCGTCGAATTCCGACTTCGTTTGCAAAAGTGGTTATTTTTAACGCTCTAAATAACCTATTTAAATATATAAATATATTTAAATAAATTAAATTAAATATAAATAAATTTATATTCTCGTATATATTCACAGTGGAATACCGTACAGCTCCAGAAAAATTATATGTTCTCTATTCCGAGTCCAGATGGAATCGATATTCAATTTACATTGAAAAATCCTTTTATAATGTATATAAAGCATTACAAATTATAAAGGAATTTCACAGCGACTTTCCTGAAATTTGATTTGGACGTAAATCAAAATCTACATGACGAAATCCAGATTTTTCTCTTCCATTAGAAAAATATACTCCACCAGCTCCACACGTTTCTTGTTTCACAGAAATCCGGCTTAAAACGAATCCTGTATATTCAGTTGAAGTTCAAATCGCCAAATAGCGAACTGCAGCGCCATTTCGAGCTCGATTTTAATTATAATAAAATTATACGTTCAAACTGTCGTCGATTGAATATATTCGTCAATATAATTCAACTCTAAGCTGAATTACATCTTAGGGATGACTCCGTTCACAGAATATTGTGTTGTCCAATATTTTTGATTATTTCGACATTATAATATATTTTATTATATTATAATTATTAATTAAATATTCAATATTATTTAATTCACGTTCTCGATATCGATAAATCGATATTTAATAATTAAATAAATAAATTATTCAATAGCTAAAAATGCGGGTCACTACAATCTTCCCCCCTTAATAAAATTTCGTCCTCGAAATTGCTAAGCTAGGGGATGACCCTATCTACTGGGTAAAAATTTATCTGTTTACCTCTTATCTCCGGTTTCAACTGAACCAATTAATATCGACTAAAATATTAATTTATTATGACTAACTAAATTTTCAAAAATTTTGAAAATTTTCTAAAGCCTTAACTTTTCAAAAAAAAAAAAAAATTCGCCAGCACCTCCTTTGTACTGGTCAATATCTCAAACTCCAGCTCGCCTTTCTGGGCCTTCTTTAACCCAAAAGAAAATCAAACAGCCAAGCGGCTTGCCAATTCGGCTCATAAATCTCATATCCATATATAATATAAACTGGTACCTTTTTGTCGGGAATACCAACTCTATCACTTCCATATGCTATCAACTCAGCATATACCAGTGTTATTTCCATCAAATTCCAATCAGTTCATATCCTCAAAACCAAATCGAATTTCATTCGAACCTCAATATCAAATTTCAAATTCTTAACTCATCAACCCAATTCCATAACAGATTATTCTCTAATCCAATTCAATTCTATTTAACTCAGTTCAAGTTAATATTTCAATTTATTTCTACTATCTTATTCTATTTAACTTCATAAGTTAAAATTAAATTCCGAAACTTAATTTCTTGGGTCTATTTCAAATCAATTTGAAATTACAATGCCAATTCAAAACCTTTGAATTTCTAAACAACTTGTTTTCTCAAAACAATTCAAAAACAAAACCTTTGGTAGTAGTCCGTCCCTTAGAACTCGAAAATGAACACTGATGATGTCGCGATTCATCATCAGAATCTATTTTCCAGCTATCGAAGTGAGTTCAATACTATATCACCTTCAGTTTGAAAAACGTTTTCAAAATCTCCCAGGAACTTAAAATTTCCTTATTTTAATTCCAATCTGATTTAAATTCAGATTTTTCTTCATTTTATTTCATATACTTTACTTATATGAATTCTGATTAGTCATTTATAATCATTTTACATTTTTATAATCTTACTCGATTATAATAACAACCAACACAACCAATATACTATATCAAATATATTCGGGTAAAATTATTCCATTTACCCTCTTTCAAAACATACCATGACGGTTCATCGTATTCAAGTGTTTATTTACTCCTACCGATACAGTGGATCAAACTGATCGACCAGAATTCATAAACAACTCAACCAATAAAACTCCACAATATAAAATCATTTTATATTAACTAACAAATACGTTCACTCATATATATACACTCAAACTCAGTCTAGGATATTACCAATCCCATCTCTACTGAATCACGCCACAGAGCCAAGGTAATACTTAACCAAATGCTCTGATACCAACTGTAGTAACCCGGATTTTCGGCGACTTTGGTTATCGACGTAAGCACGACGTCGATAACCAAACCATTGAAAAATCCCGGTAATTAATGAAAGAAATTAGAAGGTGAGAATAGATAAGATAGAACTTATAGAATAGAAGAAGAGGAAGAACATCATCATCAGAGTAAACACGAATCTCACAGCGGAACGAATAAAATATAACATAACATATCTTTTGAAATAACATCAGTATATGTATACAATAACACTTATCAGAGTACAACACTTACAACAACAACGGAAATAATAATAGCTATAGAATCCTGAAGTCTCCTGCTCCAAGCTCTCCAAGTGTATCTGTAAAATCCCGACTACTTGACTGCCCGTACAAATTTAGGCACCCAAGAGTTTAGGGAAAACAAAACAAATAAACTCCGGGTCAGTCATGGGACTGGTATGAGTAAAACAGTTTAAACAGGTATATGAACAAGTAAACGATATCTCATAAGACCACGCCACAGAACGGAACGGGTTTTTCCCTTATGAGAATCCAAAATCTCTTTATATCAAAAACCTTTTGATATTATAATAATGTCTATGTACAAATAGATATCAACTAGCAGAAACGCTTTCATCTCACGTTCTACATATATAGTATACAATCAAAATCGCAAGCACGTATTGGATAATGGATTTCCAACTATGACAAGGTATGGAACCACCTTCCGATCAGTGTACTCTAGGAACAATACACTGGAGTTCAACAAGAACATCTTGTAACTCAGCCACACATGACCGACCACTCATTTCGCTTGAGTGTATCTAATGTACATCACCAACGGTTGGGATCAGCAACCGTTCCCGTATATAAATGGGACAGCATTGATAGATTTAAGAAACAAATGAATATTCACTAGATAGGTGATTATACACCCTACTTCGGTGCGACCGACTTAGCCATGCTGCCTGCCTGATTTCTGTCATTTACCGGATGTGAGGCTAGAAGCTACGCTTTATCATCACAATAGATTCACTTCGAATGCCACATTGTCAGATCCATCGAAAATCACTAATTAACGTCTACAACAATACATTACGTGTCAGCTAAGAGAAGTTTCCTTCTCCGCTTCCACTCTTGGTACGGTTGAAGAAATCAATGTACGTGACCTTTTCTGGAAATACTCTGTCAGACATCCATCTTCATTTACTTAAAATGTCACATCGTCATACCCGCCAAATCACAAATTGACTTATCCAAAAATAACATGGGTACACAGCTAAGAGAAACGAATTCCTCCGCCACCAAACGTGAATACGTTTGAACAGATCAACTTACGCGATCCATTGGATATACTCTGTCAGACCTTCGTCCATACAAGTTGTCCTGGGACTGGACAAACCGAAGGCACTATTATGTAAACAGGATAGCCCTTGCATTTTACTCCGTCTTCAATTATCTTTGGCATATATGATTCGCGACGCTTATGCCAATACAGAGTGGTTCTTTGGATAATAATCCAACCGGTCTCTCCATATTAGCAACGTTAAAATGGTCAAAACTTCGATAGTCGGTGAGTTAACTATCAAAGAAAAACAAGTGTGCAAACAACGATATTATTTCCAGATGGAAATTATATCGAACAAACATCATTTAACATTAATCTCTTTAGTTCATTTATTTACTTATCTCCTATTTCCCTATATTCAATATTTCTTATTTTCTTTTATCAGAAAACATTTCTGATTCTCGTTTGGAAAACATTTCCAAAACTCCTTTACGATCAAACCTTACCATTTCTTGGTTAAGAAGGAAGTCACTCAAGTTGGGGTATAATTACCTCTCAGACCTTAACTGAACAACGTTATAACTTCGAAATGGTCAAAGTTTATCTTTTAATCTTTAACAACTTCTTTACGCCTTTCTCGGATTAAATTTTATTAATCCACTTCTATATTTAAAACATTGGTTATAACGATAACGTTATAATCCCTACTTTCGAATTATCTAACTTTAATTATAACATCTATTCTTATTACTGAATAATTAATCTAACATTTATTTATTTATAAATAAATAAATCTCTATTTAGACACTGGAAAGTATAAGTACTTTCGCGAATTCGATATAAACGAATTCGCCGATTAACTCTCTTCGAGAAATCTCTATTTGATTAACTCTTCTTCGAATAACCTATATTCGATTAACTTCTTCTCGAATAAACGATATTCGATAATCTCTCTTCGAATAACTAATATTCGATAACTCTTCCTTTTCAAATATCTCATATTTAAAAATCTCACTTCGATTAAACTATAATCGATAACTCCCTTCGATGAAACTAACATCAATAACTCCTTTCGATGAAACTAACATCGATACTCCTTTCGATGAAACTAACATCGATTTATTTAACTCGACGAACTTAACTCGACTAACTCAACTTACTTGGTTCGACCAATTCGATTCAATTAACTAGGCTCGACTAACTTGGTTTATTTAACTCAACTTGATTAACTCCTATCGAATAACTAATATTCGATTTAACTCCATTCGAATAACTAATATTCGATAACTCCATTTAACTCTATTCCACTCCGTTTAACTCTATTCCACTCCGTTTAACTCTATTCAACTCCATTTAACTCTATTCAATTCCATTTAACTCTATTCAATTCCATTTAACTCTATTCAACTCCATTTAACTCTATTCAACTCCATTCGACTCTATTCAATTCCATTTAACTCTATTCAACTCCATTCAAAAAACTAATATTCGATAACTCTATTTAACTCCATTCGCTTGACACTAGATCGCGGCGATCACAATGGTTACGCCTGATTCCCTTAGGAAACATCCGACCGCCGGAGGCTATTTACAGCCCTGCGAATTACGTTAGCAGTCGTATGAGATGGCAACTTATCCTGAATAACTCTGTTTGACTAACTCTGTCTCAAATAACTATATTTGATTAACTCTAGTTCGTTTTAACTCTAATCGATTAAATCTAACTGATTAACTCTAACTGGTTAACTCTAACTGGTTAACTCTATTTGACTAACTCGACTTGACTAACCCCTTTCGAATAACATATTTGATTAACTAACTTTCGAATACCATATTCGATTAACTCCTTTCGAATGTCTATATTCGATTAACTAACTTCGAATACCATATTCGATTAACTTTATTCACTTTATAAAGATTTCCTTTTTAACAACGTTTTATTCATTTGAAAAGATTTACTTTTAAATAACGGTTCTACACTAAAAAAAATGATTTCTTTTTTTATAATGTTCCCTTTCCAATTCTATTTGTAAATGATTTACAAATATTTCCTTTCCAAATTTATTCTTGAAATATTCTAACTCCTTAAATTCCCGGGAAAATTCGCCATAACCTCCTTTGTATCGGGAGCATCGGGAAAATCCCCAAACTCGCCACACAGGCCTTTCCATTCAAAAAGAAAATGGTTTGTAATCATTTCTTTTTTTCTATGTATCTCCTATTTATAATTATTCCAATTTATAAATATTTCTTATTTATAAATATTCCACTTTATAAATATCTCTTATTTATAAATATTCCAATTTATAAATATTCTATTTTTAATATCACTTTGAAAATCCCCTTATCAACATTCCGTATGTTATGGTATTCAATCATATCAAATTACGATGTCTAATCTCGTCCATACACACACAATCAACAACAGGTTATAATTCACATCATATATCAAAATATATGAAAAACAATAAAATAACTGTTGAGGAATCCAGTCGGATTCCTCCAACCTGTTTCCCTGCATCGTAGATGTTAGACAATATAGATAACATCACTTTCAGTTCCATATGATATATTCTGTTAAACATAATCAATATAGAAATTTAACTAACTGACTAGCAGTTCAATCAAACAATCAACACACAGTAAATTAGACAATTTCTAACAGTTCTAAAGATACAACATGAAAATATAAACTGTTCAGAGTTGGTGAGTTTTACTCACATTGTTCGTTATCGTTAAATAACGAATAACGATTCTCCATTCTGATCAGTCAATTTATTCCACCATAAATTGTTACGAACTCCGAAACATTCCAGACCAGCCTGTATGTTGTCGTTCCCGTCCATACGATCCGGTCGGATCATGTTTTGGTACGATTCTGATACAGTACGATCAAGTTATAATATTTATAAGTTATACCATCATTTAACTTAACACAAATAGTTTAGAATTTTAGTTATTGTTGAGCTCACCCAAAAGTTCAGGCCCATTTACCCTTTTGTTTGCTATTGGGCTTCCTCCTTTCACTTCTGGCCCAATCTCCCTTCAGCCCGCTTCAACCCGTTATTCTCTTTCTCCACTCTAAATCGAGCCATTCCAGTAAACATCCTCACATTTCTGTCCTCCACATTCCCCCTCTTGTTTTAAACAAAATAACCAACCGACTACTCAAACTCTTTCCTCTTCGTGAGCCCCAACGCACAGTCCTCTTCATTTACACCACACTCCCTGTTCACGTTCATCCACCTACCCTCACCGTTCTACCTGAAACCCACATTACATACTAATCTATCCCTTAATCCACGTTTAAACATTCCATTAAGACCGCTCCTCACTTCCTCCTTCCAGCTCTAATAATGGACCCGTAAGCAACAAGAACAAAGGCCATTTCCGAAAATGAAACTCCTCCTAAATCCTTGGTTACTCCATTAAACTGCAAACTGAAATCACCGATGAACCTCTCACCGCACGCTCATCAACTACACGCCCATCCCACTTAACTCGCACCCAACCCCCACCTTGCGTCTTTGAACCCACTGGCAACTACTACAGGAACTCGAGCACGATTTTTTTTTTTTTTTGCAACCGAAGTTCACCCCAGATTCTACACAGACCCTATTCCATCAATTAAACTAAAAAACAAAGCTCATTTCTTGAATCGAACTCCAAAACCCACGGATTTATCTAACCCTAGTCTTACTGGGAAAAACCCCATGCGACAGAACAAGATCGAATTGCAAAATAATGGTATCAGCTTGACGCTCTTGCTTTAGGGATTCTCTAGGTGTTTTATTTGGGATTTTTAGATTTATATACGAATTTTCCACGAATTTTCTTTTGATTGATTTTGAGCTGAGGAAAAGAATAGAAACCGCGGCCGGTATTTGGAGAAGGGAAAAGTGGTTTGAGGGTTTAGTGAATGGGGGGTATTATATAGGAAAGATCGGGGCATATTCCTGGAATATTCCTTTTCCATTTCATGGTCGAACGGGTTTTTAAATCCCTACGATTTCATACAATACCAAAAATCATGAAAATTGACATGCAGCTACAACTCGACATTACGGTCCCAACGAAACTGGTTTCGTCGAATTCCGACTTCGTATGCTCCCACATCGTATTTTTAACTGTCAAAATACTGACTGTTTTACACTCTAAAAATCCGTACGGCCACACAGTGACTCTAAAAATCACGAAACTGGAAATCTAACAACTATTTGATATTTCGGATCCAACAAAACTGGTTTCGTCGAATTCCGACTTCGTTTGCAAAAGTGGTTATTTTTAACGCTCTAAATAACCTATTTAAATATATAAATATATTTAAATAAATTAAATTAAATATAAATAAATTTATATTCTCGTATATATTCACAGTGGAATACCGTACAGCTCCAGAAAAATTATATGTTCTCTATTCCGAGTCCAGATGGAATCGATATTCAATTTACATTGAAAAATCCTTTTATAACGTATATAAAGCATTACAAATTATAAAGGAATTTCACAGCGACTTTTCTGAAATTTGATTTGGACGTAAATCAAAATCTACATGACGAAATCCAGATTTTTCTCTTCCATTAGAAAAATATACTCCACCAGCTCCACACGTTTCTTGTTTCACAGAAATCCGGCTTAAAACGAATCCTGTATATTCAGTTGAAGTTCAAATCGCCAAGTAGCGAACTGCAGCGCCATTTCGAGCTCGATTTTAATTATAATAAAATTATACGTTCAAACTGTCGTCGATTGAATATATTCGTCAATATAATTCAACTCTAAGCTGAATTACATCTTAGGGATGACCCCGTTCACAGAATATTGTGATGTCCAATATTTTTGATTATTTCGACATTATAATATATTTTATTATATCATAATTATTAATTAAATATTCAATATTATTTAATTCACGTTCTCGATATCGATAAATTGATATTTAATAAATAAATAAATTATTCAACAGCTAAAAATGCGGGTCACTACACGCAAGCAGGCGGTGGAGGCAAGAATAACTCTCAGAATAAGAGGAAGCAGGACCAATCTAAGGGTGGCCAGAAAAAGAACAAGAAAGATGTTGAGTGCTTCAGCTGTGGTAAGAAGGGCCATTATGCTAAAGATTGTCGGGCCAAGCCAGCGGATAAGTAATGCTTCAACCGTGGTCAAGTGGAACATTTCAAGGATAAGTGTCCGCAACCTCTTAAGGAGAAGCAGATTGTGAAAGCATATGCTATTGATGTTGTTCCTTCTTCGTCGAATGCCCCAACTGCGGCAGAGAAAGGAAAGAATGTTGTTATTCAAGGTATGCTTTCTATTTATGATGTACCAGTTCGAGTTTTGTTTGATACTGGGGCTTCCCGTTCCTTCATATCTAGTGACCTAGTAGATAGGTTGGGACTGGAACCCGAGATAGTCGATAGACCATTGGTTGTGACGAACCCGATTGGTGATTCGACTAGCCTTAGTATGATTTACAGGAATTTGGTCTTATCGAGTCATGGATGTATGTTTGTTTGTGATTGCTTTGTTTTGGGCTTTACTGGGTATGGCATTATATTGGGGGTCGATTGGCTCCAAAGATACGGGGTGGTGGTAGACTGTGAGGGCTTTTTGGTGACAGTGAGGGCGGATGATGGGCGGAGGTTAGTGTTTGGTAGTCTACCTAATGATGGGGTTATGGCTAGTTTTGTAATCCCTCGACATCCCGTAGGATGAGTTGTCAGATGTGCCCGTGGTTGGCCAGTATCCGGACATCTTCGAGGAGGTGACCGGGCTTCCACCACACCGAGAGATTGAGTTCCGTATTGATTTAGTGAAAGATGCCAGACCTATAGTGATGCCACTTCGTCGTATGGCACCAAGGGAGGAGCGAGAGCTCGGGGTGCAAGTCAGCAATCTTTTGAAGAAGGGATTTATTAGAAGAAGTGTCTCCGAGTAGGGAGCACCAGTTGTGTTTGCCACTAAGGCAGATGGTTCCCTTCGTTTGTGTGTGGACTATCGCGAGTTGAATAAGGTAACGAGGAAGAATAAGTATCCTCTACCGCGGATAGATGATTTGTTTGATCAACTGGAAGGAGCAAGAGTGTTCTCCCAGTTGGACCTCGTGACAGGATTTCATCAGCTTCGAGTAGCAGATGAGAGTGTTCCGAAAACGGCATTTAGGACGTCGTCTGGATTTTATGAGTGGTTGGTCATGCCATTTGGGTTGACCAATGCACCAGCTTACTTTGTGGATCTTATGAATCGAGTATTCAGAGATTAGTTGAATAAGTTTGTTCTTGTGTTCGTGGACGATATCCTTGTTTATTCAAGGACAAAGGAGGAACACAAGGGACACTTGAGGATAGTGATGGAGGTGTTGAGGAAACACCAATTGAAAGCGAAATTCTCTAAGTGTCATTTTTGGAGAAGGGAAGTGAGATTCTTGGGTCATGTTGTTTCAGAGAGTGGTATTGCCGTGGACCCTGCGAAGGTGGCTACGGTACAGGATTGGCCTACGCCCAAGAATGCAATAGATGTAAGAAGTTTCTTGGGATTAGCTGGATATTATCGTAAGTTTATCCAGGACTTCTCCAAGATAGCAACACCGTTGACTAAGAAGAATCAGTCCTTCGTCTGGGACGGAGTGTGTGAGAATGCATTCAAGAGTATAAAGGAGAAGTTGACGCATGCACCGGTGTTAGTCATTCCTAAGGGGAATGAAGAGATGACGGTATACACGGATGCTTGGGGTACCGGACTGGGCGCTGTATTGATGCAAGGAGGTAGGGTTGTAGCTTATGCTAGTCGACAGCTAAAGCCGCATGAGAAGAAGTATCCTACCCATGATTTCGAATTCGCAGCGATCATGTTTGCGCTGAAGATGTGGAGACACTATCTCTTGGGAGAAAGATTTGAGTTGTTGACCGATCATAAATCGTTGAAGTATCTCTTCTCCTAGAAAGATCTGAATCTCCGTCAGCAGAGATGGTTAGAGTTCTTGGCTTCGTATGATTTTGATATCGCATACACACCTAGGAAAGGTAATGCGGTAGCCGATGCCTTGAGTAGGAGACATGCCAGTTTAGGGGCAATGTTTCTTGAATGGAAGCAACTAGAGTATATCGCAGGGTTTGATTTCAGACCAAAGTGCGAATTGGATCCAGTTGTGCTAGCTAGTTTGGCGATCAGACCCACTTTGATAAAGCGGATTGGTTCCAGCCAGAGGGACGATACTAATCTATTGGAAATCATCTCCAAGTTAGAGATGAACATCGACGGTGAAGAGATGAATGTGTATGGGCTTGATCGAGATGGATGGCTTCGGAAGAATGGAAGACTAGTTGTACCCAACGTGAATGGTTTGAGGGATGAAGTGCTTAGAGAATGTCATCACTCAAAACTGACTATACATCCCGGTGGTAATAAGATGTATCGAGACATGAAGCAGACTTACAACTGGGAAGGGATGAAAAGAGACGTTGGGAAGTTTATATCCAAATGCATGAATTGCCAGCTAGTTAAAGCCGAGCAAAAGAAGCCTAGTGGGTTGTTACAACCATTAGAAATTCCCGAATGGAAATGGGAGCAAGTCTCGATGGATTTCATCGATGGCTTACCGAGGACTAGGTCGGGATACGATAGCATTTGGGTAATTGTGGATCGATTGACTAAGAGTGCAAGGTTTATACCAGTCAAATCGACCAGAACGGCAGCCAAGTTGGTAGAATTGTATATGAAGTGGGTAGTGAGATTCCATGGAGTACCTAAAAGCATTGTAAGTGACCGAGACCCGTTGTTCACTAGTGGGTTTTGGAAGAGCTTACAAGAGGCTCTAGGGTCAGGATTACATCTCAGTACCGCATATCATCCTCAGACTGACGGTCAGACGGAGAGGGTGAATCGTATATTGGAAGATCTCTTGAGAGCTTGTGTACTGGATTTTGGTGGATCATGGGATGACCATTTGCATCTAGTAGAGTTTGCATATAATAATAGCTACCAATCCAGTATCGGTATGACTCCATATGCGGCTTTGTACGGAAGACCGTGCAACTCACCATCATGTTGGATAGAGACTGGCGAGAAGTTTGTGCTTGGACCAGATGTGGTGAGAGAAACTTCAGATAAGATTAAGATCATTCAACAACGAATGAAAGCTGCCCAAGATAGGCAGAAGAGTTATGCTGATAAGAGGAGAAGAGACTTGAAATTCTCCGTTGGTGACTTGGTGTTTGTCAAGATTTCTCCGTTGAAGAGCGTGATACGATTTGGCAGGAGAGGCAAGTTAGCACCAAGATTTGTTGGCCCATTCCCTGTTCTTGAACTAGTCGGGAATTTGGCATATAGAGTTGGCTTACCAGAGAAGATGGCGGGAGTTCACAATGTGTTTCATGTTTCCCAACTAAGGAAGTTCGTTCACGACTCAGATATGACTATTTACCTGATCAGTTAGAGGACTTCGAAGTAGAACCCGAGGCGGTTGGGAACCGCAAGCCGATTCGTATTGTGGGGCACGATACGAAGCAACTTCGAAGGAAGGCGGTGAAGCTAGTCAAGGTTCAGTGGGGCGAGGACGAGAGTGACCGTACTTGGGAGACAGAGGAGAGCATTAGGAAGGCATATCCAGAACTCTTTGCCTGGTAAGACTTACTTTGTAATTTAGTTATTCTGCATGCTAGGATAGACTTACCTTACTTGTTTTGCATGTTTGATTGTTGTTTTATGGTTGATAGGCATGCGGGACCCTTTGTGTGTGTTTTGGTTAGGGAATTTCGGGGGCGAAATTTCTTAAGGGGGGAGGGGGGAGTGTAATGACCCGCATTCTACGCATCGGAGGATCGTAGAATATTTATTTCTTTCCCATATGAAGTCGTATGGTCATGTAACTTCGGGAAACATCCATTAGTCATTTCCCATCTTCATGATTTTTGTCGATTTTTAAATGACCATTTTGCCCCTAGCTGATCTTGTTTCGTCCATAACTTTTGATTGGAAAGGAATTTTGACCTGAAACCACTTCAATTAGATTCGTTTGATGGTTTACCTTTCCGTAGAGTGATCACATGTGGAAAACGGACTTAACATTTGGGAGATATGGCTGAAATAAGGTTTGGAAGGTGAAAAACTACTTAACCGTGCCAAATAGGGTGATTAGTGAATAGGCCCATAACCCATTTCGGGATTAGGTTTGTGGGGAGGCTGAAATGAGTTAGAGAATCATTCCATTTCAGTTTTCTAGCCTCCACTTATCACCAAGGAACCCTAAAAATGGCCTCCAACCTCTAAATCACCTCCAAATCATCTTTTTTGAGGAAAACGGGAGTGTAGCAGGCACTACACAGCCGTTTACGCGTAGATGCAAAAGAGCTAGTAATAATATCTGGTTGACAGGCCCAACCAGTAGCAGACTAAGAACAAACCAAGATGGTCATATATAAAACAGTCTAAAGAGTACTAATAAGATGTACATATTGCAACCACAACACAGCTGAGTGATAAATACACTACCAAAATAGAACTACATACTTATACTTGATCACAGAGGAAATAACGAGCAGCTTTCTTGAGATCCAGGCGAGCGAGGCTGGGGGAGGGAGAGTCTGAAGCGAGCGTGCCTGACCGAGCCTGTCCATAATTCGAAGAGATGCAGAATATGAAAACAAGTTCCCCAAAATAACTTTTTGGGTCTTCCGAATATGTATGCATTTCGTTCTAACCAGATACACCAGGAGAAGATCGCTACCAGAGAGTCAGACGAGGGGTCAGGGGGATTGTGCTGCCAGTAATCGAAGAAAGAACAAAAAGAAGGGACGAAACCGAGAATGAATGAGCTAACAGCAGCCCAAACCGCAAAAGAAAAGTCACAATCAAAGAAAAGATGGGTGAGGGATTCATTACTCAGGTTGCAAAGAACGCAAATAGGGTTGACATCGATCCCAAAGTGGCGGAGTCTGTCTTTTGAGTTGATGCGATTGTGGGTTAAGAGCCATTGAAAGAAAATGATGCGTGGGGGGAGATGACAGTTCCAGACTCTAGAGAAAGAATAGCATCGACCAGGATGGATCAAAAAATCATAACAAGATCCAAATCATCTTTTAATTAAGGATTTAGCTTAGCAACATCTAATCAAGGAAGATCTACACCAAATCAACATTGGAGCTGCTGTTTAGCATTGGGATTTGCATCAAATCAGAGATTTATTTCAGATCTTAGTTTATTTGTGGCCAAGGTGAGTGATTTGCATAGTTTTGCACTAATTATGGCTAATTAAGGGTAATTAGTGTTAATTAGCGAATTTAAACATGATAAAATTCTGGAAAAATATTCATAAATTCTTAAATGATGTTTTAGACCTCTTATATGAATTTGGGTTAATTTGGTTAAGTTTTGCTAATCCTATCATTAGTTTAACCTAAACATGCTTAAGGGGAAATATGGGGTTTTGGGTATGTTTGATCCATTTTAACCTATCATATTGATGTTTTGGAAGTTTGTGGTTGATTATGCGTGTTGCTATGACTGTATGAGATGCTTTGTGATTGATTTCAATAGTTAGAATGGTCGAAAACGTCGTCGAATGGCGTAAACACTTGCTGGAAAAGCTTCAGTAAACAGTGCAGGTTTTGGATCGGATCGGATAAGGGGGCTCGGATCGGACATGTTGAACTGGGCAAGGGATTCGATCGGATCTGTAACACCCCACACCCGCTACGGTCACTCACTAAGGGAATGCCATAGCATCGGTGGAGTATCTTAAGTGAATATAGAACAGAAAAGTTACAACAAGACAGATATAAGTAATACTTGAGAATTTAAAACCTCATTTTATTGCAGCAGAAGATAAACATGTTTGGTTACATCACAAAACCATAAACAAGAGTCAAGTACATAATGTCCATCTTGATAAAACAAAAGTACATAATCCCACTACATAAACTAATAGCCATAAAAGAAAAGATAAGCTGAGCTTTACATCAATGGTCCAAGCTCCAAAAGACAGATAAAGCAATCTGATCAAAGTCCACTAGCACTAGGCCCACTCTGAGAACCTGAGGGTTGGGAAAAAGATAAAAACAACGGGGTCAGACATAAGTCTGAGTGAGCCCTATAACTTTAACGATACAATCATTAAAGTAATTAGGGTATGATATAAACCTGGTATGGTACAACTGGGGATAAATGACTACACTAAGCAGCCAACTAGACTTCGGATGAATTAAGATAACGGTAAAGACGCACCTATCCACCCAAGGATAAATACTACACTGCACCACACCAGATCTACCCACCCAAGGGTAATTTCTACACTACACCACACCAGATCTACCCACCCAAGGGTAATTCCTAACTTAAAGATTGATCCCACTAAGTGTACCTAATAATCTTAATAGTAGCCTCGTGTACCCCTAGCTGACTACATAGGTGCCGTCTGCCCCTATCTCCACTAGGTGTACCCACTACTCCCCAAGCGATCGACTCCCTAACGTAGATACCCGTGCTGGCCCCACAGTGGGGTGTATCACTCCCCAAAGTGGCAACCCGATACAACCAACGGTGCACGGCTTATACCTACACGATGCAACAACGTCTTACCTACCAGCCCGGGTTCACACACGCATATGAAACCCGTTGGACTTGCGTTGCCACCGCTAACCCCGTTTTGGCCTCTTATAGTCAAGCCCAGTACGCGTGTCCCGTCCTCGACATGGGTCGAGCCCAACAAGATACATATGGGTTACTGGTTGAAATGGGCCCCCACAAGCTACCCACCTAAGCTTGTCCCTTTTAGTGTATCCCACTTAACCCTTTTTAATAATCATGTCCACTTACATGTTTAAAGTTTGGTTAAGTCATCTAATCATATTTCAATTGCCACTCAAGGCACCCACTAAATTTCCACATGCCACCCAAGGCACTTACTTGATTTCCACATGCCACCCAAGGCACTTACTTAACCCTTTAATCATGTTTAATTACATGTTCCCTTTGGTTAAGTATTCTAATCGTATTTTCTATTGCCACCCAAGGCAACCACTAGATTTTTCCATATGCCACCCAAGGCACTTACTTAACCCTTTAATCATGTTTAATTACATGTTCCACTTTGGTTAAGTATTCTAATCGTATTTTCTATTGCCACCCAAGGCAACCACTAGATTTTTCCACATGCCACCCAAGACACTTAACCCTTTAATCATGTTTAATTACATGTTCCACTTTGGTTAAGTATTCTAATCGTATTTTCTATTGCCACCCAAGGCAACCACTAGATTTTTCCACATGCCACCCAAGGCACCCACTTAACCCCTCATGTCCCTCTACATGCTAATATGGTTAAGTGTTTCTTAATTGATTAAGACCGTAACCTTTGTAAAGACCTCTCATATTAGACTATCTTTTATGGCAGCTGAATTTTCCGGTCGGTTCTGGGCAGCCTTACGCCATAACAAAGTCTAACCTCGTGTCTTTACACTTGTCACGTATTTAGTTTATGCCTAAGACCTCTCACATTGGGCCAAACATTTGTAGCCGCTGGATTTGTCGGTCGGGTCCGGGCAGTCTTATGCTACAAAAGGGTCCAACCTCGTGTCTTAGTCGATTAATTACACCTAATTAATCACCCCCATAATTTGTATTAATTATCCCTAATTAATTACAAATTTAACGATGTACATAATTGACTCAATTATGTCCATCCACTTTATGGTATGCATAATCATACCAACTTCACACCATTTCATTAACATGAATATTAACCCCATCGTTACCCACGTAATTCGCTAACATGACATACTTAAAAGGGAAGATTCATCACACATACAATGGGTTCAACTTGCATAACATTAGCATCAACATGGGTTTTAAAGGTGTCAACATGCATATAGCATCAAACCCAACTAGCATAAATAATCAACCCAAACTTGCATGAATCACATATGTCATAAAGAGGGTAACTTGCATAAGCTACTTATGTCATACAAAGGGGTAAACTTGCATATGTATGTATGACATACAAAGGGGTTAACTTGCATATGTATGCATATCATACAAAGGTGTAAACTTGCACATGTTACTTGCATAAAATCAAACACCAAACTTGCATAACATGTCATATATGAACTTGCATATAATCAAACACCAAACTTGCATAACATATCATATATGAACTTGCATATAATCATACACCAAACTTGCATAATCATGGTGTCATAATGGATCAATGTTTATCATAGCGATTTGCATAACTAGCATCATGAACACATAGCCTAAAACTTGCATAACTTCATGATCATGTAGCATATAACTTGCATAACTTGCATAACATCATGAACATATAGCATATGACTTGCATAACTTGCATAACATCATGATCATGTAGCATATAACTTGCATAACATCATGAACATATAGCATATGACTTGCATAACTTGCATAACATCATGATCATGTAGCATATAACTTGCATAACATCATGAACACATAGCATATGATAACATAACTTGCATTGATCCACATTCATAGCCATAACCTAATTATATCCTATCATAATCATTTCAACAATTGGTCATTAAGGCTATAGTACTCACAACTTGTTGATTAGCACTCCTATGAAGAAGATTAAGTTGCTAGAGTTGATTAGAAGTTGATTTGAGAAGCTATCTTCCTCTTTAATTTGTTGGTGGCTCCTTCTAGTTGCATTTTGACGGCATAACGACGTTGTCTCCAATTTTAGTATGAATTAGGGTAGTCTTAGGGTGTATTTGTAGATTAGTTAAGTGTTTTAGGCCATTAGATTAACCCTAAATCAGATTAGAGCCGTGAGATCTCGTCACTAGCCACCAAGCACAGCCCAAAAGCCAAAATGGTGCACCCAGGTCACACAGACTGACAGGGGGGTCGACCCCTAGGGGGGGGGTCGACACCCATGTCGACCCTAGGGTCGACACCTTCTGTCTGGCGGGAATTTTCCCGCCTCTTCTGAAATGTGAAGTTTGAATATTTTAAAACTGTTTTGAATTTTCTGAAAACTTTTTCGGGCCTTAACTGGGTCATACGGACTCCGATTTTCGAAAACTTGGACTCTATTTCGCGTATTTTTCCGAGACGAATGCAATGGCATAGCCCATTTCCCCTGATTCAGATTTTAAAATTTAATTCTTCCCTGATTTATATTATAACAAGTTATTCAACATACGGGGTGTTACATTCTCCCCTACTTAAAGGATTTCGTCCCCAAAATCTCTAAGTCAGGAAGAACGTATCCTACCAACCAAACAACCATCTACTCAAACCATCAACCACTAGCATCCATTGTCCTTAAAGTTTCTAATGCTGTATGAACATATGCAAAGAATGTGTGTATATGTTCCCTGTCTAATGCAAAATCAGGCGGTCTTCTGATTCAGTTGACCTCCTTAATGCAAACCATAATAGTGCCATGCATCCAATATGTATGCGAAAGAACCCTATCGACACATACTATCTCTACATGTGTGCACAATCATACACCAAAATGCATCATCCATACGATAACACAACCATTATACATCCATTAATATAGCTACCTATACACAGTTATATGCAATATGCAATATGAAGTGACTGAGCCGATCTAGTGTCTAAAGTGTGTGTATATGCATCCAGGAGCAACCACTAGCAACCACTTGCATCCACACGCATCCATCAATCATAACATGTCTCAAACACATGTTTCAACCATAGGTTTACCCTATCTAAAGGTCAAAGGTATTAATGAGAGGACATACTAAGGATAAGATAAGTACTAGACAAACGATAAAGGAGAAGTTAAAAGACATACCCTCAAAAAGAAATGGGTACAATGAACGCATCTTCGCTTCTGTCTCCCAAGTAGCATTTCTCTCATCCTCTCCCCATTGCACTTTGACTAGTTGAACCTCTCTGTTTCTCAACTTCCTAATCTCCGACGCAAGGATGCGGGTAGGAGCTCGTCGAATAGTCGCATCACGCTCTACCTCCACTTCTCTAAGCAAGCTCGGCTCTACCACCTCTGCGGTCTCATGTAGGCACTTCCTCAAATGTGACACATGGAATACGTCATGTACCCCACTAAGTCTCTCGGGTAAATCCACTCTATATGCCATCCGTCCAATCCTTTCCTTAATAGGAAACGGTCCTACAAACCTTGGTGCTAACTTCCCAACGGATCTAAAGCGAACTACATCCCATAATGGAGATACTTTGACAAAGACCATGTCCCCAACATCAAACTCCAGATCCGTCCTCCTCTTATCCGCGTAAGATTTCTGCCTATCTTGCGCTGCTTTCATCCTCCTTCGAATCAAATCAATCTTCTCCGAAGTCTCTCTAACCATATCAGGCCCAAGCAAGATCTTATCCGTAGATTCCCACCAACATGTAGGTGATCGACAAGGCCTTCCATAAAGAGCTTCGAAAGGAGCCATACCAATACTAGCCTGAAAGCTATTATTATACGCGAACTCCACCAATGGAAGATGCTCTTCCCATGTACCTCCAAAATCTAAGATACATAGCCTCAAAAGGTCTTCAAGAACACGATTCACCCTCTCGGTCTGGCCGTCCGTCTGAGGATGATATGCGGTGCTCAAACACAACTGAGTCCCTACTGCCTCTTGCAAACTCTTCCAAAACTCGCTAGTGAAGATAGGATCTCGATCACTCACTATACTAGAAGGTACTCCATGCAATCGAACTATCTCTCGAAGGTAAACTGAAGCTAGCCATGGAGCAGTCCTCTTGCTCTTCACGGGTATGAAATGGGCGCTCTTAGTAAGTCTGTCTACCATGACCCCAATTCCCGTATTACCCTTCCTTGATCTCGGTAACCCATCAATAAAATTCATCGAGACGCTATCCCACTTCCATTGCGGAACTTCCAATGGGTGAAGCAACCTGCCAGGTTTCTTTTGCTCCGCTTTCACTTGTTGGCACACCAAGCATCTAGCGACATACTCGGCCAAAAGAAAACTCGCTTCATGTCTTGGTACATCTTGTCCTCACCGGGATGAATGGTCATCTTCGAACGATGCGCATCAGCAAGTATAGCCTTCCTCAAACCCTCGTCCTGCGGTACACAAAGTCTACCGTCTCTACGCAACCACCCCCTATCGTCTAGGGTGTACCTACTCAAATGGCTGGACGACTCCCCCTTATGAGCTTCTCTACTAACTCAACCAACTGTGGGTCATCCCGTTGTGCCTCGCCAATCCGTCCCAAAAGAGTAGGTCTGACCTCTAAGGATGCTAGCAAACCGGGTATAAAGTCAACGGAAGGTCTGAAGTCAAACATCAAGATAAATTCCAAGCTTCGTCGTTCCACGAACAATGGACTCAAGGACAACCTTTTTCTGCTCAAGATGTCTGCCACCACGTTACCCTTGCCAGGGGTATACGCTATCTCGAAATCATAGGATGCTAAGAACTCCATCCACCTTTGATGTCTCAAGACTATGCGCTCGAAGAGTCTCCAACACTTCCCTAAGGTGTAGGGCATGCTTTTCTCCACTTCTAGAGAAAACCAGGATATTCTCCCATGCAAGATCGTCACAACTATCTATCTCTCACGCAGACCATTCTAGTCGAACTCGACATCCCCCAAGTGCAAGCCCCAAAGGCCTAAACCAATATCAGACAAACACCCAAGGGATACCTCCTTCGAATTCAGACAACCTACGTGAGATGATACTAGTAAAAACGGCTAAGCACTTATCCAACTCTGGATGTCCTTGCCAGTCTCGCTCCAAAACCACCGTTGATCAAATAACTGGCTTTGCTTAACCTATTAAGCACATACGAAAACTTATTTCGCTCTTAGAAAAGACCAAGATGTCATCCACAAAGACCACTACGAAGTTATTTAGGTACTCCCTGAACACCCTACTCATCAAATCAACAAAGTATGCGGGGGCGTTTGTCAAACCAAATGGCATCACAAGCCACTCATAGAAACCATCCGGAGTCCTAAAGGCAGTCTTCTCTATACTTTCCTCGGCCACTCCCAACTGATGAAACCCCGTGGCCAAGTCCAACTGCGAAAACACTGAGGCGCCAACCAACTGATCAAAGAGATCATCAATCCTCGGCAATGAGTGTCTATTCTTCTTTGTGAGCTTGTTGAGTCCTCTATAGTCTACATAAAGTCTGAGGGACCCATCCGCCTTCATGGTAAAAACTACTGGAGCACCCCACTCCGATATACTTCGTCTTATGAACCCCTTCTCAAGCAACTCCCCTACTTGCTTATGGAGTTCCCTCCTCTCACGAGGAGCCATGTGGCGCACTGGCAAAGATACTGGTTTAGCATTGTCCACCAGATATATTCGGAAGTCTATCTCCCGCTTCGGAGGTAAGCCCTTCACCTCCTCAAACACATCCGAGTATTCCAGGACCACTCTAACAGATCGCAAACTCTCGACCGAAGCGTCAAGCGATTCAAGATAACTTAGCATAACATAATCCATGGGATTACAAGAAATATCGAGAGTGTTACCCAAGCGGGTCATGAGCCTAACAACTCTCCTTTCACAATCAAGAATGGCACCATTACTGGATAACCAGTCCATGCCCAAAATCAACCCATAGCCCGTGAAGCCCAAAACAAAAGCATCACATCTAAACTCAAGCTAAGTATGGAAATCTTCAAACCCAAACATATCATGGACAAATAAGTGGAGCCCCCAATTGGGTTTGAAACAACCAAGGGATCATCTACTAAACTGGTGTCTAGGTGTAGTGACTCAACTAATGATGATGAGATAAACGAATGTGATGCGCCAGAGTCGAATAAAGTTCGAACAGGATGATCGAGAGAACCAAATCTCAACCTAGACGGTCCTACCCCCATCAGGTATACCAACCGTGAGGGAATACATCTACCCTCCAGAAGATCCTGTACTTTGTCCTTACCTCTTTGGACAATCCTAATAAGGTGTCCTATTTCTCCAAAACAACTAGCCTTTTCCTTTACATTCTCCTTTCGTGGCCTTCTTACCACGATGAGGTTTCGTCCTTTATTTACCTAACAGCTATTTGAACCTTCCTCCCTTGTCCATCATAAAGGTACCCACAAGCCCTCCACCTCCTTGGACTAACTTCTTAGCCCGACAAACGTCTAAGTTCCTTGAAGTGGTTCTTCCGTCCTTCATACGGAAGTCCTTATTTATCTTAAAAAGACATCTACACGCGGAGGGGAAATTCAAAAAGAGAAAGAGGAAGAGATTCAAAACGGAGAATCGAAGGAAGGATATATGGCTCTTGGGGATTATGTTCTTTTCTTTCAAAAAATTTTCTCTTAAAAGACATGTTTTTGAAAATACTTCTTCCAAAAATGTTTTTAGAAAAATAGTTTTTCTAAAAGTTTTATCTGTTCTGGTAACCTTAAGCTCTGATACCACGTGTAACACCCCCACACCCGCTACGGTCACTCACTAAGGGAATGCCATAGCATCGGTGGAGTATCTTAAGTGAATATAGAACAGAAAAGTTACAACAAGACAGATATAAGTAATACTTGAGAATTTAAAACATCATTTCATTGCAACAGAAGATAAACATGTTTGGTTACATCACAGAATCATAAACAAGAGTCAAGTACATAATGTCCATCTTGATAAAACAAAAGTACATAATCCCACTACATAAACTAATAGCCATAAAAGAAAAGATAAGCTGAGCTTTACATCAATGGTCCAAGCTCCAAAAGACAGATAAAGCGATCTGATCAAAGTCCACTAGCACTAGGCCCACTTTGAGAACCTGAGGGTTGGGAAAAAGATAAAAACAACGGGGTCAGACAGAAGTCTGAGTGAGCCCTATAACTTTAACGATACAATCATTAAAGTAATTAGGGTATGATATAAACCTGGTACGGTACAACTGGGGATGAATGACTACACTAAGCAGCCAACTAGACTTAGGATGAACTAAGATAACGGTAAAGACGCACCTATCCACCCAAGGATAAATACTACACTGTACCACACCAGATCTACCCACCCAAGGGTAATTTCTACACTACACCACACCAGATCTACCCACCCAAGGGTAATTCCTAACTTAAATATTGATCCCACTAAGTGTACCTAGTAATCTTAATAGTAGTCTCGTGTACCCCTAGCTGACTACATAGGTGACGTCTGCCCCTATCTCCACTAGGTGTACCCACTACTCCCCAAGCGATCGGCTCCCTAACGTAGATACCCGTGCTGGCCCCACAGTGGGGTGTATCACTCCCCAAAGTGGCAACCCGATACAACCAACGGTGCACGACTTATACCTACATGATGCAACAACGTCTTACCTACCAGCCCGGGTCCACACACGCATATGAAACCTGTTGGACTTGCGTTACCACCGCTAACCCCGTTTTGGCCTCTTATAGTCAAGCCCAGTACGCGTGTCCCGTCCTCGACATGGGTCGAGCCCAATAAGATACATATGGGTTACTGGTTGAAATGGGCCCCCACAAGCTACCCACCTAAGCTTGTCCCTTTTAGTGTATCCCACTTAACCCTTTTTAATAATCATGTCCACTTACATGTTTAAAGTTTGGTTAAGTCATCTAATCATATTTCAATTGCCACTCAAGGCACCCACTAAATTTCCACATGCCACCCAAGGCACTTACTTGATTTCCACATGCCACCCAAGGCACTTACTTAACCCTTTAATCATGTTTAATTACATGTTCCACTTTGGTTATGTATTCTAATCGTATTTTCTATTGCCACCCAAGGCAACCACTAGATTTTTCCACAAGCCACCCAAGGCACTTACTTAACCCTTTAATCATGTTTAATTACATGTTCCACTTTGGTTAAGTATTCTAATCGTATTTTCTATTGCCACCCAAGGCAACCACTAGATTTTTCCACATGCCACCCAAGGCACTTACGTAACCCTTTAATCATGTTTAATTACATGTTCCACTTTGGTTAAGTATTCTAATCGTATTTTCTATTGCCACCCAAGGCAACCACTAGATTTTTCCACATGCCACCCAAGGCACCCACTTAACCCCTCATGTCCCTCTACATGCTAATATGGTTAAGTGTTTCTTAATTGATTAAGACCGTAACCTTTGTAAAGACCTCTCACATTAGACAATCTTTTATGGCAGTTGGATTTGCCGGTCGGTTCCGGGCAGCCTTACGCCATAACAGAGTCTAACCTTTTCATTAGTAGCATAATTATGTAACAAATCAAAGGTGTTTAGAGTTACAAATGGCTGTAGATAACTAACATTTTCAATGTTGAGGACATTGATGACATCCTCCCCACATTTGGAAGCATCAGTAAAGTTGTTCACTTTAGTTTCACCTTCTTCTCACTGATGTTTTCCCTGATTCACTGTTTCATTCTAAACTATATCCTTAATAAAACTATTGGTCCATTCCCCTACTGCTACATCTCTCCTCTTGAGTTTAGAGGAGTTGTATGTGATACTTTTTTTGTTACGACCCACCTTTTACCAATTTTGCACCTTGTTGACTATATCCTTTTTAGCATGAATGACTTCCATCCCTTTGTTGGGAACCCTTGACATATCCCTAGCTGGGATAAATGGTTTCTCTTTGTCTTTATGTAGCAGATCATGTTTGACTATGATTTTTTTACCTACTTCAAAAGCTTGGCTACTTTTTCCTTTTTCATAGTTTTCATTTGAATGTCTAAATACTTTACACATGGTGCAAACATCAGGCTTGCATAGGTAGGTAACTCTATTTTTTGGGGTACCACCATCCACCAAGTTGACTAAAAATTCATGTTCAACCACTTTGTCCTGTTTGACTTCAATCAAGCATTTAGCATACTCAAGCCTTTCTATTCTTTTAGTCATTTCATCAAGACACAATGTAGTTCAAATCATTATTCGTGAAAGAGGGTTTCATGTCAATGGGAATGTACTTCCCAGCATTTCTAGGTTTATGCTTGAATAAAGAAGTCCATTCCCGTTGACCATTAGCAGTAGACAAGATAACAGAAGAAGTTAGAGAGGATAGGGGAACCGAAAAACCGTCAGGTGGGTCAGGAGGAGCTGGCGGCGGTATGGGATGAGGAGATAGAGCAACTAGTTGGTGGCTCGAGGAGGTAAGAGGAAAAATAGGAGAAGAGGCAATGGCTGTCATTAACAGTCTCATTTTTAATTAAATAATTGAAAATACTTGTTTAATGTTTAATAATTATTAATTGATTATTAATATTCAATTATTAAGATGTAGTATCTATAAAATTAATTCATAATAATTGATCATTTATAATGACTAACTGATTATTAATAATTGCATCATAATAAAGACTAGTATTTAATAATTAAAAATAAATTTGATAACTATGATGTGATATAATTAATTTTATTAATTAATAATAACTAGTAAAAGTTTTTTTTTAATTAGTTCACTTTATTTTTAATAAAAGACACTACAGAAGACAGGTTATCATACTAACGGTTACAATTAAAAAAGTAAGGAAACGGTAAATACAAGTAACTATAAAAAAAATAAGGTAAAAAAGATCCATCCCACACTACGACCTCCATCACACTTTCCCAAGCCAAGACTTCCCTTGATATATGCAATAGTCATCTTCATGGAAATGCATTAGCATTTCTTATCTCCATTCCATGGTCCAAAAGCATATCATTAATCCAAGCTAAAATGAAACAGCATGCGGCCCTTACCCAGATATTAATGGCACCTAAACCCAACAATAAACCCTAGATGATATCCCAAAATATGATCAATTCCAATCACTAGTCCTGGTTGATGATTCATAAACTACTATGAATCAATCGTAATATTAGAATGGATAGTTTGAGCTATAGATTTCAGAAATTGTAAAAAATCGAAGTGCAACCATCTAACAGTAACAGAATATCTGCATTATTATGTTAATTGAGACAGGTCATTCCTTGATCAAATCAATCCAAGTATTGAAACTAAGTTGTGGATTCTAAAATACTTGAACTATGAGATAACAAGAGACCATTGTAATCCTTAATCAGCTGCTCATGAACATTCAAACCAACAAACAGCTGTTAAATCAAATCAATATACAATTACAGTCTTTCAATCTCATAAAAGGGTTCAGATGAGGTTGATTAACTTGCAATATATTGATTAAAATTGATGTAGATAATGAAACAGAGGAACACATTTACACAGAAATATGGAACAAACATATCTTATCCTAAGGCACCAGTATCCTATTTCATCTATAATATGGATGAGTACATGTACAGGAAACCAACATTAATATCGATAGTCCCATATTCACTTTATGGATTCATCACGTAGAAGATTATTAGGACCACCATGAACAATCTGAAGATAGTATCATGAAGAAGACAACTGCTTCATTAAAAACCAATATACTAGATCTCTTATGAAACTAAAAACAAAACTTCAAATAGGCATATTGTACTCTGTGGATGACTAATCAACTTAAACAAAAACTGAACGAAAATCTCAATACTTATATTCCATTAACCTAAGACCATAACCAAAATAATCTTACCCAATACAAAATTGGTTTGGTGTAGCTCAACAATGGAAGATCGGTTGGATAATTTGGAACTGAAGCTATTCAGTTGCGCCGACCATGCTGAATCCCAAATTAACGATGGCTTGATAATCCATTATCAAGCAAATCAGATCCATAAAGATTCGATAGATAGAGACCAAACCATTTTATAGATCTCAAGATGAATTAATAGATCTGGCGTTTTGATGAAATTAGGGTAAGAAGGTGAAGTAAGATTTTAGCTTCGAAATTCGTTGAAGGTTGATAAAAATCGCAAAGCGATTTGTTTCAGCAGAAAATAGGATAGAATTAAGGATGGAAATCGAAATGGGTTGAGGACTCACACATAGCGAAGACAAGCAGAAAAATTCTGCCTGTTGCCATTAACAAGTCCCCAATAACTAGCAAAAGATTAATGATTAATAGTTTCTAATTAGTAATAGTGAACGATAGTTAAAAGAAATATTTAATTTTAATTAATAAATAATAAGTAATACTTAATAATAAAATAATTAGTTATTTACAGTTATTAAACCAGGGCTAATGCTCATTTTACACATAATAACAAATGAATCAATTTAATTTTTAATATCAAGTAGTTGCTATTAAATGTTTAATAAATTTATGTACTTTAAATAACGATGGTTTTCTTCCAGTTTTAATAAACATATTTTGATCTGTTGTTTATTTTAGGCAGTTGGGATAAGAATCTATAACTAATTTTGTAACACCCCACACTTTTCCGAGCCCTAATTTCGACAAAAAATGGAACTCAAACCCATCAAAGCACGAAGAGTATAAATCTGGTACCTGCAATTAATGAGCATGGGCAAACTAAATTAAAATAAAACAACTCACAGTAGAAACGAAATAAGATAATAAATACTGATTATGGCGACTACCTTAAGGCATATCACCAAATTGATATCCAGCATGAGAGAACTACAACCGAAACCAAACTTGAACACTTGCTAAGACGTGTCTTCCCCAAGATAAATCAGAGAGTTGTTATGAGGAGGAGGGTCAAAATAACAAGTCCGGGTGAGTAGAAAAATGTATAACACTATCTGCAATACACAAATGCACCCCGTTTGGTAAAAATCGAAACATATGTCAAAATAAGCTAGTAGTTCTAAACTAACCCCTTTAGAATTTATGCACGACGACTAACCGCAAAACCCAAGATATTATTCCGCACCTAGCAGCATCGTAATACTGAGATAGAAAGTTTATGCATAAGTATGAAGCCTTATAACTACCTTTTAACTAAATCAAGAGGCGGGCAATTAACTTCTAACTACCACACAAAGAAGGTCTTAGCATATATAAATTACAATTACTCAATATCCAAGGAAGAACTTTTGGTCATTTAATACCTTATACGATGGTTTAATCTACCATATATAAATTAAAGGACACTAGCTACTAAGTCCGACTAATCCAAGACTTTCGCCATTCACGCATATAACCATGGCCCACATAAGAAGAGAGATAGTAAGCAGATACTTATTGCCTACATGATAGGTATGCGACGTTTCTCCATTTGTGACCTTCCCCCGGTGGACCCCCTTGTTACTATCTAGCTTGCCTTATTGGATAATTCCCTTAATCACTTAGTGCTTCACGCAGGATAGGCAGACCTTTGGTACCTCCGGACGGTCATTTAATACCATTGCCATGACGTACCTGTAACCCAATCACTTACTACCTAAAGGAAGAGGAATAACGTGGGGATTTCCAATTTAGTACCTAGTAGCCATTAAATGGGGAGGCGAGCTACGTGATCACTTAATACCCGTTAAAGGGTGAGTCTAACTACTTAAGAACTTTACCCCGAAACAGGCTACGTTGTAATTATTTCATTTCCAAGGTTTCTCCTTTTAGGATGGGAGACAGGAACCTCACTCTTGAGATAACCCTTTTTTGGGGAAATAACCCTCTTCACCCAGTCACCTATCATTATGCAATTAACTATCGTCACGGGTTCCTATGGTTAATGATATCTCACATCAGTTGAATAAATGTTTGACTACTGGAAAGTGCAGACTTCTGTCGAATAATGCAACTGGCCTCGCATCATTAACTTATTAAGTCCATTTCCTATTTCAAATTATAATAATTCTAGATTAACTAGAAATAAATAAGAAAAACCTATAACTTACTATCCTAGAATGTTTATTTATCAATTTCTTTATTGGACTTAGCATTTACTATGCCAACCAATCCCCATTAATTTGCCTTTTTACTATTATTAATTAGGGTTCCTGCTATTTATGACTCTAACAGTCATATTTTCCTAAGGCACTAATTAACCCATTAAATGGCATTTATTACCATTAATTCGAATTAATGTCATTTTATGAACCTAACGGTCATATTTCCTAAAGCATTAAATGTCCCTTTTATTTCAGTCCCATTTTAATTCTACTCTCTATATATTGTAGCTCTAGTTATTAATATATTTTTACTTCCACTTATTTAATGTTCATGTATTCATATATACATATATATATATATATATATATATTAAATTCTCTGTTTGGAGTTACATTTCCTATTCCTAATATATTTCAAATTGTAACCATTTGGCATGTTTGTCCAATTCAATTTATTTTCCAAATTAAAGATGGTTACAACATTACTTATTTTGTTATGACGTTATTTATAGAAAATCAATTACATTTATTGCTATAACGGTCATTATACATATTTTCATTTATTGTGGATTATCTTACCATTTAAATTTCCATAAAAACATAAACTTATTCAAACATTCAACAATAACGAATATTTATTACAATTATATATTTGTGTTATTTAAGTAGATTTGGATGGATATGAATATATATATATATATATATTATTCAAGCGCATTTAATGTAGTTACTATATTTTATTTTAAAATTATTAACCATTTATATGTTGGTCTAAACGAACGAGCAAAGAAAACCTTTTTATGTTTAATATTGTTTAAGATTTTAAATCTTATGAAAAGGTTAATAACCGTAGTTATTGTAAAATTGCCCAAAGTAACTAAAAAGAGGATATAAACATATTTCAAATCATAGGAAATAAGAAATATATGTTTTTCGAATGGTTGTTATAAACTACGTACAAAACATATGTAAATTTACACATCCTTTCTATTAGTTTTGTACATATTCCTTGCCGATTTGAAATAATGTTCTTTTTTATTAAAAGGAACAAAAAGGGAATTTCTACAATATCCAAGTAAATCCCCAACAATATCAAACGTAAAAGGTATAAATTTTAATCTAAATTTACATAAATATCAAATCAACACCAAACCTAAGGATTTGGAATAAAACTATAATTTTGACAATGGTTTTGGGACTAATTTCCAGACCCAATGTGTATACAATAACCAAGATAATTCTATGAACAAATTGTAGGTAATATAATGTAATAAAAAAGGCCTATAAAGTCAATATTCAAACCAAAACCTATTATTTCAGATTTGACAAAAACAATAAATAAATCTGATAAACCATGAGATCTATTACAAATGAAATAAATAAGTTATTATAAATGATGTATATAATTTTCCACTTACCTGAAGCTATCCAAATCTGACTCTGAATAAACCTTTAGGCCTACAATTCTCAAATTCTTATAGATCTGCATTTATTCTAAAAAGGGGATTCTTCCAGATTTGTAGATTTGCAAGAAAATAAGAAAGAGGGAGGAAATTTGAATTGGAAAAAGCCTAATCGCAGCACCATCTCCTTTGCACACAAATATGATTCTAATCTTCCTCAATCTATATCTGTTTTGAATATATATATTTAGATTTGATTTAGAAGATGTTTAGAAGAAGAGGGAAATGATAGAGCTTCGTTACTGCCTTCAGAATTATGTGCAAAAGGATAGGGTCTAACCCTTTATTTATATGTGTTAGAATGGCCCTAAATAGTTGGATTTTTTTTATTAATATCCATCTAAATATTTCTATAATTTATAGTACAAAACCCTAGCCGCTACAACATCAGGACCGACCCAGGTTGGACCAGCGGTCAACCGCTTGGGTCGGCCTAATTGTGGTTCGTGCGTGGGTTATAGTAATTAATCGTCACCGTATATATTTTATTCTGGTTTATTTATATTTTGTCCTTTTTTGTGTTTCTTCCGTAACTTTTTCAAACGGACTGTTACACCCCACCTCCGTTAAGGTCACTCATAAAAGGAGTGCCTTAAATTTAGTGGAGCGTTTTAGGTAAAAGATGTAGATAAATTACAAGACAGACAAATAAAGCAGTGGAAAATAAAGTCATTTTATAAACAATGTGGTTCAGTCAAGCTTTTACAACACTTGTCTCAATCATACTTAAAAGTAATACATAGAAATTCTGTCTTGATTCAAAAACTTCCAAGTATAAAAGAAGCATAAAAATAACAATGAAATTCCCAAATAAAGCATGAACCAACCATAGCAGTGGAAGAGAGAGTCCAAAGCAATACATCGACTATCTTCGAGCTTGGAAAAAAAACTGAGCTAAGTGGTAACATTTCCTCCCTGCGAACCTAGGGAGAGGGGGGAACGGAATAAAAGAGGTGAAACAAACTAGGTCAGACATAAGTCTGGTAAGTCCTGTGACTTTCAGCATGAAAATAGGCAAAAGCATCATGACATGAATAAACTGAATATAAGACAATACCGTGATAATAAGGATAACAAGATAACATACGATTAGCCATGATAAGGCGAGATAAACTGAATGCGCTTCTACTCTTTCTCTGCTTCGCTACTACCTTGTTATTCTGATTTTTATATCTCTGCACTGCCTAACTAGTGACCCAACTAGTAATTTGTGTAAAATGATAATATTACAACGTGATCCCAATCCCTGCAATTATGGTAGCCTTTAGGTGTACACCAAGTATGAGGGTCTTACCTCAATCAGCCTAATTGCCATGAAGATGTAAGATGTACCCTTACTACCCTATCGTTTGGCTCCCTACTAGTATTAATGTTCTATGTGTCTGTGTCAATCGGCCCTCTCTTGCATGTAGATACCCTGTGCTGGTCCCACCATATCAATCCTTATGATAGCGACCCGACACGATTCAAGATGCACAGTGTATAACTACTGGTACCCAGTGCCTACTTTTTCCCACTTCGGAGTACGTGCACGCCCGTAAACTGTCGGAACCTACACTGATGTACCCCTTGCCGCTATTTTGACCGCTTATAATCAGCCCAGTAATTGTGCCCCACCCTGCCTAGTTTCCGGGTACCTTGATACATCCATGTTGGTTACTGCTGAAATTGGTCTCCGTTACTAGGGTTTCTTACCAGTTAAGTTTGTGGGCCTATATTTACTAATATTACCCATCAACCCAATATGTACTTAACACTCCCACTAATTCAAATATGTTTACTTAATGGTTAAGTTTGTGGGCCTATATTTACTAATATTATCCACCAACCCGATATGTACTTAACCCTTCCACGCATTATATCATATTGGTTAAGTGTTGTCCATCCATGTCAACTTAACCCACCCGCTCATCATGCCATGTTGGTTAAGTGTTTCTTATTAACCCTTCCCACTCGTCATGTTGGATTGGTTAAGTGTTTCCTATTAACTTAACCCCGTTCAATCATCATGTTATATTGGTTAAGTATTTCCCATTTACTTAACCCCATTCGTTCATTAGGTTACATTGATTAAGTGTATCTTATTAACTTAACCCCATACGTTCATCATGCTATATTGGTTAAGTGTCATCAATCAATTCAAGTTAACTTAACCCACCCACTTGTCGTGTTACATTGGTTAAGTGTTGCCTTCTTGTGTTAACTTAACCCTTCCACGCATCTTGTTATATTGGTTAAGTGTTGCTCTCTTGTTTTAACTTAACCCTACCCATTCATCATGTCATATTGGTTAAGTGTTTCTTATTAACTTAACCCTTCTCAATTTTCTAATTAACATGTTATAACGGTTAAGTGTTCTAAGTTTACTTAACCCTACCTTCTTGTCTAATTAACACATGTTATAATGGTTAAGTGTTGCCTTAGTTAACTTAACCCTACCAGTCTTAACATTTCTGGTTCATTAGCATTAATTGATTAATTAATGCACCAACCTCTCACATTAGATCTATGTTGTTGAGGTTACAGGATGTGCCGGGTGGTTTCGGGCAGTTTTACACTACAAATCAATCTATCCTCGGGTTTTTCTTGGGCATGATGCACTAACCTCTCACATTAGATAGGTGTTGTTGCAGTTATTGGATGTACCGGGTGGTTCCGGGCAGTTTTACACCGCAACTCAATCTAAACTCGGGTTAGGCATGTTTATCTTTTAGCATATTTACCATACATGTCCAAGTCTAGATTTTATATGCTAATTATCCCAAATTCACAAAACTAGTCATGTTCCAATTCTCAAGTTATATCTCAACAAAGCTAATTACAAGTCATGCCCCACAAATTCAAATTCAAGTTATCACTCAACATAGGTTACACCCAATCATCCCAAATTTGCAATAATAGTCATGCCCCAAAATTCACGATATAACACATGCCCTAAGGTTTAGTCATATTGCACTGTACAAGATATTCTCCAAAACCCCCAATCATGATTCACAGTGTAAACTCTGCCAAATTATAGCCTTTAATTTCAGTGCATGCCAATTACCCAATTTTAGGCGTGTTCACATTCAACAGTTATCCCTATCTTACTATAGGTTTTCATGCCAAACCCATATATCACTATACACAATAATCTTCTTCTTCCAAGTCAAAAACTACCATATATATATGCCCTAATTTTAGGTCTTAACCACAACATGTACTATGCCTTACATGTTTACAGTTCAATTTACACCCCAAATCCCAAGTCATATGTCCAATATACTTTATGCCTCAAATCTCGAGTCATGTGTTCGATACACTTTATGTTTTAAATACAACATGTGTCATGTCCTCAAATCAGTTACAAATCAGTTATGCCTAATTATACATAATTTAATACTTTTCCTAATTTTAGCACTGGCCATGTCCTAATCATATATTATGCCCAATTTTAGCGTTGGTCATGTCCAAATCATATATTATGCCCAATTTTAGCATTGGTCATGTCCAAACCATATATTATGCCCAATTTTTTCCAACGTACGTTCATCTCTTATGAGATTTGGCTCAGGCTCGCAGTAGTCTGGCTATAAAAACAAAAAGGGAAGAAGTAAAGAAAAGAAAAATAATGGATATAATAACATCAATGAGATAGATCCAATGGATGTAGAAAGACAGATAGATATAGGCATAATCTCAGATTCAAATTTATTACAATGTCACAATCACAATTAAATTTTATTTCTGAAAGTAACATGAACTTACAAATTACAAAACGGTCTTGAATTCAAGGATCTGATTTCTGAATTTTATTAGCTATTCTTTTGATGTATACTTTGATTGTTAACTTGAAAACTCTAATTTGATTGATTAAGGTGGAGGCTAGGTCACTTCAGGTTTTAGCAGCATATAAATGCTTATGAATTATTATGGAGAAAACAATAGGTTTAAGGGTCTTTTTATAGGTGTATAAGGAGATTTAGAGCCTTCAGATCAGTCTAGAAGTCATCATAATTGTCCAGAGCAGAATACTACGTCACACGGCGAATCAGGGAGTGACACATCAGCCAAAACACGTCGTCCATAAATTTCGTCCAGATATGGAAAAGGGGTCGACACCCTATGGGAGGGTCGACTCCTATGTTGACTCCCTTTAAGGGGGGTCGACACCTATGTCGACTCCACTTAGTGGGGGTCGACACCTATTGAGCGAGAATTTTCCCACCCACTTCCCTTTGGATGATTTCGAATTTTAGACCTGTTTTGAACCTTCTAGACTTCTAATATTCATATATAATTTTCCTAGTGCATATACAAACTACTTAGGCTTATAAATTCTTCATACGAAGTCCGATTTACACAAACTCGGACTCTATATCAAGCAGAATTCCGACATGAATGCGATGGCGTAACCCGTTTCCCTTAATTCTTACTTTTACAGTTAAGTATTCTTTAATTCGTTACTTTAATATACATAGAAAATACAGGGTGTTACATTCTCCCCTCCTTTAATGGATTTTGTCCTCGAAATCTCCAAGTCAAGGAGAATGTATCCTAACATCCAACATCCATCTACTCAACCATTCAATCACAGGCGTTCATTGTTCTTAAAAAGATTTCTAATGCTTTCATGATCATATGCATAGTGTGTACATGTCCTTACCTAATGCAAAATCAGG
This sequence comes from Allium sativum, assembly GCA_030737875.1. Taxonomy (NCBI): domain Eukaryota; kingdom Viridiplantae; phylum Streptophyta; class Magnoliopsida; order Asparagales; family Amaryllidaceae; genus Allium; species Allium sativum. The sequence goes on along the minus strand of CM060918.1, from coordinate 685,419,400 downwards.
CGGTCTACTGATTCAGTTGACCTCCTTAATGCGAATTTATGTTTGTGCCATGAGTCCATCATGTATGCAATTATTCCTAATCGTGCTTTATAACTTCTACATGGGTGCTCAATCATTCATACAAAAGCAACATCCATATGATAACACATCAAGTTTTAATTCATATATATAAAAATTCACTCATGCATATGCAATATGAAAGTGACTGGGCCGATCTAGTGCCTAATGTGTGTATATGCATCCACGAGCAACCACTGGCAAACACTTACATCCACTTGCATCCACCAAACATAACATGCCTCAAAAACATGTTTACATCCATTGGATTTTACCTAAGGATCGAGGATAGGATCGAGAGGATATACTTAAAAGATAAACACTAGCAAATAAACTTTATAGAAAAGAGAGATCAAGGAAACCCTAAAAAAGGGTATGATGCGTGTATCTAGTCTTCAGTCTTCTAAGTCGCACTTTCTTGAGCTTCATTCCATATTGCTCTGACCGTCTTAATCTCATGATTACGTAGCTTCTTAATTTCTGTTTCCCAAATATGAGTTGGGACTCATTTCACTGTCGCCTCTCGTTCCACCTTTTCTTCTTATAGTATACTTGGCACTATAACTTTTGCCGTGTCATGCTTACATTCCCAGTACTATCTCTTGAAAATAAACAGATGCTAACCATGTTACCAAGTGTATATACTAAGATGATTAGATTCTTCTCCGTCAATCTTGTAAGTGGGGCTAATACCTTCGCAAAGTCCTTAATGAACTTCCTATATTAGCTCGCTAGTCCAAGAAAGCTTCTTACTTCTGTTGCATTCCTAGGGACCGTCCAGTCTTGCACCACAACTTCTTTTGCGGGATCTACTGCTATCACTTCTTCGGACGCAACACGTCCTAGAAACCTTACTTCTTCTCTCCAAAAATGTCATTTTTGGAGAACTTCGCCTTAAGTTGATGCGCTTGGAGGGTATCCGAGACTTCCCTTAGATGCAAAGCATACTCTTCCTCATTCCAAAATATCATCTATGCACAAGCAAAGTGAACCATCCGCCTTTGTAACGAAAATGACTGGAGCACCCCATTCAGAAATACTTTGCCTTATGAACCCTTTTTCAAGTAACTATTTTACTTGTTTACTGAGCCCTTTCCCTTGGATCCATGTGTCATACAGGTAATGCAATTGTCTTTGCATTGTCAACTAGATATATACGGAAGTCTATCTCGCGTTTTAGGGGATAAACCCCTAACCTGATCTGAAACATCTACGTACTCATGGACTACTCTAACGGATCGCAAATCGTCGATAGATGCATCAAGTGATTCTAGGTAGCCAAGACAAACTGATCCCTTAGGATTGCACGAAATCTCGAGGGTATTCCCAAAGCAAGTCAAAAGTCTAACTACCCTCCTTTCACAATTACTAGCTAACCAATCCATGCCTAGAATCAACCCATAGCCCATGAAACCAAAAACATAAGCATCACACTTAGACTCAATTCTTAATATAGCTATTCTCAAATCCTTAAAACCAAAGATAAATGAGTCGAGCCACCAATTGGATTTGAGACAATAATGGGATCTTCTACTATACAAGTACTAAGGTGCAGAGACTTAACTATGGAAGCAGATATAAACGAATATGAAGTGCTAAGATCAAAAGAGTACTAACAAGATGATCAAAAGAAAACTAAACTTTTTCAACCGAAGCTTTACTACCTCTCTCTCAGGTACGCTGGCGGTGAGAGCATGCACTTGCCCTTCGGGAAATCCTGTCCTTTGTTCTTGCCCTTAATTATATGACCCGTTATATCATAATAACGACACTTCCTCTTGTCTTTAGATTTTCCTTTTCCTCCTTCGTGAACCAAGTCCATATCCATGAGTTTCTCATCCTTGGGTTGTGTTCCTTAGCCAAACCCCCTTATTCTCATCTTTGCCATCTTTGTGTAACTTGTTGACAAGTCTCTTGAAAGCTGCCTCCATCGCACGGAAATCCCTACAAAGCTTGAAAGAAAATTAGCCGCAGGTGAAACTATTGCGGCTATAGATGGAAGTTGGGCACTTCTTTGCCCTTTGACAGATGTCAAAATCTCACCAAGCCTACGGAACCATGTTGCGATGAGGTTACCTCCTAGAAAGCCAGGAGCCCCCGAAGACTCATGAAAGGAGGAAACAAGGATTCAAACAGAGGATCAAAAGAAAATACATATGGCTTTAGGGAATATGCCTTTAAAACAAAACATTTCTTGTGAAAATGCTTCTTTTAAAACCGTTTTAAAAATAATTTCACAAATCTTTTATCTGATCTAGTAACCTTCAGCTCTAATACTAAGAGTTACACCCCACCTCCGTTAAGGTCACTCACAATGGGAATGCCTTAACTTTGATGGAGCGTTTTAGGTAAAAGACGCAGATAAATTACAAGACAGAAAAATAAAGTAGCAGAAAATAAAGTTATTTTATAAACAATGTGGTTCAGTCAAGCTTCTACAACAATTGTCTCAATCATACTTAAAAGTAACACATAGAACTTCTGTCTTGATTCAAAAACTTCCAAGTATAAAAGAAGCATAAAAATAACAATGATATTCCCCAATAAAGCATGAACCAGCCATAACAGTGGAAGAGAGAGTCCAAAGCAATACATCGACTATCTTCGAGCTTAGAAAGAAAACTGAGCTAAGTGGTAACATTTCCTCCCTGTGAACCTAGTGGGGAAACGGAAGAAAAGAGGCGAAACAAACTAGTCAGACATAAGTCTGGTAAGTCCAGTGACTTTCAGCATGAAAATAGGAAAAAGCATCATGACATGAATAAACTGAATATAAGACAATACCGTGATAACAAGGATAACAAGATAACATACGATTAGCTAAGATAAGGCAAGATAAACTGAATGTGCTTCTACTCTTTCTTTGCTTCGGTACTACCTTGTTATTCTGATTTTTATATCTCTGCACCGCCTAACTAGTTTCCCAAATAGTAATCTGTGTAAAATAATAATATTACAATGTGATCCCAATCCCCACAATTATGGTAACCTTCAGGTGTACATTTAGTATGAGGATCTTATCTCAATCAACCTAATTGCCATGAAGATGTTAGAAGTACCCTTACTACCCTATCGTTCGGATCCTTTCTAGTATTAATGTTCCATGCGTCTGTGTCAATCGGCCCTCTCTTGCATGTAGATACCCTATGCTGGTCCCACGATAAGGTGTATCAATCCTTATGATAGCGTCCCGACACGATTCAAGATGCACAGTGTATAACTACTGGTACCCAGTGCCTGCTTTTTCCCACTTCGGAGTACGTGCACGCCCGTAAACCGTCGGAACCTACACTGACGTACCCCCTGCCGCAATTTTTACCGCTTATAATCAGTCAAGTAATCGTGCCCCACCCTGCCTAGTTTCAGGGTACCGGGATACATCCATGTGGGTTACTGCTGAAATGGGTTACCATTACTAGGGTTTCTAACTAGTTAAGTTTGTAGGCCTATATTTACTAATATTACCCACCAACCTGATATGTACTTAACCCTCCCACTGATTCAAACATGTTTACTTAATGGTTAAGTTTGTGGGCCTATTTTTACTAATAGTACCCACTAACCCGATATGTACTTAACCCTTCCATGCATTATATCATATTGGTTAAGTGTTGTCCAACCATGTCAACTTAACCCACCCGCTCATCATGTCATGTTGGTTAAGTGTTTCTTATTAACCCTTCTCGATCATCACGTTGGATTGGTTAAGTGTTTCCTAATATTTTAACCCCGTTCTTTCATCATGTAATATTGATTAAGTATTTCCCATTAACTTAACCCCATTGTTCATCAGGTTACATTGGTTAAGTGTATCTTATTAACTTAACCCCATGCGTTCATCATGCTATATTGGTTAAGTGTCATCAGTCAATTCAAGTTAACTTAACCCACCCACTTGTCGTGTTACATTAGTTAAGTGTTGCCTTCTTGTGTTAACTTAACCCTTCCACACATCATGTTATATTGGTTAAGTGTTGCTCTCTTGTTTTAACTTAACCCTACCATTCATCATGTCATATTGGTTAAGTGTTTCTTATTAACTTAACCCTTCTCATTTTTCTAATTAACATGTTATAACGGTTAAGTGTTCTAAATTTACTTAACCCTACCTTCTTGTCTAATTAACATGTTATACTGTTAAGTGTTTCCTTAGTTAACTTAACCCTACCATTCTTAAGATGTCTTGTTCATTAGCATTAACTGATTTATTGATGCACCAACCTCTCACATTAGATCTATGTTGTTGTGGTTACTGGATGTGCCGGGCGGTTCTGGGAAGTTTTACACCACAACTCAATCTAACCTCGGGGTTGGCATGTTTATCTTTTAGCATATTTACCATACATGTCCAAGTCTAGATTTTATATGCTAATTATCCCAAATTCACAAAACTAGTCATGTTCCAATTCTCAAGTTATACCTCAACAAAGCTAATTACAAGTCATGCCCCACAAATTCAAATTCAAGTTATCACTCAACATAGGTTACACCCAATCTTCCTAAATTTGCAATAATAGTCATGCCCCAAAAATCACGATATAACACATGCCCTAAGGTTTAGTCATATTGCACCGTACAAAATATTCTCCAAAAATCCCCAATCATGATTCACAGTATGAACTATGCCAAATTATAGCCTTTAATTTCAGTGCATGCCAATTACCCAATTTTAGGCGTGTTCACATTCAACAGTTATCCCTATCTTACTGTAGGTTTTCATGCCTAAGACATATATATATATATCACTATACATAATAATCTTCTTCTTCCAAGTCATAAACTACCATATATATATGCCCTAATTTTAGGTCTTAACCACAACATGTACTATGCCTTACATGTTTACAGTTCAATTTACGTCCCAAATCCCAAGTCATATGTCCAATATACTTTATGCCTCAAATCTCAAGTCATATGTTCGATACACTTTATGTTTTAAATACAACATGTGTTATGTCCTCAAATCAGTTACAAATCAGTTATGCCCAATTGTACATAATTTAATACTTTTCCCAATTTGTCCAAATCACATATTATGGCCAATTTTAGCGCTGGTCATGTCCAAATCATATATTATGCCCAATTTTAGCGCTAGTCATGTCCAAATCATATATTATGCCCAATTTTTCTCAAGGTACGTTCATCTCTTATGAGATTTGGCTCAGGCTCGCAGTAGCCTGGCTATTAAAACAAAAAGGGAAGAAGGAAAGAAAAGACAAAGAATGGACATAATAACATCAATGAGATAGATCCAATGGATACAGAAAGACAGATAGAAATAGGCATAATCTCAGATTCATATTTATTACAATGTCATAATCACAATTAAATTTTATTTCTGAAAGTAACATGAACTTACAAATTACAGAACGGTCTTGAATTCTGGGATCTGATTTCAGAATTTGATTAGCTATTCCTTTTGATGTAGACTTTGACTGTTAACTTGAAAACTCTAATTCGATTGATTAAGGTGGAGGCTAGGTAACTTCAGGTTTTAGCAGCATATAAATGCTTATGAATTAGTGTGGAGAAAACAATAGGTTTAGGGGTCTTTTTATAGGTTTATTCGGAGATTTAGAGCCTTCAGATCAGTCTAGAAGTCATCAAAATCATCCAGAGCAGAATACCACATCACATAGCGAATTAGGGAGCGGCAAATCATCCAAAACACGTCGTCTAGAAATTTCATCCATATCTGGAAAAGGGTTTGACACCCTATAGGGGGGTCGACACCTATGTCAACTCCTCTATAGGGGGGTCGACTCCTATGTCGACTCCCCAGGGGGTCGACACCTATGTCGACTCACCCTGGGTGGGGTCGACACCTGTTGAGCGGGAATTTTTCCGCCCACTTCCCTTTGGCTGATTTCGAATTTTAGACCTGTTTTGAACCTTTTGGACTTATAATATTCATATATAATCTTCCTAGTGCGTATACAAACTTCTTAGGCTTATAACTTCTTCATATGGTGTTTGATTTACGCAAACTTGGACTCTATCTCAAGCATAATTCCGAGACGAACGCGATGGCATAACTCGTTTCCCTTAGTTCTTACTTTTACAATTAAGTATTCTTTAATTTGTTACTTTAATATACATAGAAAATACAGGGTGTTACACGGACTCCGTTTGTGAAGTTCTAAACATGAAAGTTGACCAGAATTCTATTACGAACACATGGTGCGTGTTTCGAGGTCAAATTCGATCATTCGCGAAGAGCTTAATTAGACAACTAAATTAACTATTTCCAAAATGTCGGGTTGTTACATTATTCCCCCCTTAAAAGAAATTTCATCCGAAATTTTCACTAATGACTAAGTCATGTTATTGGCGTCAATTTTTTTCTAATATAAACAACCAATTAGTGTTATCCAATTTTGCAACCAAGTGTGCATGTGCACGGCGTACATAATGCATCCCAACCATAAAACATGTATGCATAATGTTATACATCGGATCCCCTTATATATATATGCATTTTATTTTGAAAACATTTTTGAATAACATGAAGCAAAACATCCGAAATAACCCGATAGTAGAATGCAAATTTTGAAAATATTTTCATCCATAACCCTAGAACTTCTACGAATAGAGGTGCGAAGCAACCAATTTTGCATTCATATCCTACCATCCAATTCGCTAATGTATCTAAATCCCTTCTAGTTTATTTCTCCTAAGCAATAAGAAGGAAATTAAAGCGGAGAATTTAACGTTCCTTCCGCTTATAAATATTCCAATCCCCATCTTACAATGGAATTCTACCTCAATAGCCCCAAGATACTCTGGAAATTTCCATTTGTAGACTAAGAAGGAGGCTTGACACGAGCTCCAAAAAAACATAAAACGACGTAATTAATAACTCATGGGTATCATTGACAAAGTATGGAAACAATATTTCCTTGGCGAAAACGCTTTTTTCTGTTACCGTTAACATTTTCAACGCACCGTCGTTTCTAATGCACCGCTAAAACATCAAACAATCAATCAAAAACCTTTCTTATGCTTCTCATGTGATTGAAAATAAAAAAATCTATTAAAATAAATTTTCGCTTGAAAATTTCTTTATGGAAACTTGAAATTCCTTTTTAGTAATATTTATTTCCATATCGGATTTGTATAAAAACAATTTTTTTGTAACATATGCTTTACCATATTCAAACCATCTATTTTCACAAAATAGATGTTTAAACATATCTAAACTATCGTACACAAATCTATGTTTATACACAAATCGGATTTTATGGGAACGTAAGAACAGACGAAAACATAAAATTTTAGAAAGGAAAAACATTTTTTCCAAACATCATTTGCGTAAAGTTAAAAATATATTTTGCAGAAACTTAAACCATCCAAATCATATGTTGGCATTAAAGGAAGCCGGTCGCGTAAAAATGCGAAAATCCAAACCACACAAGATAACTCAGAAACAAATTTTAGCTTAAAAGGAACAAGCGACAAACAATAAATATACCTGTGACGAGCTAACGCAAAAACCTGTCCTTCGCTAAAATTTATCTCCTATGGAATTCTATACTATTCTTCTCTAAGACAACTGTTGGTTGGATAAGAAAATGTGATTCCATTCAAATAGATAAGTGCGAATGACAAAAAATATTTAAACACTGAATCTCATTAATCGTCATGTGATTTCAAAGACAACACTAACAGTTACAAGCACGATCTACCACAAAGACAAGAGAAAAATCATGGAAAGAGAAAAGAACAAAGACAACAACATCAGAACTCCAAAACATTGCCTATAAACAACGAGATGTCTTGCTGCACAGTTGAAGCTCAATTTCATATTGTAGATACTAATTGTATTGTTGGAGGTTTCCACATCACCATCTCTTCTAAGAGAGAGTTTTGCTATGACAAAAGAAACCCACCACAAAACAGGCATTCACGGATACTCACCAAACATTGCCTAAAGGAAAACGTAGATAGGTGAAAACACATAAAGCAACTCCGCGTAACAACACACAAGGACAACAAGCTGAATCAAATATAATGCATACTAAATGATGGTTACACCATCGATCAAAGGAAATATTGATTCTCGTGTCATAAGACAAATCTAGTCATAACTTCCCATCTACAGAATAATGCACTAAATGAATCACACAACTATATGGGTAGTCCGGACTTAGATTTCCAAACTCAAAAATTGACATTTAGGAAAAGGACACCTGCTGCAAAATCTCTAAAGTCGGTCAAACCAGTGACCATTCAAGTTCGCGCAAAACACAAATGCCTCTAAAATATCATCAAGATCTTCCTCCGAAAGACCATCCAAATACAACTCAATCTTTACCTCCATAACAACGATTGCCTTCGAAAAAAATATATTCCAACAAGATATGACAAAGGAGGATGCAACACAAACAATGACCCTACTCAAGAACTTCGAAGAAAAGGAATGGTACAAGTCCAACTGCTACTATTAATTCTCTTAGCCCTAAGGTGGTGAATCCTTATGCTCAATCTGATCCAACCAAATGGTCTCTCCTTAAGAACGAGACTTAAAGGGCATGCAAAGGATCGGATAGTGAATGCATGTATTATGGGCTAAGAAATGGTCTAAGAGAAGAAATTGGATTTAGATCTTGGAGTACTAGTGGGGCAAGATCTAATGCGCAAACTAGTGCAAAAAAGGAGGAGACGAGCCGACAACAAAGAAAGAGAAGAAGAAGAAGAAGAAATGTATGGTCCGACTAGATGAGGAAGGAAAGACGAAAGAAAGAGGTTTTAGAAGGGAAAGTTAGACAAAACTTTTACAGCTGAGTCCTAGGTTCAAGTTGTAGCAAAACTCGTCATCTAGTTGACCACTCTAGGTATAACGCTAAACGGTCAACTATTAAACGGGCTTTGAGCAAAGGTTGAACCTTAATCCTACAGGGGTTGGATTAAAATATTAATCATCCCGCGTTATCTTATAAGATTTGACGCGAATATGAAAAATGCTTGTCCTCATCACGGTAATATCATAGACCGCAGTCAAACCCTGAACTGTCTCCAAAGATTCAATGTAGTCTCAGCAAAAGGCTGTGACACACAAAAGGATTTTTCCCCTTACCTAGCTATGAGTTTTTTCAAGCTATGAGGTTAACTAGCAAAACGAAGGATCTATCAATACTCTATCATTGACATAATCAAAGAATTAACGATCACCAATTTACTTGACTAAGGTAAATTTTTGTTATGTCATTTCTTTGACACATGTTTTTTTTTTGTAAAGTGAAATGCATCGTGTGATAGAAATTTTCTTTGTGTAAACACCAAAATGTAAAGAGTAAATATGTTCAATAAATACGATATTATACTTTATTCATATAACATTGATACTAGATTTGCTCGCAAGGTTTGTTTGGTGTAGTTAATATAAAAGGGTAAATTTGGAGTATAAGTGTAGTGAAGATAGTATGAAGTTGATATGTTTGTGTACGACAGATGTATAACTAAGAGTTGACAATGAATGATTCCATTTTTATCTAGATTAGTTTTCGATGCTCTCCTCGATTTTCCTTTTGGGATAAGAAAAAGATATGGTTTTTTGAGTATATTTCGCGTTGTTATATTATATACAGACATCTCATTAGCCGGCTTTGTTTATTTTTATTCTTTTTTTATCATTGTACCTCCTTCTATATCATTGATAGTGCATAAATCATACAAAACTTATTTTGTGTTTGTGAAGTGATGCTGACCAAGTTATAAGGTGTGGACATGTTAAAGAAGGCGGTGTTGCATTAGACTATTTTTGAATGTTTCATCACAAGGAGGATTTGTTGTGCACTAACGGGACTACTAATTATAATTGATTGGGAGATTGGTGAGTGGACCAAATTGGAGTCCGTATTTGACATTTCTGACTTGAAGTAGGAGTTGATTGTTGGACTCCATTAGTGTTGTTGAACTATATTTTGTAATTGTTTCTTGGGTATGTATATATGGATTATGTGTTATATTACTTGTAGTTTCGTAAATGTAAATTTACCTAGTGTTTTGTAATGTATGTTAAAAATTTGTGAATGTCGCTTTTGCTTAACCTTTTGAAATATATGTTTTGATTGTTTTATAATAACACTTGTTTTAGTCCTTAAGTTGTTAAATACTTCTAATTTTTATTATAATACATAAGGTACATTTAATTTTTATTTTTATTTTTAAATTCATTTTGCAGTTGTCAAAAATAGTTGTAAAATGTCAAATGGAAATTGATATTAACAATTGCATGGGTCTTATAATAACAACTGCATGCTATTGCAATAAACTTAGCTACAACTGCAAATACGATTGTAAAAAAAGATTTTAATAAGACCTGAAAGTAGTTGTAAAAAGGCCTTTTACAACAGCCAAATGTCGTTGTTATTATGTCTTTTAAAACTCTTAGGAGCAGTTGTAAAAGGAACTTCTTACAACTTTCGAAAATAGTTGTAAAAAAATCCTACTCTATTTCAACTACGGATATAAAGACTAACGGGCGCCAGTTATAATAGCCTTATTACAGCTATTTTTTGTTCTTGCAAAACGGTATTTTTGTTGTAGTGACCATAAATCATTTAAGTAACTCTTCTCATAGAAAGACCTTAACCTTCACCAACAACAATTGTTAGAGTTCTTAGCCTCTTACGATTTTGTTATCGCATACACCTTGGGAAAGGGTAATTCAGTCGTTGATGCTTTGAGTAGAAGGCATGTTAGCCTTGGGACTATTGTCTTGGAACGAAAGAAGCTAGAATTCATTTTCGACTATAATTTTCGATCTAAGTGTGAGTTAGAGTCATAAATGCTTGCAAGTTTTACAACCTGACCTACCTTGATCAACCATATTGGTTTTTGTCATAGGAGTGATCCTGAATTGGTAGAAATCATTACTAAAGTGGAGACCTCTATTGATCCTGAGGATATGAGAGTGTACGGACTCGGTCGTGGCTTCGAAAGAATGAAAAATTGGTTGTTCATGACATGGATGGGCTGAGAGATAAAGTACTTTGAGAATGTCATCAGTCAAAGCTAACAATACACCTTGGAGGTACTAAAATGCATCGTGATATGAATCAAACTTACAAATAAGAAGGCATGAAAAGGATGTCGAACATTCATCTCCAAGTGCATGAATTGTCAACCGGTTAAAGCTGAGCAGAAAAAGCCTAGTGGTTTGCTACCACTGCTAGAAGTTTACAAATGGAAGTGGGAACAAATCTTAGTGGATTTCGTTGATGGTTTTCCAAGGACTCGGGAAGGGCATGATAGCATTTTGTTCATCGTGAACCAACTAACCAACAACGCCAAATTTTTACCCATTAAGTCGAGTAGAATGGCAGCAAAATTAGTTGAATTGTATGTGAAGTAAATTGTATGATTCCACGGAGTACCAAAAGGAATTATAAGCGATCGAGGTTTATTATTTACTAGTTGGTTTTGGAAAAGATTACAGGAAGCTTTAGGGTCTGAGCTACACCTCCCCACAGCGTGCCATCCTCAAACTAGTAGTCATATCGAAAGAGAAAGTCATATACTAGAAATCTCTTACGAGCGTGCAATGACCATTTGCGTCTTGGGAGTTCACATACAATTATAGTCGTTAATATTGCATTGGCATGGCACCATATGAAGATTTGTATGGTAGACGATGTAAAACTCCTTCATGGTGGTTAGAAGAGGGTGAAATGCTGATACTTGGGCCATACATGGTTAGAGAAACCTCTGAAAAGATTGACGTCAATCGACAACAAATGAAGGCTGCTAAAGATAGGCAGAGAAGCTACACAGATAGGAGATGTAGAGAGTTAGAGTTCTTTATTAGCTATTTGGTGTTTGTTAAGATTTATTCTTTGAAGAGTGCGAATCGGTTTGGTAGAAAAGGGAATATAACACCAAGGTTTGATGGCCCTTTTCCGATTCTTGAATGGATTGGAAGCGTGCCCTGTAAAGTTGATTGATCTAAAAGAAAGTTGGGGTGCACAATGTGTTTCATGTTTCTCATTTAAGGAAGTTTATATATGTCTCCGACGTAACTATCACGCCGGATCAATTTGATGATATTCGAGGTGTGAGGGCTGCTAGACCACCCAATCCTATTCATATTGTTGAAAATGATACGGAGCAACTTAGAAGAAAGGTGGTAAAGCTTATCAAAGTACCATGGGGTGAAAGGGAGGGTGATTACAGTTGGGAGACCAAGGAGAGTATGAGGATGTTATATCCAGAACTCTTTACTCGGCAAGATTTTAATTCATCGCTCTTAATTCCATTCGCAGTACCATCAGTTTTCCCTTGTTTAGTGTCCTACATGCTAGGATAGGCTTAAATTATTTCTTTCCTATCACGGTTTATATGCGTGTATATATAATTAATTATGTTTTGTGTGTTTGATTGGTAAGCATGCAGACTGACCATTAATTTATTTGGGAATTCCGAGGGTGAAATTTCTTAAGAAGGGAAGAATATAACGACCCGTATTCTACATATCCTACGATCATATAAGAGGTCATGTGGTTCTATAACTTTGGGAAATGAATGCTAGGTTCTTTCTTACCTTCACTATTTTTGTCAAAATTTTCTATGACCATTTTATCCTTGGTGAATCTTGTTTTCCCATAACTTTCCATTATATCCGGATGATGGTTTCTCATTCCTTACAGTGGTGAATGTGGTGGTATCTCAGGATCAGTACGTAGACCTAGAAGTCGAGTCCGTAGTTTTAAAAACTCGTAAGCAGCTTCGCGTTATGGGGAATGACATGAAACCGCTAAGGAGGAAGATGGTAAAGCTATTCAAGATGCAATGGAGTGAGGATGATGACGATTGTACGTAGAAAAACGGAAGAGAGTATGAAGACAATCCATCCAGAACTCTTTGTTGGTATGACCCATTAATATTGTGTCACCTTACACCATTGTAACTTGTACTATTCGTCATAATTCCACATGCAAGATTAAGGCTATGGATGCATGTCTTGATGGATACTAGTTTAGATGGTAAAATTGGCTATATATGGTTGATAGACATGCATAATGGTTTGGTTACTCATGTTTGTTTGGAATTTCGAGGGAGAAATTCCTAGGGGGAGAGATTATAATGACCCACATTTTACATATCCGAGGATCGTAAAATACTTTTATTTAATTCCCGAAAAGTTGGATCATTCTCATATTTTGATATATTGTTCATGGGTGTGTGGGACATGTCCATGATTTTTACCAATTTTTTATGTGATCATTTTTGCCCCTGTTGTTTTTGTTTAGGGAATAACTTTTGAATGAGATCGAATCAGGAGCTGGAATCAATTTCATTGGATCTGAAATGGTGTTGCCAATTCCGTAGAGTGATCTCAATAAAGATTTGGTTCAACGGTTTGGTAGGGATCGCTGTTTTAGTGCTACATATTTCTGGATAGACTAATTAGTCATTAGTGGGCTGATTAGTGAGGCTCATTAAGGCTAGGGGCTGTTGGCTATAAATAGGGGGGTAGAGGCAAAGAGAATTGTTTAGTTTCTTCATTTCTCTATTTGGTTGGAGTTTGTGATTCTCCCTACTCCACCTAAATACCTCTCCACTTCACTTCATTTCATAGTTTTATATTAGAAAATTGAAGATCAACATCGCGGAATGGTAGATCGCATCAAAGTGATTGATTCTGAGGTCGTTCTTCGCTTTTCTTCGTTGTCCGAATTTGTACATCATTGTTTTCAAGCTATTTTGTGGTTTTGGTGAGTGATAAGCATCTCTCACACGAATTCAATTATGTATATGGGTTATTTGATTCTTGTTTTGATCATTTCAAGTTGTTTTCACCAAGATCTAATAGAGGTAAGTATATTTTGAATTCGGATCTCCATAGAATCTAATCTAGCAAGATTATAATGGTAAATTCATATGTTAATTCTATGTTTATGCAAGTTTAGATCCATTTATCGACTCATTTATTGTTTTATCATGATTTGGTTGATTTCATATGTTTGTTGATGATTATTTGTTGTGCTAGCGCTTGTTTGATTATGCGATTGAACATTAGTTTGAAATTGGATGGTTCGGATCGAGTATACTTTGGTTCGAATGGCAAAATGTGGATTTGGGTATGGATCACACGTATTGATGGATTGTGGATTGCAAGCAAGTGGATCGCATTGATTATTGCACAAGAAATGAATGGATCATAGCTAAATTTGATGGATCAGGTCCTTCATTAGTTGATGGATTGCATAGACGGATGGAGCGCTGCACAATGGATGGATAACAACTAAATTTGATGGATCGGGTCATTCATTAAGGGATGGATCGCGAACAGATGATGGATCATGCAAGAATGATGGATCACGTATAAGTGATGGAATGCGTGACAATGATGGACCGCATGTCAAGGATGGATCGCGAGTGATCCAGGGGTGGATCGTGAGTGAGTGATCCAGGGATGGATCGCAAGTGATCCATCGATGGATCATGAGTGATCGCTCACATAATTAAACAAGTGATGTTTATTTTGGTTCGGCATTGGGCGTAGCTTCGAAGTGAATTCAAGATGGAATGTTAAAAGCAAAGTGAGGTGTTCGTTGCTCGATGAAATGGAACGAATGTAGAGTCTTCGTTGATTGATGAAATGCAACGAAGATGTGAGATGACTCAAGAATGTTTGAGCTCGTGGATAATGGTTGCTCAAGATGATCTGAGCATATGGATAGTCGCCTATGATGATAACTAGAGTTATGAAGGCCGAGGAAGTATCGTTGGTCGGAGAGTCCAGAGGGCTCAAAGCAGGGGTATCTTGGGGACGCCCATTAGGATCTTATTCAGAAAAGATTGTACCCTGGGCAGCCATGAAGGGCCTAATTGTCTTCGTGAGTAAGACAAACATACGAGTCACAATGGCATATGGAGTTTAGCTAGAAGCAGGGTTACCATTAGCCCTTGATAGATGGAATGTCGCGTCCAGTTATATGATTAACGATGGTTTCAAGGCAAGGTAGGAAGTGATAACCAGAGTCATGGATGTTCTTACTTGTATTGTATTGTGTGGATTATCCGAAGCCGAGAGAGATATTTCTTGGGTGTTTTCTGATGTTGGTTTAGGCCTTTAGGGCTTGTGCTTGGGTAATGTCGAACTCGATTAGGATAGTCTACGCTTGATTATTGGTCATTATGAATGTTATTATTTGTTTCTCTACTGATTGTTGTAAAGGCTACCACTGTCGGATGTGGAGGAGATGGGTTCGGGTTCCTCTCTGTTGATGTATTGGTAGATTGGATGACTAATCTACCTATTTCTCATATACATTATTGATGATGTTAGATAGATGTTTATTTCTCATTAAGACTGTTGTCTGACTCGAGGTTTTATGTCTCCCTCTTATTACCTTGGGCTTTTCATCCATGTGTTGGATAGGTAGGCTAAGTAGCAGGTAACAGGTAGTAGATCTTGATGAGGATGATGCTGCTGACCGACGACGAGTAGGAGGTTGGCGTATTATTTCTCACTATCTACTCTTAGTTGTTTCCACTATTATGATTGATGATACTTTGAGAAACTTTGTAGTGAGGCTGACTGTATTGATTCAATTGATGTATTTCAGTTTGATGTACGGATATTTCATGATGATATAAAAGTTTAAGATTCTGCTCATTTCTGCTTCACTATTGTTGCCTATTGTATATGTTCTATTATATTTTATCCTTGCACTGTGAGTTATACGACAGGTTCCGCTTGTGATTTCTTCTTTGATGATCGTCCCGTATCGGCCTGGCACGTCATACAATGCACTTCATCCTTGGTTTGTGCAGGAGCTACGGGGTAGTCATCAAAGTTATGTATTTTGTTTGTATGTTGGGTTTGAAATTTATCACAACTTCAGAAGTTTTGTGTGTAAGGGTGAGTTAAGTGTGTAAGAATGTGCTAATAGTGTTTAATGGTGTTGTTAACATGTGTTTAACTCTTAAAATGGTGTCATTATGGTTAATTAGCATAATTAAAGTTGGTTTTTGGGATTAAATGGTTACTTAGCCCACTTGCCTTTTAATATGCATTTTTTGGATGCTAACGAGAGAAGTACAGTCTTTTTCCCCCTTTCCTTCTTCTTTCTGGGAAATAAAGTATGGGATAATGGCCTCCCTTCTTCTTTTTCCCTCAAATATTAATGGATGCTTTAATTTCCAGTGTTATTAGCATGTAGCCTAATCACTATTCATAGATTAGCAAAATTCAAGCTTGAGATCTTTCTCTAGTAAGAGAGATCAGAGAATTAAAGCTACAGTAAAAAAGAAAGTTGCTGCATGTTCTTCTTTTGCAATTCTAGGCTTCCAATTGGTCCTTGGAACTCCAAATTTAAGGGAATTCATCAAATAATCCAATCAAGGTGAGTTTTAAAACTCTCACTTTCTAGTTTAGATTGAGATTTCTAGATTAGAAATCTCAATTTTGTTTATTACATGTTCAATTGTAAATTGTTGGTGAATTTAGCATATATACTTCGTTTTAAATCGAAATTCAAAAATTTTGAAGTTTCTGGAAACCTCATAGTATAAGCTACAACTTTTATATTTTGTGTGATTTCGATGTTTACATGGTGAAAACCTGATATATATTTTTCGTTGGCCTGTCGTTAATAGACAGTAGGAACATATTTTTGCTGAAAACCATTTTTGGCATTTTTTTTCTCGTTTCTTATCCGAATTCAATTATCTTGGATGTTCTGGAAACCAAAAATTATGTTCTACAAGTTTCATGTTTTGAGTTTTCTATGATTTTGATGATAACATGTTCAAATTTGCATTTGTTTACTGCTGTCCATAGAATAAAATCCGACAATAGCCCTTTTGTCAAATCTCAGACAAATTTGGCCATAAAATTTTCAATTCTTATCCGAATTCGATTTTCTTGGATTTTTGGAAACCTTAAGTTAAGTTCTACAAATTTTCTGTTTTGAGTTCTCTACGATTTTGAAGATAACTCATTTAAATTTGCATTTTTATATTGCTGCCCAGTGAATAAAAATCCGACAGTAGCTCTTTGTGAATCTGAATGAGATTTTTCATATTGTTTTGATGATTTTTAAATTCGATTTTGGTAGGTTTTAATCCTTTTTGGAAAAGCCAATATTGTAAGTAAATTTGTACCTCGGATTTGCAATTTTGTATTCTTGCAGATGATGCTTCTATATTGAATTTGGTGTATCAATGACACGTGTACGAGTTTTATGAATTATGTTCGAAATGTTTTGAATAAGAAAGTATGGTTTTGAAAATAAATATTTTTAACCAAGTTGTATGGATTTTATTAATAATATTATTTAAACAAGGATTTTCAAACTATGTGATTTTTAAAGATTTTATGATAAATCTGTTTATCAAACTAATTTCTTAAAAGTATGATTTAAATACGAAACATAGACATCAGCACCCTTCAAGAAGGCGTGGTGGTGATCGAATAATGTCATATACCCCGCGGTATAGGACGTAGCAGTATACAGTTTTATTAAATCCCAAACCTTTCCAATCGAAGTAGTAATCTCAGTGTTTACCAATGATTTATGTGACCCATTGTGTTATCCAGTGTTTCATGATTTCTTGTGGTTTCTGTGTTTTACTAGTGACTTCTATGATTCATTGTTATATCCTATGTTTTGTGATTTCGTGTTATTTCTATGTTTCATGGTGAAGCTGACTTGCAACGTGTGAACCATTGAGCGGTATTGTGTGGTATGGGATGCATAATTGCTTCTTTTGGGTTACTATTTGAGAGTCTGTGACACATTTCTGTGTGGTCGTTAGTACTAGACCTTCGGGTCAACTCTGTTGGACTCTTTGTAGACCTTCTGATCAATTCTGTGTGGTTCCGTGGACCTTCGGGTCATTTGGGTACCCATTATGTGTGATATAGTACTGGCCATGACTTTAAGCCAATCTGTGTAATTACACGTACAGGCATAGCTTTGGCTTGCCACTTTGTGCTGGATCCAAACTCCTTGTTTTTGTGTTTTGTGTTTATCACTGATTTCACCATAGTAATTATCATTATTATTTGTGGTGACTTCATTACTGGTTTCAAACTCTTAATAGAGTATACAGAATTTGTGGTTCTATGTTTTAGTGTTTCTGTGTTAAATAGATTTTGTGATTCTGTGTTTTAGAGTTTCAGTGACATAGTGATTTTGTGATTCTATGAATTAATGAATTATGTGGTTTGTGACTCATCTTGTGCTTTCTGTGATTTCAGAGTCCTCCAATCATTTTTATGCAATTCTAAGTATCGATCACCCTAACCAAGAAGATTGGGCCATTCGTGGCTATGCAATGTTAGGTCCACTTTCCTGTTTCCTCCACGCCTGTTATATGTTAACTATGACAACCCTAATTTCAACGTACCGATTTTTTTCCAAAATTCCAATCTATCGAAACTCAGATTGGTTTGCTCTTGTATCCAACAGAAAAGACAAAGGCATAAAACACGTCAGAGCTCAGAAATTATCTCACAGCGGAATAGATAAAATATAATGTAATCAAAATATAGCCTTACCATATTAATAATACTGCCTAAACAGTATCCAAGGCTATCATGTCCCTGCCACAAATTTAACATGCGAGTATGTTATGAAGAGGGGGTCAGAACACAAGTTCTGGTGACTGGATTTAAACTATACACTTTGGATAATCCTACATATACCGTTCAATCATATTTTATTTATTTATTAGGTTACTTGGGTTATCAGCACTCAAGGCTTACACATATGTCGCACCCATTTACTTCCCAGTGGATTAACCTATTATCATATATATGTAGCTACCCCCAATTTTGAGGTACACCGCATGGTACCCCGCTCGCACGATCTCCAACATAACACCATCGGAATATACGCAGTCCCTTATCCTACGTCGTAGTGACGTACATATAACAATATTACGTTTTTCATATATCTATCATTACTATGCAACGTAAATGTACTGACTACCACCCTTGTTCGAATCAGACTCCATACCGGAGCAATGCCCTCAAGTCTACGATACATTACCCAAAGCCGACATGCATGTATCTAGAATGTCTGCCATACGTATCATCAATCGTAGCTCGATGCCTCAATGGCATGTCCTCTAATGTGCACCGAATTCCATGGCAGGGCGATACAAGAAGCACGAAACTCGGTCAGGAGCTTTTCCATATCTGTACAGGCCTGTCTTTAAAGAGCCTCTATATACAAATATACCTAGGGTCTGTTTTTGTGGTGGCTATGGCCCCACCTCAGCCCCTCCCTCAACTAGTAAAGACTACCAGAGCTAAGCGACTTCCCATACGCAAACAATCTAAACATCCATGTGGCGTCTTCCTTCAACCCCTTACCCCAATAGTGAAGGGTGAAATGGTATCTTGGGTTTAGCTCGAGTCTTTCCGCATCCTACTGGCTACCGATGACGGGTGTCCGATGGTCTACTATCCTTGTTGGTCGTGACCCTCTTCCTCCTCGTGTGGCAACTGTCGAACCACCCTAGTGTCACCTCGTCATAGCATTCTGACTGCACAGCTACATCTGCAGTCAAGGCCCACCCACCTATTAGTTTCGCGCAGGCCCAATCTCTGCGGGCACAACCTAAGACATCTGCTGCCGCATAGAGGACTACTATGAGTACCTTACATACCTCAGGAAGCCGTGTGCTTCCCCTTCCAGTCCTTCAGAGCCGTTAGAACAATCAGATGAATGTGCACTCCCCTCGTGCCTTATAACACCTCGATGATCTATCCCGTTGGGTTATTCACCCTCAATCATACGGACTGGTCTAAGCGCCTTACTTTAGCATATTGTTAGACCCTATGTCTAAACATTCTTTACGCGCTTGTCTCATCTCATCATGTTTCCAGTTAACTTGGTTATTCCAATTTATATCGAATTCTTATTCAAATTACCAAGTTCTTTTGCTTATTAATTTTAGTCATACAACTTAATCCATTTAAGTTTATTAATAAGCCCACAACATGTTATTCTCTAGATTGCGGCCCAAGGTCTATAATCCATAACCCCTTTTTATCTTCTTGTTGATTTCATCATTACAATAACATGTTTTACTTAATATGTAATTAAGTATATCCAATTTACATGTTTTCTAATTAACATGTCACTTACCGTTTATGATTAAATATAACTTATTTCATTTCACAAATTTTCCTCATTCTTCTCATTTAATCATAATTCCATTTTACATTGTCAATACAACTTATCATTGTTTATTTATTAACTTAGTTTTATTAACTAAGGCCCATTATTAGTTTCTCTACCTTATTATAACCTATGTTATAATTTCCTCTTGTCCTTAGGACAAGCCTAAACATTCTTATCTCGGGGTTCAGACTCCCAAGCTTATAGATTACTTAATTTATAATTAAGTACAATATATTTTTCCCCTTTTCTTAACTGGTTTCAAGTTTTCCCCTTTACTGATTACTTAATTTATAATTAAGTGTCCCTTAACTCGATTCACCAGTTATCCCATTCCCTTACCAATTTATTGTAACCTAAGTTATAATATTCACTTGTCTTTAGGACAAGTCTACCTATTATACGACATGTTATTTATATATAATAGGTTATTATCATTCCCCACTTAAACCATTTACCATGTAAACCATTATTCTTCATTCATTGTAATATATTCCTTATTATATTATGGAAAACACTTCATGCACCTTATCAGTTTGATAGAAGGAACCAATGATTTATTTTCATAAGATATTCCCATCTAAATCCGTGGTAGCAAGTAATTTCTTTACTTTTCATTATTTACTGTGGCTTACTTGCAACAACGTTTTCAGAAATAAGTCATTTAGGGAAATACATCACTTTTCCTTCTTATCATACTAACTCAGTTCATTTCATCCCTTCCTTTCTTATTTCTGAGTTAGAAATTTAGTTACCACCATTGCCATGTACTCATATCTTGTTATATATATATAAGCACCACACCTCTCACATTAAGCCTACACTTGTGGACGTTGGATTTGCCGGGTGGGTCCGGGCAGACTTCTACCACAAGTTGACTTAACCTCGTGTCTTAGCACCATTACATGTTTTTAATTTTTCACTTAGGCCTCTCACATTAGGTTCAACATTAGTTGCTGTTGGATATGCCGGTCAGGTCCGGGCGGACTTCCGCCACTAATGCAACCTTCCCTTGTGTCATAAGTGCAAGTACAATTTCTAATTGTAATCCTAGACATATTCATCTTCATTTATTCAATTCTATGTATAAAATCATACAATCATTCTAATTCACACAGGTAAGGGCTCTGCTATATAAATGCAACAAATTAATATGTGATATGAACAGTGGTAGTTATTGCCAATATTTTTTCCAAGTCTATAACATACAGACATTTCCAACATTTCAACTAATCTTATGTATGAATTTTCAACCATTTATGTTCATATCAGATTATGCCTCGGAAACGACCCAAACTTCCCCGTAAAGGAAAGTACGGAATGAATTGAGAACAAGGCAAATCAGAACATAAACATAAGAACATTTCATTGCTTATTACAACAATTACATCAGAGTATAAGAATATAGCAGAGTATGAATAAATAATATAAATTGGGAATGCAATATCAGAGAGTAAATTACATTTAAATAGCAGCGGAAGAATAATACGAAACACAACTAAAAGAAATACATGGATACAGAGCTTTCTGAATATCGCTTCAGTTGTAAACCAGGATCCTGTGAATATGATATCTGCAGAACCAAAACTACTAGCTGTCCGTGTAGAAAATATGGGCACCTAGAGTTTAGGTTAAAACAATAAACTCCAAGTCAGTCATAAGACTGGTGTGAGAACTAAAACAGTTATTAGCTTGATTTTGAAGTTGGGTAAATCACGGGACCACGCCGTATAACACGGAACGGGTTTACTCCACATGACCCCTAGTTTAAAAGAAAACTATGCAAATCACACAATGCAACACAAGCCGAAGGATAGAGTTTTCCCTTATAACAGCCAAAAATTCTTGATACGCGAAATTTCATCTTTTATTATTACTATAAGTGAAGAAATCAACTTCAAATATAAATGTATCAATCATAGGCGGCATGGGTACCATATATCATGTCGCCATACTAGTTCTACAATCAAAACCGCATGATGTAGTATTGGAAGTTGGATTTCCATCTATGAACCAAGGCAAGGGATCGTCCTTACCGAATTCAAGACTCTCTAGCCCGAGCCTCAGGAGTCAGTTGCAACTGCACCTGGAGCGCCAGGGTCAGTCCACAAATATGTTAGTGGATTAGTAATGCCTGAACAATATGTTTCCCTGCCCTATGGGGTATAAAATCTGGTCAGTAATGTCGACCATAAAAATATCTGAGGCGCCTCATTCCATCATCCACATAAGTAAAAATGTTAGGGCTTGCAAACGCTGACACCACTCCTAGCTAGAAAGAAACGCATGTCCTCCCTGGGGTCCTTCTCCCGTTTCTGGTTCATACCGGGTGTGAGACTCGCGAAGTAACGTTGTACACAAAGCTATGCCTAAAATTGACTGTGCTTTGATCATTAACCACAAGGCTCTGCTTTTCAACAATAAGCCTTGATCATTTGCATCTTGGCATGCCATATTGTCAATCCATACCATTAATTTCTGCCAATATATAACCTCTAAGCTCGTACGTCTCAAAGAAGGGTGTAAGCAAGAGAATAAGTTCCCCGCCACCAAACAGATATATATTTAGTAGAGATCAACGAATACAACATAAAGGAATACAACGTCAGACATACTATCCATTTACATGTCCGTTCTGGGTCTGAACGAAACCGGAGGCACCTTATTCCTCGTCCCATATGTCCAATACAAGAAAGAAGTCCTCGCATATCCATCGATCTCCAAGTACATTTGGACGATCACCACTTATTACCTTATCATCGGTGTACGGCCCAATCAAGACATCAGTAATCACCCAAACGATGTGAAGAACTCTGGACTTCAACCACCGTCTTCATCTTCGACTCTTAATCGTCGTAGAAATTATTCAGAATGGGTTAAACCCGGTCTTTCCGAATAATTCGTGTATTTTATAATCAAGTGCTATAAAAACAATCATACGCCTCGTTCCTATTCAGAATATTCTTTTAATAAAATATTCACATTTTTAATCTAATTAAAGATTCATTAAAACTCTAACTCGGTTTTAATATCAAAAAAATCATTATTTAATGATTATTCAAATTTAAGAAATAAATCTTATCTTTAACTGGGTTAGAGAACCAATGTTATTTAACACATTGTTCACGATAAACCCAAAATCATCTTACATTAAATATGGAATCTTCATAGAAATCAAATCAATATATAATCGATATAAATTTCCGCATCAGACTAATAATATAAATGGAATAACGGCAAAGCCTTTTAAATTCCATATATAGTAACAATCTTCATCCATAGAAACTCATCTCGATTACTATTAAATCGAATTCCATTCAATTCCAATTTAATATATTAAATTGGAAAACTTTGCTTTGGAAAAAATTTCATTTTAATCTTAATAAAAGATTTATAAATTCCAAATATTATTTTCACTGTTAATTGGGTTAAAGAACAAATGTCGTTAAAAACACAGTTCACAATAAACCCAAATTCACATTTCATTTTATTCCAATTACTAAATATAATTGGAAACTCTAATAATCTTAATTAAAAGATTTATAACTTCCAAAATTATATTCTATTTAAATCCAATTAAATATTAATTGGAAAACTTCATTAAACCTTATTTAATAGATTTATTCTTTTCTAACCAGGGTTTAAGAACAATGTTATTAAAGACACCGTTCACGATAACCTAAAATCATAGTCGACATTAAATATAAGGTTCTGAATAGAAATAATATCGTCTTATATTCAATATCAAATTCTGAAACTAATAAATATTGTATTTGGAATAACGATATATATATCTTCCAAATTTCTCACAATATTCGTATAATAACGGAATCCAATATCGAAATATTCCGAAGATAATTCCCATTCAAATCCATTCCAATATATATAAATATATATTGGAAAATTCTGGTTTTTTAAAACCATTTTCAAATCTAATTTATTTTTTTCTAAAAATAATAAATTATTATTCTAGTTAATAACTAGCTTGTTAAACAGTTCATTTCGATAAAAATATATTTTATCTTACAAAATTGGAATTTTTCATCCAAATTCTTTCCAAATCATTTATTATGATTTTACATAATTTTTCCATATTTTTAATAATTTTATTATCGCCCATACAGTCGGTTTCTAATAAGGCCACCGAACTGCATCCATAACGACCTTTTTCAAATTTGACTTGGACATAATTCCAAATCCAACCATTAGATTTCAAACTTCTTATATTCATTGGAAAGCTCTTTTCGATACGAACCCAACGATTCCGGTTTTAGGAGAATCCGACAGTCGGATCTCCCGTAATGTCCATTTGAAGTCAATGGTCGAAATTCGCAAACGGTCGCTGTGCGGCGTGTTTTATTCAGGCCATTATATATATATATATAATATTATATATATCGTCGACTCCCATTCAAATCATACTTATAAAATATTTATAATTTCATTTCAAAACGATTCCAACTTCATTTTTAATTTAAAAAAAATGAATAATCTATATCTTTATCATATTAAAATGATAATATTTTCCAAATATTATAATTTGAAATCATTTCTTTTCGATATTCATTATAAAATCAATAAAATCGGACAATAAACCCGTTCGGGTTAAAATGGCGTTTGCTACTTAATTCGGCTTCATATTTTTATATTTTTGTGTCCATCCAAAATCGGACATCAAAATCATAATTTTATTCTTTACTGAATATTATTTTAAAATATCCTTTATTTAAAAATATACTTATATTAAAATGATCTTTTACATAAAAATGGTCCTTTACCTTAAAAATGATTCTTTACATTAAAAAGGATTCTTTTATATAAAAATGTTTCTTTACATTAGAAATGATTCTTTTATATAAAAATGTTTCTTTACATTAGAAATGATTCTTTTGTATAAAAATGTTTCTTTACATTAGAAATGATTCTTTACGTTAAAATGTCCTTTTACATTCTAACATGTCTTTCATGTTCCAAAAGGTCTTTTATATTCTAACATGTCTTTTACATCTACCATGTTATTTTATATTCTAAAAGGTCTTTTATATTCTAACATGTCTTTTATATTCTAACATGTTATTTATCTAAAATGTCTTTTTCATTCTAAAATGTTATTTTATTCTATTTTCATGATCATGTTAAAAAGCTGATATTTTTAATGTACAAAATATATTTTAACATATACTTCTTTTATCCTCTATACATACAATAAAAATGTGATTTTTATTGTTAAAATATTCTTTATTTTTAAAGATTCTTTAATTTAAAATATTATTTATCTTAAAATATATACTTTATTTTAAAATGTCCTTTTATTTCTGAATCGTAATGCGACTCAACCAATTACCATATAATTTCAGTTATATGGATTTCATACATCGCATGTATTCAAAAATAATGATAAATAATCATTAAATAATCCAATCACATCCAAAGTGAAATTTACAACTGTGTGAGCGTTAAAATAAATACATAACGCTCATCACAGGCTGTCAATCCATCGATTGACATAAAATTAAATATTGGGATTAGTGTATGTCAAATATCATCCCAATACCCGTGTGGAGTTTTCAAACAACAAAAGTTTATCTACACAAATTATCGATTAATAAATTTAACCAACTTTCACTGTTCAAACTATAAATAAATATTTATAATCTAATTTCAACTACCAAATTTACGTTAACATTATTATTAAACATTTTAACATCACAAACAACATACAGTACAGTCAATTTAAATCGTCCATGGTTTGTGGACGAGGGGAGTGATCTAACAAGCACCGTGTATAGTTTATAGTGATTAAACTGAAAGAAATCTAAACTAACAATTCTATATATTTTTAAGTTATGAAAATAAATAAATAACTGTGTAGAAATTTTAGAGAGGAGTTCTCACCTTCGTTTCCACCCCATCAGTCTTTATCGGATGATGGTTTCTGGATTTGCTCCAGTACGCAGTGTTCTTCACCGTGATCCCAGCGCAATCCGTTTCACACATTTTGTATTAGAAATCATATTTTTAATGTTGTTCTATATATATATATATATATATATATATATATATATAGTAAACACCATATTTTTATTTACGTTATGATTATATAAAAATCATATTTTTATATTTCTATTTCTATTTTAAAACAACGCTGCCTTTACGTTCCAAAACAAAGCTAATTTAACTTTTCAAACAATGTATATATTTATTTTTCAAAACAATGTTTATTTTATATTTCAAAACAATGTTTATTTTATATTTCAAAACAATGTTATTATTTTATTTACAAAAACGATGTTATTCTTTTTGATTTACAAAACGGTGCTAATTTTATGACTAAAAACAATGCAAATTTTATGATTAAAAATAATGCAAATTATATGATTAAAAACAATGCAAATTTGATGATTAAAAACAATGTTATTCCTATGATTAAAAACAATGTTCTTTCTATGATTAAAAACAATGTTATTTTATTCATAAAACAATGTTTAGTTTATTTACCAAAACAATGATATGTTTATTTTTAGTTCAATGATATGTTTATTTTCAGTTCGATGATATGTTAAATTTTCAGTTTAATGATATGTTTATTTTTTGTTCAATGATATGTTAAATTTTGAAAACAAGACAATGTTCATTTTTCATTTCAAAACAATGCTCGTTTTTCATTTTCAAACCAATGTAACTTTTATTTTCAAACCAATGTAACTTTTATTTTGCAAACAGTGCTAGTTTTATTTCAAAAAGAATGCTCTTTTTCTTTTAAAAACCATGTTCTTTTTATTTACAAAACAAAGAGATTTTTATGTACAAAAAAAGATTTTTATTTACATGTCAATTTATATAATAAAACTGATTTTTAATTTATGTATTTATATTTTTAATACTGATTTTAACAATGGCATTTATATTTTAAGAACAATTTTTATTTGTGTATTTAAAAGCAATTGTCATGAAAAAGGAAAAGAAAATACCCTTCATAACATTTGACAAGCGTTGCCGCCCCTACCCCTTTCTTCTTTGTTGTATACGTTCTCTAGTAACCCATTGCTCCGACCTAGGTCTTCAGCTCGCACAAGAATCGAGGAGTTAGAACCTCATCAGGCAACGCCACTTCAAACCGCCTGTGTGTGCCACCGTCGCCCGGAATTTGGTTGAACTCGACCATCCCCTATCGCCGGAATCCACCTTCGAATGGTGCACATTTATGACAAGGGTTCGACCTGCTTGCTCCACCATATTCGATCATCACCGCATGAAATGGAAGATCTTGAAAAGTACTTTAGTTTATGTTTTATGAGCTATAAATAATTTCACACGGATTGGAAGAGATTAAGGGTAGAATATCGAATCGTTTCAGCCATGGATTTCGTTAGAATGGCGGCTATGTATTTCTGATTAGGGTTTAGCATATTGGGACCGTATACGGTGGTATTTATACTAGTATATAATTTATTAAATTTTCTTTTTTATTCTGATAATTCTTGTTTAATGCCACGTATTCCAAATCGAACCCAACGAGTGTCGCCCCCAGCCAAATACCCCCATTCCAGACACAATGGGATATGTCAGGTAAGCTGATTCGACTGTTTCGATAGGTTTTTCTTAAAAATTAAAATATAAATCAATGTATATTTAATTTAAACGTAGATTTTAATTTACCGAGGCCACATACTAACTCTAAAAATTATAGAAATATTATATCTAGCTTTGTTTTGACGGTACAGTCCTAACAAAACTAATTTCGACAAATTTGGAGACCGTTTGAAAAATGGCCATTTTCTGGTCGATCCAAATTGACTTAAATTGTCAAAACACGTTTTCTTTTTCCACGCTCACATATTAATTCCAAAAATTATGAAAATCGGAATCTAGCAATAATTTGACATTCTGGATCCAACAAAAGTGGTTTGGTTGAAAATGGAGATCGTTTGCAAAATGACTATTTTTAAGGGCCATATACTGTATTAAAATATATATAAATTCTATAGCGACTTTTATGAATTCTAAAACTGGACATAACTTCCAATTTATAAAGTGAAATGCCAGTTTTATACATTCGTTAGTAAGATATTATTGAACAGATTCAAATATTTCTTGTTTCGTCCAATTCTGATTTAAAATGAATTCTGTATACTCAATTGAAATTAGAAATCGAATTTTTAATCTGTCGCGCCACTTAAAGCTCGTTTTATAATTAAAACAAAATTTATACATTCTAACTTCGATTAAAATAAATTTTTCGTCGTTATTATTTAAAAAAAAATTATTTTAAATATTCAAAATTCATTAAAATTTTAGATTGGTTTATAATTTCCGGGTTGTTACAGCCTCCAAATTAAAGTCTCAAAACATAATATATGTTATGTTTCAAAATCCCATTTCAAATTATGCCCCAAATCCCAATATATGTCGCGCGCCTTTCTACATGTAATTAACTTTATTTAATATAACATGTAGTTCTCCAATAGTGTATCATTTACCCAATTCATAGGTTCATAAAATGGATCTGTACAACGGTATTCAGTTTTCTTAAACATTCAAGTAAATGTTCATCTCAACATATTAACTAATTTAACATATTTTCCATTTTAGCACAGTAATGCATTTCATCAAATTAAACCTTCCAGTATGTTCATTATGGGGAATGCCAAAAGATAGAGGTACTATTATTCAAAAAGTAAATTTTAAACCCACTCACCTTTAATGCTTTCCCCAGATTTTGGATCTGATCCACTCAATCATCCATGGTTTTCCCTTTAATTTGATTCACAACCTAACGACCATGGATTTATTATTTCATGAAAAGAGAAGGGAAAGAGAAAGAATTTAAATAGATTGGTTCTTAGAAGTTTACCTTGCTTCGATGATTCAATAATCTTTTTATTAACGTTGATTCCCTCTTCCAGATCTGAATTCATAATTCTCCTAGGCTAACATATTAATTTTCATAATAGATTTGAGAAGAGAGAGAGTGCCATGGTAGAGCTCCTGCGTAGCCGCCGAATTATGATGATTAGGGTTAGGTCTAGGGTCTTATTTATAGGAGTAGCGAAGGAAGCATGGCCCTTAGATCAAAATTTAAGATATCAAACCGAACACGTTAGAAGAGCTTTCTGGATCCTCGGGTGGGTTGACACCCCTGTTGATTGGTCGACCCCCAACGGTCCATTTTCCCTCCAAACTTTCCTGCCTGCCATTTTGATTTTTGAACTGATTTTTTTGAATTTTCTGGATATATTTATTTAATATATACACATATAAGCTCCTTATATGTATACAAACTTCTAATGCTCATACCTTCTTCATATGGTGTTCGTATTACGTAAACCAGGTGTCTATCTTGACCAGAATTTCGAGTTGGACGCAATGGCAAAGTCCGTTTTACTTAATTCTGAATATTTAATTAAGTTATTCTTATTTTATTATCTTAAAAGTACGGGGTGTTACGTTAGCCTTGTGGACTTATGTGTTTGTTTCGTTGACCTATGAATACGACATTCCCTTTGTATGAAAAGGAGAATTTCTGTAGCTAGGTTCCCGTTTGGACTCATGTGTTAAGGTTCCTTTTCGTGTGGAAAAGAATTAGTATCTAGTTAATCTTTTATTTCATCATTTATAATTATCGATTTGTAAACTAGACTGACTCGTGTGTGTATTCCTCGGGTCATACCAAGATGTTTCAGGTGTAGTTGCTGAGCTAGGGATAAGAGGGTTCTCTTTCGGGATATCTTCTCTATTGCTACTCTCATTCAGGTTTATCTACTCAAATTTTCTATTTTTATGATGTATCTTGTTGTATAAGTGAGTTGTTTGTATCCATTTATACTGTAGCACGTGTATTCATTATACTCTATGATGTAATATTATGTAACTGTTCTGTGAATTGTGATTGTGTGATTATATGTACTTTGTTCTGAGCTGATCCTGAAGTCACCATAGAATTGATTTACATAATGTATAAAGTATGTCAAACCTATTGAAAAAAATAGATATCGCTTTATTGACGTACTTAAGACTTTCTAATGCAAATCCACGAGTGGTCGCCCTTAACCAGCCCTATTCTCCATTCTAATAGACGACATTACCTAGTAATGTTCTTTATTAGGGTGGGTCTCAGGTGGGGCATTACAACGATCTTCTAATATCTTCCATGTTTACATATTTTCCGGTCGAAATGGTTTTCGAATCCCGGTCTTTCTCAGTCGATAATAGGTCAGATTTGATAGTCGTTTATTTAATTATCAAACAAACAACCATGCTATCATAAAAAGTAAATATGGATTCACTTGTTCAACATACATTATCACTCGGCCCTTTAATCAACCATTCATTAACTAAAATTCAAAACCTTTCAATAATTGAACCACAACATTTACTTCTTATTTCAATATAAGAATATTCTCAAAACCATTTCATTTTATATACTTAGAAAAATATTTCTACCTACATCTTATTTAGGTTCAAACAAACGTTGCGTATTATGGAAACTCAAAGTACTAGCATCCAGGTTTGATTACTATATTTAATATAAATCTTAAAAGTTTAGATTCGACTACTTATCAGTTAATGATGAAGCCAAACGAGTTGGGGGTAATGTTACCTCTCTGACCTTGAATAAACAACATTCTTAACTTCAAAACATATAGAAATTTCCATTCTCAAATATTACCTCAAATATGATATATCCATTTAAATCTTATACACATCAAATATTTAATTATAAATATCCTTTGCAAAATGTTTGTTGAGACCATTATTCATTTTCTAAAAGTGGGAACAAAGTTCCCTTTTTATAAAAATACAAGTTTACTAAGCAAACTAGTTCAACTTATCATTCGTAAAACAAATTTATGAATACTTTTCCAATATCCTTAAACCACCTTAGCATCTTCAAAAAGGTCGTTTTCTTAACATATTCATTAAACAATTTTCAATTTATAGGAAATCCAATTTACAATTAACTTATATATGTATTCCTGTTTACAACATTACTGTTTGGGGAAACCGTATCATTCTCATTAGTTAGAAAATAGTGATATATATACCTAACTATTTTCAACATCTTTCTACAATTACAAACTAATACCACCCCTCGAAAATAGTGATGTCGTTCAAATTGGGGTATTCTAATTACTTCTTAGACCTTGATCGACAACGTTCTTATCCTAAGATAGATAAAAGTTAATAACTCTAAAACTGATATAACTAATAATATCATATCAATTTCTCATTCCCTTTTTTATTTAAAATATGTTTTTAATAACCATTTTTTATTTTGGAAAACCCCCTTTGGATTTCATCCATTTTCCCTTAATCCAAATATTAAGTAAATGCATATTTAAAACCATCTCACTTGATTTAAACTTCTTTTATACATCTAGTTTATAGAACTAAGATGTTATTAACATCCCTTTACAAAACCCTCTCAAGACTCAACTCAAGTCCAATTAGTATCTAGAAATCTTCTTTCAGTTCTCCTTATTTTACTTAATTATATTATTAAGTAGGCATTTGTTTATAATCATCTTGTTAGCTCGAAGTATCTCTTATATACTACATTTATAAAAATTGGGGTTTATTATAAGAACTTTATGAAATTCACTTTAACAGGTTCAACTATATGTTAGCACAAACGTGATTACTTTCTGTAACAACCCGGATTTTTACAACATGCTAAGACGAGAATCAAGGCAGAATTTAATTATAAAATCTGAATCAAGGGAAACGGGCTATGCCATTGCGTTCGTCTCGGAAAAATACGCGAAATAGAGTCCGAGTTTTCGTAAATCATAGTCCGTATGACCAAGTTATGGCCCGTCAAAGTTTTCAGAAAATTTCAAGTTCAAAAACAAGTTCAAATTTGAATTCAGATTTCAAATTCAGCCAAGCAGAAGAGGCGGGAAAAATTCCCGCTACCCCCAAGTCGACTGGGGAGTCAACTTGGGAGTCGACACACCCCAGGTGGTCTCGACTGCCCAGTCGACACCCCTGTCGACTTGGGTGGTCGGCCAGTTTGGCCTGGGTGCACCAGACTTGTTCCTCAAGACATGTTTGGAGGTTTGTGACGGATTTTGAGGGCTCAGATCTATCCTAAGGTTTATCCTATGGCCTAAACTACTCCTAATCTCTATAAAAAGACCCCTAAGCCTACCCTAAACCCTCACAAATCACTCATGCCATGAAGTGCCGCCAAAATCTATCTTGATCATGGCCTCCATCTCCAACTCCAAGAGCTCATGCATTCAAACCGGATCCGAATCAAAGGTGCTAGCTTGCCACATCTAATCAAGGGAGTGAATCAACGTTGCTATGCAAGTTTCATGACGATTCTTCAACAAAGGAGCCACCTTTCTTGGTCAAGACGGTTCATGATCTTTCCCTATGCCTCGCTATGTAAGTTCTAGCTACTTGTAGATTCTAACGGTGGTTCTAATGTGACATGGAATAAAATGCGATGAAACATAAGTATGCTAGCCTATGTGAACCTAATTTTGCCCCTTTTCTATGATCTATGACCTTAGGCTAAGTTTTAGCGACTTAATCATGCCACTCATGTTATGTTTCACCTAGTTTATCTTGCAAGTTTGAATCTTTATCTATGGAACGTTAGCATGAACATTTGGGAACCATTTGACTTGTGAAACATTGGCAAAGACTTGACTCTGGGGCTTATGCATGTGAATGAACCCAAACCCCTTATGTTATCATGCATGTTTATGGCCAAATTCCCTTATGATACTATGCATGTTTGTGGCCAAATTCCCTTATGATACTATGCATGTTTGTGGCTAATCCCGTTGTGACATTATGCATGTTTGAGGCCAAAAACTCCTTATGATACTATGCATATTTTGAGGCCAATCCCCTTATGATACCATGTATGTTTGTGGCCAATCCCCTTTTGACATCGTGCATGTTTTGGGCCAATATGTAGCATAGTATCCTCACTACGTTGACTTGCTTTTACTTGGGTTGGAAACACGATTTGGGGTGGGTTAGACGAGCGTGATTATGACATGATAATTTGACATGGGATTTCATGAAAATATGACACTCATGATACACCTAAATGTGGACGTGACATGTGGGGTAAACATGGGACTTGAAACTAGACACGTATGGGTTGTAAGTGTAACATGACACTAGACCAAACATGAAAGTGGCCAACTCGAGGTTGGGTTGAGTTTGTAGCATAAATCTACCCGGACCCGCCCGGCTTAACTAGTGGCTACAAACAATAGGACTCAATGTGAGTAGTTGGTCACATAGCACTTAAAACCCAAGGTTAGACTAGGTTGTGGTGTAAATCTACCCGGACCCGCCCGGCTTAACTAGTAACCACAACAAGGTCTAATGTGAGAGGTTAAAAGTGCATTAATTTAATTAATGCCACATGATAAGGTTAAGTAAATCTGATTAATGACACTTAACCGATATGACATGAATGGGTAGGTTAAGTTAAACCGGACTTGATCTCTTAATGACACTTAACCATATAAGACAATTAAGGGATGGGGTTAAGTAATTTACACTTAACTAATCCGACTTGGTAATTAGATGGGGTTAAGTAACTTAGACTTAACTAATCTAAACACGGTAATTAGATGGGGTTAAGTAACCTACACTTAACTAATCTAAACACGGTAATTAGATGGGGTTAAGTAACCTACACTTAACTAATCTAAACACGGTAATTAGATGGGGTTAAGTAACCTACACTTAACTAATCTAAACACGGTAATTTAATGGGGTTAAGTTAAACACTTAACCAATCTAAACTTGGTAATTCAACGAGGTTAAGTGATCCATACTTAACCAACTTAACATGATAATTTAATGGGGTTAAGTAACTTATACTTAACCAATTATACATGATGATTTGATGAGGTTAAGTAACCTATACTTAACCAATCTAATATGCGGACTTGATAGGGTTAAGTCACAAGGCCTTTTAAATAAACTTAACCATTGTAATACGATTAGTGGATGGGGTTAAGCTAACCCATACTTAACCAATCCGACTCGATAATCTGATGGGATTAAGATAATCTATGCTTAATCAATCTAACACGATAATCTGATAGGGTTAAGATAAACAAGTACTTAACCAATTTGACTTGATGATTGAATAGGGTTGAGTCATGAGCTTCTTGGTATACTTAACCGACTTGTAGGGCTAGGTCTTGGACTCGTATACTTAGCCAAATCTTGACATGATTCGTAGGCAGGTTAAGTCATGAATTTAAACGACAATACTTAACCCATTAGACGAAACCCTAGTTCAGGGGACTAGGTGGAAAACCGGGATTAACAAGGATAATGGGAAAGGAGACTAAGTGGTAAACCTTAGGTTAGGAAACTAAGTAATAATTCTTAGT
Source organism: Allium sativum (assembly GCA_030737875.1). Taxonomy (NCBI): domain Eukaryota; kingdom Viridiplantae; phylum Streptophyta; class Magnoliopsida; order Asparagales; family Amaryllidaceae; genus Allium; species Allium sativum. The sequence continues at coordinate 685,384,824 of CM060918.1, read as the reverse complement.
CAAGGGATTTGGACCAGTTCACAGATAGATGAGTAACCCGATAACGGCAGGTCATCGCTTTAAACACGAGGAGGAGCAAATTATCTTGCTTAGATAAAGGCTCCAGCGAACTGGGTGACGAAGCGGTAGCTTCGGGGGACGTGAGGGTACTCTTGGTATCCCTCTGTGAGGTGGCAAATGGTCCATGAAACCCGGCCTCACAGAGGTTAAGGTCTGCGGTAGAAGAGCCAAGGGTATGCCTTGGTTGCTATGCGAGCAACCTAAAGACTGGGATGGATTAGCGTGGAGTCGACGATACTTGTTTTTGCCCTGGATAGCACGTCGCCGACTACCTACCATCTTTAGTCAATCGTGCGCGAACGGAAAGGCAGAGAACTCCCAACAGACCATGTTCTTGCTATCGAGTCATGGGTGAGGTTGGCCCATAGGAAAGTGGGGCTATAGTGGAGCCAGGATGTAGTTCTCATACATGATTTTTCTTGGATTGCCTTTCAGTAGTTGAGGGAGGGTCACGTGGGACCATAGCCACGGATACAAAAACAGACCTTGATATCTGCATCAGCAGACGACTTAAAGCTCCCGACCGAGTTCCGTATTTCTCGATTTGCCCTGGCACGGAACTCGGGTGGCACATTGATATACATGTGCGTCTAGACATGGAAAACGATTCATGGTACATACGTCGGATAAAGGGCGCGATTGACGGGTGGCATAATCCCTAGTGGCCCTAGGTGGCCTGAACCCAAACCGAGACACGGAAACGTTCATTAGGTAGCATAATCCCTAGTGGTCCTAGGTGGCATAAATCCTAAGTGAACACGCGATAGTTCATGGTAAGAAAACATAACCAGATCAAGGGTAGCAGTTCAAAACGACTTCAAGGATAAAATGGTACTACGTTGAGGTGGTATAGATTTACATGGGAAAGCCCGTACGGCCTAGGGCGAAGGACTGAACTTATACATGGAAAGAAAAATACGAGTAGGAAAAACCTACATATGCTATATATTAGGTTGACATGAACCATTACATGACATTGGGCAAGGGACATTCATAGATAACACATGACGCGGGTTGGGATACTAGTACGGGAGGTGCAGAGCAAATATACATGATAGATACCGTGGGATGTTATACATGATAGATACCTTGTGATAGTATACTTGATAGAAACCTGACGATGTGCTACCTTGATTTATCTTGACACCGTAGTTTATCATGATACCTTAGTTTATCTTGCTACAGTAGTTCATCCAGTTATCTTGGTTTAGTTTATCTATCTTGTCGTCATCCTTATGTTTACTTTCAGTTTATGCATGTCATGTTACCTTTACCTATTTTTATGCCGGAAGTAGATAGGACTTACCAGTCTTTATGACTGACCCCGTTTTCTTTCGCCTCTTTGTCTTCCGTTTCCCCCCCCCCCCCCAGGTTTTCAGGGAGGAAACACTGTTATTTAGTTCGGACTTCCTCTGCTTGAAGGTCATCATGCATGGCTTGGACTTTTCTTGGCTATGGCTACTTCACTGTTTTATTTGGGGAATAATTTATGAAAAGGTTTTATGCTTCTTTACTATTGCAAGACAGGTTTTAATGTATTCTGATGTAAAAGGCTTTAGACCTTATTTTATAAGGTAATGAAATTTGTTTTACTTCCGCTGTTTTATATATATATATATGTTCTGTCTTGTAATATTTCTGTGCATGTTTACCTCGATAATGCTTCACCATACCTAGTGCATTCCCTTTGTGAGTGACCCTAGCAGAGGTGGGGTGTTACACTTTCTTACTTGAATTTCAGTTAAAAAGATAATCACTTCAATTATTATTAATTAAATAATATTTTGCTTCAACATTAACTACAAAAAAAGTAGTTAACTACCTTATAAACTGAAAATAGAATTATGAATTTCTTTTAAAAGGTTGTTAAAAATAATAAATAACTTCATTAATAATAAATGACTCAATGGTTTTCTTTAAGTACAACTAATTAGAAGATTAATAAAGTTTAATGAAATCTTATTACATCTAAATAATCATTTATAAAAACTATTGAAAACAATTCCAATAACCATATAATCCAATAACCAAATAATCCAATAACCAATTCTGGTTAAATAGTTGACTTAGTCAACTTGAAAACATCAGTTAACTTGTTAACTGATTTTAACTAATTCTTCACTTCCAATTAACCAATCCTTCCCTTCCAATCAACATCACAAAAAGGTATAAATCTGAAAACATTTCATACTTAATTTAAAATTGATTCCATAATTTTATTTTATTTTATTGACGCTGCTAAAGAGCCAAACGACTACTAAAATACCAAATTGTGAAATAAGGGTTTATTTCATCCAATCTCACATTCAACCAAATGAATTCAACATATATAATGAAAATGATCAATATTAGTGAGGAATCCTATTGAATTCCTCCAACCTGTCTTCCTGCATCACAAATTCAATATTACGACAATATATGAAATTTAAAAACTATTGGTGAGAAATCTAATTTGGTCTCTCCAACCTGTTTTTCCTTGCATCACAAACACGTTACCTCAAATAAAATCATTCCATTTCAATATTCAAATATAAATTCCATCAATCAACCAATAATAATAATCCAAACATCCATTTTTTAACTTAATACGTTTATAATACTATCAACGTGACCAATAAGGTAAATTACCTCATTTGATAGTAATAATTGAAATAACGATTTAATTCCAATTAAATTAAATGAATGTTTAATTTAACCAAATCAATCAAAATATATAAAAATATTCAGCACAAATCAAACAATTAGCAAACATAGCACATAAATAAAAATCCCGACTTATATAATATAAGTAGATCAAACTAAGTGAATTACACTCACTTAATTCCATTTGCCGCTAAAGCGATTCAGGTTCAGTTAAATTAAGCACACATTTGATTTAACTAAAAATTCCAACTGCTTTTAACTTTGTTCAAATCAGTTCTAGAACGAAGTATTCGTTGATATGGTCTTAACGCCTATTGTTTCGTTCAATTCTGTTAACATGGGCAAGAGTTATACAGTTATAAGTATCGGTTTTCAATTAAATAATTAACTCTCCTTAATTAAAAATTAACTATGCTAAGTAACTTTTATAATTACGAATTACTTGCTTATTATTCCTTTAATTCTCCATTTTATTCTTCGCACGTGATACCATACGATTGACCTTGACTTCATCAATCAACCTGCTGCGCCCCATACCCTCGATCGGATAGGTCCATCCAACCCTGCTTCCTCGAGCGGCTCAGTCCCCTAGATCAACGCCCCAAATCTCACCAGGTCTGATTCCCCTTTTTTCCAGAAAAAGCCCCATGAACGTCGTGGCTTCCTGGCTTGGTTCCAGCCTCACCTAAATGGAAAATCCGATCTTAACCAGTAATATTGGAGCTCTTGGTGAGCTTAACAATTTACAAGTTGGAGGATTCTTGAATAGATTATCGGATTAGAAGAAAAACAAGGAAGAAAGTGAGAGCCTCACAGTTGTTCGAAACATTTGGGTGCATGCTAAGGCCTATATTGATCACGCAATTTCAGTTTGACGCAAGATTAGGTTAAGCTATGGTATATATAAAGGAAATTTATTATTATTTTATTACTTAACAAAACTTACACCCTAAGTTTCATGCATAAACTACCTCATATGACCTCTGATTGAAATTAAAATTGATATCCTAGCATAAATGAATATTCCGGACACGATGGAACTAGTTTTGTCGAATTTCGAGATCGTTTGTAAAATTCCTTTATAAATGTCACAATGTGAATCGATACACATGTAAATTGTGCACGAGCACAAAATAAATCCAATTGGGTTGAAACTTGAAATCTTACAATAATTAATCATTATGGATATTGAGATCCGAGTTTGTTCTGAAAATTAGTTTTCCTTATGTTCCATATTAAATCGATAAAAATATTAAATAAAACTGTAAACATTTACCACTCGCATGATCAAATGGTAAGTCTGATCAATATGAAAATCAAAATCTTGTAATAAATTATTAATACAGATCCAAGGGCACATATTTCATCATATTCCCAGACTGTTCTCCTGGAATGATATTTTACACGTAAAAGGATGCTATTTTGGACACTAAATTATCCGATCTCCTAAATAACAAATTATATATATTCTGACTCGAACGTTAATACGAATTAAACGTAAGTGGTCTCAAATCAATTCGATTGTTAGCTCAAGTTACATACAAATTCCTTCTAATAAAATTTAATTCACTTTATTAATCGCTACGCAAAATAGTTGTGCGTTTATGGCACCTGCAGTCAGATAGATATTGAATCACCGCGAAATTCATTTGCATACAATAATTTAACATTATGGATCCAATGAAACTGATTACGTTGAAATCCGTGACGGTTTCAGAATTGACTACTTTTAACTAGGTTAAATTAATATAAAATTCTAATTTTCGCCAAATCAACATTAAACTAAATTTTAAAACTCTATCAACCTTCATTGCATTCCAATAACATATTTAACTATTCATAAACCATTTTGATTAAATTATAGGTTATAACAATATACAATTTATTAAAAACCCTTTATTTTATTTAATAAATCGTTATGGTTTACAATGATTCCATAGCGATTTTCTAAAAATTTGATTTGAACACAACTCAAAATCTATAATATGAAATAATGATTTTTTTCTCTTTCATTAGAAAAATATATTTAAATAAATTCAGACGCTTCTTATTTTGAAGAATACCGACTTATATTGGATTATGTATATTCTATTGAAGTTCAAAATGTAATATTATGAAATACCGTGACGCTGCCGGCTCATTTTATAATAATTAAATATAAACTGCATGTTCAAATTTCATTTGATTAATAAATTGGAATCCATATATATTTTCAAATCAACGTTTAGAACTAAAATTAAATGTTCAAACTTAATGGTTAGAAATCTAGGTCTTTACATTCTCTAAGTCTCGGGAGATTATTTCTAAGTCTAGAGAAATAAGTGACACAAACTTGGACCGGTTACGGGTCCTTATCTTGGGTTATACCATTTGGCATAACCTGGTTTCTAGCCCACTAAGTGGCATGGATTCGAAGTAAGCGTTATCGTAAATCCAAGGAATTAAGTAAGTGGATGTGAGAATGGATGCCATGCTTGACTGTTTATTTTTAACCCTCACACGCACTTCTGTTCACACTTTTTGATATGCCGACCTTAGAGTGGAGCAAATTATTATTACATGTGTTAACTCTTTGGGTGCAGGTACAGGTCAGGTAAGACTCTTCATGTGTATTGTGTTACCTTAATAGTATTTGAGTTCACTATTACTCACACTAGACTTTGTCTGACCCGTAGTTATATGCATTGCTTCTTATCATTCTAGTTACTCTTAAATAAGAAGATTAGAAATATGTTAGGTGTGCATGTGTGACGAACGCCTACAACCCCTGCACTAAACAAGAGGAATAATGCGCTGAAAGGTGTGCCAAGCAGCTGTGGACAATCATCATAGGTAAATAACAACATCAGAACCTGTCGTAGAACTCACAACGCAAGGATAAAATATAGTAGAAAATATACAACAGGTAATAATAGTGAAGCATCATATAACAAACTTTTGAAACTTTCACAACATCCTGAAAGATTATCCAAACATCATAGGAAATATCAAAGTATGTACATAGAGCCTCACTACAACACTCATAGAGCAACAACTCAAACAGCGGAAATAGAAATACTAGATAGTAATAAAACTGGTATGTAAGCCTCCAGCTCGCCTCCAAACTGCAACATCGTCCTCATTAAGCTATCACCTATCACCTGCCACATAGTCTGCCCGTCCACAACCGGATGAGCAGCCTAAGGTAATAAGAGGGAAACATAAAACCATGATTCAGACAACGATCTTAGTGAGTGATAAAACAACTAACAAATATCAACAATAAAGTATATGAGAATGGATAGATAAACATACTAATTTACCCACAACACTAAAGAAGAACTCAACCCCGTCTTCCCCACATTGGACAGTGATAGCCTTTACATCTAGCACTTCAACCATTCACTCATGGAAACCGGAACAAACATTCATTCATGGAAATCAAAAGCAAACACCACTAGTGCTCATAGCATCCATATTATATGTACCTCACGTAAACCATCCTAATCGAATTCAACATCCCCCAAGCACAAGCCCCAGAGGCTTAGACCAATATCAGACAAGCACCCGAGAAACATCTCCTTCGACGTTGGACAATTTATGTGAGACAGTACAAACAAGACAACTAATCAACCATGACAGACTCTGGCTATCACCGCCAATCCTGGTTCGAAACTATCGTTAATCGTTTGCCGGCCAACCTTGCCATATGTCAAGGGCTAATGGTAACCCCAATTCTAGCATAAACTCCATACGCCTTTCAACGATACGTATGTTTGTCCAATCTTGACAACTAGGCCTTTCAACGATACCCATGGTACTCGACCAACAAACTTTTGGTCTTTTGGGTGTCCCTATTGTACCCCTGCTTTGAGCTTGATAGAACTTACGACAACGATAAATTCTCGTCCTTCGCATCTCTAGTCAACCAACTCGATGACTTCCCATAGCTCAAGCAACCATTATCCACCAACTCACAACCTTTAAGTTGTCATCTCATTCGTTGTTCTACACCGATCAACGAACACATTCAACGCTTTGAATATTCCCACTTGAGCTTACTTCGAAGTTACAACTCATTGAGCCAAATTACATCACCGTGTTGTGGCTAGGGTTCGGGGGGTTGCCCCTGAAAAAAAAATTCAGGCCTTTTCGTTCAAACCTGGGTCGTATTCAAAAAATATAATTTTTCAGAAATAACCCTGTGCGACCAACTCATCTCTTTGGAGCCGACCGACCCAAACCTTCCAGACCGACCAGCCTCTGACTTGTTCCCCAAGATAAGGATTTCGGCCGACCCGGTTCATAACCGACCGACCCAACTATGCCAACCGACCTAACTCCTTGACAGACCTAATTCACCCCCGAATTCAACCAAAACTTCACCAAATGATCAAATCGATGAAACCAACTCATCTGATTCATCCAATACAGCCACAAGCATGTTTTGAAATCAATAACAACATGAAAATGACAATTTCCATCAAAAGTTATGTAAACTTTACAAAAATCATGATAAATGAATATATGAACAAAATAATGGATCTAACTTGCATAAACATATAAAATTACATAGAAGTTGCTGGTTTTAAGTTGCTAAATTAGATCCTATGGTGATTGATATGCAAATCAACTTACCATGATGTAGGTCTAAGAAAAACGACTTGAATTTGATGAAAAACAAGTTCAAACACTCGTATAAAACAAGTTTAAAGCAATGAAATATGATTCCAGACAGTGAAGAATTTGATTCAAACTCTTCTATTCGATGATCTCTCCCTTTTATTTGCGTAGATCTAGCCCCAAATGTTGTAGATCTTCGATTCTCTAAGCTTTAATGGTAGAAAGGTAAAGAGAATGGAGAAATGGAGGAGCTCTCACTCTTTCAAATGAGAACATGGAGAAAGTAAATTATTCTGCATGCCTCCTACCCTCTAATTATAGCCTCCACCAGCCCATTAATAGACATCCCTAAATCAGCCTATTGTGGCTTATCAAACCTGAACAACCAATTTTGTGACGACCGCCCATAACCCCCGCACTATACAAAAGAAATAATGCGCTGAAAGGTGTGCAAGGCAATCATGGACGATCATCAGAGTAGGTAAACACAAGCGGAACCTGTCATAAACTCACAGCGCAAGGATAAAATATAATAGAACATATACAACAGGTAGTAATATGAAGCAGAAACACAAGACTTTCATACAACCAGAAAGTAATATCCACAAACTTGGAAATAGTGTTTATACAAAGTTGCCTCACTACATTATTCAGAAAAGAAAACAGCGGAAACCCAATTATTAGATAGTAGTAAAACTAGTACGTGAGCCTCCTGCTCGCCACCGATCAGCACCATCGTCCTCACTAAAGCATCACCTGACACCTGCTGCTTAGTCTGCCCATCCACAACTGGATGAACACCCCAAGGTAATAAGAGGAAACATAAAACCTTGAGTCAGACAACAGTCTTAGTGAGCGATAAAACAGCTAACAAACTTCAACAATAAAGTGTTTGAGAATGGATAGATAAACATATTAATCTACCCACAAGAGAAAAACTCAACCTTATCTTCCACACAATGGACAGTGATAGCCATTACTATAAACAATTCAACCATTCATCCATAGAAACCAGAATACTCATTCAATCATGGAAAACACTCATAAGATCCAGATTATATAAGTCTTACACAGACAATCCTAATCGAGTTTAACATTCCCCAAGTACTCTCCCCAGAGGCTAAACCAATATCAGTTAAGCACTCAGAGAACATCTCTCTCGACTTTGGATAATCTATGTGAGATAGTACAAACAGAACAAGCAATCATCCATGACTGACTCTGGCTATCACCACCAATCCTGCTTTGAAACCACCGTTAATCGTATGACTGCCAACCTTGCCATATGTCAAAGGCTAATGGTAACCCTAGTTCTAGCATAAACTCCATATGTCCGACCTTGACAATGTCCAACCTTGACAACTAGGCCTTTCAGTGATACCTAAGGTACTCGACCAACAACCTTCCAGTCTATTGGGTGCCCCCATTGTACCCCTGCTTTGAGCCTGTTAGAACTTACGACAACGTTGACTTCTCGGCCTTCGCATCTCTAGTCATCCAACCTTGACGACATTTCATAGCTCAAGCAACCTTCTTGAGCAACCATTATCCACCAACTCACAACCTTTGAGTTGCCACCTCATTCATTGTTCCACCATAATCAACGAACACATTCAACACTTCGAACCTTCCTACTTGAATTTACTTCGAAGTCACATCATCACCGAGCCAATTACCACTGCGCTGCGGCGAGGGTTCGGGGGAGTTGCCCCCGAAAAATATTCTTTTCAGACCTTTTCTCCAAACCTGAGTCGTACCCGAAAAACGTACTTTTCAGAAAATGACCCTGTTGGACTCAAACCATAACATCATCACTATCAACCACACGTTTAAAAGCGCTGTTAAAAACATGAATGATCCACCCTCTATCAGACCGACCCGATCCAGCGCCTTTCTGGCATTAAACTCGACCGATCCAACCAACACGACCGACCCGATCCAATCACCTATATGACCGACCCGATCCAAATATGACCCGGTCCAAATATGACCCGATCTGAATATGACCCGATCCGATCCACTCATGTCTGATCCAACTTCGTTTCAATCCGACTTCTAGCCGATTCAACCTATGGTCGAGTCAACTCCTGGCCGACTCAACCTTTGGCCGAGCCAATTTCTGGCCGATTCAACCTATGGTCGAGCCAATTTCGACATATTGCCATTCAACTCTGATTTCGACCAAAACTTCACTAAATGACGAATCCGACGAAACCGACACTACCAAAATCATCAAACACAATCACAAACATATCATAACATTACTAACCACATGAATATGACAATTACCACAAAAATGATGTAAATCTCACCAAAAACCATTAAAATGAACATATGATCAAAATGAGAGATCTAACTAACAAAACATGTAATATGACATGGAATTAACGAGTAAAACTTGTTATATTAGATCATAGGGTGATGCATATGAAAATGAACTTGTAATGATGTAAATCTATGGTAAAACATCCCAATTTGATGAGAAACATGCACAAACACTCATATACTTCATTGCATTCAGGTGAGAGATGTAAATCACTCACCAATTTGCCGAAAAAATCTAAAACAATAGAAATAAGAATCCGGACAACGAGCACTCCGAGTCAAATCCCTCGATCCGATGAATTTGCCTTTGAAATGATGTAGATCTTGCCTTAGATGGCGTAGATCTTCGATTTCCTCCCTTAGATTTGGATTTTTAATGGTAGAAAGGTGTAGGAGGAAGAAAGTGATCAAATGCCTTCAAATGAGAGAATGGGAAAAAGTAAACCTTTTCCCTCCACTCTCACCCCCTATTTATAGGATTCCACTAAGGCTCGAAAACCTGAATAGCCAACCGAAAAACTTTATAACAACGATTTCTCCCATACCGCTGAGCCAAATCCTTAATGTAACCACTCTACGAAAAGGCAATCATCAATTTCTTTCCAATGGCACAGGTCTCACCCTTTGATTCGACCTAAGTCAAAAGTTATGCCCTGTACAAGGCTGACGGGGACAAAATGGTCACAAACAAAATCGGTAAAAATTATGGACATGTCTCACATACCCATAAACAACATATTAAAAAATGAGAATGATCCAACTCTTAGGGAATAAAACAAATATATTTTACGATCTTCTGATACGTAAAATGCGGGCTGTTACAAACTTTTAAAGCTTAAAACAACGATTTTTCCCAAACCGCTGAGCCAAATCTTTAATATGACCACTCTACGGAAAGAGAAACATCATTTCCTTTCCAATGTAATAGGTCTCAACACCTGATTTGGCATGAGTCAAAAGTTATATCCTGTACAAAACTAATAGGGGGAAAATGTTCACAAACAAAATTGGTAAAAAATATGGACATGTCTCACATCCCCATAAGCAACATATTAAAATATGAGAATGATCCAACCCTCAGGGTATAAAATAAAAATATTTTACGATCTTCCGATATGTAAAATGCAGGCTGTTACAGCACGAGTAGCTCAAAAAAGGACGTCCATGAGACTACATCACATATTGTTTTATTATACCCCCGCTTACTTCCATTGTTTAATACTTTGGAGCATGGCACTGTTTATGTTGAGACAGTTTATTTTAAGTTATCTCCACGTATGACTATGTTATGATTATGTTATTTTCGGATTTGCTACTATGATATTATTGGTTCATTACCAGATATCTACCATCTCATTTATTTTATGTCTGATATATTATTATACTTTATACCAAGAGATGTGAGGTATACAGCATGCTTTTGAGTCATTTCCCTTATTTCAACCTTGAAGATTGCTTTACACTAGCCGAGCACTGCCACAACGCACTTCTTGGGTAAAGATAGCGTAGGGAGATTGGCACATCATGCATGGAAAATATGCATATGCTACATGGTTTCCTACCTCAACAATGCTTGGATGCATGTTCACCATGTACTTGTAGTACTAGCATGGTAACATGTACCAAAATCTAAACATTTAGTCACCTTCTCGAGAGCAAAAGAATCAAGAGCGGTGTACAGTTAACACAATATTGAGAACCCCAATCTATCATATGAAGATGCTATAAATCGGTTAACGTTGCAAGATGAACTAGTCAAATCGTACTTTTTTGTTTTGAAAAGAATGTTTAACCAAAAAGTTATAATAGAAAAGCCTGAAATATAATATTGCTCATAGTCTCGGTACCCACATGCACTAAAATATATCTTATGAATATGAAAGAGTAACGACTCCAAACGAGATATAACTGAGGGCATCAGGTAAATACAAGGTATACATATCAGGCGTCTCATAGCTAGAGTCAAACGGATACAGTAGTCTATCTGCACCCTCCATCTCAATCCCGCAAGCATATAAAATTCTACTGGGGTAATATCAAGCTCAAAGTATGGAAAATGAAATGCATGTGTGGTGGGCCACGACCTCTCGGCTAAGGAAACTAATAGTTGTCGATCAAATGACAGGGTATGTCTAATCTATAAGAACTATTCGAATGGACTAATGTGCACCATATCCTATAAAGTCTGAGGTAGTATGTCGTAACAATATGCACTACATCTCGACCAACTACCAACCTGATGTAGAAAGAGTAATAAAAAGACATTTGTTCATGATTAATATACTATAAGATAACACTACAAGATAACTATATTGTGTAATATGTTAGATAATTCTTTTGTACACTGCAAATTATATTACATTCTAAAATCATACCTCAATGCGCTCAAGAGCTGTGGTCATACGGTGCGACTAACCCTCAAGTAACTCATGTAGAATCAATGAGTAGAATATTGTAGGAGTAACGTGCACAGGACCAACCTTCTCATCCGTCTATGGCCGAAATGTATATCTTGCGATTTTGGTCACACGTGGCAACATCTTGATGCGATTTCCTTGAAAAAGGTTAAAACTTAATTTCATGAGGATGGGGAGGCAGAACAAGGTAAAGCGCAATTTATATGTGTCCTACCTTGGGTGTTGATTCAATCAACGACCTAGTATAGGGTGCTGATTCAAGAATGCCCTACTCCTAGGCATCGAGTAAATTGGCACCCAAGTTCCGATGCTAATTTAATCAGCACCTTATACAAGGGATTTGACTAAATCGGTGTCCGACCGTTGGACTGGTCTTTGAATATTAAGATGTAATATTCAAAGACGTAACATTATGTTTTTGAATTGGTTGGAGATGATCTAATGATCTTAACCACACAAACTTGCTAAAATCTCGCTTAAATGCAGCAACATCATAAAACTGAGTTTATTCCCATCACGCACACATGAAGATTTAATGTTCTCTTTTTTATTATGAAGAAACCAATATGATACAATTAAAAAAAAGTGAACTGCGAAAGGATGATACAATAAAAAAATTAGGAGATGGGGGTGTTGGAATATTTTGACAATTGGGTCACATATGTAAAATAAAATGTGTTGTGCTATTTTGATGTAAAGCCTAATTAAAGTGATCTAATTTTAGATTAGATTTAAAAGTCTTAAAGCTTAACTTATCATGGGCCTAATGTGTAGATACCGGGGTATTTTTTAATTTGTTGAAGGGCCGAATTGTAAAATGTTGACTTTATAAATAAGGGGTTATGGTCCTCGAATTACACAAGCCTTAGAAACTCTCTAACCTCTTCTACGGAGAGCTAATTTCAGATCTAGGGTTTGTGTTAATTTGGAAGACCAAACCAAATTCATCTTCTCTGAAGCAACTGACTACGGATTCAGGTATTGAAATTATTAACTACGGATTCAGGTACACTTCCATGAATCAAGTTATCTATTTCCTGAATTGTTCTCAATTAAATCAACATGGGTTACTTATTTGGATCCAAGGTTTCATGACTGATTGTTGATAAATTATATCGAAATCCAAACAAGTGGTATCAGAGCAGCCCATATTTTGTTTTATTGAGAATTTTTTTTGGTTTCAAGACCTAAATTATAGAAACGAAAGTTCAGATATTTGTTTATTAATCAGATGCTTTACATTTATTGGATGTTGTTTATTAGTATATTTATTCAATCTATATCATGAATTCATATAATTTTCTTTTTTATTGATTTGGAAATTACGAATTCAGCTGCTGTAAACACACGCTGTCATCATAGGAGATATTATTAATAAAATAAGGTCCATGTGCATGTAATAGCCATGGTACCCATGCCCATGCCACGTGATTAATTTGTTTCAGTACTGGTTGGTTATTTTGTTTTATTTTAACATGTTATGATGCCTGATGCGATTCATTATAATATGGATTTGAACCATGCTAATACCACGTGATTGGAACAATGTCAGTTGTTTTTACATTCATAGGAAAAAAAGGTCAAAAGATAAATCAGTCAAAAGTTTATGAATTGTTGATATTGTCAAAACAAGGAGCCAGTCAATTTTCAAAAAGGGGCAAAATTACTATTGTATTATTTGTATGGTACATCTCTCTCCATATGATGGATATATGATTCAGAACCCACGTCATCATTATTAGTTAACACGTGATGCTATAGATTTGTTTTCTTCATATTACTATGTTTCAATTACTTTTTTAAAATAAATAGTACTACAAGTTCGCATTAGTTTCCTCTCTGCTGAATGATTCATGCGGTAGAAAGTTTCAAGCACTTTTATAGTATATAATATATGACCTGGTAGTGGTCAAAGATTCAATATAAAATATCTGTTTGATCTTACAAACCGGTTGTGGTAACTGATAAGTGACTTTATTTATAAAATATTTACATGGCAGTAATTTGAATATTCAGTTACTATGATATATGGAAACTTCAACATAAATTGTTTTTTTTAGGTCAACATACATTGTACGGCCCTTCATTCATTAATGTTATAGATCAATTACTATGCCATCTATATATAATCTAAGGTGACATTCAATTCTAGCATTTTATGTACTTGCATTATAGTTCAGACATGCATATAGTAGCTACTTCGTTGATTCAAGTTATCTAGTATGACATTTACATTGTCATTTATATGCTGCTTAATTGTGGCGCTCACATGTGATTTTATTATGTGATTTATTTATGATGTTTTATATCATCATATTTATTTAGGGAATATGATGGATATAATCACATACCTAAAGCAAAAGATTATGATAACTATAATTAAAAATCAGTCGTGTTATGGTTATAATTTTTTGATATTTCAGTTGTCATATGGACCTAAAGCAAAGTGTTTTACAACACTCAAAATATATTATAAATATACTAAGAATTAAATTTAAATTTATTTTGATGTCTCTTTACAACTGTAAATGTTTTACATTAGTAGTAAACTAACTGAAATAAAATGTCACCAAAGTGACCTCTCTTATTTTGGTGGTTCATGAAAAATGTTTAATATTTGTGTGTAGTTATTCATACGAGTATTAGCCGGCCTAAAGGAAGACTAATATTTGGCCGAATCACTTACATATGTGTGATGATAAATACGTGACAATTATAAGAGTTTTTTTTTCGAGTGAATAATTAATCGGCCCAAAGGAAGGTTGTTATTTGACTTGAATTTATTGTTAGTGTTTGATCATTACAACAACAGTACCACTTATAGTTAATATTACTGTCCAAAGACTTGATATTGACGTGTAATAGGTATCTTGAGAAGAGACTTACCAATTATTTGAGTGTACAATGGTTGATCTTTGGCTATGAGCATATACGATCAATCTTTATTTTATTTTTGTCATTTTCAGCTAATTTAACTGAATTATCTGCCAATTTAAAGAATATTCCCATCTTGTTTCGGGATAAATATAAAGATTTGTAAGAGAGCATGTTATATGTTCTTGACTTTGTAGATTAACCCTCGTAATTAGGAGGGTTACAGTCAATCCTGCTACGGTTTGATATTCTTATAATGTTATGTAGAATATTGAAAGGTGGTATAATTTAAAAAGGCAAGAGTTAAAGGATCATTAGGTAATTACTTCAGAAGCTTTTCAAGGATGGACTATATGTAACGATACCTATTTTTTAATAGGTTATCTACTGAGAATGGAAACGGTTCTGTGAAAAAAATAAGGGGAAACTAGCATTTTTTGTGGTGCTTGATTCTGTAAATTCAAAGTAAAAGAAATAAAAAGGAGTACTATATGGAAAAATAACGCTTCAAAAGTTAAAGTCACTCAAGTTATTATTATTATTATTTTGGTGCTATTTCTAGTAATATTGTTTTAAGATTAATATTATTTTAAGAATAAAATGTCATCTTATTGGGCTAATTTAGCGCTTCGATAATTTATAGAGAGATTGAAGTTTTTTTTTAAGATTCAAAGTACTGCTTTGATATACATTTTTTGTATCAATAAAGATGAAGAAGTCGCTATGGATTTAGAAGAAAAGAAATAACGGATATATTTATAGTTATTTCTTTAATGGGATATACAAACATATAAAGTTATTATTGATATTTAACTCAAACTGTTTGAATTTATTTGATACTTTTATGTTGTTATTTAGACAGATTTCAGTTTTATATTTCTAATTTGAACATGTTAGGTAATTATTGTTCATCAAGAAATAGTAATGTTGATTTATGAATAAATTCAAAATCTTATGTAATTGAAGTTCTTAATGTCTGATATATAAGTTATGGCTACTTATGCTAAATAACTTGTGTGATGATATCTCAAATCTTGTTTTGGTGATTAATACAATTATTTGTTTTAGTTTACTAAGGAATTATAGATTGACATATCATAAAGATAGAAAATACTTTATTGATATTCTAAACGGTTTAAAAGTTTATAGTTATTATAAATCCACACTAAGGAAAAGTTTTAAGGCGGTGAATGTAATATTTTTTTAGGATGTTGAGTTTGAGGGGGGGGGGGAATAAAGTAATATCATTGTCTTTAAAGAGAATCATTATCTTTGATTCAACCGCGGTTGCTTTTTTGCTTAAAGTTTAAGATTTGTTTTCTTTTGTTAAGAAGAAGTAAATTAAGAACCATAATAAGACAATGTTGAAGATAATTTTTCTTTAAGCTAAGGTTATTGCTTCAAAAAAACAGACTCAACAACCTCAAAATGCAAGATCATTAAGGAAATCCACCTAATTGAAAAGAAATGTTATTTCAGATTATTGTGTAGTATTTCTTCATAAAGATAATAATGGATTGATAAAGATGATGCTATGGACTTACATCAATCCATGTAAGGTACTAAATTAAAATGTGGATTTAAGAAATGGACATATAGTATAAATCTATATGGATAATAAAGTTTGAAATTTCCTCTAACTTAAGTAATAAGATCATTGGTTATGAATAGCTATTCAAAGCCAAAAGGGATTAAGTGGGTAATAATGAATATTATAAGGTACTTTTATTGAAATCGCTATTATTAAAAGGAAAATTTCTTTTCTTTTTAGAATGTTTCATTTTGGAGTTAGTAAACGATTCTTTAGAATTGATCACTTTGGAGCTTACTACATTTTGTACTTTTGAGCATTATCTTATGGAGATTAAAGTTATGTTTCTCAATGGAGACATTGGTCAAACTACTTATGAAACTCATTTATGGATTAGACTTTTGTATTTGGGATTCAAATACACCATTATTGTTCATGGGATGATATTTGAATTATTTCAAAAGAATTAGAAAGATAAATGCTTAAAAGGTTAGGTATGTAAACTGCAATTCAATTGATTTTCTTTTACCAAAACAGATAAATGCTACCATCCTTGAAACTAAAGAAATACAAAATAATTCACATGCATTTGCAGTGTTAATTCCAATGCATACTAATGTATATACACATATGGATATGCGTGTATTATTTGGCAGATACCTTACTGATATTAAAAGTGGATCATTGATTTAGTAGCAAAAATGGTTATAAGATATCTTTAAGGGACAAAATAAAAGATTATATGCTCATAGATATAAGATCGGATCAGTTGGAGATCATAAAGAATTACGATCTGGGTATTTTTGATCTCTTTACTGTAAAAGATCCACTCCAGGCATTGATAACATATTTTATGGGGAAACTATATGGAAACGTGTCATTTAAACACTTACAGTTTCTATCAATTTGAAAGTATCGTTTGTGATTAATTATAAGACATCCAACTACGAAAAATAATAATGAAATTTTGTCACAAGATTCCAATTATTAATAAAGAATTGAAAGACCAAGTAATATTGTGACAGTAAAGAACGTATTATTTTCCAATAAGGGAAGAGTGCAAAATATATTATAATTCATAGAGCATACTTAGACAAACTCTATTATGGCGGATCCGCTTACCAAAAGATTAGCACCTAGGGTCTTTCGTGAGCATGTGGCTCAATTGGTGCAACTTTTATGTAAGGATATTTTGGTTCTGTAGGAGTTTGTATTTGGTATTGTCATATGACTCATTGCTCTATACTTCAGTTACAGATATATGCATATCAAGTTCTTTTTTTTTTTCTTATCAGAATAAAGTAATTAATTTGTCTTTGCACTCAGGTTGTTTAAATATTAAACGTTTTGATCTCACTAAAGAAGGACTAGTTAGAAATAGACATGTATATGTAACAACCCGAAATCTGGGCCAGTTTAAAAATTTTATTTCGCCAATTTTAGTGAATTTTGATTATTTAAAATGAATTATTTTAAATAATATCGACGAGAAATTTATTTTGAATGGAATTCGAACGTATATATTATATACGTCGTCGTTGGAATATAAATAATTTATTTATATTTATAAAAGGAATTGAAAATGGCGCGGTAGTTCAATAATTCGATTTCAAACTTCAAATGAATGTACCGGGTGCAAAATAAACCGGATTTTAGTGAAACCAAAAATAATGGAATCTAATTGTGAATATCTTTCTAACGAATCCGAAAAATCAAAATTTCATAACGGGGATAAATGGATATGTCCAGTTGAAAATTCAGAATAGTCGCTATGGATTTCAGGCCCTTAAAAATGGGAATTTTGCAAATGACCTCGGATTTCGACGAAACCACTTTTGTTGGGTCCGTGATGTAAATTAATTGCTAGGTTTCAAATTTCATAATTTTTTGAATCAATATGTGAGCGTGGCAAAGGAAAACGTGTTTTGACCATTTCAGATGAATTTAATCGACTGGAAAATGGCCATTTTTCAAACGGTCTCAGAATTCGATGAAACTAGTTTTACTAGGACCGCGTCGTCAATACGAAGCTAGAAAATATTTTCTGGAATTTTTCGAGTTAGTATGTGACCCCGGTAAATTGAAATGCGCGTTCAAATTCAATATATAAAGTTATATGTTGATTTTAATGAAAACTGATCGAAACGGTCGAATCAGCTTATGATACATATCCCATTGTGTTCGGAATGAGGGTAATTAGCTATGGACGACAGGCGGTGGGCCTCGTTTAGAGGTGGTTTGAAAAAGTCAACTTTTTGAAATTAAAATAATAATAAAATATTCTCACTCTCCCTCCCCTTCAAAACCGTGGCCCCCTTTTTTCTTTCATTATTCAAATCGACATACAGAAAAAAACCTAAATCTAAATCGCAACCGCCGATGCTCCACCCACTGGAGGCGGCGCCGCCCATCGCCGAACTCCGCCACCTCGTCGCAACCTCCCCTCCACCACCCTCCTCAGCGTCTAGATCCACAGACCAGGGCGCACGCCCTGGAACCGCTGCCAGTCCCCCTCCAAGTCCCCTACGCCACACGCCAACAGCCACGACAGCATCACCAACCCGACCACCGCGACCGCATGAAGCCTCCGGCCACCTTCTCCAACCCCTGACCGCCGACAGTGAAGTCCCCATAGGAAAAAATATCGAAATAAAAGTAAGTTTTTCCCTTATTTATATGTTTTATTGATTCTGAGTTTATATGTGTTTTAATTCTGATTTTAAATGTTTTTAAAACTGAGATTTTAGATTTTTTTAAAAATGAAATTCTATAATTTTTAATTACAAAAAAAATATGATTTTTATTTAAGTGAAACTATAAGAAAAATAGTCGTATGATGAAATCATTTCTTTTTGATAGGGAAAAATATCATTTTTAACAAGTTAAAGACGGGATTTTTATACGTGTAGTGATAAATTAAAAATATGGTTTTGTTATTGAAATAAAAAAAATTATGAAAGCTATGATTTTCAGTTTATAAAGATGGATTTTTATCAATGTAAAAATCCGATTTTTATATATTGAATAGCATAGTAAAAATTCGATTTTTATATATTGAATAACGAAGTAAAAATTCGATTTTTATATATTGAATAGCAAAGTAAAAATTCGATTTTTATATATTGAATAGCAATGTAAAAATTCGATTTTTATATATTGAATAACAAAGTAAAAATTCGATTTATATATATTGAATAGCAATGTAAAAATTCGATTTTTATATATTGAATAGCATAGTAAAAATTCGATTTTTATATATTGAATAACGAAGTAAAAATTCAATTTTTATATATTGAATAGCAATGTAAAAATTCGATTTTTATATATTGAATAGCAAAGTAAAAATTCGATTTTTATATATTGAACAGCGGAATAAAAATGTGATTTTTATATATGTAGTGAATACGGACAACGAAAGTGACAGAGGGCCAGTAGCGAAGATTTCTACCCAAGAAGAGTCGTGGGATTGGATTAGCAATTATGTGAGAATTTCTCACTCTTTGATTTCATTTTCTAGTTATATATATATATATATATATACTAGGATGCAGACGGTGTTTAGTAGCACCCGACACCCGTCGTCCACAGACCATGGACGACTTGTATGCTTGTTTGTTTGATTTTGATGTGTAGTTGATTGTGTGATGTGATGTGAAATGAAATAAAATATTTATATAGTTAAAAATATTTTATAGTTAAAAATAGAATTTTTAACGTGTATATGAAATGAAATAAAAATAAACAAATCGGACGATTTGTTTATATACACACATTTGACTGATATTGATTGGGACGATAAATTTTACATATCGCCCAACTGCACAAATAAAATCTGTGTTTGATTGTTTGAAACCCCACACGGGTATTGGGATGATATTTGACGTACACTAATCCCGATTGTTTAGTTGTATGTCGATCGATTGATTGACAGACTATTATAAGCGTTGAATATTTATATTTGATGCTTATTTAGTGTAGAATGCACTTTGGATGATGATTGATTATTCATCGTTGTTATTGAATACATGTGTTGTAGAAAATCCATATAATTAACATTATATGGTAATTGATTGGGCCTCATTCCAGTTTCGAAATAGAAATATTTAAAATAGAAACATTTGAAATAGAAATATTTGAAATAGAAATATTTGAAATAGAAACATTTGAAATAGAAATATTTGAAATAGAAATATTTGAAATAGAAACATTTGAAATAGAAATATTTGAAATAGAAACATTTGAAATAGAAACATTTGAAATAGAAATATTTGAAATAGAAATATTTGAAAAAGAAATATTCGAAATAGAATATTTGAAAATTAGAAATATTTGAAAAAGAAATATTTGAAATAGAATATTTGAAAATCGAAATATATGAAGCCGCGTTGATAGATTGACGCCATTTTAACATGAACGATATTTATATCGATTTTATTCAAATTGAAGTAAATATTAAAGTGAATTGAAATTCGAATCTAATTGAATTGATTTGAAATTCGAAATAAACTGAAATGGTTCGAAATTCGAATAGAAATATTTGAAATAGAATTGAAATCGTTTTGAAATGAATTCGAATAGAATTGAAATAGAATTGAAATCGTTTTGAAATGAATTCGAATAGAATTGAAATAGAATTGAAATCGTTTTGAAATGAATTTGAATAGAATTGAAATCGTTTTGAAATGAATTCGAATAGAATTGAAATAGAATTAAAATCTATTTGAAATGAATTTAAAACGAATTTATATTGGAATATTCAATTTTGATTTGAAATTGAATATGAAGCTGAAACCGTTTTGAAAACGAATTTAAAAATGATTTATAAAGCACGTTTTGAATTGAAATCGACAAAGTATATATTATATATATTATATATATATAATATAATGGCCTGAATAGAACGCGCCGCACCGCAGCAGTTCGCGAATTTCGACCATTGACTTCGAACGGATATTGCGGGAAATCCGACCGCCGGATTCTCCTGAAACCGGAACCGTTGGGTTCGTATCGAAAAGAACTTTCTAACGAATGTGAGAAATTAGAAATCTAACGGTTGGATTTGGAATTATGTCCAAATCAAATTTGAAAAAGGTCGCTATAAGTGCAGTTCGATGGCCATTGATGGAAATCGACTGTACGGGCCTTGATAAAATTATTAAAAATAGTAATAATTTGTGTAAAATCATAAGAAATGATTTAGAAAGAATTGGGATGAAAAACTCCATATTTGAAAAGATAAAAATAGATTTTTATCGAAATGAACTAGTTTTGAACTAGAATTATAATTCTATTTATTTTTAAATAAATAAATTGAATTTGAAATGATTTTGAAAATAACCAGAATTTCCAATGATTGCATTGGAATGGATTTGAATCGAAATTGTCTTCAGCATATTTTGATGTTGGATTTCGTGATTATACAGATGTTGTTATGGAAATTTGAAAGATATAGATATATATATATCGTTATTTCCAATACGATATCTGTTGGTCGTAGAATTTGATATTGAATATAAGCCGATATATTTTCTATTCAGAGCCTTGTATTTAATATCAAATGTGATTTGGGTTTGTCGTGAATGGTATCTTGATTAACACTGTTCTTGAACCCAGTTGAGGAAAGATTAAATCTTTTTATTTTGATTTAATGAAGTGTACCAATTAAATGATATTTAATTGGAATTGAGTTGGTATTGATTTTTGGGTTTATCATGAACAGTGCTTTAAATAACGTTTGTTCTTTAACCCGAGAATTAATGGAATGTGATTTTGGGTTTATCGTGAACCGTGTTTTAAATGACACTGATTCTTTAACCCAGTTAACGAATAAAACTAAGTGGAGTTTTAATGAATCATTAATTAGATTGAAATAATCGAAATGGAGTATCACCAGTTTTGCTCCAGGCGTTAGTTAAATCTTTAATTAGATTTGAACGTGAAATGGTAATTGAATTTACCGATAACACCGTGGTGTTAGATATGAAGTATAACCAGTTTTACTTCATGGGATGAATAGGTTGGGATTGGGAAATTAAAATAAATGGTTACTTCGGTAAGGTCCGTTAATTCCGACTAGTTGAATCGAAATTCAAAAGATGATTAAAGAATAAATTCAAGGAATTTATCTTGGATAAAATTAATGGGAACCTTTCCCTATGAATGTGAAATTTAGAAACTAACTGTCGGCTAGCTAAGCAGAATGGTTTTCTGGATATTGATCTGATGTTGGTTTCGGCCTTCGGGGTTAATATTTGCGGAATTATTCTCTTGATTAATTTACGGTTAGCGACTGATGAATTGGAATGAGGCGTATGTTGTGTTTGTGTAACACTTATTTAAAATATACGCGAGTTATTCGGAAAGACCGGGTTTATCCCATTCTGAATAACTGACACGACGATAAGTCGAAGATGAAGACGATGGTCGAAGACCTGAGGTCTTAACGTCGTTTGGGGGATTACTGATGATCTTGATTGGGTTGTACACCCAAGAAGATGGAAACAATTGGTGATCGTCCAGACGTGCTTGGAGATCGATGGATATGCGGGGTACTAGGTGCCTCCGGTTTCGTTCAGACCCAGGGCGAACTTGTAAATGGACAGTGTGTCTGACATTGGATTTTAGTCCGTGTGATTGATCTCTATTAAATATATATCTGTTTGGTGGAGGAGAATTTATTCTCTTGCTTAACGCCATTCTCTGAGACATACGAGCTCAGGGGTTATATATTGATGGATATCAAACGCATGGAGTGAATTGCCTGTGTGGCATGCCTAAGTGGCAATTGATTGAGGCTTCTGTTGAAAAGCAAAGTCTTGTGGTGATGATCAAAGCACAGCCTGTGTGGCACAGCTATGTGTAACGTGAATTCGCGAGCCTCACACCCCGGTGGTGAACCAAAAACGGGAGACGGACCTCAGGGAGGGCATGCGTTTCTTTCTAGCTAGGGTGGTGTTAGTGACCTACCAGCCCTGACATTTATATACTTTTCACCTGTGTGGTTGTTGCTGTTGCGAGGCGCCTCGGTTAGATCGGACGATCCAGGTCCGATGGAGTCATTCGTTGGCTCATTTACGCCCCAAAGGGCGGAGAAACGTAGTGTTCAGGCATAATAATCCACATCGGTGGACCGGCCCTGACGATCCAAGGGGCAGTTGCGGCTGTTCCTAAGGCTCGGGCTAGATAGTCTCGAATCGGTTGAGGACTATCTTTTGCCTCGGTTCATAGATGGAAATCCAATTTCCAAATACGTGCCATTTGCGGTTTTATTTGTAAACCTATATATGGCGACATAGTGGCATGGGACGCTCATGTCGCCTATGATTGATACTTATGATTTGAAGTTGTTTTATACACTATGCACTTATAATAGTATCAAATGATTTGTTTTCAACGTATCAAGCACTCTTGGCTATTATAAGGAAAAAACCCTATCCTCCGGCTTGCGTTGCATTGTGTGATGGGAAATGGGTCTTATAATAGCTTCATTTTTCTTTATTTAGCATTGCGCTGTTTGTTTTATGCACTAGTATTCTTGGGAGGAAACCCGTTCCGTGTTATACGGCGTGGTCCCTTGATTTACCTAACTTTAAAAATAAAGATAAATAACTGTTTTAGTTCTCACACCAGTCACATGACTGACCTGGAGTTTATTGTTTTGACCTAAACTCTGGGTGCCCTTATTTTGACACGGGCAACTAGTAGTTTTGGTTTTGCAGATTTATATTCACAGGATCCTGGTTTACAGCTGGAATGATATCCGGAAAGCTTTGTATCCGTATATCTCGTTCTAGTTGTGTTTTGTATTATTTCCGCTGCGATGTATTTAAATGTAATTTAAATATCTGATATTTCTGTGTAATATTGATTTATACTCTGTATATTCTTGTAATCTGATGCATTGTTGTAATATACAATGAAATGTTCTTCCGTCTGCGTTCTATTTTGTGGCTTGTTCTCGAACTATCCGCTCTTTCCTTCACGGGGAAGTTACGGGTTTTCACAGTATATATATCACATTTCATGTAATTTCCATGCTACGCATCCATGATTGTTCTATGTCATTTGATTGTATTGATATATGAGATCATTGATGGGTTTAGTTACGATAAATGTAACGAATGACGCTTTGATTCTTTATCAACACAATTAATGGACAAGATTGTTTCGGATACACCATATGTTATAAATAGCAAATTTTGTAGCTCATAAAGTTAAACACATTTTAAGGCTATTTTGTATGTGGCTCAGATGAGATTGTTGGAATATTTCAACAATTGGATCACATATGTAAAATAAAATGTGTTGTGCTATTTTGATGCAAAGTCTAATTAAAGTGATCTAATTTTAGATTAGAATTAAAAGGCTTAAAGCTTAACTTATCATGGGCCTAATGTGTGGATACCGGGGCATTTTTTAATTTGTTGAAGGGCCGAATTGTAAAATGCCGAGTTTATAAATAAGGGGTTATGGTCCCCGAATTACACAAGCCTTAGCAACTCTCTTCTACGGAGTTCTAATTTCAGATCTAGGGTTTATGTCAATTTGGAAGACCAAACCAAATTCATCTTCTCTGAAGAAACTGACTATGGATTCAGGTATTGCAATTATTAACTACGGATTCAATTTCCGCTAATCAGATTATCTATTTCCTGAATTGTTCTCAATTAAATTAATATGGGTTACTTAATTGGATCCAAGGTTATGACTGATTGTTTATAAATTATATCGAAATCCTAATAGGGGGAAGGAAAAGGCAACCAGCATTTAAGATACTGGCATAGATAAGAGAAGAAGAAGAATTATGTTCCGTACTGAATTTGAGCGCTTTGTAATTAAATAAAAATTGTAAAATTCATATTATTGATTGTAACAAAGTTTGATAAAAAGATATCATTATAGAATTTATAGTAAACATTGTGGTTCACACATGATTACTGTTACAAGTATTCTCCAAGTACTAATTAATCATTAGAGTCAAAACTGCCTAGCTGCTCGTTTTTTTTATTATATATACCAGACAATCATGCATATATGTATTCTATATGTTAAAACCACATGAAATACATAATTCACTTAATGTAGATGGCATAGATTAGGCTAAAGTTTATATTGTTTATAAGATTTTTTTCACAGTGAGAAGAATGCTCCCAGAATCTATGTTGGTAGACAACAGTATGAGTTTGTTTACACCCAAAAAAGTGGTGTGAACAAAACTCCCTTCCGTGATTGGTGGAAATCAGAGAGATCCATATAGACCCTTCTGATTTCCACCAATCAGGGGCCGGAGTTTTGTTCACACCACTTTTATGGGGTGAACAAACTCGCACTCGGTAGGCAAGATTGATGAAGACAACAAAGATACACCAATAGTTGTAACATCACATTTTCTAAGATTCCATGATGATACATATCTTCTACATATATTGAAATATTTTGAAGCTTTTTCACTTTCTTGTATGAAAGATTTCGAATCATTATGCTAAAATAACTTAGTTCTTGTACAAAATTATATGTCATCTTGTCCTAGAGAAGTTCTAGCAAAAGAAACGTAAAAAAATAGCAACAGTAGAAATAACACAAAATGCACCAATCTAGCGTAGTATAAGTTACGTCCTCCGTTGAGCTGGCTCCAAAATTGAAGAAAAGCGGGGTTGCCACAGCCAAAAATGTTGCCCAACCAAAAGTTAAATTCCTGAGCAAAAAATGTTGCCCCAAACAAAGTGTGATGCTTCCAAGAAATCAAACACTAAACCTCTACATTCATACTGGCACGTGCATCCAGTTGGACCAAATAATTAATTAGTCATTTTTTCCATCTATTTTTATTTGATCACAAATTTCTTGCTCCACCACCGCCACCGCTCTCTGGTGGCTGCCCCACCGAGGGGAGTTGCCTTATGCGGCCGATTGCTTGGACTGGCCTCCGGGCCTGTTGGAATAAATTAAACTTGCATTAAATTGCATGTGTTTAATATTGCATTAAGTGTTGCATGTGTTAATTACATTTCCTGTTTTTGCCTATTTGGTTATGTTTGGAAATGTATTAATGCGATCTTATCTAGAATTTTCTTAAGCAAGTATAAATAATGCATGCATCTTTTGTAATCTATCAATTAAGCAATTGAAGAAAAAAAACAATAAAATATTGTATTCTCCAAAAACTTTTAATCTCTTCCTCCCAAATTATTTTTCTTCAATTGGTATCAGAGCCTGGTTGAGACTATGGCTTTTCTATTCTCCTCACCGTTTGTCCTCACAAAAGAAAATTTCGAAGAGTGGAGTAATAAAAAGAAAGAAGAATTGATCTCCAAAGGGCTTTGGGAGATCGTTGAAAGTGGCTACGAATGGCCAAAAAATGTTAAAAACATGACGGAGAAAGAGAGTAAAGCATTTGTAAGCTTGAGACGGAAAGATCTTCAAGCTCGGATTTTGATGAGTGAGAACGTTGATAGAGAAGCTTTCGACCATATTCTTGGAGAAAAATTCGCAAAAGATTCGTGGAATTTATTGAAAGAGGTGTATGCAATGGATAACACAAAAACAGAAGAAGAAGATGAAGAGGAGGTCGAAGAAGAGGAAGAAGAGGATGAAAGAAAAGAAGCTGAAAAGGAAGCAACCGAAGCTAAAAAGGCAGATACAGATGCTAATATGGATGATGTAGAACCTGCAAAGGCTAATGAAGATGCTAACATAGCCGATGTAGAAGCTGACAAGGAAGATGAAGAAGTAAAAGAAAAGGAGAAGGTGGAGAGAGAAAACATGTTAAAAAAGGAGGAAGAAGAGAAAGCTTCTAAAGAAGAAGAAGCAGAGGAAAAACCAAAAGCAAGAGAGGCAGAGAAGATGAAAGGAACAGAGAAGAAAGGAAAACAAGAAGAAGATGATAATGAAGATGAAGATGCAAAGGGGAAGAAAGACAAGAAAAAAAGGGAAGAAAAGAAGGACAAGAACGAAGAAGATGAAGGCAAAGAAGTTGAAGAAAACAAGATTGTTGATAAGGAAGAAAAGATTGGAAGTAGCGAAGATGCTAATGCTTAAGATAAAAGAAACGACAAATTAATGCAAGTTTATGTTGAAGTGAATGTCACTGACCGAAATACTCAAGTTGGAGAAAAAGAGGAAGACAAGAAAAATAACACTGAGGAGGAAATTCACGGAACATCTAAGAAAGTGGAGTGGGACATAAATGAAGTTTGCAAGGCTATTGATAAAGCATCCAATGAGCAAAATATGAAGAAAACAGAAGGAAAATGTGTATCTAAAGGCATGATTGCTGAAGAAGAAATCAAAGATGAAGACAAAGAAGATGATGTCAGCAAAGATGATGCAAATTATAAAAGGTGCAAAATCAAAGAAGATAAAGGTGAAAAAGACAAAGAAGATGATGTCAGCAAAGATGATGCAAATTATAAAAGGTGCAAAATCAAAGAAGATAAAGGTGAAAAAGTCGTCAATCAAGGAGAAAAAATTAAAAATATGAGAGGTGATTTAAAGAATGAGCAAACATTTGAAGAAACCGAAATAAAGAATAAAGAAAAGGTAAAAGAAGAAACAACAAAAATGAAAGGGCTTAGGTATGAATTTTACGAAGAAATTGAATGGAGAGATATTATATATGATTCATTCAAACTTTATGATGCGGGGCCAAGATGGAATTTGATGAGCTTACTTTTTGGAGTATTTTATGGCAATGAAGAAGAACGAGATGAACGGAGCTGTACAACAAAGATTCGAGAAATCATGTTGAAGATCTTCATGGTGGAAAAGAAGAAAAGGAAAAAGAAAGCTTGGATGATTTCTTTATTTATGCCAAAGCACATAAAATACAAAAACTAAAATTGTTTTTGTACGAGTTGAAAAAACCAAGTTTACAAGGGGATTGGAAGTGAGACAAAGTTTCAGGAGAAACACAGAAAGATTGGAAGTGAGAAGCAAGTTTAATTTAGGGGAGACATTGTTGGAATAAATTAAACTTGCATTAAATTGCATGTGTTTAATATTGCATTAAGTGTTGCATGTGTTAATTACATTTCCTGTTTTTGCCTATTTGGTTATGTTTGGAAATGTATTAATGCGATCTTATCTAGAATTTTCTTAAGCATGTATAAATAATGCATGCATCTTTTGTAATCTGTCAATTAAGCAATTGAAGAAAAAAAGCAATAAAATATTGTCTTCTCCAAAAACTTTTAATCTCTTCCTCCCAAATTATTTTTCATCAGGGCTGGCTCTGCTCCTCGGCATGGACCAAGTGTTTCCCCTATAACATGAGTCGTGTTTCATACTCATCATGTTTGAATCCTAAAGCAGCGTAGCCAAGTTGAAGAATAATGCATGATTTAAAACATGGGAGAAATTTTTGTTTCACTTTCCCAACAACTCTCTATAGTGAATAGCTTTCCCGACTAAGCATGCATCTAATTCTACTATTTTCAAAGCCGCACCTCTTTCTTTATCCTATTTGCATTATATAAGTTAAATTTATATGATTAGAAATTTATTTTTTATGTATACTCACTGTTCATAATAAATAGTGCATAATTTAAAATTTAAAATGCTAGCCTCACTTGTCTCCAGACCAAGCCAATTGTGGATATCATGGTGCCAAGAGCCGCATTTTCGGTTGGTCATCTGCAAGCTCAATATCATGAGATCGCTACAAGTATTGTGAGGTTTTGTTATACTAAATGATTTTCTTATGTGTTATCAAAGTTACGCTACAGCGCATTTATTAATTGAAATTATACTAGAAAAATCCTTTACTCTGTTTTGCCGAAGCAGGTGATTCAAATCTTTTTGTTTATTTTAATAATTATAGCAATAAATTTATTGTTTATTTCAGTAATTACGACAATAATACAAGCTAATTATGACCAACAAATATATTAAAGTGGAGTATAAGTAAACACAACAGTTATAACATCTAGGCATTTAGTATCATTAACAACTTATTAGTTAACCGTTTAATCCAGTGATCATTTCGCTTTAGTTAGTGATTACTGAAACTATTACTTTGACAAGAGATGTATGCACTTACAGATTGTGGAATGAAAAACAACAGATTTTGATTTAATCTACTACTTTTTCGTTCTTGGATCCTCTGTCCATCTTAAACTTTGAATATATGAGCTGCATAACAATAAAAATCTCTTGCATGCCTTTATGATTCAATCAAAAGATGATGTATTGCAAAAACAATATAGTTACACAAAGTATGGACGATATAGAGCCACAACAGTCTCACCAACTTATTTTCAAAGCGGCACATTTGCATATAATTGCCAAAAATCAAGAAGAACATGAAAAATGACACCTCCGCATTTAATAGTTGTTGTCAAATTAGTGAATAGTATGCCAAGTAAGATATGGATGTTATGAAAACTGCGCCTTTGCGGAAGCGACCAGGATCTTCTTCACCCAACTACTTAAAGATGATTTCTATGGAAACAAACATAGATATGAAATCACATGTGCAAACACAAGATATTCCACCCAACCACCCTCTTTATTGATTCACAAAAACAAATTTTGTTTACACTCAATGGATCAAAACCAACAATAAACAAAATTACAAGAATCAATAACCTTATTGAGAAAGGGAAATAATATCTAGATGACTAACACTCTTTGTTGGAGAAGGAGAACAATGAAGAACGACGGCTAAGCCTTGGATTAACTGGAGGCACCAATCATCTCTAGGGCACCAAGCCCTAGAGGCACGCAGCCGCCACTTTATTCGGTCATTCATCAATCCAACCCAGTGTGCTGCTTTTATAGGAGAATAGAAGGCCTAGGAAAAATATCTAATTTTCCTCTTAGAGATATATTTGGAAATTATCCCCTCAATACTTGCAGATAAGTCACAGAAAGACCAGGTCAAAATACAGCAATAAATCCGCTCAAACGCCAAACTGCTCCTTCTAACCTTCTTTCTGTTACTGCACCATCTCCTCTACCGCCAAGCACATCGATGCCTCATCTCTATCAACATATGTGAATTTAAGTCACAAATCACAACAATGGATTGATGACACAATGCAAAATTTATAAAATCATAATCAACAAATTGATAAAATCATAAAATCAGATCACCATCACGATTTAAAGTGCAAAATTTAAAAATTATCGTTTATTGATAATCAATACTTGCAGCCAAATCAACTCAATCAGTGCAAAACAACTAAAAGAACCAACAACGGATCATAATTATGAAAGCCTCATAAGTAAATCAAGAAGAACTTATAGTTAATTTCTTCAAATAAATTTCCTGTTTGTATTACTCGTTGGGTTTATAGATTATTTAGGTAGCGTTTGAATTCTGAAAGGACCAAGTTGCGTTGACGTCGGCGTCAAACGCATCTAATGTAGGTCCCACCATAATGCCTCGTTGAGATGAAAGGTTGAAAAGTTAGCTTTCGATATTTTTTGCCCCCCCTCCCCCCCCCCTCATTTACATTCCCTCTCTCTATATATCTCCAACCCATTTCAACACTACATCACCATCCTCATTTTCCTCCAGTGCTTCATTTCTGTATTATTCTAGATCAAATATAATGGCAGGTAGTGATGATTCAGATTTGGAAGATTGCAAGATATGCTCGATATTCAAGAAATTATCACTAATCAAACACGGGAAAGGAGTAGAATACATGATTCTGTTAGTTCCGGTCTTGCTTGGGTCCATGAAATACTATCAGGACACGGCGACACGCAGACCGTTGTCAATGCAATTTTCAAATGAAGCAGTTATGTTTTAGATACTTGTGTGAACGGTTAGTAAATTACGGATAAGAAGCTGCAATGCGCATAACGGTCAAAGAAATGGTGGTTGTATTCTTATATACTATTGCATTGGCCCTTCCTACAAGGCAAGTTGCTGAGCGGTTTCAACGATCAAATAGTACGATTTGTGTCATTTTTCATAAAGTTTTAGATTCAGTTCTCTTATTGGCAATCGATATTATTAGACCAGTCGATACTCAGTTTAACTGAATTCCAGAACAGATTCGTTCTTCACACCGATATTATCCTTTCTTTAAAAACTGTATTGGGGTTATTGATGTGACGCATTTGATGTCTCATGTGGTCAAGAAGACATACAATGTTTTGTAGGGCGAAAAGGATCTGCTACACAAAATATTATGGTTGTTTGTGCGTTTGATTTAACTTTTACATTTGTAAGAGCAGTATGGGAATGAATTGCACACGACGGTAAATTAATTCGGGAAGCTATAGATAATTCGGATTTTAATTTTCCTCATCCTCCAACTGGACAGTATTATTTAGTGGATTCAGTGTAATGACCCGCATTCTACGCATCGGAGGATCGTAGAATATTTATTTCTTTCCCATATGAAGTCGTATGGTCATGTAACTTTGGGAAACATCCATTAGAGTCATTTCCCATGTTCATGATTTTTGTCGATTTTTAAATGACCATTTTGCCCCTAGCTGATCTTGTTTCGGCTATAACTTTTGATTGGAAAGGAATTTTGACCTGAATCCACTTCCATTAGACTCGTTTGATGGTTTACCTTTCCGTAGAGTGGTCACATGTGAAAAACAGACTTACCGTTTGGGAGATATGGCTGAAATAAGGTTTGGAAGGTGAAAAACTACTTAACCGGGCCAAATAGGGTGATTAGTGAATAGGCCCATAACCCATTTCGGGATTAGGGTTATGGGGAGGCTGAACTGAGTTAGAGAATCATTCCATTTCAGTTTTCTAGCCTCCACTTATCACCAAGGAACCCTAAAAATGGCCTCCAACCTCTAAATCACCTCCAAATCATCTTTTAATCAAGGATTTAGCTTAGCAACATCTAATCAAGGAAGATCTACACCAAATCAACATTGGAGCTACTGTTTAGCATTGGGATTTGCACCAAATTAGAGATTTATTTCAGATCTCAGTTTATTTGTGGCTAAGGTGAGTGATTTGCATAGTTTTGCACTAATTATGGCTAATTAAGGGTAATTTGTGTTAATTAGCGAATTTAAACATGATAAAATTCTAGAAAAATGTTCATAAATTCTTAAATGATGTTTTAGACCTCTGATATGAATTTGGGTTAATTTGGTTAAGTTTTGCTAATCCTATCACTAGTTTCACCTAAACATGCTTAAGGGGAAATATGGGGTTTTGGGTATGTTTGATCCATTTTAACCTATCATATTGATGTTTTGATGTTTGTGGTTGATTATGCATGTTGCTATGACTGTATGAGATGTTATGTGATTGATTTCAATAGTTAGAATGGACGAAAACGTCGTCGAATGGCGTAAACACTTGCTGGAAAAGCTTCAGGAAACAGTGCAGGTTTCAGATCGGATCGGATAAGGGGGCTCGGATCGGACATGTTGAACTGGGCAAGGGATTCGATCGGATCGGAACCTGACACTTGAGAAAATTGGCAAAAAGGAAGGCCACACTAACTGAACTGGGATCGGATCGGATAAAGGAGGAGGGATCGGATCGGAGCACGTGAAGAACGAGGGAGCGGATCGGAGCGGAAGCACGAACTGGATGGGAGATGGCACCCGACCTGACCCGAACCGATGCGATGGAGGGGACCCGAGACGAACCGTGTCAGAGGAGGACCATGAGCTAACGCAACGCAGACACCCGACCCGAACCGATGGTTTGAAGAGCACCCGACCCGACCCAGTATTGACCAATAACCCGAGATGCAAAGATGGTCCAATATGGGATGTTAGAGCTAAGGATCCAGTCGGGAACCGATGAGTTCACTTCATGGTTGGGCTTTGCTGCAGGACGTGTGCTAAGGAGTTGTCGATGTTCATGACTTCGATTCATCACTAAAAATGGATGATGGGCTACGTATCAGTGCAGTAGAGTCATTGCGACTCGAAGGGCAAGGTGATGGTAGCAAGACTACGTTATCAGTGCAGTAGAGTCATTATGACTCGAGGGGCAAGGTGATGCGTAGTAAGACTACGAGCCAGCGTAGATGGGGTGAATAACTCCATGGGGCAAGTGGACATAGTAAAGGATTGGTAAGACTATGAGCCAGCGCAGATGGGGTGAATAACTCCATGGGGCAAGTGGACATAGTAAGTATTAGTAAGGCTATGAGCCAGCGCAGATGGGGTGAATAACTCCATGGGGCAAGTGGACATAGCGAAGGATTAGTTGCTACGTTATCAGTGCAGTGAAGCCATTTATGACTTCATGGGGCAAAGTGATCGTAGCAAGGATGGGTGATCGAAGTGGTGAATATCGCATGCTTTACGCACTGAGTGAGAGATGTGAGGATGGTTGCTATGTTTGATTGTTTGCCATCACTATGACATTCATACCCCCACCTCCGTATCTTTACACCTTTTGATATGGCAACTTAGAGTGTTGTACAGTATGTAGTGCTAACTCTTTGGTTGCAGGTTCAGGTATGTTTTAGTCTACCTGTTATTGTTCACTTTAGATGCTTATCGCTCATACCAGGCTTTATGTCTGACCCAGAGTTCTATGTCTCCTCTTATTACTCTGGGTGCTCACACGAGCAGACTAGAGACATGTTAGCTGGTGATGCGCGAGTAGCTGATTCGGAGGCGGGCAGGAGGCTTCCACGTATGATATATAGATATTCTCCCTGTGTCGTTGGTGGTCGCTACTTGGGCATTAATAGTGCACCTCCTTTATCTTTCTTTTGCTTTGAGACAGTTTGAAAGTTGTAATAATGTTTAACTTTTGGATCATAAGCTGTACTTACATTTTCCGCTGCCATGTTAGTTGTTTCAGCTTATGCACTGTCTCACCTGTTTTATGTCAAGTATGTTATTAATATATTTTATTCTATGCGCTGTGAGACATTCTACAGGTTCTGTGTAGTTCATTTCCTTCTTCCCATTCCTCCTGACGACCCGTTCCGTGCTAACTGGACATGTGTACAGCGCACTTTTGGAGTAAATGTCGGTTGGTGCGGGGCGGGCCGTCACACTTGGTATCAGAGCTCTAGGTTGCGTAGTTAACCTAGGGAAATACACTAGGGAGAGATAGTACGTATATGAGAGAGCGTATTTGTGATTACTTTGGTTTTCAAAAGCTATATATGTATATACTATTAGTAGTATAAGAATGAAGTCGCACTGCACTAGCACCACTATGGGGTCGTTAATCGTTTCCCTTTTTCAGATTGACGATGAGCCGAGACACGAGGGGTGCTGGTAGAGGGACCAACCATGGGAATGCCGCTGACATGAGGGCGATGTTTACTAACCTCATGAGAGACATGCTTAGAGAAGTGCAAGGGGCAGTTCCTAATCTCGGGGTTGGTATTGGTCCAGTAGTGCAGGCGCCTAGGGTCGATTTCGCCAAGTTGTGCAAGGATTACACTAACCTTGGTGGAAAGCCGTTCCACGGGACGGAGTCGGCCACAGATGTTCAAGACTGGATGGATAGCTGTGATCGTATCTTTGATGACTTGGGTCTTGAGGATGCGATGAAGAGAAGGCTAGCATCTCGTCAGCTGCAAGGGCGAGCGATGAATTGGTGGAATGCCATTAGAACAACTACTCCAGAAGATCAGGTTACTTGGGATCAGTTCAAGGCTCGCTTTAGCGAGAAGTTTATTCCAGCTGCCCAGAAGTCAGTGCTGTTTAAGAGGTTCTCGGAACTCAAGCAGAGTGGAAGGGCAGTTTCTGACTATATTGCAGAGTTCGACACCTTGTCAAAGTACGGACTGTCTCTTATCGATACTCCTGAGAAGAAGAATGAGAAGTTCATTACTGGTTTGGATGGATACTTGGGGGAAAGGCTTATCAATCACATCGATGAGACTTTTGAATCGATTGTGGGGAAGGCTTTGAGATCAGAGAGTCTTTACCCTAAGACGAAGACTGAGGCTGCATCTGCAGAAGGGCCAAAGCCGCAAGCAGGCGGTAGAGGCAAAAATAACTCTCAGAATAAGAGGAAGCAGGACCAATCTAAGGGTGGCCAGAAAAAGAACAAGAAAGATGTTGAGTGCTTCAGCTGTGGTAAGAAGGGCCATTATGCTAAAGATTGTCGAGCCAAGCCAGCGGATAAGAAATGCTTCAACTGTGGTCAAGTGGAACATTTCAAGGATAAGTGTCCGCAACCTCTTAAGGAGAAGCATATTGTGAAAGCATATGCTATTGATGTTGTTCCTTCTTCGTCGAATGCCCCAACTGCGGCAGAGAAAGGAAAGAATGTTGTTATTCAAGGTATGCTTTCTATTTATGATGTACCAGTTCGAGTTTTGTTTGATACTGGGGCTTCCCGTTCCTTCATATCTAGTGACCTGGTAGATAGGTTGGGACTGGAACCCGAGATAGTCGATAGACCATTGGTTGTGACGAACCCGATTGGTGATTCGACTAGCCTTAGTATGATTTGCAGGAATTTGGTCTTATCGAGTCATGGATGTACGTTTGTTTGTGATTGCTTTGTTTTGGGCTTTACTGGGTATGGCATTATATTGGGGGTCGATTGGCTCCAAAGATACGGGGTGGTGGTAGACTGTGAGGGCTTTTTGGTGACAGTGAGGGCGGATGATGGGCGGAGGGTAGTGTTTGGTAGTCTACCTAATGATGGGGTTATGGCTAGTTTTGTAATCCCTCGACATCCCGTAGGATGAGTTGTCAGATGTGCCCGTGGTTGGCCAGTATCCGGACATCTTCGAGGAGGTGATCGGGCTTCCACCACACAGAGAAATTGAGTTCCGTATTGATTTAGTGAAAGATGCCAGACCTATAGTGATGCCACTTCATCGTATGGCACCAAGGGAGGAGCGAGAGCTCGGGGTGCAAGTCAGCAATCTTTTGAAGAAGGGATTTATTAGAAGAAGTGTCTCCGAGTAGGGAGCACCAGTTGTGTTTGCCACTAAGGCAGATGGTTCCCTTCGTTTGTGTGTGGACTATCGCGAGTTGAATAAGGTAACGAGGAAGAATAAGTATCCTCTACCGCGGATAGATGATTTGTTTGATCAACTGGAAGGAGCAAGAGTGTTCTCCCAGTTGGACCTCGTGACAGGATTTCATCAGCTTCGAGTAGCAGATGAGAGTGTTCCGAAAACCGCATTTAGGATGCCGTCTGGATTTTATGAGTGGTTGGTCATGCCATTTGGGTTGACCAATGCACCAGCTTACTTTATGGATCTTATGAATCGAGTATTCAGAGATTAGTTGAATAAATTTGTTCTTGTGTTCATGGACGATATCCTTGTTTATTCAAGGACAAAGGAGGAACACAAGGGACACTTGAGGATAGTGATGGAGGTGTTGAGGAAACACCAATTGAAAGCGAAATTCTCTAAGTGTCATTTTTGGAGAAGGGAAGTGAGATTCTTGGGTCATGTTGTTTCAGAGAGTGGTATTGCCGTGGACCCTGCGAAGGTGGCTACGGTACAGGATTGGCCTACGCCCAAGAATGCAACAGATGTAAGAAGTTTCTTGGGATTAGCTGGATATTATCGTAAGTTTATCCAGGACTTCTCCAAGATAGCAGCACCGTTGACTAAGAAGAATCAGTCCTTCATCTGGGACGGAGTGTGTGAGAATGCATTCAAGAGTATAAAGGAGAAGTTGACGCGTGCACCGGTGTTAGTCATTCCTAAGGGGAATGAAGAGATGACGGTATACACGGATGCTTGTGGTACCGGACTGGGCGCTGTATTGATGCAAGGAGGTAGGATTGTAGCTTATGCTAGTCGACAGCTAAAGCCGCATGAGAAGAAGTATCCTACCCATGATTTCAAATTAGCAGCGATCATGTTTGCGCTGAAGATGTGGAGACACTATCTCTTGGGAGAAAGATTTGAGTTGTTGACCGATCATAAATCGTTGAAGTATCTCTTCTCCTAGAAAGATCTGAATCTCCGTCAGCAGAGATGGTTAGAGTTCTTGGCTTCGTATGATTTTGATATCGCATACACACCTAGGAAAGGTAATGCGGTAGCCGATGCCTTGAGTAGGAGACATGCCAGTTTAGGGGCAATGTTTCTTGAATGGAAGCAACTGAAGTATATCGCGGGGTTTGATTTCAGACCAAAGTGCGAATTGGATCCAGTTATGCTAGCTAGTTTGGCGATCAGACCCACTTTGATAGAGAGGATTGGTTCCAGCCAGAGGGACGATCCTAATCTATTGGAAATCATCTCCAAGTTAGAGATGAACATCGGCGGTGAAGAGATGAATGTGTATGGGCTTGATCGAGATGGATGGCTTCGGAAGAATGGAAGACTAGTTGTACCCAACGTGAATGGTTTGAGGGATGAAGTGCTTAGAGAATGTCATCACTCAAAACTGACTATACATCCCGGTGGTAATAAGATGTATCGAGACATGAAGCAGACTTACTACTGGGAAGGGATGAAAAGAGACGTTGGGAAGTTTATATCCAAATGCATGAATTGCCAGCTAGTTAAAGCCGAGCAAAAGAAGCCTAGTGGGTTGTTACAACCATTAGAAATTCCCCGAATGGAAATGGGAGCAAGTCTCGATGGATTTCATCGATGGCTTACCGAGGACTAGGTCGGGATACGATAGCATTTGGGTAATTGTGGATCGATTGACTAAGAGTGCAAGGTTTATACCAGTCAAATCGACCAGAACGGCAGCCAAGTTGGCAGAATTGTATATGAAGTGGGTAGTGAGATTCCATGGAGTACCTAAAAGCATTGTAAGTGACCGAGACCCGTTGTTCACTAGTGGGTTTTGGAAGAGCTTACAAGAGGCTCTAGGGTCAGGATTACATCTCAGTACCGCATATCATCCTCAGACTGACGGTCAGACGGAGAGGGTGAATCGTATATTGGAAGATCTCTTGAGAGCTTGTGTACTGGATTTTGGTGGATCATGGGATGACCATTTGCATCTAGTAGAGTTTGCATATAATAATAGCTACCAATCCAGTATCGGTATGACTCCATATGAGGCTTTGTACAGAAGACCGTGCAACTTACCATCATGTTGGATAGAGACTGGCGAGAAGTTTGTGCTTGGACCAGATGTGGTGAGAGAAACTTCAGATAAGATTAAGATCATTCAACAACAAATGAAAGCTGCCCAAGATAGGCAGAAGAGTTATGCTGATAAGAGGAGAAGAGACTTGAAATTCTCCGTTGGTGACTTGGTGTTTGTCAAGATTTCTCCGTTGAAGAGCGTGATACGATTTGGCAGGAGAGGCAAGTTAGCACCAAGATTTGTTGGCCCATTCCCTGTTCTTGAACTAGTCGGGAATTTGGCATATAGAGTTGGCTTACCAGAGAAGATGGCGGGAGTTCACAATGTGTTTCATGTTTCCCAACTAAGGAAGTTCGTTCACGACTCAGATATGCCTATTTACCTGATCAGTTAGAGGACTTCGAAGTAGAACCCGAGGCGGTTGGGAACCGCAAGCCGATTCGTATTGTGGGGCACGATACGAAGCAACTTCGAAGGAAGGCGGTGAAGCTAGTCAAGGTTCAGTGGGGCGAGGACGAGAGTGACTGTACTTGGGAGACAGAGGAGAGCATTAGGAAGGCATATCCAGAACTCTTTGCCTGGTAAGACTTACTTTGTAATTTAGTTATTCCGCATGCTAGGATAGACTTACCTTACTTGTTTTGCATGTTTGATTGTTGTTTTATGGTTGATAGGCATGCGGGACCCTTTGTGTGTGTTTTGGTTAGGGAAGTTCGGGGGCGAAATTTCTTAAAGGGGGGGGGGGGGGAGAGTGTAATGACCCGCATTCTACGCATCGGAGGATCGTAGAATTTTTATTTCTTTCCCATATGAAGTCGTATGGTCATGTAACTTTGGGAAACATCCATTAGAGTCATTTCCCATCTTCATGGTTTTTGTCGATTTTTAAATGACCATTTTGCCCCTAGCTGATCTTGTTTCGTCCATAACTTTTGATTGGAAAGGAATTTTGACCTGAAACCACTTCCATTAGATTCGTTTGATGGTTTACCTTTCCGTAGAGTGGTCACATGTGGAAAACGGACTTACCGTTTGGGAGATATGGCTGAAATAATGTTTGGAAGGTGAAAAACTACTGAACCGGGCCAAATAGGGTGATTAGTGAATAGGCCCATAACCCATTTCGGGATTAGGTTTATGGGGAGGCTGAAATGAGTTAGAGAATCATTCCATTTCAGTTTTCTAGCCTCCACTTATCACCAAGGAACCCTAAAAATGGCCTCCAACCTCTAAATCACCTCCAAATCATCTTTTTTGAGGAAAACGGGTGTGTAGCAAGCACTACACAGCCGTTTACGCGTAGATGCAAAAGAGCTAGTAATAATATCTGGTTGACAAGCCCAACCAGTAGCAGACTAAGAACAGACCAAGATGGTCATATATAAAACAGTCTAAAGAGTACTAATAAGATGTACATATTGCAACCACAAAACAGCTGAGTGATAAATACACTACCAAAATAGAACTACATACTTATACTTGATCACAGAGGAAATAACGAGCTGCTTTCTTGAGATCCAGGCGAGCGAGGCTGGGGGAGGGAGAGTCTGAAGCGAGCGTGCCTGACCGAGCCTGTCAATAATTCGAAGAGATGCAGAATATGAAAACAAGTTCCCCGAAATAACTTTTTGGGTCTTCCGAATATGTATGCATTTCGTTCTAACCAGATACACCAGGAGAAGACCGCTACCAGAGAGTCAGACGAGGGGTCAGGGGGATTGTGCTGCCAATAATCGAAGAAAAAACAAAAAGAAGGGACGAAACCGAGAATGAATGAGCTAACAGCAGCCCAAACCGCAAAAGAAAAGTCACAATCAAAGAAAAGATGGGTGAGGGATTCATTACTCAGGTTGCAAAGAACGCAAATAGGGTTGACATCGATCCCAAAGCGGCGGAGTCTGTCTTTTGAGTTGATGCGATTGTGGGTTAAGAGCCATTGAAAGAAAATGATGCGTGGGGGGAGATGATAGTTCCAGACTCTGGAGAAAGAATAGCATCGACCAGGATGGATCAAAAAATCATAACAAGATCCAAATCATCTTTTAATTAAGGATTTAGCTTAGCAACATCTAATCAAGGAAGATCTACACCAAATCAACATTGGAGCTGTTGTTTAGCATTGGGATTTGCATCAAATCAGAGATTTATTTCAGATCTTAGTTTATTTGTGGCTAAGGTGAGTGATTTGCATAGTTTTGCACTAATTATGGCTAATTAAGGGTAATTAGTGTTAATTAGCGAATTTAAACATGATAAAATTCTGGAAAAATATTCATAAATTCTTAAATGATGTTTTAGACCTCTGATATGAATTTGGGTTAATTTGGTTAAGTTTTGCTAATCCTATCATTAGTTTCACCTAAACATGCTTAAGGGGAAATATGTGGTTTTGGGTATGTTTGATCCATTTTAACCTATCATATTGATGTTTTGGAAGTTTGTGGTTGATTATGCATGTTGCTATGACTGTATGAGATGTTTTGTGATTGATTTCAATAGTTAGAATGGTCGAAAACGTCGTCGAATGGCGTAAACACTTGCTGGAAAAGCTTCAGGAAACAGTGCAGGTTTCGGATCGGATTGGATAAGGGGGCTCGGATCGGACATGTTGAACTGGGCAAGGGATTCGATCGGATCTGTAACACCCCACACCCGCTACGGTCACTCACTAAGGGAATGCCATAGCATCGGTGGAGTATCGTAAGTGAATATAGAACAGAAAAGTTACAACAAGACAGATATAAGAAATACTTGAGAATTTAAAACATCATTTTATTGCAGCAGAAGATAAACATGTTTGGTTACATCACAAAACCATAAACAAGAGTCAAGTACATAATGTCCATCTTGATAAAACAAAAGTACATAATCCCAATACATAAACTAATAGCCATAAAAGAAAAGATAAGCTGAGCTTTACATCAATGGTCCAAGCTCCAAAAGACTGATAAAGCAATCTGATCAAAGTCCACTAGCACTAGGCCCACTCTGAGAACCTGAGGGTTGGGAAAAAGATAAAAACAACGGGGTCAGACATAAGTCTGAGTGAGCCCTATAACTTTAACGATACAATCATTAAAGTAATTAGGGTATGATATAAACCTGGTACGGTACAACTGGGGTTAAATGACTACACTAAGCAGCCAACTAGACTTAGGATGAACTAAGATAACGGTAAAGACGCACCTATCCACCCAAGGATAAATACTACACTGCACCACACCAGATCTACCCACCCAAGGGTAATTTCTACACTGCACCACACCAGATCTACCCACCCAAGGGTAATTCCTAACTTAAAGATTGATCCCACTAAGTGTACCTAGTAATCTTAATAGTAGTCTCGTGTACCCCTAGCTGACTACATAGGTGCCGTCTGCCCCTATCTCCACTAGGTGTACCCACTACTCCCCAAGCGATCGACTCCCTAACGTAGATACCCGTGTTGGCCCCACAGTGGGGTGTATCACTCCCCAAAGTGGCAACCCGATACAACCAACGGTGCACGGCTTATACCTACACGATGCAACAAAGTCTTACCTACTAGCCCGGGTCCACACACGCATATGAAACCCGTTGGACTTGCGTTGCCACCGCTAACCCCGTTTTGGCCTCTTATAGTCAAGCCCAGTACGCGTGTCCCGTCCTCGACATGGGTCGAGCCCAATAAGATACATATGGGTTACTGGTTGAAATGGGCCCCCCACAAGCTACCCACCTAAGCTTGTCCCTTTTAGTGTATCCCACTTAACCCTTTTTAATAATCATGTCCACTTACATGTTTAAAGTTTGGTTAAGTCATCTAATCATATTTCAATTGCCACTCAAGGCACCCACTAAATTTCCACATGCCACCCAAGGCACTTACTTGATTTCCACATGCCACCCAAGGCACTTACTTAACCCTTTAATCATGTTTAATTACATGTTCCCTTTGGTTAAGTATTCTAATCGTATTTTCTATTGCCACCCAAGGCAACCACTAGATTTTTTCACATGCCACCCAAGGCACTTACTTAACCCTTTAATCATGTTTAATTACATGTTCCACTTTGGTTAAGTATTCTAATCGTATTTTCTATTGCCACCCAAGGCAACCACTAGATTTTTCCACATGCCACCCAAGGCACTTACTTAACCCTTTAATCATGTTTAATTACATGTTCCACTTTGGTTAAGTATTCTAATCGTATTTTCTATTGCCACCCAAGGCAACCACTAGATTTTTCCACATGCCACCCAAGGCACCCACTTAACCCCTCATGTCCCTCTACATGCTAATATGGTTAAGTGTTTCTTAATTGATTAAGACCGTAACCTTTGTAAAGACCTCTCATATAAGACTATCTTTTATGGCAGCTGGATTTGCCGGTCGGTTCCGGGTAGCCTTACGCCATAACAGAGTCTAACCTCGTGTCTTTACACTTGTCATGTATTTAGTTTATGCCTAAGACCTCTCACATTGGGCCAAACATTTGTAGCCGCTGGATTTGCCGGTCGGGTCCGGGCAGTCTTATGCTACAAAAGGGTCCAACCTCGTGTCTTAGTCGATTAATTACACCTAATTAATCGCCCCCATAATTTGTATTAATTATCCCTAATTAATTACAAATTTAACGATGTACATAATTGACTCAATTATGTCCATCCACTTTATGGTATGCATAATCATACCAACTTCACACCATTTCATTAACATGAATATTAACCCCATCGTTCCCCACGTAATTCGCTAACATGACATACTTAAAAGGGAAGATTCATCACACATACAATGGGTTCAACTTGCATAACATTAGCATCAACATGGGTTTTAAAGGTGTCAACATGCATATAGCATCAAACCCAACTAGCATAAATAATCAACCCAAACTTGCATGAATCACATATGTCATAAAGAGGGTAACTTGCATAAGCTACTTATGTCATACAAAGGGGTAAACTTGCATATGTATGTATGACATACAAAGGGGTTAACTTGCATATGTATGCATATCATACAAAGGTGTAAACTTGCACATGTTACTTGCATAAAATCAAACACCAAACTTGCATAACATGTCATATATGAACATGCATATAATCAAACACCAAACTTGCATAACATATCATATATGAACTTGCATATAATCATACACCAAACTTGCATAATCATGGTGTCATAATGGATCAATGTTTATCATAGCGATTTGCATAACTAGCATCATGAACACATAGCCTAAAACTTGCATAACTTGCATAACTTCATGATCATGTAGCATATAACTTGCATAACATCATGAACATATAGCATATGACTTGCATAACTTGCATAACATCATGATCATGTAGCATATAACTTGCATCACATCATGAACATATAGCATATGACTTGCATAACTTGCATAACATCATGATCATGTAGCATATAACTTGCATAACATCATGAACACATAGCATATGATAACATAACTTGCATTGATCCACATTCATAGCCATAACCTCATTATATCCTATCATAATCATTTCAACAATTGGTCATTAAGGCTATAGTACTCACAACTTGTTGATTAGCACTCCTATGAAGAAGATTAAGTTGCTAGAGTTGATTAGAAGTTGATTTGAGAAGCTATCTTCCTTTTTAATTTGTTGGTGGCTCCTTCTAGTTGCATTTTGACGGCATAACGACGTTGTCTCCAATTTTAGTATGAATTAGGGTAGTCTTAGGGTGTATTTATAGATTAGTTAAGTGTTTTAGGCCATTAGATTAACCCTAAATCAGATTAGAGCTGTCAGATCTCGACACTAGCCACCAAGCACAGCCCAAAAGCCAAAATGGTGCGCCCAGGTCACACAGACCGACAGGGGGTCGACCCCTGGGTCGACCCCTAGGGGGGGGGTCGACACCCATGTCGACCCTAGGGTCGACACCTTCTGGCTAGCGGGAATTTTCCCGCCTCTTCTGAAATGTGAAGTTTGAATATTTTAAAACTGTTTTGAATTTTCTGAAAACTTCTTCGGGCCTTAACTGGGTCATACGGACTCCAATTTTCGAAAACTCGGACTCTATTTCGCGTATTTTTCCGAGACGAACGTAATAGCATAGCCCGTTTCCCCTGATTCAGATTTTAAAATTTAATTCTGCCCTGATTTATATTATAACAAGTTATTCAACATACGGGGTGTTACATTCTCCCCTACTTAAAGGATTTCGTCCCCGAAATCTCTAAGTCAGGAAAAACGTATCCTACCAACCAAACAACCATCTACTCAAACCATCAACCACTGGCATCCATTGTCCTTAAAGTTTCTAATGCTGTATGAACATATGCAAAGAGTGTGTGTATATGTTCCCTGTCTAATGCAAAATCAGGCGGTCTTCTGATTCAGTTGACCTCCTTAATGCAAACCATAATAGTGCCATGCATCCAATATGTATGCGAAAGAACCCTATCGACACATACTATCTCTACATGTGTGCACAATCATACACCAAAATGCA
Organism: Allium sativum; assembly: GCA_030737875.1. Classification (NCBI taxonomy): domain Eukaryota; kingdom Viridiplantae; phylum Streptophyta; class Magnoliopsida; order Asparagales; family Amaryllidaceae; genus Allium; species Allium sativum. Next base: position 685,339,952 of record CM060918.1, on the reverse strand, counting down.
TCATTCATATGATAACACAACCATTAAACATCCATTAATATAGCTACCTACACACAGTTATATGCAATATGCAATATGAAGTGACTGAGCCGATCTAGTGTCTAAAGTGTGTGTATATGCATCCACGAGCAACCACTAGCAACCACTTGCATCCACACGCATCCATCAATCATAACATGTCTCAAACACATGTTTCAACCATAGGTTTACCCTATCTAAAGGTCAAAGGTACTAATGAGAGGACATACTAAAGATAAGATAAGTACTAGACAAACGATAAAGGAGAAGTTAAAAGACATACCCTCAAAAAGGAATGGGTACAATGAACGCATCTTCGCTTCTGTCTCCCAAGTAGCATTGCTCTCATCCTCTCCCCATTGCACTTTGACTAGTTGAACCTCTCTGTTTCTCAACTTCCTAATCTCTGACGCAAGGATGCGGGTAGGAGCTCGTCGAATAGTCGCATCACGCTCTACCTCCACTTCTCTAAGCAAGCTCGGCTCTACCACCTCTGCGGTCTCATGTAGGCACTTCCTCAAATGTGACACATGGAATACGTCATGTACCCCACTAAGTCTCTCGGGTAAATCCACTCTATATGCCATCCGTCCAATCCTTTCCTTAATAGGAAACGGTCCTACAAACCTTGGTGCTAACTTCCCAACGGATCTAAAGCGAACTACATCCCGTAATGGAGATACTTTGACAAAGACCATGTCCCCAACATCAAACTCCAGATCCGTCCTCCTCTTATCCGCGTAAGATTTCTGCCTATCTTGCGCTGCTTTCATCCTCCTTCGAATCAAATCAATCTTCTCCGAAGTCTCTCCAACCATATCAGGCCCAAGCAAGATCTTATCCGTAGATTCCCACCAACATGTAGGTGATCGACAAGGCCTTCCATAAAGAGCTTCGAAAGGAGCCATACCAATACTAGCCTGAAAGCTGTTATTATACGCGAACTCCACCAATGGAAGATGCTTTTCCCATGTACCTCCAAAATCTAAGATACAAAGCCTCAAAAGGTCTTCTAGAACACGATTCACCCTCTCGGTCTGGCCGTCCGTCTGAGGATGATATGCGGTGCTCAAACACAACTGAGTCCCTACTGCCTCTTGCACACTCTTCCAAAACTCGCTAGTGAAGATAGGATCTCGATCACTCGCTATACTAGAAGGTACCCCATGCAATCGAACTATCTCTCGAAGGTAAACTGAAGCTAGCCATGGAGCAGTCCTCTTGCTCTTCACGGGTATGAAATGGGCGCTCTTAGTAAGTCTGTCTACCACGACCCAAATTCCCGTATTACCCTTCCTTGATCTCGGTAACCCATCAATAAAATTCATCGAGACGCTATCCCACTTCCATTGCGGAACTTCCAATGGGTGAAGCAACCCGCCAGGTTTCTTTTGCTCCACTTTCACTTGTTGGCACACCAAGCATCTAGCGACATACTCGGCCAAAAGAAAACTCGCTTCATGTCTTGGTACATCTTGTCCTCACCGGGATGAATAGTCATCATCGAACGATGCGCATCAGCAAGTATAGCCTTCCTCAAACCCTCGTCCTGCGGTACACAAAGTCTACCGTCTCTACGCAACCACCCCCTATCGTCTAGGGTGTACCTACTCAAATGGCTGGACGACTCCCCTTATGAGCTTCTCTACTAACTCAACCAACTGTGGGTCATCCCGCTGTGCCTCGCCAATCCATCCCAAAAGAGTAGGTCTGACCTCTAAGGATGCTAGCAAACCGGGTATAAAGTCAACGGAAGGTCTGAAGTCAAACATCGAGATAAATTCCAAGCTTCGTCGTTCCACGAACAATGGACTCAAGGATAACCTTTTTCTGCTCAAGGCGTATGCCACCACGTTACCCTTGCCAGGGGTATACGCTATCTCGAAATCATAGGATGCTAAGAACTCCATCCACCTTTGCTGTCTCAAGACTATGCGCTCGAAGAGTCTCCAACACTTCCCTAAGGTGTAGGGCATGCTTTTCTCCACTTCTAGAGAAAACCAGGATATTCTCCCATGCAAGATCGTCACAACTATCCATCTCTCACGCAGACCATCCTAGTCGAACTCGACATCCCCCAAGTGCAAGCCCCAAGGGCCTAAACCAATATCAGACAAACACCCAAGGGATACCTCCTTCGAATTCAGACAACCTACGTGAGATGATACTAGTAAAAACGGCTAAGCACTTATCCAACTCTGGATGTCCTTGCCAGTCTCGCTCCAAAACCACCGTTGATCAAATAACTGGCTTTGCTTAACCTATTAAGCACATACGAAAACTTATTTCGCTCTTAGAAAAGACCAAGATGTCATCCACAAAGACCACTACGAAGTTATTTAGGTACTCCCTGAACACCCTACTCATCAAATCAACAAAGTCTGCGGGGGCGTTTGTCAAACCAAATGGCATCACAAGCCACTCATAGAAACCATCCGAAGTCCTAAAGGCAGTCTTCTCTATACTTTCCTCAGCCACTCCCAACTGATGAAATCCCGTGGCCAAGTCCAACTGCGAAAACACTGAGGCGCCAACCAACTGATCAAAGAGATCATCAATCCTCGGCAATGGGTGTCTATTCTTCTTTGTGAGCATGTTGAGTTCCCTATAGTTTACACAAAGTCTGAGGGACCCATCCGCCTTCGTGGCAAAAACTACTGGAGCACCCCACTCCGATATACTTCGTCTTATGAACCCCTTCTCAAGCAACTCCCCTACTTGCTTATGGAGTTCCCTCCTCTCACGAGGAGCCATGTGGCGCACTGGCAAAGATACTGGTTTAGCATTGTCCACCAGATATATTCGGAAGTCTATCTCCCGCTTCGGAGGTAAGCCCTTCACCTCCTCAAACACATCCGAGTATTCCCGGACCACTCTAACAGATCGCAAACTCTCGACCGAAGCGTCAAGCGATTCAAGATAACTTAGCATATCAGAATCCATGGGATTACAAGAAATCTTGAGAGTGTTACCCAAGCGGGTCATGAGCCTAACAACTCTCCTTTCACTATCAAGAATGGCACCATTACTGGATAACCAGTCCATGCCCAAAATCAACCCATAGCCCGTGAAGCCCAAAACAAAAGCATCACATCTAAACTCAAGCTAAGTATGGAAATCTTCAAACCCAAACATATCATGGACAAAAAAGTGGAGCCCCCAATTGGGTTTGAAACAACCAAGGGATCATCTACTAAACTGGTGTCTAGGTGCAGTGACTCAACTAATGATGATGAGATAAACGAATGTGATGCGCCAGAGTCGAATAAAGTTCGAACAGGATGATCGAGAGAACCAAATCTCAACCTAGACGGTCCTACCCCCATTAGGTATACCAACCGTGAGGGAATACATCTACCCTCCAGAAGATCCTGTACTTTGTCCTTACCTCTTTGGACAATCCTAATAAGGTGTCCTATTTCTCCAAAACAACTAGCCTTTTCCTTCACATTCTCCTTTCGTGGCCTTCTTACCACGATGAGGTATCGTCCTTTATTTACCTAACAGCTATTTGAACCTTCCTCCCTTGTCCATCATAAAGGTACCCACAAGCCCTCCACCTCCTTGGACTAACTTCTTAGCCCGACAAACGTCTAAGTTCCTTGAAGTGGTTCTTCCGTCCTTCATACGGAAGTCCTTATTTATCTTAAAAAGACATCTATACGCGGAGGGGAAATTCAAAAAGAGAAAGAGGAAGAGATTCAAAACGGAGAATCGAAGGAAGGATATATGGCTCTTGGGGATTATGTTCTTTTCTTTCAAAAAAAATTTCTCTTAAAAGACATGTTTTTGAAAATACTTCTTCCAAAAATGTTTTTAGAAAAATAGTTTTTCTAAAAGTTTTATCTGTTCTGGTAACCTTAAGCTCTGATACCACGTGTAACACCCCACAACCGCTACGGTCACTCACTAAGGGAATGCCATAGCATCGGTGGAGTATCTTAAGTGAATATAGAACAGAAAAGTTACAACAAGACAGATATAAGTAATACTTGAGAATTTAAAACATCATTTCATTGCAACAGAAGATAAACATGTTTGGTTACATCACAAAACCATAAACAAGAGTCAAGTACATAATGTCCATCTTGACAAAACAAAAGTACATAATCCCACTACATAAACTAATAGCCATAAAAGAAAAGATAAGCTAAGCTTTACATCAATGGTCCAAGCTCCAAAAGACAGATAAAGCGATCTGATCAAAGTCCACTAGCACTAGGCCCACTCTGAGAACCTGAGGGTTGGGAAAAAGATAAAAACAACGGGGTCAGACATAAGTCTGAGTGAGCCCTATAACTTTAATGATACAATCATTAAAGTAATTAGGGTATGATATAAACCTGGTACGGTACAACTGGGGATAAATGACTACACTAACCAGCCAACTAGACTTAGGATGAACTAAGATAATGGTAAAGACGCACCTATCCACCCAAGGATAAATACTACACTGCACCACACCAGATCTACCCACCCAAGGGTAATTTCTACACTGCACCACACCAGATCTACCCACCCAAGGGTAATTCCTAACTTAAAGATTGATCCCACTAAGTGTACCTAGTAATCTTAATAGTAGTCTCGTGTACCCCTAGCTGACTACATAGGTGACGTCTGCCCCTATCTCCGCTAGGTGTACCCACTACTCCCCAAGCGATCGGCTCCCTAACGTAGATACCCGTGCTGGCCCCACAGTGGGGTGTATCACTCCCCAAAGTGGCAACCCGATACAACCAACGGTGCACGACTTATACCTACACGATGTAACAACGTCTTACCTACCAGCCCGGGTCCACACACGCATATGAAACCCGTTGGACTTGCGTTGCCATCGCTAACCCCGTTTTGGCCTCTTATAATCAAGCCCAGTACGCGTGTCCCGTCCTCGACATGGGTCGAGCCCAATAAGATACATATGGGTTACTGGTTGAAATGGGCCCCCACAAGCTACCCACCTAAGCTTGTCCCTTTTAGTGTATCCCACTTAACCCTTTTTAATAATCATGTCCACTTACATGTTTAAAGTTTGGTTAAGTCATCTAATCATATTTCAATTGCCACTCAAGGCACCCACTAAATTTCCACATGCCACCCAAGGCACTTACTTGATTTCCACATGCCACCCAAGGCACTTACTTAACCCTTTAATCATGTTTAATTACATGTTCCACTTTGGTTAAGTATTTTAATCGTATTTTCTATTGCCACCCAAGGCAACCACTAGATTTTTCCACATGCCACCCAAGGCACTTACTTAACCCTTTAATCATGTTTAATTACATGTTCCACTTTGGTTAAGTATTCTAATCGTATTTTCTATTGCCACCCAAGGCAACCACTAGATTTTTCCACATGCCACCCAAGGCACTTACTTAACCCTTTAATCATGTTTAATTACATGTTCCACTTTGGTTAAGTATTCTAATCGTATTTTCTATTGCCACCCAAGGCAACCACTAGATTTTTCCACATGCCACCCAAGGCACCCACTTAACCCCTCATGTCCCTCTATATGCTAATATGGTTAAGTGTTTCTTAATTGATTAAGACCGTAACCTTTGTAAAGACCTCTCACATTAGACAATCTTTTATGGCAGCTGGATTTGCCGGTCGGTTCCGGGCAGCCTTACGCCATAACAGAGTCTAACCTCGTGTCTTTACACTTGTCACGTATTTAGTTTATGCCTAAGACCTCTCACATTGGGCCAACCTGTGACGGCAAGGAATCTCGCTCGGTCCGAACCAATCGCTAAACCGATTCAGGCCGTTCGAAACGCCCTATCGTTTGAGAACCCGACAAAACAGAACGCATACAGAAGAACATTTCATTGTATATTACAACAATGCATCAGATTACAAGAATATACAGAGTATAAATGAATATTACACAGAAATATCAGAGATTTAAATTACATTTAAATACATAGCAGCGGAAAATAATACAATACACAACTAGGAGTAGATATACGGATACAAAGCTTTCCGGATATCGTTCCAGCTGTAAACCAGGATCCTGTGAATATAAATCTGCAAAACCAAAACTACTAGCTGCCCGTGTCAAAATAAGGGCACCCAGAGTTTAGGTTAAAACAATAAACTCCAGGTCAGTCATGGGACTGGTGTGAGAACTAAAACAGTTAATCTTTATTCTAAATCATTAGGTAAATCAAGGGACCACGCCGTATAACACGGAACGGGTTTCCTCCCAAGAATACCAGTGCTTAAAACAAACAGCGCAATGCTAAATAAAGAAAGATGAAGCTGTTATAAGACCCAGGTCCCATCACACAATGCAACGCAGCCGAGGATAGGGTTTTCCCTTATAACAGCCAAAGAATGCTTGATACGTTTAAAACAAATCATTTGATACTATTATAAGTGCATAGTGTATAAAACACTTCAAATCATAAGTATCAATCATAGGCGGCATGAGCGTCCCATGCCACTATGCCACCATATATAGGTTTACACATAAAACCGCAAAGTCACGTATTTGGAAATTGGATTTCCATCTATGAACCGAGGCAAAAGATAGTCCTCAACCGATTCGTGACTCTCTAGCCCGAGCCACAGGCAAGCGCGCATGCAAGCCTTTAGATCGTCAGGGCCGGTCCACACGGAGTGGATTATTATGCCTGAACAATACGTCTCCCCACCCTATGGGGTGTAAGTCTGGTCCGTCAGCCGACCAGAATGCATTCGGCCGAAACCGATATAACCGAGGCGCCTCGCAACCGCAACAACCACATAAGTCAAACTCGTCAGGGCGTGTAAAACCACTGACGCCACTTCTAGCTAGAAAGAAACGCAAGTCCTCCCTGAGGTCCGTCTCCCGTTTTTGGTTCATACCTGGTGTGAAACACGCGAGGTAAACGTTACACAAAGCTACGCCACAAAGGCCGTGCTTTGATCATCACCCCAAGACTTTGCTTTTCAACAGAAGCCTTGATCATTTGCATCTTAGCATGCCACACAGGCAAACCATCCTATGCAACCGATATCAGTCACACAGAATGAAATCCGATGTCAGACACACAGTCCATTTACAAGTCCGTTCTGGGCCTGAACGAAACCGGAGGCACCTAGTACCCCGCATATCCATCGATCTCCAAGTACGTCTGGACGATCACTAACTGTTTCCATCTTCTTGGGTGTACAGCCCAATCAAGATCATCAGTAATTACCCAAACGACGTGAAGACTTCCGGTCTTCGACCATCGTCTTCATCTTCGACTTATCGTCGTATCAGTTATTCAGAATGGGATAAACCCGGTCTTTCCGAATAACTCGCGTATATTTAAATAAGTGTTACACAAACACAACATACGCCTCATTCCAATTCATTAGTCACTAACCGTAAATTAATCAAGAGAATAATTCCCCAAATATTAACCCCGAAGGCCGAAACCAACATCAGATCAATATCCAGAAGACCATTCTGCTTGGCTAACCGACAGTTAGTTTCTAAATTTCACGTTCAAATCTAATTAAAGATTTAACTATCGCCTGGAGCAAAACTGGTGATACTCCATTCTCGATCTTTTCAATCTAATTAAAGATTCATTAAAACTCCACTTAGTTTTAATCGTTAACTGGGTTAAAGAATCAGTGTCATTTAAAACACGGTTCACGATAAACCCAAAGTCACATTCATTAATTATCGGGTTAAAGAACGAGTGTTATTTAAAACACTGTTCACGATAAACCCAAAAATCAATATCCATTCAATTCCAATTAAAATCATTTAATTGGTACACTTCATTAAATCTAAATAAAAAGATTTAATCTTTTCTCAACTGGGTTCAAGAACAGTGTTAGTGAAGACACCATTCACGACAAACCCAAATCACATTCGATATTCAATACAAGGCTCTGAATAGAAAATATATCGGCTTATATTCAATATCGAATTCTACGACTAACAAATGTCGTATTGGAAATAACGATATAAATATATATCTTTCAAATTTCCATAACAACACCTGTATAATCCCGAATTCCAACATCGAAATATTCCGAAGACAATTTCGATTCAAATCCACTCCAATGCAATCATTGGAATTTTGGTTACTTTTAAAACCCTTTTCGAATTCAATTTATTTATTTAAAAATAAATAGAATTATAATTCTAGTTCAAAACTAGTTCATTTCGATAAAAATCTATTTTTATCTTTTCAAATAGGGAGTTTTTCATCCCAAATCTTCACAAACCATTTCTTATGATTTTACACGAATTATTACTATTTTTAATAATTTTATCAAGGCCCGTACAGTCGATTTCCATCAGTGGCCATCGAACTGCACTTATAGCGACCTTTTTCGAATTTGATTTGGACATATCTCCAAATCCAACCGTTAGATTTCAAATTTCTAATATTCGCTAGAAAGCTCTTTTCGATACGAACCCAACGGTTCCGGTTTTAGGAGAATCCGACGGTCGGATCTCCCGCAATGTCCGTTTGAAATAAATGGTCGAAATTCGCGAACTACCGCGGCGCGGCGCGTTCTGTTCAGGCCATTTATATTATATACATATTATATATAATATATATTTCGTCGATTTCTATTCAAAACGAATTATATAAATAGTTTTAAAATTCGTTTCAAAATCTATTTCAACTTCCTTTTCAATTCAAATCAAAATTGAATTCTTCTTTATAAATTCGTTTTAAAATTCATTTCCATTCAATTCAAATTTCAATTCAATTTGAATTCATATTCAATTCAATTCATTTCGAAATCGTTTTCAATTCAATTCACTTCGAAATCGTTTTCAATTCAATTCACTTCGAAATCGTTTTCAATTCAATTCATTTCGAAATCGTTTTCAATTCAATTCATTTCGAAATCGTTTTCAATTCAATTCATTTCGAAATCGTTTTCAATTCAATTCATTTCGAAATCGTTTTCAATTCAATTCATTTCGAAATCGTTTTCAATTCAATTCATTTCGAAATCGTTTTCAATTCAATTCATTTCGAAATCGTTTTCAATTCAATTCATTTCGAAATCGTTTTCAATTCAATTCATTTCGAAATCGTTTCAATTCAATTCATTTCGAAATCGTTTTCAATTCAATTCATTTCGAAATCGTTTTCAATTCAATTCATTTCGAAATCGTTTTCAATTCAATTCATTTCGAAATCGTTTTCAATTCAATTCATTTCGAAATCGTTTTCAATCGATATAAATATCGTTCACGTCAAAATGGCGTCAATCTAATCAACACGGCTTCATAAATTTCTATTTTCAAATATTCTATTTCAAATATTTCTTTTTCAAAATAGTTGTTATTATCAAAATATTTCGTTCAACACATGACCAATCTCAATGAATGAGTACTGTCAACACATGAACTTTTATTTTTTAATATTCTTTATTTTTCAAATTGGAATGAGGCCCAATCAATTACCATATAAAGTTAATTATATGGGTTTTCATACAATACATGTATATTATAGCATTGAAAAATAATCAACCATCAACCAAAGTGCACTACACTGTATAAGCATCAAATATAGATATTCAACGCTTATAACAGCCTGTCAATCAATCGATCGACATATTTAATCAATCAGGATGAGTGAACTTCAAATTTCATCCCAACACCCGTGTGGGGTTTCAAACAATCAAACAAATATTTTATTCGTGCAGTTGGGCGATGTGTAAAATTTATCGTCCCAATCAATGTCCTTCAAATAGGTGTACATAAACAAACCGTCTGGTTTGTAAATGAATATTTATTTATTCACATTCACGTTAAAAATTATATTTTTAACGATAAAACATTTTATTTCAACATATGAATTTCTATTCAGTTCATTCTTTAAATAAAATGATATTTTTATTTTTCTAACATATTTTAGAAAATTTCGGCGGCATAACGGCACGATACTAGAAACGGGACGAGGCCTAGCCTTATCCCCGGTCTAGTGAAGGCCCACGCCATTCACACATCAATCAAATCAATCTCATTTTGCAAACCACAAAATTTGGAGTAAGAGTCTAACCTAGCCTTACTCCTTCGCCTTATAACGGCGCACGTCTAATCCTAACCAATTTATCGATTCGATTTTTCACATCACAAACCACATTCAAACCAATATCGCAATCAATCACCAAACAATCAAACAAACAAGTCCATGGTCTGTGGACGATTGTGTCGGGTGCTACTAAGCACCGTCTGCATCCTAGTATATATATATATAACTAGAAAAATAAATTGAAAGGTGAGGAATTCTCACCTATAGCTATCCTAGCTCCACGGCTCTTCATTTGCAGAAGTCTTCGCCGTTTTCGCATCTTCGTCAGCTTCGTCGCCCGTAGCCACTATATATATAAAAATCGAATTTTTATTTTGCTATTCAATATATAAAAATCGAATTTTTATTTCAAAGTTCAATATATAAAAATTCTATTTTTCTATCGAAGTTCAATATATAGAAATTCCATTTTTCTATCGAAGTTCAATATATAAAAATTCTATTTTTCTATCGAAGTTCAATATATAAAAATATAATTTTTACTTCGACTTTCAATATCTAAAAATCTGATTTTTACTTCTTAAAGTTCAAATCCTTTTTCTCTTTAGAGATTAAACCTTTTTTCTATTTAAAGTTTTTACTTTAAAACAAATTCAATTTTTATTTTTAAAATAAATTCAGTTTTTATTTTTAAAACAAATTCAGTTTTTATTTTTAAAATAAATTCAGTTTTTATTTTTAAAACAAATTCAGTTTTTATTTTTAAAATAAATTCAGTTTTTATTTTTAAAACAAATTCAGTTTTTATTTTTAAAATAAATTCAGTTTTTAAACTTTTAAAACAAATTCAGTTTTTAAACTTTTAAAACAAATAATCAGTTTCAAACTTTAAAATAAAAATCATATAAACTTTAAAATAAAAATCATATAAACTTTAAAATAAAAATCATATAAACTTTAAAATAAAAATCATATAAACTTTAAAATAAAAATCATATAAACTTTAAAATAAAAATCATATAAACTTTAAAATAAAAATCATATAAACTTTAAAATAAAAATCATATAAACTTTAAAATAAAAATCATATAAACTTACAGTTTTTTCTGCTTTTCTGTGCGAAGAAGGGGGGAGAGGTTCATGGTGGCGGTGGATGGCCTGAGGGGGCGCAGGGGTCGGAGGATGGTGCGGTTGGCGGTTTCAGGTGGGGGTGGTCTCGCGTCGCCGAGCAGCAGGGGGGGTTGGGTGCGGGGTCTCTGAGGAAGAGGAGGGTGAGCGCGGGAGGAGGGGAGGAGATAGGGGAGGTGGGCGGCGAACGGAGGAGGCAGGTGGTGGATCGGCGGCGTCAATCGATAGTCTTAGGGTTTTCTTTTTTTTTTTTTTTCTTCCGCCGATTATTGGATCGGTAATGAACTACGGGGGGGGGGGGGGGGGCAGAACGAATTTGAGGAGGAAAGTTTTTTTTTTTATTATTTAATTAATTAATTTAATTGCATAAAGTTGACTTTTACATACGACCTCGAAACGAGGCCCACCGCCTGTCGTCCATAGCGTTTTACCCCCATTCCGAACACAATGGGATATGCATCGCAAGCTGATCTAATCGTTCTGCTCAGCTTCCGTTAAATTTACATTTAAATCATTATATTGAATTTTAAACGTACATTTCAAATTACCGGGATCACATACTAACTAGAAAAATTCCAGAAAAATATTTTCTAGCTTCGTATTGACGATACGGTCCTATCAAAACTAATTTTGTCGAATTCTGAGGCCGTTGGAAAAATGGCCAATTTTCAGTCGATTAAAATCAACTGAAACTGGTCAAACGCGTTTTCCTTTGCCACGCTCACATATTGATTCGAAAAATTATGAAACTTGAAATCTAGCAATAACTTGACACCACGGACCCAACAAAACTGGTTTCGTCGAAATCCGAGGTCGTTTGCAAAACGGCTATTTTTAAGGGCTATATATTATATAAAATATATATAAATTCCACAACGACTATTCTGAATTTTCTACTGGACATATCTTATCATTTCTAAAGTGAAATCTCAGTTTGTCAACTTCGTTACAAAGATATAGTTATACAGATTCAAATATTTCTTGTTTCGTTCAATTCTGACTTATATTGAATCCTGTATATTCATTTGAAATTAGAAATCGAATTTTCGAACTACCGCGCCATTTTCAATTCCTTTTATAATTATATATAATTATTTATATTCTAACGACAACGTATATAATATATACGTTCGAATTCTATTCAAAATAAATTTCACGTCGATATTATTTAAAATAATTCATTTTAAATAATCAAAACTCGCTATAATTGCCAAAATAAAAATTTTAAACTGGCCCAGATTTTCGGGTTGTTACAATCTCCCCCACTTAAAACTTTTCGTCCCCGAAAAGGAACAAAGTCGAAAGTGGTTTGATTAATCAACTCTATGTTCGATCTGGCTTTCATTCTCCAACCCTTTGGTTTCTGAGAATTTTCAAATTTTCAAAAATTTGGCTAACACCCTAAATTTTTGAAAAATTTCGCCATAACCTCCCCTGCAATGGGAGCATCGGGGAATTTCAAATAGCTTCCCCGGTCCTTCAGATCTCAAAAAGAAAAAGAAAAAGCCAAGCGGCTAGCCAATAGGCTCACAAAATCATCATCACCCAAACAAAACAGGAAATTATGTAATAAACATGTACCTATTTGTGGGGCAAACAAATTTTATTCTCTGGCTCTAGCCTCCTTGCTATGACCTGTTCAATGATATACATGTATATGCAGGCAGATGCGACCAAATTTCAATATAATTCAATATTTGATCCAATCAGGCTTAATGGTTAAAAATTAGCAAACAACTAACAAACAACACAAACATCAATCAATTAGTTGATTTAGAGTTTCAAATTCATAATTTTGATACATATACAAAATCAAATTTTGATACCAAATCACAACAATGAATTCTAGCTATATATAAGTTTTGGTTCTCACACCAGCCTAATGGAAATATATAGAAAATCACACCTTCGAAACTCGAACACACACTACTGATGCTATATAGTCATCAGTAGAATCATCTCCGGGCGACTAGAGTGTGATGCTATATCTATCCAATATATTAAAACTTCGAATACACGTGGATCAGACGTATACCCAAAAATTTTATATACTGCATTGTCCAAATCAATATAAATAATCAATTACGAATAGTTGATTTAAATTTTCAAAACAAAATTTTGTTTTCATTTTAAAAATATACTCTTCACACTCGTTCTAGGATACTACTGATCCTATCTCTAACGAGTCATTCCCATTGGATATTACTAATCCAATATCTGATGAATTCTCTCGTATGTTTCTAATGTGTCTTGTTCTCTAGCTTTGTAAACCAAAGCTCTGATACCAAATGTGACGGCAAGGAATCTCGCTCGGTCCGAACAATTCGCTAAACCGATTCAGGCCGTTCGAAACGCCCTATCGTTTGAGAACCCGACAAAACAGAACGCATACAGAAGAACATTTCATTGTATATTACAACAATGCATCAGATTACAAGAATATACAGAGTATATATGAATATTACACAGAAATATCAGAGATTTAAATTACATTTAAATACATAGCAGCGGAAAATAATACAATACACAACTAGGAGTAGATATACGGATACAAAGCTTTCCGGATATCGTTCCAGCTGTAAACCAGGATCCTGTGAATATAAATCTGCAAAACCAAAACTACTAGCTGCCCGTGTCAAAATAAGGGCACCCAGAGTTTAGGTTAAAACAATAAACTCCAGGTCAGTCATGGGACTGGTGTGAGAACTAAAACAGTTAATCTTTATTCTAAATCATTAGGTAAATCAAGGGACCACGCCGTATAACACGGAACGGGTTTCCTCCCAAGAATACCAGTGCTTAAAACAAACAGCGCAATGCTAAATAAAGAAAGATGAAGCTGTTATAAGACCCAGGTCCCATCACACAATGCAACGCAGCCGAGGATAGGGTTTTCCCTTATAACAGCCAAAGAATGCTTGATACGTTTAAAACAAATCATTTGATACTATTATAAGTGCATAGTGTATAAAACACTTCAAATCATAAGTATCAATCATAGGCGGCATGAGCGTCCCATGCCACTATGCCACCATATATAGGTTTACACATAAAACCGCAAAGTCACGTATTTGGAAATTGGATTTCCATCTATGAACCGAGGCAAAAGATAGTCCTCAACCGATTCGTGACTCTCTAGCCCGAGCCACAGGCAAGCGCGCAGGCAAGCCTTTAGATCGTCAGGGCCGGTCCACACGGAGTGGATTATTATGCCTGAACAATACGTCTCCCCACCCTATGGGGTGTAAGTCTGGTCCGTCAGCCGACCAGAATGCATTCGGCCGAAACCGATATAACCGAGGCGCCTCGCAACCGCAACAACCACATAAGTCAAACTCGTCAGGGCGTGTAAAACCACTGACGCCACTTCTAGCTAGAAAGAAACGCAAGTCCTCCCTGAGGTCCGTCTCCCGTTTTTGGTTCATACCTGGTGTGAAACACGCGAGGTAAACGTTACACAAAGCTACGCCACAAAGGCCGTGCTTTGATCATCACCCCAAGACTTTGCTTTTCAACAGAAGCCTTGATCATTTGCATCTTAGCATGCCACACAGGCAAACCATCCTATGCAACCGATATCAGTCACACAGAATGAAATCCGATGTCAGACACACAGTCCATTTACAAGTCCGTTCTGGGTCTGAACGAAACCGGAGGCACCTAGTACCCCGCATATCCATCGATCTCCAAGTACGTCTGGACGATCACTAACTGTTTCCATCTTCTTGGGTGTACAGCCCAATCAAGATCATCAGTAATTGCCCAAACGACGTGAAGACTTCCGGTCTTCGACCATCGTCTTCATCTTCGACTTATCGTCGTATCAGTTATTCAGAATGGGATAAACCCGGTCTTTCCGAATAACTCGCGTATATTTAAATAAGTGTTACACAAACACAACATACGCCTCATTCCAATTCATTAGTCACTAACCGTAAATTAATCAAGAGAATAATTCCCCAAATATTAACCCCGAAGGCCGAAACCAACATCAGATCAATATCCAGAAGACCATTCTGCTTGGCTAACCGACAGTTAGTTTCTAAATTTCACGTTCAAATCTAATTAAAGATTTAACTATCGCCTGGAGCAAAACTGGTGATACTCCATTCTCGATCTTTTCAATCTAATTAAAGATTCATTAAAACTCCACTTAGTTTTAATCGTTAACTGGGTTAAAGAATCAGTGTCATTTAAAACACGGTTCACGATAAACCCAAAGTCACATTCATTAATTATCGGGTTAAAGAACGAGTGTTATTTAAAACACTGTTCACGATAAACCCAAAAATCAATATCCATTCAATTCCAATTAAAATCATTTAATTGGTACACTTCATTAAATCTAAATAAAAAGATTTAATCTTTTCTCAACTGGGTTCAAGAACAGTGTTAGTGAAGACACCATTCACGACAAACCCAAATCACATTCGATATTCAATACAAGGCTCTGAATAGAAAATATATCGGCTTATATTCAATATCGAATTCTACGACTAACAAATGTCGTATTGGAAATAACGATATAAATATATATCTTTCAAATTTCCATAACAACACCTGTATAATCCCGAATTCCAACATCGAAATATTCTGAAGACAATTTCGATTCAAATCCACTCCAATGCAATCATTGGAATTTTGGTTACTTTTAAAACCCTTTTCGAATTCAATTTATTTATTTAAAAATAAATAGAATTATAATTCTAGTTCAAAACTAGTTCATTTCGATAAAAAATCTATTTTTATCTTTTCAAATAGGGAGTTTTTCATCCCAAATCTTCACAAACCATTTCTTATGATTTTACACGAATTATTACTATTTTTAATAATTTTATCAAGGCCCGTACAGTCGATTTCCATCAATGGCCATCGAACTGCACTTATAGCGACCTTTTTCGAATTTGATTTGGACATATCTCCAAATCCAATCGTTATATTTCAAATTTCTAATATTCGCTAGAAAGCTCTTTTCGATACGAACCCAACGGTTCCGGTTTTAGGAGAATCCGACGGTCGGATCTCCCGCAATGTCCGTTTGAAATAAATGGTCGAAATTCGCGAACTACCGCGGCGCGGCGCGTTCTATTCAGGCCATTTATATTATATATATATTATATATAATATATATTTCGTCGATTTCTATTCAAAACGAATTATATAAATAGTTTTAAAATTCGTTTCAAAATCTATTTCAACTTCCTTTTCAATTCAAATCAAAATTGAATTCTTCTTTATAAATTCGTTTTAAAATTCATTTCCATTCAATTCAAATTTCAATTCAATTTGAATTCATATTCAATTCAATTCATTTCGAAATCGTTTTCAATTCAATTCACTTCGAAATCGTTTTCAATTCAATTCACTTCGAAATCGTTTTCAATTCAATTCATTTCGAAACCGTTTTCAATTCAATTCATTTCGAAATCGTTTTCAATTCAATTCATTTCGAAATCGTTTTCAATTCAATTCATTTCGAAATCGTTTTCAATTCAATTCATTTCGAAATCGTTTTCAATTCAATTCATTTCGAAATCGTTTTCAATTCAATTCATTTCGAAATCGTTTTCAATTCAATTCATTTCGAAATCGTTTTCAATTCAATTCATTTCGAAATCGTTTTCAATTCAATTCATTTCGAAATCGTTTTCAATTCAATTCATTTCGAAATCGTTTCAATTCAATTCATTTCGAAATCGTTTTCAATTCAATTCATTTCGAAATCGTTTTCAATTCAATTCATTTCGAAATCGTTTTCAATTCAATTCATTTCGAAATCGTTTTCAATTCAATTCATTTCGAAATCGTTTTCAATCGATATAAATATCGTTCACGTCAAAATGGCGTCAATCTAATCAACACGGCTTCATAAATTTCTATTTTCAAATATTCTATTTCAAATATTTCTTTTTCAAAATAGTTGTTATTATCAAAATATTTCGTTCAACACATGACCAATCTCAATGAATGAGTACTGTCAACACATGAACTTTTATTTTTTAATATTCTTTATTTTTCAAATTGGAATGAGGCCCAATCAATTACCATATAAAGTTAATTATATGGGTTTTCATACAATACATGTATATTATAGCATTGAAAAATAATCAACCATCAACCAAAGTGCACTACACTGTATAAGCATCAAATATAGATATTCAACGCTTATAACAGCCTGTCAATCAATCGATCGACATATTTAATCAATCAGGATGAGTGAACTTCAAATTTCATCCCAACACCCGTGTGGGGTTTCAAACAATCAAACAAATATTTTATTCGTGCAGTTGGGCGATGTGTAAAATTTATCGTCCCAATCAATGTCCTTCAAATAGGTGTACATAAACAAACCGTCTGGTTTGTAAATGAATATTTATTTATTCACATTCACGTTAAAAATTATATTTTTAATGATAAAACATTTTATTTCAACATATGAATTTCTATTCAGTTCATTCTTTAAATAAAATGATATTTTTATTTTTCTAACATATTTTAGAAAATTTCGGCGGCATAACGGCACGATACTAGAAACGGGACGAGGCCTAGCCTTATCCCCGGTCTAGTGAAGGCCCACGCCATTCACACATCAATCAAATCAATCTCATTTTGCAAACCACAAAATTTGGAGTAAGAGTCTAACCTAGCCTTACTCCTTCGCCTTATAACGGCGCACGTCTAATCCTAACCAATTTATCGATTCGATTTTTCACATCACAAACCACATTCAAACCAATATCGCAATCAATCACCAAACAATCAAACAAACAAGTCCATGGTCTGTGGACGATTGTGTCGGGTGCTACTAAGCACCGTCTGCATCCTAGTATATATATATATAACTAGAAAAATAAATTGAAAGGTGAGGAATTCTCACATATAGCTATCCTAGCTCCACGGCTCTTCATTTGCAGAAGTCTTCGCCGTTTTCGCATCTTCGTCAGCTTCGTCGCCCGTAGCCACTATATATATAAAAATCGAATTTTTATTTTGCTATTCAATATATAAAAATCGAATTTTTATTTCAAAGTTCAATATATAAAAATTCTATTTTTCTATCGAAGTTCAATATATAGAAATTCCATTTTTCTATCGAAGTTCAATATATAAAAATTCTATTTTTCTATCGAAGTTCAATATATAAAAATATAATTTTTACTTCGACTTTCAATATCTAAAAATCTGATTTTTACTTCTTAAAGTTCAAATCCTTTTTCTCTTTAGAGATTAAACCTTTTTTCTATTTAAAGTTTTTACTTTAAAACAAATTCAGTTTTTATTTTTAAAATAAATTCAGTTTTTATTTTTAAAACAAATTCAGTTTTTATTTTTAAAATAAATTCAGTTTTTATTTTTAAAACAAATTCAGTTTTTATTTTTAAAATAAATTCAGTTTTTATTTTTAAAACAAATTCAGTTTTTATTTTTAAAATAAATTCAGTTTTTAAACTTTTAAAACAAATTCAGTTTTTAAACTTTTAAAACAAATAATCAGTTTCAAACTTTAAAATAAAAATCATATAAACTTTAAAATAAAAATCATATAAACTTTAAAATAAAAATCATATAAACTTTAAAATAAAAATCATATAAACTTTAAAATAAAAATCATATAAACTTTAAAATAAAAATCATATAAACTTTAAAATAAAAATCATATAAACTTTAAAATAAAAATCATATAAACTTTAAAATAAAAATCATATAAACTTACAGTTTTTTCTGCTTTTCTGTGCGAAGAAGGGGGGAGAGGTTCATGGTGGCGGTGGATGGCCTGAGGGGGCGCAGGGGTCGGAGGATGGTGCGGTTGGCGGTTTCAGGTGGGGGTGGTCTCGCGTCGCCGAGCAGCAGGGGGGGTTGGGTGCGGGGTCTCTGAGGAAGAGGAGGGTGAGCGCGAGAGGAGGGGAGGAGATAGGGGAGGTGGGCGGCGAACGGAGGAGGCAGGTGGTGGATCGGCGGCGTCAATCGATAGTCTTAGGGTTTTCTTTTTTTTTTTTTTTTTCTTCCGCCGATTATTGGATCGGTAATGAACTACGGGGGGGGGGGGGGGGGGGGCAGAACGAATTTGAGGAGGAAAGTTTTTTTTTTATTATTTAATTAATTAATTTAATTGCATAAAGTTGACTTTTACATACGACCTCGAAACGAGGCCCACCGCCTGTCGTCCATAGCGTTTTACCCCCATTTCGAACACAATGGGATATGCATCGCAAGCTGGTCTGATCGTTCTGCTCAGCTTCCGTTAAATTTACATTTAAATCATTATATTGAATTTTAAACGTACATTTCAAATTACCGGGATCACATACTAACTAGAAAAATTCCAGAAAAATATTTTCTAGCTTCGTATTGACGATACGGTCCTATCAAAACTAATTTTGTCGAATTCTGAGGCCGTTGGAAAAATGGCCAATTTTCAGTCGATTAAAATCAACTGAAACTGGTCAAACGCGTTTTCCTTTGCCACGCTCACATATTGATTCGAAAAATTATGAAACTTGAAATCTAGCAATAACTTGACACCACGGACCCAACAAAACTGGTTTCGTCGAAATCCGAGGTCGTTTGCAAAACGGCTATTTTTAAGGGCTATATATATATAAAATATATATAAATTCCACAGCGACTATTCTGAATTTTCTACTGGACATATCTTATCATTTCTAAAGTGAAATCTCAGTTTGTCAACTTCGTTACAAAGATATAGTTATACAGATTCAAATATTTCTTGTTTCGTTCAATTCTGACTTATATTGAATCCTGTATATTCATTTGAAATTAGAAATCGAATTTTCGAACTACCGCGCCATTTTCAATTCCTTTTATAATTATATATAATTATTTATATTCTAACGACAACGTATATAATATATACGTTCGAATTCTATTCAAAATAAATTTCACGTCGATATTATTTAAAATAATTCATTTTAAATAATCAAAACTCGCTATAATTGCCAAAATAAAAATTTTAAACTGGCCCAGATTTTCGGGTTGTTACACAACCATTTGTAGCCGCTGGATTTGCCGGTCGGGTCCGGGCAGTCTTATGCTACAAAAGGGTCCAACCTCGTGTCTTAGTCGATTAATCACACCTAATTAATCACCCCCATAATTTGTATTAATTATCCCTAATTAATTACAAATTTAACGATGTACATAATTGACTCAATTATGTCTATCCACTTTATGGTATGCATAATCATACCAACGTCACACCATTTCATTAACATGAATATTAACCCCATCGTTCCCCACGTAATTCGCTAACATGACATACTTAAAAGGGAAGATTCATCACACATACAATGGGTTCAACATGCATAACATTAGCATCAACATGGGTTTTAAAGGTGTCAACATGCATATAGCATCAAACCCAACTAGCATAAATAATCAACCCAAACTTGCATGAATCACATATGTCATAAAGAGGGTAACTTGCATAAGCTACTTATGTCATACAAAGGGGTAAACTTGCATATGTATGTATGACATACAAAGGGGTTAACTTGCATATGTATGCATATCATACAAAGGTGTAAACTTGCACATGTTACTTGCATAAAATCAAACACCAAACTTGCATAACATGTCATATATGAACTTGCATATAATCAAACACCAAACTTGCATAACATATCATATATGAACTTGCATATAATCATACACCAAACTTGCATAATCATGGTGTCATAATGGATCAATGTTTATCATAGCGATTTGCATAACTAGCATCATGAACACATAGCCTGAAACTTGCATAACTTGCATAACTTCATGATCATGTAGCATATAACTTGCATAACATCATGAACATATAGCATATGACTTGCATAACTTGCATAACATCATGATCATGTAGCATATAACTTGCATAACATCATGAACATATAGCATATGACTTGCATAACTTGCATAACATCATGATCATGTAGCATATAACTTGCATAACATCATGAACACATAGCATATGATAACATAACTTGCATTGATCCACATTCATAGCCATAACCTCATTATATCCTATCATAATCATTTCAACAATTGGTCATTAAGGCTATAGTACTCACAACTTGTTGATTAGCACTCCTATGAAGAAGATTAAGTTGCTAGAGTTGATTAGAAGTTGATTTGAGAAGCTATCTTCCTCTTTAATTTGTTGGTGGCTCCTTCTAGTTGCATTTTGACGGCATAACGACGTTGTCTCCAATTTTACTACGAATTAGGGTAGTCTTAGGGTGTATTTATAGATTAGTTAAGTGTTTTAGGCCATTAGATTAACCCTAAATCAGATTAGAGCCGTCAGATCTCGTCACTAGCCACCAAGCACAGCCCAAAAGCCAAAATGGTGCACCCAGGTCACACAGACCGATAGGGGGGGT
Organism: Allium sativum; assembly: GCA_030737875.1. Lineage (NCBI taxonomy): Eukaryota > Viridiplantae > Streptophyta > Magnoliopsida > Asparagales > Amaryllidaceae > Allium > Allium sativum. The sequence continues at coordinate 685,318,435 of CM060918.1, read as the reverse complement.
CGACCCCTAGGGGGTTCGACACCCATGTCGACCCTAGGGTCGACACCTTCTGTCTGGCGGGAATTTTCCCGCCTTTTCTGAAATGCGAAGTTTGAATATTTTAAAACTGTTTTGAATTTTCTGAAAATTTCTTCGGGCCTTAACTGGGTCATACGGACTCCGATTTTCGAAAACTCGGACACTATTTCGCGTATTTTTCCGAGACGAACGCAATGGCGTAGCCCGTTTCCCCTGATTCAGATTTTAAAATTTAATTCTTCCCTGATTTATATTATAACAAGTTATTCAACATACGGGTGTTACAGGATCGGAACCTGACACTTGAGAAAATTAGCAAAAAGGAAGGCCACACTAACTGAACTGGGATCGGATCGGATAAAGGAGGAGGGATCGGATCGGAGCACGTGAAGAACGAGGGAGCGGATCGGAGCGGAAGCACGAACTGGATGGGAGATGGCACCCGACCCGACCCGAAGGGGGACACCCGACCAGAACCGATGCGATGGAGGGGACCAGAGACGAACCGTGCCAGAGGAGGACCATGAGCTAATGCAGCGCAGACACCCGACCCGAACCGATGGTTTGAAGAGGACCCGACCCGACCCAGTATTGACCAATAACCCGAGATGCAAAGATAGTCCAATATGGGAAGTTAGAGCTCAGGATCCAGTTGGGAACCGATGAGTTCACTTCATGGTTGGGCTTTGCTGCGGGACGTGTGCTAAGGAGTTGTCGATGTTCATGACTTCGATTCACCACTAAAAATGGATGATGGGCTACTTATCAGTGCAGTAGAGTCATTGCGACTCGAGGGGCAAGGTGATGGTAGCAAGACTACGTTATCAGTGTAGTAGAGTCATTATGACTTGAGGGGAAAGGTGATGCGTAGTAAGACTATGAGCCAACGCAGATGGGGTGAATAACTCCATGGGGCAAGTGGACATAGTAAAGGATTGGTAAGACTATGAGCCAACGCAGATGGGGTGAATAACTCCATGGGGCAAGTGGACATAGTAAGGATTAGTAAGGCTATGAGCTAGCGCAGATGGGGTGAATAACTCTATGGGGCAAGTGGACATAGCGAAGGATTAGTGGCTACGTTATCAGTGCAGTGAAGTCATTTATGACTTCATGGGGGCAAAGTGATCGTAGCAAGAATGGGTGATCGAAGTGGTGAATATCGTATGCTTTACGCACTGAGTGAGAGATGTGAGGATGGTTGCTATGTTTGATTGTTTGCCATCACTATGACATGCACACCCCCACCTCCGTATCTTTACACCTTTTGATTTGGCACCTTAGAGTGTTGTACAGTATGTAGTGCTAACTCTTTGGTTGCAGGTCCAGGTTCAGGTATGTTTTAGTCTACCTGTTATTGTTCACTTTAGATGCTTATCGTTCATACCAGGCTTTATGTCTGACCCAGAGTTTTATTTCTCCTCTTATTACTCTGGGTGCTCACACGAGCAGACTAGAGACATGTTAGCTGGTGATGCGCAAGTAGCTGATTCGGAGGCGGGCAGGAGGCTTCCACGTATGATATATAGATATTCTCCCTGTGTCGTTGGTGGTCGCTACTTGGGCATTAGTAGTGCACCTCCTTTATCTTGCTTTTGCTTTGAGACAGTTTGAAAGTTGTAATAATGTTTAACTTTGGATCATAAGCTGTAATTACATTTTCCGCTGCCATGTTAGTTGTTTCAGCTTATGCACTATCTCACCTGTTTTTTGTCAAGATGTTATTATTATATTTTATTCTATGCGCTGTGAGACATTCTACAGGTTCTGTGTAGTTCATTTCCTTCTTCCCTTTCCTCCTGATGACCCATTCCGTGCTAACTGGACATGTGTACAGCGCACTTTTGGAGTAAATGTCGGTTGGTGCGGGGCGGGCCGTCACATTGAGGATATCCACTATTGGAAGGATATATAACTCCTTACCGATCCGTGAGATACCATATACCAGATTTTAATGACACACAAAATGAACCAAAGTCAGAAAATGAAATTTTTAACTACTATCACTCTAGTTTTCATATGGCAATTGAAAGAACATTTGGTATTTGAAAGAATTTTTTTTGCCATTTTACATAACATGCAGATGTATCCATACAATGTTCAAGTACAAATTGTTACTGGTACAATGGCTATTCACAACTACATCAGAAAATACAACGCTGGCGATCCAGATTTTATGTCGTATGATGGCGATCCTGATTTAGTGTCAGAAGAATATTACAGTTTATCAAATTGTGGAAACAGAGATCGAGAACCCGTTCAAAGAACCAGAACAACATCCACCATGGCGGTTGTACGAGACTATATACGAAACAAACTAGTTGCCGCGGGAATGCATTAAAAAGTTTCATTGTACTCTGTATTTTATATTTGCATTTTAAATTCTGCAATTTGTATTCCGTAATTATGTAATTTTAATTCTGCAATTTTGATTTTGTAATTTATATTCTGCATTCTACTATTCTGTTCAATAATAAACACACACAAACACAAACAATTAAAAATAATATATACAAAAACAATAAAATAATACCTCTGCCCTTCCCATATGCCCCTTTCGTAAAAGAAAAATAATAAATAAATAAATGAAATAAAACCACACTCCCCATTCGCAACAATTCCTAGGACTGTAAATTTTGTACGAATGTCCAATGTCCGTTCGTGTCCGTAACCGAAATACGTCTGTCCGACTTTCATTTAGGACACGAGTTAGGAAAATAAAATTTGTACGAGAAAAATTCACGTCCGATCCGAGTTCGTTTGAATTCGTTCGATTTCCATGTAATTTGATATATAGTTGATAGAAAACCTAATAAAATGTATAAAATATGATATAAATAGCCATGTCCGACCGAGTCCGCTTGTGTCCGTGTCCAAAAAACGTATGTCCGTGTCCGACCGATTTTATTTAGGACAAGAAGTTTTGTCCGATAAAAGATTTCGTCTGGTCCGATTTTTTTTAGGATAAAAACCGAACACACCTCCGTCCGGTCCGGTCCGACCGATTTACATTCCTAACCATTCCTCTTCAAATACCCCTTCAAAAAAACTCTTTCGAATACCGTTCAAAATAAAACGGACCCTTAGTCTTTCTCCATCTGTGTTTATTTTGTGAGAAGCAAAGGTGACTCAGGGTTTTAATTTTTAGGATCATATTGTCCCTGTGGGTGATGTGGAGATATACTGAGAAACCTATAAAGTTGTAATAATTAAAAATATGCCATAAATATATTAGTTGCGGCCTACTAAAGCCATAATTTCATCTTTTTGAAAATCGTTAAAAACTTGATTACTTTCTCTAATTTGACCTTGCTTAAAGGCAAATTTTTATGGGTATCGAAAAATAGTCGTTAATTAACTATTTTGCTGTAGTGCAATGTACTCCTCTACAACATGATGCATGCATGCAGAACAAAGTCGGCTAATAGATGGACCTCCAAATTAATTTTACAGCTTCTGTTATAGTTTATACCAAAAAACACATAGAATGCATTATATATTAGGTTTCAGTGATAATTGTTTATTTTTTGTATGATGCAAATTATGTTATATTTAACACCAGACTCCATGCGAACATGTGACATTATCACCTGTGAAGCGCACGCCGTTACATTTGTTGTTAAGTATTGTTTTATTGAATTCAAGTTGCTTTGGTATTCTTGTTAAATTACTCTAATTGAATTATTCAGATGGGTGTTTCGATTATATGAGTTTTTTCTAGGTTTTAAGATAAATTTGCATTGATGATTTGATAGGACTAGTATATATATAAACGGGATTTTATGTTAGCGTGCGTATATAAAAAATCATGTAAACCTATTAAATTTTATGTTTTCATGTACTTGTGATAAATATAAATTGAAAATAAAAAAATAAAAACCTGTAATTTTTCTCCTAGAATATGATTTTAAACTTGTAAACTTATTTACATTTTGAATATCCATTTACAAATAGATGTTATTTTTATTACTTATGAGATTCAAGCTTCCGATCTCTTATTTGTGTGTAAGGATACTTATGTAACTTCGCGGTTGGATCAACAATTATGTTGTTATTCCAACTATTAATAGATACACATTTATATGTCTGTATTTGCACATACATGACCGACCCTGGGCCTAGTACTTTGGGCGTCGACTTTGGATCTAATTTAAAAGGGACATAAGCCCATTTATTTGTATAAATAATGGCAGGTCTTAATTCATAAGTGTAGCTGGCTTGTTAGATAAAAGGTTATACGTAGAATAATGCGTAAATTAAAATCAGGTAATTCTCCAATTTGTTCTGAATTACGTCGAGGGCCCAATTTTTACTCATCTTTAGTTATAAATATCATTGTTTAGGACCCAATTTAACATCGGGTCGGGTCTGCGCAGACAGACAAGTCATATGGTCCATAAAGCATTCATGTGATGTAATGTACTGATCAATTTGATATTAGAGAAAGAATTAACGTACCAAAATCATTATGGTTCTTATTGTTATGCAGAAATGTATATTACGTTTGATATTTATGGTTGATATTTCTACAGCTTTGGAGATATTGTTCTAGATGTTAGCTTTATAAATTGTTTTTTAATATTGTTGCATACTTCTACTACTACCATGGTCGGTTCCCTCTTCTTGGCTGACCTAGGCAAATTTTTTTTTTTTAAAAAAAAGAAAACCTTAGTGTAAAAAATACAATAATATGTCGTAAGTTTAAACCTGTTAATTCTTCAGATTGTTTTGAATTGAAACCCATTTTTACTCACATTTATAACCCAATTTTTACTCATATTATGATGTGAAGTAAGTTCAAATAGGGTTGAGGCCAGTGCACATATATATTTCACAAAGTATAGCAATCAAATCCGTCTGCATCAGCATCCAAAAACTGGATAAATATTCAATATTCAAAAAAAGGATGCAGATGGCCAATATAGGCACATCCACATCGGAAAATTATACATCCGTTTTTTTCATGATTATGGTTTAGATTATGATTTAAATTATGTATATTTTAACATAACGAAATATGCTAATTCATTGTTTTATTAAGTTGAAAGCCTATATTATATATACTAAATGCATGTTAATTGCTCAAAATTATTTATTATTACTATATTTATTTATTTTTAGCACTCTAGCAATTAATTGAATTGAAAATACTGTATGTTAAACCAAAAATTTCCATTTTGTGTACCATCATGTGCGTTGGCGGATCGGATAATTATCCGATATTCATTCGTATCAGCTAATGCGGATATTCGATATCCGAAAACAATTTTGGATGCGGATGTGAATATGACACTTTCCGCATTTGAAAGCATCAATTGACAACTTTACATGAAATATTCGTATGAAGTTTTAGGTTCATAAATTATTAATCTGAAGCATTAGGTTTCTAAAATATTTATGTGAAGTATAGTATTAAGCGCGTCGTTTGGTGATGGATAAAAGAAAAGGAACTAGCATACAAGAAGATTACAAAAATATATATACAATATAACTCCATGTTACAACATGTTAATACACCTCAAGAGAATACGACTGTTCTAACAACTGGGAGCAGTTAGTGGCCATTCGAAGCCACAGAAATATGATCATCAAATTCTAACAATTTCTAATGGAATCAACGGAGCATTTCCAATAGCTGTTCCAGCGGCCTTCAATAGTTGCATGCCCTTTTAAATCCTTTAAAACAGAGGACCAATAAGTCGTTGGTAACCGTTTCAAGCCGTTGGAAATCAGGATGAATTTTTTTATAACAACAAACCTATTAACTTTCAGCCACCTCGTTTCCATTTCCAATCCATTCCACACATATATAACATGTATATATCAATAACAATATAAACAACCAACATAAATCAAATAAATATCAATATAAATAAAATAAAATACCCAAACATCAAAACTAACCCATCAACCTCACATGTCAACAAACCAAGTACATACCATCAAAATATATCCAAAATATCATCCTTACCCACTCTGTACTAATATATACAATATCAAAACAAAATCCTGACCATCTCCAAGTCAATATATGCATCATGCAGTCACAAAAAAATACACACACACAAAACTACCTCAAGCATCTTGGTCGTTTCCGGAAGCACCAGACAATGAAGGAAAAGAATCATGATTCAACACATACTTCACAAGCTTTTACTTTTGATGCTCCATCTGTGTAGCTTGCAGAGATGATTCTGCTCCTGCAGCTGCTCAATCATTGTTCTAAACTCCTTTATTTCAATTTTGTCTTGGGCCTTTTGCGTTGCTCGAGCCTGCAAATGGAATGAATAGAAAAATGGTTGTCAGTACATATCTTATCATATTAACTTAATCATGAATAGAAAAAGGGTTATGACGACATATATAACACTATATATCTACATTCCAATTTGTTGTATATATGCGAAAGGGTTAATCACCGTAGGTTCCCGAAACAATAACGTCTACTCTACTGCATCAGATGCATAACAGCGTCAAATATGTTATCTTCCGCCTTCGATGTCAACTCATCACGGCCAGGCTCCTCAAGCGAACGAGCCCGTGCCTCCTGAAACCTTGCCTATAATGCAAAAAACAATTTCAGTTGAGAAATAGTTGAATGTTTTTTTTTTAAATTTTACATAGCTACTAATTAATAAACTTATCGATGTGAGTAATAGAATTAAAAAAACACATATATATGTAGTTGTCGCCTTATCCTAATCACCCCACTGATATGTGATGTTTCCTGCCTTGTCTACTGGCTTTGATTCATGGGTGTGAGCAAATATGTCAATGTAGGACATAGGATGTCCATGAGCTCGTTCTTGCAATTGATATTTTGGATAATTCAATTCCACATAGCTAACTACTAAACTGATCATTATGCAAATGTAAAAACTAATAAATTTACCAAGTCCTCGCGGTGATGCTGTAAAGACTTGGATCCTCCATGATGAGTTACTGGATTTCTGCTCCAATCTGTTGAGTTCCTTGCCGACTCCGCCTGCAAATTTACATTGAATAACTATTTCATAATAGCCAAAATAATAATGAAATTCGTTGTAGATTTACCTTGAATTCATTGGTGTTCCATCAATCAATCCACTTTTCCCATACAACCGCGCTCATCCACATTGGTTTCTTCCCCATTTTTTTAATCTTTGATTTTATCCTTGTAGTTCTTAGCGATCTTTGTGTTCCAGTATCGCTGAACTAGGCTTATGTCAGACTCATGTGGATCTACTTCACTCGGTACAATGAGAAAGTATTGTTAATTATTTATTTGTATATAATCATTTTGTAAAGTGGTATAAACTTACCAGAAAATCTTGGCAAATGGCCTCTCTCACGGTGTTGGGGATCTTAAGCTAGAAACCACTCATCCTAGCCGTATACATATTATTAGAAATGTTCAGAACCACTAATGATGGCTCCAACTCAAATACCCTGCGTTAAATATAAAATAGAACTTTAGACAATTATAGATATACCGTGTACGAAAATTAAATTATCGTGCAACTAATTTTGATACTTACACATGATCATCTTTAGGCTTCAAGTAAATGACTGGACGAGCTTGTGGCTCGCCACTACTCTCACCGATCTGCTAGAAAGAGCTACGTCGCTGAAAGCCAGAGCCAAACATAATATACCTGCCACATACATAAATATAAATTCATAATAATTATGATATGATGAACCATTAAAAAATGTATCACATACTACACATGTGCCATGTTGTGTACGTGTTGTGCATGTGAGTATACACTTGTTGTCGTTAAAATTGTATAACTTGGATAACTATAATACTAATCAGAGAAAAATGTAATGTGAATAATTGAAAAAATTACCAGATATTACTAAGTCCTCGTCGTTTTCTGATTTAGACTTTGTTTCATTTTCTATGTCGTTTTACTTTACACTCTCAATTGCTTCGATTGTACATTTGTCTCATCATTTAAAGGTCCAAAATTAGTTTCATCATCTGTAATTGCTATTTCAACATTTTTGAAACACCCTGTAAAAATATACTTAAATAAATTAATAATAATAATTGATGAAAAATAGCAAATAAATATAATAAATTAAAGGGGGATGAAAAATGAAATTTTGCAACAATAGGAATTTGGCCACAAAAATATCATAGTTAAATTCGTAGCGAGATTCTAATCAATTTCATGTGTAATATGTCAGAAATCGATCCCATATGAAAGAATAACATTTAAAAGAAGTTCTATGTTAAATATATATGCAACAATGTTTGAAATTCAAGTTGTAAAATAAGTATATGGAATAAAATACAACAAATAAATGAGTGATTGGAATATTGCATTCACTTTGAATTTGTGTGTATATATAAGTATACAACAAGGAACAATAATAACGGTAAATTACGTTATTTAAGAATTACCTCTTCACCCTTAAATGCAAGCCAATGGCCAAATTACGACCAGGAGGTCAACCGCCACCTAGGAGGGATGCTGACCGCCAGTCGACCACCCTTCTAAGGGAGCGATCGACCGCCTGCTGCGGCCAGTGCCCAATTTGGCTTTGTCCGAGTTGGGTTGAGTGTTTGTTTATAAATTAATAGCCGGAATTTAATCTAAATTATCCTATGGCTACTACTCACTCACACACCCATGAATAATGCCCTAAACCTCAAACCTAAGCCCAGTCTTCTACACCTACCCTTCCTCCACTCTACCATTGATTCCAGAGAAATATATTATTGGTTTTCTTCATCCTCTCTTAAAATCTGTTTTTCTTTTTTGATCTCTTTTCTTATAGTATTTGAATAAGATCTAAATCTGGAATCATATGATTTATATATATAAGAATTGCAATTGTTTAAATCTTATATATAGATTTCTAAGGGATTGGAGTTTGCATTCGTGTTAGTTATTGAAGGTTTTCATATCTAATAGGAAAACATCGTCAAAATCTATAACATTTCCATACAGTCAAACCACCGTGAGTGGAAATAATAATTGTTTAGACATACTCTATATTTTGTATATTTTGATACTGATTAGTATGCATAGGGAGATTTGGATTCACAATAATATAAAATTGTAAAACCCCCAAATCTCCTATTTTATATTTGTTTCGCAAGAATTGTCAATGAATGTTTAGGTTTGTGAATTTGTTTGGGTTATGAATGAAGAACATTCTGGGTGATATACTTTTGTTTGATTTGACTTACCCTTTTCTTATTTAAAAGTGGTTGTGATGTAAAAAGGTTCGAATTTGTTTTAGTTTTACTATTTGAACAGGTTTAGATTTCCATTCTAAATCGATAATTTGAACGTATTCAGATTTGAAACAAATCAAATGTCAATGTTTTTATGTACAACATAGAAATGGGTAAATTGGATTAAATAGAGATATATGTATATATGTATATATGTATGTATATATATATATATATATACATATATATATGTGTGTGTGTGTGTGTGTGTATGTGTGTGTGTGTGTATGTTGTATGGAATTTACACCTTATTCTTGATCCATTAACTAAATTGTTCTAACAAGCCTAGGATGCAAGTTTTGATAGTTATGTTGTTGTTTTTCCCGTTACTGCTATCATTAATCGTGCCATTATGCCTTATATTTAGCAGTTTTATGAGGAAATTAGCTTGTATGCCTTTAATATAGACCGAGGTTAGTCATCATTTGTGTATGCATATAAAATGGCTTGTTTTTTTATTAAATAATTACACGTAGACACGAGGTTAGTCATCATTTGTGGTAGAAGTCTGCCCAGAACCAACCGGCAAATTCAGCAACCACAAGTGAGTTTGGCTAATGTGAGAGGTCTAGGTGCTATGGGCCTTTTAATTTATTTCACTATGACACGAGGTTAATCCCACTTGTAGTATAAGTTTTCCCGGAACCGCCCGGTATATCCAGCATCTACAAGTAGACGGTTTAATGTGAGAGGTCTAGTGTGTATATTTATATATACCTATTATGTGTGTAAATAGGCAGGCTTACTACGACTTGAGAAGGTCTTAAGAGGTTGATTTTTTTCTTATCTAGTTTGAGTCTTAAGTGGTTAGGACTACAATCTTTCTGAAGGTTTATTCCTTGGATATGGACCAAAGTCATGGGACACACCCTTATTAGATTCGAAGTAGGTCTATGGGTTCTCCTTCTCTAAAAGTGTTTAATCATGGCGATAACATAGTAGGGTGGTTTACCAAAATGCCCACTTCCTCTAGGATCTTTTTGAGGGCTAACCTAGGGATATGATTGGTACATATGGGACGTAGAATGCTATTTAATTCACCAACTTCTAAGGGAAGTCTTAAGTGGCATATGTGTTCTACTATAATATCAGTTAAGTAGTAACATGAGGCGTCCGTCGGAGGGGTCTTAAATGGCTATATGCGGGTCTACCCTAAATTGGTACTAAGCGTCGAGATACTACTTCTCATATTACTTCTAAGAATATATACTTAAGAACGTTGTCGTATTAGGACAGGGTCTTAAGTGTCTTGGGTCCGCCTTTGGTTCATAAGAGATAATAATAATCTACCCTCAATAAATATGCTAGAATGGGCTTTAGCGACCGAGAATGTCCACATCGTTGGGTCTTTACCTTAAATGCATCAATAAAGGTCCTAAGTGATCGATTCAGATATCTACCTCACTGATTAAAATATTTCTTCATATATGTGTGCTTATGTGTTCTGTAGACATAACTTGACATAATAACCTGCCAAATCTAGGGTATAGTCTTTATGCAACTATTATTTTTAGTCACACAGGACTTTATGTTTTGACCCCTCTCCTTAACATATCAGACAGGTTAATAGGTGGGGTAGCGACTCAATAGCCAAAATGATGATGGAACTTGAGGAAGATGGAGATTAGACTATTATGTTATTATTAGCCATTATTGCTATTTTGTTTATGGAAACTCTAAACTTTGAACAATGATGATGTACTATTTTGAATAATTGTATTTGACAATTTGTATAAGAAACTGTGACTTTTATTTAGTATTATCATTTTTCGTTCCAGTATGTGAGACTCCATAACGATAGGTTATTTGTTATTCTGCGCAAATGTAATTCCTTATAGGAACCAACAATCCGTTTAGAGTGGCTCAAAGTTTTGACGGGCCTTTTCTAGGTTGAAATTTATGCCCACTCCGAGCGGATTGTTACATTTGGCATTAGATCCAAGTTAATCGATTATAGGGCAACTATACATATGACAGGTGTAATTGTATTTTGAAAAAGTTTTTCAAACTACATATATATATGTATATATATACCCTAACAAGCATACGCAACTATACTAGGAAACTTTATCATTTCTTCCCTTTTTAGCTTAAATACTATCTCAAGAGTATCCACTGAAGGATTCCTCCTTTTATTTTTCAGATAGTAGAATGGATGAAAATCCTTCCGAACAAGGAAACTAGGCAAGACCTCGGTATTTTCCAGAATGGTTCCAATAGTATCTTTGTATTACGGAGCAAGTCCCTGTTACTAATCCCACCCCAGTGGTGCCTACAGCTCCTACCGCTGAGGTAGCCTTTGACTTTCCTTAATTCTGTAAGAGTTTCGCAAAATCTAGGTGGAAAACCATTCTTAGGAACAGAAGATTTTGTTAGTGCTCAAGCTTGGATAATGGACTGCGAAAGGATTTTTGAGGCAACGGGATGGTCAGACGAAGTTAAGAGAAGAGTTGCGGCCTGGCATTTAAAAGGAGAAGCTCTTGAATGGTGGAACCTAGTGTCTAAAGAGAATATGGGCCAAGTATTTACGTGGGCCAAATTCAAGACCCGATTTGAAAGAAAGTTTTTAACCAAAGTTGAGATATCGATCCGGTTAGAGAAGTTTATCCGTCTCAAGAAAGGAAGTTCAAGTTTACAAGAGTATGTGGCTAAATTAGCCGAGCTATGTAAGTTTGGTAAGTGTCGGCCCACTTTGTGACTGGGCCACACAAAGTCAAGATGACTATTCACAAGTAACAGAATTAGATCGAATCGATCCCGAGTCGAAAGGGTGAACTTGTGCATCAACACATGATTTGTAAGATCGGGTCAAGCCAGAGAGATTATGACCCGATTCCCATGTACACAAGCAGCTAGACACCAGAAAAACATTCGGCAGATCGGTTCGGGGTATCGCTATGTGCTCTGCATGACACTATAAGGCAACTAAGTGTGAACATCTGGTCGGGTTGAAGTACCCATGTATACGACTCGATCCGCATCCCTGTACGAAATCAATCTCACCATGTTCTAAGTTTTGTACCTATGAAAGCGGACCGGTAACCACCATCTATCCATGAACTAAATGTGTTGTCTGCACCATCCCACGTTCGAATTCAAGATTTGGTGAATAGGACCCACGTGGCACCCGATCCGCCTGTACTCTCCACCTATAAATACGCCAAGACTAGCCTTTTGGAGGGATCTTTTGGCATTCTGATAACTCAAGTTCCACCATTAATATCATTTCTCTATTTTATTCAGATTATACTTTAGATTTTCGAGTATAATTCTATAGATTTGGAGAGATTATTAATTGTACTTGTGAGGTCGAGTGTTTATCTACATTATACTTGTATTCAATCATCCAATCAAAGAACTATAAAGTGGAAGTAGGCTCATTAATGCCGAAGCACTATATTTTTGTGTGTCAATTGCTTTTTCTCTGTTTCTAGATCATAATTCTCTACAATTCCTAGTCAGCTGGGTGTTAGAACCACTTTTTGGTCTAACATTTCGGTGCTTTCACTGAGGAGCTCGAATTCTCAGCTTTTCGGATTGTCATTCTACTTTTGGATCTTCAAGTTTGAAAAGATAATCCGTAATTTTTACTGTTTTCGATGTTTTCATTGATTTTAAAGGACTCAGATTCTATTACTCCAAGGAAAGGAAAGGAACCACAAAATTCCCTGGTGAATAACGCAAACAAAGATTAGCGGAATAACGTGCAAGCACTTACAGCTACCAGGCCGCAGGGGGCGGGTCAGACCCGACTCGATCCAAAGGAGAAGGCGTGACCCGACCCAGGGGAGATAGTGTGACCTGGTCCGAAGGCCTGAACATGGCCAGCTATGCTCCTCCAACCCGCTTTGGTGAATCTTCCCCGATTGACCCGGTGGCGCCACAACGAACCGATCCAATGCTGAATTTGAGACCCGATCCGATAGGGCTGATCCGAATGCAATTGATGCTGGTGTTTCTACTCGAGTTGATACAAACGCTCCGACTTCAGTAGCAATAGCTAGTAATCAACCCGCTGCATCTACTCCTGTATTGCAGATGGATTTTGCACGTTTGATTGCTATGATGGAGAAAACTAATGAAGCTTTAGAGGCCCAAAGGCGCGATAGTGTTGCAATCCATGAAAATGTGAATGCAATGAATAGGTAGATGGATGAGCTTCGTAGGCAGAGGATGCCTTCTTCGATTCATCGCCTTGCCGCAAACTACTCATCTTCATCAGAAGAGAATGCAAGACCTCCAAGAAGGCCATACGAAAGACCTGAAAACCTTGAGCAATTGACAATTGGTTCATTGGGATCTCGTGAAGATGCAGCCCGTCGTTTGGGTCCTACTAATCCTATTCTAACAGAATTGATGTTGTTACCAGCGCGCGGATCTCATGTTCTACCCAGGGATCCAAACATTTCTCATCCTACCTAAGGCTAACTTCTTCAACCAACTCATCTCGTAAACGACCAGGAACGTAGGGGGCAAGGAAACTCTGCTGCCGCAAGAAATAGGAGGACGTCGCCTGGTGCAGGAGCTGGAAGCACTATAAGGCCAAGAAGTGTTAAAACTAAACCTACACTAACCAATGCAGAAGTGGAGGCTATGCTACGCCAAATTATGGTTGATAGTAGAGGTTACACTAATGAAGACTGGGGCATCGATCACAGTCATACACCCTTCATCGATGACATACTAGATGTCCAGTATCCGAGGCGATTCAATCTAACTACCATGGACTGATATGGAGGGAGAACTGAACCAAGGTAGCATATAATGAGATACTCATAGTACGTGAATGTAGCAGCGGCTCCTGACGTTGTCAAGTGCAAAGACTTCCCAGTATACCTCAAAGATGTCGCATTGATGTGGTTTACCCGGCTCCTGCCTCGATCAATCTCCAGCTTCAGAGAGCTAAGTAAGAGCTTCATGAATCAGTTTCGAGTCCATGCCCTAAAATCCAAGAACGTCATCGAGCTTTCTGTTATCAAGAAAGCTCTTAGGGAAAATCTGAAATCATACTTGGACCGGTTAATTTGGCAGTTACAGAAATGAGTATCCCCCACGAGCAGACCATCTTAATGACACTGATAGACGCAGTCGATAAAGACATTGGATTTGGGAGGTACCTGGCCGGAAAACTGCCTTTAAGTAGAGAGTTGTTTTATAAAAAGGCTAACATTCGTCTGCAACGAGAAGAAATATATGCCAATCGAAAAAGAAAATCCAATGATATCCCAAGGGAAAATATCCAAAGCAATGTTGCCATTAAGCAATCTGGTGACAGTGCAGGGAAAGTTGACGTAAATGTCGGAAACAAGAGTGGAGAAAGTGGCCGCCAAGGTGGGAATGGCAACAAGAGGAACATGAATCGGAGAAATGATGCCAAAAAGAGGCCTCGATTTCAATCTTTTGAGAACTACATGCCGCTAAATGGCACCTTGGAAAACATTTACTTGGATACCTATAATGTCATCCAATACAAGAATCCTCCACCCAGAGACTCGACTGAAAATGAGCATGAAACCGGCAAGTTCTATCTGTTCACGAGACTTACATCCACTCCACGAATAAGTGTCACCATTTGAGAGATGTCATGGAAAAGTTGCTTTGACCAGGGAAGCTAAACGAGTAAAAGGTTCCCCCTAAAGATTGAGGGCAAGAAGGATCAACCCCGAATCAGAACTAACTTTCCCCTAGACCTACTTCCCAGCAGAAAGGGAAGGGCATAGTCATTAATACTGTGATCGGTAGAACGCATCCGGTCGGATTTCAGCAACAAAACCATGGAGTAGTACATCAATGTTGCTAAACATCCAGAAGTGGGGGAGTGCAGTTCCCTCGAGGAAACTGCTCCCATAAAGCAACAAAAGACATTACCAAATATCGTTATCTTCAGAGAGAGAAAGAAAATGTGGGAGTAGAGACTTCGAGTGTCGACCCATTGATAATTACAACTACCATTGGTCTAGCCCTTGTGCGGAAAATCTTTGTTGATTTCGGGAGTTCCGTCAATATTTTGTTTAAGAAAGCATTTGACCAGATGAAATTGGAGGCCAAAGATTTGAAGCTATGCACAAGATGGATTCGTGGCTTCAAAAGACTCAGCGATAACTCCAATGCGAGTAGTGGAATTATCCGTGGAGCTTGGAGAAGGATATCGTAGGAGAGTACGAATACTTCCGTTTGTCGTTATGGATATAGATTCACCGTAAAACGCCTTTTTGGGTAGACCAGCTCTCGCGGAGTTCAGAGCCTACATTGCGCCGTGGTGGTTATTGTTAAAATTTCCGACCAAAGCCGGAGTAGTGGTGGTTCGTGGTGACCAAGTTAATGAAAGAGCTTGTTACATGGCTGAGTTGAAAATGCTATGCAACGGAGATAGCATAGAACCAAAGAATGCCTCCCCTCCCGCAAAGGAGGGTTCAACATAGTAAACAAAGGAGATATTGCCGGAGGAATCGCTCGACGATTTTCCCAAAGACATAGTTCCCAGAGAGGACGAGGATTCGGGATGCATAAGGGAGACATCTAATGAAGCGACCATGGATATTCTGATCAACGACAACGACCGGACAAAGGTCTTGAAGAGCGGATCTCATTTAGATCCTATTCGAATGAAGGAGCTGACGGACTTTCTGCATGCAAACCTGGATGTGTTCGCTTGGACCCACGCCGATATGTGTGGAATTTCACGATCAATTATGAGTCATTCATTATTCATAAACCCGAAATATCCTTCTGTAAAGCAAAAGAGGCATATGCTGGGCCCGGAGAGGTCAGTGGCCTTAAAAGAGGAAGTAGAGAAATTGAGAGACAATGGATTTATCAAAGATGCGACATATCCCAACTAGATATCAAATCCTGTCCTTGTCAAGAAAGCAAATGGGAAGTGGCATACGTGCATTGATTTTTCGGATCTGAACAAAGCCTGCCCAAAAGATAGCTTCCCGTTACCAAGGAGAGATCAGCTTGTGGACCCGACGACAGGACATGAACTTCTCTCCTTCATGGTTGCATACTCAGGTTACGACCAGATTCCCATGCAGGTTCCGGATCAAGAACATACCAATTTTATCATCGGTCTCGGACTGTACTGCTAGGTGGTAATTCCCTTCAGATTGAAGGATGCTGGAGCAACATACCAAAGCCTAGTGAAGCGTATGTTTTACAATCAAATCGTGAAATCCATGGAGGTTTATGTGGGTGACATGCTCATGAAATCCAAGCGATCCCACCACCACACAACAGATTGATCTGAGATGTTCGATATCCTTAGACGCAAAGGAATGAAGCTTAATCCTTTAAAATGCTCATTCAAGGTGGCATTAGGAAAATTCCTTGGTTTTATCGTCAGCTCGCACTGGATTGAAATCAATACCGACCAGATTGTAGCAATCAGGAATATTAGCGAACCACGGAAGATCAAAGATGTCCAAAGCTTAGCAGGGAAGGTTGCGGCGCTAAGCAAATTTATATCCAGGGCCACCGATAAGTGTGTTCCTTTCTTTAATTTGACAAAACGAGGGAAACACAATTTCAAATGGACCCCAGATTGTGTTGAAGCCTTCCAGAACCTTCTGAACCTTTTACAGATGCCCTTAATATTGTCCAAGCTGATAGATCTATGAAGACTTATTTGTGTATTTGGCAGTATCGTCGCACGCTATCAGCTCAGTACTAGTGCAGGAAGAAGATAAGGTTTAGAGACCGGTGCACTATGTGAGCAAGAAATTGGCAGCAACAGAACGTAATTACCTAAAGATAGAAAAGCTTGCCTACATCTTATTGATTGCCTCTAGGAAGCTTCGGTATTATTTTCAGGCTCATCCAATTGTTATATACACTGAGCATCCACTCCGACAGATACTACAACAGCCTGAAGTATCGAGAAGACTGCTTAAGTGGAACATCAAGCTGAGTCAGTTCGACCTCAATTTTCAACTCAAAAAGTCCATACGGGGGCATGCATTTGACGATTTCATCGCTGAGTTCAAAATCCCCAAAGAGGATGTGTTAGATGAAGAAGGTAGCCCCTTAGAACGGAACCTGGAATCTAGGACATGGATGCCGTACACAAAGGGAGCTAGGAATGGTCGAGGTCTGGCGCCTGATTTGTACTAATAACTCCTGAAGGGTGGTCAATTTAATATGCTCTGCGATTGAAATTTTCCTCTACTAACAATGATTCCGAATACGAGGCCCTGATTGTCGGGCTAAAACCCACTAAGGAGTTGGGAGTAGCGGCATTTGACATCCTTTATGACTCTCAAATTGTTGTTTTTCAAGTTCGGAAGGAGTTTCAAACAAAAGGACCTCGACTCACAGCTTGCCTAGAAAAGGTAGGGGAGTTATTGGATAGCCTAGAGCATTATAGCATATCCCACATTCCGTGAACAGAGAATCAGAAAGTAGATAAGTTGGCTAAGTTAGCAAGCTCCGAAACCCAGAAGAGACAGAGATGGTCCAAATCGAGTACTAGAATCTCCAAGCATTGATCAGATGGAAGTTGATCCGGTGCTGGAGACCAAACCAGAAAGAGTGTCGTGGATTACTCCATAAAGAGCTTCCTGTAGAATGGAACACTCCCAACGAAAAAGAGTGAAAGGCATGCCATCGTTCGCTAATCTTCAAGATATGTGATGTAGGGTGGAGTTATTTACTGATAAGGATTTTCAGTACCCCTCCTCCGGTGTATAGCATATGACGACGTCAAGTGTGTGCTGAGGGAGGTACATGAAGGTGAATGTGGGGATCACACCGGAGGCCAGACACTGGTAAAGAAGATATTGCAGTACGGTTACTTTTGGCCTACCGTAAATTGGGACGCAGCTGATTAATTGAGACGCTGCGATAGGTGCCAGAAATTTGCAAAGATACCCAGAGCACCAACAAACTCAGCTCAACGGTGATCCCGTGGCCATTCGCCGGATAGGGGATTGACATAATTGGAAGCCTTCCGATCGCCAAGGGAGGAGAGAAGTACACAATCGTGGTCATCGATTACTTTACAAAATGGGCAAAAGCTGAGACATTGACCACGATCACTACAATGCGGGTGATTAACTTTGTTGTTAGAAGCATTATTTGCCAATTTGGGATTCCCAAAGTCATCATAACCGACAATGGAACCCAGTTCGACAACACAAAATTCAAAGACTTTTGTCAAAAGTATAGAATCGAGAAGAGATATACCATTGTAGATCACTCGCAATCGAATGGGAAAGTCGAAGCAGTAAACAAAATCATTAAGTCCATTCTAAAAAACCGATTGGAACGAGCAAGAGCCATGTGGGTCGATTAATTACCCTTACCATTATGGGCCTATAAGATGACCTACAAATCGGCGACTGGCCATACTCCCTTCTCGCTTTCATTCGGATCAAAAACAGTCATCCTAGTGGAATTAGAAGTCCCCTCTCACTGAACAACATACTATGATCCAAGGACCAATAAAGCACTTATTCTTGAATCCTTGGACATGAAGAAAAGAGAGATGAAGCAGACTTACGTACTTCGAGATGCCAGCATCAAGTTGCTAGATACTACAACAAAAAGTATTGAACTTAAACTTTCGAACAAGGAAACTTGGTACTGAAACAATTCTTCACGGCCCCTGCCTTCCTGGGCCCGAAATGGGAAGGGCCTTACATTATCCAATGGAGGCTTGATAAAGGAGCTTTTCATTCTAACGACCATTAATGGCGATGAAATCCCCAAAGCATGGAATGCCCAACATCTACAACATTACTTGACTAGTGTGACGGCCCGCCCCGCACCAACCGACATTTACTCCAAAAGTGCGTTGTACACATGTTCAGTTAGCACGGAACGGTCGTCAGAAAAAAAAAGAGAACGAACTAACAAGGAACCTGTAGAATGTCTCACAGCGCATGGAATCAAAATATAATAATAACATAATCTTGACATAAAACAGGCGAGACAGTACATAAGCTGAAAACTAAACCAACATAGCAGCGGAAATCCAAATACAGCTTATTACAACTTTCCAAATTTACTGTCTCTAAAACAAAAGAAAGCTAAAGTAGAAGATGCACGACTAATGCCCAAGCAGTGATCTTCAACAACACAGGGAGAATACTATATATATCATACGTGAAAGCCTCCTGCTCGTCTCCGGATCAGCTACTCGCGCATCACCAGCTAACCTATCTCTAGTCTGCTCGTGTGAGCACCCAGAGTAATAAGAGGAGACTTAAAACTCTGGGTCAGACATAAAGCCTGGTATGAGCGATAAGCATCTAAACAGAACAATTACAGGTAGACTAAAATATACCTGAACCTGGACCTGCAACCAAAGAGTTAGCACTACATACTGTACAACACTCTAAGGTGCTATTTCAAATGGTGTAAAGATAACGGGGGCGGGGGTGTGCATGTCATAGTGATGTCAAACAATCAAGCATAGCAATCATCCTCACATCCCTCACTCAGTGCGTAAAGCATACGATATCCACTACTTTGGTCACCTAATACTTTGGGCCATGACGGAATCCAATCCCGTGTAACTATCACTACAAGCCCACTATCCATCTCTCAGTGGTGAACCAAAGTTATGAACACCGACAACCCCTTTGCACACATCCCGCAGCAAAGTCCAATCTTGAAGTGAACTCATTGGTTCCCATCTGGATCCTAAGCTCTAACTTCCATTTGGACTACCTTTGCATCTCGGGTTATTGGTTTCCTCCTGTTCGGGTCGGTCGGTCAAGAACCTTTCATTCTGGTCGGTTTTCATCATCTCTACCTTAGTCGGTCGGTATTGCCCCCTGGTCGGTCGAACACTTCACCATTCCTGGTCGGTCGTACTTCACCATCCCTGGTCGGTCGAACACTTCACCATTCCTGGTCCGTCGTACTTCACCATCCCTGGTCGGTCGAACACTTCACCATTCCTGGTCCGTCGTACTTCACCATCCCTGGTCGGTCGGTATTTCATCATCGTATGGGGTCAGTCGAACATCGCATAGTGGTCGGTCTTGCCCAGCCTGGTCGATTTCCCTAGTCGGTCGAACACTTCATACAGGGTCGGTCGTGATCTCGGGTCGGTCGGTCAAAACCTTCCCCTGGTCGGTCTAACTCGACCTAAAGAAAACCTACACCATTTCAGCAAGCTATTTTCGCCTCTCAACGGCGTTTTCAACCATTCCAACTATTCTAAACAATCATAAAGCATACCATACAGTCATAGCAACATGTATAAACATCCACAAATAACAAAACAACAATATGGTATGTTAAAACGGATCAAACATAGCCAAAAACCCCATATTTTCCCTTAGTCCCTCTTAATCACGTTTAAGAAAATCTAATGATATGATTAACAAAACTTAACCAAATCAGCCAAATTTTCTAACAGAGGCCTAAAATAATATTTAGCAATTTATAAATATTTTTCCAGATTTTTAACATGCATAAATTCGCTAATTTCCACTAATCACCCCTTAATCCCCAAATTCCGGGATTTGCAAAATTAGTCGAAATTAACCCAAATTCATATCAGAGGCATAAAATGATGTTTTAGAATTTTATGAATTTTTCTAGATTTTTCTGAGCCATAATTTCGTTAATCTTCGCTAATTACCATAATTAACCGTAATTAGTGAAAAACAATGCAAATCACTCACCTTTGCCACAAAGTAAACTATAGATCTGCAATGATTCTCTGTTTGGGTCAAACTCCAATGCTTAGCAGCAGCTCCTATCTTGATTTGATGCTAATCCGCCTTGATTTGGTGTAGATCTTGCTAATATGTGATTAGGAAAGCCAAAAAGATGTTTTGGGAGTGATTTAGAAGGTGGAGGCCATTGCTAGAGCTCAAAGAAGGTTTGTGGCGGCTGGAAAATGAATGAAAAAATCGTTTTCTAAACCCTAACAGCCCTTAAATACCTCTAAACCCGAAATCCACCATTGGGCCTAGTTGTTAATCGCCCGGTTAAGCCCATTTGAGCTGTTTTTCATCTTCTAAACCTTATTTTAGCCATATCTCCCAAAAAGTAAGTCCGTTTGGCTAATGTAACCACTCTACGGAAAGAGAAACCATCATTCAAATCCAATGGAAGTAGTTTCAAGTCAAAACTCCTTTCCAATCAAAAGTTATGGACGAAACAAGATCAGCTAGGGGTAAAACGGTCATTTAAAAATCGGCAAAAATCATGAACATGGGAAATGAACCCAATAGTTGTTTCCCAAAGCCACATGACCATACGACTTCGTATAAGAAAGAAATAAATATTCTACGATCCTTCGATGCGTAGAATGCGGGTTGTCACAACTAGAGATTATATCGATTCTTTTATTTTGTAAACTATGTAAAATGGCACGACTTGCCTAGAACAGTCTAGTTAATATAAACAAATGATTATAAAGTGGACATAGGAAATGATTTGGCCGAACCAATATAAAAATATCGCGTATCATTTACTTTTTCTGGATTTATTTTCCCATGATTTGTGGTTGTTTTGATCTTTTTGTAAAGCATTAAGTACCAATTAAAATCGAGTGCGAGAATGGCATTTGAACCAGCAAAATCCCGCTCTTGGAGTTAGAGTGCAGAAGGAAAGCCGGGGCGAATGGCATGATTGTTCGCCTGATCAACTCAAACTCTCTCGACTTGAGAGCGAGTATAAAAGTAAGCATGATTGGTGCACAATGATTAAATACCACCTCAGCCACACCCTAACTCGAGCATACGATAGGAGAGTATAAAGGCACTGAGATCAAGTGCCAAAGAGAAAGGGTTTCCACCCCACGGAGGGATTTGGGCAAGATTGAAAGTTGAAGCCGCACTCCCACTAAAGGATTGGGGGCAATATAAGGCCGATCCTAATCAATCTCAAATAAACCTTGACCAGGAAATCTATTCAAAATTGATTGGGGGCATACACATAACACAATATAATGATAATATCAATATGACATCTTATTTATTACCTAGTTTAGTAATCATTCCTTAACTACAAAAATTTTGAAATTTTTGATTCGTAGGAAGGCTGAATACGAAGTCTGGTATGATATATGATATGATTTTTTGTTTATTACTTAACATAGTAACGCTAAGATCGCAAGTTACATTTGGTTAAGATAAATGATAAACTTACAAACATATTGTATTGCAGGGAAACTACTTTATTAACTACATGTAGATTTACATGGATAACTGGTCAATAATGCGGGGCCCGCACTCGTAACAACAACCACAGGCTAATGGAAAACAAAAGAAATCAAAATAGCACTTCATTTAGACTTAGGAGAATGTTTGTCTTTCTTATCTTACGTGAGTCTTTTCCTCTCCTCCTTTTCAGCGTCGGTGAGAATACGCTTGGTCTTCTTCTTCTTCTTTCTAGAGGGGGAGTCTATCGGATTAACAGAGGACATCCCAACCAACTCTCCAGTGATCTATCGAGTTAGAATCTTGATGATTATCTTACCACTAGGAGAAACTTCTTCGAGAGGAACTATTAGGATGGTTTTTTCTTTCTTTTTTGACCTACGAGAATGCCTTAGACTTTGCTTTCATTTGGGCAAACGTCAAGTTTTCACTATCATCGGTTGCTCCAATGGTGGTGGCATCCACATCTTCTTCGTCCTCCTTGCTCTCCATGTCCTTCAAAGCATCAATGATCTCTCCATCTTTGGAACCTCTCCATTAGAGATCCTTATGGCCTTGTCTGCAATCTCTTCTTGTTTATTTCCAGTTTCCTTAGTAGGATTGCTACCTAGAGAATGTTAAGCAATATTTATTAGCTCAGGAGAGAACATGGGCTTTTCAATTGTTTGCTCTGCATAGCGATGACAAGCTACAATAGCTTTAACAAATTAAGGCAAGAAGGTGGAGATACCTTCGAATGACTTATCAGCAGGAGTAGCTGAAGTTTAAGGGGCTGACTCGACAATTGGATATAGGAGAGCTGCCTTTGGAATCCATGGTGATCGGGATCATACCCTTGTGTTTCAGTATCCCTGGGAATAGTAGATGAGGAACTAGAGCCGCCTTCGAGAGTATCCTTCTCTTTCACTTGGTGCCTCTCCTCCTCCATAATTGCATGGATTTACCTCCTCCCTTCAGCTAAACGCTCTGGCTCCTCACCTCTTAAGAATGTTCTCATGAGCTCTTCCTCATCAACAGTGTCAACCTTAACCCGTCGCTTTTCATCATTAATAATCTGATCCCATACATCAAACAGAGTTGTTGGATAATCCTGAATCCAAGAGATGTCTCACTTTTGAATCACTTGAGCGAAGAATTCAACCATAATCTCACTATAGCCATCCAACTCTTTTCGGGCCTTAGCGAGCTATGCACTAGAATCTACGGTGGATTTAATGTCAATTTTGCATTCCACTCGGCTAAGACCGCCCCTGCCTTAACCTCTGCCAGCTTGGCTTCAAGACTAGCGTTCTTTTTCTCTAACTCGGCCTTTTCCTATTCAAGGTCATGGCGGGTGCAGGTAGCTTCAATCTAGTGTTTTCCGACTTAACATCCTCAACTTCCTTTTTCAGGGCCGTGCGTTTCTGGTTATAAGAGTCAAGTTCGGTATAATAGCATTTTTGCAACTCTTCGTGCTACTTCCTAAAGTTCTCCGCATCACGTTGTGTGATAGCAAGCTTGGCTTGTGCATCCTCGATCTCTTTATTTGTATTCTCTACAATCTTCGCATCATACTTAACTATATCTTTCATGTTATTTACATCAGCCAACAAACCGCGAATAATCTTGGAAAGTTTTCTGGTGTACTTACGCATTTCCTTGTATTGTTTATCCACAAAGTCAATCTTAGCTTTGACTTTATCTGACCAATCTGAAGATACCTGCTCAAGGGTGGAACAAAATGTATGTTCCCGAAATGGTGATATGGAAATTGTTTCCTTAAAATCTTCAGGTTAGCCTCATTTTCAGAATCAAGTATGACTGGTCCGGTGGTAGTAATGTTGACGTTCTTATGCCTGGTATGAACGAGAGCTGTTTTGCCATTCTTTAGCACTTTTTCCGGGTCTTCGGATTTATCTTTTGGATCGGAGTGTTTCTTTAGTGGTTTATCCTAGGGATGAGATTCCTTAGGGAGAACTGGGGTTTTAGGAGGATATATCTCTACTTCACGGGGACCCTGATGGCTTTTGTACTTCTTTGGATTTGAACGAGTCAGTGACCGGGAGCGGGAGGATCGATAGTAGTAAGATCGACGATGTCTCCTGTTATATCCCGCGCGGCCTTCACGGTGATAATGTTCACATCAGAGTCATGTCTAGGCAAACTTGCATGGACATTCTTGAGGTTATAGCTTCGATGGGAAATCTCACCTGCAAGATAGTGTAAACAAGCATTAAGTATCGGGATAGATATAGTGCACGGAGGCTGTGATGTGCAGTGCAAGTGCAGTGTGTATCCTAAGTGATTCCCCCAAACAAACCCCAGTGTTAGGATTGTCTGTGCAATCTCCCCGGCTTTTGCATGACTGGCTTCCTCTTTAGAGGTAGGAAAGAATGAATCTATACTGATATCTTTAGTAGTATAGATCCTATCAGGCATAGGGAGATTATCTAAATCTCTGAAGATGGAATCATCTGGCTGGGATCCGCCAACTGGAGACCTAATGGGAGATGGTTTCTTGGGAGAGGGCTGTCTTTCTGAAACAGAGGCGTCTTTCGGGTCAATGCCTTAGGGCTCTCCCCTAATTGGCCTGTTTAGAACTTAGTCATCTTGGATATGCATTAGGGAAGGACTTTTGAGGAAGGTATTTGGATCCTGCATAGGAGTCATCTCTTTGTCTCCCAATGGTAGTAATTCCCCAAAACTCGAATTTTTTTGGATTTTGGAGCTCTTTTCCCTCTCAACCGAAGTTATAACTTGCCCCTTAGCTGGGGGCACATTGCCGGTTCCCGCTGGTATGGAAAGAACTTGAGTTGGGGGCACGTATACATAAGCACCACCCCCATGGCCTATGCTCCAACTCATGACAAGCAAACGATGACGTTGGAGGTATTCATCAACCATGAACTTCCTGGCATTTAAGAGATTTGGGTCGTCGTTTAGTAGACGGCTTAGACGATCCCAATATACTTTGTTTTCTTCTTTCCTTGGGTTATTAACTATAAAAGAATAAGACAAGTTAGCACGTTCACTACGATGATTGAAATGAAAGCATCAGAGTTATAAGATTACTTGACTGAAGCCATCGCCTAACACATCATGTTTGATGCTTAATGTAGAACCACTCCGCCTTTGCATCTCCAACTTTGTTGTAACCTTTGTTAACAATTTTCCACTTTAGCACAAATTTGAAGTATACAAAAGATGGAGTTTCCTTCATGCGATGCTTGAAATGATAAAAGAAAATTATATCTTCGAAAGTGAGCTCCTTGCCTAATATTTCTATGTATGAAACATATAATGTTTTCAGATAGGAATAGGAATTGGGATGAAAGTGTATGGGAGAAATCTGCATTCATCCTAGAAAGTCGATGACGAATGGCGGAAATAGAGGAATAGCCCCTCCATAACACATCAATCAGCTGATTGCCATGTACTCCTTTAGTGAACTGTAGGGTGTGTATGTTTCAGTTGCTACTTTAATTTCTTCCCAAGGGATCCCATGTCTCAGACATATACGCCTAAATTTGGGTTTGTTGATTATTAAACAAACAGAATCACAGGCTGCCTCTAAGATGGTTGCACTTCCAAACTCGTTAGGAGCACAATTATCTTCTACTCCCCCTTCCTCTTCCTCATCCATGGAAACATCATCTCCATATGATTCTATGCTCTCATGAATTTCTATCTCGAAGTTCGAACTTGCGCTGCCCCATTCCGGATCAGAAGTTGACGAGATAGCTTCGAGATCGGGGTAACTAGATGGTCCTGGAAAGGTATTCTTCTCTGACAATCTTGCTAAACGTTTTCCAGACATGCTTGTTGTACTATCCAAGAGATATCAAGGATTAGAGTGTAGTTTCCTGTGCCCCCCCCCCCCCGTATATGTGTGTGAACTAACCTGTGCCAGTGTGTGCAGTGCTGAAACTAGAGAATATAAAGTAAGAAGAAAAGCAAGCGATTAATTAGTATGTGCCGAATGGTTGAACATACATGTATTTGCTAAAACCTGAATGTCCAGTTTAGAAAGCTCTATCCTAACTGTTCGTGAATCTGTAAATGGTGTTTGGCTTTAGTCGAATTATATGCAAGTATGTGTCATGAGTCCGTATTGTCAAGGTCCTAGTTCTAACCATATGAGATAGTACTTGGTAATGCATATGCTCCATGTTGACGAGCAAAGTTGTCGCACGCCAACACCCAATGTGTATGTGTGAACAATTATCCAAATGAGCAGTAAAGTATGTAAATGCGGGGATACATAGCTTTTATAGTGGTTCAGCACTAACATCTACATCCACTTTATAATCCTCATTCATCATATCTTTGGCTAATTACAAGGTTGTACAAGTTCGGACAATAGCTAAGCTCAAAGTGTTACAATAGAATAACAAAGTATATATTCGTTCTACACTATGACTAAATTTCCCTTCTCCTACTTCGTTGAGAAGCATTGACTTGGTCAACAGTATCCAAGTTTGGTGTTCATGTCCATGGAGTTCAACAGTAGCATAACAATCCTTATTAATGTTCAAGTGTCGACGGAAAACATGCATGTCATGTTTTAACTATCCATGTCATCTCCCATGGCCATGGTGGAGGTGTTGGAAGCCATTAATGAGTGTTTGAGCTCTCAAGATCCAAAAATTCCAAGGGAGAAGGATCCAAATAAAGGCCAAGGCTTGGGCTATTTATAGAAGGAAGGCTAGGTGGGAGTAGGTGAGTAGAAGGACCCACCTAAGCTGATTTTTGCACCCAAAACAAGGCCCAACACAGAAAATTCGCACCCCTTGGTACAGGATACGAAATTTCGCACCCCTCCTTGGGGGGAGGGGGGTTGAATTTTCGAACCCACTGCTGGGGTTTGAAATTTTGACCCCCCCAGGGGGGTTCGAAATTTCAACCCCACCAGGGGGGTTCGAAATTTCGACCCCACCAAGGGGGTACGAAATTTCGAACACCCTGGTGGGTGCAAAATTTCGACCCCACCAGGGGGGCGAAATTTCGAACACACTGGAGAGGTTCGAAATTGATAGAGAATGACGTTGGGATCATACTGCCGAGGGAGTTGAAATTCCTGAATGCGAAGTGAAGGAATCCGAGTTTTCATGAGTCTGAACTAAAGGGATCTGAGCTTCCGACATGGAGAAAATCAGATGAATCGGATGGTGTCCACAGTTTCGACCTAACTGATTAGGTCGATCGCCGCCGGGACTGTGGCCCTCCGGACTCCCACCGGCGCTGCGCCCGGACCCGCTTGACGGCTCGCCTTCGGCTCAGAGCATGGCTCAACTAAGAATTCATTGGGCTCGACAAGGGCCACCTGATAGAGGCTTCGGGTCTCCTTGCATTTGCGACGCGACTTCGACCCAACTGCTTTGTACTTTTTGACACTTGAGCGCCTCGCTCACCAAATACTTGACGTATGACATCTTCGACCAAAAAGCGTGTCAACATTTGCCCCCCAATACATATCTTGTTCGGTCCAAAGAAGGTATGTTTTGCGAGGAGAAGAGAAATCCAGAAACCAAAGCTGGAAGAAGTCTGGAGCGAGCTTCTATATTCATGAGACGGAAGAACCATGACTACGCCAGATCGTATTATCCAGAAAACCGAAGCCGATAAGCCGGAAGTCCGCGATCGCTTCGGATCAAAGTCACCAGAGAACCAGAATGTTAGAAGTTCAGTGAAAACTGATGATTGCCTTAGATCGTTTTGAGAGATAACCAAGATAACCACATAGCCAGATAACCATATGAACCGTCAGGTGAAGACGATCCAATAACCCAACTAGCTAGATCTGTCGTCCAAACGTCTAGAACCCAGGACTCGCCACGAGTTGTAGCAACCTTATCGAGACAAAGCTGGAGGCTAAGATAGTCACGAGTGGATATTCTTGTCGTTTCACCAACAAGTCCAACCAATATAATCCGCGGCCGTTGACGGGGCGACCCACTAATCCGAACGAGAAGGATTGCATAAGATCTGATACTCGCCATAAACCTACGATTGGATATTTTTGTTGTGTCAAGGACAAGTCCACCCGATATAATCCGAGGTCATTGATGAGGTGTCCCACTAATTTGAACGAGAAGGATCGTATAAGATCTGATACTTGCCATAACCCCACGATTGGATATTCTTGTCGTGTCACGGACAAGTCCACCCGTACTAAACCAAGGTCGTTGACAAAGCGACCCACTAATCCAAACGAGCGGGATCAGACAAGATCCGATACTCGCCACAAACCCACGAGTGGATATTCTTTCCATGTCACGGGCAAGTCCACCCGCACTAAACCAAGATCGTTGACAAAGCGACCCACTAATCCAAACGAGCAGGATCATGCACGATCTGACACTCGCCACAAGTTGAGGCGGTCTCGTCGAAGTAGGACGAGAAGTCAAGATAGCCAGACATTTATTAGAGTTTGCAATCCCGTTATCAATTTCATACTTCATAAATAAGCGTCCTCATTTTACGAAGTAATTTTATTAAAGTTATAAAAAGTTAGGGACTCTTTTAGTAAAGCCACAAGAAAACCAACGGTTCATCATCCGGAAAGAGCATGCCTTGGGAGCTGGCCTGCCCTAGCGCACGGGTAAGCGGACTTGGCCGTTTTTTGATTCCAAGTTCATTCGTTAAGGAAAGCGAATAGTTTATTGTTTAGGAAGAGCATGCCTAGGAACCCGCCGGTTCCTATTACATAGGTAAACGAACATAACCATTCACAATTTAAAGCCAGAAAAGTAAACTTTTCATTAATAACCAAGGGGGTGATGGTGTATCATCTGCAAAGAGCATGCCTAGGGATTATAACAGCTTTCGTACATGGGTATACCAACTCAACCATCTTACAACCATAATAACCTGAATAACTAAAAAGAAGCATACACCCAATGAGCTAAAGCTCTTAAAGCCAAAACCATAGGCTAAAGCCCAATTAACCGAGCCTAGAGAGCCAGATTGAGAAAGCCATAAGTGAAGAGTACCTTATTTGAAAAATATAATATCCTAAAGCCAAGAAAACCAAAGAAGAACGTAACCACAGCCTAAGCACTGAAGGCTAAAGAACCAAGATTCGAATCCAGGATGCTGAGAGAACAAAATCCATATTGCTAGAAAATCCCAAGCCGCAAGTCATAAGATACCGATGCCATAGAGACTTGCATCGCAATCATCAGAGTCCGTGAAGGGTTAATTAATAAAAATGCCCTTGTGACCATTACTGGCTAGGTTGATCACCGCCGGGATTGTGGGGCCCCGGACTCCCACCGGCGCTGCGCCCGGACCCGCTTGACGGCTCGCCTTCGGCTTGGAGCATAGCTCGACTAAGAGTTCATTCGGCTCGACAGAGGCCACCTGATAGAGGCTTTGGGTCTCGTTGCGTTTGCGACGCGATTTCGACCCAATTGCTTTGTACTTTTTGATGCTTGAGTGCCTCGCTCACCAAATACTTAACGTGTGACATCTTCGACCAAAAAGCGTGCCAACACTTCATGTTAAAGATGCGCGGGTCAGATCAGGGTTTCATCGGGAAGTTACATCGGATTGGATTGGGGTAATTTCCACCAAATTGGATCGGAGAGGCCCAACCCGACCCGGTCCAACTTGCTATGACCCACTTCATCCATTCAAACATTTCTTACCTTGCCTCAACGTCACCTACCCCGACCCAATCAGTCCCTTTTCTTCCGATCCACCGCCCTTTTTATTCTTTTATTATTTCAAGAACCAAATCATTACTATCTCCTTTTCATAAAAGTAGGAGGCAAACCCATGCATCGGGATCCTTAACACCGAGCATAGTTCATCGAAACAGCTGCTTTGAGGTGACGATGATGTCGCCATCGACAGCGGCGGACTAAATGGCCTCGATACTAGTGCTACCGTCAAGATGGGAAGAGCTACATAGATTAACACGAGAATTCAAATATTATTTAGTCAAAATTGAAGATTAAAGAGTATGATATGAAATATCTTAACCCACCTATGTTTGAATCTGAAAATCAAGATAAAATTAATGAAAAAGAAATTAGGGCTTCAGTGGATTAAAAGTAGATCAGCAGTAGTAAAAGTATGGAGAGAAAGAGGGTTCGCGGATTTATAGGCTAAGTTAAGGGGACATTTGTACCCCTGAAGTGATGGCCCAATCCGACCCATCAGGCTAAAAAAGAGGTACCCAAGTTCAATCGAATCAGACATATAGGCGATTCGAATAATTTTGACATGATCCGTCATGCAAACTTCGATCTGATGGTGTAAATGTGAAGTCGAGCAGGGTAAGAAATAGGGGAAATTAAAAGAAGCTACCAGAGATTGCACAAACGTGTGAAGGTAGATGGACGGAGTAATTTAATTGAATCGGGTAATTATGATTTTTTGATGCGACAAATGTCAGTGCTAGAAACTAGTCTAAATTTTGGATGAAGGCTCCAGTTGGTTGAACGCAACAGAAATGAAAATGGATCAAACCCCATATTTACACTTGACACGAAAATCAGGAAATACAGTTTCACCAAGCGTCATGACTCTACAGACAGGCATGACCATTGATCATCACCAGTTCAAGAACAGACAGATTGTCAATTTTGAAGCACGTTTTATTCCTACAAAACATACTTCGAGGGGACAAAATGTTGGCCCACTTTGTGACTGGGACACACAAAGTCCAGATGACTATTCACAAGTAATAGAGTCAGATCGAATCGATCCCGAGTCGAAGGAGACAACTTGCACATCAACACATGATGAGTAAGATCGGGTTGGGTCGAAGAGAATATGACCCGGTCCCCCTGTACACAAGCAGCTAGACTCTAGAAAAACATTCGGCGGATCGGTTCGGGGTATCTCTATCAACTCCGCATGACTCAAGAAGGAAACTAAGTAGGAACATGTAGTCAGATCAGAGTATCATTATATACGACCCAATTCGCATCCCTGTACGAAAGCAATCTCACCACGTTCCAAGTTTTGTGCCTATAAAAGAAAACCGGTAACAACTATCTACCCACGAACTAAATGTGCTATCTCCACTATCCCACGTCTGAACTCAAGATTTCATGGATGGGACCCACGTGGCACCCAACCTGCCTGTACTCTCCACCTATAATTACGCCAAGAATTGCCTTTTGGAGGGATCTTTTAGCGTTCTGATAACTAAAGTTCGACAATTAACATCATTTCTCTATTTTATTCAGATTATACTTTAGATTTTTGAGTGTAATTCTATAGGTTTAGTGAGATTATTAATTGTACTTGTGAGGTTGAGTGTTTATCTACATTGTACTTGTATTCAATCATCGAATCAAAGAACTATAAAGCGGACGTAGGCTTGTTAATGCCGAACCACCATAAATCTTGTGTGTTGATGGCTTTTTCTCTGTTTCAAGATCATAATTCTCTATAATTCTTAGTCAGCTAGGTGTTAGAACCACTTTTTGGTCTAACAGTAAGGGTTTGGTGGATACCTTATTGAGCAAAGCTTTAAGGTTCGTTAAGGGTTTGAACTTCCCGTTGAAGGACACTTTATTGGCACAAGTTACATTCGGAGCAACCATTGAAACATTAGGATATACGGCTATTTTGTGCACAAGTGAAGGATCTAAGGAGAATAACAATGGTGATAAGGGAGAAGGAAATTCTGGTTCTAATAAGAATAAGAAGAAAGAGTGGTGGAAGAACAAGAAAACGAGGGGTAAGATTAAGAAATAAGTCAAGGCTCGTACGAGGTGCAATCGTAGAGGCGATGAGGCCAAAGACTCCAGGACTGTCTTAGCAAATAAGGAGCTCAGGTGGAAGTGCTACAAGTTCCACGAGGAAGGAACTTGTCTAGGGAATGTCCAAAGTTAATCAGAGCGGTCAGAACTATGCATTGGAGGCAACACCGATACAGAGCCGACCTTCAAGAGATCAAGGTCCATCCACAGGTGAAGGTATAACTTCTATTTTAGGAAATTCTGTTTACACTTTGTTTGCCTCATGAACAATCCATTCTTTTATATCAAGAGGCTAGCTGATTTGTTGAACCTTTCCTTATTTATTACTAGTAATCCGATGGAGGTAGCCAACCTTATAGGAGGAACTAAGTATCTTGAGTTGATCTGTGAATACCTAGTAATGGATATCAATGATGTCGAGTTCCTCTGCAAAGAATATGCATTGGATTTAATGGGGTATGACCTTATCCTAGGTATGGATTGGCTATCATTTTATGGGACCGTCCTAGATTGCGACAATATAATTGTTTATCTTAGGAGCCGAGGAGGACGTAGTCTGAAAATTCCTTGTGATTTTAGGATCAAGGATAAAGCCCTATTATATACCTTATCTCCTAGTTTGGAATAGTCATCTTTGGTCCCTATAGTATATGAGTTCTTGGACGTCTTTGAGTAAGTCATGGGACTCCCACCCCTATGGAAAATCTGTTTTCGTATAACCTAGAGCAGGATACTAGACCAGTAGCTTTACCGTTAAGCATATAGCGCCAAAAGAAAGGAGAGAGTTGGATAAACATATTTCGGAATTTCTACAGAGAGGCTTCATTCGATGAAGTACATCGGAAAGGGTTGCACTTGTTGTGTTTCCTACCAAAGCAGATGGATCTATAAAACTTTGCGTGGATTATAGGGAGCTTAATAAGCTAACCAAGAAGAATAGGCACTCCTTACCCAGAATTGATGATCTATTCGACCGCTTGGGAGGAACTCGAGTATTTTTCCCAATTAGACCTTGCAACTTGATTTCACCAATTGAGAATTTCGAAGGACGGTAAGGATAAAACCGCGTTTAGGACGCTAGATGGATTGTTTTAATGGGAATTTATGTCCTTCGGCTGACGAATGCACCTTCCTTCTTTGTTAACCTCATGAGTAGAGTGCTGAGGGGCATTCTGAATAAGATTAGGGTAGTTATCACATGCGATATCTTTATATTTTCTAAGGACCATAAAGAGAATGAAGTCACCTAAGACAAGTCATAGGGATATTAAGAGAAAACCAGTTGAAAGCCAAATTTTCAAAATGTCATTTTTGGATAAAAGAATTTAGATTTTTTGAACGTATCGTGACAAGCAAAGGCTCGGCAATAGATACTGCGAAGGTCGAGGCAATTAAGGAATGGAGAACACTTTGGAATGCTACAGAGGTGAGAAGCATCCTTAGATTGGCTGGATATTACAGAAAGTTGATTAATGACATCGTAAAATTTATGCTCCTCTAACTCAACTAATGAAGAATAATTTGGTATTTTCTTGGAGTGATAAATGTGACATGGCTTTTAAGATATTAAAGAAAGTATTGACTTGTGCGCCAGTACTTGTTATATTCGATGGCTCAAGAATGTTCATGGTTTATACTGACGCATGCGGAATCGGTTTTGGAGCGGTTCTCATGCAAGAAGGAAGGGTTATTTCTTATGCCATAGACAACTCAAGGACCCCAACAAGAGATATCCCGTTCATGACCTAGAGCCAGATGCAGTAATGTTCTCCTTAAAGATGTGCAGGCATTATCTTTTTAGGTGAGAAGTTTTGACTTTTTACTGACCATAAATCCCTAAAGTATTTATTCTCTTAACATAAATTAAGTTTAAGACAACAACGATGGATGGAAACATTGCCTCTTTTGATTTTATGATCCAATATACCCCAGGAAAAGGGAACGTCGCGGCAGCGCGTTTAGTAGAAAGCATGCATCTTTGAATGCAATTTTGGAATGGAAACGGTTGGAGTTTCTCTCCAACTTTAACTTACAACCCTCGCTAGTAGCTTCTAGTAGTTTTCTTGGAGCTATGCATGTTTAGATCCACTTTAAGAGAAAGGATTTGGACTATGCAAGACCTTGACGAAGAGATAAGAAATTTGAAGGGAAAAAGTGGGGAAGAAGGAGACCTTTCCCCATTAAGTCAGATATTCATTGGGCGACATGGAAGTTTGCCTAGGGATGGACGACTTTGCATCCCTAAGGATGAGGAGTTAAGAAAGGAAATTTTAGAGGAGTGTCATAGGTGACCATGTACCTTGATGGATACAAAATGTATAGAGATATGAAGAGGAATCTCCATTGGGAAAGGATGAAAAGAAATATAGCTGAGTTTGTATCCAAGTGTTTAACTTGCCAAAAAGTAAAAGCGAAGCAAGGAAGGCCCAGAGGATTATCGTTACTTTTAGAAGTTCCCATGTGGAAGAGGGAACATATTTCCATGGATTTTGTGGATGGGCTTTCAAGAAGTCAAAGGTGAAATAAGGCTATTTGGGTTATAGTAGACCGTTTAACCAAGAATGCTCACTTTATACCAATCAAAAAGAATAGGACCGTAGCTTCATTGGCCAAGTTATACGTCATAGAGATGGTCAGATTGCATGGTATCCCATCTAGTATAGTGAATGATCAAGACCCTATATTCACGAGTGAATTTTGGAGAAGTTTACAAGTAGCATTGAGAACGACCCTCAATTTATGTGCGGTTTATCGCCCACAAACTGATGGCTAAACGGAAAGAATAAATCGAACCTTAGAAGGCTCGCTTGGAGACAGCATTACAGATTTTGGAGGATTTCTGGAGAAACACCTACCGCTTGTGGAGTTTACGTATAATAGTAGTTTTCAAGCGACGATTGGTATGACCCCTTTTGAAGTGCTTTATAGGAGGCCATGCAAATCGCCAACTTGTTGGTGGGAAAGTACCAACAAATTTCTACTCAGACCAGACTTTATCCGTGATTCCATGGAGAATATTTCTTTGATTAGGCAGAGGATGAAGGCAGCCCAAGACCGCCAGAAATCATATGCGAATAAGAGGAGGAGGGAACTAAGTTCGATATAGGAGACTTGGTACACATAAAGGCTTCTCCTCTCAAGAAGACAGTTCGGCTTGGGAAGACTAGGAAATTGGCTCCTAGATTTATTGGCCCTTTTCGCACCATTGAGAGGATAAGATCTTTCGCCTATTGAGTGGATCTCTTAGAACGTCTAACAGGAATCCATAACCTTTTCCATGTATCACATCTAAGGAAATTCCTTCATGATTCTGCTATCAGACTCGAGCTTGATGAAATGGGGACAGAGGAAAACTTGATTTGGAGTCTAGGGTGCCTCGTGCCACTATAAAGATTGTAGAGCACAGAATCAAGAAACTTCAAAATAAAACTGTTCTCCACGTCCGAGTATAATAGGGAAATGATCCTGCGAAAGCACATGGGAGACTGAGGATAAGATGAGATAGACTCACCCAAAGCTTTTCTCGGGTAATTTTCCTTTAAATTACGTTTATGGAAGCATTGTGGTTGCTAGATTGGATGTTAGGGAAATTGTAACAACCCGAATTTCCAGAACCAATTTAAAATTTTTATTTTGGCAATTTTAATGAATTTTGAATATTTAAAATCATTTATTTTAAATAACAACAACTAAAAATTTATTTTGAATAAAATTAGAACGTATAAATTTATTTTAATTATATAACAAGCCTGAAATGGGGTGGTAATTTGAAAATTCGATTTCAAATTTCAACTGAATGTACATGATTCAAAACAAATCGGATTTCAGTAAAACCAGAAATATTTGAATCTATTTGAAAATATCTTTCCAATGATTGTGAGAAATCCAAATTTCATAACGGGAATTGAAAGTTATGTCCAGTTGAAAATTCAAAATAGTCGCTATGAAATATATATATATATATTCTTATATTATACATAGCCCAAAATGTCACATTTTGCATACAGATGAATTTGGACGCGAAACCACTTCCATTGAGTTCAAAATGACGTTTGCAACTTTGAAAAGTATAAACTTCGATATATTCCAAGATCTGGAATAAAGGCAATTGGATGGGTTTTTCGGTTAGCAATAAATAGCCCTTAAAAAGTGAAATTTTGCATATGAGCCCAGAATTCGACGAGATAAAATTTTCTGGATTCATAATGAGAAATCATTGTTGAGTTCCAAAGGGCGCGTCGAACGGAGTCGGTATATGGCCGTACGAAGCAAAACCATTTGTTCAAAAACAAGTAGTCATTTTACAAAGGAATATTATTGATACGACTTCAGAATTCGATTCCGTCTTTTTTTCTGGATTTGTATCATCTAATAATGGTTAAATCCAAAAGATCATAATTTTTGTAGTTAGTGTATGGGTGTGCAAAAAGAAAAGGTGCGCCAAAATCGCATTTTGGAGCAATATCTAAGCATCTTTGAAAATTTCAACGGATGGTCAAACAAACTTGGAATTCAACAAAACTTGTTTCATTGGACTGATCCTGACATCTACTATCTCGTGTCTGAAATCTATAGCAAACGGAAATCGTTTGTATTCGGACAATATGCGAGAAATGAGCATATATTCACTTTTCCTCCTCTTCATTCATTTTCTTCCTCTTCCTCTTTTCTTCATTTTCCTCTTCAATGGGGTGCTCCTCCTCCCACCGCCGCTGCCGCCTCTTCTTCCTCCCCTACCACCGTCGTCGGCCCTCCTCCTCCTCTCTCTCTCTCTCTCCTCCTCTTTCCCTCTTCTAATTTGGAAAACCCAAGCTCCCCCGGCCTCTTCCACCACCACCCGCCTCCGCCCTCCAGCACCGCTCACATGCCCAGTCGGTCCCTGCCGCTGCCGCACACCACCCAGTTCCGGCCGTGGGCCCCTCCTCCTCAAAAATACATTTTTCACAAATTTCCCATTTTGTAAATAATACCCTATTACTATTTCGCCAATAACTCCCAAACCGTGCATTTCTAGCCAAAACTCCATAGTACCAAAGTTGAAGAGCACGATTTTCTCTTCGATTTGGGTATATGGAAGTCCTATTTTGGATTACAGAGCTGTCTCCGAAGATCGCGGATCAGCTGCTGTTTTCGTGATTTCCAATAAATTGGCGTAGTTTTGGAAGAAAGTCCACTGGACAAAAATTGTCCATAATGGCGTGTTTAGGGTAGTGACAAAATTTGGTGAAGATTAGAGGCTGTATGAAGATTCTAGAACAAAAGAGGCGAAATCGAACGGCGAAAATGACAAAACGGAGACCGCACGACCAAATTCTACTGTAGAAGTGTCGAGGCGATTG
Organism: Allium sativum; assembly: GCA_030737875.1. Classification (NCBI taxonomy): domain Eukaryota; kingdom Viridiplantae; phylum Streptophyta; class Magnoliopsida; order Asparagales; family Amaryllidaceae; genus Allium; species Allium sativum. The sequence continues at coordinate 685,281,027 of CM060918.1, read as the reverse complement.
GTATAGCTTGGGTGAGAACTTCTCACTCTAATTTTATTTTCTAGTTAAATATATATAATAGGATGCAGACGGTGCTTAGTAGCACCCGACACCTTTGATTAAAACCATGGATGTTTGGTTGTTTATTTTGATTGATAAGTTGGTTGAATTTGATTTGGGATGTATGTTGAATTGATTGAATTTGGTTTGTGTATGGCACGAGCCATTATTAGGCGAGGAGTAAGGCTAGATCTTATTCCGGTTCTAGTATCACGTCGTTAGGTTGCTGAAATTTTCTAAAATAAAATGTGTTAGTAAAAAATAACATTTTTAATGGGTATATGAACTGTACAAAATATTCGTGTGTTTAATAAAATATTTGGACAATAATTTTTATTGATTGCATGAACTATTAAAAATACTCATTTGTTTAAATAAATATTTTAACATTAAAAATATATTTTTTAACGAGTATATGAATGAAAATAAATATGCATTTACAAATCGGATGATTTGTTTATGTACACACATTTGACTGACATTGATTGGGACGATATATTTTACACATCGCCCAACTGCACAAATAATATTCAGTATTTGTTGGTTGAAACCCCACACGGGTATTGGGATGATATTTGACATACACTAATCCCAATTGTTTAGTTGTATGTCAATCGATTGGTTGACGGACTGTTGAAAGCGTTAAATATTTATATTTAATGCTTATGCAGTTGTGTAGGGCACTCTGGATGATGATTGATTGTTTATCATTGTTGTTGTATACATATGATGTATGAAATCCATATAAATAAAATTATATGGTAATTGACTGTGTCTGATTTCAATTCGAAAAGAACGAATATTTTAAATTAACGAATATTCTAAAATAACAAATGATGAATATTTTATAATAACTAATATTTTAAAATAATATTCAGTAATGGATCAAAATATGATTTTGATATCCGATTTGGGACGGACACGAAAATATTGAAATATATGAAGCCATGTTGATTAGATATGCGCCATTCTGACACGTACGATATTTGTATCGATTTTATTCATTTTTATAATGAATATCAAAAAGGAAATAATTTCAAAATCAGATATTTTGAAAATATTATCATTTAAATAATATAATGATAAGGAGTATTCAATTTTGATTTAAAATTGAAAATGAAGTTAGAATCGTTTTAAAACGAATTTATAAACAATTTATAAAATACGTTTTAAATGGAAATCGATGAAGTATATATTATATATATTATATATATAATATAATGGCCTCAATAGAACGCGCCGCGTAGCGACCGTTCACAAATTTCGACCATTGACTTCAAATTGACAATACGGGAGATCCGACCGTCGAATTCTCCTAAAACTCGGAAAGAGCTTTCCAATGAATATAAGAGATTTGAAATCTAACGGTTGGATTTGGAATTATGTCCAAATCAAATTTGGAAAAGGTCGCTATAAATGTAGTTCGATGGTCGTTTATGGAAATCGACTCAAAGGGCCTTAATAAAATTATTAAAATATCGATAATTTATGTAAAATCATAATAAATGATTTGGGATGAAAAATTCCACATTTGTAAAGATAAAAATATATTTCTATCAAAATGAACTAGTTATTAACTAGATTTGAAATCCAATAGTTTTTAAATAAAATAAATTGGATTTGTGAACGGTTTTAATATAACCAGAAATTTCCAACGAACAAATTGGAATGAAATTGGAATGGATTTGGAATGGAAATAATCTTCGAAATATTTCGATATTGGATTCCGTAATTATACAGATATTGTTATGGAAATTTGGAAGATATATTTTGTATCGTTATTTCCAATACGATATTTGTTGGTTTCAGAATTTGATATTGAATATAAGCCGATATAATTTCTATTCAGAGCCTTGTGTTTAATACCAAACTGGACTTAGGTTTGTCGTGAATGTTGTCTTCATTAACACTGTTCTTAAACCCAGTTGAGAAAATAATAAATCTTTTAATTAAGATTTGTGAAGTTTTCCAATTAATTAATATTTAATTGGAATTAAATAAAGGAATTGGATTTTGGGTTTGTCGTGAATGGTGTCTTAAATAACGCTGTTCTTAAACCCCATGTGAAAAGAATAAATCTTTCAATTAAGATTATTAAAGTTTCCAATTATATTTAATAATTGGAATAAAATGGAATGTGAGTTGGGTTTATTGTGAACTGTGTTTTTAACGATGTTTGTTCTTTAACCCGATTTACAGTGAAATGTGATTTGGAATTAATAAAACTTTTTATTAAGGTTTAAAGGAAATTTTCCGAAGAAAGGTTTTCCAATTTAATATATTAGATTGGAATTGAATGGAATTCGATTTGATAATAATTGAAGTGAACATCTATGGGGGAAGACTGTTAATATATATGGAATTTAAAAGGATTTGTCGTTATTTCATTTATATTATTAGTCGGATACAGAAATTGATATCGATTATATATTGATTTGTTTTCCGTGAAGATTCCATAATTAATGGAATGTGATTTTGGTTTTATCGTGAATTGTGTTTTAAATGAAATTAATTCTTTAACCTAGTTAAAGACAGGATTACATGTCTAACATTGTATTTCGAACTGTATGGTTGATCTCTGTAACAACCCGAATTTTTATAACATGTTGAAACTAGAAATCAAGGCAGAATTAATTTTTAAAACAAGAATCAAGGGAAACGGGTTATGCCATTGCGTTCGTCTCGAAATTCTTCTTGGAAACGAGTCCAAGTTTACGAGAATCGGAGTCCGTACGAGGGAGATATGACCCTCCGAAGTTTCGGAAATTTTCAGAATAAAAAACAGCTCGAAATTCGAATTCAAACCCCATAACAGGCTGGGCGGGAAAATTCCCGCCCAGGGACCAGGTCGACTATAGTGTCGACCTCCCAGGGACCAGGTCGACCATAGTGTCGACCTGGGGGTCGACCTGTCTCCCGAACCTGTTTCCGGCACCAGATGCATTCTGATGTATTTAGACTTCTTTCATGACGAGATTCGTCTGCCTAACCCTATATAAACTCACCACTAGCCTCATTCTCTCCACACCATTTCATTTATGTCCTTATGCTGCTTCTAAAATAATTAAATTAAATTAAAAAGAGAATGGCTACTTCTTCTTCGCAACATCTAGGAATGGCAAATTGGGGGTTTTCAACCAGAACAAGACTAAACAAATAGAGATTCAACAACTGTAACAACCATTTCTAGAATCAAATCTCTGCACTCTAATTCTCGATCCGCGCTCTGTAAGTTCTAGTTACTTTGAGATTTAAACTTGTTAAATTTAATGTGGGCATGGAATGAAATGAAATTGGACCTAAGCTTGATTATCTATTTAGATTTGTTCTTGTCTCTTCTTGAATCTATGATTTTGGGTTATTTCTTATCGATTGAATCATGCCTATTCATGTTGTTGGACCTAGTTTATTATTCAAACGCTAGATTGTAACATAAATTCTTGGATCTTGACTATTGAGAATATTGTCCACGACGTTGAAACCATTGTTAATGACATAAGACTATGACTATGCCTATGACTGTGGACGTAAGATTTTGCCTATGCCTATGACTATGACTGTGAACATAAGACTATGCCTATGCCTATGCCTATGACAGTGAACATAAGGCTATTGCTTATGACTATGACAAGGACAATTGTGGCTAATCACATATGACTCTTGACTATGAGAATTATAACCTATGATTATGAACATAAGGCCATTATCTATGACCATGACTTTGAAACTATTACTGTTAACTGCCTATGACTATTTTCCTAGAACTATTTGTGATAAATATCCATGATTATTGTGATGAGTCGCTTATGATTCATAACTATGAGATTTCTACCTATGACTGTTGGGGTTAATTGCCTAAGGCTATTAAGTTGATTGATCATGCCCATGACACTATAGTTGAAAACCATGTTGTACACCAAATTGGCATTTTGTTGGATCGTATACCTAGGGTGTGACTTGCTTAGTTTATTCGCAATTATGTACACCAAAATCACTGGATCCATTATCCTTGTATTTGGCTTGCTTTTGCATGCCTATTCTTTTATGTCAGCGTTTATCATGACCATCACCTTATCTTGCTAGATTTGAAATCCTATATGCAGTGATGTTGTAACCAATTATCTCAAGTTATATCGTACTAGTCTTGTAACCCCTTTTATCGCTTTATGCTAGTCCCTTTTGCCTATCATAGTTTTGATGCTATTCCCTCTATTTCGAGATTTGGATTTGTTTGTAGTATAGATCGATTCACATTCACGTGCGATGGGAATACGATTTGGGTAAATTAGGAAAAACATGAATTGGTTATGAACATGAATTATGAACTCGATAATAGGCAACACTTGAAATATGAACATTGTTATAACTTGAATCTGGATGTGGGCATGAAACATATCCTTGGAACTTGACACGAACTCGACATGAAACTTGAACATGGACATGACATTAGAATAAACATGAAAATGGCCAACTCGAGGTTGGGTTGAGTTTGCAGTGTAAATCTGCCCGGAACCGCCCGACAAATCCAGTTACTGCAAACAATAGGATCCAATGTGGGTAGTTGGTCATATCGCGCTTGAAACCCGAGGTCAGACTGAGTTGTGGTGTAAATCTGCCCGGAACCGCCCAGCATATCCAATGACCACAACAACATGTCTGATGTGAGAGGATGGGGTGCATTAATGAATTAATGCCACATGATAGGGTTAAGTCATGTACCGCTTGAAAATACTTAACCAATTTGACACGATGATTTGATAGGGTTAAGTCATGAACCGATTGAATATACTTAACCAATTGGACACGATGATTTGATAGGGTTAAGTCATGAACCGATTGAACATAATTAATTAATTTGACAGATGATTCGTAGGGCTAAGTCATGAACTTGAACGACAACACTTAGCCAATTTGACATGACACATAGGCGGGTTAAGTCACGAACCTGAATGACAACACTTAACCAACTTGACATGCTAGACTGACGGGGTTATGTCTCGAATTTAAATGACAACACTTAACCTACTGGACGGAAACCCTAGTTGCGTGGTCCTTTTCAGCAGTAACCCACTAGATGTATCACGGTACCCTGAAACTAGGCAGGGTGGGGCACGATTACTGGGCTGATTGTAAGCGACCAAAACGACGGATGAGTTGGTGCGCCATTGTTGGTTCAGGCGGACTATGGTCGTGCATGTAGTCCGGAGTTGAAAAAGCAGGCATTGGGCACCAGTAGATTTACACTGTGCGTGCTTGATTCGTGTTGGTGGTTGGCACCCTAGGGCTTGATACACCCTATGGTGGACCTAGCATAGGTGACTACATTTCGTGATTGGGCCGTATGACACAGACACATGAACGAGCTAGGACTTATAGGGAGCCGATCGATTAATAGATCGTTACGTGGAATTCGTTAGGTAGCATAATCCCTAGTGGTCCTAGGTGGCATAAACCCTAATCGAATCTAGAAAACGTTCAATAGGTAGCATAATCCCTAGTGGTCCTAGGTGGCATAAATCCTAGTTGAACACGCGATAGCTCATGATAAGGAAACCTAGCCAGAACAAGGGTGGCGGTCCAAACGATTTCAAGAATGGTGGCACTACGTTGAAGTAGTATAGAAATACGTGATGAAACCCATACGATATATGGCAAGGGACTGTACATATACATGGAAAGGATGATACGGGTTGGGATACTAGTACAGTTGGTGCAGAGAATATAGGAAATCAAAGAAAATAGTGGAACAGTGAAGCTTAGAAATCTGGCGATGTTATACTTGGTAGAAACCTTGCAATGTGATACTTGGTAGGAACCTTGATATTCTTGATAGGAAGTATGGGATGTTATTCATGATTCGTCGTGCCTGTAGCTTACCTTGTCATCATGCTTATGTTTACTTTTAGTTTATTCATGCCATATTATCTTCACCTGTTTTTATGCTGAAAGCCACTAGGACTTACTCAGTCTTTATGACTGACCCAGTTTGTTTCGCCTCTTTTTCTTTCGTTTCCCCCCCATGTTCGCAGGGTGGGAATACAGCTTAGCTCGGATCTTACCAAGCTCCAAGGCTCTTTCATGTACTGCTTGGATTTCTCTTGGCTATGGCTTACCACTTTATTGGGGAATGATTTATGACTATGTTTTTATGCTTCTTTACTATTGCAAGACAGATTTTGATGTAATGGATTTAATAGCATTTTGATGTAAAAGGCTTTAGACCTTTCTAGATTTTAAAGCAATGAAATTTGGTTCTTCTTCCGCTGTTTTATATGTTATGTCTTGTAATATTTCTGTGTATGTTTACCTAGATAATGCTCCACCAAAGCTAGTGCATTCCCTTTGTGAGTGACCCTAGCGGAGGTGGGGTGTTACATTTGGTATCAGAGCAGAAGGGTCCAGACTGGGCAAAAGCTTTTAAAAAAAAACTTCTGAAATTATTTTCAAAATGTTAACAAAGAAGCATTTTTCTAAAGAAAAGTCTTGTTTTACGAAAGGCATATTCCCTAAAGCCATATGCACTATCTTTTGATTCTCTCCTTGAGTCTCTTCTCTCTTTCTTTTTCACCATAGTTTGTGGGCATGCGACACATGTCGGAGGGCAAAGTAGTGTCCAACCTCCATATGTACCCGCAGTAGTTTTACTTGCGACTAATCTTATCTCAAGCTTTATAGGGATGCCGTGCGATGGAAGTAGATTTCGAGAAACTTTTCAACAAGCTATACAAGGATAGCAGGAACGAGGATAAAGAACACAAGTCTAAGGATGAGAAACTTATTGATATGACTTAATCCACGAAGAGGAAAAAGGTGAAAGGAAAGAGGCCAAGTGAAAGAATAATAAAAACCCATGACAAGAGGAAATATCTTTAGTATGGAAAAAAAGGGGACATGTAATTAAGTATTATAGGACAAGGACAAAGAACAAGATCGTCGAGAGGGCAATTGTATGCTCTCACTACTAGCGTACCTAAGAGGGGTGGTAACGTTTCTGTTAAAGGTTTAGCTTTTCTTTTCTATCATCCCATTAGAACTTTGTTTTTATACATCGCATCCTTTTAATTCTGCCTCGATAGTTGAGTCTCTGCACCTTAGTACTAGCGTAGTAGAGGATCCCATTTTTGTCTCAAATCCTGTTGGGGAATCGGCTCATTTATTCATGACTTGTTTGGATTTGGGAATGTCTATGCTAAGTGTTGAGTTTAGAAGTAAAGCTTATGTTTTTGGGCTATGGGTTTATTTTAGGGATGGAGTGGTTGTCCAAAAATGGTACCATTCTCGAGTATGAAAAGAGGGTAGTTAGACGCTTGACTTGCCTTGGTAATTCCCTCGAAGTCTAGTGTAACCCTTAGGGTTCTGCCATGTTTAGTTACCTAGAATCTCCTGATACATTTATCGATCCGCTTGAGTAGTGTTCGCCACTAAGGCGGATGGTTCATTTCGCTTATGCATGAGTTATAGAAAATCACCTTAGTAAGTACACTTGGCAACATGGTTGGCATTTGTTTATTTTCAAGAGATAATTCATTTATGTGGAATACCTTCTAGTAAGTGAATGAGATCCAAGATTCACTAGTGAATTTTGGAGAGCTTACACTAAACAATGAGTACGCAGTTATGTTTGAATCGGGTATATTAGAAAGAGAATAAGCGAAAGTGGAACGAGAGGCGAAAGTGGAATGAGTTCCAACTCATATTCTGGGAACAAGAATTAAGGAACTACGAAATTATGAAGTTAAAGACGGTCAAAGTACAATGGAGTTAAGCTCAAGGAAATGCGACTTAGAAGATTGAAGACTAGACACATGCATCATATCCCTTTTTAAGAATATATCCTTGACCCCTCTTTTCCTGTAGAGCTTACTTGTATGTTATCTTTTAAGTATAACCTCTCGGTCCTATTCTCAATCCTGTTTCTGTTGCAAACCCCATAGGGAGTATGACTTATCTGTTAGTAATACATGTTGGAGCTTGAGGGTGTCCGTTGGGTTGACTAAACTTTTTGGGTTTTATAGGATATGGGCTGGTGCTTAGGGAGTTCTTCTCCTATTTAGTATATATGTGACGTAGATTTCCAGCTTTGACATTGCCTAATAGGCACAAAGTTTTTACTTGCTTCTATCATTCGGCTATATCTTTAGGTAGGAACAATTGGGTGAAACATGTGTTTGAGACATGTTATGATTGATGGTTGCAAGTGGTTGCAAGTGGTCGCTAGTGGTTGCTCGTGGACGCATGAACACACATTAGGCACTAGATCGGCTCAGTCACATTTTCATATTGCATACGCATGAGTGTTTATACTTGTTTATGTATGGAATTGAATGTGTTATCATGTGGATGTTGCATATGGATGGACGTTTGTGCACACATATAGTTTTTATATGACTAGGACTATTTGCATACATGTTGGATTCATGGCAGTAAACATATTTTGCATTAAGAAGATCAATCAGGCCTGATCATTTGCATTAGATAAGAAACATATACACACACTTTCTGCATATGTTCATACATCATTAGAAATCTCTTAAGGACAATGGATGCCTGTGATTGATGATTGAGTAGATGGATGATTGGATGGTAGGACACATTCTTCTTAACTTGAAGATTTCGGGGACGAAATCCTTTAAGGAGGGAAGAATGTAACAACCCGAATTTTATAACATGTTGAAAATAGAAATCAAGGCAGAATTAATTTTTAAAACAAGAATCAAGGGAAACGGGTTACGCCATTGCGTTCGTCTTGAAATTCTGTTTGGAAACGAGTCCGAGTTTGTGAGAATTGGAGTCCATATGAGGGAGATATGACCCTCCGAAGTTTCGGAAATTTTCAGAATAAAAAACAGCTCGAAATTCGAATTCGAAATTCGTATTCAAACCCCAGAACAGGCTGGGCAGGAAAATTCCCGCCCAGGGACCAGGTCGACCTGGGGGTCGACTATAGTTTGGCAGGAAAATTCCCGCCTAGGGACCAGGTTGACCTGGGGGTCGACTATAGTGTCGACCTCCCAGGGACCAGGTCGACCATAGTGTCGACCTGGGGGTCGACCTGCCTCCCGAACCTGTTTCCTGCACCAGATGCATTCTGATGTATTTAGACTTCTTTCGTGACTAGATTCGTCTGCCTAACCCTATATAAACTCACCCCTAGCCTCATTCTCTCCACACCATTTCATTTCTGTCCTTATGCTGCTTCTAAAATAATTATATTAAATTAAAAAGAGAATGGCTACTTCTTTTTAGCAACATCTAGGAATTGCAAATTGGGGGTTTTCAACCAGAACAAGACTAAACAAATAGAGATTCAACAACTGTAACAAACGTTTCTAGAATCAAATCTCTGCACTCTAATTCTCGATCCGCGCTCTGTAAGTTCTAGTTACTTTGAGATTTAAATTTGTTAAATTTAATGTGGGCATGGAATGAAATTGGACCTAAGCTTGATTATCTATTTAGATCTGTTCTTGTCTCTTCTTGAATCTATGATTTTGGGTTATTTCTTATCGATTGAATCACGCCTATTCATGTTGTTGGACCTAGTTTATTATTCAAACGCTAGATTGTAACATAAATTCTTGGATCTTGACTATTGAGAATATTGTCCACGACGTTGAAACCATTGTTAATGACATAAGACTATGACTATGCCTATGACTGTGGACATAAGATTTTGCCTATGCCTATGACTGTGAACATAAGACTATGCCTATGACAGTGAACATAAGGCTATTGCCTATGACTATGACAAGGACAATTGTGGCTAATCACATATGACTCTTGACTATGAGAATTATTACCTATGATTATGAACATAAGGCCATTATCTATGACCATGACTTTGAAACTATTACTGTTAATTGCCTATGACTATTTGCCTAGAACTATTTGTGATAAATATCCATGATTATTGTGATGAGTCGCTTATGATTCATAACTATGAGATTTCTACCTATGACCGTTGGTGTTAATTGCCTAAGGCTATTATAGTTGATTGATCATGCCCATGACACTATAGTTGAAAACCATGTTGTACACCGAATTGGCATTTTGTTGGATCGTATACCTAGGGTGTGACTTGCTTAGTTTATTTGCAATTCTGTACACCAAAACCACTGGATCCATTATCCTTGTATTTGGCTTGCTTTTGCATGCCTATTCTTTTATGTCAGCGTTTATCATGACCATCAACTTATCTTGCTAGATTTGAAATCCTATATGCCAGTGATGTTGCAACCAATTATCTCAAGTTATATCATACTAGTCTTGTAACCCCTTTTATCGCTTTATGCTAGTCCCTTTTGCCTATCATAGTTTTGATGTTATTCCCTCTATTTCGAGATTTGGATTTGTTTGCAGTATAGATCGATTCACGTTCACGTGCGATGGGAACACGATTTGGGTAAATTAGGAAAAACATGAATTGGTTATGAACATGAATTATGAACTCGATAATAGGCAAAACTTGAAACATGAACATTGTAATAACTTGAATCTGGATGTGGGCATGAAACTTATCCTTGGAACTTGACACGAACTCGACATGAAACTTGAACATGGACATGACATTAGAATAAACATGAAAATGGCCAACTCGAGGTTGGGTTGAGTTTGCAGTGTAAATCTGCCCGGAACCGCCTGGCAAATCCAGTTACTGCAAACAATAGGATCCAATGTGGGTAGTTGGTCATATCGCGCTTGAAACCCGAGGTCAGACTGAGTTGTGGTGTAAATCTGCCCGGAACCGCCCGACATATCCAGTGACCACAACAACAGGTCTGATGTGAGAGGTTGGGGTGCATTAATGAATTAATGCCACCTGATAGGGTTAAGTCATGTACCGCTTGAATATACTTAACCAAATTGACACGATGATTTGATAGGGTTAATCCATGAACCGATTGAATATACTTAACCAATTGGACACGATGATTTGATAGAGTTAAGTCATGAACCGATTGAATATACTTAATCAATTTGACAGATGATTCATTGGGCTAAGTCATGAACTTGAACGACAACACTTAGCCAATTTGACATGACACGTAGGCGGGTTAAGTCACGAACCTGAATGACAACACTTAACCAACTTGACATGCTAGACTGACGGGGTTAAGTCTCAAATTTAAATGACAACACTTAACCTACTGGACGGAAACCCTAGTTGCGTGGTCCTTTACAGTAGTAACCCACTAGATGTATCACGGTACCCTGGAACTAGGCAGGGTGGGGCACGATTACTGGGCTGATTGTGAGCGACCAAAACGACGGCTGAGTTGGTGCGCTATTGTAGGTTCAGGCGGACTATGGTCGTGCACGTAGTCCAGAGTTGAAAAAGCAGGCATTGGGCACCAGTATATTTACACTGTGCGTGCTTGATTCGTGTCAGTGGTTGACACCCTAGGGCTTGATACACCCTATGGTGGACCTAGCACAGGTGACTACATTTCGTGATTGGGCTGTATGACACAGACACATGAACGAGCTAGGACTTATAGGGAGCCGATCGATTAATAGATCGTTACGTGGAATTCGTTAGGTAGCATAATCCCTAGTGGTCCTAGGTGGCATAAACCCTTATCGAATCTAGAAAACGTTCAATAGGTAGCATAATCCATAGTGGTCCTAGGTGGCATAAATCCTAGTTGAACACGCGATAGCTCATGATAATGAAACCTAGCCAGAACAAGGGTGGCGGTCCAAACGATTTCAAGAATGGTGGCACTACGTTGAAGTAGTATAGAAATACGTGATGAAACCCATACGATATACGGCAAGGGACTGTACATATACATGGAAAGGATGATACGGGTTGGGATACTAGTACAGTTGGCGCAGAGAGTGTAGGAAATCAAAGAAAATAGTGGAAGGTGAAGCTTAGAAATCTGGCGATGTTATACTTGGTAGAAACCTTGCAATGTGATACTTGGTAGGAACCTTGATATTCTTGATAGGAAGCATGGGATGTTATACTTGATTCATCGTGTCTGTAGCTTACCTTGTCATCATGCTTATGTTTACTTTCAGTTTATTCATGCCATATTATCTTCACCTGTTTTTATGCTGAAAGCCACTAGGACTTACTCAGTCTTTATGACTGACCCAGTTTGTTTCGCCTCTTTTTCTTTCGTTTCCCCCCCAGGTTCGCAGGGTGGGAATACAGCTTAGTTCGCATCTTACCAAGCTCCAAGGCTCTTTCATGTACTGCTTGGATTTCTCTTCGCTATGGCTTACTGCTTTATTTGGGAATGATATATGACTATGGTTTTATGCTTCTTTACTATTGCAAGACAGATTTTGATGTAATGGATTTAATAGCATTTTGATGTAAAAGGCTTTAGACCTTTCTAGATTTTAAAGCAATGAAATTTGGTTCTTCTTCCGCTGTTTTATATGTCCTGTCTTGTAATATTTCTGTGTATGTTTCCCTAGATAATGCTCCACCAAAGCTAGTGCATTCCCTTTGTGAGTGACCCTAGCGGAGGTGGGGTGTTACAATCTCTGCTAAATATATATCTGTTTGGTGGTAGAGAATTTATTCTCTTACTTAACATCCTTCTCTAAGACGTACGAGCTTAGAGGTTATATATCGATAAAAATCAATAGTACGGTGTAGATTGTCAATGCGACATGTTTGTGTTTCCAAAGTTAAATAATCGTTAATATTTATTTTTGGGAAAATTAAAACTAAGTGGAGTTTTAATGAATCTTTAATTAGATTGAAAAGAGAATGTGATAATTTTAATTATCAAATTCGGGAAATGATCGAGAACGGAGTAGCTCCAATTTTACTCCAAGCGATAGTTAAATCTTTAATTCGATTTGATTGTGAAATGATAATTAAATTTACCGATAACGCCGTGATGTTAGATATGAAGTATTACCAGTTTTGCTCCATAGGATGAATAGGTCGGGATTGGGGAATTAAACAAATGATTACTTTGATAAGGTGCGCTAATCCCAACTAGTTTGGATAAACCTTAATTTGGTTTGAATTGGTATCCAAAGGAAGATTTAAGAATAAATTTAAAGAATTTATCTTTGATAAAATTAGTGGGAACATTTCCCAAAGTATAAGAATATTGGAATAAAAGAATATTATGAATTGGAATGAGGCATATGTTGTGTTTTATAGCACTTGTTTATTATATATGCGAGTTATTCGGAAAGGCCGGGTTTACACCCATTCTGATAACTGATTCGATGATAAGTCGACGATGAAGACGGTGGTTGAAGACTGGAGGTCTCCACATCGTTTGGATGATTACTGATGTCTTAGTTGGGTTGTACACCCAATACAAGGTAATAAGTAGTGATCATCGAGACGTACTTGGAGATCGACCGGATATGCGAGGACCTCTGTCCTGTATTGGACATATGGGACGAGGAATAAGGTGCCTCCAGTTTCGTTCAGACCCAGAACGAACTATTAAATGGATGTGTATCTGACATTGGATTTATTCTTTATATATTGATCTCTATTAAATATATATCCATTTGGTGGCGGAGAATTTATTCTCTTGCTTAACACCCTTATCTGAGATGTACGAGCTCAGAGGTTATATATCGATAGACATCAGTTGCATGGAGTGAATTGCCAATGTGGCATGTTGAAATGCAAGTGATCAAGGCTCTGTTGAAAAGCAGAGTCTTGTGGTTGATGATCAAGGCACGACTTTAATATTGCATAGCTTTGTGTATAGCGTTAATTCGCTAGACTCACACCTCGGTATGGGTCAAAAACAGGATCGGACTGCAGGGAGTGCAAAACGTTTCTTTCTAGCTATGGGTGGTGTCATGGTATGGAGACCAAACATTTATTATATTTTTACCTATATGGCTATTGGATTGCAAGGCGCCTTGGATATATAAGTTACTACGGGGCCGATGGATAGGTACGATAGGACTGGGAAACGTGTGTTCAGGAATAATTAATCCTTAAACATAAGAGAGGACCAACCCTGAAGCATCCAAGGGTTACCTGTAGTGTGTAGTCCTGAGACATTTGCTAGAGTGTCTTGAAGCGGAGAGGAGCCATCCCAGGCCTCTGTAATGACCCGGATTTTTAGCCATATAATTCTGAATATTTAAATTATTTTAAATATTTTATTTTTCTAACTTAAATGTATACTAATAAGTGACCTGTGCTTCGCACACAAGCAATGATTGGATTTGTAGTTGCATTAAATATTGAATGACTTGTGTAATATTACTGTTAATTTCTACCTTCCATAGATAGGCGTCTATAGTAAGTAAGCTGTATTAAAAATAGCATACATCTCATTAACGATAGTACCTTATGAAAAACATAAATCAAATAAAAAGGCATAAGTCTCCACTATAGCGTATATATATATATATACATATTCAAATTACACACATATGAAATTAAATACATCCCACATGCCTATCGAAGCCTAACTAGAAAGCTGCAACCAATTCTTTTCACGCACATTCTTATACAGTGCAACGATTTAATGAATGCACATGCACCTATGTATATACAAAGTTTCTTCACACATACATCTGAAACGAATTAAAATCACGCACATGCCTAGTAAAGAAAATATAAAACCTACTCTATCCTATATCCGTGCTCCCCAAGCTATAACAACTGTGCGCCCCAAGCTTCTGTTCCTTTAAATACTGTGTATCTTTTTTCCATTCTTAATATAAGCCAAAACTCAAATAACAAACAAAAAAAGAAAAAAAAAGAGTGAGGAATTATATTTGCCAGCCTCGTTTATTAATTCACATCAGCTACTCCTTATTCCATTCTAAACCAGGGAAGTGTAAACCGCCCCATCCACAAATCTTTTGAAAATTAAACCAGTTCGAACACCCTAACAAATAACTTAGTTTTGAACCAATTTCTCTCGTTTAAAGACCAGCTTCAACCGCATGTGCTTGTTTAAGGTGCGGCTGGAAGAATTCCTGTCGGCCCTTTGCTCCAGTCGACTACTGGTAGGAGATTTACCAAGTTAGAATAGGTGTTGGGGAGAGTTGGTGCGCAGCGAGGTGGTGGAGATAGTTGTTCAATGAGGCTCGGATTTTGTTTAACGGTAGAGAACTGGTTTTTGTTTGGCTCGTATTGATAATTGTAGTTTTGTTGAAGGGAGCTATTTATTTGGACAAGAACGTGAAAGTTTAATGAGCAATAATGGAGGTGCAATTGGGTTTTGTGGAAAGCGAGAGTTGTTGTGGAGAAGTATGGCATGTGTTGTACTGTTGGGAGTTTCAGGTGCGAAGGAGGGGTGATATTTGTATTGTGAAGTATTGATGCCATGATGGGAGGGCGGTCATGTTTGAGGGAAGGTGATTGGGGCGCGAATCCATGAAGGAAGTAAGGAGTTTGGGGAAGGATGAAGCACGTGTGGCCTTTGAAACACTGTAGCGAGAAAAGCAGGAGGTGTGAGAGGTTCCTGAAAATAACGTTATTAGATTGGACAATGGAGGGATAGGGGTTGTAGTGGTAATTGGTTGCTTAAGTGGAGTTCGCTTTGACCGGAGAGAGCAAAGTGAAGTGAAGATTGTGACTTCCTTTAGGCGGTTTGGTGTGAAACCGTGAAGGGAATAAGGAGTAATGGACTGGAGTTTCAAGTCTTGGTAATTTGTGAAGATGGCAGAAAGGAAATTACAAAGTAATGATGGATCATGGATGATGGTTTGGAATGATAGAAGCAGTTTCTGTTTCATCGACGAGGAGGGATTATTTGCAGCAAAATGTGATTAACAGTAGTGGTTTTATTGTTGGTAAAAACAGGAAAAAAGAGTACGAACTGCACGTAGATTGAAACGAAGGTGGAGGAGTTTTATTCAGCTAGACACTGTACAACATTGGTTTAAAGGCTTCGCTATTTGCCTTCATTCAAATGTGAAGAGGAAGACATCCGTTGATGTGCTGTTTCCTGTGGGGGATCGATCGACTGTCATGAATGGTGATTCCGTAATGAAGAGTGGAAGTCGATGGTTCAAGTTGGTCAGAGGCAGTGAACGGGAAAATACTGTATCGAATTTACGAAGAGGGGGAGCATCAGCCTTTTGCTTAGCACGAAGAAATGACCAACGAGTTTAATTTGTTTAAACCGGTAATTATCCCCTAAGGACCATTATTAAGTTAAATAATTATTTCAGTTTAAATAAGAACTTGTAAACATTTTATTCCGTTCATTCGTGAACAGAGTCCGACGAATCAATAGCCATTGAAACAGTAGCGATGAAATCTACAATCTAAAACTATTTCTACTGAGAACAGAGTTACAGGATTAATCCAAACGCCTGTTGGGTTTTAAAAATGGAATGGAAAGAAGAATTGTCTACTGCGAAACTAGGTGAGTAAACTCACTAACTCTGCCTTGTTTATATTTTTATATAAACGAGTTTAAAATTTATTTATATTTTATATTGTGTGTTGGTTGTTTGAATGAATGGTTGATAAAATTGGTTGAATTGGTTAATATAGTTATATCGTTGATCGATTATTAGTTCTATTTACTATGATATTTCATATTGATGAGAAATTAATATTATTGATGTGATTAACATCTGTGAATGCAATGAAACAGGTTAGAGGGATCCAACTGGATCCCTTAACATTTATATTACTGTTTTTATTTGATTGTGATATATGATGTGTTATATAATCCATGGTTGGATATGTTGTGTTTGATTTATCCTGGCCCTATAATTTTGGTATTTAAATACCGTAAAATATTTTCGAATATAGAAAATGAAATTTGAGTTTTAAAAAGGAAATTTGTTTAAAAAATGGAAATGTAATTTCGAATAGAGTTGAAATTAAAAACATGGTAATGGGGAAAACAAGTTGTTTATAAACGAGAGTATAAAATTAAGTGAATTATTTATCATTGGATAAACTGGAATAAAAATTCAAATTTATATGAAAAAGTGGAAATCTGTTTTGAAACCAATATTAGGAAATGAGATTTGAACTTCGCAAATTATAAAGGAAATTATAAACGAGATTTTAAATGATTGCAATACAAATGAGATTGATATGGAAAAATCTGAATAAAAGTTATAAATAGAATATGGGTTTGAGATGTTATTTATAAGTACAAAATCAGATTGATTTGATTTTATATAAAATAAATATATTCACGATTAAAGTGAATGGTTTAAGGAAAATATTTTGCAGATGAAATATCACTAATGGAAATTCAGATTTAAAATATGAATCCAAATTGGAAACTGAATGAAAAGAGAAATGGGTAATCGTTTTAATAGAAAATGATGAGTTTTAGTTTAAACTTCAGAATATAAAATAATGTGTGATAACGTTTTGTAGACTGGAATGGTTATAAAGGAATTTGGTAATGATTTGGAAATGATAATTCAAAAGTGAATTTGGAATTTGAATTAACCTGAAACGGTAGATAAATTCCGAAGTTCAAAATTTAAATCGAATATAGATTATTCGGGAGAGATTTATTTACTGGAATTCGATTATATCGAATTTAGTAAAGTAGTTATTTTTACTTTTCATTTGAATTAAATTTAATTATTTATTTTATTGAAATTAATAAGTACGAGTTATATTTTTATAAACCAAATATATGTAAACAACGATTATGATGTTGCTGTTATAACAAATGTTTTTATAAATCTAAACAGCGATAATAACGCTACCGTTATAATAAATGTTTTGTAAATCTAAATAGCGATTTTAATGCTACCATTATAATTAATGTTTTATAAACCAAATATTTGGAAACAGCGATTATAACGCTACCATTTTAATCAATGTTTTCTTTCGTAAGAGAAATGGATTCTTAGATTGAATCCAAGAGTTGCATAAGTAATGTTTTGACTGGAAATTGAAGTTGTGAGCCTTATCTATTTCGAGTTGAGAATGATGTTCAGTTAAGGTCTGAGAGGTAATTATACCCCAACTTGATTGACTTCACGATTGACTAAGAAATGGTTAAGGTTCGGTAGTGAAGATGGGTTAGAGATACAATTAGTAAATGAGTAATTAATGAATTAGGTTATAATAACGATGTTTTGTATAACATCAGTTAAATATGAAGAAATGGAATTTTGGGGATGTATTCAAAATAAAATTAGAAATGTTCTAAGTATAGAAACTGAAATGATTTGATTAATGAGAAGTTAGGAAATGGAATATGGAAATATTTCTAATATTAATAACGGGTATTTTCCAAATATATGAATTAAGGAATATAAAAAGATGGAAAATGGTTTTCGACATGTATCATATATTTTATAGAATATGGAAATAAGTAGTCACTACAACAAAAAAAGGGATATCATAGCGTTTAAAAAACGCTATTATAGTCATACATAGCGTTTCAGAGAACGCCATGTAACGACATGCTATGTTAGACCATCAGCTTTAAATAGCACATAGGGAAACGCTATAAAAATTAAAAATTCTATAGCGTTTTATCTTGCTATTAAACAAAAACGCTATATGAAATCCTACCCTACTGTGAACTATAATAGCGTTTTTTGTTAATTTTTATAGCGTTTAAACTGTTTCTATTGTAGCATTTCATGTTATTTCTACGGCGTTTATTACTACAATTGTATAACGTTCTGAAGTACAACAATAGCGGTTTTCTTTCATATTGATAGCGTTTTTTAAACGCTATAATATCATACACAATTTGCGTACCATTTGCCTACCAGCATTTTTGCTCTTTCATTACTTTCAAATGCATACCATTCAAACAACGTTCATATATATCATTATCTCTATCTCAAATTTATACAAACATAACACATTTTTACAAACAATAAACATGTGAACTACAACATAATATTTCATACATACCATTAAAACAACATTCATACATTCAAACTTAATATTACATACATATAATTCAACTACTTCTCACATATCCAAACTTAACAACTCATACATACTGTTTGATCAACCCTTTCATGTCCATAATACGTCATATATACAAGTTACTTACGAAGTTGTCGAATGCTTGATTTACTCTTGCTTTGCTTTTGATATTCTCTTCAAAACATAGGCAATTTGATCCTGTTACAACAAAAATAAACAATATTTAGTTCAAAATATTTAAACTTGCAGATATACATCACATATGCAGTTCCAACATATGCATATGCAATTCAGCGTGCATCACAAAATCCTGATATTTCATCCCCTACTATAATGTGTCATAGAGTACTAATTGTGACTGAGGTATAGAAAGGAGTAGTAATAATGAGCCAATTAAATACCATCAGCTATATATATCAGCTCATTGAAAATAGAGTATATGTTAAAACTTATGATTCTCAAACAATAGGCAAAGGCTAATATGAAGCCATGTCAGGTGTTAACAAATGAAATATTAAAGATTTGGTTTGCATATCATAATCCTTAAAAACTAAAATATATAAGATGCCGACTTTGAGAAAAGTGTCAATTTCTCGTTTATTTTTAGATCAAAATAAGGGAAGGTGCATCAAACTGAGAAACATTAAAGTATACTCACACAGCAAGGACCTTATTAATGCAGATTTTCATAAATAAATGGCTTCTTAATGTCAAAGACTATAAGTAAAAAGAACCATATTGTCCATAGGGTTAGAGTTGATGTGATAAACGGTGATGTCATAGACGTTGCTACAGAAATACTTAACATTACATATATTGATCATAAGGGAGTGAAATATGCAGCTTACCCCTACTGCATCACCTATAGTCGATGCATCACATACGAACCAAGGTTGACATTTTATGTGTTGTTGTTGGTTGGTGCCGAGTTTGATAGAGGTGAGATGAGTGAAGAGCAACATCCCCTGTGCTGACAATGGAAGCAACGTAGTTTACAAAAAATAAGCAAGAGATTAGTCTAAAATCTGAAATAGGCAATGTAGTTTATGTAAAATAAGCAACGTAGTTTACATCAGAGGACCAAGACGATTACGGGTAACTTTTGATATAATTTTAAAAATAAAATTACATTAAGAGATTGGTCTAAAATTTGAAATATCCAACAAACCTTTGACATTTAGAATTAGACAAATTGAAGTACGGTTTCATTCCATAATTCAGGATTAGACAAATTGAAATATCCTGCAAGAGACTGGTTGATATTTTATGCCAGCGTCAAAAACCTGTTGCACAGTGTGAGGTCTAGCCTGAGATCAGTCCAGTGCATTTTATAAAATTCTATGTTAAAACCATCGTGAAAACTGCTTTATTTTTGTTAATTCTGAACGCTGCGTCTTTAACTTTCGATACATCAAAAGCATGATTAAAAAAAAATCTACCATAGCCTTAGAAAATTTTCTTGCAAACTATCTCAGCCATGCTAGAAACGACTGAAGAATTATAAATTCTTGCAAAGTGTTCACCAGCATTTTGATTAAATTGGACATCATCCAAACAAGACACACTATCTATCATGATATTTCTATTCCTCCAGTCCTATATCGTTTAGCAACCACTTTTGCATAAAAATAAGTCGAGGATTCATCATTATTAAGAAGCCATTATATCTTAGATTTTTGTAATACATCCATGAGTTCTTTGTGAAGAGCTGTTCCAACTGTGTCTTACAATTCAAAAAAGATGTAACATTCGATCATTTCCTAGCTCTCTTTGCATCACCCTACACCACTCTATAAGCATTTTAACATACTACAACTCTTTAAACTATCATAACTTTTCATGGAAGTTTTCCTAACATTCTAAGCAGAGACCGAAATTACACTTTTGTATTAGTCTTTTGGTCTCTGATTTCTGTTACCTAATATTGTCTAGAAATAAAAAGCTTTCAAAATCAATTCCTTACTTCCTAAATTTTGCATGTTCATTTTAGTATCGCCAAATGATATTATAGGAAGTTCACACACAAAAAAAAAAAGACTTACTGGTGTTCTCAAGACTATATTAAACTTAAAGTACGCATTTACCCTGATAAGTGAAGTCCAGTTGGTGATCGTCGGGGAAGATATTGAAGTGCTATTCAGATGCTAGTTCAAACCAGTACAAAGGTTGCTGGTGCAATCATTTTTTACTACTTATTTTTTAGCTTATTTATATGATTAGTTTCATTTCATTTGGCATATAAGTCACATCGCATAGGTACTTTCAATGAAGACTCTTAAAAGTTTATGTATTTCCAGAAAGTTTTTTTAATCATGATTAGTTTTTTATTTATGTGGCATGCCCATGACATCCATTTCTTCTGAAAATAATTATTTGGTGACCTGATCAGCGCACAATGGAAAAAACACCCTTTGCAACTCTATTCTCCACGTACAAACAGCTCATCAAACCTGAAACTGCTCATCAAACTTTGGTCACCAGAAAATCAATCAACCACCCATAATCACTCTCCCGTCATCATCATCAAACCTGCCAATTCCCTACACCAAAACAGATTCAGCCCACTCCCCATCTATCACTTGAAACTTCTCTTCCACACAACTGAAACCACACTGCCACAAACCCTCTTCATTCAACAATCATAGACCACTTGCTGCCACAGAGTGCCACTACATTCAACTCAGTTCATCAACCGCAACAACAAAACACCGCCTCTACAAATCTGACAGAAACCACCATCCACAAACCAGACTGCCACTGACCAATCAAGAACTCCATTCCACTGACAGAAACCACAATTCCCTTATACTTAACTTTGTTAATAAATAAGTTTATTTATAGAATAAGAGTTAGGAAATCTTCTATGTAAGACTGAGTTAGAGAACCAAAATAAGGGATAAACGATGCAACATGAGAATGGGTGAGCTGTCAAGCGAGGCTATAATATAAGAATGGGTGAACTGTTACAAGATACCAAACAGAAGTGAGGTTGCAACATAAGCGAATGTGGTAAGTAACGAGGCAACTGCTACATGATTAGTTTGAGTGAGTATGCATAGTGTCCTTATGAAATCCAACCGACCTAGCTTTCTTATTTTTAAATCAAATAATAAAAGGATTTAAGTTGATTTGTATATATGATACACAGTTTGAAGAAAGAAAATTTGAACCCAATTGATATTGTTTAATTATTTAATGATCTTTTTTTCCAACAACTTGCGTCAACAACAACAACTTTGAGAGAAAGCCATGCACCTGACACATCACATACCCTCAGCCTTCAATAGTGTCAAAAGTGGCAACTCCGACACACGCAAAACACTTCTGCCAACACACACCTCAGCCTTCATCATGCACAGACACCCTCAACAAGTCGGAACCCAAAACCCTACTAAATCAACACTAAATCGATACAAAATCGAACCACCTCAACGATCTCACCAAAACAATCATTAAACAATTCACATTTTCGCTCCAAGTATTCCACAGAAATATCATCTCCTACCCTCTGTTCCTATAAAACAACCATCACCACCACAAGTAATCGAACTCTGATCTAATGCTGAAGCTCAATGCCGCAGCAACCATACAACTCTCTCTCCCTCCCTCCCTCCCTCCCTCTCTAACACCACTAGATTTGATCAAAATGTTCAATATATGATTCGTTAGTTGATCTATCTTTTAGCTTTTGGTTTGAATTTTGGCTTTATATAAAGAAATTAAAGTTATTTTTATACTTATTTCATTTCATTTCCTTCAGCTATTTTTCATTATAATTCCACGGAGGTTATCAAGAATTTCGGGTTACCCCCCCCCCCCCAACAAGATAAACCCATACCCTAAATCAATCTCCAACATCACGTTTTAGTGGGAAATATTTCGGGTTAAGCTGGGGTGATATATTTTCATGTCACCATACATATGTTCTTGTTTTCTTAGCGTTATAACATACTGCTAAGCATGTTCTTGTATTCCTAGTGCTTATGCATTTGAGGCTGAACTACTATTCACAGTGATCAGGCTTCAACAGTTAAGGCAGTGAAAAAAATGCAGCTTCTGAGTTTGTGTGGTGGCAAGTGTTGTTGAAAAATTATAGTTAGATGCATTCAAAAAAATCATATGAAAAAACAAAATAAAAATTATATCTAATATTGTTACGCAATTAGTACAACAGAGATTGAAGTTATATACCAAATTTTTCTTCATCATGCCAATCTCTTCTTCCAACTGTGAAATTCTCGCATCTTTAGCTTGTAAGAGCAAGGACTTAGTATAGTACTTGCACCTCTCTCCATTGTCCGTAGTCGTCCAAGTCTATCTTGTCCTAACACCTGAGAGACAACATCTTCTCTCACGGAACTAGCTGTTGAGTTCAATTGCTTTTCTGATTCAATTTTTTTCATCTTCTCCTACAAAAATTAACATTTTGTTACATATTTATAAGTACTAGACAAAACACGAATACATGTTAGAAAAATAATATTATAAGATTTTATCAGTATTGTAGTATCTTACAATAGTATCGTTGACATTTGCATTCACTGGTTCGCCATTTTTTCCGAATGCGGGATTTAATCCAAATTTGAGATTTAGGAATGGGAATATTATTGCCACTCTCATTTCTCTATTAGTAAGAATGATAAATAAAACGAATGGTTCAGCTCCTTGGTTGGTGGTTTCTAAATTTGCTTCATGATTCTCACTGGTTTGTAAATCTACATCATGTTGCACATTGATTTTTACATTTGCTTCAAGTTGCTCGTTGGGTTTATTATTTGCTTCAAATTCTTCATGGGGTCCTCGGTTTGTTTTTGTCTGCGAGTAATCTTCCTCTTCTTCGCCATTTCCTGCATTAGTAAAATAAAATTCTCAAACGGAATAATACTGCATAAACTGCTATTGTGCACAATTCTAAATATGGTTCGCAGTATGGAAAAGAGGCCAACCTTCTTCACAAAAGTATATAGGAATCATAGTTACAAGCTTGCTATGCTTAAAAGACATTGTTGAACTTCTCAAAGCAAAATCCACTAAAATAAAATTAGTATTGTTTCATAATATTGTACTCAATCGTTGTTCCAGATATTTGTAGTATAAATTTTCTACTTGAACCAACAACAGTCGACCTTAACAACAGAAATATGTAATTCAATTGTGTACAGTAAAATGCAAACAACATCTGCCAAAATAATAGCAAAATATAAAGTTAAAAGAAACCTTCGCATTCAGTTCAGCAACATATTTCAACACAATAAAGGTCGGGTCTTATTATGCAAAAAAACTCAATAATCCAAAATTTGCAATTTGTTCATTAGTTTAGTTAATAAGCCAGCTATATCCACCATAGCCATTACAAGGTCACTAGCTCTTTATCCATCGATATAAATAATATATACTTTATCTTGACGATCCTGTCATTTCAACTAATGTATATAATATATGAAATATTTTCAGGATAAAGAAAAATGTGCATAGGAAAAGGTTGTTTTCCTGGTTATATATCATTATATTTCAAATTACCAGAGGGAATTTAATGTACCATCCATATTTTACATACCTTAATTGAAGTAAAATACTAATGTGAAAACTTAAATCACTTTCAGGGGAAGTTACTTTAACTATACGTGGTTAGTAAAACAAGCATAAACAAACCATAAATGCACAATTACTAAAGCCTGAACCACCTTATAAGAAGGATACATAATGAAAAACGTTAATCACACTCTCCATTAGGAAAAATGTGGATATAATACTCTCTAGTTAATTGGAGGAGCGTGTAAATCATCATTGTCCTAGGTCACAGACTAGTGATTGATGGACCTAAAACCTCCACCAACACAGTGGAGAGTATATGTGAACTCTTAATAAGGGAGAGTATGTTTGGCATTCCTCTAACCATTTTATTGATTACCATACAAATATAAGATTAATGGTCCTTTACCTCTTTCAACTCTATTTCTCAATTGGGAGAAAGTACATGTGAACTCTATTTTTTTTTACTATTATAAACAAGATTGCGGAAATTTAAATGATTTTTTTTCATTTCTCTTTCGCCAGCTTGCTACTGCAGCTTAGTTGCTTACAGCAGTAGTTAATGATGCATTATTATTATTTTCTTTCCAATATGTAGCTATTTTTTTCTTCTAGCATATAAAAGAACTATAAAGACAAAATTCAAAAAAATAGCATTAAAATATTTAACAAAACATTTCAAGACATTACATGTTTGTTTAAAACATTATGTGTAATGAAATTTTTCTCCATGGATTTCTTTTTAACTAAACCAAAATATTTGAAACACACACTTAAATAGAAAACACACAAAAATAACATTTGAACCCAAAATAATCTATTTACTCTCGCCCTTGTTTAATCCTCTTTCGGCAAAACCAATCGCCAAAACCAAAATTAGATCTGTCAACAACTTTCTCGTCTTGAACTGGACCCGTTAGAGCCATCTGTTTCTAGTTTGATTGTCTTTAGACAAAATTGAAAATGCATAATCAATAATACCTGAGGTCGCAATTCACTCCAATCATCAATCACTCCCTAGTAACTACTGCTGACTTTACCTCTCTTCCTCGAGTTCATCCACAAATTCAATTTGAGCTCTAAGCCCTTAAATAAAATTACGACTATTGCTACAGTTAATGAATATGATGGTGTCTTTTTTCCCTCTGAGTTGACAAGAGTTCATCTTGTCGGTGCTAAAACATATGTCTTGACAAGGGAAGAACAATTGTACCCCTTGTTCAACCTAACTCCACTCGCAACCCCTCTGAGTTGACTGGAGTTCGCCTCTTCACTTCATCCACTAACAGCTTCCTCAACATTCACATCATCCTATACGACCTGGTCTCTACACATTTTACTATCATTTCCACCTCTGCCTGGTGCCTACACCAACTTTATCAGCTTTTGCACCACCACAATCCGCCAGCTACTCTAGTCCACTACTGATATCATTACACAACCAGCCACTAACCTGCGCTTCACTCACCCCAAAATTCACTTAAGCAATCATTTGCAAAGTTGTGCACATTATCAACCTCACAACATGCAGTATCCCTACCTACTATCTCTTAATTTGAACCCAATAAAACACATAACACAAACAGTGCACAATAATACCTATGCCGAATTTCATTCAACACACTACCTCCCTCACCAACAACCTTTCAATCCACTTCTGTGCCACTGTACTTCCATAAATTTCTTCTATAACGGTACGAAAACCTCC
The DNA here is from genome assembly GCA_030737875.1 of Allium sativum. Classification (NCBI taxonomy): domain Eukaryota; kingdom Viridiplantae; phylum Streptophyta; class Magnoliopsida; order Asparagales; family Amaryllidaceae; genus Allium; species Allium sativum. The sequence goes on along the minus strand of CM060918.1, from coordinate 685,254,913 downwards.
AGACTGCTTGATCAGTAATGTAGAGATATACGTCAATTTTTAAACAAATATTGGTGGCATCTAGAGTATCGATTCAATATTCACTACCAGTCACCCTCTGCATATTTGAAGGCTTCCATTACTCAATGATTTTAGCCACTAGAACATCAAGTGCAGTGTTTGGCTTACAAATGAGTTCTGTGTTTTGCATTTTCAATATGCATGTCAATGCCTTAGGAGGAGGGGTTGAAAAATCCTAGTCCTTCCTAAGGGGAGAAGGAAAGAGGAAGGTAGTTTTTTATATTTCTCAAAAAGTGGAAGACAAAAATAGATGGAAGATAGTTTTTTGACATTTGTAGCGAAAACGCAGAACACAAGTAAGTCATCTTCGGACCAAATGCTACCTTAAAGTTCTATTCAAGGATTTTGTACAACCTACATGCCCTGTGTAAATATCATTTTATGATATAAAAATAACGTCTGCTCATCGCCCTATTTTTTTCATGGGGTTTGGCTATTAAAAACTTGCCCCAAGAAGAAAGTGGTACAATTATAAAGACACAAACTATGTTTTAGTTTGTGCAGGCAATTACACCATTTGCATTTCCTTTTGATATGGGCCAAATAATATGAAAATAGTGTCTTTATTATGCTTTTATCTACTTGTATGTGATTCACTACTTATAGTATTGGTATTATTTTTTTAGTACATATAACCTACTAATTATTTATGTATGTAGTTAAAATCTTCCATTTTGCTCCGTGTTGATGGATCTACTGCAGTTGATGAAAATAACGGTTGTCATATGCTTACATATGGAAGGGTGATACCATTTCTCGAGCTTTTTTCACGTATAGATACCGTATGTGAAGAAACCACAAAAGGAGTTAGCAAAACATGTTATAATCAATAAAGTAAATGCTGCAAACTTCATTTTTTTATTCGATAACTACCATCAGTTACTGGTTTGTCCCTAAGTGTTCGCAACTTTCTTTTATAACTTTTATCAAACAGCCTTCAATATTTTCATAATACGAAAAGTTTATCTTCTGAAAATACCTTAGACTGTGCTTTGAAATGTATTATTTTAATATTTTTCTCTTCAAATTTATCATGCTTAAATGTAAAACCAATAACAAAACATACTCAAATTAGTAAGAAAATTTTTCAGTCAAATATTTTTATAAATACTTTTAGCAACATGTTTTATAAATATCTGCAGCTATTATGTGGATGTTTGTGGTTTGAACTGCAAGTATCTACTGAGAACAAGATACTTTTGGGTCGTATAAATTCATGATTTAGTACAGATTTAAATTGTGGAAAAAAGTTTTGTTTCTATTTTTTGTTTTTTCCAGAAATAATCATAAGATGAAAGGTTTGAGATGGGGTGGTTCAACTCTTCTACCTCGCAGCAGCACCCCATCAAGAATTGCTTATCAAACATTATTGCATTCTTATAAACTACATTACTCCTACTCACCAATCACTACCACTCGACATACATACAAGTGAACACAAACTAGAACCCTCAAATACCTTAACAGATGCATGTTCTAGTAATTAGTTATATTGGATAAGATGCACATGTTACAGTTAAAGGACACTTGCAGCAGCAAGAGTTATTTCAGCATGGTAGACACATACAAAAACTGGCTGATACAAACACTAGAGTTTCCAATCTTAATGGATGGGATTCATCGGAATAAAATGGTGTCCACAGTCGAATAAACTAATGCAGTGTTTGACAAAACATTAGAAACATATATGTTTGACCCCCATACAACATAAGTACTAATTCACAAAATTAATACAGTATTAGTGCTGGTTCCAGTCAATGAATACAGTGTTATAGTCAAAGAAAATAAAGTCGGTTATAAATATTCACAAGTAAATACTCGCTAATTCACAAAATATACGCTAAACCCAAAAGTACTACAACTTCAAATTATAACTTGTTTATCTAAAGCAAATCAATGAATGCCATTAAGTTGAAATAATAAAATATCAAATATTACCTCTTAGCGATATTCAAATCGGAGATGACTGGATCTAGGTTTAGCGATGAATGCGTGCGTGAGACAGATAAGCAATGTCGGATTTCGGAGATGCCGACGATGGTAGCTAGGTTACGCAATAAATTTTTTTGAGGATGACGATATAACCAACTAGAAGAGAAAATCGGAGATGCCTGCCTAGATTACCCAATTCAGATTCGGAGATGTCACTGTTGATGATGGTGGTTTGGTGAGTGACGATAACGAGGAGATAAAATAAAAAAGGATTATTTTCTGGAGGTGGATAGAAAGCAATTCACGCTTATTTTATTTCCCGCACAAAACTTTAATTTCCTGCGTGAATTTTGCTTGAATAGCGTTAGTTGGGTCATATAGCGTTGAACCCTAGGCTGTAGATAGTGGACCCAAGGAACATGTGCGGCAACGCTGTGTTTTTAAGCTATCAAAGCTACCTTTTGTTGTAGTGAGTTTATATTATTTGGAAATGTTTTCCAAAGATATGAGAGGTCAAAACGAGTTTTGGGAAATTTCTGGGTAGGATATGGGAGATTGGGAAATGACAATTTTATAAGAAATTAATTTAAAATGCGTCAGTATTGTTTGATGGTTGATTGGTAGCATTTCCATTTTGGAAATAGGACTGTTGATTGCATGGATGTTCCTTTGATAGTTAAAACACCAGCTATCAAAGTTTTGATTTATTTTATACCCCATTATCAATACGAAGAGGACGGGACCAGGTTTATTATTTGAAAACCACTCCGTATTAGTATAAGCGTCACGAATCAACTTATGTTAAAGATAATTGAGGACGGAGTAAAGTGCAAGTGTTGTTCTGCCAATACTAGGTAGGAATTGCCCAAGATGGATTGATGGGATAGTGCCTTCGGTTTGTCTAGTCCTAGGACAACGTGTATGGAAGAATGTTTGACAACGTGGCATTCAAAGTGAATGATGACAAGATGTTTTGAAAGATAATCGTGAGCTCAAGCCTCATCAATTAGGAAATGACAGAAATCAGGCAAGCAACATGGTCATGTGGGTCATTCCCATTAGGGGTATTATCACCTGATCTAGAGAAATTTCATTTGTTTCTTATTCTATTCGCTGCTATATGCTTTCGGTAACTGCTGTAGATCACAACTGCTGGTAAAAAATATGCTCGGTGCACTCAAGTTAAATGATTGGTCAGCCATATGTGGGTTGGATTGCAAGACGTTCTTGTTGAACCTAGTGTATTCCCCTCTAGAGATACACTATCGGAAGGTGGTTCCATATCTTGTCATAGTCGGAATCCAATCTCCAATATGCGCCCTACGGTTTTCGATTTTATATTATATATGGAGCATGAGATGCAAGCGTTCCGCTAAATTCTATTTATTTGATTTAGAAACTATTATAATACCACTAGATTTTGATATCAAAATGTTTTGGGTTATCGTAAGGTAAAAACCATCCATGTTTATGTGTGGATTGGTCTTACGTTTATCTTTTCTTTCAAAAGGATTTTTAAAAGTTAAACCAATGTTTGGAGTTTACTCATACCAGTCCCATGACTGACCCAGAGTTTATTTTGTTTGTTTTCCCTAAACTCTTGGGTGCCCAAATTTGTATAGGCAGTCAAGTAGTCGGGATTTTACATATTCACTTGGAAGAGTTTGAAGCATGAGGATTCACTTGTTAGCTATAAACTAGCATATTTTTTGCTATGTACTATGTTGTATCTGGAAATAGGGGTTTACAACTGTTCCAGGAATAACTATTGTGCTCTGATGATGGTATGTATATAAAGTTACTGAATTGTATTTCAAAGTTATGTTACCTAATATATTTTATTCGTTCCGCTGTGAGTTTGTGATCGTCGTTTTCTTCTATTCTGATATTTATTTTTATTTCTCATCCTCTAACTTCTTTCTTATAGTGATCCGTATTTCTGTGCAATTTGGGTTGGATGTGTGGTGTTATTAGTCGACTCAAAGCATATGGAAATTCGGGCCATTACATTTGGCATTAGAGCGAAGGTTGAGTAGTAACCTTGGCTATGTGGCGTGACTCAATAGAGATGGGGTTAGTAATACCCTAGATTGAGTTTGAGTGTATATATATGAGCACGCATTTGTAGATTTGATAACAAATTGTTTTACATTGTGTTGACTGGTCTGTTGAGTGGTTTATGAATTCTTGTCGATACAGAATATAAAACTGTATTGATAGGTGTTTCTAAACCCTCGAACAAAGCAATTCGATACAGTATTGTTTTAATGGTTAAACGAAATAGTTTTGCCCAAAACTTATTTTGATATAAAAGGAATAATCTCTGAAATATTGAAATGGTTATATAATTTGTATACGGATAATGTATACAAATGAGTTAAACCAGGATTAAGTTCAAATCAGAATTTGGAATTTAAATCTCGGTTGTTTAGAAATATTTTCTAAAATATTTTTAAAATAATACAAAATTACTTTTAAGAATTTTTGCTAAAAATGGTTTTAAATGGATTTTGAAAGTAATTAAGCGCTGAAATCACTTCAGTGGCAAGAAAATAATTCTAATAATGGATCGCGATATTATCGGTGTTCATTTTTGAGTTTCTAAGTGACGAATTGCTACTATAATAGTATTATTAATGGAAATTGTTAGAGCGAAATAAAGTTGTTTCAGAAATTCAAATGTTTTAAATTGAGTTGATTATAAATATATATGATTTCAAACTAATTTGAAATAAAACTCGGGAATTTGAATTACGAAATTAAAATTTAGCTTGTATAAGTTAAATAGATTGAAATGGTAAAAATGTGTCAAATAAATTGAAATTTAAGTTAAACAAAATTGGATTGGATTAGAAATAATTCAGAATGAAACTAAATAAAGAAAAATGTTGAGATTCAAATTATTAATATTAATTCGACTTATGAATAAGCAAGTTGAATATATATTGGATGTTGTTAATTAAAATTGAATTGGGATAAATTTGGATTCAAGTATAATAAGTGGATGGACTTAAATAGAAATCAGATTTGAATTGACAGAATGGAATTGAACTAATTAGAAGTTGATTAGAGTGTTAAAAACTGGAAGTCGGATTGATTTGAAACCAACTGGAAATGGATATATGTATGCTGAGCAGATATTGAATGGAAGCGAATGCAAGAGATAGAATTATGCCCGACAAAAAGGTACATGTTTACAATATTGCTTGGGTTTGATGGTTTTATGAGTCTATGGGGCAAGCCGTTTGGCTTTTTGATTTTCTTTTGGATTGGAGAAGGCCTAGAAAGGCGAGTTGTGGTTGTATCGACTGAGCCATACTAAGGAGATCCTGGCGAAATATTTCGAAAATTTCCAAGAGTTAGATTTTTTTAATTTTTTTTTGATAATTTAACATCGAGTGTTAATTATAATTGAAATAAGAAAACCAGAATTAGTTAATAAAATTTCAAGTGGGATAATGAAATTGATAAATGAATTTAAAATCAATTGGAATGGACGTGAATATGCAGAAGAGAATATGGATTGAAGGCAAGAACATGATGATGGATTGTCCAGAAATGAGGGACAAATCATTAGGAATAAATAATAAATGTTTGGTATCGATATGAGGATAAAGAGTTCTGTATAGAACTGAGTTATGGAAATATAAAGTATAAGATTTCAACCAAGTAGATTGTGAGGAGTTAGAATTATAACATCTTTAGTGTTTAGCAATTTCGAGGATGAAATTATTTTAAGGGGGAAGGAATGTAACGACCCGAATTTTTAGCCATTTAATTATGAATATTTAAATTATTTTAAATATTTTATTTTTCTAACTTAAATGTATACTAATAAGTGACCTGTACTTCGCACACAAGCAATGATTGGATTTGTAGTTGCATTAAATACTGAATGACTTGTGTAATATTACTGTTAATTTCTACCTTCCGTAGATAGGCGTTTATAGTAAGTAAGATGTATTAAAAACAACATACATCTAATTAACGACAGTAACTTATGAAAAACATAAATCAAATAAAAAGGCATAAGTCTCCACTCCAGCATATATATATTTAAATTACACACATACATTTACATTACACACATACGAAATTAAATACATCCCACATGCCTACCGAAGCATAACTGGAAAGCTGCAACCAATCCTTTTCACGCACATGCTTATACAGTGCAAAGATTTAATGAATGCACATGCACCTTTGTATATACACAGTTTCTTCACACATACATCTAAAACGAATTAAAATCACGCACATGCCTAGTGAAGAAAATACAGAACCTATGTTATCCTATATCCGTGCTCCCCAAGCTATGACAGCCGTGCGCCCCAAGCTTCTGTTCCTCTAAATATTGTGTATCTTCTTTCCCATTCTTATTACAAGCCCAAACTCAAATAACAAACAAAAAAAAAAGAAAAAAAAAGAGTGAGGAGTTATATCTGCTAGCCTCGTTTATTAATTCACATCACCTACCCCTTATTCCATTCTAAACCAGGGAAGAGTAAATTGCCCCATCCACAAATCTTTCGAAAATTAAACCAGTTCGAACACCCTACCAAATAACTTAGTTTTGAACCAATTTATCTCGTTTAAAGACCAAACTCAACCGCATGTGTTCATTTAGGGTGCAATTGGAAGAATTCCTGTCGGCCCTTTGCTCCAGTCGACTACTGCTAGGAGATTTAGCAAGTTAGAATGGGTGTTGAGGAGAGTTGGTGGGCAGCGAGGTGGTGGAGATAGTTGTTCGATGAGGCTCATATTTTGTTTAATGGCAGAGAACTGTTTTTTTTTGGCTTGTATTGATAGTTGTAGTGTTGTTGAAGGGAGCTGTTTATTTGGACAAGGACGTGAAAGTTTAATGAGCAATAATGGAGGTGTAGTTGGGTTTTGTGGAAAGCGAGATTTACTACTATAGGGAAGTATGGTGTGTGTAGTATTGTTAGGAGTCACAGGTGCGCAGGAGGGGTGATACTTGTATGGTAAAGCATTGACGCCATGATGGGATGACGATCATGTTCGAGGGAAGGTGATTGGGTGCGGATCCATGAAGGAAGTAAGAGTTTGGGGAAGGATGAAGCACTTGTGGCCTTTGAAACACTGTAGTGAGAAAAGAAGGAGGTGTGAGAGTTTCCTGAAAATGACGTTATTAGATTGGACAATGGAGGGATAGGGGTTGTAGTGGTAATTGGTTGCTTAAGTGGAGTTCGCTTTGACTGAAGGGAGCAAAATGAAGTGAAGATTATGATTTCCTGTAGGCGGTTAGGTGTTAAACCGTGAAGGGAGTGAGGAGTAAGGGATTGGAGTTTCAAGTCTTGGTAATTTGTGAAGATGGCAGAAAGGAAATTACAAAGGAATGTTGGATCATGGATGGCAGTTTGGAATGATAGGAGCAGTTCCTGTTTCATCGATGAGGAGGGGTTATTTGCAGCAAAATATGATTAACAGTAGTGGTTTTGTTGTTGATAAGAACAAGAAAAAAAGAGCTTGAACTGCACGTATATTGAAACAAAGGTAGAGGAGTTTTATTCCAACTAGACACTGTACAACATTGGTTTAAAGGCATCGCAATTTGCCTTCATTCAGATGTGAAGAGGAAGACATTCGTTGATGTGCTGTTTTCAGTGGGGGATCGATCGACGGTCTTGAATGGTGATTCTGCAATGAAGAGTGGAAGTCGATGGTTCGAGTTGGTCAGAGGCGGTGAACGGGAAACTACATTATCGAATTTAGGAAGAGAGGGAGCATCAGCCTTTTGCCTGAAACGAAGAAATGACCAACGAGTTTAATTTATTTAAACCGGTAATTATCCCCTAATGACCATTATTAAGTTAGATAATTATTTCAATTTAAATAAGAACTTGTAAACATTTTATACCGTCCATTCGTGAATAGAGTCCGATGAATCAATAGCCATTGTAACAGTAGCGATGAAATCTACAATTTGAAACTATTTTCGCTGAGAACAGAGTTACATGATTAATCCAAATGCCTGTTGGGTTGTAAAAATGAAACGGAAAGAAGAATCGTCTACTGTGAAACTAGGCGAGTAAACTCACTGACTCTACCTTGTTTATATTTTTAGATAAATGAGTTTAAAATTTATTTATGGTAATTTTATATTGTGTGTTGGTTGTTTGAATGAATGGTTGATAAAATTGGTTGAATTGGTTGATATAGTTATATCGTTGATCAATTATTAGTTCTATTTACTATGATATTTCATATTGATGAGAAATTAATATTACTGATGTGATTAACATCTGTGAATGCAGGGAAACAGGTTGGAGGGATCCAACTGGATCCCTCAACATTTATATTACTGTTTTTATTTGATTGTGATATATGATGTGTTATATAATCCATGGTGGGATATGTTGTGTTTTATTTACCCTAGTCCTAGAATTTTGGTATTAAATACCATAAAATATTTTTGAATATAGAAAATGAAATTTGAGTTTCAAAAAGGAAATTTATTTTAAAAAATAGAAATGTAATTTTGAATAGTGTTGAAATTAAAAACATGGTAATGGAGAAAACAAGTTGTTTGTAAACGAGAGTATAAAATTAAGTGAATTATTTATCACTGGATAAACTGGAATAAAAATTCAAATTTATATGAAAAATTGGAAATCAGTTTTGAAACCAACATTAGGAAATGAGATTTGAACTTCGCAAATTAGAAAGGAAATTATAAACGAGATTTTAAATTATTGCAGTACAAATGAGATTGGTATGGAAAAATCTGAATAAAAGTTATAAATAGAATATGCATTTAAGATATTATTTATAAGTACAATATCAAACTGATTTGATTTTATATAAAATAAATGTATTCACAATTAAAGTGAATGGTTTAAGGAAAATATTTTGCAAATGAAATATCTCTAAAGGAAATTCAGATTTGAAATATGAATCCAAATTGGAAATTGAATGAAAAGAGAAATGGGTAGTCGTTTTAAAAGAAAACGATGAGTTTTAGTTTAAATTTTGGAATATAAAATAATATATGATAACGTTTTGTAGACTGGAATGGTTATAAAGGAATTTGGTAATGATTTGGAAATGATAATTCAAAAGTGAATTTAGAATTTGAATTAACCTGAAAAGGTAGATACATTCCAAAGTTCGAAATATAAATCGAATATAGATTATTCGAGAGAGATTTATTTACGGGAATTCGATTATATCAAATTTAGGAAAGTAGTTATTTTTACTTTTTGTTTGAATTAAATTTAATTATTTATTTTATTGAAATTAATAAGTATGAGTTATATTTTGTAAAATATATGTAAACAGCGATTATGATGTTGCTGTTATAACAAATGTTTTTATAAATCTAAACAGCGATTATAACGCAACCGTCATAATAAATGTTTTGTAAATCTAAACAACTATTTTAACGCTACCATTATAGTTAATGTGTTATAAATCAAATATTTGGAAATAGCGATGATAACGCTACCGCTTTAATCAATGTTTTCTTTCATAAGAGAAATGGATTTTTAGATTGAATCCGTGAATTACATAAGCAATGTTTTGACTGGAATTTGAAGTTTGAGCCTTGTCTATTTCGAAGTTGAGAATGATGTTCAGTTAAGGTCTGAGAGGTAATTATACCCCAACTTGATTGACTTCACGATTGACTAAGAAATGGTTAAGGTTCGGTAGTGAAGATGGGTTAGAGATACAATTGGTGAATGAGTAATTAATGAATTGAGTTATAATAACGATGTTTTATATAACATCAGTTAAATCCGAAGAAATGGTACTTGGGGACGTTTCCCAAATAAAATTAGAAATGTTCTAAGTATAGAAACTGAAATTATTTGATTAATGAGAAGTTAGGAAATGGAATATGGAAATATTTCTGATATTACTAACAGATATTTTCCAAATATATGAATTAAGGAATATGAAAAGATGGAAAATGGTTTTCGACATGTATCGTATATTTTATAGAATATGGAAATAAGTAGTTTATGTTATTTGGAAATGTTTTCCAAAGATACGAGAGGTCAAAACGAGTTTTGCAAAATTTATGGGAAGGATATGGAACATTGGGAAATAGCAATTTTATAAGAAATTAATTTAAAAAGAGTCAGTGTTGCTTGATGGTTGATCGGTAGCATTTCCATTTTGGAAATAGGACTGTTGATTGTATGGATGTTCCTTTGATAGTTAAAACACCAGCTATAAAAGTTTTGATTTATTTTATACGCTGTTGTTAATATGGAGAGACTGGGATCAGGTTTATTATCTGAAAACCACTCCATATTGGCATAAGTGTTACGAATCAACTTATACTGAAGATAATTGAAGATAGAGTAAAGTGCAAGGGTTGTTCTGCCAATACTAGGTAGGAATTGCCCAAGATGGATTGATGGTATAGTGCCTTCAGTTTGTCCAATCCCAAGACAACGTGCATGGACGAATGTTTGACGACGTGGCATTCAAAGTAAATGATGACAAGATGTTTTAAAGATGATCGTGACCTCAAGCCTCATCAACTAGGAAATGACAGAAATCGGGCAAGCAGCATGGCCATGTGGGACAATCCCATTAGGGGTATTATCACCTGATCTAGAGAAATTTCATTTGTTTCTTATTTTATTCGCTGCTGTATGCTTTTGGTAATGGTTGCTGATCACAACCATTGGTGATAATATGTTCGGTACACTCAAGTTAAATGAGTGGCCAGCCATGTGTGGGCTGGGTTGCAAGACGTTCTTGTTGAACCCAGTGTATTCCCCTCTAAAGAAACACTATCGGAAGGTGGTTCCATACCGTGTCATAGTCGGAATCCAATCTCCAATAAGCGCCCTGCGGTTTTCGATTTTATATTATATATGGAGCGCGAGATGCAAGCGTTTCATTAGATTTTATTTATTTGATTTAGACAATACCACCAAATTTTGATATCAAAATGTTTTGGGTTATCATAAGGTAAAAACCATCCATGTTTATGTGTGGATCGGTCTTATGATTATCTTTTCTATCGAAAGGATTTTTATAAGTTAAACTAATGGTTGGAGTTTACTCACACCAGTCCCATGACTGACCCTAAGTTTATTTTGTTTGTTTTCCCTAAACTCTTGGGTGCCCAAATTTGTACAGCAGTCAAGTAGTCGGGATTTTACAGATTCACTTGGAGGAGTTTGAATCAGGAGCATTCACCAGTTAGATATAGACTATCATATTTTCCGCTGTGTACTATGTTGTATCTGGAAACAGGGGTTTATAACTTTTCCAGGAATAACTGTTGTGCTCTGATGATGGTATGTATATAAATTTACGGAATTGTATTTCAAAGTTATGTTACCTAATATATTTTATTCGTTCCGCTGTGAGTTTGTGATCTTCATTTTCTTCTATTACAATATTTCTTTCATTCTATTTCTCATCCTCTAACTTCTTTCTTATAATAATTTGTATTTCTGTGCAATTTGGGTTGGACGTGTGGTGTAACGACCCAGGGTTTTCGGCCTCGAAAATCAACATAAATACCTTACCATATCTTATGTCGATCCTCCAATACCGAGAACACCGGATTGTTAATGAAAGAATTTAGAGGGTGAGGTAAGAAAGAAAGAAATATTAGAATAGAAGAAGAAGAAGAACCAACACAGAGTCTCATATCGCAGCGGAACAAAATATAATATAGAAACAAACATTTATTGAGAGCTTTTGAAAATACTTACAATATCAGAGTACAACACACATTTGGACAGTTTTGATAATCTGTCCTCATATATATAATCACACAGCAGAATATCATTCATCTGAACATCTTCAGCTCGTCTCCGGACTTCTCATTATCTGATAACCTGAACCTGTACACCTCGGTCTAACCCGAGCATATACAAAACACCGGGTCAGTCTGGTGGACCAGAGTGAGAAAAAACTCGCACAGCATTAAGGTATCACACATCTTGATTTTTAAGTTAAAATCCTTTCGAAAGAAAAAGATAATCGTAAGACCGATCCACACATAAACACGGACGGTTTTTACCTTACGATGACCCAAACCAGTTTTCGAAATCAATATCTTTTCTGATATTATAATAATGTCTAAATACAAATAATTAGCAAAACTAGAGGAACGCTTGCATCTCATGCTCCCCGTATATAGTATACAATCGAAAACCGCGGGCGCTTATTGGATATTGGATTTCCAACTTGACAAGGTATGGGACCACCTTCCGCACGTGTATCTCTAGAGGCGAATACACAGGGTTCATCAAGAACGTCTTGCAACCCGGCCCTCACATGACCGACCACTCATTTCGCTTGAGTGTATCGAATATATATCACCAACGGTTGGACTCAAACCACCGTTCCCGAATGGGCAGAATCGATAGAATAAGAAACAAAAGGAATTTCTCTAGATAGGTGATCATACACCCTAATGGGAGCGACCCACATAGCCATGCTGCCTGCCCGATTTTTGTCATCTCCCGGTTGATGAGGCTTGAGGCTAGAATCTCTTTTTCAACATCTGGCCACCATTCACTTTGAATGCCACATCGTCAGATCCGCCAGACATCACACTGATTGACGTCCACAAAAATACTCTAGTTTATCTGGCTAGAGAATAACCATTTCCCCGCCATCAACTATTGTACGTTTGGAGAAAATCAACTCATGTAATTCCTTTGGAAACACTCTGTTAGACATCCGTCCATACAAGTCATCCAGGAACAGGATGAACCGAAGGCACTCTCCTACTGCATCTCATATAGGAATCACCCCATGGATCAGTAGCGAGAAGTCCTTGCAACCCGTGGATCCCAACCACGACCGAACCACAGTTTATCTCTAGGAGCTCACCAAAGATTATTAGTAGTCCTTCCGCTTATGATGATCCACGGTCTTCAATGCTCCATCTCGACCATCTTCAAATATCTTCACGTATTTGTTGGTCGGAATGGTTTTCGAATATAAATTCGATCCCGGTCTTTCCATACCAACAATCGTATTGGTCAGGTTTTGATAGTCGGTGATTTAACTATCAAATAACACATATGTCAATAAAATGATATCACTGATTTAGTGCTTGGCATGATTTGGCCTTTTAAAAATATTTTTAACAAAGTTGTTAATCAATTCAAATATTTGACTTAACTTTATTCGTTTGACTCTAGATCGCAGCGATCACAATGATTACGCCTGATTCCCTCAGGAAACATCCATCCGCCGTAGGCTATCTGCAGCCCTGCAAATTACGCTAGCAGTCGTACGCAATGACAACTCTTTCTGACTAACTACGTTTGATTAACTCTACTATATTCGATCAACTCTAATTAAATAACAAATATTTGACATAAATTTTGAAATCAATATTCTTATCCCTTTTTAAAACAGTATTGCAAAATTCCTTAATTTCCCAAACCCTTGCATTAGAGTTCAGTATTTCTTGTATAAGATAAAACAATTTCATCACCTTCACTCACACCAAACTAATACCGTCCCTTGATAATAGTGAAGCCAACCAAGTTGGGGTATTTTAGTTACCTCTCAGACCTTGATCGACCTGTTCTTACCTCAGAATAATATTAGCTTTATCACATCACTATCGATACAAAATCTCGTTTCAAATCTCGATTTTAAATATGGGTTATTCAACCTTTCTCTTTATATTTGAAACTCTTGTTCGAACATCCCATCAATTTGCCCCTTTAATGTATTATTCCAATTTGGATTCGCCTTACTAAATTTGAAACATTTAGTAAAAACACTTATTCAAATCTTTATACTTACCTACCAACTTTATTTACCAAGTTCGTCGAACACTTGGGTCATAAAACACTCCATAATCTCTTAATCGAATTCATCTCCACTAATTATTTCTTACTCGACTTTAAATTGAATTCACTTCTTTAAATCAATTTAAAATAAAAGGATAATTAGATTTACCATTAACCATATCAAATATAGTTAACTTGGCCCAAATCAAAAATAAGATTATTATTACTTTTCTTTATAAAATCATTTAAGAACCCATTTATATCTCAATTCGTAAATAATAAATATTTATTTCCTTTTTACAACTTTCATTCAAATAATAGATTTAAAAATCTATTTTTAGTTATAAAATAAACTTTATAACTTAACTCGTCGATTTACCAGAGAGTAGATCGATATTTATAAAATGGTAAATTCACAGGCCATGTACTGCCAACCACTCAACCAATAATACCCATTGGTTTAAACCAAGAAAATGGTAAATCATCAGGTCAATATTCGACCATCAAAACAATTCAATAATGGTCTCATAACAGTTTGTAATGACAATTTAAAGTCAACCACAGCAACCAGTCAAACAATTCGTTTATTAAAAACACGTTTTCTTTATAAACGTGACCAGTGAGGTAAGTTACTTCTCTTGGAACCAATCGTTAAAAATAACGGTTTGGATTCACTGAAATTAAACGATGTTTAATCTCATCAGTTCAACAATAACTGAATATATATATCAGCAAACAGTCAATTTCTAGCAATCATAGCACGCAAAAATAAACACCCAGCTTATAAAATATAAGCGGGAAATAACTGAGTGAGATTAACTCACCTTTGAATTGATTTCGATAAATCATCTTGTTTTCAGTTGAATTAAACAACATCTCATTTTTCTGAAAAATCTAGCTGCTGCCTGCCCTACTCTGACCTCATCCATCGTGTAGTACACGTCTTCACGGTCCCGACGTTTTTCGTTTCATCGAAATCTGACCACGTTTGCATTTGATATCAATTTTTGAAATTTATATGAAATTTAAACTAAGCAAATTCTACTAAATAAAAAAAAATAAAAAGGACTGGGCCTCACCTTTTTCCCGTCCAGCCCATTACCCGATTGAACCCGCCCCCTTTAATACCCTAAACCATCGGATCCGTTCATTCTACAAACCCTACGCCGCCTCAAACATTCCAGAGAGAAAAGGAAATGGAAATCCTTCTGAAACCCTCGTCCGCCGCTTCCACTGATGACCACTGCGACGCCCCACTTCGTCGGCCTCGCCTTCAGTCGTTCCGCCATCCCCCAGAACGAGACCGAACTTCAGTACAAAAAGCTAAGTAAATTTTCTCCAATTAAATTTCTAATTTCTGTTTTGATGTTCTGGTTTGATTTTTGTGGTTTCGAATCGAGTTTTCTTTGTTGTATTGGTATGGATTTTTTTCTGTGGTAACTAGAACACCCTGCTAGTGTATTTATACTTGCGGTTTTACTGTGATTTCAAATCATAGGCGTTAGACTTAGTTGTTCTAAACCCTAGGTGTTGTTTCCCATCCATTTCAGGCGTGTTTAAAAAAAAACCCTAGGTACTGCGGTTCTGCTATAAATTGTCGAACTGCGTATGTGATGTTTGATAGTGAACGTATGATGTCTTAATGTCGGATTTCATGTACTTGTTTGCTTAGAGCTACGAACTGTTTATACATAAATTTGGTATAGCTATGACACCCTTGAGTTGTTTATTCCCTGCGTCCCTTGTCTGTAAGGATTTGAGTTTGGTCTTCCTATGTAGAAAATGTATATATACATTTGGTTGATTGTGTTGCACTTGATTGATCCCCTTTGTTTGTCCTTGCGGATTTTGTGATGTTTAATAGGAGAGGTACAGATTTGTATTGGGTTTGGGTATTGTTTCTGATCAGAAATCAAATTGTTCCTATGTAGATTTTGTGTATTTTTAATTCGTATTGTCCATTCATGTTGAAATTTCAGATTTCTGTCCTGTTTGAAATCTTTGTTCAGCTTTATAGATTTGAGGCAGAAGTGTCTTTATTTACTTAGCTGTATAGCCATTCCTTTTCTGATTTTCCTAGCTGTGTAATTTAGATCTCCTTTAGCCGTCCATGAATATTTGATTGAGGTATGAATATACACATATCTTGTACTGTGTCGGCTGTACATCACACTGTTTTGGTTTGGTTGTTTGAATACATGAATATATTTCACTGAAATTTCATAGCTGTCTGTATTGTCTCTTCATGATCTATATATATATATATCCTTCACTATATTTTCCTTTCTTTTCATTATCTTTTCTTTACTGTATTCTTTTTTTTTTTAATTTTTTTTTGATTTGAAATCGTTCAACTCTATAACCATGCATATCCTTTCTAGCTACTCATAGCTGTATGGTGCCTTTTTCTTTTCAGGTTGCCCTCGTGACATGTACGTGCAGTAGAGACTATGGATATGAACATGAATGGCCTGTTCAATTAGATCTTGTCTATCTATGTATTTATTTAGTTAAGAGTGGTATTCATTTCCAGATTTTATTTGTATATGTTGTGGATTTGCTTTCATTTCTTATGTGTATGGAACAACAGTTGTCATATAATTTCTATATATATTTCCTTTCATTTTACTATTGATGTGCGTTCCCTTTTTGCATTTCTATTGTAGAAGTTGATGTGTAATATATCCATATATCTTATCTGTTTGATTCTCTTGTACATTGTGTTATATTGTATTTGTCCAATTTTCTACTGTTGCTGTTGCAAGGAGCAAGACGTGCTTGCTATATTTGCTTGTTACTACTTTTCACTTGAACAAACACAAATAGAAAAAAATGGTATTTATAACGCAAAAAGGAAAAAGAGAAATGGATACCTGTTATGCATATTTGAAACCGGCTATACTTGTAAACTAATATCGTTCTCACCTAAATGAATTGAGTATGCTATACATGCATAACGTATATAGTTTCTTTTTAAATTGTTGATGCAACACAACCTAAATTTCAAAACAGTTTTAATTGAATAAAATTAACCGATATTTATACAGCTCAATATAACGATATTTAAACTCCTTTAAATTATATCGCAAGTTTACCATTTACCCAATGTCCGGAGAATACAATATTATTATATTATAAATAATAATGGTTAAACCCTATTATTTAAATTCAACTCAATATTTTAATAAATAAAATATTTCAAATAAATGGCTAGAAAATCCGGGACATTACATGTGGTGTTATTAGTCAACTCAAAGCGTATGGAAATTCAGGCCATTACAGCCTCGACTCATAGACGGAATCCAATTTTCAATACGTGACATTTCGGTTTTAGTTGTAGAACTAGTATGGCGACGTAGTAGCATAGGATACGATGTTTTCTATGATTGATACATTTATATTTGAAGTTGTTTTATACACTATACACTTATAATAGTATCAAAATGATTTGTTTTAAACGTCCCAAGCATGTTTGGCTATTATAAGGGAAAACTCTATCCTCCAGCTTGCGTTGCATTGTGTGATGGGACTTGAATCTTATAATAGCTTCATTTTTCCAAAAAGTATTGCGCTATTTATTCTATGCACTGGTATTCTTGGGAGGAAACCCGTTCCGTGTTATATAGCGTGGTCCATTGATTTACTCTATTTTAAAGTAAAGTTTTAAATAACTATTTTATTTATCACACCAATCACATGACTGACCTGGAGTTTATTATTTTAACCTAAACTCTGGGTGCCCCTATTTTCCACATGGGCAGCTAATCGTTTTGGTTTTGCAGATATTATATTCATAGGATCCTGGTTTACGGCTGGAGCTATATTCGGAACCCTCTATATCCGTTTATTTCTTTCAGTTGTGTTTTGTATTATTTCCGCTGCATTGTAATTTGTAAATATCTGATATTTATCAAATGTATATTATTTGTTCATGCTATGTATATTCTTGTACTCTGATGTAAATTGTTGTAATATCAATGAAATGTTCTTCTAGTTATGTTCTGCTTTGTCGTGTTCTCAACTCAATCCGGGCTTTCCCGTAAGAGCGAGTTTGGGTCATTTCATCGTGGTATTAGAGCTTTGGTTTACAGAGCTCGAGAACAAAGCACATTAGAACCAAACGAAAGAATTCATCAGAGATGGGATTAGTAATATCCAATGGGAATGACTCGTTAGAGATAGGATCAGTAGTATCCTAGAACGAGTGTGAAGAGTAGTGTTTTTAAAATAAAAATGAAAAAAAAAATTGTTTTAAAAATTTAAATCTTATCATACGTATTTGAATATTTATTTTAAATTGATTTTGGACAATCGAGTATATGGAGAACTTGATTATATGCGTAATTAACGTGTATTCGAAGTCTCAAATATACCGGATAGATATTGAATCACGCTCTAGTCGCCCGAACATGATTCTGATGATGAGCATGACATCATCAGCATTTATGTTCGAGTATTCGAAAGTGGGATAACTATATATTTCCAATGGACTGGTGTGAGAACCAAAATTTAGATATGGTTATTGTTGTGATTTGACACTAAAAATTAGATTTTTGACTATAAATAAAAGTTATGTGTTTGAAACGATAAACAACTAATTGATTGCTGATTATGTTGTTTGATTATTGGTTTGAGTAATTAAATTTTGAACCATTAAGAAAAATCGAGTCAAATTTTGAACTGAATTGAAAATTGATTGAAATTGCATGCTTGTACATGTGTATATAATGAACAAGTCATAGCAAGGAGGCAAAGAAGACGAATAAAATTGTATGTCCGATAAATAGGTACATGTTTAGTATTTTCTTGGGTTTGGATGATTTTATGAGCCGATTGGCTTTTAATTTTTCTTTTGGATAGAGGAGGGGCCCGCGTGGCTAGTTGAGGTTTTAAAGGTCTCCCCGTACAAAGGAGGTTATGGCGAAATTTTTCAAAAATTTAGGGAGTTAGCCAAATTTTTGAAGAATTGGAAAATTCTTAGAAACCGAAAAGTTGAAGAATGAAAGCCAGAATGAAAGTTGAGTTGGTTAGTTAAACAACTTTCAGCTCCGTTCCTTTTTGAGGACGAAAAACATTTTAAGTGGGGGAGATTGTAACAAACCGGATTTTCAGAACCAATTTAAATTTCTTATTTTGGCAATTTTAATGAATTTTGAATATTTAAAATGATTTATTTTAAATAACAACGACTAGAAATTTATTTTGAGTAGAATTAGAACGCACAAATTTATTTTAATTATATAACGAGCCTGAAACGGTGCAGTAGTTTGAAAATTCAATTTCAAATTTCAAATGAATGTACAGGATTGAAAACAAATCGGATTTCAGTAAAACCAGAAATATTTAAATCTATTTGAAAATATCTTTCCAACGATTGTGAGAAATCCAGATTTCATAATGGGAATTGAAAGTTATGTCCAGTTGAAAATTCAAAATAGTCGCTATGAAATATATATATATATATATATATATTCTTATACTATATATAGCCCAAAAAGTCACATTTTGCATACAGATGAATTTGGACTCGAAACCACTTCCATTGAGTTCAAAATAACGTTTGCAACTTCGAAAAGTATAAATTTCGATATATTCCGAGATCTGGAATAGGGGCAATTGGATGGGTTTTTCGATTAGCAATACATAGCCCTTAAAAAGTGAAATTTTGCATATCTTAGAATTCGACGAGATAAATTTTTCTGGATTCATAATGACAAATCATTGTTGAGTTCCAAAACGCGCGTTGAACAGAGTCAGTATGTGGCCGTGCGAAGCAAAACCAATATCTGGCGTTGAATAGAGTCAGTATGTGGCGCGTTGATACGACCTCATAATTCAATTCCGTCTTTTTTTCTGGATTTGTATCGTCTAATAATAGTTAAATCCAAAAGGCCATAATTTTTGGAGTTAGTGTGTGGGCATGCAAGAAGAAAAGATGTGCCAAAATCGCATTTTTGAGCAATATCTGAGCATCTTTGATAATTTTAAAGGATGGTCAAATGAATTCGGAATTCGATGAAACTTGTTTTGTTGGACTCGTCTTGACGTTTACTATCTCGTGTCCGAAATCCGTAGCATACAGAGATCGTTCGTATTCGGACGATAAGCGAGAAACGAGCATATATTCACTTTTCCTCCTTCTCTTCATTCATTTTCTTCCTCTTCCTCCTTTCTTCATTTTCCTCTTTAATGGGGAGCTCCTTCCCTCGCCGCCACTGCCGCCCCTTTCTCCTCCCCAACCACTACCGTCGGCCCCCCTGCTCCTTCCTCCTCTCTCTCCTCCTCTTTCCCTCTTCTAATTTGGAAAACCCTAGCTCCCCGGGCTTCCTCCGCCACCACCACCACCCGCCGCCGCCCTCCAGCACCACCCCCATGCCCTTTCAGGCCCTGCCGCCGCCACCACCCAACTCCGGCCATGGGCCCCTCCTCCTAAAAAATCACATATTTCACATATTTCCCATTTCACAAATAACACCCTGTCACTATTTCGCCAATAACTCCCAAAACGTGCATTTCTTGCCAAAACTCCATAGTATCAAAGTCGAAGAGCATGATTTCCTCTTCGATTTGGGTATATGGAAGTCCCATTTTGGATAGTGGAGCTGTCCGGAAAACGCGTCCGAAGATTGCGGATCTGCTACTGTTTTTCGCGATTTTCGGCGAGCTGGCGCAGTTTTGGAAGAAACTCCACTAGGTAAAAGTTGTCCGGAATGGCGCGTTTATGCTAGTGACAAAGTTTGGTGAAGATTGGAGGCCGTATGATGATTCTAGAACAGAAGAGGTGAAATCGGACGATGGAAATGACAAAACGGAGACCGCACGACCAAATTCTACAGTAGAAGTGTCGAGGTGATTGGTATAGCTTGGGTGAGAACTTCTCACTCTAATTTTATTTTCTAGTTAAATATATATACTAGGATACAGACGGTGCTTAGTAGCACCCGACACCTTTGATTGAAACCATGAATGTTTGGTTGTTTGTTTTGATAAATAAGTTGGTTGAATTTGATTTGGGATGTAAATTGAATTGATTGAATTTGTTTTGTGTATGGCGTGAGCCATTATTAGGCAAGAGTTAAGACTAGACCTTATTCCGGTTCTAGTATCGCGCCGTTATGCTGCCACAAATAAAATGTGTTAGTTAAAAATAACATTTTAAATGTGTATATGAACTGTACAAAAATATTCATGTGCTGAATAAAACATTTGGACAATAAAAATATCGTTTTTATTAAATGTATGAACTATTAAAAATATTCCACTACAACAATATATGATATTTATTACGCTATTTAATAATATATTTTTCTGAACTGTTATTAATTAAACTTAACTCCTGTTCTGGCACGTTATTTTTGTTTTAGTCATGTCACGCTCTTTTTACCGATTCCCTCCAACTTTTCATGAATTATTCTATCTCCCCTCCAAAACCGTTCTTCTTTCTCTAAAACAACGCCTCTTAGAAAAAACACCGATCCGCTGAAAACCACCCATCTGTCGAAAACCACCACCGATTGGTCGAAAACCATCGATCTGCCTTCAATCTCCTCAACCGACGCCTGTCTCTCTCCCTCCAGAACCACCTATCTGTCGAAGCTACGGCGGCCTGTTTGGGATATAATCTTCGATTCAGATTCTGGTATGCGAACTCGATTCTCATGCAAATTTGTTAGTTATTTTAGATGTTGTAGATTTGAATCCATTATGGATTTACGAGGATAGATTTGTAGATTAGGGTAAAATTGCATAGATTAGTGCAAATTTTCACACTCAACATTTATATGTCAACTCTTTTGTTAATCTATAGCTCAAGTTCACTTCAGTCTGAGATCTGACATCACGAAGAATATTTATTGCTAGTTCAGCTTGCACTTCTATGCATGGCCTTCTTTCAATTGTTGCAAGTTGATACATTGCAATATTCATAGCTCATCTACTCAATTTTTGCAAGTTGACATATTTTTCATTTGATTTTTATACATGATTTAGGTCGTAGCAACTAAAAGTTAGAACTGCATTCAACAAAAAAAACTAGTTAAAAGTTATAACTGCATTCAACAAAATTAGTTAATGGTTAGCAACTAATTCATTAACTTTAGGCAATAAGCATGAACACAGCTAGAGATTTTTGTTTTGTTTAGGGAGTTTGATTAGACGTTAAATTAAGGTGGGGTTTACTATTCTAGTCTGCATCCTATTTAGCTAAAAAAAAATCCTGAGTATTGCCCGCATAACCTTCTCTCAGCCAATATGTAGCTGCTGTGAAAAGGCATCATTTTTTTTTTGATTAATTATGTGAAGATTATTTAATTTTAAACATTGTGTTTCACATTATAAGCGATATGAACATGATTACTTTTTTTCTTTAATGAACTGAAAAGCGTAATTGCGTTAAACAAAAGGCAGCCGCAGTTTAACCTTATTTTGAGTATGCAGTAGCAGTTTCAAAATAGATTTCTCTCTCTTAATTTGGAAAATGCATTTTAAAACATGAAGTTCTTTTTATTACATTTGAAAATTGCATTTTAAACAGTTCTAAGACATTGTAAGGAAATTTAAATTAGTCTTATGTTAATTCCATTGTTAGTTTGTATATTATATAAAAGCTATCGATTTATGTTTGAACGTAAAATATGGATCATCAGTGCAATATTTGTTATAAAAATGACAGAATATTTGAAAATTTATATTTCAGAATTTGATTTTACATATGCAGATTGTCTGTACTCTCTCCTCTTTGCTCTGACAAAAGATTCTCACTGTATGTCTCATGAGGAGAACCAGCTTAACATCCTTTAAACATAAACTACACGATGTCATAATCTAAACATTGAGGTTTATAAGTTTTGCTAATACTTTTCTATGATATTTTGGAAACTTCAATTAAATTCTTTGAAGTTGATGTCATATTCTAAACCATTTATTATCTCACTAGCTTACTGCTGCTACTTAGTGAGATTTAAGCAGTCATAGTTGCGCAGACAAGCTAAATGTTATTTGTGAATGAGGTAAATATGAATGGAATTCTGGAAACAATGGAGTCACAATCTACACATTTTGGCCAAAACTTGCGGCAGATTTATAGTACATATGTCTTCATTTGTTGTTAAACCAATATGTCTAGTATGCAATTATCCATCAAATATTTGTAAATAGATCACTTTTTTATATGTCTAATATGTATTATGAAAACTGATCCATTTCAATTTTTTTCCATCTTTCCGGTATTTATTGTTTCCACGCTTGGTGAACATGTAAATTTGTTTTGTAAATTCATTCTACATTATTGTTCTCGATGTGGATTTGATATCACACACATAGTCTGTAGTGTCTTGTTTTGACACATTATTATGCAAACCTATCATATTTGAATATAGTTTCATAATTTGTTTTGTAATTATTGCTTTCTTATTGTTTATTTAGTTCATTGCTTTTGGTACAGAAAATAATCAACTATGGGAATGTGAAAAATAGACACATGCGAAAAGAATTCGACGAGCAGAAAAAGAAAAGCGCAAGAAATAAGTAGCTTGAAGACAATCAAGAAGACAGAGAGATTACCCTATTTGACCTGGTAGGCTCAGTGAACTATTAACTATTACACCTTTTATACCATTCAATATTTTACCCTTGGCTCAATGAACTATTAACTATTACACATTTTATACCATTCAATATTTTTCTATCTTCTCGAGATGTATGCTGAATCTCGATATTTTATAGGCCTCAGAATCTGTCTCTTAAGATGCAGTAAATGCTATTCTTTATCGTATTACCTTCCTTTTCCTTTATTAGCCTTGATCTACACATGTATCTCAGCTCCTTACTTCTCCTTGCATAGAAAAGGGATGCTAATATGATTATTTTAAAGGTTACACAAGGGGTTAATCAATGGGATTCAATGTCCTTTGTTGTTTGTTATTGTTATGGTGGTTTTATATGTCATGTTGTCGGACAAGGTGAGTAGAAAATGCCCGCAACTCCACCTAAAGCATTGCAATCCTCCTATTGTTTGTCTACTTTTAGAAGATGACATAGTGTGAATCTCCAAGCCCATAACCTCCATAAACAAGCATATGTCGAAAACATTTAGGAATTCCATAGTATATTTGGCCTGAAAATTTACTTTATGAAATTCCAAATTTTGGTTGCTGATAGCTTCGAAATCTAAAAGCTAATATTATAAATCTTTCATCTGTCCAAGTAGTGCCTCTTACTTCAAGATATTTAGCGCTGCATCTAATTACTGAAAGGCTTATTGTCTTTGATTGCATGTCAGTTTATGAAAATATCACTTCTAATCTTTCCACATAGCCGAATACTGAACTACCTTAAGCTGGAAGGCTTACAATCCTATAATCGATTGCAGCTTCAGTGTCCACTTATGGTCCCACCACTACATCCTTCTCGAGAAGCTTGTTGACATGATTCAAAGGGCGATGAACATATTCTTTTAGCATGGTTATTCTTACTATATGAAAATGATTCCTTTTGCATTGCAAAAGATTCAACTCCCTAAGAAAGGTTGTCTTGTGTGTTAAAAATCAGTTTTGGCTTGTGTTTTGTTCTTTAGAATAAAATTTATAGTCCCTAAAGAAAGGTTGTCTTGTGTGTTAAACATCAGTTTTTGCTTGCGTTGCTTTGATCTTGCATGCACGTTCATGACAGTTTTGGCCTTGTTGCTTTGAATCAGTTTTGGCTTGTGTTGCTTTATGCGTTGTGTTTTATTTGAACTCATGGTACCCTCGTTCATGACAGTTGTCCTTTTAATTTTTAATGACAGTACATGGAAAATGCCCTCTCTTCTGTTATAGCTTGGCCTGCTACGCACGTCGTAATGGAATGAATTTTGAGTAAGTCTTTACTGTTAATTTTTATGTTAACCTTAGCGAGCATGCAACTGCTGAATTTAACCTTAGCTAGCATGTAACTGTTGAATTTTGAGATATGTGTCATGACACTGCCTAAACTTAAACCAAAGCATGGATTGACACTAACTAAACACACTCACCCACGTGCCTTCTTTTGCACCTGCTTTCTTAGATTGCATTTCCATGGTTGTTTTATTAGGATGTGTAACTACCGTTTCCTTCTTGTTTTGTACATCAATATACTAACATGCAACAAAGAGTTACATAAGCTGGTCGAGTGTCAAACTCTAGAAAGCGGCATTAGAACATCATGGCATCATGATAGCTGCTGGAGCTTAGCAGGCAGTATTTGATTCAGAGAAAGCAAGAACTTTTTGTATATTAAAAATGAACTATTAGTACACTGCTTTGTACATACTTATATAGACGCAAGACACTAATTTACATAAACAAAGTGCTGTGGGCTTCGGTGTGGGCTGAGGGCAAAGCCCATTTAAAGCATTAAAAGATATGCGGGTATCAAATGTAGTATAAACACACTTCACTTAATACCCCCCGTCAAACCCTAGTTTTGAAGCTAGGGTTTGGAGAAAAAATATGTCGGACAACACCAGTCGCAATCACCACAGCTTCTCATTTCTTTGTTGAAATTTCTTCACTTCGCTTGAGTTCTTTCTTATTCCACTCTCTCTTCTTCTGATTCGGGTTTTTAAGTTCAGTTGTGGGCTTGAGAGTGATCGATTTGATGTCTCTGTGAACATGCTGAAGGTGATTGCTGCTTCTAGATCGATTTTCATCATCTATCTGGGAAGTATTTTTCTTTTTGTTAATTATCAGAGAGTTTTTGGCTTTAGGGTTTCTGACAATTTGTTCCTTATTTGCTGATGTCTTCAGATCTTCTTGAGATTCAATCCTATTTGCTTCGGCTACGCAGAGTTTACTTCGAAGTTCTTCAAATCTGAGTCTGGAGAGAGGCTTGGTTAAGATGTCAGATATCTGGTAAGTTGAAGGTACGTGATTGACTTCCAGTCTCTCTTTTTGAACCAGTTCCCTTACAAAGTATATGTCCAGTTCTAGATGCTTGGTTCTAGAGTGTAATACAGGATTAGCAGTAAGTGCAATAGCACTCATATTGTCGCACTATATTATTGCCTTGTCATTAGTGTTGAATTTGATTTCACTTAGTAAAGATTGAACCCACATAATCTCTGCTGTTGTGCTGGCAACACTTCTCTACTCAGCCTCTGTGCTAGATCTTGATACAGTGTTCTGCTTTTTTGCACACCATGATATTGGATTTTTTCCTAGAAATATACAGTAGCCACTTGTTGATTTTCTGTCATCATAATTGTTTGCCCAGTCTGCATCTGCATATGCACTGATGTTTAGATTCATGCTTGGCTTTAAAATAAGACATTGATTAATTGTGCCTTTTAAATATCGTAAGATTCTTTTGATAGCTTGCCAGTGATCACTTAACGGCTTTTGCATAAACTGGCTTGCCTTATTAACACTATATGAAATGTCTGGTCTGGTTATGGTCACATATTGTAGAGCTCCAATGATGCTTCTGTATAATTTCTCATTGCATGTTGGCTCTCCTTTAAGTGAATGTTTGTAATCATTGGAGTAGGTAGAGCTTTGGCATCCTGCATCTTGGCCCTGACTAGAATTTCAGAAATGTATTTTCTCTGACATAATTGAAGTTCATTCTCACTAGTTCTATGTACTTCAATTCCTAGAAAATAGGATAGGTCACCCAAGTCTTTCACTGAGAATTCTTTGTTCAGGTTACTTGTAATGCTCTTGATCTCTGTAATGCTGTTCCCTGTTATTATGAAGTCATCCACATAGATTAGGACATAAGTGGTAGTGTCTTCAGTGAACTTTGTGAATAGTGAATTGTCAGACTTTGTAGGCATGTATCCCAATTTGGATAGAGTTGTCTTCAATTTATTGAACCATACTCTAGGAGCTTGCTTTAGACCATATATTGCCTTGTTTAATTTGCATACCATTCCTGTATTAGTCTTTTCATCAAGTCCTTGTGGCAATTCCATATACACCTCTTCCTGCAGTTCACCATTCAAGAAAGCATTATTGACATCAATTTGTTTGATGGTCCAATTCTTATACAAGGCTATGGTTAGTATGATTCTAACAGTGGTTGGTTTCACAACAGGGGAGAATGTATCATTGAAGTCAATTCCACACTGTTGTGAATATCCTTTTGCCGCTAACCTAGCCTTGTATTTTGATATTGTACCATCAGCATGTCTTTTTATCCTGTAAGTCCATTTGCACCCAATTATATTTTTATATTTGGGTGTCTGAACTAGATGCCAAGTTTGTTTTTTCTTTAATGCATCTAGTTCTTCTTTCATGGCACACCTCCACTTATCATTTTGCACAGCTTGATGATAAGTGATTGGTTCAATATTATCAAAGTCAATATGATAAATTTTTGGTTTAAAGATACCACTTTTTGCCCTAGTTGTCATATGATGTTGATTATAAGTTCTAGTGGCTTCCCTGTTTTCATCTGAGTGTGTGCTTTCCTCCTGACTGCCTGTGTCCTGATCTTGAGTGTCTACATCATTTTCTTCAGAACTGTTTTGATTATTTTCACTACTTGTTGCAGTATTTTGTGATGTCCTTGCACTTTGTGGACTTTGAGTGTGTGTCATATTGTCACTTGAGTGTGGCACATGCTCAGTCTCACTTATAATTTCAGGATCAGGTAAAATAACAGTTTGAGGGTTGTAAATTTTTCTTGTTGGCTTGACAGACTTACTTTTGAATGGGAACACCTTCTCATTAAATATGACATGTGTAATGACCCGGGATTTCGACCAACTAATTTTAAATATTTAGAATGGATTTAAATATTTAGTTGATAATATAAATGAATTTTTATATTTATGTTATCGATTTAAATATCGATTTCGATTTAATATCGTATATATTAAATTATCAAAATAAGGAATCAGCGAATAACTGAATTCGAAGTGAAAACTGATTTGAAAACAGTTCAGATAATCAATACATAATTCTGTTTGAATTAGAATAATAATATTCAATAATTATCGAAGAATTTAAATGGTTTGAAATTTAAATTAAATCGATTTAAATTAATATCTGTT
Organism: Allium sativum; assembly: GCA_030737875.1. Taxonomy (NCBI): domain Eukaryota; kingdom Viridiplantae; phylum Streptophyta; class Magnoliopsida; order Asparagales; family Amaryllidaceae; genus Allium; species Allium sativum. Next base: position 685,227,160 of record CM060918.1, on the reverse strand, counting down.
CGGGATGATCGAACTGGACTTCGTGACCTATCCTAGTGTGTCCGGAATAACGGTTTTACCCTAAGATCGTCAGTTGTTGGGTTCAGAAAGGAGTTCGATATCAACGGGAAAATTTATTTAATTTAATCGCATTGGTTAATTAAATTTAAAATAAAATATCAGAATGTGTGGTCAAAGACAAAACAACAAGCAGAAATCTAAGAACCTTGCTGTTCAAAATTTAGCCGCACCTTCCCTTCTTAAATCACGATCTCCCTCACTCCTTTCCATTCATTTCTTCGATCCTCAGCTCCTCAAAATAAAAGACCCGCAAATACCATTTCACTCCATATTAATTTACAAAATCGAAAAGCTTCAGCTCAAATCAAAATGGCCATCAAAATCGAAATCAGTTCCGCCCCTTTTCCCTCTTCTCAAAGGCGCTCTCGATTACAAGATAAGGGTTGGAGTTCGAACGAACGGGAGTGACAGGGTGCGATTCGAATCAGCGTCACGGAGCTTGACTCTATGAGGAAGACGACTTCGCTGGCGAGCTTAGAGTGGCGAGACGGTCTGTTCAACGTCACGAGAGGAGGTTTCAGTCATCGGAGATGACTCTCGATAACAGCAAATCGCTAATAACAGATGTCCGATTGAGGTCTGGAAACCGAGAAGGGCGTTACCAATATCTGCAGTGCGATGGTTTGGGTCGCGATAGAGTCTGGACGGCGTTGAGATCTGGACTAGGGTGGATTTGATGTCATCGCAGAGGTTGAAGGAGGACTGAACTGGGAGTTGGGGCTAGACAGTGAGGTTTGGTAGCTCGCTGGTAGTGGGTCGATAGGCATGGAAAGGGATTAAAGGTGAAAATTATTCATTTAATTTAAGTGATTTTTGCTTATTCCATTAAAAATGAAAAGAAAATAACCATTTAAAATGTGTTATTTATTTGTTCAAGTAAACCTAACATATATATTTATTTATGTTTAACAATACATTGGTTTGGTTAAGTATATTGGTTAAGTTAGAAGTGATTTAGTAACCATTAGAAGAAGAAAAATATAAAGGAAAGTTATTTATTTATTTAAAAAATTAATTTAAATAAATAAATATTTAATTGGTAAATTTGAATAAAATCATCGCAGGTGTGAATTTATTCGAGAAAATACATATCCGAGATGAAATGGAAATTTATTTGGTTCTTTGGCAATTTAAATTCTGGTGAGTAAACCTCACTCACCATTTATTTAGAATTTTTTTTATATAGTTAAAAATAATTGTCTGTGCTTGTTTGAATGTTGTCTGATTGTTTTGAAATATATATTAGTTATTTAGGATATATATATATATATATATATTGGGTTGATGATTGGTTGGATTCCCGCAGTTTCATTAGCGGATGCCCGCAGGTTTCATTAGCGGATGATTACCCTATACGCCACACGCTATGATTAGTGGATGACTTTCTATATCGCGATATCCTGACTCGAAGCAGGATAGGTATTATTTATGTGCTAACATCTGTGGATGCAGGAAAACAGGTTGGAGGAATCCAACTGGATTCCTCAAAAATATATTATCTGTTTGTTGTTTGTTTGGTTTCATATATATATATATTTTTTTTTTATCAAAAGATATGTGTATATATACCAAAAGGGAGAAAACTAGCCTTTCTCCAACGGCTCACAAAAACGGATTCGGCAAACGAATCCGTGCACACACAGACAGAAAAAATAAAAACCCAAAAAACAGGGCTAAACCCAGAAAACAGAGCAATCCATCGGCAAGACGGAGCGAGTGCCAAAGCCCACAGAACTGGATAGCAACCAACTCTACACCACGCAGGACTAAGACAAGCACAGAGGCCTAGGTCCCCACCATAGACAAGACGGAATGGACTAGTAGTATCCACGCTGACTGCCCAGCAGTAATCTGCTAGCGCCACCAAGATCCAGAGCCACACCTGCATCCCTGCCGGACCTCGACAACCAACTGAATCTCCCTGCCAAGCAACCCAAAACCTAGAGACGCAACCTGTGACTAGGAAACAAGATAAGTCCGGGGGGGGGGGGGTGAAAAAAAAAAAAAAAAAAAAAAAAAACCGGAAGAAGCAGAACGAAAACAAGCACTCAACCAATGCCTACCCTTGGAGCGACCCCCATCGTCGGTATATCGAAAGAAACAGCTAACCTCCTGGAGCGTGTGCCAATGACACGTCTGAACGGCCTACCACGGAAGGCAAGGAACACATCATTCCTCACTTTTCGGATAATGGTCGTAGGATCCATTGGCACCTCGTCAAAAACAGCCTTATTCCTAGCACACCAAATGTGCCAGCAAATAAGGCAAGGAATGAGGCGCAGAAGGATAGAGCGAAGGGACTTGGTCGACACACCGGACCACCATAAAAGAAGTAAATCTCCCGTCGAGTTGGCATTACGTCGGCATCCCGTAAGATTCCCAAAGTAATTCCAGACAGCTCGGGCACAAGAGCCAGCTAATAAAAGATGAGAAGTGGATTCGGTACTACTAGCGCTGCAACACCTGCATCTGGACGCTAGTGGGATACCAATACGCTGGAGATTCTCGTCTATTGGCAAACCGTCATGAAAGGTTTTCCACATAAACAGAGAGACCTTCGGAGGGATACGGGCATTCCAAACAGAGCTAAAAACCGGCCGTCGAGGATTAGGAGTCCTAATCGAATTCCATGCCGCTTTCAGCGAGAATGGGTTGCCGTCCCAATTGGTACCACCCCCATGATCATCCGAAATGCTTTTTACGGATTGCATCCTTTTCCAAGTCTCACTAGCGTAAGACGGGACTCCGGTGTAATTTGCAGAAGCAAGCCGACGGTACTTGGCATGGAGAAACGACGCCCAAAGGGAGTTGTTCGCTCCAAACCTTGCCCATAGCTTGCAAGCAAAGGCCAAACAAAAGTCTTTAGGGTTACGGAGACCAAGACCTCCCTCACATTTGGGACGACAAATGGTGTTCCAGGAGACCCAGTGGTGACGCGAATAGCCATCCTTGCTTCCCCAGAAGAAAGCGGAAACCAAGGACCGGTAGGAGCGGAAGAAAGCGGCCGTGGGAGTCATGGCAGCAAAGATATGGGACCCGATAGAGTCAAGGACAGACTGAATGAGGACAAGTTTTCCAGCCTGGGAAATGAGGGAAGCATTCCACCGAATAATCTTGCCCCTGACTCTATCAGTGAGGGGATCGAATATGGCGTTAAGCTTCCTACCACGGTAAAGGACAATACCCAGATATGGAAGAGGAAGGTTGGCAGCACTGAAGCTTGTGGTGGACTCAATCCAAGCGGACCTAACCGAGGAGAGGTCTTTTGCGGCCACGAAGCAGCTTTTAGCAGAGTTTACAAGTTGGCCCGAGCTACTCTCATACTTATGAATAAAAACAAGGAGGGACCTGATTGAACGACGAGAGCCATTCGTGAAAATGATAACGTCGTCCGCGAAGGACAAAGAAGAGATAAGCGGGCAGCCCCTAGGAATGACGAACCTATGAATCTGTCCAGCAATCGTTAGGGAGTGAAGCCCTCGGACGAAAGCTTCAGCAGCGATGACGAAGAGGGAGGGGGACAAGGGGTCTCCCTGCCTCAGACCTCTACCAGATCTGAAGTAACCACAGGCAGAACCATTGATGAGGACGGAAAACCAACAGTTGGAGATGAGCCTCCAGACCACATCAATAAAGGGTTCTGGAAACCCAAAAGACCTAAGAACCTTGATGATAAAGAACCAAGACATGCGATCGTAAGCTTTAGCCATATCAAGCTTAACCACCACATTAGAGCCACGAACCTTCTTATCTAGCTGGGAGATCAGCTCCTGGGCAAGCAGAACGTTGTCTGTGATCAAACGTCCTTTCACAAACCCGGCCTGAGAAGAAGAAATAATGCGCTCTAGAAACGGTGCTAACCTACAGGTTAAGACCTTAGAGATGATCTTGTTGGAGAAGTTACAAAGACTAATCGGTCTGAAGTCCCCACACGAGATAGGCTGATCGCATTTTGGGATAAGGACCAAGTTGGTCGAGGTCCAACCCGCTGGGAGATCAGCTCCAGCGAAAAAGGACTGAATAGCGAGACAAAGATCAGCCTGAACAATCGGCCACACACTCCTATAGAAAACCCCATTGAAACCGTCTGGCCCACTCACACTGTCCTTACTCAGCGAAAATACGCAAGCGCGTATTTCTTCCGAGGTAGGCGGGGCGGCTAGGTCGGCGTTATCTGATGGAAGAATGAGCCTAGGGATGTAGGCCAATAAGGAAGGGTCAGTAACAGAAACAGACGGAGTGGTAAGGAAAGACTGGAAATGGGAAATGATAGCTTCTTTAACATCAACCGGGGTTGATGCCAACGAGAGGTCAGATCTACGGATCTGGCGAATAGTAAGGCGATTGTTCTTCTTACGGATAGACGAATGAAAGAATTTGGAGTTCGTATCTCCATCTACAACCCACTTGATCCTAGCCTTTTGGCGAAGATGATCATTTTCGATACGAAGTTCCGAGGAGAAGGCAATCTGAGCCACCGCCCAGGCCTCCTTGTTGGCAGCATTGGGATCTTCATCAAATGCCGCTTCTGCCAGAATAAGAGTTTCTTCAGCCGCTCTAACACGGTCGAAGATATTCTTGAAGACAAGGTGATTCCACTCCTTCAGGCAAGACTTAAGGCGTTTCAGCTTGCGGGAGAACATCACACAAGGAGAGCCAGAGATGGGAGAACTCCAAGAACCTTCGACCACTGAGTGGAAGGAGTGGTGTGATCTCCACATACTCTGGAATCTAAAGGATGAAGGTCCGGAAAGGGAGAGGGGGGAACAACGAAGAAGAAGGGGAGCATGGTCCGAAAAGGTCCGATGAAGGTGGGACATAGAGAAGGAGAAAGGAAGGGAAAACCACCCTTCGGTGGCAAACACGCGGTCAAGTCTAGAAAGGATACAATTTGGCCCCTCTTGGTTGTTGCTCCAAGTGAAAGCTGAACCGGAGAACGAAATTTCAGAAAGGCCGGAGCTGATGATAAAAGAGTTGAAATCAGCAACCGCCAAGCGGTTAACTGCATTTCCGCCCCGCTTTTCTGCCTGGCTGGCGACGACATTGAAGTCGCCACCAAGCACAGAAACAGAGAAACCCAAGTCCGACAGGGAGAGGATGTCAGCCCAAAGACTAAGTCTCTCAATCCTTTCACACTTAGCGTAGACCGCTGAGAACAGAAAGGAAGAAGAGAGCGCGGGAAGCGAGCAAGCAACCGAGAAGAGCTGGCACGAATCGAAGATGGGGCGGACAACCACCTCTTTGGACCACAAGATCCCGATTTTGCCAGACAAGTTAGAAAGAGCACCGCCAAAGCCAAGGGCTAAGACAGTAGAAGAGATTGCGTTCGGACCCACAAGAGGTTCCAGAAGCGCAATAAGGCTAATAGAGTGCTTCCTAATGATGCGCTTAAGGCGAGCAACCGACGCATCATTCCCAATTCCCCGCACGTTCCAGAACAGAAAATTCGCCATCAAGAACAACAGCTAAGAAGCAGAAAAACTGCCAGAGGGAAAGAACCACACAGAAGAAACCACCCGACCGCTCAAATACGGTATAGGGTATGTCGAGTAGATCTGACGATCTGCTCGGACGCCGCTATAGAGCGTGTACGAATGGTGCGAGGAGTGCCAGGGGCCTCTCGTCTGCTACGACGACGAGGGCTCGCAAGCGAGGGCCTGGAATCATGGCGACGACATGAGGAACGAGAGCCAACGCGAGAAGGATAAGAGTTCTTAGTGAGCCTAGATAGCCGATCATTGATGATCGCTATTTCGGCTTTACTAAGAAGAGGAAGCGAATCAGACACAGAAGACAAAGAAGACGAAGAGCAAGAAAACCCGTCAACGACAGAAAGCGGAATATGTGCGGAGTTGCTCAAAAGAGCCAACCCCGAATGCTGTGTGATCTTTACCGAAACCAGTCTATCATTAACTTGATAGAACCGCAAAATAGGTAAGGATCGAGGGACATAGCACAAGAAACCAGTCGAAAGCCTGAACAAACATGAGAGGCCACTTCCCCAGTGAGCCGTATAGTGTACCACAGCTGTGTCCACTATACGTCTACAAGAGGGAAGCCACCCATCCCAAGAAGTCAAGACCTCGACGGGGAGCCTAGGGGGGATTCGAGAACAAGGGAAACATACTCGACACGCACGGGTCACTAACGACACAGTAGAGGCCTCGTAGTGACTCACAAGGCAAACAAAGCCCAACCAAAAGGCTAAGGCCCATACAAACCAAACCGGACAAAGGATGTCAAGTTTGGTTTCATATATATTCCTATATGAAATGTTAAAAATCAAGTGATTGAAAATTGGTTGATCTGATTGTTGAAAATACCACTAGAGCTTGAATATTGATTTATAAAAATATCGAAAAGGGTATTTGATATTTAAAAAGGAAATTCTATTTTTATAAATAGAATTTGAATTTTAAATAAAACTATAGAAAATATTAACTTGTTTTGAAGGTATATAAAACAAGTAATTGAATTTATAAACTTTGTTTATAAATGGGAGATGGGTTTTGAATCGAATTTATAAACTTTGTTTATAAATGAAAATATGGGATTTGAATTGAATTTATAAACTCTGTTTATAAATGGAAAGGTGGGATTTGAATTGAAGTTATAAACGTTGTTTATAAAAAAATGCAGAGAATTCAAATAGACTTTGAATATAGAATTTGAATATAGAATTCAAATGGACTTTAAACTATAGAATTTGAAGTAGAATTCAAATGAAGTTAACTATAGAGTTTGAAAAATAGAATTTCAAATGGAGTTAACTATAGAGTTTGAAAATAGAATTTCAAATGGAATTTAACTATAGAGCTTGAAAATAGAATTTCAAATGGAGTTTAAATATAGGGATTCTAATAGAATTTAAATGAAGTTTAAATAAAGAGAATTCAAGTAGAATTGAATTGGAATTTGAATAGAGAAGTCGATAAGGAAACGAGAGTATGAGTATAATTAGAATTTGTTAATATGCAGTTAAAATGTATTTGAACATGTCATGTTCAAATATGAAGGTGAAATAGACAAAGAAGTTAATTAGCAGAGTTTATTTAACAAATTTAGTTAAAACGATTGGTATATTTAAAATAGATTGGACAGGTATAGACATACAGGAGACAGGTATGGAATAAAGTATAGAAGTGAAATAAATAGAATGCCCGACAAAAAGGTACGTATTTAAATTCATATATGAGATTTTATGCGCCGTATCGGCTAGCCGCTTGGCTTTTTCTTTTTGAGATGAGAAGGACCGGGAAAGCTATTTAAAATTTCCCGATGCTCCCGGTACAAAGGAGGTTATGGCGAATTTTTCCGGGAAATTAAGGAGATAGAATATTTTTAAGATAATTTGATAGTTAGAAATTAACATATCAAAATATATAGAAGTCGATAAGAAAACGAACTTAGAAATAGAATAGTATAATCAAAAAGGAAGGCTAGGAATAAAATCTAGTAAGAATAGAAAGAGAAAATGTATATGTGTTTAAAGGTGAATAATCAGTTGTATGGTATTGATTATTCGAGTAAGTAGTCTTGTCTGTTTTGACGTTAAATGTTATTCAGTCCAGGTCTGAGAGGTAATTATACCCCAACTTGGTTGATTTCATGATATACCGATAAGTAGCAAGATTCAGGCTCGAAGATCAATGTGGAATAAGAACTAGTTAAATACTGTATTTGGGTTGTCGTAACGATGTTCTACACAACATCTGTTTTAACCCAAATATGTGCAAAGCTTGGAAATAGAATAATGAATATTTCCTAGTATAGAAAATAAAGGAAGGCGATATGTGGATATGTTTTCCAAAGAACGTATAAGGCCAATATGGTTATTGAAAATACTTGGTTAACAAATATTGATAAAGAAATAGAGAAGAGATTTAATTAATGGAATATTAATTAAAGGCTCACTGATTGTTGGATGTTTGGATGAACACTTGTTTTATTCGATAGTTAAATCATCGACTATCGAAACACTTGTTTTTATTCGATAGATAAATCACAGACTATCGAAGTTTTGACCATCGTTGTCAATATGGAGAGACCGGTTGGATTATTATCCGAAGAACCACTCCATATCGGCAGTAGCGTGCGAATCAGATTTTATAAAGATAATCGAAGACGGAGTAGAGTGCAAAGACTTTTTCTATTAGTAGAAATAGTGCCTTCAGTTCATCCTGTTCCTGGGTGACTTGTATGGATGAATGTCTGACAGAGTATTTCCAGACGATCACGTATATTGATTTCTCCAACCGTACCAAGAGTGGAGGCGGAGAAGGAAACTTCTTTTAGCTAACACATAATGTATTGTTGTAGACGTCAATCGGTGATTTGATGGATTTGACGATGTGGCATTCAAAGTGAATCTGGTATGATGATAAAGCGTAGCTTCTAGCCTCATCATCCGGTAAATGACAGAAATCGAGCAGGCAGCATGGCTAAGTCTGTCGCACCGAAGTAGGGTGTATAATCACCTGATCTAGAGTTTCATTTACTTCTAAAAAAATCTATTGTTGATGCTGTCCCATTCGGGAAACGGTTGCTGATCCCAACTGTTGGTGATATACATTCGATACACTCAAGCGAAATGAGTGGTCGGTCATGTGTGGCCGGGTTGCAAGATGTTCTTGTTGAACCCAGTGTATTCATCTCTAGAGGTACATTAGTAAGGTGGTTCCATACCTTGTCATAGTTGGAAATCCATTACCCAATACGTGCTTGCGATTTTGATTGTATACTATAAATGTAGAACGTGAGATGAAAGCGTTTCTACTAGATGATTATTATAGTTGTGGTTGATAGACATTATTATAATATCAAAAGGTTTTTGATATAAAGATATTTGGATTCTCATAAGGGAAAAACTCATTCCGTTATGCGGCGTGGTCTTATGAGATATCGTTTACTTGTTCAACTGTTTTTAACTGTTTTACTCACACCAGTCCCATGACTGACCCGGAGTTTATTTGTTTTGTTCTACCTAAACTCTTGGGTGCCTAAATTTGTACGGGCAGTCAAGTAGTTCAGGATTTACAGATATACTGGAAGAGCTTGGAGCAGGAGGCTTCAGGATCATATAGTTATAGTTATTTCTGCTGTGTTGTAAGTGATGTACTTTGATATTGATGTATATTCAAGTACAGATGTATATTTCAAGTTATGTTATATATATTATATGTTATTCGTTCCGCTGTGAGATTCGTGTTACTCTGATGTTGTGTTCTTCTTCTTCTTCTATTCTAAGTTTCTATCTTATCTTTCCTCACCCTCTAATTTCTTTCACTAATTACCAGGATTTTTCCAATGTTTTGGTTATCGACATCGAGCTGATGTCGATAACCAAAGTCGTTGAAAATCCGGGTCGTTACAGTTGGTATCAGAGCTTAAGTTAAGAATTACTTGGCTATGTGGCGTGACTCGGTAGAGATAGGGTTAGTAATACCCTAGATTGAGTTTGAGTGTATATATATACGAGAGAGCGTATTTGTTATTTGATATAAAAACCGTTTTATATTGTGTTGACTAGTCTGTTGAGTGGATTATAAATTTTGATCGAATTGTGGGACGCCACGATGTCGATAGGAGTTTATAAACATTTGAACAGAAGATTGAACACGATATTGTTTTTAAATAGTTGAGTTGATTGTTAGGATTATAATCGAACTAGATTATAAAACAGAAATAGTTATATATAACCAATGGAATTTGTATATGAAATCAAATATACAAATGTGATAAATTGAAATTGAATTCAATCCAGAATTAAGAATTTAAAATCCTGGGAGTTTGGGAAAATATTTTTTCAAAATGAATGTCAAGTGATATAGCACTGAATTCACTTCAGCGGCTGGGAAATAATTCTGATGATGGTCGCAACATCATCAGTGTTCATTTTCGAGTTTCTAAGTGATGAATTGCTGCCTTAGAAAAAGTTTTGATGGAAATTTGTTTGAAAGAAACAAGTTGTTTGAAAATTCAAAAGTTTTGAATTTGAGATAGATATAAATATATGTATGTATTTATATTACTTCAAAGGAATTTTGAAATGAGAGATAGAATATTTGGAGTTGAAATAGAATTTAAATAAGAAAATTCAAAAGGGATTTGAATATAAGAAAATTCAAAAGGGATTTGAATATAAGAAAATTCAAAAGGGATTTGAATATAAGAAAATTCAAAAGGGATTTGAATATAAGAAAATTCAAAGGGGATTGGAGTATAGAAAATTCAAATGAGATTTGAATAAAGAAGATGTAAATAATGGAAATTTGGAATATAGATTTCAAATAGAAGTAAAATAAAGGAATTTGAATATATATATATAATTCAAATAGAAGTGAAATAGAATTTGAATTCAAAGGAATTCAAATGAGTTTGAATAAAGAAAATTCAAATAGAAATTGTATAAGAAAGATTGAAATGGAATTTGAATTCAAAGGAATTCAAATGGATTTGAATAAAGAAAAGTCAAATAGAGATTTGAATATTAGAATTCAAATGGAATTTGGTTAAATAGGATTTCAAAGAGAATATAAAGTGGAGGATGAATATTAGAATTCAAAGAAAATAAAAGGGGTTTAAATAGAATTTGAATTCAAAGTGAAATTAAATAGAATTTGAATTCAAAGGAGTTAAAATAGAATTTAAATTCAAAAGGATTTCAAATAGGAATTTGAATAAGGAATTCAAATAGAAATTGAATAAAGGATTGCAAATGGAATTTGAATAAGGGATTTGAAATAGGTTTTGAATGAAGAAATTCAAATAGAAATTGAATAGAAGGAAATAATATAGAGTTTGAATAAAGAAATTCAAATGGAATTTGAATATTGTAAATGTAGAGGACTTGAATATTTAAAGAGAAATAGATCGGGAATATTATGTGAAATGGATTTGATATATATTAAAAATATATCAGAATGGATTGAATTTATTATAAACAAAGTTAAAACGTTTATATTTATAAATATAATTAAAACGAGCTCGCCATAGCGCTGCAGTTCGTAAATTGGCGATTCAAACTTCAATTTAGTATACAGAACTCAATTGAAGTCGGAATTCTTTGAAACAAGAATCGTCGGGACCGGTTGAATAATAGTTTTCTAGTGAAAGAGGAAAATCAGGATTTCGTCGTATAGATTTTGAGTTGTGTCAAAATCAATTTTTTAGAAAAGCAGCGCCAGAACCATTAGAAAACCATAACGGTTTAATTAAATAAACAGAAGGATTTTTTAGGAAATAAAATCTGAGTTGGCACTAGAAAAACCTAGACTGGATATATAAAATAAATATGAACTCCAGTGAAGTAAGTGAAATGATTTTTAAGACAAAAATCATATTTTAAATGGTTAAATAGAATTAGCTAAATTGGAAAATAATTAGTTAAAGGAAATTTGAATCGAAATTGGGTTTTTGGATAAGTGAAAGAGATTGAGAAATTATATTCGAAATCGATTATATAACTCGAGTTGAAAATATAATTAGATTAGTTATAATTAATTTGACATATATTTGAACAAGTGATATTCAAATAAAAAGGGTGAAATAGGCAAAACGGTTAATTAGCAACTAGTTAATGGGAATTTGAATGATTGAAACTAAATTTAACTGAAGTAAGTTAAATGGATCAAAATGAATAAATTGAGTAAAATCAATGTGAATGAAATATGAATTGGGCGTGAATGAAGGAAAAACCAAAAGAGTTAAAAAAGTAATATATTTGTAACACAAATACAAAGGAAGTTATGTGCAAACAAATAAAAGGAGAAATATTTGTAAAAACATTTACAAATAGAATTTAAAAGGGGAAGTATGTGTAAAACACTTACAAATATATTAAATGGAAATATTTATTTATAGAAATAAATAGAATGTTATAAATGAGATATTTATTTGTTAAATAAATAGAATTTAATCAAAGGAATATTTAGAAGATGAATAGAAAATGGAAATCTGTTTTTAACAGATAAATATAAAAGATTAATTTATAAATAACAGTTTATAAATTACATCAGGTATTTATCATTGATAAATGGAATATATAAGTCTGAACTTATAGAGAGAAGAGATATTGGTTTTTAACACCAATAGTTTTAAATAGAAGGGGTACACAACACTTGTATAAGTGAGGTAACATTATTAAAAAGAACATTTATAAAGTGAAGAACCGTTACTAAAAGTAAATCTTTATAAATGAATAAAACATTATCCAATAGGAGTTATTCGAATAGGAGAAGTTGATTAGAGTAGAAATAATCGATTAGAGTTACAATAAATCGATTAGAGTAAGAATTAACTAGTTAAGGTTAATCAGTTAGGGTTAATCCGTAGAGTTAATTGAATATTAGTTATTCAATTAGAATTTATCGAATATTTGTTATTCAAATTAAGAGTTAACCAGATAGAATTAATTGAACATAGTAAATCGAATTAGGATTTAATGGAATGTTAGTTATTCAATTAAAGTTGATCGGATATAGTTATTGAGATAGAGTTAGTCAAAAATAGTTACTTAGGATAAGTGCCATTTCGTACGTCTGCTAGCGTAATTCGCAGGGCTGCAGATAGCCTAGGGCGGTCGGATGTTTCCTGGGGGAATCAGGCGTAACCATTGTGATCGCTGCGATCTAACGTCAAGCGAATGGAGTTAAATCAAATACGAGTTATTTGAATAGAATTAAAGTGAGTTATAGAATATTGGTTATTCGAAGGAGTTATCGAATATAGTTTATTCGAAAGAAATTATCGAATTTGGTTATTCGGAAGGAGTTGTCGATTATTAGTAAATCGAAGGAGTTATCGATTATTTGTTAAATCGAAATGAGTTATCGATTTTAGTTTAATCGAAAAGAGTTATCGATTAGTTTAATCGAAGTAAGTTATAGAATATTGGTTATTCGAAGGAGTTATCGAATTTAGTTATTCGATGGAGTTAATCGAAAAGAGTTAAATCCAATAGAGTTAATTGATAAGAGTAAATTGAATAGAGTAAATCGAATATAGTTTATTCAAAGAAAGGTTTTCGAATCTAGTTATTCGAAAGAGAGATTATCGAATATAGTTATTCGAAGGGAGGAGTTATCGAATAAGGATTTATTCGAAAGAGAGTTACGTAAGGAAGTTGAAATGTTGAGTATCAACATAAATAAGATTTTGAAAAGTTAATGGGTTTGTAGCACTTTTTCTACCTTAGCAATTTCGAGGACGAAATTATTTTAAGTGGGGAAGATTGTAATGACCCGGGATTTCGACCAACTAATTTTAAATATTTAGAATGGATTTAAATATTTAGTTGATAATATAAATGAATTTTTATATTTATGTTATCGATTTAAATATCGATTTCGATTTAATATCGTATATATTAAATTATCAAAATAAGGAATCAGCGAATAACTGAATTCGAAGTGAAAACTGATTTGAAAACAGTTCAGATAATCAATACATAATTCTGTTTGAATTAGAATAATAATATTCAATAATTATCGAAGAATTTAAATGGTTTGAAATTTAAATTAAATCGATTTAAATTAATATCTGTTCGGGATGATCGAACTGGACTTCGTGACCTATCCCAGTGTGTCCGGAATAACGGTTTTACCCTAAGATCGTCAGTTGTTGGGTTCAGAAAGGAGTTCGATATCAACGGGAAAATTTATTTAATTTAATCGCATTGGTTAATTAAATTTAAAATAAAATATCAGAATGTGTGGTCAAAGACAAAACAACAAGCAGAAATCTAAGAACCTTGCTGTTCAAAATTTAGCCGCACCTTCCCTTCTTAAATCACGATCTCCCTCACTCCTTTCCATTCATTTCTTCGATCCTCAGCTCCTCAAAATAAAAGACCCGCAAATACCATTTCACTCCATATTAATTTACAAAATCGAAAAGCTTCAGCTCAAATCAAAATGGCCATCAAAATCAAAATCAGTTCCGCCCCTTTTCCCTCTTCTCAAAGGCGCTCTCGATTACAGGATAAGGGTTGGAGTTCGAACGAACGGGAGTGACAGGGTGCGATTCGAATCAGCGTCACGGAGCTTGACTCGATGAGGAAGACGACTTCGCTGGCGAGCTTAGAGTGGCGAGACGGTCTGTTCAACGTCACGAGAGGAGGTTTCAGTCATCGGAGATGACTCTCGATAACAGCAAATCGCTAATAACAGATGTCCGATTTAGGTCTGGAAACCGAGAAGGGCGTTACCAATATCTGCAGTGCGATGGTTTGGGTCGCGATAGAGTCTGGACGGCGTTGAGATCTGGACTAGGGTGGATTTGATGTCATCGCAGAGGTTGAAGGAGGACTGAACTGGGAGTTGGGGCTAGACAGTGAGGTTTGGTAGCTCGCTGGTAGTGGGTCGATAGGCATGGAAAGGGATTAAAGGTGAAAATTATTCATTTAATTTAAGTGATTTTTGCTTATTCCATTAAAAATGAAAAGAAAATAACAATTTAAAATGTGTTATTTATTTGTTCAAGTAAACCTAACATATATATTTATTTATGTTTAACAATACATTGGTTTGGTTAAGTATATTGGTTAAGTTAGAAGTGATTTAGTAACCATTAGAAGAAGAAAAATATAAAGGAAAGTTATTTATTTATTTAAATAATTAATTTAAATAAATAAATATTTAATTGGTAAATTTGAATAAAATCATCGCAGGTGTGAATTTATTCGAGAAAATACATATCCGAGATGAAATGGAAATTTATTTGGTTCTTCGGCAATTTAAATTCTGGTGAGTAAACCTCACTCACCATTTATTTAGAATTTTTTTTATATAGTTAAAAATAATTGTCTGTGCTTGTTTGAATGTTGTCTGATTGTTTTGAAATATATATTAGTTATTTAGTATATATATATATATATATATATTGGGTTGATGATTGGTTGGATTCCCGTAGTTTCATTAGCGGATGCCCGCAGGTTTCATTAGCGGATGATTACCCTATACGCCCCACGCTATGATTAGTGGATGACCTTTTATACCGCGATATCCTGCCTCGAAGCAGGATAGGTATTATTTATGTGCTAACATCTGTGGATGCAGGAAAACAGGTTGGAGGAATCCAACTGGATTCCTCAAAAATATATTATCTGTTTGTTGTTTGTTTGGTTTCATATATATTCCTATATGATATGTTAAAAATCAAGTGATTGAAAATTGGTTGATCTGATTGTTGAAAATACCACTAGAGCTTGAATATTGATTTATAAAAATATCGAAAAGGGAATTTGATATTTAAAAAGGAAATTCAATTTTTATAAATAGAATTTGAATTTTAAATAAAACTATAGAAAATATTAACTTGTTTTGAAGTATATAAAACAAGTAATTGAATTTATAAACTTTGTTTATAAATGGGAGATGGGTTTTGAATCGAATTTATAAACTTTGTTTATAAATGAAAATATGGGATTTGAATTGAATTTATAAACTCTGTTTATAAATGAAAAGGTGGGATTTGAATTGAAGTTATAAACGTTGTTTATAAAAAAATGCAGAGAATTCAAATAGACTTTGAATATAGAATTTGAATATAGAATTCAAATGGACTTTAAACTATAGAATTTGAAGTAGAATTCAAATGAAGTTAACTATAGAGTTTGAAAAATAGAATTTCAAATGGAGTTAACTATAGAGTTTGAAAATAGAATTTCAAATGGAATTTAACTATAGAGCTTGAAAATAGAATTTCAAATGGAGTTTAAATATAGGGATTCTAATAGAATTTAAATGAAGTTTAAATAAAGAGAATTCAAGTAGAATTGAATTGGAATTTGAATAGAGAAGTCGATAAGGAAACGAGAGTATGAGTATAATTAGAATTTGTTAATATGCAGTTAAAATATATTTGAACATGTCATGTTCAAATATGAAGGTGAAATAGACAAAGAAGTTAATTAGCAGAGTTTATTTAACAAATTTAGTTAAAACGATTGGTATATTTAAAATAAATTGGACAGGTATAGACATACAGGAGACAGGCATGGAATAAAGTATAGAAGTGAAATAAATAGAATGCCCGACAAAAAGGTACGTATTTAAATTCATATATGAGATTTTATGCGCCGTATCGGCTAGCCGCTTGGCTTTTTCTTTTTCTTTTTGAGATGAGAAGGACCGGGAAAGCTATTTGAAATTTCCCGATGCTCCCGGTACAAAGGAGGTTATGGCGAATTTTTCCAGGAATTTAAGGAGATAGAATATTTTTAAGATAATTTGATAGTTAGAAATTAACATATCAAAATATATAGAAGTCGATAAGAAAACGAACTTAGAAATAGAATAGTATAATCAAAAAGGAAGGCTAGGAATAAAATCTAGTAAGAATAGAAAGAGAAAATGTATATGTGTTTAAAGGTGAATAATCAGTTGTATGGTATTGATTATTCGAGTAAGTAGTCTTGTCTGTTTTGACGTTAAATGTTATTCAGTCCAGGTCTGAGAGGTAATTATACCCCAACTTGGTTGATTTCATGATATACCGATAAGTAGCAAGATTCAGGCTCGAAGATCAATGTGGAATAAGAATTAGTTAAATACTGTATTTGGGTTGTCGTAACGATGTTCTACACAACATCTGTTTTAACCCAAATATGTGCAAAGCTTGGAAATAGAATAATGAATATTTCCTAGTATAGAAAATAAAGGAAGGCGATATGTGGAAATGTTTTCCAAAGAACGTATAAGGCCAATATGGTTATTGAAAATATTTGGTTAACAAATATTGATAAAGAAATAGAGAAGAGATTTAATTAATGGAATATTAATTAAAGGCTCACTGATTGTTGGATGTTTGGATGAACACTTGTTTTATTCGATAGTTAAATCATCGACTATCGAAACACTTGTTTTTATTCGATAGTTAAATCACAGACTATCGAAGTTTTGACCATCGTTGTCAATATGGAGAGACCGGTTGGATTATTATCCGAAGAACCACTCCATATCGGCAGTAGCGTGCGAATCAGATTTTATAAAGATAATCGAAGATGGAGTAGAGTGCAAAGACTTTTTCTATTAGTAGAAATAGTGCCTTCAGTTCATCCTGTTCCTGGGTGACTTGTATGGATGAATGTCTGACAGAGTATTTCCAGACGATCACGTATATTGATTTCTCCAACCGTACCAAGAGTGGAGGCGGAGAAGGAAACTTCTTTTAGCTAACACATAATGTATTGTTGTAGACGTCAATCGGTGATTTGATGGATTTGACGATGTGGCATTCAAAGTGAATCTGGTATGATGATAAAGCGTAGCTTCTAGCCTCATCATCCGGTAAATGACAGAAATCGGGCAGGCAGCATGGCTAAGTCGGTCGCACCGAAGTAGGGTGTATAATCACCTGATCTAGAGTTTCATTTACTTCTAAAAAAATCTATTGTTGATGCTGTCCCATTCGGGAAACGGTTGCTGATCCCAACTGTTGGTGATATACATTCGATACACTCAAGCGAAATGAGTGGTCGGTCATGTGTGGCCGGGTTGCAAGATGTTCTTGTTAAACCCAGTGTATTCCTCTCTAGAGGTACATTAGTAAGGTGGTTCCATACCTTGTCATAGTTGGAAGTCCATTACCCAATACGTGCTTGCGGTTTTGATTGTATACTATAAATGTAGAACGTGAGATGAAAGCGTTTCTACTAGATGATTATTATAGTTGTGGTTGATAGACATTATTATAATATCAAAAGGTTTTTGATATAAAGATATTTGGATTCTCATAAGGGAAAAACTCATTCCGTTATGCGGCGTGGTCTTATGAGATATCGTTTACTTGTTCAACTGTTTTTAACTGTTTTATTCACACCAGTCCCATGACTGACCCGGAGTTTATTTGTTTTGTTCTACCTAAACTCTTGGGTGCCTAAATTTGTACGGGCAGTCAAGTAGTTCAGGATTTACAGATATACTGGAAGAGCTTGGAGCAGGAGGCTTCAGGATCATATAGTTGTAGTTATTTTTGCTGTGTTGTAAGTGATGTACTTTGATATTGATGTATATTCAAGTACAGATGTATATTTCAAGTTATGTTATATATATTATATGTTATTCGTTCCGCTGTGAGATTCGTGTTACTCTGATGTTGCGTTCTTCTTCTTCTTCTATTCTAAGTTTCTATCTTATCTTTCCTCACCCTCTAATTTCTTTCACTAATTACCAGGATTTTTCCAATGTTTTGGTTATCGACATCGAGCTGATGTCGATAACCAAAGTCGTTGAAAATCCGGGTCGTTACAACATGTCTGGAAATATATACTTTGCCATAATTGTCTAAGCACTTATAACCCTTATGATTAGGAGAGTACCCCAGAAATGTACATGGTTTGGACCTGTAGTCAAGTTTATGTGTGTTGAATGGTCTTGTATGAGGAAAACCTAGGCATCCAAAAATCTTTAGGTCATTGTAGTTTGGTTTGAGTTTGTTTAGTACCTCAAAAGGGCATTTTAGATCAAGCACCTTTGTTGGTAATCTGTTGATTAAGTATACTGCTGTAGTAAAGGCATATGGCCAGAATTTTAGTGGCAATGATGCCTGTGCTAGCAGTGTCAACCCAGTCTCAACAATGTGTCTATGTTTTCTTTCAATAAGACCATTCTGTTCTGAGGTGTGTGGACATGCTAGTCTGTGTGTTATTTCCTTTTTAATAAAATAGTGTTTTAAGGGCAAAAATTCCTTACCACCATCACTTTGAAGAGTCTTGACTTTATGATTTAACTGGTTTTCAACATTAGCTATAAACTGCATGACTGTATTATAAGTGTCAGACTTTGATTTTAAAAAATAAATCCAGACATATCTTGAGTAAGCATCAATAAAAGAAATATAGTAATTATATCCATAATCACTGTTTATTGGTGCTGGACCACATAGGTCAACAGCAACTAGTTCTAAAGGGTTTAGATAATTAGTTTCAGAATTTGTGAATGGCAGTTTGTGACTTTTTCCCATTTGGCAGTATGTGCACGCATAATTATTGGGAATGTCTACAGAGAAATCACTGTCATTTAGAATTTTTTTCATAATTTTGAGACTTAGATGTCCAAATTTAAAATGCCACATATCAAAATCAGTATAGTCACTTTGACTATCTAACACTGTCATATTACAGACATTTTTCCTTAATTCATTAGTCTTGGTAGTTCCAGAGTCAAACTTGTACAATCCATTTTGTTGATTACCCTGCAATAGAATGGTTTTGGTTGTCAGGTCCCTAACAACACAGTGGTTTGGGTAAAATTCAAATAACACTTGGTTGTCCTTTGCACACTGTGACACACTAATTAGGTTTTTTCTTATATGTGGTGCACACAATAAATTATTTAAGTAAAGTTGTTTGGCACCTTTAATAGTGGCATGTCCAGTGTGAGAAATGATTATAGAATTACCATTACCCATAATTAAAGATTTTTTTTACCTTTGTATTCACGATTGCCAAGGTTTAGATTGTTTAGATTGTTGGTAACATGATGAGTTGCCCCTGAATCTGGATACCATGCATCATCTTGAATATCTTCAATACTGGCAGTATGTTTGATGTTGAATCTTGAGTGCTTTTGCTTTCAGTCTGATTGTTAACCATATTTGCATTGGGATAATTATTTTTGTTATTGTTGCTTCCTTGCTGACTTGTGTTGAAGTAGTTGTCAAATCTGAAGTAGCATTTGTTGGCTGTGTGGCCAAGTTTGTCACAAATCTGGCACTTTGGTCTGTTGTTGGTGTTCCATCTTCCACCTCTTCCTCTTGCACGGTTAGATTGACCTCCTCTTGGGTAAGAATTCTGATTTCTTTGAGTGTTTTGTTGGTTCTTGTCCTTGTTAGTAGTAGTGTAATTGATATTGAACTCAGAACCTTGATCTTTCTTTGGCATTAGTCTCCCTTCATGAGCAAGAAGTGTGTTATAGACACTTTGTAGTGAGGGAGTAGGTTCAATAGATGTAATGAATGCTATGACTGCCTCATATTCTTCTTCCAGATCCCCAACAAAGTACAACACCTGTTCTTTTTCTTCAATTTTGTTGCCAGTGCTTGCAAGTTGATCACACAAGTTTTTGACTTTCATAAGATACTCATTCATGCTAGAATTTTCTTTCTTAATATTCTGAAGTTGTTTCTTGAAATGTAACACTCTAGAAGATGATTGACTTGTAAATGATCTCTCTAACGCTGTCCAGACTTCATGTGCAGTTTTTGTGCCTATTAACTGTGGCATAAAAGAAGCACTAACAGATGACATTAACCATGCAATGATCAAATTGTCTTGCCTCTGGTAGACTGTGAATTCTTGATTAGGAATAAGACTGTTATTGGTGTCTCGTGTGTATTTTGCTGGAACAGGTTTTGTTCCATATATGAATTCTTCAAGACCGTAACCCTTAGCTGCTGTTTCAACTTGCAGTTTCCACAGGAGATAGTTTGATTCATCGAGCTGAATCGAGATTAATTGGCTTTGAGGCTTTAAGATGGTTTTGATAAGATCTTCAGTGATTGCTATACTTGTCTGATTTGATGTGGATGATGATGTTTGTGGAGTTGGAGGATCTCCTTCAACCATGATGTCAGGATATTGAGTTGCTGCTGTCCCACGAGAAAGGTAAACTTTTTTGAATCTTTAAATTCTTGAATTGAGGAGTGTTTTTGATTTCTTTTACTGAATCGAGATAGCAACCAGACTAATGCTTGACTGATTTCGATCTTGGATTGGTTTCAATCCAGATTACTAAGAAAGATGATGTCAGGCTGACTTCTCGGATGGCTTCTCGAATTGATGACTGATTTCACCAAACTCCTTGATCGAATTTAAAGGTTTTGACGATGTTTACCACCAAGCTGTGGTTCAAGAATTGATGCAGCCACTCTGTAATGGCGAGACACTGTTCTTGAATTACAGCCTCAACTCTCAAGTGAAAAGATCAAAGATCTTGGATGAGAGGTACCCAAATGATGATAATATTCTGATGGGTAATCTATCTTTTTAGATAGATTTGCAGAGATTACAATATATGGATCGAATTTGATTGCAGTTAGCAAATCTGCTCTGATACCATATTTGATTTAGAGAAAGCAAGAACTTTTTGTATATTAAAACTGAACTATTAGTACACTGCTTTGTACATACTTATATAGACGCAAGACGCTAATTTACATAAACAAAGTGTTGTGGGCTTCGTGTGTGGGCTGAGGGCAAAGCCCATTTAAAGCATTGAAAGATATGCGGCTATCAAATGTAGTGTAAACACATTTCACTTAATAGGCAGTTAAGTTCTGTAAAGCAAAAATGGTCCCTGAAATAATTGATTTTAGAGTACTGAACAAACTAATGAAATTTTGGTAGGACTGATAGTTTGAACACATAAATTTTCATCGAAAACTAGGGAAATTTAATGGTTGTTCATTACAATTACATAAACTGAATTTACAATATATATATATATATATATATATATATATATATATATATATATATATATATATATATATATATATATATATACACACATATATATATATATATATATATATACACACATATATATATATATATATATATATATATACACATATATATATGCTTCAAACTTGAGAATAAGGATTTTACCTTTTTGACATAGAAACAGTTAGGCAGCTTTTGAGCTGTTGAGGGACTGCCAAGAAAAAATTGATTACAACTGAAGTTGACAGAAATAGCGAAATAACTCAAAACATAACATCCCGGTTTTTGGGTATGAATGCCTTTGGTTGATTTCTCCGGATATTATTACTTTGCAATGAGTACGTAATAATGTACTATCATTCTCATAAATCATATATTGCATACATGCATGTGGAAGTTTGCAAATGCAGGTGTGCACAAAAGTCGGAGGAAGATGTAATATCTATTTTGTCTACGCATGATAAGCATATATGTATATGAAGAAAAAAATGTGTATAGTTGAAATTGTGGATTATTAGAGTCAAGAAGAAATTGTGTACTCAAAAATAACACAATTTATGTCTGCCAATTTTGACATATGCTAAGATTATTTACAAGGGCATAAAGCAAGTAAGAAATAAGGATAAAAGTACCCCGTGGAGTATGTGTAGCATCTGGTGCTGACAACTGGGTCCGTCTATGAGCCATGGCGGCTTGTCTATGGTTTGAACGCCTTGCCTGTTGAGTACGTTTGCGTCGTTTCCTTTGTTACTGGTCATACTATGGGGAACGTGAGAGGGAACTCAAATGAGTGATAGAATCAGTAAAAGGCAGTGGTACTCAGTTGAAATTAGTAGTACCCGACCGAGTGAGGAAACAGTGAATTAAGTGATGAATGCATTGTGTAGACATACATATATATATAGAGGGATAGTAAAATAATAATTAGGTGACTCGTTAAACACAAATTATTTTAGTTAATAATAATAATAAAAGTAACGTTGTCAAGAATGTCTGTTAATTCAGTAACTTTACTGATGTCGTATGACGTAGAGTAGTCTAACGAATTAATTAACATCATAATTAATTACGTTACCAAGTAAATATACAATATAAATGTAAATGCTTCATATGTAGAGAACAATGTAATTACTTGTATGTTTATCACAATGTTTAAAGTTCTCCACTATTACTGTCTCAAACTGTTTTCAGTTGTATATAACATGCTTAAGTCTTAATAGTTAAAAAAAAATAGAATTCTACTTTGAATAATTAAAACAATAATAACTTTTCTTTAGGAAAAAGAATAACATGTTTGTTTTATTTTCTAAATCCAATTACAGTATAATTAGCAGCAGAACTGGAAATAGCTTAAATCAGCGTGTCATAGTTCCTAGTGAACTTCCTGACAATATCAAAATAAGGTCTAGGACCCTTCTTTGTCTTCCGTCTTCACAGAAGAAGCTGCATCCATTTATAATTGTACCTGCAGATGGAGCATCATCATCAAGGATCATCTATTTCAGTTAGTTTCTTTACTCCACTCTACAATCACACTTGAGACATCCTCAAACTTGGAAAATTATGATTCCACTGACCATAGACTCAACCAAGGCATTTTAACCATAACATATGAATTAATTAGCACTGGCAATAAGCGAAGGCGCCATAAATGCACACAAAGCAGGCAAGATAACAATAGTAAACACCAAACACTACAAGAATTGAACAGTATTGCAACGGACACTTCCAACGGCCTCCAACGGCTGTTGACCAACGGCTTCCAACGGAAGCCAAAATACGTATATGTATTCCGTATGTAAAATATACGTCGTTGGAAACTGTTTGCGGCCGTTAGTTTGAAGCCGTTGCCCCCCGTTACACGAACTGAAGCACAAATCGGCCGACGCTGCTTCTTCTTCTTCATTTCACCAAACCCACGGTTTTTACCCCAAAATCTCCAATATTCCCCCCTTCCATTTCTGAAATCGCCAATTTCGCTCCATCTTCCTCCTAGGGTCTCTCCTACTCTATCAAAACACTCTCTCATCCTCTCTAATCTCCTATTCTCTCCGATTTTTAGGTATGTGTTTATCCTAATTTTTGTTTAACACCTTATGTTTAGTGTAATTGAAGCATAATTAGAGTATGTTTGTGTGTGTAGTGCTGTTAATTAGTTGTTAATGTGGGGTTTAATCATTTTAGTTGCTAATTTAGGGTTTTAAGTAATAAATTACTTAGTTGTTATTATGATCTAGGGTTTGAATTAGTTGAAGTAGTTGTTGTTATTGAGATTGTGTTTATAGATTTTATTGATTATGTTTGTAATCTAGGGTTTGATTAGTTAAAGTTGACTATGTATACATGCATATATATAGTGTTATGTATATATATACATGTATATGTAGTTGACACTCTATGCATTTGTTCATTTGGTTAAGGCCCAATTCATCGAAAACAATATTTAATTTGTCAAAAACGTGTCGTGGAAATACATATATTTAAGTTTGTGTTTTTTGGGCTAAGGCGCACAAAGGTGTACAAAAAACACTTCAATCATAAAAAAAGCAAATCATATAATATGTTATATTCATAAAGCCTTAGAGAGTTTTTTTGGCCCCGTCTGATAAGTATTGTATATAATCGTGATATGATGTTCGTTTTATTAACGGAACGGGCATTTATATTCATTGTATACAATATTTATTGGATTTGTCCTTTGTATTGGACAAGTTACAAATACAATAACGAAATTAAATCTCGCAAAATATTTCATTTTAAACGGTTCTCAAAATTTCGGAAGCACTTCTTTTATGTTCCCTGTGTACACGCAATTGTGTACTATTTAGGGAACTAAAGGGAAGTGCTGCCGAAATTTTGTTGAATCGTTTAAATTGAAAAGATTTACGCGATTTAATTACGTTATTGTATTTGTAATGGGAGGTAGGATAACCCACCATTAAATGATCAATTGACATAACATGCATTAATCACTAAAATTGTTTTAACACATTGTCAATGCAAATTTTATCATCATAATTAATATGTAAAAGAAATGTTTTCATTAAAATACAATCTTAGCGTTTGAGCGATCAGACACAAAAATTATGAATCTAATTTTATATAATTCTTTCTAATTTTATATGTACTTAGAAAAAATGGACGATTATTTTAATGATCGAAGCTGGATGTACAAACGAAGAGAAACCGATGGCACAATAAACAAACATTTTATTAATGGTGTCAGCGTGTTTATTGATTTCGCTTTAAGTAACAATGGAAACGACATCGAAATCCGTTGTCCATGTAGTAGATGCAACTTATTGAAGCATTTGATACCGCAAATGGTCAGTGTTCATTTGCGTCAGTACGGTTTTGTGCCGAACTATTTAGTTTGGGATCGTCATGGAGAACCGTTAGCATCTACTTCTATACAAGTTGAGAAGGTAGCGAATAATGAAATTGCCACGACGAATCTCGTAGAACAAATGGTTGAAGATGCTGCACGTTCTATTTTCCCGGTTCAACAATTTAATGAAAACATTGGTAATGATGACGATGGTAATGACGAAAAAGAACCAAATATTGAAGCCAAAAAATTATATGACTTATTAGATGCTGCAAAAAAAACCTTTGGGAAGACTGTGAAAGCGGAACTCAATTATCAGTAACTACTGAATACATTGCGATGAAATCTAAATACAACCTCATAGAAGCTGGATTTATAGCTGTTGTACAAGCTGCGAAGCGGCATATGCCTCCCAATAATTTAATGTGCAAAAACCATTATGAAGTAAAAAAAATGATGTCGGCCTTTGGTTTACCGTATCAAAAAATAGATACATGTCTAAAGGGTTGCATGCTATTTTGGAAGGAAGATATCAAGCTTAAGAATTATAGAATATGTAATCAAGAAAGATACAAACCAAGAAAGAAAAAGGGAAAGGAAATCCCGTATAAACGTATGCATTATTTACCGATTATTCATAGACTTCAAAGGTTATATGCATCTTCTGTAACCGCGCAACATATGAGATGGCCCAAGGTGAGAACACAGGAAGAAGGTACGTTAACACACCCATCTGATGGAGAAGCATGAAAGCATTTTGATCAAAAGTATCCCAATTTTGCATCTGAGAGTCGCAATGTTAGACTAGGTTTATGTACGGATGGGTTTTCACCATTTTCTCAATTTGGTTCTAAATATTCATCCTGGCCAGTAATTGTCACACCTTATAATTTACCTCCGTGGATGTGTATGAAAACTCCTTATATGTTTCTTACAATTGTCGTACCTGGTCCTGATGATCCGACACAAGGAATCGATGTTTATTTACAACCGTTGATTGAAGAATTAAAAAAAATTGTAGTATGAAGGGGTAGAAACATATGATATTTCCCAAATGAAAAACTTTCGTATGCATGATTCTCTATTGTGGACAATTAGCGATTTTCCTGCTTATGCGATGCTTTCAGGTTGGAGTACGACTGTTCATCTAGCTTGTCCGTACTGTATGGAAGAAACAAGAGCATTTTCTTTACCTATTGGAAAGAAAATTTCATGGTTTGACTGTCATAAATGTTTTCTTCATATTATAGAAGGTATAAGAATTTTTTTACAGCTAATAGACTTGAAACTTTACGACCACCTAAAGTATGGACAAGTGAGGAAATTTATGAACTTGTACAAGATTTTCCCAAGATTCATGAAATCGGAGTACAGACAGAAATTCAAGGTAAATCATCAATTCATAATTGGTGGAAACAAAGCATATTTTGGTAGTTGCCTTATTGGAAAGATCTTCTGATTCGTCATAATATTGACGTGATGCATAATGAGAAAAACGTGTTTAATAACGTAATCAATACAATTTTGAATGTCGAAGGGAGGACGAAAGATGATTTGAAATCCAGACGTGATATTGAAGTAATATGTAATCGTCCGGAGCTTCATATAAAGCCAAATGACACCAGAAAACCGAAAGCGTGCTATGAACTGGATACTAATCAAATAAAAATATTTTTAAAATGGATGGAAGGGTTAAGATTCCCGGATGGTATATGTTCCAATCTTCGTAGATGTGTTGACTATAAAAACAGTAAGCTTAGCGGGATGAAAAACCACGACTGTCATGTTATGATGGAAAATTTATTGCCCATCGCTTTCAAAGAACTACTGCCCGTGAAAGTTTGGACTGTTGTAACAGAGCTTAGTTTGTTCTATAAAGAGCTTTGTTCATCTACATTAAAAATTGACCATCTATGTAAACTAGAGGAAGAAATCCCCATATTACTCTGCAAATTGGAATAAATATTTCCTCCAGGGTTTTTCAATGTTATGGAGCATTTACCTATTCATCTTCCATCAGAAGCACGTCTTCGAGGGCCTGTGCAATACGGATGGATGTATCCATTTGAAATGTATATTAATATTCAGTTAATTAAATTTTGGTTAAGTATATGAAAAAATAATTTACAATAATTCTAAACAGGTATTTAAATCATCTAAAGAAAAAAGTGAGGCAGAAAGCTAGAGTTGAAGGTTCTATTTGCAAATCATACATTGAAGAAGAAGCTTCATTTTTTTCTCTCATTATTTTAGTGATCATGTGAACATCTCATTTGCAAGTACTGCACGTAATGATGAAGGCATTGATCAGGATGACTGCCAAGCGACTTTATCTATTTTTTAAAACCATGGTCGGCCTTCTGGTAGATGTGTGGAGGAATGGCTGAACGATAAAGATTACAATGCAGCACAAACATATATTCTTCTCAATTGCACCGAAGTTGCACCGTTCGTTAGGTACTCTACTTATTCATCTATGTATACATGTATTGTATCTTTAATCATATATGTAACGTATGTCCTATGATTGCAGCATTTATGAATCACAGTATCCAAACGGCGATATCAGCAAAGAATTCGCTAGTTGGTTTACTAATTATGTTTTTGATCTAACAAATTGTATTATGGATGAAGGATTGAAACATTTGGCATTGGGACCTAAAAGAAATGTGAAGACATATCCAATATTCTTTTTCAATGGATATAAATTTAACACTAAAGAATATGGTGCTGAAAAATTAACTGACAATAGCGGTGTATTTGTTAAAGGTCGTGATGATCCAAACGACCATATACACGATTTTTATGGCGTGCTAAACCAGATTCTGCAATCGACATATTTCACAAGACCCGCGGAAGAAGTATTTTTGTTTAAATGCAACTGGTTTAGCAATGTTCCAGGTTCTGGAATCAACGTGCACCCAAAATATAATCTTAAAGAAGTAAGACATACGTCCCATTATTATAAGTACGACCCTTTTGTACTTGCCAAACAGGCTCCTCAAGTATAATATGCTCCTTATCCTTTTATGAGAAGAGACAAAATAGATTGGTGGGCTGTTTTCAAAACAAAAGCAAGGTTTACATTTGACGGGCATAATATTCCCGATGACCAAGCTTATCAAGCAGAAGTCGAGGAAAATGCAGAAATAGTAATAACCGACGATCAAACAGATTTTGGACCTCTAAACGATGAATCGAATGCATTAATTGATGTATTTGAGACTACAGATGAACCATATATGGAGGAGGAAATAGATTAGGAATCTGAAAGTGATGAGGACGACTAAATAATACTCCTCATTTTCAAAAGGTAATTTTATGTTATGACATTTCTATTATCAAGTAACCATATATTTATTTTTATGACATTTCTATGAATCAAACTCATATGTTAACTAGACATATCTATGAATCAAACTTATATTTAACACTTCTATGAATCAAACTCGATCATATGTTAACTAGACAAATCTATGAATCAAACTTATATTTAACACTTCTATGAAATAAACTTGTACTCATGTTATGACATTTCTATTATCAAGTACTCATGTTATCTAATACCATGTTTTTACATATAGTTCGTTCATGTTATGTTATGTTATGTCATGTTATGTTATGTTATGTTATGTTATGTTATGTTTGTTATGTTTTTGTTTGTAACAGGTATGGCGTCAGGTGGCGAGGAGGGTGGTCCGTCGTCGGAGTTATCTCATCCTATGGTCTGGCTTAAGCCAAAAGCATCAAAAGGGTAAAAACTAAGTTATTAGTATAAATTTAATTTAAGTACAATAAATTATTTATGAAAAGGAGAAATCAAAAATAATGGCGGAACGCTTTTCTTCATTCTTCTTGAATGGATCTCGGTCGTATCTCTCTTCTGTTTCTTACCCAAATAATTCTAAGTCGACTATTCTGCACGAGAAGAGGAAAAAAACGAAATTTACATCTCGTCCAGACTTGGTTTCCATTAGATTCCAGAAACGTTGTTTTGGGTGTGGAGAGAGCGGCCATCTCGTGAGGTACTATGGGTCATCGGAGTATAGAAGGAGTCTTCTATCGAATTCGGATAGTGATTTGGGGTTAAACCGGTTAAAGATTCAAGACGCACAGGTTCTAAGTTCCGGGTTGATCCTTTTAAAGAATTTAATCAGTCTTGATGAGCAAGTTCAGATTGTTAAAAGAATTCAAGAACTGGGTATAGGAGATGGTGGTTTCTACAGACCGGTCTTCGAAAACGGCTCCATGATGAATCTGTTCTTGATGTGCTTGGGAAAAAATTGGAATCCTCAAACCAGAATATATGAAGATAGGAGGAACAACGATGGATCAATTCCCCCAAAAATCCCTATTGAATTCAACAAATTGGTCTGTGATTCTTTGATTTTTGAACATAAGATTCTAGTTGAAAAAGGACGACAGCCTGACGAAATTCCACCCATGACCCCTGATGTTTGTATCATTAATTACTACAATAGTGATGGGAAATTGGGAATGCACCAGGATAATGATGAAAGTAAGGAAAGTCTGTCTCTTGGCCTTCCAGTTGTTTCAATCTCGATAGGAGATTCAGCGGAGTTTGTGTATAGAGAGGGAAGAAACTCTGTCAGGAACATTCTGCTGGAATCAGGTGATGTATTGATTTTCGGTGGCAAATCAAGAGGAATCCACCATGGCATATCTGGTATTATCAATAATTCGGCTCCGGTTTTAATCAAAATATGACTAACATGAATGGGGGGAGGCTCAATCTGACCTTTAGACAGTGTGAGGCATCGCATATTTCTCCTGAAAGCCTTCCGCAGCAATCTGTAAGTATACCACAACAATTATTCTCTTCTCATAATCGCTCTTATGCTGATATTGTAAGGAAACCCATGCTTAATATGCCAAACTGGAATTCGTTTAAGGCTAACCAATTTCAATATAGTAAAAACGTGGGATCTAATGTTTGTTTTTGCTGTGGTGAATCGAATCACAGAGCAAGGGATTGTAGAAATAGCCTGAGATGCTTTAAATGTGGCGGAATAGGTCATAGAAAGTCTAGTTGTTCATTAAGTTTTACTGGAAAATCATTATTAGAACTGATGCATATGAATTGCTTGAGAATATGTCATATTATAATTGAGCTTCTAGACTTGCTTTCTCTGGATTCTCCTAGTTGTTTAAATGAAAGTGCCTACCTCTTGTTGTTGTTGGGATGGAGTTTAGAAGGGATGGTGGATGGAATCTTGTGGGAAAAGAGGGGTGATGAAGACAGGGTCTATCCCCCATTGCCAGCACCTTTAAACAGTAAAGAACACGCCTTTGCATTTAGTTTAAACTTGGTTAAGCTACGAAGATTGCTCTCTGATCAATTTCCGAATAAAATCATGAAGGCGGTTAGGTTGCTAGACAGAATTCTGGATCACTTCGATGCCCTGCATTCTGCAATTATTAGTGAATTCAGAGATAAGGAGTATCATAATGCTACTGCTTCTGATTTCTTGAAACTTGACGGCTTAATGTACAACTCCAAGGCAGAGGAGGTTAAGGTAAAGAGTGCAAATATAGCTGAGTGTGAGGTAAACTGTTTTGAAGAGGATAGACTGAATATTGTTGAATTGCGGTGGCCTCACTGTTGTGATCCATTGATGTTGGACCCTGCAGTAATAAAATGCATGGGTCTGGTTGACGATTCTGTGTCTGTTGATGTGAGTAATGGGTATAAGCTCGACAAGAGTATTAATGTGACGTTAGAGGGGGATGAACTAGAAATGGAAGAGGTAAGTCATGAGGTGATGTTGAAGAGGGAGGCTGCTCTCACTAAAGATCAGTCAAAAGTGATTTCATGGACAGTGGCAAATGATGTTGCTCTTTCGAATAGTTTTGACGCATTGACAGTGAATGTAGATGAGGAGGGGCTGGTATCAACGAATGAAGATACAGTAGACTCTGGCAGTGAGGTTGGTATGAAGTTGGAGTACTCGAGAAGGAGAGGATTTCGGGTTAATAGATTAAAAGTTAATTTGTTACATCATAAGAAGGACTTGAATCGTATTAGAATGGGAAGTGGCAAGGTGGATAAAAAATGTGAATTTGATACAGAAGATAACGTAGAAGGGGTTTGTGAGGTGACTGGTGGTGACCGGGTTAGCTTTGAGGTGGTAGTTCCGAATAGATGGGATGATCAGTTGGGTTTGGAAGGGAAGAGGTTGGATGGTACAATAACACTCTCGGCTGGCAATTTGGTTAGGGTTTGTCATTTGAGCAGCGAGATCATGGTGGCTATCGGCACAGGTGGAATGATGTTGTGGTCTTTGACATTGAGGCCGAGTTATGATATATTTAATTGGGAGGACAATTTGTTTAGACTGATTTGCTGTGTTGGCAATGGCCATTCCTCAACAGTGGGTGAACAGGATACTGCTAGTTACTTGCGCGGTGATGATTTGTTGGTGCCAAATGAGGTCGTACAGGTGATTTCAGATCGTTCATCCTCTGCGTCTAGAAGGGGGAGGCGCAGAAAAGCTATTTCTTGTTCTGGATTGGTACGGCGTAGTGCTAGAATCAGATCTAGCACCTCTCCATATAGAGGTAGGTCCCCGGCTTCGGATGCTAGTAGTAGCAGTTCAACACGGGGCTCAGGTATGACTTCTGTTTACGGCAGTACTTATTCTCCATATGCGCTAAATAGTATGACAACTAGCCAACTTTTTCAGCTTGCCAGTGATACAGCATTTATATTTACTGATATTGAATTGGACGCTGATTATATTAGGAGTAGAGAATTAGAAAGGGTTGCTTCCTTGAATAGATGAGGATAGTTAGTTGGAATGTTAGAGGACTAAATAAACCTAAAAAATGTGCTAAAGTTAGATCTTTCTTTAGAGATAACCATATTGATATTATCTTATTGCAAGAAACAAAAATCGAACGTCCGGATTTTAGATTTTATCTTAGATTATGTGGGTCCACCTTCCGTAAATGGGTGTGTCTACCGGCAGTAGGTACTGCTGGTGGACTCATGATTGGTTGGAAAGAGAGTCAATATAGACTTGTTCAAGAGTCTATAAAGATACATTCTTTACACGTTATATTAGCTTCCCTTTGCGATGATTCTACTTTGTGCATATCCAATGTGTATGGACCTCATTCTAAGATAGAGAGGAGAATTTTGTGGGATGAAATATCTAATTTCAGAAATCACCCCCCCAATCTTTGGATTGTTGGGGGTGATTTCAACGTTACTAGATTCCTAGGGGAGAGGTTACCCCGTGAAGGTGATTTCTCCGATATGGAGGAATTCAATGAATTTATTTTAGATAATAATTTGATAGAAATTCATATGGATAATAGATTGTTCACTTGGTCGAACGTTCGTGATAGTCCCTCCTTTGCATTATTAGACAGGTTTTTCATTAATTCGGAGATAGAAGATAGATTTTCGAATTGTAGAGTCAAGGGACTTCCATTCTTACTCTCTGATCATTGTCCAATCATCCTTACTTGTGATTCGAACTTAACTATTAGCAATAATTTCAAATTTGAGAAAATGTGGTTACTTGATCCTAGTTTCATAAATCTAGTTTTGGTAAAATGGAGATCTTTATTCTACTTTAATGATTTATATTGTGGTAATAGTGCTAAGATTTTTGTTGCTAAGTTAGGTAAATTGAGATTCTTTTTAAAGCGTTGGAATAAATTTGTATTTGTTAATGTGAGAATTAAAAAGAATAAGATTATGTGTGGTTTATTGGATTTGGATACAATTAGTGAGTCAAGGCTTCTTAATCTAGCTGAAAAGGATAAATACTGTAATCTTAATAAAGACCTCAAACTAATTTTAGAAAAAGAAGAGGTAATGTGAAGGCAAAGATCGCGAATACAATGGATTAAGGAAGGGGATAATAACACTAAATTTTTCCATAGTGTAGCGAACAAGAGGAGACGGGATAATATGATTCATTCTATAATTGTGGATAATGTAGAATTGAATATACAAAAAGATTTAAATGAAGCTTTCACTAGTTACTATAGGCAGATTTTTGGTACTAAGATTAAGAGGAGAACTAACGTTAGATGGAGTGAGTTATACCCATAGGAAGGTAGGACAAATCTTGATAGTTTAGACGAACCTTTTACTGAGCAGGAGTTTTGGAAGGCAATATGTGATATGCCTAGTGACAAAGCTCCTGGACCAGATGGATTTTCTGTTAATTTTTATAAGCAATTTTGGGAAGTCTTAAAGCCAGACATAATAAATTTATTTAATGAATTTTATAAAGGTGGACTACGTTTAGGTAGTTTCAACTGTGCAAACGTCATCCTTATTCATAAGAAAGAGGGAGCAAATTCTCTAAAGGATTTTAGGCCAATCTCTCTTATTAATGTTTCCGTTAAGATTATATCTAAACTATTAGCTAACAGGCTTAGTACTAGGATGAATGATCTTATCGATTGTTCTCAAACCGCATTCATTAAAGGTAGAAATATAGTTGATGGTGTGACAGCAGTACAGGAATACATCAATGTCTGTTGTAAGAATAACATTACTTGTGCCATTTTAAAGTTAGATTTCGAGAAGGCTTTTGACTCTATAGACTGGGATTTCTTATGTGAACTATTTCTTGCTAGAGGTTTTAGTGTAAGATGGACAAACTGGATCTTATTATTGTTAAGATCTGGTTGTTCTAACATAGTTGTTAACGGGATAGTGGGAAAGAAGATTCAATCTAAGAGGGGTCTTAGACAAGGAGACCCCTTATCGCCTTTTCTGTTCAATTTAGCGGTGGATGTCTTCTCTAGAATCATTAAAAGAGCAAGTAGACTAGGGATACTTGGTAGTGTTGGGAACAAGGAATTTAATAATGAATTATCTATTCTCCAATTTGCTGATGATACATTATTATTCTCTTCCCACTTGCCAAAGCACATAATTACTCTTAAATTTATACTTTACTGTTTTGAAATGTTATCCGGTCTTAGGATTAATTTTGATAAAAGTGCGGTTATGGTTTTTAATGATGTTAATAAGGTGGAGACTTTGGTAGCTGACACCTTAAACTGCTCCATTATGAAATTCCCTTTTGATTATCTAGGGTTTAAGATTAGACCTTCGAAACTTAAAAAAGAAGATTGGTTAGTGATCATTGATAAGATTAATAATAGATTACTTAGTTGGAATAACAGATTCCTATCAAGAGCAGGTAGATTAGTTTTAGTCAATTCGGTACTTTCGGCTATTCCATCATATTGGATGGCTGTACATCGATTTCCATTATGGGTCATAGAGAAGATTGATAGGATTAGACATAACTTTCTTTGGAATGGTGCTACCTTAGGTCAAGTTCACAAATGTTTAGTAAACTGGGACACGTGTTGTAAGTCTAAAAACGAAGGGGGTTTGGGTATTTTAAATTTATACAATTTTAATTCGTCTATGCTTGCTAAATGGTTATGGAAATTTAGAAGCCCTGACATTAACGCATCGTGGAAGTCCATTGTAGTTAAATCCTATTACTCTAGAGGGGAGTTCATCGTGGGGAATAGCAGTGTATGGGAAAATAGACTATCACACTTTTGGAAATCTATTCTGAATTGTTTTCCTTTTTTCAAAATAGGTTATAAAGTAATAGTTCACTCAGGGGATATTACTTACTTTTGGCATGATTCTTGGATCTCTAGGGTGCCATTAAAAATTGAATTCAATGAGCTTTATGATAATTGTAATTTTAAGGATGCACGTATTATAGATGTTTATAGGGTGGATGTTCACCCACCGTGGGTGTTTTCCTTCGATAACATTTTAGAAGAAGTCTTGTTAAGACAGTTAGCTCTACTTAAAGCAAAGTTAGAAATGTATAATTTAGATGAGCATGGGGATTCTCTGAGCTGGAGTTTAGATAAGAAATCAGTCTACACAGTTAATTCAATGTATAATTTTATTAATTTTTCTGGAGTTTCTACTTATCCTTTTAAATTTCTATGGAAGTCAAATGCTCCCCCCAAAGCGAAGTTTCTTATGTGGTTGATCATCCATAAGAAACTTAATACGATTGAGCTATTGAAAAGAAAGAATATCATATTTGATAGCAAATGTGGTTTTTGTCATATTTGTGAGGAGCACGTCGATCATCTATTCTTTTCTTGTAAATTCACACTTTATATTTTTAACATGATTCTAAATATTTTTACATTTGTCGGCTTCAATGTTTTAAATGATTGTACTGAGTATTGGAATTGTATTAGATTAAGGTTTAATACTGGGCAGAGATATATATTGGATTCCTTAATAGTAATCTCGGGGTGGTTTATTTGGTTAGAAAGAAATCAGAGATTATTTAATTTTAAGTCTGAATCTTCTGATAATTTAATAATTAGTATTGTGAAATTTAGTCTAGATTGGTTGTCGAACTCACATTATAAGTTTTTTGGTTATTTAAGCTTTGGCTGTTTTCTGCTTAAGGTCAGATCAAATCTGAGTTTGTTTATTAGATTTTCTAGATATTTTAGATTTAATAGATTTCGTCTCTGTTGACCTTTGATTAGTTATTAGCACTTACCCTACATGTTTTTATTTCGCTTTCTCTTTCTTTCTATGGTATATATGATTATATGATTATACATATATATACATGTTAATATACATATAAGTATAATTTTTATACTAATATGTATATTTACACATACATATATAGGTATAAGCATATAATCATATATACTTGTTTGTTACTGATAATTTTTCTTAGTATTTCAGGGTACTGATTATGGACTTACCCCGGGAACTTACGTGGCTATGAGAGTGCTGACTGGATTGGGATTTTTGCTTGCTTGTCTAGTTTTTATGTATTTAGTGTTGATGTGTTGTGGTTATAGGGGTATGATTAGCCCCATTGTCTATTATTTAGATTGCCATTTTGTAAGGAAATAGATATACTCAATACTGGGTGGTGGCCTTGCCGGAACTCGGTATTGTGGTATGATGGGTGGTGGCCTTACCGGAACTCATCTATCTATTATTCCTTACTTTCTTTTGGCATTCTTGTCTGGGTCTGTATTTGGATATTGTACCCTGTTCTTTTCATTTATATATATATATATATATATATATATATATATATATATGTGTGTGTGCTCTCTTCCTATAGGAAGATCACACATTATTGTGTTTTCAAAAAAA
The DNA here is from genome assembly GCA_030737875.1 of Allium sativum. Classification (NCBI taxonomy): domain Eukaryota; kingdom Viridiplantae; phylum Streptophyta; class Magnoliopsida; order Asparagales; family Amaryllidaceae; genus Allium; species Allium sativum. Next base: position 685,191,163 of record CM060918.1, on the reverse strand, counting down.
AAGTACAATAAATTATTTAAATTGTTGTTCTAGCAACCATGTATTTTTTTCCCGTTTAACACAGGGAGTTTGAGTTGGAGCCGTCCAATACCGTTTTGAGGATATCAAAACGTGCTTATCAGGCCCGCATGACTGCATGTTGGCCCACTTGGAGCTCGATACCCGACTTAGTTAAGGAGACCATATGGCAGGATTTTTTGGTACGTATGTATGCTATAACATTTCTTATATTAAGTACATGCTCCTATTTGATAACTTTATATGTATGCTATTTATAAAAAAACGCAGGGTGCGGTGGATCTCCAGGAGATGGATTTGGATCTCGTAAAGCGCCGCTGGAACAGTAAAGTGGCAGCAAATTACAGACAAACAATGAACACTTTAAAATCAAGTGGGAAATGGCAGTCTTGGGTGAGCGAGTCAGTGTGGAATGATCTACTTACTTATTGGAATAGTAATGAGGACTTTCTGGTAAATTTTACTGCATATTTTTAATTTAAATTATTCTATTCAATTAGTATGTGATTTAGACCAAGACATTTTTTTTAAATTTAAATGTATAGGCCTCTTCTGAGAGAAATGCAGCTAATAGGAGCAAGAATTCGGTTACCCATCGAGGTGGGTCCAAGTCATTTCAGCATCATCGTGAGGATCTGGTATATTTTGTAATTGCACAGTTTAAAATTTTAATTCATAACTAGTTAAAATTAATAGTTGATTTAAGTTTAAGTTTTAATTTACATGTGTGCATCTTATTTCAGGAGAGAGCGCGTATGGCTCCTGTGTCGTACTGGGATGTTTTCGAGCATACACATGCATTGAGTCAGACTGACGACACAGGCTCAGTTTTGTACACTTGGGACAATGATGATAAGGCGCGTGAGAGATTTGTAAGTATAAAATAGTTAAGTAGACTTATAATTTAATTAAAATAGTGTTATCTAAATTTATTTTATTTTTGTTTAACAGGAGAAATTTCAGGAGCAAAGGGCGTAGGTACTGGAAGCTACAGGGAGGACTAAGCTGACCAAGGAAGATGAGGACAAGATATTTGATGCTGTCATGGATCCTGCTACCCGAAACAAACGATATGGTTATGGAAATCTAGAGGTATTACTAAAATTTATAATAAAAACTCAAATGTATTCGAACTACTATTATGAAATACTGAAAATCTGAAATTATATACAGATTACAGCATCTCAGCAGATGTATCAGAAGGCTCAGGAAAAGGAAGAAATCGCACAGTTGAAAGCACAGATTGCAGAGCTTCATGAACGTGATCGTCGCCGTGAAGAGCAGATGGAGTTGTTTAACCAGCGATTGGCAGAGTACATTGCCCAGCACGGTACGACACCTTCATCTTCAAGGGGAGAGAGTTGATCAGGTTAGCTTGTTTTGATGTGTTTTGAGAGTTGGTGAGGCTTGCTACATGCATGGTAGTTGTATATATTTTGTTATGATGGTTTGGACATGATGTTATGATGGTTTGGTGATGGTACGGTTTGGACATGGTGTTGGTTATGTTTATTGGAGATGTTTATGTTATTTTGGACATGGTGAAGGTTTGGTGTTGTTTTGGCGAAATTTGGTGGTAATGTTATGTAAATATTGGTTAATTTATGTGTTTTGTTTTTGTTTTTTTATTTCGTATTGTGTTTGGGTGTATATATGGTTGAGATTGTGAGTTATATGCTCGAAATGGAGTAGTTCAGAATGTTTTATATTTGTTGTGTGGCTTGTAGTGGTAAATCTAAAATCTGTAAAAAAAAAAAAAAAAAAAACCAAATTTCCAACGGCGACCAAGGACCTGCGACGGCTTACAGGTCATTTCATACAAACGGCTTCCAACGGCCTATTTGCTTAAACCATCATACACGTGTCCTTATTTATCAGTTGGAAGCCGTTGGAAATTAAGCGTCGTTTGCGTTGGAAGTCGTTGGAAGTCGTTGATCCGTATACCAACGGATTGACCAACGGCTTCCAGCGGGGTTTCCAATGACCGCCAACGGCCCCTGGCCGTTGGAAACCCCTGTTCCTCTTGTAGTGAAAGAAAACTTCTACTATCAGATAAGAAGGAAAGTGAGAAGAAAGAATTTGAAATACATATCAAGGAATGGCACAAAGTACATTGAATTACTCGGAGACAGTTAAGGGTTGGGCTGCCATGAACTCCTTTGGGAATGTCGTCCCTTACATCTTCAATAGAAGGTACCTTTTCTTATATTCAACTTTCTTCTCCTGAAGTCACTTTGGTCGTCAAATTAAAGCCTTCAGTAGTTCTAGATTGGAGTGGGCATACAACCTACATTTTATTCTGAAACCTTAAACGACACAACTGATCTTTCAAAAATCTGCACGTTTAGTCCATCTATATCAGAAATTATTGTCGTAGACTATCTATGTTGGACCCATTAATGGCTATAGCTTTGGAATCATCTTCGTTTTTCACTAAAATATAGGATTTGCATAAGACAAACACATGAACACAGTGGTAATCGTAAGGAGTTGGCCAGCCGCTCATATTGTAGTTCTTTATAAGGTTAGGTTTAATTATACATGACTCTATATGGCAGAGAAAAGCCGTAGAAGTAAAACACGGTTTCATTTAATTTATCGCCATCTTTTAGTACACCTAAGCCATATATTGCTCTTTGTACATACAAGCATTTATGCATGTAGAATCTGTTTGAAAATGTGCGAAATAGAATAGGTTTTAATTTTAAGCCTCCTTCAATACTGAAACATTTAATCAAGAGGGAAAATTGAGCAAATGATGTAAGCATAAAGATACACTACTGCGGAATGTGCCATAATGATCTCTATTATGTCAAAAACGAGTGGGAGGTCACCAATTATCTGATTGTTCCAGGGTACACATATATATTATTATATGCTATCAAAATGTTATTAAAGTATTATCTTTATAGTATATACTTATGAAATAAAATGAGATGTAGCACATCTTGCATATAATAATGCATCCATTTGCAGCCGGATTAAATGCACTGTTTCTTATTATTATCATTAATGTCTAGCTTAACACAAGATGCCAATGCCATATGAGCAGTTAATCATTCGGATGTTAACGCACTAAATTCCAAATGATTTACTTCAGCGATGGTAACTAATATATGGGTTTCTGACTGAAACAGCAAATTTTGGGTTGTTTCGTTTTCATATAGATGTGTTCAGGAGAATTACTTGTTTCTGTTTTCGTTAGTTTGGTCGATTGGATTTTGAGGGGAAAGATGTATGTTAGGGTTCATAATTATATTGCGAAATCCTCCTCTTTTGCACGTCTGTATAACAAAGTTGATGCTTCCATCTACTTTGATGATGCAGCCATCTACTTTTGTATAGAAAATATCAGTATAATTTTATAATTTTAGTTCTTACCATCCTGGGTGAACAACAAATCTTCTAGTACCAAGAGCCCAAATAACCTGAGAGCACAATCACAAATAGTTATGTTTATATAAAATCAACACAAAAAATTCCAATATCTTTAGCTTAGAAGCATGAAATTAAAGATAACTATGAAGTTTTAGCGGCTTCAGTGTAGACTAGCTGAAACTTTCATTTAGGGACAATCAACTAGCTGAAACTGTGTTAAAAGAAGATTTAGCGGCTTCACTACAGACCGACAAACTGTGTTAAAAGATATATCCCTCTAGAGTAGAGAAAGGATCGTTCATTTTTGAAATCGAGGAACTATCACACTGATTTCTGTGAACAAACATAAATCATTGTGTGTATTTAAGTATATAGCGTGCTTGGATGTTTGTATTTGGAATATCTATCGAGCTCTTTCTATTGCGCATAACAAACTTCGTTATTTTTAATTTTCTATGTCTATATGTAAGTATATTTTCATTCTGGTTTTTGGATTGATAGATATTCACCATGTTGCTACACTGCAGTGCATGCATTACAGGGTAACTTATGCATGGATTCTCAAGGAAAATATATTCATATCATTTACATTTCACCATTTTCTATTATACACAAGTGCTATATGGAGTCTGAATTTGGAATGTACAAGTCGCCAGTTTTAAGTTTGTCATTAGGTAAGGTTTGTGATTTGGTACTTGTGTACATATTCAGACAAATTTGGTGGTTTATTACTATGCAAATGATACAACCGTGCATTTGTTTTAGCAATACGTACTTAAGACGTCATAATGTCGTAATATGAGATTACAATTATGCACTATGAAAGTGATTCACATAGTTCTTATATTTTACAGGCCGACAAAGGGTGATGAGGCAAATGATAGTATGACGAAGTTGGTAAGTTGTTTAGGCTATTTTGTCTAGCAGGTTTGGGGTGTTTTGTCGTTTGTGTACTATGTTTTGTCTTGTCTTTTGTGTGTTAACCGAACAAATATGAACTATGTTTTGTATTTTGTGTACTCAAGTTGACATCAATGGAAATTGAAAACATAAGTATTGAATTTGTTAACTCATGGATTGGATTTTTTTTAGTTTGTTGACACTTTATTTTCTATTAGTATATTTTGTGTGTTCATCTTTAATTTGTTATGAAGATTCATTTTGATTGCTATTACTAAAATGTATAAGCTATAGAAGGGTTTTGCAGTACTATAACCTGTTAATTTAATAGTGTCATATAGAAGTTATCGAAGATATATGTTATAGCAGTTAAACCGTGTTACAAATAGTCTCAATTTTATTGAGATTTAGATATATAATAGTGGTAAACTTGAGCTATTATATTGATGTTACATGGCGGCTAAAATGAGCTGTCAAAGAGTTTAGTAAAACTGTAACACGTTATAACTATAACAACAAATATTTGCTATTGCATACTTATGTTATAGTGGCAATCCTGTGTTATAAATATCCTAGCTTTTAATGTGATTTAGATGTAATATAGCAGTGAGCATGAGCTACTATAATAAAATAACATAGCGGTCAGAAGTCGCTATAAAACCATGTCTTTTATAACGACAAATAGAGCGTTATAAATATTCAGCAGTTTTTAATAACATGTTGATATACAGCAGCTATCAAACCGCTGTAGTTGTTATTCATAATGGCTATGGGCCGCTACAAAAGACCAATTCTGTTGTAGTGTTCATATGTTGAAATAAATATTTTAACATTAAAAATATAATTTTTAACGAGTATATGAATGAAAATAAATATGCATTTACAAATCGGACGATTTGTTTATGTACACTCATTTGACGGACATTGATTGGGACGATATATTTACACATCGCCCAACTACACAAATAATATTCAGTATTTGTTGGTTGAAACCTCACACGGGTATTGAGATGATATTTGACATACGCTAATCCCAATTGTTTAGTTGTAAGCTTTATATATTTATATTTAATGCTTATGCAGTTGTGTAAGACACTTTGGATGATAGTTGATTGTTTATCATTGTTGTTGTATACATATGATGTACGAAATCCATAGAAATAAAATTATATGGTAATTGACTGTGTCTGATTCCAATTCGGAAAGAACGAATATTTTAAATTAACGAATATTTTAAAATAACAAATGATGAATATTTTTAAATAACTAATATTTTAAAATAATATTCAGTAGTGGATCAAAATATGATTTTGATGTCTGATTTGGGATGAACACGAAAATATTGAAATATATGAAGCCGTGTTGATTAGATATGCGCCATTTTGACGCGAACGATATTTATATCGATTTTATTCATTTTTATAATGAATATCGAAAAGGAAATGATTTCAAAATCGGATATTTTGAAAATATTATCATTTAAATAATATAATGATAAGGAGTATTCAAATTCCAGTACGTGACATTTCAGTTTTAGTTGTAGAACTAGTATGACGACATAGTAGCATGGGATATTATGCCGTCTATGATTGATACATTTATATTTGAAGTTGTTTTATACACTGTACACTTATAATAGTATCAAAATGATTTGTTTTAAACATACCAAGCCTATTTGGCTATTATAAGGGAAAACTCTAACCTCCGGCTTGCGTTGCATTGTGTGATAGGACCTGAGTCTTATAATAGCTTCATTTTTTTCAAAAATCATTGCGCTATTTATTCTATACACTGGTATTCTTAGGTGGAAACCCGTTTCGTGTTATACGGCATGGTCCATTGATTTACTCTATTTTAAAGTAAAGTTTTAAATAACTATTTTAGTTCTCACACCAGTCACATGACCGACCGGGAGTTTATTGTTTTAACCTAAATTCTGAGTGCCCCTATTTTCCACATGGACAGCTAGTAGTTTTGGTTTTGCAGATATTATATTCACAGGATCCTGGTTTATAGATGGACCTATATTCGGAACGCTCTGTATCTGTGTATTTCTTTCAGCTGTGTTTTGTATTATTTTCCGCTGCATTGTTATTTGTAAATCTCTGATATTTATCAAATATATGTTATTTGTTCATACTCTGTATATTCTTGTACTCCGATGTAAATTGTTGTAATAACAATGAAATGTTCTTCTGGTTGTGTTCTGATTTGTCGTGTTCTCAACTCAATTTGGGCTTTCCCGCAAGGGCGAGTTTGGGTCGTTTCAGAAATGGATGCAACACAATGGCATAACACACTTATATAGAAATATATGCATAATAGAATATTTCACATAAATACGGTACCACTTATCTCACGTACACGCTAGGATTGCGCTCACTTTAGTAAGTTTGCAGTTCATAATCACTACGAGTCATGGAGGCTTATGTATGAATTAAAAACAACATAGGTGTACAGCATGGATGTTTATAGCGAGTTGTGTTTTTTCGCCCTTCCAGACAGATTTCTGGATGAAGCCAATTTTAAGGCAGAAGAACGCAGCACCCCATAAAAATATACGTAAACAAATTAATAATAGTAATTAATGAAAATAAGCAATTAAATAATATTGTATAAAAGGGCTGAAATATGGAATTTTGCAGCATTAGGAATTTAGCCACTAAAATATCATAGTTAAATTCGTGGCGAGATTCTGATCAATTTTCATATATAATATGTTAGAATCTGAGTACATATGAAAGAATTACATTTAAAAGAAGTTGTACGTTAAATATATATGCAACAATATTTGAAATTCAAATTGTAAAATAAAGGGTGCGTTTTTTACAAGTCCCTATTAATTTTTAAAATTGGGCACACATCCGATCATAGTTTAAAATATAAACCCGCCCCCTATTTTTGAATTGGCGCCTCCTGTTTTCTTGGATCTGCTTCCTTCTTTTATGGTTCCGCCTCCTGCTTATTTCGTTTTGCCTCCTTCATTTTCTTCCAGAAAAAAGTGAGGTCGTGATTTAAAAAAAAAAGAAAAATTTCTAAAATCTGGAAATAACCCCAGAAGTCCACGCCAAGAAAAAAATGGTTGCATATAAATATGCAAGTATTGCCAATACCTGCATACATATATGCAATTATTGCATAAAGGAAATTATGCTAACGGTTTGTCTGCAGATATGTTGCACACATGCGTGCATGTTTCGAATTTACTTGCACACTTGAATGCAAATAAAAATGAACTAAACTGCACTATTATGAAATTATTGCATATTTTTTTGCAAGAATGATGCAATACTTGCACAGAAGTATGAAAAAAATCAAACACGGATGCAACACTGGAATATTTACACATATATATGTAAGAAATTGGAATTCTTGCAATAACATTATGCATTTAACTGCATTTTAGCTAATTTTTTGCTTTTTTCTTTTGCATGTTTTTTGATTTTTTTTGAACGATTTTTTGGTTGAATGCATAATATTAAAATAATAATTTTCATATTTTTTTGAGCTACTTTTGAAAATTAGGGACCTAATTTATAATAAGCTTATGACCAGATGTAAGCCTAATTAAGTTTGCTTTTAGGGATGTGTGCCTAATTTTCACTAAAATAAATATATGGAAAAAAATATGACCAATAAATGAGTGGTTGGATATTCTATCCAATTTGAATTTTTGTGCATATATAAGTATACAATAGGGGACAACAATACGTTTTAAAAGGAAAAATATAATTATAATAAATAACATTATATAAGAATTATCTCTTCAAGTTTAAACGCATGCCACTGGCCAAATTTATGACCAGGACGTCGACCGCCTCCTAGAAGGGATGTCGACCATCGGTCGACCGCCCTTTTAGGTGAGCGGTCGACCGCCTCGTGCGGTCAATGCCCAATTTGGCTTGGTCTGGGTTGGGTTTTGGTGGTTGTTTATAAATTAACAGCTGTGGTTTAATTTAAATAATCCTACGGCTATTACTCACTCACACACCTAAAAATAACACCCTAAACCTAGTCTTCTCCTCCTTCCTGCCTCCACTCTACCATTGATTCCAGAGAAATATATTGTAGGTATTCTTCTTCCTCTCTTACAATCTATTTTTCTTTGCTAATCTCTATTCTTACAGTATTTGAATCAAATCCGAATCTAGAATCTTAAGATTTATGTATATAAGAATTCTAACTGTTTAACTCTTGTGTATATATATATACACACACACATATACATATATATATATTTCTGAGGGATTGGAATTCACATTCGTGTTCATTCTTGAAGGTTTTCAAATCTAATAGGCAAACATCATCAAAATGTATAAAATTTCCACACGGTCAAATCACTGTGAAGGGAAATAATAATTGTTTAGACATATTCTATATTTTGTTGATTTTGATATTGAATAGTATGCCTAAGGAGATTTGGATTCATGATAATATCAAATTATAAAGCCCCAAATCTCCTATTTTATATTTATTTCGTAAGAATTGTCAGTAAATGTTTGGATTTGTGAATTTGTTTGGGTTATGAATGAAGAACATTTTGGGTGATTTACTTTTTTTTTATTTGATTTATCCTTTTCTTATTTAAAAGTGGTTGTGATGTAAAAAGATTCGAATTTGATTTAGTTTTAGTGTTTGAATAGGTTTGGATTTCCATTCTAAATGGATAATTTGAACATATTCAGATTTGAAACAAAGCAAATGTCAATGTTTTTATGTACAGTGTGGAAAAGGTTATATTGGATTAAATAGAGGTCTATGTATATATATATGTGTGTGTGTATGTGTATATATATATATATATATGCATGTATATGTATACGTATATATGGAATTTGCACCTTGTTCTTGATACATTACCTGAATGTTCTAACAAGCCTAAGATGCAAGTTTTGATAGTTATGCTATTGTTTTTCCCATTACTGCTACCATTAGTTATGTCATTATGCCGTGTATTTAGCGGTTTGATGTTGGAATTAGTTTGTATGCATTTAATGTAGACCAAATTTATAATTTACACCATTAAACATTTCTTCATTCTAACTGAAATTAGCGTTTATCATACGTATTAAATATTATATTTATATAGCGTAATAATGATGTAATTAACACGTTAAAATAAGGGTAGAAATTGGTCCCCAAATAAATTGTTGTTTGTGTGTGCGTATAATATGGCTTATTTATATATTAAATAATGACACATAGACACGAGGTTAGTCGTCATTTATGGTAGAGGTCCGGGTGTCATGGGCCATTTAATTTATTTCATTATGAGAAAAAAAGAAAGAAGCTTCTTCTTCGATATATGATTTGCAAATAACCTTTAACTCAACCTTTTTGTCTCAACTTTTTCTTTAAATGATTTTAGTATCTAATAAAAAATATTTCGGTTTAATATTAACTTTTATCTATAATTAAATTAACATTTGCATACTCAATATAATAACATACCTTTCGAATAAATACATTCATCCATATTGCACAGTACGTCGAAGACATGCTTCATATGGTAGATGAATAGGTAAATGCTCCATTACATTAATGAAACTCGGAGGAAATATTTTCTCCAGTTTACAAAGCAATATAGCGATTTCTTCTTCATGTTTAAGTAGATGGTCAACTTTTAACGTAGTTGAACAAAACTCCTTGTAAAATAAACTAATTTCTATTATTACCTTTCAAACTTTTTCGGGTAACAGTTCTTTGAAGATGACGGGTAACAAATTTTCCATCATTACATGACAATCGCGGCTTTTCATTCCACTTAGTCTTCCGCTTTTATTGTCAACGCATCTACGAAAATTAAAGGAAATTCCATAGGGAAATCGTAATCCTTCCACCCATTTTAACAGTACGTTAACTTGGTTATTGTCTTGTTCATAACATGCTTTGGGTTTTTTTTACTATCATTGGGCTTCATATGAATCTCATGACGATTACATATTTCCTCTATATCATGTCTAAATTTCAGATCGTCCTTAGTCTTACCCTTAACATTCCAAACGATATTAACCACATTATCAAATACGTTTTTCTCGTTATGCAACACATTAATATTATGACGGATTAAGAGATTTTTCCAATAAGGTAATTCCCAAAATATATTTTGTTTGCACTAATTATGAACCATCGATTTACCTTGAATTTCAGTTTGTTGTCTGTTTTTGTGTATCTTTGGGTAATCCTTTACAAGTTCATATATATATCCTCGCTTGACCAAACTGTTGGTTGTCGTTGAATCTCATGTCAATTAGCCATGAAGTTTTTTCTCTCTTCTAAAAGAATGATTAATATGAAGAAAACATCGATGGTAATCGAGCCATGAATTTTTCTTCCCATACAGTAAGGAAAATGCCCATGTTTCTTCCTTGCAATAAGGACAAACAAAAAAAATCAATTGTACTCCAACCTGAAAGCATTGCATATACAGGAAAATCGCTAATAGTCCACAATAAAGAAGTGAAAATCCGAAACTTTTTATTTTTTGATTCGTTATATGTTTCAACTCCTTCATACCATAATTCTTCATCGTTTAGCAGTTGTAAGTAAACATTAATGCTTTGTGTCAGATCATCAAGGCCAAGGATGATAATTGTTAGAAACATATATGGAGGCTTGTGAGAAGCATATATGGAGTTTTCATACACATCCACGGGGGTCGATTGTAAGGTGTGACTATTATAGGTCAAGATGAATATTTAGAACCGAACTGATAAAACAGTGAGAAGCCATCTGTACATAAGCCATGTCTAATGTTGCGGTTCTTGGCTATGAAATCGGGATATTTCTTGTCAAAATATTTTTGTGCTTCTCTATCAGATGGGTGTGTCAACGTACCTTCTTGAGGTGTTCTCACACTGTGTCGTCTCATATGATACATTGTTACAGATGATGCATACAATCTTAGATGTCTAGGGTTGATGGGTAAACAATGCATATGTTTGCATGGAACTTCTTTTTCCTTGGTTTGTATATTTCTTGATTACATATTTTACAATATCTAAGATTGATGTCTTCTTTCCAATACAACGCGCAACCATTTAAACTTGTATCTATTTTTTGATACGGGAATTCCAAAGATGACATAAATTTTTTTACTTCTTAATAATTTTCGCACATTAAATTATCATATGGCATTTAGTAGAACAACAACCATAAATTCAGCTTCTGTAAGGTTTTATTTTAATTTCATTGCAATATATTCTATAGTTACCAATAATTGAGCGGCTCTTGCACATCCATTCCAAAGGTTTTTTTAGCATGATTCAATAGATCATATTATATTTTTAGCTCCATCGTTTGGTTCCTCTTTGCAATTAACATCATCATTATCAATTTCAACAGTAAGGAACATTTATCGTGCTGCGTCTTCGACCATATGTTCTATGGGATTTGTACTAACTTCATCACTAATGACCTACACCGACTGTTCTTGATTGTTAGGTGCTACAACTTCTCTATGACGATCCCACAACAAATAATTGAGTATGAAACCGTATTGGTGCAAATGAACCTTAACCATATTCGGTACTAAATAGTTCAACAATTTTCACCTACTACATGGACAACGAATTTCTTCATCGTTTCTAATATTACTTAAAGCAAATTCGATGAACACTTGTACCTGGTTTAGAAAATTTTCACTTATTGCACCACTAATTTTTCTTCTTTGATACATTCAACTCCGATCAATAAAATAACTGACCATTTTTCCTACTTTAAAACATATGATGAAAAGTAAAATAATTATTAATTGTTCGTTTTACATTTTATTTAAATTTTAATTACTAATTTAGTAAACATATACTAATTTTTATAAAAAAAATTACAGACTTTATCTTGAATAAAAACCTATTGGTTCATTGACACTTATATGTCTTCTCTGGTGGTCTGTCATCCTACTTCCCATTACAAACATAATAGTAATTATATTCCATAAATTATACCATTTTAAATGATTCACAAAATTTCGATAGCATTTCCCCCATGTTCCTCGTATTGTGCACAAATGCGTGTACACAAGGAACGCAAAGGAAATGCCATCGAAATTTTGTGAACCGTTTAAAATGATATGATTTATGAAACATAATTACTTTACAGTGTTTGTAACTTGTCCAATGCAGGGACAAATCTGACAAATGTTGCATAAGATGAATAGGGATGTCCGGTTTGTAGAAAAACAAATATCCATATAGCGATCATATACAACACTTGTCAGGCGGGGACAAATAATATCTAAGAGTTTAGATATTTGATTTTATTAAATTTAAATATATAATTTGTTTATATTTTACCTTTTATTACATATCTACTAAATTATATATTTTTATACTTTATTGAATTCTAACTACGACGATTCCTAATAAATCATTTGAAGTCATCCAAAACTTATTACATACGAAATCAATTAGCTTGTTCGCAAAGCATAAAACTCATGTTTACACAAAATTATCCAACAATACAATCAATCCAGACATAATATATACGTCATTTTTGCGTAATTATACTATTTGCAAATCCTATCGCACACCTACGTTCAATACTAACTATAACACCCCATATTTTTAAGATAATAAAATTAGAATAACTTAATTAAATAATGAGAATTAAATAAAATGGACTGCACCATTACGTCTGTCTTAGAATTCTGGTCAAGATAGACACTTGGTTTGCGTAAAACATACATCATACGAAGAAGTTATTAAGTCTAGAAGTTTGTATACACGCAACAGAAATATATATATACAGACAAATTAAAATATAGAATAAAGAATAAAATAAGAATTGCATGTAATAAATACATGTACTGAAAAAAATGTAATGCATGCATTGAAAGAAAGAAAGGATTGGTTGCATGCAATGTAAATATGTTGCATGCACTGATTTGCAAACATAATGCATTAACATTAAAAGAAAAATAAAAGAAAAAAAATTCATGCAATAGTTTAATTTAAGTATTGTAACTAACATGAAAAAGAGAAGTAAGGAGAGAACAATAATTATCATTGTTCTAAGACTTATCAACAAAAGACTTTATAGCTCAGTTGTTTAAGGCATTGGATTTGTAAAATAGAGGTCGGGGGTCTGAACAACGACGACAGCATAATTTTTATCTTTGTTTTAGAGAGGGCCAACTAAACATGCAAATACATGTACGTATACAAATTCAAAATTTGAAAGGATAAGAACGTACATATAAGGAAATAAAGAAATATATGTATATATATGAGAATATATATATATATATATATATATGCAGAAATATATGTATACGAAAGATAAAATTCAAGATAAGGCTACAGTCAATGAAATATGGCAAGAATTAAATAACAGTGCAACATCGTTTGAATTTTGAAAATAAAACGAAAGTTGTGCATATATATATATATATATATACGCGTAAATTGGTTATTAGGGGAATTGCATAATTTTTATCTTTGTTTTAAAGAGGGCCAACTGAACATGCAAATATATGTACGTATACAAATTCAAATTTTGAAAGGATAAGAACGTACATATAGGAAAATATATGTATATATATGAGAATATATATATATATATGCAGAAATATATGTATATGAAAGATAAAATTCAAGATATGGCTATAGTCAATGAAATATGGCAAGAATCAAATAATGGTGCAACATCATTTGAATTTTGAAAATAAAACGAAAGTTGTGCATATATATATATATATATATATATATATATATATATATATGTATGTACGCGTAAATTGGTCGTTAAAGGAATTGTATACATATAAGAATATATCATGTGAATAAAACAGTTAAATAAATTCCAGAAATTCAAAAGTCCAAAAATCAAATTTCTACACCAAAACAATTCAAACATTCGAAATTCAAATTTCTACGCCAAAACAGCTTGTGGGACCAAATGCCGACTCAGCACTGCGTGTACGATAAGATTTGGCTAGATTCATCTGCGAACCTGGACTATTTTCTTAACTGGGTTCAACGGTGACTCAGCGCTGCGTGTACGATAGGCCTTGAGCACCTATAAATAAGACCCTAGACCTAACCTTAAACACCATAATTCAGCGTCTACGCTGGAGCTCTGCCATGGCTCCCTCTCTCTCTCTTCTTAAATCTATTCTGAAATTAAAATGTTAGCCTAGGAGGATTATGAATTCAGATCTGGAAAAGGGAATCAACGTTAATAAAAAAAATTATTGAATCATGAAAGCAAGGTAAACCTCTAAGAACCAATCTATTTAAATTATTTCTCTTTCCCTTCTCTTTTCATGAAATAATAAATGTATGGTTGTTAGGTCGTTAATCAAATTAAAGGGAAAAGGAAAACCATGGATGATAGAACAGATCAGATCCAAAATTTGGGGAAAGATTAAAGGTGAGTGGGTTTAAATTATCCCTTGTGAATAATAGTATGTTTATCGTTTAATCATTCTCCATGGATATTTATAATGAATGTATTGAAAATTTTAATTGATGCGATGGATAATTGCGCTAAAATGAAAATTATGTCCAATCAGTTGAGATGTACATTTATTTGAATGTTTAAGATGAATACTATTGTATAGACCTGTAACACCCCACCTCCATTAAGGTCACTCACAAAGGGAATGCCTTAACTTTGGTGGAGCATTTTTGGTAAACAGACATAGAATATCACAAGACAGATATAAATTTTTTGCAGCGGAAACAAATACTTTATTAAATCTCCAAAATACTTTGTTACATAATACCATGAGTCATTGAACTATTACAACAAAACACTTCTGTCCTATATCATCAGAGTACATAGGTTTTTAAAAGAAAACATCATTCCCCATATTAAAGAGCAAGCTATATAGGAGACCGAGACTCGAGCCATACTTCAGAAATAGCTCCTAGAAGATGATATCCAATTCCTGACCAAACCTGGGTGTTTCCTCCCTGAGAACCTGGGGGGAAACGGAAGAAAAGAGGCGAAACAAACTAGGTCAGACATACGTATGGTGAGTCCAGTAACTTTTAGCCAGTAAATATGTAAAGGTAAACATGACAGGCATACAAAGTGGATAAGAGGATCACGGTACAGATGACAGGTACGACAGGACAAATAAGGTAAGGTGTACCCATGATTCACTACTAACTACTCTGCAATATTACTAGTCAAATAAAGATGGGACGATCCCTTCCGCTAATGATAACGATGGTGGTAGTTTCGTGTATTCCTAGCTGCTGTCATAGGTGCCGCCTGCTCCTATCTCAACTAGTCGTACCCACTACACTCCTACTATAAATTGGTAGACTTAGGGCATATGTCCGGATATACCCTAACCACTACCCAAATCGATCGGCTCCCTACTCTGTAGATACCCTGTGCTGGTCCCACAACTAGGGGGTATCACTTCCCTAAAGTGGCAACCTAAGGTGTGCGTGTCACGTCTTGTCCCCCTCTGCCCGGCCCATGCATGCACATGTCCCCGGTCGGTTTGCGCCGCCCACACCATCTGTCTCGTTTTGGGTCTCTTACAATCAATCAGTAAGCGTACCCCTTCCCCGCCTAGTACGGAGATCTTTACTTTGATACCCCTCCGGGTTACTGACTGAAATGGGTCCTACACAACATGATACAAGCTCTCCCCTATGTCTTGTATCCCCACTAGGTTTTCTACTGACTATGTATACCCTAAGGTGTCTTTAATTACATATCCCTCAATCAGTTATGCGTACCTATAGGTGTCATTAATACATAACCCCTATTCTACCTATCGGTTATGTGTACCTACAGGTGTCTTTAATACATAACTCTATCTATTCCCATTAGTTATGCGTACCCTGAGGGTTTCTTTAATACATAACTCTACCTATTCCCATTAGTTATGCGTACCCTAAGGGTGTCTTTAATACATAACTTTACCTACTCCCATTAGTTATGCATACCCCTGAGGGTGTTTTTAATACATAACTTTACCTATTCCCATTAGTTATGCGTACCCCTGAGGGTGTCTTTAATACATAACTTTACCTATTTCCATTAGTTATGCGTACCCCTAAGGGTGTCTTTAATACATAACTTTACTATTCTGCCCCGGTTATGTATACCATTAGGTGTCTTTAAATACATAACCCCTCTTTAATGGTTATGTTTGTGGGCCTACATTTATTGATATTACTCACCTACCCTTCAGTTGTACTTAACCCTCCCAGTGATTTAATCCTATTTATTTAATGGTTAAGTTTGTGGGCCTATATATACTAATATTACCCACCTACCCATCAGTTGTACTTAACCCACCTACTGATTTAACCCTGTTTATTTAATGGTTAAGTTTGTGCGCCTATATGTATTAATATTACCCACCTACCCATCAGTTGTACTTAACCCACCCACAACGCAATTTGTTTTACTTAACCCTAACTTATGTCTATCAGCATACAGTCCATATGTATTAAGTTAGGTTAAGTAGTCTTTAATCAACATTAATTAATTATTGAAATATCTAATTGTATTTCACATGCCACCCCAGGCACCCAATTAATTCCACATGCCACCCAAGGCACCCACTTAACCCCTCATGTCCAACTACATGTTTATCTGGTTAAGTGTTTCTTAATTCATTAAGACCGTAACCTTATAAAGACCTCCCACATTAGACTGGCATTTGTGGCAGCTGGATTTGCCGGGCGGGTCCGGGCAGTCTTACACCATAAAAGAGCCTAGTCTCGTGTCTTTACAATTGTTACGTATTTAATTTATGCCTAAGACCTCCCACATTAGACAGGCATTTGTGGCAGCTGGATTTGTCGGGCGGGTCCGGGCAGTCTTACACCACAAAAGAGCCTAACCTCGTGTCTTAGACGATTAATTACTCCTAATTAATCATCCCCCAATTTGAATTCCTTTCCCTATTCAATTATCAATTAATTTCAAATTTCACTATGGCCATAATTGACTCAATTATGTCTATCTATTTATGGTATGAAAAATCATACCAATTTTCATCACAAATTTATTTTATGCCAATTCTCAATATTAAATCTTCAGACTTTAATTGCTTAAACATTCCACTTTTGATTAATTAAGTTAATTAATTAAACTTTTCCTTTTTCATAGGTGTCAATACCTATCTTATTAACAATTTGGATTTCTTATCCATAAATGGTCATATTCAAATTATAACATTTTTACCTAATTTTACCCATGTCATAATAGGTAATTATTTATATGTTTTCCTACTTGAATCATGTGTCCAATTTACAAAATCACTATGCCTATCACAAATTACCCTTTCTCCCCGTTTCTTAACTAGCGTAACCGTTTGCGTTCTTGGCGTCATCGAGGCTACAAAATAGTCTCGCCATAACAATAAAATAAAGGGAACGACAAGGTGATCGTTTTCAGTATAATTTTTGGCATAAGCATGACAACTAGGGAAAATGACATGATAACTTCGCATATAATTATGATTCACCACATAATTAACAACTTGCATAGATTCATAACAACTTGCATAGGTTCATGAATTAACAACAACTAACATAGGTTCATGATTCTCAACATAATCAACAACTTATATAGGTTCATGATTCACAATATAACAACTTGCATGATACATAACATAATTTCTTGCATAGGTGAATTACATAGATTCATGATCCACAACATAACAACTAGCATAGGTTCATGAATTAACAACTTATCAACTTGCATAGGTAACTTCATAGGTTTATGATTCATAACATAACAACTAGCATAGATTCATGAATTGACAACACAACAGCTTGCATAGGTAACTTGCATAGGTTCATGATTCATAACATAACAACTAGCATAGATTCATGAATTAACAACGCAACAACTTGCATAGGTTCATAGTTTCTCAACATAATAACTTGCATAACTTCATGATTCACAACAATAATAAACTTGCATCATATCATGATTCACAACAATAATGAACTTGCATAACTTCATGATTCACAATAATAAGGAACTAGCAACATTTCATGATTCACAACAATAAACTTGCATAACTACAAACAACATATACCCAAATCATAGTCTACCACAATTCACTTTTATTTATTTAAACCTAAAAGTGAATAGAACTCACCGAATAGGGGTCTTGAGTTCTGGGTTCTGAATTCTGTAATTGATTAGCGTTCCCTTGTTGTAGACAATTACGTTGTTGTAGTTTTAGGCTTGATTTGAATTGAATTGTTGTCTTTAATTTGCGACTAGTTGGTGGCGGCTACTCTAGGGTTTGGAGTGACAACATGACGGCTACTGATCTAATTTTTGATTTGATTCTAGGATTTGGGTCTACACATGTTTATATAGAATTTCAATTTAATTATAGCCGTCGGATGATCTTAGGGTTAATCAAAACCACTCAGTCGGGATAGGGTGACACCTCAGCCCTAATGACTCAGCAAGGAGTCAGAAAGGACTCAGAAATGAGTCAGAACATGGGTCAAACTGAACTAGAAGGCTGTGCAGGTTTTCTCTCGGCCCGGGCGCACTTGGGAAGTGTGCCAATGCAAATTTGTACTGGTGCACTTCCCAAGTGCGCCAATGCAAATTTGTACTGGTGCACTTCCCAAGTGCGCCAGTGTAATCTTTTTTTTTCTATTTAGCCACCTAACTTCGTTCGTCCATATCTTCTTCATACGTTATCCGTTTTACGCAAACTCGGGCTCTGTCTTATGCAGAATTCCGAGATGAACACAATGGAATGACCTGTTTCCCTTAATTCCCACATTTGAAATTAAGTATTCTTAAATTTAGTTAATCTGGTTATTCGAAAATTCGGGATGTTACATTCTCCCCTACTTAAAGGATTTTGTCCCCGAAATCTTCAAGTTAAGAAGAATTTGTCCTACCATCCAATCACCCATCTACTCAACCATCATCCATAAGCATCCATTGTCCTTAGAAAACTTCTAGTGTTGTATGAACGTATGCAAAAAGTGTGTATATGTTCCTTATCTAATGCAAAATCAGACGGTCTACTGATTCAGTTGGCCTCCTCAATGCAAACCATGATAGTGCCATGTGTCCATTATGTATGCGAAAGAATCCTATCGATACATATTATTTCTACATGTGTGCTCAACCATTCATCAAAATGCAGCATCCATATGATAACACAACCATTGTTCATCCATTAACCTAAATATGTACACACATTTATATGCAATATGAAAGTGATTTGAGCCGGTGTAGTGCCTTATGTGTGTGTAAATGCATCCACGAGCAACCACTAGCAAACACTTGCATCCACTTGCAACCATCAAACATAACATGTCCCAAGCACATGTTTACATCCATGGATTTCCTATCTAAAGGTCGAAGATTCGGTTGATGGGATACAAACAAATGATATAACTAAAACAAAAGCTCTGTTCCTATTTGACATCGATTAAGATAATAATTCCCTAAGTCCCAGCCTCGAAGACCGAAATCAACATCAGACCGACACTTAGAGAATTACCCCCGTTAAACAATGTCAAAACTAGAGATCTACTTCATGCTTCGAGTAGAAACCCTTATCCTTCAGAAATATCCAGATACTTACAGACTACTTGTACAGATCAGATTACAGAATGATTCTCAGAAAGCTAAGCATAACAGACCCTTGCGGATCACAAGAAACTTTGGGGGTCTTCCCATGATAAGTTAGAAACTTAACGACCCTCCTGTCAAAATCTAGAACGACCCTCTACATAGATAGCTGGTCCATTTAGAACCAACCCATAGCCAATAAACTTGAGCACACAAATGTCACATTCAAATTTTTGACGTCTAACACAGATAATTTCAAACCCCTACAAACCACTAACAATTGAGCCGAACCACAAATGGGGTTTGAAATAACTACGGGATCAGAAACAAGACTAGTACTAAAGTGCAGAGTCTCAATGCCAGAATCCAAAAGAGTCTTAACTTCATAACCAGATAAGGAAATTAAACCTCCTACATAAATTTTCCTATCCCTATCCTATCCATTGGCCGTGAGAGCATTCGCCTATCCTATCAAAGAAGAGATTCTAGACAAAGGACCGAAGGATACTACATATGGCTTTTCGGGGAATGTTTTTCAAAACAGGCTTTCCTTTTTGAAAATACTTTCTTTTAAAATCCTTTTTAAAATAGTTTTCAAAAACTTTTATCTTATTTGGTAACCTTCAGCTCTGATACCAAGTGTAACACCCCACCTCTATTAAGGTCACTCACAAAGGGAATGTCTTAACTTCAGTGGAGCGTTTTTTGGTAAATAAACACAGAATATCACAAGACAAATATAAAAATTTTGCAGCGGAAACAAATAACTTTATTAAATCTCCAAAATACTTTGTTACATAATACCATGGGTCATAGAACTATTACAACAAAACACTTCTGTCTTATATCATCAGAGTACATAGGTTTTTAAAAGAAAAATTCATTCCCCATATTAAAGAGCAAGCTATATAGGAGACCAAGGCTCGAGCCATACTTCAGAAATAGCTCCTAGAAGATGATATCCAATTCCTGACTAAACCTGGGTGTTTCCTCCTTGAGAACCTGGGGGGGAAACGGAAGAAAAGAGGCGAAACAAACTAGGTCAGACATACGTCTGGTGAGTCCAGTAACTTTTAGCCAGTAAATAAATAAAGGTAAACATGACAGGCATACAAAGTGGATAAGAGGATCACGGTACAGATGACAGGTATGACAGGACAAATAAGGTAAGGTGTACCCATGATTCACTACTAACTACTCTGCAATATTACTAGTCAAATAAAGATGGGACGATGTAACAACCCGAAAATCTGGGCCAGTTTAAAATTTTTATTTTGGCAATTTTAGCGAATTTTGATTATTTAAAATGAATTATTTTAAATAATATTGACGAGAAATTTATTTTGAAGAGAATTCAAACGTATATATTTATTCGAATCGACGATAGAATATAAATATTTATTTATATTTATAAATAGAATTGAAAATGGCGCGGTAGTTCGATAATTCGATTTCAAACTTCAATTGAATGTACCGGGTGCAAAACAATCCGGATTTTTGTGAAACCAAAAACATTAGGATCTATTCGTGAATATCTTTCCAACGAATCTGAAAAATCAAGATTTCATAGCGGGAATCAAAAGATATGTCCAGTTGAAATTTCTGAATAGTCGCTATGGAATTCAGGCCCTTAAAAATAGGAATTTTGCAGACGACCTCGGATTTCGATGAAACCACTTTTGTTGGGTCCGTGATGTAAAGTTATTGCTAGATTCCAAATTTCATAATTTTTCGAATGAATATGTGAGCATGGCGAAGGAAAACGCGTTTGACCAGTTTCAATTGATTTTAATCGACTGGAAATTGGCCATTTTTCAAACAGTCTTAGAATTTGACGAAACTAGTTTTGTTAGGACCGTATCGTCAATACGAAGCTAGAAAAGATTTTTCTGGAATTTTTCGAGTTAGTATGTGCCCCCAGTAAATTGAAATGCGCGTTCAAATTCAATATATAGAGTTATATTTTGATTTTGACGAAAACGGATCGAAACGATCGAATCAGCTTACGATACATATCCCATTGTGTTCGGAATGGGGGTAATTAGCTATGGACGACAGGCGGTGGGCCTCGTTTAGAGGTCGTATGAAAAAGTTGCTTTTTGAAAATAAATAAATTAAATAAATTAAAAATTAAACCTCCCTCCTCTCTTCTTTCTTTAACTTCTGCCCCCCCCCCCCTTTTATACTTCAAATCGAATCAGAATTAAAAAAAAAAAAGTAGAAACCCATCGACGTTGACCTAACCCACCCCAGCCCACCGACGACCTCGCCGCGCACCACCCAAGTGGAAGCACCACCGCACTCCGATCTCCCCCAATCTCGTGCTGCCCTCTCTCCCTTCTTTCGCCGTTAAAATACCCTCATCAATTGATGTGCTCCAATCGCGAAAGCCCCATCGCCCCTTGCCCTGAACGCCGCCGACTGCCAGCGAGCAGCTTCCCTCCAACCTCAGGCGACAGTGAACCCCCCCTTTTTTAGTGCGCTGTAAGTTTTTATTACTTGCTTCATTCCTTTCTTCTTTTCTCTTTTTTTTATTTTTCTTTTAGTAAACAAAACTGAATTTTCTTTTTAGTAATAAAACCTAATTTTTAGTAAGTAAAAATAGAATTGATTTGTTTTAAAAATATTGGAAAGGCATAGTTTAAAAATAAAAATATACATTGAGTTTAAAAATAAAAATATACATTGAGTTTAAAAATAAAAATATACATTGAGTTTAAAAATAAAAATATACATTGAGTTTAAAAATAAAAATATACATTGAGTTTAAAAATAAAATTAAAGACGAGATTTTTATGAAGAGAAAGGCGAAATCTTTATATAGAGAGTAGCGTGATAAAAATATAATTTTTATTATATGAAAGTTAGAATTTTTAACATATGAAAGTTAGAATTTTTAACATATGAAAGTTATGACCTTTACAAAGTAAAAATTCGATTTTTATATATTGAATAGCGAAGTAAAAATTCGATTTTTATATATTGAATAGCAAAGTAAAAATTCGATTTTTATATATTGAATAGCGAAGTAAAAATTCGATTTTTATATATTGAATAGCGAAGTAAAAATTTGATTTTTATATATGTAGTGGCTACGGGCAACGAAGTTGACAAAGATGCGATAACGATGAAGATTTCTCTAAATGAAGAGTCGTGGTATTGGATAGCTTTCGGTGAGAATTTCTCACTCTTCAATTTCTTTTTCTAGTTATATATATATACTAGGATGCAGACGGTGCTTAGTAGCACCCGACACAATCGTCCACAGACCATGGACTTGTTTGTTTGATTGCAAAAATTAGTTAGATTATTTGATGGAAATTGAATTGTGTGGTGAAATGAATTGATTTGATTGATGTGTGAATGGTGTGGGCCTTCACTAGACCGGGGATAAGGCTAGGCCTTGTCCCGTTTCTAGTATCGTGCCGTTATGCCGCTGAAATTTTCTAAAAATAAGTTAGAAAAATAAAGATAACATTTTATTTAATTAAAGAACCGAATAGAATATTCATAGGTTGAATAAAATAGTTTGATCGTCAAAAAGATAATTTTTAACGTGAATGTGAATAAATAATATACATTTACAAACCGGGCGGTTTGTTCATGTACACCTATTTGAAGGACATTGATTGGGACGATAAATTTTACACATCGCCCAACTGCACAAATAAAATCTGTGTTTGATTGTTTGAAACCCCACACGGGTATTGGGATGATATTTGACATACACTAATCCCGTTTGTTCAGTTGTATGTCGATCGATTGGTCGATAGGCTGTGTAAGCATTGATTATATATATTTGATGCTTATACAGTGTGGAATGCACTTTGGATGATGGTTGATTATTCATCTTTGTTGATATATACCTGTGTTGTAGAAAAATCCATAATATTAACATTATATGGTAATTGATTGTGCCTCATTCCAGTTTTGAAATAGAAATATTTGAAATAGAAATATTTGAAATAGAAATATTTGAAATAGAATATTTGAAAATAGAAATATATGAAGCCGTGTTGATTAGATTGACGCCATTTTGACGTGAACGATATTTATATCGATTTTATTCATTTTATAATGAATATCGAAAGTGATTTCAAAATCTGATATTTTGAAAAGATTTGAAATTCGAACTATATTGAAATGAATTCAAATTGAAATCGAATTGAAATGAATTCAAATTGAAAATGAATAGAAATGAAAACGAATTGTAATTGAATTGAAATCAAACTGAAACTGAATTAGAAATCAATTTGAAATGAATTTAAAGTGAATTTAAAAACGATTTATAAAGCACGTTTTGAATTGAAATCGACGAAGTATATATTATATATATTATATATATAATATAATGGCCTGATTAGAACGCGCCGCGCCGCGGCAGTTCGCGAATTTCGACCATTGACTTCGAACGGATATTGCGGGAGATCCGACCGTCGGATTCTCCTAAAACCGGAACCGTTGGGTTCGTATCGAAAAGGGCTTTCTAACGAATATTAGAAATTTGAAATCTAACGGTTGGATTTGGAATCATGTCCAAATCAAATTTGAAAAAGGTCGCTGTAAGTGCAGTTCGATGACCGTTGATGGAAATCGACTGTACGGGCCTTGATAAAATTACTAAAAATAGTAATAATTTGTGTAAAATCATAAGAAATGATTTAGAAAGAATTGGGATGAAAAACTCCGTATTTGAAAAGATAAAAATAGATTTTTATCGAAATGAACTAGTTTTGAACTAGAATTATAATTCTATTTATTTTTAAATAAATAAATTGAATTTGAAAAGGGTTTTAAAATTAACCAGAATTTCCAATGATTGCATTGGAGTGGATTTGAATCGAAATTGTCTTCGGAATATTTCGATGTTGGAATTCGTGATTATACGGATGTTGTTATGGAAATTTGAAAGGTATATATTTATATCGTTATTTCCAATACGACATTTGTTAATCGTAGAATTTGATATTGAATATAAGCTGATATATTTTCTATTCAGAGCCTTGTATTGAATATCAAATGTGATTTGGGTTTGTCGTGAATGGTGTCTTCACTAACACTGTTCTTGAACCCAGTTGAGAAAAGATTAAATCTTTTTATTTAGATTTAATGAAGAGTACCAATTAAATAATATTTAATTGGAATTGAATCGATATTGATTTTTGGGTTTATCGTGGACAGTGTTTTAAATAACACTCGTTCTTTAACCCGATAATTAATGAATGTGATTTTGGGTCTATCGTGAACCGTGTTTTAAATGACACTGATTCTTTAACCCAATTAACGATTAAAACTAAGTGGAGTTTTAATGAATCTTTAATTAGATTGAAATAATCGAGAATGGAGTATCACCAGTTTTGCTCCAGGCGATAGTTAAATCTTTAATTAAATTTGAACGTGAAATGGTAATTGAATTTACCGATAACACCGTTGTGTTAGATATGAAGTATTACCAGTTTTACTTCATGGGAGGAATAGGTTGGGATTGGAAAATTAAAACAAACAATTACTTCGGTAAGGTTCGTTAATCCCGACTAGCTGAATCGAAATTCAAAAGAAGATTAGAGAATAAATTTTAATGATTTATCTTTAATAAAATTAATGGGAACCTTTCCCTATAAATGTGAAATTTAGAAACTAACTGTCGGTTAGCTAAGTAGAATGGTTTTCTGGATATTGATCTGATGTTGGTTTCGGCCTTCGGGGTTAATATATGGGGAATTATTCTCTTGTTAATTTACGGTTAGTGACTGATAAATTGGAATGAGGCGTATGTTGTGTTTGTGTAACACTTGTTTATAATATACGCAAGTTATTCGGAAAGACCGGGTTTATCCCATTCTGAATAACTGATTCGGCGATAAGTCGAAGATGAAGACGGTGGTTGAAGACCGGAGGTCTTCACATCGTTTGGATAATTACTGATGATCTTGATTGGGCTGTACACCCGAGAGGAGAGAAACAGTTGGTGATCGTCCAGACGTACTTGGAGATCGATGGATATGCGAGGTACAAGGAGCCTCCGGTTTCGTTCAGACCCAGAACGGACTTGTAAATGGATAGTGTGTCTGACATTGTATTCCTTTATACTGTATTTGGCGATCTCTGCTAAATATATATCTGTTTGGTGGCAGATAATTTATTCTCTTGCTATACACCCTTCTCTGAGACGTACAAGCCTAGAGGTTATATATTGGCAGAAATCAGTGGTACAGTATGGACTGACAATGTGGCATGCTGAGTTGCATGGATCAAGGCTTTTGTTGAAAAACAAAGTCTTGTGGTTGATGATCAAAGCACGACCTTGTGTGGCGTAGCTTTGTGTAACGTTGATTCGCGAGTATCACACCCGGTATGAACCAAAAACGGGAGACGGACATCAGGGAGGACATGAGTTTCTTTCTAGTTAGGAGTGGCGTCAGTGCTTGAACTGGCTGACGAGTTTGACTCATGTGGATATTGCTTATTATTACTTGCTGAAAAGCGAGGCGCTTCGTGATATCGGTTTCGGCCGATGCTTCTGGTCGGCTGACGGGCCAGGCTTACGCCCCAAAGGGCGGGGAAACGCAGTGTTCAGGCATAATAATCCACATTGGTGGACCGGCCCTGACGATCCAAGGGGCAGTTGCGGCTGTTCCTGAGGCTCGGGCTAGACAGTCTCGAATCGGTGAGGATCTTGCCCCTAGCCTCGGTTCATACCATAAATGATAACCCAACTTCCAATACGACGTCTTGCGGTTTTGATTGTAAACTTATTTATGGCGACATAGTGGTATGGGTCATTCATGCCATCTATGATTGATACTTATGATTTGAAGTTGTTTTATACACTATACACTTATAATAGTATCAAATGATTTGTTTTTAAACGTATCAAGCATTCTTGGCTATTATAAGGTAAAAACCATATCCCCCAGCTTGCGTTGCATTGTGTGATAGGACCTGGGTCTTATAACAGCTTCATTTTTCTTTATTTAGCATTGCGCTGTTTGTTTTATGCACTGGTATTCTTGGGAGGAAACCCGTTCCGTGTTATACGGCGTGGTCCCTTGATTTACCTAACTTTAAAAATAAAGATTAATAACTGTTTTAGTTCTCACACCAGTCACTTGACTTACATGGAGTTTATTATTTTAACCTAAACTCTGGGTGCCCTTATTTTGACACGGGCAGCTAGTAGTTTTGGTTTTGCGGATTTATATTCACAGGATCCTGGTTTACAGCTGGAACGATATCCGGAAAGCTTTGTATCCGTATTCTCATTCTAGTTGTGTATTGTATTATTTTCCGCTGCTATGTATTTAAATGTAATTTAAATCTCTGATATTTCTGTGTAATATTCATTTATACTCTGTATATTCTTGTAATCTGATGTATTGTTGTAATATACAATGAAATGTCCTTCCGTGTGCGTTCTGATTTGTCGTGTTCTCAAACGATAGGGTGTTTCGAGCGGTCTGGGTCGGTTGAGCGACAGGTTCGGACCGAGCGAAAATCCTTTTCGTCACATTTGGTATCAGAGCTTTGGTTTACAAAGCTCAGAGAACAAGGCACATTAGAACCGTACGAAAGAATTCATCAGATATTGGACTAGTAAAATCCAATGGGAATGACTCGTTAGAGATAGGATCAGTAGTATCCTAGAACGAGTGTGAAGAGTATATTTTTAAAAATGAAAACGAATTTTGTTTTGAAAATTTAAATCAATTATTCGTATTTGATTATTTATTTGTATAGATTAGGACAGTCCAGTATATAAAGATTTTGCATATACGCCTTGCAAACGTGTATTTAAAGTTTTAATATACTGGATAGATATAGAATTACACTCTAGTCGCCCGGGGGTGATTCTGATGGTTGATATATCATCATCAGAATTTATATTCGAGTGACGAACGTGTAAAATCTATATATTTCCTATTGACTGGTGTGAGAACCAAAAATTAGATAAGGCCTATTGTTGTGATTTGGCATCAAAAACTTGATTTTTGTATATGTATCAAAATTATGAATTTGAAACTCTAATTCACTAATTGATTGATGTTTGTGTTGTTTGTTTATTTGTTTGCTAATTTTTAGCCAATTAGCCTAATTGAATCACATATTGAATTATATTGAAAATTGGTCGCATTTGCTTGCATATACATATACTTACATTGAACAGGTCATAGCAAGGAGGCTAGAGCAGAGAATAAAATTTGTTTGCCCGACAAATAGGTACATGTTTACTACATAATTTACTGTTTTGTTTGGGTGATGATGATTTTATGAGCCTATTGGCTAGCCACTTGGCTTTTTCTTTTTGAGATCAGAAGGCCTATATGGCAATTTCGGGATTTTCCCGTGGCTCCCGGTGCAGGGGAGGTTATGGCCAAATTTTTTGAAAATTTAGGGTGTTAGCTAAATTTTTGAAAATTTGAAAATTCTCAGAAACTGAAAAGTTGGAGAATGGAAGCCAGATCGAGCGTAGAGTTGATTAATCAAACCACTTTCGACTTTGTTCCTTTTCGGGGACGAAAAGTTTTAAGTGGGGGAGATTGTAACAACCCGAAAATCTGGGCCAGTTTAAAATTTTTATTTTGGCAATTTTAGCGAATTTTGATTATTTAAAATGAATTATTTTAAATAATATCGACGAGAAATTTATTTTGAAGAGAATTCAAACGTATATATTTATTCGAATCGACGATAGAATATAAATATTTATTTATATTTATAAATAGGATTGAAAATGGCGCGGTAGTTCGATAATTCGATTTCAAATTTCAATTGAATGTACCGGGTGCAAAACAATCCGGATTTTTGTGAAACCAAAAACATTAGGATCTATTCGTGAATATCTTTCCAACGAATCTGAAAAATCAAGATTTCATAGCGGGAATCAAAAGATATGTCCAGTTGAAATTTCTGAATAGTCGCTATGGAATTCAGGCCCTTAAAAATAGGAATTTTGCAAACGACCTCGGATTTCGATGAAACCACTTTTGTTGGGTCCGTGATGTAAAGTTATTGCTAGATTCCAAATTTCATCATTTTTCGAATCAATATGTGAGCATGGCGAAGGAAAACGCGTTTGACCAGTTTCAGTTGATTTTAATCGACTGGAAATTGGCCATTTTTCAAACAGTCTTAGAATTTGACGAAACTAGTTTTGTTAGGACCGTATCGTCAATACGAAGCTAGAAAAGATTTTTCTGGAATTTTTCGAGTTAGTATGTGACCCCAGTAAATTGAAATGCGCGTTCAAATTCAATATATAGAGTTATATTTTGATTTTGACGAAAACGGATCGAAACGATCGAATCAACTTACGATACATATCCCATTGTATTTGGAATGGGGGTAATTAGCTATGGACAACAGGCGGTGGGCCTCGTTTAGAGGTCGTATGAAAAAGTTGCTTTTTGAAAATAAATTAATTAAATAAATCAAAAATTAAACCTCCCTCCTCTCTTCTTTCTTTAACTTCTAGCCCCCCCTTTTATACTTCAAATCGAATCAGAATTAAAAAAAAAGTAGAAACCCATCGACGTTGACCTAGCCCACCCCCAGCCCACCGACGACCTCGCCGCGCACCACCCAAGTGGAAGCACCACCGCACTCCGATCTCCCCCAATCTCGTGCTGCCCTCTCTCCCTTCTTTCGCCGTTAAAATACCCTCATCAATTGATGTGCTCCGATCGCGAAAGCCCCATCGCCCCTTGCCCTGAACGCCGCCGACCGCCAGCGAGCAGCTTCCCTCCAACCTCAGGCGACAATGAACCCCCCCCCCCCCCCCCCCGTTTTTAGTGCGCTGTAAGTTTTTATTACTTGCTTCATTCCTTTCTTCTTTTCTCTTTTTTTTATTTTTCTTTTAGTAAACAAAACTGAATTTTCTTTTTAGTAATAAAACCTAATTTTTAGTAAGTAAAAATAGAATTGATTTGTTTTAAAAATATTGGAAAGGCATAGTTTAAAAATAAAAATATACATTGAGTTTAAAAATAAAAATATACATTGAGTTTAAAAATAAAAATATACATTGAGTTTAAAAATAAAAATATACATTGAGTTTAAAAATAAAATTAAAGACGAGATTTTTATGAAGAGAAAGGCGAAATCTTTATATAGAGAGTAGCGTGATAAAAATATAATTTTTATTATATGAAAGTTAGAATTTTTAACATATGAAAGTTAGAATTTTTAACATATGAAAGCTATGACCTTTACAAAGTAAAAATTCGATTTTTATATATTGAATAGCGAAGTAAAAATTCGATTTTTATATATTGAATAGCGAAGTAAAAATTCGATTTTTATATATTGAATAGCGAAGTAAAAATTCGATTTTTATATATTGAATAGCGAAGTAAAAATTCGATTTTTATATATGTAGTGGCTACGGGCAACGAAGTTGACAAAGATGCGATAACGATGAAGATTTCTCTAAATGAAGAGTCGTGGTATTGGATAGCTTTCGGTGAGAATTTCTCACTCTTCAATTTCTTTTTCTAGTTATATATATATATATATATATATATATATATATATATATATATATATATATATATATACTAGCATGCAGACGGTGCTTAGTAGCACCTGACACAATCGTCCACAGACCATGGACTTGTTTGTTTGATTGCAAAAATTAGTTAGATTATTTGATGGAAATTGAATTGTGTGGTGAAATGAATTGATTTGATTGATGTGTGAATGGTGTGGGCCTTCAATAGACCGGGGATAAGGCTAGGCCTTGTCCCGTTTCTAGTATCGTGCCGTTATGCCACTGAAATTTTCTAAAAATAAGTTAGAAAAATAAAGATAACATTTTATTTAATAAAAGAACCGAATAGAATATTCATAGGTTGAATAAAATAGTTTGATCGTCAAAAAGATAATTTTTAACGTGAATGTGAATAAATAATATACATTTACAAACCGGACGGTTTGTTCAAGTATACCTATTTGAAGGACATTGATTGGGACGATAAATTTTACACATCGCCCAACTGCACAAATAAAATCTGTGTTTGATTGTTTGAAACCCCACACGGGTATTGGGATGATATTTGACGTACACTAATCCCGATTGTTCAGTTGTATGTCGATCGATTGGTCGACAGGCTGTGTAAGCATTGATTATATATATTTGATGCTTATACAGTGTTGAATGCACTTTGGATGATGGTTGATTATTCATCTTTGTTGATATATACCTGTGTTGTAGAAAAATCCATATAATTAACATTATATGGTAATTGATTGGGCCTTATTCCAGTTTTGAAATAGAAATATTTGAAATAGAAATATTTGAAATAGAAATATTTGAAATAGAGATATTTGAAATAGAAATATTTGAAATGGAATATTTGAAAATAGAAATATATGAAGCCGTGTTGATTAGATTGACGCCATTTTGACGTGAACGATATTTATATCGATTTTATTCATTTTATAATGAATATCGAAAGTGATTTCAAAATATGATATTTTGAAAAGATTTGAAATTCGAACTATATTGAAATGAATTCAAATTGAAATCGAATTGAAATGAATTCAAATTGAAAATGAATAGAAATGAAAACGAATTGTAATTAAATTGAATTGAAATCAAACTGAAACTGAATTAGAAATCAATTTGAAATGAATTTAAAAACGATTTATAAAGCACGTTTTGAATTGAAATCGACGAAGTATATATTATATATATTATATATATTATATATATAATATAATGGCCTGATTAGGACGCGCCGCGCCGCGGCAGTTCGCGAATTTCGACCATTGACTTCGAACGGATATTGCGGGAGATCCGAGGATTTCGACCATTGATTCGGCGATAAGTCGAAGATGAAGACGGTGGTTGAAGACCGGAGGTCTTCACATCGTTTGGATAATTACTGATGATCTTGATTGGGCTGTACACCCAAGAGGAGAGAAACAGTTGGTGATCGTCCAGACGTACTTGGAGATCGATGGATATGCGAGGTACAAGGTGCCTCCGGTTTCGTTCAGACCCAGAACGGACTTGTAAATGGTAGTGTGTCTGACGTTGTATTCCTTTATACTGTATTTGGTGATCTCTGCTAAATATATATCTGTTTGGTGGTAGAGAATTTATTCTCTTGCTATACACCCTTCTCTGAGACGTACAAGCCTAGAGGTTATATATTGGCAGAAATCAGTGGTACAGTATGGACTGACAATGTGGCATGCTGAGTTGCATGGATCAAGGCTTTTGTTGAAAAGCAAAGTCTTGTGGTTGATGATCAAAGCACAGCCTTGTGTGGCGTAGCTTTGTGTAACGTTGATTCGCGAGTATCACACCCGGTATGAACCAAAAACGGGAGACGGACATCAGGGAGGACATGCGTTTCTTTCTAGTTAGGAGTGGCGTTAGTGCTTGAACTGGCTGACGAGTTTGACTCATGTGGATATTGCTTATTATTACTTGCTAAAAAGCGAGGCGCCTCGTGATATCGGTTTCGGCCGATGCTTCTGGTCGGTTGACGGGCCAGGCTTACGCCCCAAAGGGCGGGGAAACGCAGTGTTCAGGCATAATAATCCACATCGGTGGACCGGCCCTGACGATCCAAGGGGCAGTTGCGGCTGTTCCTAAGGCTCGGGCTAGATAGTCTCGAATCGGTGAGGATCTTGCCCCTAGCCTCGGTTCATACCATAAATGATAACCCAACTTCCAATACGACGTCTTGCGGTTTTGATTGTAAACTTATTTATGGCGACATAGTGGTATGGGTCATTCATGCCGTCTATGATTGATACTTATGATTTGAAGTTGTTTTATACACTATACACTTATAATAGTATCAAATGATTTGTTTTTAAACGTATCAAGCATTCTTGGCTATTATAAGGTAAAAACCCTATCCCCCGACTTGCGTTGCATTGTGTGATAGGACCTGGGTCTTATAACAGCTTCATTTTTCTTTATTTAGCATTGCGCTGTTTGTTTTATGCACTGGTATTCTTGGGAGGAAACTCATTCCGTGTTATACGGCGTGGTCCCTTGATTTACCTAACTTTAAAAATAAAGATTAATATCTGTTTTAGTTCTCACACCAGTCACATGACTGACCTGGAGTTTATTGTTTTAACCTAAACTCTGGGTGCCCTTATTTTGACACGGGCAGCTAGTAGTTTTGGTTTTGCAGATTTATATTCACAGGATCCTGGTTTACAGCTGGAACGATATCCGGAAAGCTTTGTATCCGTATATCTCATTCTAGTTGTGTATTGTATTATTTTCCGCTGCTATGTATTTAAATGTAATTTAAATCTCTGATATTTCTGTGTAATATTCATTTATACTCTGTATATTCTTGTAATCTGATGTATTGTTGTAATATACAATGAAATGTCCTTCCGTGTGCGTTCTGATTTGTCATGTTCTCAAACGATAGGGTGTTTCGAGCGGTCTGGGTCGGTTTAGCGACAGGTTCGGACCGAGCGAAAATCCTTTTCGTCACAGACGATCCCTTCCGCTAATGATAACGATGGTGATAGTTTCGTGTATTCCTAGCTGATATCATCGGTGCCGCCTGCTCCTATCTCAACTAGTCGTACCCACTACCCTCCTACTATAAATTGGTAGACTTAGGGCATATGTCCGGATATACCCTAACCACTACCCTAATAGATCGGCTCCCTACTCTGTAGATACCCTGTGCCGGTCCCACAACTAGGGGATATCACTTCCCTAAAGTGGCAACCTAAGGTGTGCACAGTTATACCTACTGGTGTCACGGTAGTCTTGTCCCCCTCTGCCCGGCCCATGCACGCACATGTCCCCAGTCGGTTTGCGCCGCCCACACCATCCGTCTCGTTTTGGATCTCTTACCATCAATTAGTAAGCGTGCCCCTTCTCCGCCTAGTACGGAGATCTTTACTTTGATACCCCTCCGGGTTACTGACTGAAATGGATCTCACACAACATGATACAAGTTCTCCCCTATGTCTTGTATCCCCACTAGGTTTTCTACTGACTATGTATACCCTAAGGTGTCTTTAATTACATAGCCCTCAATCAGTTATGCGTACCTATAGGTGTCTTTAATACATAACCCCTATTCTACCTATCGGTTATGCGTACCTATAGGTGTCTTTAATACATAACTCTATCTATTCCCATTAGTTATGCGTACCCCTGAGGGTGTCTTTATTACGTAACTTTACCTACTCACATTAGTTATGCGTACCCCTGAGGGTGTCTTTAATACATAACTTTACCTATTCCCATTAGTTATGCGTACCCCTGAGGGTGTCTTTAATACATAACTTTACCTTTTCCCATTAGTTACGCGTACCCCTAAGGGTGTCTTTAATACATAACTTTACTATTCTGCCCCGGTTATGTATACCATTAGGTGTCTTTAATTACATAACCCCTCTTTAATGGTTAAGTTTGCGGGCCTATATGTATTGATATTACCCACCTACCCTTCAGTTGTACTTAACCCTCCCAGTGATTTAATCTTATTTATTTAATGGTTAAGTTTGTGGGCCTATATATACTAATATTACCCACCTACCCATCAGTTGTACTTAACCCACCTACTGATTTAACCCTGTTTATTTAATGGTTAAGTTTGTACGCCTATATGTATTAATATTACCCACCTACCCATCAGTTGTACTTAACCCACACACAATGCAATTCGTTTTACTTAACCGTAACTTATGTCTATCATCATACAATCCATATGTATTAAGTTAGGTTAAGTAGTCTTTAATCTGCATTAATTAATTATTGAAATATCTAATCATATTTCACATGCCACCCAGGCACCCAATTAATTCCACATGCCACCCAAGGCACCCACTTAACCCCTCATGTCCCACTACATGTTTATTTGGTTAAGTTTTTCTTAATTCATTAAGACCGTAACCTTATAAAGACCTCCGACATTAGACTGGCATTTGTGGCAGCTGGATTTGCCGAGCGGGTCCGGGCAGTCTTACACCACAAAAGAGCCTAACCTCGTGTCTTTACAATTGTTACGTATTTAATTTATGCCTAAGGCCTCCCACATTATACTGACATTTGTGGCAGCTGGATTGGTCGGGCAGTCTTACAGCACCAAAGAGCTTAACCTCGTGTCTTAGACGATTAATTAGTCCTAATTAATCATCCCCTAATTTGAATTACTTTCCCTATTCAAATTATCAATTAATTCCAAATTTCACTATGGCCATAATTCACTCAATTATGTCCATCTATTTATGGTATGAAAAATCATACCAATTTTCATCTCAAATTTATTTTATGCCAATTCTCAATATTAAATCTTCAGACTTTAATGCTTAAACATTCCACTTTTGATTAATTAAGTTAATTAATTAATCCTTTCCTTTTTCATAGGTGTCAATACCTATCTTATTAACAATTTGGATTTCTTATCCATAAATGGTCATATTCAAATTATACCATTTTTACCCAATTTTACCCATGTCATAATAGGTAATTATTTATATGTTTTCCTACTTGAATCATGTGTCCAATTTACGCAATCACTATGCCTACCACAAATTCCCCTTTCTCCCCGTTTCTTAACTAGCGTAACCGTTTGCGTTCTTGGCGTCATCGAGGCTACAAAATAGTCTCGCCACAACAATGAAATAAAGGGAATGACAAGGTGATCGTTTCCAGTACAATTTTTGGCATAAGCATGACAACTAGGGAAAATGACATGATAACTTCGCATATAATTATGATTCACCACATAATTAACAACTTGCATAGATTCATAACAACTTTCATAGGTTCATGAATTAACAACAACTAACATAGGTTCATGATTCTCAACATAATCAACAACTTATATAGGTTCATGATTCACAATATAACAACTTGCATGATTCATAACATAATTTCTTGCATAGGTGAATTACATAGATTCATGATCCATAACATAACAACTAGCATAGGTTCATGAATTAACAACTTATCAACTTGCATAGGTAACTTCATAGGTTCATGATTCATAACATAACAACTAGCATAGATTCATGAATTGACAACGCAACAACTTGCATAGGTAACTTGCATAGGTTCATGATTCATAACATAACAACTAGCATAGATTCATGAATTAACAACGCAACAACTTGCATAGGTTCGTAGTTTCTCAACATAATAACTTGCATAACTTCATGATTCACAACAATAATAAACTTGCATCATATCATGATTCACAACAATAATGAACTTGCATAACTTCATGATTCACAATAATAAGGAACTAGCATCATTTCATGATTCACAACAATAAACTTGCATAACTACAAACAACATATACCCAAATCATAGTCTACCACAATTCACTTTTATTTATTTAAACCTAAAAGTGACTAGAACACACCGAATAGGGATCTTGAGTTCTGGGTTCTGAATTCTATAATTGATTAGCGTTCCCTTGTTGTAGACAATTACGTTGTTGTAGTTTTAGGCTTAATTTTAATTGAATTGTTGTCTTTAACTTGCGTCTAGTTGGTGGCGGCTACTCTAGGGTTTGGAGTGACAACATGACGGCTACTGATCTAATTTTTGATTTGATTCTAGGGTTTGGTTCTACACATGTTTATATAGAATTTCAATTTAATTATAGCCGTCGGATGATCTTAGGGTTAATCAAAACCACTCAGTCGGGATGGGGTGACACCTCAGCCCTAATGACTCAGCAAGGAGTCAGAAAGGACTCAGAAATGAGTCAGAACTTGGGTCAGACTGAACCAGAAGGCTGTGCAGGTTTTCTCTCGGCCCGGGCGCACTTGGGAAGTGCGCCAATGCAAATTTGTACTGGCGCACTTCCCAAGTGCGCCAATGCAATGTTTTTTTCTATTTAGCCACCAAACTTCGTTCGTCCATATCTTCCTCATACGGTGTCCGTTTTACGCAAACTCGGACTCTATCTTAAGCAGAATTCCGAGACGAACGCAATGGAACTACCTGTTTCCCTTAATTCCCACATTTGAAATTAAGTATTCTTAAATTTAGTTAATATGATTATTCGAAAATTCGAGGTGTTACAAGGCCCATTTTATGAACCTATAAATTAGGATAATTAAGACATTGGGTAAAAGATGCACTATTTGAGATCTACATATTATTAATACATGTAGAAAAACATGCGATTCATATTGAGAGATTTGGGAGCATAATTTATGATAGGGTTAGTGGCATAACTATGGTGGAAATTATGCATATAAACTGAATTGGAATTATGAATGTGAATTAGAAATTATGCACATAAATTAAATTGGAATTATGTATGTGAATCAGAAATTATGCATATAAATTATAGACATAACTTATTGGTAGAATTATAAGCACAAACTTGAATTGGGGAATAAACATGTATTATGTTTTAAGACTTTAAATTGAAGACACAATTTGATATGAACATAAATAATGGAATAGAGATGAATATGCCTAAAACTGAACCGCGCATAGGTACGAGGTTAGATTTCACTTGCGGTAAAATTCTGCCCGGACTCGACCGACATATCCAGCAACCATAAGTGGTGAATCTAATGTGAGAGGCCTAGTGCATATATATGAAACGGTACTAAGACACGAGGTTAGGTCGCATTAGTGGTGGAAGTCTGCCCGGACCTGACCGTCATATCCAGCGACCACTAATGTTGAACCTAATGTGAGGGGTCTAAGTGCATAAATGAAACAAGTAGTTGTGCTAAGACACAAGGTTAGCTTGTGGTAGAAGACTGCTCGGACTTGCCCGACAAATCCAGCATCCACAAGTGTAGACTTAACGTGAGAGGTCTAGTACATATATATACACATATATGAAAATATGTACATGGCAGGACCGACAAATACCATTAATCGTAATAAATGAAAATAAATGAAATTGAATGAAAGATAATTACAACTATAAGGAAAAGGGAACGAATGGGGAATGATAATAACCTATTATGAATGAACTTGAATAAGAAAGATAATAGGTTGGCTTGTCCTGGGGACAAGTGGGAAATATAACTTATGAAATAAGATAAGTTGTAAGGAGTGATAGGGAAAAATGAAATTATTCTCTTACCAATGTATCAGTGAATTAAGATGTGCTTAATTATAAATTAAGTAGAACATGTTATGGTAACCATGGGATGGAATAATGAATAAATTATGAGAATAACATGTTGTAGGCTTATTAATGAACTTAAATGGGTTAAGTTATAAATTGAATTAATAAGAGAGGGTAACTTGGTAAACTTGAAAAGGAAGTCAACGCGAAGGAGAATAACCAAGCCAAATGAGAAAACTCACGAGGTGGTGCAAGCGCGTGATTACTGGTTAGACGTAGGGTCTAATGACATATAAAACTGAGGCGCTTGGACCAGTCCATACGTTAGAGGATGAATAACCATAAGGGGTAGATCAATGGGGTGTCAAAAGACACAAAGAGGAGCGCATGTCCATCTAAATATTCTTGTAGGCTCCAACGGACTGGGTTAAGAAGCACGCGGCTTCCGGGGACGTAGGATACTCTTGGTATTCCTCTGTGAGTGGCAGATGATCCGCCTGTACTCACAGATGTTAGGTCTGCGTAGGTCAACCAATAAGTATGCCTTGATTGCAACAATAAGGGGCAATCAAAAGACTAAGATGGACCAGTGTGATTTGACGAGACCAGTTAGTGCCCTGCAATAACAAGTTAGCAACTCGTCGTCTACCTACCATCTTCAGTCAGTACGTAAAGCGGAAAGGCGGAGAACTCCAAAAGACCATATACTTTGCTATCTAGTTATGGGTGAGGTTGGCCAATAGGTTTGAAGGGCATAAGGGTCCAGGGTTAAGTTCTCATTCTTGATATTCTTAGGTGCCTTTCATTAGTTGAGGGAGAGGTCTAATGGAACCATAGCCACTGTAAAAGCAGACCTTAGCATCTACGATCGGTAGATATCTGAAAGCTCCCGACCGAGTTCCGTGTTTCTTGATTCGCCCTGCCACGGGACTCGGGTGCACATATAGAAAACATGTGCAATAGACATCGAGAACGATTGACGATACATACGTAGGAAAGTCTAGGTACACTCGTGTCGCTTTGGGTGGTGTATCATAAGACTAGAGGGCATTATTCGAGGATGGAACCTAATTCGATCGAATGGTTCAAAGATGGCAGTCCAAACGCTTATGTAATACAGAAGTAGTGGTTCTTTGCAGATGCAGCATTGACATATATACAGAAATCCGTACGACATTCGGGCATAGGATTAGGGACTGCTATATTCCTACGATGATACGGTGGAGACCGTGTGAGTAGGGTACCATGGGGTGTACCTTAGTTGGGGGTAACTACATATACACTGTATTAGGTTAATCTACTAGGGAGTAGATAGGTGCGACGTGTGTAAGCCTTGAATTCTAATAACACAGATAACCCAATAAATTAGAAAATGTAATTGAACGGTGTATGTAGGATTATCCAGAAGTATAATTTAAATCCAGTCACACAGGACTTATGTTCTGACCCCCCCTCACAACGTTCGCAGGTTAGGTTCATGACAGAGACTGTATGCCTTTGGATACTGGTTTAGCAGTAGTATTATTAAGGTAAAACTATGTTTTAATTACATTATATTTTATTCCTTCCGCTGTGAGATGTTTTCCGAACATTGGCATGTTTCATGTCTCTGTCTTTTCTGCAGGATACCAGAGCAAACCAACTCGAGTTTAGATGGATTGGGATTTTTCAAAAAAATTCGGTCCGTTAGAATCCAGGTTGTTACACTAACCAAACCTAAACATACACAATATACTAAATTAGAAAATTATGCAATTGGTAGTAATTTGATAATTATGGTGATAATAATGGCAATTACTAGGTAATAAGATGTAATAAACATACACTAGCAATTAGGAATCAATCACAATCTAAATTAGGCCTTAAATCAAAAAAAACCTAAATAATAGGTTTTGGCAAATTACCCGATTTGGCAAGCGTGGAGGGTGCAAAGGGGATGTAGCACTTCATAGATGGCTTCGAAGGTTGTTGGGTTGGTGGCTGGAGTGGTGGCTGCAATGAAGGAGGTGGAGTACTGGGGTTTTAGGGTTAGAAAACAAGTTGGGGAAGAATGAGCTGTAGCTTGCGGGTTCCGGAAATTATCCAGGAAATTTCCAACGGCTGCAAAAGGCATGTATTCCAATAGTTTCCAACAGCTTTAGATGCCTTGTTTAAAAATCAACAAGCTGTTGGAAGTCGTTGGATGAACTGTTGGTGGCCATTGGAATACATTGTAGTTCTAGTAGTGATAAATGAAAATAACATCCTTGTATATTTTTCTTTTTCATAATGCTAAAGTTTGAATGTAAAGTACAGAAACTATGATATTTTCTTAACATAAGCTAGAGATGATTATGAATAAAATTGTCATATTTGACTAAAGTAGAAATGGACAATGAATAGAAAACATGGTGGCAAAATTATATCAAAATGCAGTCTTTATTGCTTTGCTCATTGGTTCTCGTCCTTCTTTGTTATTCACATTAATTACATTTCAAATTATGGTACTCAATTTGGTCGACATTGAATGGAGTAAAAAAGAAGAAGAAAAAATATCATAGTTGATTGATATGATTTGTATACCTCAGAAGATGGTTGATTTTAGAGTATGTTGGTTAAGTTACATTTAGAATATTGGTAAAGACATCTCATTTATTCTAAATAAAGTGGCATTGCTTAGTTTGGTAAAAAGATGTTTGTTATATGTGTATGTATTTGTTGACACCAAAAAGTGGAACAAACACCCAAATAAAGAATATGTAGTTAAATAAATGAAGAGTAATTAATTAAAACAAGAAAAACAACAAGAACACACAATTTATAGTGGTTCGATGTTAACAAGCTCACTTCCACTTTATTATCTTTTATATTAAGAAATTGATTACGATGCAAGGAGATTGAAGAATCTCGAGTATAATGGTGATATTGAAAGTAAAATGTCAAAAAGAGATTAAAATCCTCTCTTTAATGCTTTTGGGGGCATTTTATAGTGGTGGGTCATGGTCGGTTCGATAGGGCTATGTGGAGGTCGATTCGACTCTTTCGGATCTCGTGGAATGTCTAGTTCGTGGTTGGTGCGGGTCTTCAGGAATATATTTATCTTTTCGAACAGGTTCGGGTCGATATAGTTGAACCGACTTGATGATTTTCTGAAATTGTCCTTTGAATCTTCACTGATGCGGGCACTACATTGAACTGTGGCTCAACCCCATGTCTTCATCGAACCGGTCATGGATATTCCCCTGCTTCTTAATCAAATTGGGTGCTCATCTATCCGAGGTCTCCCTAAATCTATCTTGGTCAAACTAGGCCAATGTCGAATCGGGTGAGAAACCTGAGTTTGTCTATTGTCATAATTGTTTTAAGATGCTTCACTCGAGTCTTAAGTGCCAAGATCATAAATGTTTGAGATATTTAATGGTCTTGCTAAAAGGAAGGTCAAAACTTTGCCCCCTAATGCATATTGTGTCGCATACGAGATGTTCTTTGAATACGTTGAGCTACGGCTTCCCATGATGCCACCATTTCAAAGAAAATAATGATGAGAATTCATGTCTTTTCGAGTAGTGGTAACACTTGGACTTCTTTTCTATATAAGTAGTTAGTCATGCTTCATATTGTCCCCGATGGTACTCGCTAAGCCAAAGTCGTTGACTTAGAGCAATCGGGAGACACATGTAAATATTCAAATCTCGTCGAGTCTAGAGGTTGGACATACTTATCGCAAAGTCAAGTTGTGTCTAGTCATTGTCTCCCACAATAGATCATTGCCAAATGATCTTGATTTCTCACGCTTGTCAAGCGCATATCAATTCGAACCATTATTTTACGTGCGAATTGACATATAAATAATCGTTCAAGTCATAAGAAAGTGGAAACCTCTTCTATTCCTTTCTCTTCTTCTTCTCTTTTTTAATCGAACCGGTCTGCGGCTCGAACTGCCTCAGATCGACGTTGTTGACCCGGGCCATTCCACAAGTCACATTGAACTAGTCAGATTGTCACTTTGGGAAGAATACGAGAAGTCACTTGGTTCTACTATATATATCAGGTCCACCGCTTACCTATTATCTACTTACCCTCACTTTTCATCATTTTGAACCAAAAAGGCTTAAGAATCCAATACCCAATTCAACATGCAATTTCATTCTTTGATTACAATCTAATATACGTAAGCTTCAATCTAATTAAACAATGAATTTTACTAACGACCTTATACGAATCATGTCTCGAACTAATGTCTTGAGTTCTCAAGATAAATCGAATTCGATTTTGAGTTTTTCCATCAGGATGTATTCGACTGTACTGGAGATGCCATTGTTGATGACTCTCAATATGCTTAAGGCGTCCCAGTTTGGTGTTGGAGAGACACGGTGGTCGGAGCAACATTGGGTTGATGTGAGATAAGGAGCTAAAGGAGTTGAAGCGCTGAGGAAGATGAGGGTGAAGGATTTAGAACTATCATGGAGGTGCCACATTGAGTGGAAAAGAAGAAATTAGGAGTTGAATATAGAAGGAAAATATGTGGTTTCGGTTTGGTGAGGAGCTAAATCGAGCCTAAGAAGAATGGGTTCGAAAAAATTTAAAGATGAAGAAGTTAGTGGAATTTTGAAGGAAGTGTACGGACCCGGTTCCACATTTCATTAGTCAAACTGGTGGTGGTCAGATTGAAAGAGAGGCCGAATCAGAGGACCAAGATAACTTAGCACCTGTTCGACATAGCGATTGGTCGAACCGAAAGACTGAAAATTGGAGAAAGGAACAATTGTCGGTTCGACATGCACGTTAGTCGAGCCGGCTAGAGGTCGATCGGAGCCTAAATTAAATCCAACACCCAACTTCAATGCTTCAACCTCATTCGACGATCACAATGATCTTGAATAATAATGAATCATTCCGAATAAGAATCTAGGCAGTTAGGATAAAGCATATCAGAACCGACATACAAACTTAATGATGAATATGACTTTGGAATGCCCGAACACCATTGCATTAATCATTGCAAAAATATGATGTGGAGTCAGTGATGAGCGAGATTTGGTGGGATAGTTGGCAATGAAGGCCCTTTGAGTCGAATCATCGCATATTTATAATTCTTTTCATATGTTGTTCTCCCAATTCACTTTTACTACATGCACTACACCAGCACATACACAGGGGATATAGGTTTTTCTTCCAACCAATGATGTTTCTTAGGTAGTACAACAACATGTCTAAAAGATACCGAATTAGACTTTCTGAAACCAAAAAAAGAGAAGACTGCACAACAAGCTCCCGAGAAACCTTCCACTTTTGGGACTATGTTGGATGATTATGACTCACAATTGGTCGTCCAAACTCATCAGGAAAAAATAAGTTCTACCGAATAAGAAACTTCTGTAAACAAGGAGGAGAATGGAGAAGAAGAAGCTCCTAATACACTTCCTGGGACCATCTTTTTAAATGATCCAAATGATTCTTGGTCATCGACCATGGATGAAAGAAAGCTAAA
Source organism: Allium sativum (assembly GCA_030737875.1). Lineage (NCBI taxonomy): Eukaryota > Viridiplantae > Streptophyta > Magnoliopsida > Asparagales > Amaryllidaceae > Allium > Allium sativum. Next base: position 685,147,822 of record CM060918.1, on the reverse strand, counting down.
ATGATTATGTGCGTATCACAGAGTTCCCTTCGGGACTAGTCGAAGGCGAAGTTGCTCATACCATGCCAGAGGCTTTATGTCTATAAATCGCCATATGTACATGGTTGGGTGTATACCATCTTTTAGCACCTTCATCGTCACTTTTCTTTGGGGTATGAAGTTAGCACTAATGTAGCTACATTCCACTGCTTATTCCTACCTCTTCTCACTGTATATACTATACAGAGAACAGCTGGGACGAGAACCAACTTTCGATGATATTGTCTTCTTCTACAACTTTAAAAAATGAAAGAAAAGCTCCATCTTTCATTTATTTCAAACAGGCCCTAGGCAAGCGGGTCATCATGGAGGGATTCAGTAAGCTCCAGGATATCAGACCCAAGTGGTTTTACATTCCTCTATAGGATGGTTGCACCAGCAGATTAATAGAGTGTAGTAAGTGTTAGGCCTCGACTTACTCTCTTCCACTTCACTAGAGAATTCCTAACATTTGTTGTTCCACATAGGTGATAGTCCATCTAAGCCCACTGGCAATGAGTATTATACATGCATGAACACCCTACAAAGCGTTGCATGAGGATGCATACTGTTAGAGGATGAATCGCTGATGAATTCCTGCACCGGTTCCTTCTACTTGATCCTAACAGGACTGTGTGAGTGGCTAGAGCGCGAGCTCTAGTGGATGTGCCCCCAACTGTCATGCCCCCGACGACAGCAAAATCAGAGGTTGTACCCCCATTCGGGGGGTTAAATGTCACCAAAACCAAGACTCATGCCGATGTCAAGGGCACTGCCAAGGGAACGACTGTATCTGGGTCCAGTCAAGAGCCCGAGGGAGAGGGGAAGGGGAAATCACCCAAGAAGGTGGTTGAGGCAGAGCATAAAATTCCCTCTCTGGAGAAATCAATTCTTGGGAAATCTCCTGTCGTTGTGAGGGAGGAGAGGAAAAGTTTGTGTCCAAACGTGCTTCGCCGCTACAAGGTCAACTTCCACAGCTACCAATCCAAGAAGGCGGATCACTATGTACGCAGAGTCTCTACAAAGGCCAAGAAGACTTAGATATTCCTTCTAAGCAGTTTTACTTAATGAATTTAGATTCTTAAACCTTTCTTCTCACGCTTGAGAAGGAAAAAAATTGTGAACATGGTTAGAGAGGCTACGCTTACAGCATGGCGCCGACGATTGGTTTGTCAGGGGTTCACTAAGACACATACGATATCACTTGTTTGTTGTATAATCTCCTAGTTATTATGCCGATTTGTTTTTATATTATAAGCACCATATCTTCCCAGTCATATAATCCCAAGAAATTCCATAGCATCTCTACAGGGCCGAGGTCCTAGCCAAGTATCATTCAGATCCAGAGGGAGAGTATAGAGACGACCACGATAGAGAGTGGGAGAGGGAAATAAGCCACCAAAAATACAAATATCACTCCCATTCTCACTCTCCGCTCCTCCATGATAAGTATAAACCGAAAAGCTACAAAGATCCCCATGAGGCTGAAAAATTGGTTGTCAAGGCCCCAATCTCTCAAAAAGAACACCATTCCAAGAAGCATTCTGAACACAAGGACAAGGGCAAGATAAGACGACAAATGAGAATTCCCAGAATAATAGCTCATCTCAGCATCGACCTCTTACCTATCCTTGTCAATTAACCAAGTATATAGTCTCCAAGGGTTGGTAACCCGTCATTGTCAATGGGCATAAAGTTAAAGAATCATGACTATCTATCCCTCCAGTTCATGTGATGATGCCAGAGGAAAGAAAGAAGGAACTGGAAAAGGCATTCCCATAACATTATTTTTCTAGAATAGTGTTTATACCCCATATGCAACCAATTCCGGAGTCGTTTGATGATTGATTTAGAGCAGACACTAATCTTATTCTTACCTAATAGCGGGAAAGGCTAACATATTCGAGGAAACTATCAGAGGTCGTCAGAGGTTTAGAGCTCGAGATTACCAATATGAAGAAAAATTGGACATGGATAAAAATATCCTCGAGCTTACAAAGAAGAATACAATCGAGCATGAACTCAACTGGAAAGCACTAAGAAGTTGTATGACAACATCAAAGAGGAGCATGACAATTTATGGATGAATACTGAACCATTTGATGATCGTTGAGAACTAAATTGATTGAGGATGAGATGTTGTAGTTTGGGGAGAAGAACAAATCCCTTAATGTCAAGACTGAGTGGATGTGGAAGGAAAAAGAGTTGCAGGCCTAGGAGAATACTGAATTTAAGACATAGTTGGCCGCCTCTGAGGAATCCAAAAAGAAAGCAAAAGAGAATACCCAAACTACACTCGAGTCCGCCTCGAACTCCCAAATTCAACATGATATAGTAATGAAGGAGTTGAAGGAGCAACTCGAGGATAAGAAGGTTGAAGTAGAGTTTGAGCCCTTAGTGATGAATTTCTTTTCTCGCGTCCTCCAGTATCGCAACATCTCATGAAACAAAGACTACACTATTACTCTAACCGATCCGTGGAGTGAATTGGTCGAGGAGGAGAAATGTGCTTCAAAAAGCGGAGTTGTGGATGAGGGTGAACTAATGAATAAATTCCTAAGGAATAACGAGCCCGGAGTTTTGGAAGACGAGAGATGTCTACAGAAGGAGGCCGAAGATGCCGCTAGGCTTCAGGCTAAAGGAAAGACCAACATCAAAGGCGGTTCTGGTTTTTCTCCTACATCTCTCCAATCCAGAGAAGTAATGGGTTACAATCCTGATTTTTCAGCTCCAAAAATATCCGAGCCCCTGGCTCTGATGATTGAGACGCGTGAAACTCCCGAGCTCACTAGCTGTAGCTTCACAGAAGGTATTTCTCTGACTTCCCAAAATTCGAGAGGGTTTTTCTTGCATCAGATGGAACGCCCATTGTCCCTAAATGACAATTGTTATTGCTTTTCTTGCTACAGGTACCTATCCGACTCAAACTTCTCCTAAAATGGCTGGGGCTATTAACTTGAAATCGAAGAGGACGTTATTTATATCGGGCAGTCTGGGCCGACGGGGCCCTTGAGCATGGTGGAAATCTAGGCATAGCAAGCAAGACAACTTCTTGAGCTGAAAATACAGACCATAACGGGCCCTTTGTCAATCACTCTCCTCCGAGTTGATCCTTCTTCCAGCACCTCATAGTCATCAATATCAAATAGGGAGACAACTTCTTGGAAGGAAAAGAGGCATAAAAAGTCTGACAAGGGATTTGAGGGGTCTGTAGGTTAGAAATCGCACGAGCACGGGATGATTCGGAGGCAGTTGACCAACTTTTTAGCAACGTAGTCACACGATGGAGTTATAGTTTTCTAAGTACTTGGGACTCGAGTACATCCTCTCGGAAATGCTTAGCATTTGGTCGAAGTCGCGAAGTGCTCAGAGTTTTTTTAGAAATACGGTTAACTCTTGATTTGGATTAACTCAAAAAATATGTATCAAATATGTGTTGGTCACCCAAAAAACCCGACCACCTCGTTTTGATCAACTGTAGGTTCGGATCTGGCATCAGGATATGGCACAGCGAAACGTGGTGATCAACTCGGTTGAGCAATGCAAAAATACATGTGCAATACGGCTCATTCACCTCAAAAAACCCACGCCAGGATTTTGTATCCCAACTTTCTTGAACTGGATCAACTAAAAACATATGATCGCATCAGAGTGATCACCTTAAAAGCCATGCCTGCTTCAAGCGGATCACGTAAAAATCAAGGTAGGTGCTTCGGTTCGGGATTTTTGTACCCCCTTATAGGATAAAAAAATACAGATTTTGTATCACCTCACGGGTTGCAAAATACGTATTTCGTATCCTCCCAAGATACAAAAATAATTGTTTCATATCCCTCCAGGGATATCGAATTCCCTCTTACCATGCACTTTCCCCGGCAAGTATCAACACGTTTGGGTCAAGTGTAAATGCTTGAGCACACTGGGATTTGGATATCCCTCCCTAGGATCAGAAGTATGGGATACGAAATTTCTTTCCTAGTCTGGCAAGTGATTAAGACATATGGATCATACGATTTTGGAGGATCTAGACATACTGATCCCAGGTTTTCAGCGTACAAACCGGGATACGAAATATGTTGGTTGGACAAGGCAAATTTGGCAAGTTGCCAGGTATGTGCAAAACACTACTTTTTGGGTGATTAACACGTGCCGCTTACTGATTCTCAGCGCTTGAACCAGGATAAAAAAATTCTTAGACTTTAGCTAACTCTCAGGGAGTCGTTCCGATCTTGGGATCGACACGACTCCCAAGATACAAAATTTTTGCACTTTGGACTACAACTCCACCTATAAATACCCACTATCATGGCATTAATAGGGTTTGGCTATTAGGACTTTTAGCTGTTATTACACATGGGAAAAATCACTTTGGAGCTCATTAATGGATTCCATAGTGGTTTATATGGCTTTGGACTATCTTTTAGATTATAAACTTCACGTAGAAGTTTACTCTCAACATTCATACATTTGGATTGACGATTAGCAGGCTATTTGAACATACTTGGATTTGGAGGCATATTTTGCCCATTTTGGCTCAAGGAAGGTTATTATGTCCTAATCGATAACCAACAAGGAATTTGTTGTTCTCTAATTCAACTTTATAAACTCGAAGTGTTGAAAACTCAGATAATTCTTGTAATTGTACCAACGATGATGAACTATGAAGTGTGCATAGGCGTTTGTGCCGAACCACTATAAACTCGGTGCTCTTTACTTTTTCCGTAATTAGGTGTTTGGAAATTTTTGTGTATTTATATAATTTGCATAATTTTAACTAGTCAGGTGTTAGCGTGTGCGAGTGACCAATTCCCCACGTCAACATTTTGGTGCACCAGGAAGGGGATTGGATTGCCTTTGGATTTCAAACTATTAACGAAACATATTCTCCCGGGTTTTACTATGGTTGAAAAGAAACATATAAGTTTAGCTCGTTTAGAAGGCACATGGATGGGGGAAGTTAGGAGGTTTCCTTACTAGACATCCGTCAAATTATGTTACACGTGAGGATATCGACGGAGTCATCAAGGATTTGACTAAGGATTTGACCGCTCTTAGTTGAAACAACAAAAAGAGCACTTTCGGAGATATGAAGCCACTATGAAAAATTTTCTCGCTCGAATTAAAGGTCGTAAGACCATCGAGCCAAGGAAACATTGTTGGAACAAGTGTTAGTGTTCCGAAAGGATTAGCTTGGGACTTGGGGGAAATTCTCGAAGAACAACACCAAGCCGATGCCAATCTGTAGATAAGTACCAGATCAAATAGGCTCGGAAGCACCACCCTCGATCTTGTTTAAGTTCAATCAGATTTCGATTGATCAAGTTTTGGTTTCTGGAGTTGGTATCGTCCCTCAAGCCCTGACGCATGCAGTTTTGGATGTAGGAACTCCCACAGTTCTGAATGTTGGATTTGTGTCAGCCGAGGCACCTTAGATTAGGATTAAGCTAGATATCTTTATCAAGGCTAAACAGTTCACTAATATCGAGCTTGGAGCCGGGGGCACCAGTGCAAATTTGAATGATTGGAATTACTGGCTTAGTAATGGCAATGCATCTTAAATTGCCGATATTATTCGATGATACACTTGAGATAGGACCTCTTTATCAGATTTGGATTGCGTTACTCGTACTATGTTCACTTAGGATATTCGAAATTTTCGGAACCCACTGGACTTCAAATTTCCAGTGTTGGAAGTTTTTGTTGATAATAAGGATCCTACAGTTCACTTGATGCGCTATATGCGCCATGTGGAAATACTCTCGGCTTTTGAGAATGTTATGAAGATGTGCTTCCCTCTTTGTCTCATCGACATTGCTTCTATGTAGTTTCCACAACTCGAAAATGATTCGATTAATTGTTGAAATACTATGGTTAGGAAGTTCATCAAACAATTCTGGGTTCACATTGCCTAATCCATGAAAGTGGTGACGCTAATAGAGATTAAGCAGAGGACTAGTGAGACCTTGCGCAAGTTTTTGGAAAGGTTTAATGCTGATATGGCTTCGGTCAATCGACAGGAGCCTTCTACGGTTTTGATGGCTGTTGTTTCTAGTATTCTAGATAAGATGGAGTTTAAGATCTCGCTTCAATGGGACCCGCTGAGGGGACCTCGATGAATTCTATTTTGAGGCTGATCAGTTTCTTAGGGAGGAGGATGCAAGGATTGATAAGAAAGTTCTTGAGGCTAATTTGGTTTAGGGCAAAGGATCATCCATCTCTTGTAAAGGCAAAGGAAAGGCTGCTCCCTATAATAATGGGAATGTGTGGAGGAGATTTATTTGGAAGTTCACTCGGTTGCTCCCTTCAGGAAGCCACTTGCGAGGGGGTCGACCCAAATAGAGAAGGACTCTGGTAGGAACTTCTTATTCCATGACTTGGATGGTCATAACACCAATGATTGCACTCATATTGGGGGCTTGATTGAAGAATGTATCATATGTGGAGAACTAGCAGAATACATTTGGAATCGAGCTACAATACTGGGAAGGCACGACTACTTGCTCCGGCTTAGGATAGGAGTGGATGGGGACCTGATTCCAGCTGTTTGGTCACCAATTGATGTGGCTTAATGAATTTTCTTGTTTTACAGCTCTTATCTTGTAGATTTATTGAATTTTGGTTTTCTTAGCTTCTTCATTTATTGACTTTTGTTTTAACTCTCTACACTCAGGATTTCAGCTTTGTGGACTCCGGTTTTCTAGCATTCTATCTTTTGGATTATGGAATTTATACTTTTGATTTTCTGGTATACCTTGGATTATGGATGTGGTTATTTGGTCATCTGGTCTGTGGATATGACCTTACTTTTATCTCGTCTCAGACTTATGTGCTTTGGCATTCTAGAAATTTAAACTTTGGCTTTCTAACTTTGGATTTTAGATATGTAGGGTTCAACCTCCTGGTTATTACTCTTCTAGATAATACACTTCTAGTTTATCGGCTACGGATGGCCCTTGGTCAGATAATACATGTACGGGATCAAGACCTAATCCCTGGGCGTGCTCTATACCCGATTACGAACGATCCGTCCCACAATTAACTAATCGCTCTAGTTCATATGATTGTAGAAGGGCGGAGGGCCTAAGTCCGCCTATCCATGTACGGGATTAGGCTTTAATCCTAAGGCATGCTCTTTGTGGATGAGAAACCGTCCAATCTTCTATACTCATCTCTGGATTCATCTGGTTTTGGAGTTCGAAGGACCTAAGTCCGCCCACCCATATACGGGATTATGACTTAATCCCTAGGCATGCTCTTTATGGGCGATAAAGCCGTCTGATCTCCTACTTTCATTCTGGATTGTCTATTTGGGGATTTTCGAGGGCTAAGTCTACCTACATATGTACGAGATTAGTTTTTAATCCTCAGGCATACGGATGACAAACCCTAGGACTTTCTCCAATCATTTCTAGTTAACCATCTCGAGAGTTTAGAGGGCTAAGCCTACCTACCCATATACGAGATTAGGCCATAATCCTTAGGCACACTCTTTACGAGCGATAAACCGTCCAATCTCCTTTGATTATGTTCCATTTTCTGGTTTAAGCATGGCTACGTCGTCCTACCCATGTACGGATACCAATGCAACCACTAGGCATACTCTGTACCTGATGTTATTCCATCTCCTTCAGAACAAGTGGAACTCAATGATCTTGATATTAGTAGCGGCTAAATTGACTTAGTTACGTACGGGATTAGGCCTTAACCCTAAAGTGCATTACCTGCTCGACCATAAACTGCTATATTTTCCTTTGGATTTATTGAAACTCCAACCACTGAACACTTTAATAAAAATTACTTCGCTTGTCGGGACGCTGCTTGCGAAGAAAGGAAATTTGAAATCAGAACTTCAAACTTTAAGGACTTGGCATAGTAAGGATTTTGCTCGCTAATTTTAATTTTCCTGGTCCCTAATTAAGTACTTTTCTTGGGAAGGGATGGGCCATCTTATGATGAGTTGGAAAGGTTGCCTTGCCTAGTGGCGGTATGACCCTACCCGTTTGGCATTTCCTGGGTCCTCTTTTCAGATTCTAAGGGCGTCTTGGACTCTTGTCTTTTCTTTGGTCCTCTTGTCACATTTTGGAAAGGGTGTCTTGGACTCTTTGGCTTTCCAATAACCCTTTTGTCACACTCTAGTGAGGGCATCTTGGACTCTTCTGGCTCATCATTGGTCCTCATGTTAGGTCTTGATAAAGACATCTCGGACTCATCCGGCTATCTGGTTATTAATTATTGGTTATTTTGGATTATCCTTGGTCCTCTTGTCAGGTCTTGCAAAGGCGTCTCAGACTCATCTGGTTATTAGCTATTCTAGCTTTTGGATTCTTTCGATCATTTTGTGCGATTATCTGGTTGTTGATTATTCTGGTTTTATGGATTTCAAGATACCCCAGTCACCCGACTCTCGCATATTTTGGTTATCTTGATTATCTCTCGTAATATGATCTGAATCGATGGTCAGCTTTCTTTGGATTTCTAGATTGCTGGTCTTCCATTAATACAATCCGACACAAAAATAGTTGTTGGTTTTCTTGTTCTTGGCTACTGGATTTCTATGCGGACTTCTTTAAGTTCACCACTTCTTAGATTTCTAGACTTATCGCAAAACACTTCACCCTTTTTCTAGGAATTCATTTTTTAAAAGGTAGAGTGTTGACCCTTTTTTTAGCAAAGAAGTCACTCTACGGACTCGTGGTTTTTAAGTACGCAGGATTCAAGTATGTCCTCTCGGAAATACTTAACGATTTGGTCGAAGCAGCGAAGTGCTTGGAATCGGGTTGAAAATATGGTTAACTCTTAATTTGGATCAACTAAAAAAACATGTACAAAACACGTGTTAATCAACTAAAATCATCTGAGCACCTCATGTTGATCACCTAAAGGTTCGGATCTGGCATTAGGATTTGGCATGGAAAAACGTGATGATTAACTCGGCTGGCCAAAGCAGAAACGCACCCACAATATGGTACGATCACCTAAGTAAACCCAGGCTAGGATTTCGTATCCTAACTCTCTTGAATTAGATCAGCTAAAAACATGTGATCGCATCAAAGCGATCACCTTAAAAGCCAGGCCTGAATCGAGCAGATCATGTAAAAATCAAGGTAGGAGCTTCAGCTCAGGATTTTCTTATCCTCTCCTGGGATACAAAAACATGGATTTCCTATCCCTTTATGGGATACAAAATACCTATTTTGTATCCATTGAGATACGGAAATAATTATTTCGTATCCTCTCCAAGGAAACAAAATTCCCTCCCTCACCAAACACTTGCCCCACCAAGTACTAACACGTGTGGATTAAGTTTAAATGCATTAGCAGACCGCGTTTTGGATTTTTGACCCTAGGTTCGGAAGTATGGGATATGAGATTTCTTTCCTTGCTTGGCAAGTGGTCGAGACATGAGGATCATGTTGTTTTGGAGGATCTACATGTACTATTTATAGCTTTTCAATGTACAGATCGGGATATGAATATGTTGGTTGGAAAGGGCATATTTGGCATGTTGCCAGGAGCATGCGTACCATACTTTTTGGGTGATCAACACATGCCAACCACTGATTCTCAGCGCTTGAACCAGGATACAAATTTTATGAAGATTCTTGGATTTTGGCTAACTCCCAAGGAGTCGTTCTGATCTCAGATTTCGACACGACTCCCAAGATATGAAATTTTGGAACTTTATCCTACAACTCCACCTATAAATACCCCTTCTAGGCATGAATAGTAGTTAGCTATTTAGACTTTTGGCTGCTATATAGCATATGGGAAAGCTCTCTATGGAGATAATTAATATCTTCCATTATGATATCTATGGCTTTGGACTATCTTTTGGACTTATAAACTTCACATAGAAGTTTACTCTCAACACTCGGACATTTAAATTGATGTTTAGTCTGTTATTTGAAAGTACTTGGATTTGGAGGTATATTTTGAACATTTTGGCTCAAGAAAAGTGATTATGGCCTAATCAGGAACCAACATGGACTTTGTTGTTCTCTAATTCATCTTTGTAAACTCAAATTGTTGACAATTCGGATACTTCTTGTATTTGTAACAATGATGATGAATAGTTACTATGAAGTGTACATAGATGTTAGTGCCGAACCATTATAAACTCGGTGTTCCTTTGTGCACAATTCTGTATTTGGATATTTTAGCGTATATGGATAATTTGCATAACATTAACCAATCGGGTATTGCCATGTGTGAGTGACCAATTTGCCACATCAGCATAGGATAACCTAGAAAAAAGAAGAAGACATGTGTAAATCTGTCGAAGACCAAGTAGATCTTTCGTATTTTATTTTTAGGCCTTCTATTGTTATTGCGAGTGCAACCCTAGCATTTTTATTTTGTAATCTTGTACAAAACCTACGATATAAATAAAGAATTTATTTTGTTTGCAAGTTTTGTTTCGCTTTTCATTCAATGTGCTTGCGATTTAGTTTTATAACTCAAGTCTCACTCACAACAAATTCCTACTTAAAGTAAAAATACATGAAGTTTTGAGTTGTCTATCTTAGGAAATTAAGTCATAAACTATCTCGCTTAGAATGAATAAGTTTCATAGTCTAGAGGTGTAGTGTATATGCTACCAATTAACATTGAATATGAAACATCCCACCTCCGTTAAGGTCACTCACAAAGAGAATGCCTTAACTTTGGTGGAGCATTTTAGGTAAAAGATGCAGATAAATTACAAGACAGATAAATAAAGCAGCGGAAAATAAAGTCATTTTATAAATAATGTAGTTCAGTCAAGCTTTTACAACAATTGTCTCAATCATACTTAAAAGTAATACATAGAACTTCTGTCTTGATCTATAAACTTCCAATTATAAAAGAAGCATAAAAATAACAATGATATTCCCCAATAAAGCATGAACCAGCCATAGCAGTGGAAGAGAGAGTCCAAAGCGATACACCAACTAATCTTCAAGCTTGGAAAGAGAAGAGGCCCAAGTTAGGCTGAGCTATTCCCTCCCTGACTACCGGGGGGACTGAAGAAAAGAGGCGAAAAACAAACTAGGTCAGACATAAGTCTGGTAAGTCCAATGATCTTTCAGCATGCAAACAAGATAAAGGATCATGACATGAATAAACCGAAAATAGGACAATACCATAAAAACAAGGTAACTAAAGACAAGATAAGTGCAAGGTGAACTGAATGCGCTTCTACTTTTTCTCTGCTTCGCTACTACTCTGTTAATCTGATTTCTATATTTATCTCTGCACCACTAAACTAGTGTCCCAACTAGTAATCTGTATAAAATGATAATCGTGATCCCAAACCCCCGTAACTGTGGTAGCCTTCAGGTGTACATCTATCGTGGGGATTCCACCTCAATCAGCCTAATTTCCATGAACATGTTAGATGTACCCTTACTACCCTATCGAACGGTTCCCTACTTGTATTCATGTTCCATGTGTCTGTGTCAATCGGCCCTCTCTTGCGTGTAGATACCCTGTGTTGGTCCCACCATAAGGTGTAACAATCCTTGTGATAACAACCTGACACGATTCAAATGCACAATGTATAACTACTGGTACCCAGTGCCTGCTTTTTTCCCACTCCGGAGGACGTGCACACCCATGCCGGAACCTACACTGACGGACCCCCTGCCGCTGCTTTGACCGTTTATAATCAGCCCAGTAATCGTGCCCACCCTTCCTAAGTCAGGGTACCATGATACATCCATGTGGGTTACTGCTGAAATTTGTAACGGACCGCAAATTCGTACTTTCTGAGTTGACTAATAACACCACATGTTCAACCCAAATTGCACAGAAATACGAATCTTTGTTAGAAAGAAGTTAGAGGATGAGAAATATAAAGAAAGAAATATTAGAATAGAAGAAAACAAAGAAGATAAATCTCACAGCAGAACGAATAAAATATATTAAATAACATAACTTTTGAAATACAAATCAATAACTTTATATACATACCATCATCAGAGCACAACAGTTATTCCTGGAACAGTTATAAACACCTATTTCCAGATACTACATAGTACACAATGGAAATATGAGTCTATAGCTAACTAGTGAAGCCTCGTGCTTCCAGCTCTTCCAAGTGAATATGAAAAATCCCGACTACTTGACTGCCCATACAAATTTGGGCGCCCAAGAGTTTATGGAAAACAAACAAAATAAACTCTGGGTCAGTCATGGGATTGGTGTGAGTAAACTCCAACCATTTGTTTAACTTTCAATATCCTTTCGAAAGAAAGAATAATAGTAAGACCAGCCCACACATAAACATGGACGGTTTTTACCTTACTATAACCCAATATATTTTCGATATCAAATCCGGTGATATTATAATAATGTTTAAATCAAATAAATAACAATCTCGCGGAATGCTTGCATCTCACGCTCCATATTTAATATAAAATCAAAAACCGCAAGGCGCTTATTGGAGTTTGGATTCCGACTATGACAAGGTATGGAACTACCTTTCGATAGTGTATCTCTAGAGGGCAATACACTGGGTTCAACAAGAACATCTTGCAACCCGGCCCACACGTGACTGACCACTCATTTCGCTTGAGTGTATCGAATGTATATCACCAACGGTTGGGATCAGCAAAAGGAATTTCTCTAGATAGGTGATTATACACCATAATGGAAGCGACCCACATAGCCATGTTACCTGCCCTATTTTTGTCATTTCCCGGTTGTTGAGGCCTGAGGCTACGATTACTTATCATTCATTGATAGCACAATCACTTTGAATGCTACATTATCAGATGCGTTAATCACTAATTGATTTGCACAAATATATTCTGGATATTATGCTAAGGGAATAAATCCGTTTCCACCACATATATCTATAAAGACCAACTTTTTCGATCATTGGAAATACTTTGTCAGACATTCGTCCATATACATTCGTTCTAGGACTGAACGAAACCGAAGGAACAATTTCTATTAATAGAAAAAGTCCTTGCACTTCACTCCATCTTCGATTATCTTCATATGATCTGATTTGCAATGTTACTACCAATACGGAGTGGTTCACAGATAATAATCCAACCGGTCTCTCCATATTGACAACAATATTGGCAAACACTTTGATAGTCGGTTATTTAACTATCGAAGAAAAACAAACAAACATTCATCCATAACATCAAACAAATCACTGAGCCTCTTAATTAATATTTCATTAATTAAATCACTTCTCCATTTCTTATTAATATTTGTTAACCAAATATTTTCGATAATCATCTTGGCCTCTTACGCCATTTGGAAAACATTTCCAAATATCAACTTCTTTTATTTTCTATATTTAGAAAATATCTCTATTTGCAATTGAAAATAGTTTCAATCACTTATCTCTTTCCCGACTACTTTAATTATACTCAGGAAATATTTACTTTTATATTTCCAAAATTCCACCACTTGGGTTAAAACGAATGTTGTGTAAAACATTGTTTCAACAACCCAAAATATTTTATTCAACTAACTCTTATTCAAACACTTATCTTCGAGACTGGATCTTGCTATTTATCAATTAAAAATGAAATCAATCAAGTTGGGGTATAACTACCTCTCAGACCTTGACTGAAAACATCATTAACTTCAAAACTGACAAAACTACTTACCTCGAATAATCCACATCATACAAACAAATTATTCATTTTTAAAACATATATGCATTTCCCTTTCTATTACCATACTATAGATTTCCTTTTTGTTTATAATATTCTACTTTTAAGTTTGTTTCCTTACCGGATTCTATATATATTGATACATTGATTTCCAGTTATCAAATTTTCTTATAAATATTCTAACTCCATAAATTTCCAGAAAATTTCTCCATAATCTCATTTGTACCGGGAGCATCGGGAAAATCCCCAAACAGCCACACAGACCTCTCCAATCAAAAGAAAAAGATAAAGCCAAGCAGCTAGCCGATTCGGCGCATAAAATCTCATATGGAATTTAAACATGTACCTTTTTGTCGAGCACTAAATTTATAAACTTCATCCTCTTCATTCCATACCTATTTAGCACATGTTCACATGTTTTCAATTCAATTCAACTCAATCCAATCGTTTGAATTTAGTTTCGCCCATTTATTCTTTAATTAGCTTCTTAGCCTATTTCACTTGTTATTTGAAGATATCACGTTCAAATATAAATTAATTTATTTTCAAAACAATCGAATGCCATTTCTAATTCAGGTTTCATATTCGATTTCGAATATGAATTTACAAACCCTTTTTTCTGATCCAAAGTCCAATTTTGATTTAAAATTCCATTAACTACTTTTTCCTTACATTAGTTAATTCTACTCAACAATTAAACATCTGGTTAGATTTTGTTTCAAAAATCATTTCATTACTTCACTCGAGTTCAGATATTATTTATAACTCAAATCTGGATTTTTCCTAAATGAAATTCGGATTTTATTTGCTCAAAATCATTTTATTTATTTAAATAAACAATTATTGTTTTATAATGGTTCTGGCGCTATTTTTCTGAAAATTTGATTTTGACATAACTCAAAATATATTCGACGAAATCCAGATTTTTTTTCCTCTATTAGAAAACTATTATAAAATCGATCCTGACATTTCTTGTTTCAAAGAATTCCGACTTTAATTAAGTTCTGTATACTCAATCGAAGTTCAAAATGCCAATTTACGAACTATCGCACTGCGGCGAGTTCGTTTTAATTATATTTATATATATAAACATTTTAAACTTCATTTATATATAAATTCCAACTCCATTCTAATATATTTTAATATATATTCATCCTATTTACCAAACCCAACTTAATATTCTTGATTATCCTTATCCGTCGATTACTTCATAACTCAGTAATAAATTTATTTACAACTTAAATTTCTATATCTAATTCTGATTTATTTAGAAATAAATTATTTTATGAAATTCGATATAATCGAATTCCAATTATAAACTCGTTGGATTTTCTAATGCAAATTCAACTTATATTTCAAAATAAAATCAATCGTTCTATTTTAAAACACTTTCCAATTCATTTTAAATTCATATTTGAATTTAAACTGCTACATTATCAAATGATAATTTATTTCACTATATTTATAAACATTGTTTATAAATAAATTTTCTCGTTTCACAAAATAGAACAAGCTTCCCTTTCAATTATCTATTTGAAAATCCAACTTCTTTTATATTTCGAATTCCGAAATAAAACCCATCATTCTCCTTTTCGAAATGATTTCAAATTCTATTTTCAAATTCACACCTGAATTTAATATTTTAAATTATCTCTTGATAATTAATTAATTCTATTTATAAATGTTGTTTATAGATTTCTTGTTTTATATATTTAAAACAAGTTCCTTTTTGAAATCTACTTTAAACAAAAATCTTATTTTGAAAATTTCTATTTATAATAATTTATGTATATAACACCCAATTTAATTTCATATTCAATTTAACTTCTATTTAAATAAATTCAAATTGATCGAATTCAAATCATAAATCCTTACGGATTTATTTTAGTTTATATTCTGAACATCGGAATAAATTCTATCGTTTATTTCTTTAAAACGATTTTCCCATTTCTATTTTTGAATTCACATTTGAATTTAAATATTCAAATTATCAAATGATAATTTTTCCACTTTATTTATAAACACCATTTATAAATTTACTTCAATTTCCTATATTATATAATTTATAAACATTGTTTATAAATTTTCAATACTTGTTTTGTTTACTCAAAACAAGTTAATATCTTTATAGCCCATTCGAAATTCAAATTCTATTTTTAAAATAGAATTCCTCTTTTAAATCTCAAAATATCCTTTCCACGATATTTTCATATATTATTATTTTAGGCCCAGTGAAATTTCAAACACCCAAAACAACCCATTATAAATGATAGGTTTTCTAGCACATCATATATGATAATATATATGAAAAACAAATAATAATATTTTTGAGGAACCCAGTTGGATCCCTCCAACCTATTTTCCTGCATCCACAGACGTTAGCCAACATAAATAATACCAATCCTGCTTCAAGGCAGGATATCGCGGTATAGAAGGTCATACACTATCATAGTGTAGGGCGTATAGTGTAATCATCCGCTAATGGTACCGTGGGCATCCGCTAATGAAACTGTGGGAATATCCAACCACCAATATAATATAATAACACACAAAGCCTAAATAACTAATATATTTTAATAACCACAATAATATTTTAATGCAACCAATAATAAACAAATTATTTTTAACGATAAAAATAATTTAAATAGATTTCTTGAGTGAGAATTACTCACCGGAATTTTTGCTTGCCGAATATCCTGTTAAAATTCACCTTATCGCTGATATAGTTCGTCCTGAGTAAACCTTGTTTGCACCTATGATTTATTAGATTCATATTTAACAATTCATATTATAATGAACTTAAATTTATTATTTACTAAATAAATTTAAACTAATCCAATTTAATCAAAAGACATTATAAACTAATTATTAAACGAATAAGTAAATTTCCTATATATATATTAATATATTTCATAAAATATTTTCCAACTTACTTTGTTTCAGTTAAATTCTAATTTTGTTTCAATAAGAATTTATTTTATAAGCAATTGAACATTTGGAAAATATAACAGAAAACTTAATTGTTAGATTAAGAATTTTACCTTAATTAATCTAGCTTAACCCAACCTAATCTGTCTTTCCTGAACCCAATATCTGCATTGCTAGTACACGGATTTGAACGGCACTATACCTCTATCACCATTGCTTCGATTCAACTCTACCACTGCATTTCTCACTTCAAATTGCTCTCGCCTGCCACCATCACTTCTTCTCCGTCCTTACGACACAAAGTCCGATTAATATTGCTCCTTGGCGACTTCAACTACGTGAGCGACATTTATGCGCTCAGAAACCCATCAAAACCTGCAGTTACACCTTTCCCAAATGCCATTAAATAAGGTCGTGATTTTTACCCCCTTTACTATAGTTGCTGTCGCGATGCCTTCTCGGTTTACAACACCAGAACCAATCGCGATGCTGCTTATGCCCTAAATCGAACAAAGGCTCGATGCCCCAATTTCGTGAGCGCATCCCATAACATCAACCCATTTAGTTCGAGCTTCCTGTTGTGTCAATGGCATCAAAAATCGCGACTTCGAATGCCCTAAATCGCCCGAACTTTACTGTCTCTGCCCTTCGAGTAACAAGCCGTCATCATCGATTTGGAGAACGTTGTCGCTCCATCCTATATCAACGAAAAATCTACCCCCAACTCGTTAGGCTTGAAATCGAACTGCCTAGTTCAGGCGGCAAAGCTTGAGACGCCAGAAACCCAAATCAAGCATCATGAATTTCATACGAAAATGAAAAGGAGTAAATTTGAGTGCGATGTAGATTTATTCAGGATTTTTGGTTAGACACCCTATTTTCATTTGATTTCAAAATGGTTTGAGGAGAGGTATTTTCCTTTCTTTCGAGCAAAAACAAACGAGGGGAAATGGAAAAGTACAAAGGAGGATCAAAGGAAGGTATCACACACTTATAGATGGGAAGTGAAACATAACGTACACAATCTTTTAATGAATGTCTCAAGAAGTACATACAAATTAATACCGATTTGATTTCTATTTAATGCGATCTGAATTAAATAGATTTTTATTCTTTTTAAATAGATATCAATTTGATTAAAGAGATCTTTATTCTTTTAAAACAGATTCTGATTTGATTTCGAACCTATCCACAATCAAATATCTCGGGATCCATTAATTTAAACCACGAACCGCTAAGCGTATAGACCGACATTTAAATGTTCTTGCGTTATTCTGAACTGGACTGAATATATTTTTATATTTAATTTTCAATGTATATACCACATTAAATTAATATAATATAATTTAAATCCGAAAACCACAAATTCTTTGATAATAAATTATTATTTATAATCGTATATATCAAATAAAATTCCTACTTATCATCTGTATCATTTTGACTTAGTTTTTAACTTCGATTTCAATTATATTTCGAATTACAATAATTCAATATATTCTAAATTAAATTATATTTGATTATTAAATCGATAGTTTAATATAAAAATTAATTTATATTATCAACTAAATATTTAAAACAAATAATAAATATTTAAAATTAACAGACCAAAAATATGGGATGTTACAAAATGGGTCCCCGTTACTATGTTTTCCTATTGCTTAAGTTTGTAGGCCTATATTTACTAATATTACCCACCAACCCGATATGTACTAAACCCTCCCATCGATTCAAGCATTTTTAATAAACGGTTAAGTTTTGGGGGCCTATATGTACTAATACTACCCACCTACATGAGATGTACTTAACCCTCCGATCGATTCAAGCATGTTTATTTAACGGTTAAGTTTTATGGGCCTATATGTATTAATATTACCCAGCAACCCGATATGTACTTAACCCTCCCGCACATTATGTCATATTGGTTAAGTGTTGTCCATCCATGTTAACTTAACCCACCCATTCATCGTGTCATGTTGGTTTAAATGTTCCTTATGAATTGACCCTCCTTACTTATCATGTTGGATCAGTTAAGTTTTTCCTATTAACTTAACCCCATTCATTCATCAAGTTATATTGGTTAAGTGTTTCTTGTTAACTTAACCTCACGTATTCATCCTGTTGTATTGGTTAAGTGTCATCAATCAATTTAAGTTAACTTAACCCACCTACGTGTCGTATTACTTTGGTTAAGTGTTGTCTTCTTATGTTAACTTAACCCTACCACAAATCAAGTTATATTGGTTAAGTGTTGCCCTCTTGTTTTTACTTAACCTTACCACAAATCAAGTTATATTGGTTAAGTGTTTCTAAATTTACTTAACCTCACCCACTTGTCTAATTAACATGTTATAATGGTTAAGTGTTCTGAATTTACTTAACCTCACCCACTTGTCTAATTAACATGTTATAACGGTTAAGTGTTCTAAATTTACTTAACCTCACCCACTTGTCTAATTAACATGTTATAACGGTTAAGTGTTCTAAATTTACTTAACCACACCTACTTGTCTAATTAACATGTTAAAACGGTTAAGTGTTCTAAATTTACTTAACCTCACCACTTGTCTAATTAACATGTTATAACGGTTAAATGTTCTATGTTTACTTAACCTCACCCATCAGTTTGGTTAACATGTTGAATTGGTTAAGTGTTTCCTTATTTGACTTAACCCTACCAATCTTGACTTAGCTTTATTAAAGCACCAACCACTCACATTAGACAGGTATTATTGTGGTCACTGGTTGTGCCGGTCGGTTCTAGGTAGTTTTACACCACAACTCAGTCTAAACTCGGGTCCTTTTTGGGCTCAATGTACTAACCACCCACATAAGACAGGTATTGTTGTGGTCACTGGATGTGCCGGTCGGTTCCGGGCAGTTTTACACCACAACTCAGTCTAACCTCGGGTTAGGCATATTCGTCTCTTCTAAATTTACATATTTCTTATTTATGACAAATTCCGTATGTAAATTATTCCCAACTTAATTATTCCATAATTATCCTTTTAATTATGCTCACAATTAATGGTATACTAAATATACCATTTCATGAACCAATCTATGCCATGTAATTTTTCATGTTTATCCCACATATTTACATGTAAATTATAAATCAATTATTGTCATGGCCCACTTTACTTCTAAATCACATTCAAAATTTTAGGTATATAGATTATACCATTTTCATGCCACTTATCATGCTTATGTGTCAAACATGCCAGTTACATGTAACTTCATGTTTTCCCCAACGTTACCCCCGTTGTACGTTCGCAAAATTACATAGAATGTTAGGCTCGATATTTTAGCCTAACTTATAAAACAAAAAGGGGAAAAGAGGAACTTTGAAACAATCCAACATCATACAAAAGTATGGATCTAACTACACATATGTCACATGGATTTGACATAGAACAATATACTTTTAACTATGAACTTGCAAATTTGATCTATGCAACATGAACCACAAGCATATTAATTTACATAAAACTATACAAGTTAAACTTGGCATGTAGTGGTGAACTTGCAAACTAGATCTATCATAAAGGCATATGGATCCAACATATAAAGTTGTAGATCTAAACATATAAGGTCGTAGATCTAAACATGTATGCATAATGGCTCTGAACAATTAGGCATAAACGACATGACTTAGCCTAAAACTTGTATGTATCATAATATCACCAAACACATATGATAATTTCATTCCCAAATTCCTATACAACATCATAGGTTCACTCATTAATTTCCACATAATATGATAGGTTTGATAGACCACTATAGTTCATAGGCATATATGATAGAAGAGACATGAATAAACATGAATCAGCATCACATACAACTTGATACAATTCTATTTTACAATTCATTACAAATCATGTCTTTAATTTATTCACATCTGAAAGATAACTACACTTACAATCAAAAGAAAAAACTTGATTTCAGGGATTTGTATTTTGAAACTGAATTGCTCGCCTTTGATATAGATCGTTGAATTCTCTTAGTTGAATTAGATTAGATTGAATTTGATTTTAGTTTTAGTGGAGGCTAGGTTTAGATGAGAGTGAACAATAGTATTAGGTTTTAGGTTTAGGGTCCTTATATAGTTGTAGAGAGTGTTTTAGGACCATTAGATTAACCCTGAACCATGAGAACCAATCAGATGCCACATCTACCTTAGAGCGAATCGGCCCACGGGTTGATAACCAAACACCCTGAATCAACCCCTAGTCGACCCAACAGGGCTCGTGTCGACCTCAAAAATGGGCCGATTCGGTTATCCCCCCTCCCGATTCGCTATTTTGAACTTTTTTGCATATTTATTTATTTAACTTATATATATCTATATATATATATATATTTCTCATATGCATACAAACTTCAAGGCTTAATAACTTCTTCATAAGGTATCCGTTTTATGCAAACCAAATGTCTATCTTGACCAAAATTTTGAGATGAACGTAATAGCGCAACCCATTTCACTAAATTCTTCTTCTAAAAATTAAGTCTTCTTGAATTTTTTTAATCTTAATATTCTCAAAAAATTTGGGGTGTTACATTCTCCCCTCCTTAAAGGATTTCGTCCTCGAAATCTTCAAGTTAAGAAGAATGCATCCCTAACATCCAATCATCCATCTACTCATCCATCATCCACAAGCATCCATTGTCCGTAAAAGACTTCTAATGCCATATGAACATATGTAGAGTGTGTGTATATGTCTCTTATCTAGTGCAAAATCAGGCGGTCTACTGATTCAGTTGACCTCCTTAATGCGAATCATGAGAGTGTCATGCGTCCAATATGTATGCAAATATCTCTAATCATGTAAATACTATATGTGTGCATATTCACTCATCCATATGCAACATCCATATGATAACACATTAAGTTTCAATCCATATACAAATACATTCATATGCATATGCAATATGAAAGTGACTGAGCCGATCTAGTGCCTAATGTGTGTATATGCATCCACGAGCAACCACTTGCAACCATCAATCATAACATGTCTCTAACACATGTTTTCATCCATTGGCTTCTACCTAAGGATCGAGGATAGGACCGAGAGGATATACTTAAAAGATAAAGACTAGCATGCAAATATATATTACAGAAAAAGGAGGAATCAAGGATATACCCTCAAAAAGGGTATGATGCGCGTATCTAATCTTCAGTCTTCTAAGTCAAATTTTCTTTGAGCTTCACTCCACTGTACCTTAACTAATTTAACTTCACGATTGTGAAGCTTCTTAACCTCCATTTCCAAAACCCACTAGTAAAGATGGGACCTCGATCATTTACTATGCTAGAGGGTATCCAATGTTGTCGAACTATTTTTCCAAGATAAACAGAAGTTAACCGTGATAACAAGTGTATATACTAAGATGATTAAAGGTCTCTCCTCCACTTAGCTTATCCATCATGTCACAAATCTAAGGGTCTAGAGGTAAAGGTTGCTATGTACTTTTTACCTCTCTTAAGGTCAGTCTTACTTTAGGGCACCTGCCACAACCATTTATTTCTCATGCAAACCATCCTAGTCGAACTCGACATCCCTCAAGTACAAGCCCCAAAGGCCTAATCAATATCAGACAAGCACCCAAGGAATACCTCCTTCGAATTTTGGACGATTTATGTGAGATGATACTAGCAAAACAACCAAGCAATTGAGCACTTAACCGACTCTGGCTATCTTCGCCAATCTTGCTCCAAAACTATCGTTGATCGCATAACTGGCTTTGCATTGTCAACTAGATATATGTGGAAGTCTATCTCGAGTTTTAGGGGGCAAATCCCTAACCTAATCAAAACACCCGCGTACTCATGGACTACTCCAACGGATCGAAAATCGTCGTTAATACATAAAGTGATTCTAGGTAGCTAAGACAAACTGATCCCTTAGGATCGCACGAAATCTCGAGGGTATTCCCGAGGCAAGTCGAAAGTCTAACTACCTCCTTTCACAATTACTAGCTAACCAATCCATGCCTAGAATCAACCCATAGTCCATGAAACCCGAAAACATAAGCATCTTAAATCCTTACAAACCAAAGATAAATGAACCGAAACACAAATTGTACTTGAGACAATAATGGGATCCTCTACTATATAAGCTCTAGGGTGCAGAGACCCAACTATGGAAGAAGATATAAATGAATGCGAAGTGCAAAAATCAAAAAGATTACTAGCAGGATGATCAAGAAGAGAAACTAAACTTTTCAATAGAAACCTTACTACCTCTCTCTCAGGTATGCTGGTGGTGAGAGCATGCACTTGCCTTCCGGAAAATCCTGTCTTTTGTTCTTGCCCTTGCCCTTGCCCTTAATTATACGACCCGTTATACCAAAATAAAGATGCTTTATTCTTTCCTCCCCTCCTTTGTGAACCAAGTCCATATCCATGAGTTCTTCATCCTTGTGTTGTGATCCTTAGCCACACTCCCTCATTCTCATCTTTGCCATCCTTATGTAACTTGTTGACAGGTCTTTTGAAAGCTGCCTCCATCGCACGGAAAATCCAACAAAGCTCGAAAGAAAATTAGCCGTAGGTGAAACTACTGTGGCTACAGATGGAAGTTGGGCACTTATTTGCCCTTTGACAAGTGTTGTAGTCTCGTCGACCCAACGGAACCATGTTGCGATGAGGTTACCTCCCAGAAAGCCAGGAGCCCCGGAGACTCAGGAAACAAGGATTCAAACAGAGGATCAAAAAGATAGTGCATATGGCTTGGGGGAATATGCCTTTAAAACATAACTTTTCTTTTGAAAATGCTTCTTTTAAAACTGTTTTGAAAATAATTTTTCAAATCTTTTATCTGATCCGGTAACCTTCAGATCTGATACCAAGTGAAACACCCCACCTCTGTTAAGGTCACTAACAAAGGGAATGCCTTAACTTTAGTGGATCATTTTAGGTAAAAGATGCAGATAAATTACAAGACAAATAAATAACGCAACGGAAAATAAAGTCATTTCATAAATAATATGGTTCAGTCAAACTTTTACAACAGTTGTCTCAATCATACTTAAAAGTAATACATAGAACTTCTGTCTTGATCTAAAAACTTCCAAATATAAATGAAGCATAAAAATAATAATGATATTCCCCAATAAAGCATGAACCAGCCATAGCAGTGGAAGAGAGAGAGTCCAAAGCGATACACCAACTAATCTTCAAGCTTGGAAAGAGAAGAGGTCCAAGTTAGGCTAAGCTATTCCCTCCATGACTACCTGGGGGGAGGGGAACTGAAGAAAAGAGGCGAAAAACAGACTAGGTCAGACATAAGTCTGGTAAGTCCGGTGATTTTTCAGCATGCAAACAAAATAAAGGATCATGACATGAATCAACCGAAAATAGGACAATACCATAAAAACAAGGTAACTAAAGACAAGATAAGAGCAAGGTGAACTGAATGCGCTTCTACTTTTTCTCTGCTTCACTACTACTCTGTTAATCTGATTTCTATATTTATCTCTGCACCACCTAACTAGTGTCCCAACTAGTAATCTGTATAAAATGATAATCGTGATCCCAACCCTCCGTAATTGTGGTAGCCCTCAGGTGTACATCTATCGTGAGAATTCCACCTCAATCTGCCTAATTGCCATGAACATGTTGGATGTACCCTTACTACCCTATCGGTCGGCTCCCTACTTGTATTCATGTTCCATGTATCTGTGTCAGTCGGCCCTCTCTTGTGTGTAGATACCCTGTGCTGGTCCCACCATAAGGTGTATCAATCCTTAAGATAGCAACCTAACACGATTCAAGAAGCACAGTGTATAACTACTGGTACCCAGTGCCTGCTTTTTTCCCACTCTGGAGTACGTGCACACCCGTAAACCGTCGGAACCTACACTGACGTACCCCATGCCGCTGCTTTGACTGCTTATAATCAGCCCAGTAATCGTGCCCTACCCTGCCTAGTTCAGGGTACCGTGATACATCCATGTGGGTTACTGCTGAAATGGGTCGCCGTTACTAGGGTTTCCTATTGGTTAAGTTTGTGGGCATATATTTACTAATATTACCCACCAACCTAATATATACTTAACCCTCCCATCGATTCAAGCATTTTTAATAAGCGGTTAAGTTTTGTGGGCCTATATGTACTAATATTACCCACCTACACGAGATGTACTTAACCCTCCCATCGATTCAAGTATGTTTATTTAACGGTTAAGTTTTATGGGCCTATATGTACTAATATTACCCACCAACCCGATACGTACTTAACCCTCCCGCACATTATGTCATATTGGTTAAGTGTTGTCCATCCATGTTGACTTAACCCACCTATTCATCGTGTCATTGTTGGTTAAGTGTTCCTTATGAACTTGACCCTCCTTACTTATCATGTTGGATTGGTTAAGTGTTTCCTATTAATTTAACCCCATTTGTTCATCAAGTTATATTGGTCAAGTGTTTCTTGTTAACTTAACCCCATGTATTCATCTTATTGTATTGATTAAGTGTCATCAATCAGTTTAAGTTAACATAACCCACGTACGCGTCATATTACTTTGGTTAAGTGTTGCCTTCTTGTGTTAACTTTACCCCACCACAAATCAAGTTATATTGGTTAAGTGTTGCCCTCTTGTTTTTACTTAACCTTAACACAAATCAAGTTTCTAAATTTACTAAACCTCACCCACTTGTCTAGTTAACATGTTATAACGGTTAAGTGTTCTAAATTTACTTAACCTCACCCACTTGTCTAATTAACATGTTATAACGGTTAAGTGTTCTAAATTTACTTAGCCTCACCCACTTGTCTAATTAACATGTTATAACGGTTAAGTGTTCTAAATTTACTTAACCTCACCGACTTGTCTAATTAACATGTTATAACGGTTAAGTGTTCTAAATTTACTTAACCTCACCACTTGTCTAATTAACATGTTACAACGGTTAAGTGTTCTAAATTTACTTAACCTCGCCCATTAGTTTAGTTAACATGTTGAATTGGTTAAGTGTTTCCTTATTTGACTTAACCCTACCAATCTTGACTTAGCTTTATTAAAGCACCAACCACTCACATTAGACAGGTATTGTTGTGGTCACTGGATGCGTCGGTCGGTTCTAGGTAGTTTTACACCACAACTAAGTCTAAACTCGGGTCCTTTTTGGGCTCAATGTACTAACCACCCACATAAGACAGGTATTGTTGTGGTCACTGGATGTGCCGGTCGGTTCCGGGCAGTTTTACACCACAACTCAGTCTAACCTCGGGTTAGGCATATTCGTCTCTTCTAAATTTACATATTTCTTATTTATGACAAATTCCGTATGTAAATTATTCCCAACTTAATTATTCCATAATTATCCTTTTAATTATGCTCACAATTAATGGTATACTAAATATACCATTTCATGAACCAATCTATGCCATGTAATTTTTCATGTTTATCCCACATATTTACATGTAAATTATAAATCAATTATTGTCATGGCCCACTTTCCTTCTAAATCACATTCAAAATTTTAGGTATATAGTTTATATCATTTTCATGCCACTTATCATGCTTATGTGTCAAACATGCCAGTTACATGTAATTTTATGTTTTCCCCAACGTTACCCCCGTTGTACGTTTCACAAAATTACATAGAATGTTAAGCTCGATATTTTAGCCTAACTTATAAAATAAAAAGGGGAAAAGAGGAACTTTGCAACATTCCAACATCATACAAAAGTATGGATCTATCTACACATATGTCACATGGATTTGGCATAGAACAATATACTTTTAACTATGAACTTGCAAATTTGATCTTTGCAACATGAACCACAAGCATATGAATTTACATAAAACTATACAAGTTAAACTTGGCATGTAGTGGTGAACTTGCAAATTAGATCTATCATAAAGGCATATGGATGTAACATATAAAGTTGTAGATCTAAACATACAAGGTCGTAGATCTAAACATGTATGAATAATGGCTCTAAACAATTAGGCATAAACGACATGACTTAGCCTAAAACTTGTATGTATCATAATATCACCAAACTTACATATGATAATTTCATTCCCAAATTCCTATACAACATCATAGGTTTACTCGCCAGTTTCCACATAACATGATAGGTTCAATAGACCACAATAGTTCACCGGCATATATGATAGAATAGACATGAATAAACATGAATCAACATCACATACAACTTGATACAATTCTATTTTACAATTCGTTACAAATCATGTCTTTAATTTATTCACGTCTGAAAGATAACTACACTTACAATCAAAAGGAAAAACTTGATTTCAGGGATCTGTATTCTGAAATTGCATTGCTCGCCTTTGATGTAGATCATTGAATTCTCTTAGTTGAATTAGATTAGAATTAATTTGATTTTGGTTTTAGTGGCGGCTAGGTTAAGATGAGAGTGAATAATAGAATTAGGTTTTAGGTTTAGGGTCCTTATATAGTTGTAGAGAGTGTTTTAGGACCATTAGATTAACCCTGAACCATGAGAACCAATCAGATGCCACATCTGCCTTAGAGCGAATCGGCCCACGGGTTGACAGCCAAACACCCTGAATCAATCCCTAATCGACCCAGCAAAGCTCGGGTCAACCTCAGAAATGAGCCGGTTCGGTTATTCCCCCTCTCGATTCGCTGTTTTGAACTTTTTTGCATATTTATTTATTTAATTTATATATATATATCTATATATATATTTCTCTCATATGCATACAAACTTCAAGGCTTAATAACTTCTTCATAAGCTATCCGTTTTATGCAAACCAAATGTCTATCTTGACCAAAATTTTGAGACAAACGTAATAGCGCAACCCATTTCACTTAATTCTTCTTCTAAAAATTAAGTATTCTTGAATTTGTTAATTTTAATATTCTTAGAAAATTCGGGGTGTTACAGAATCATAAATCGTGCTCGAGATGTGTTCGAAGTTAATTTATAAGTCTATACTCATGCCTCTAACGTTTTATACTCTCACATCATTAGTTTAGGTTAAAGTTATGGGTTTAGTAGTCTTAAATCATGGTGCACCATTCACACTAACCCAAATTTTTTATACTCATTCTCAAATCATGAGAGTTAGAGTTAATCATGCAAAGGTTTATTATTACGTTCATGGCGTTGTTCCCACACTTTAGTTTTTAAAGTAAGGACCGCCAATTCGAGCGTCAGAATCAATCTTGAAATTTGTTAAGTTTCATCCGACTAGTTATGGAATAAATTTAGCTCGTCGAAAATGTGAGCAAACGAACATCGCTAAGGAATTAGGCATTCCCTTCATTTAAGATTTAGTTTAGGCCAGTCGAATCATAGTGCATAGCCAAATTATAAGACATAGTCATTGAGCATAGAATATAAAATAATTGGCGACTTATGCCTTATTACATAGTCAGAAAATGAAACAACAATTACAAAATTGAAGAAATAATTGCCTAACGCAAATAGTGCCTTAGATGCTCAGCATCTATGCTCTTGGGAGTCGATTGCCATCAACAGTCGTTGGCCTGAAAGCTCCATTGTCAAGCCTCTATTTGATGATGTAAGGTCCTTTCTACTCCGGACCCATATGAACAGGGGTTGAGAAGACATGCTTCAGAACAGGGTTGATAGGCTCGAAGGTTCTTAGTTGAACCTTCTTATTGCAGTATCGGGTGACTCGATGTCTAGCATTGAAGCACGTAATTCAGCTCCTCTTTCTTCTCGCCGATCATGGTAAGTGATTGGAGGAGAAGAGCCTTTTTAGTCAATGGATCATAATGCATAATTCTATGAGAGAGGACTTCAAGCTCCCTTGGGATGGCCACTTCAGAGCCATAGGAGAGCGCGGATGGAGCATGGCCAGTCGCTGACTTGTTGGTAATTAGATATTCCCAAAGGGATAATGGTATTTCATCGACCCACTTGGCCTTATCTTTCCCAAGTTGCTTCTTCATGATGGTCTTGATGATTTTATTCCCTGCTTTAACTTATCTATTCAATAGAGGGTGTGTAACTTTAGTATATTTCTTCTCGACGTGGTGTCATTGGCAGAAATATTTAAACTCCATGCCATCGAATTGGGTCCCATTACTAGTGATGATAGTCCTAGGAATCCCAAATAGAGATATGATATTTCCGACGATGAATTTGATCACCCTCTTTGTCGAGATCGTGGTCAGTGGTTCAACTTCGGACAACTTTGTAAAGTAATCAACTAACACTATTGCATACTTCGTTCCACCCTTCGAAATTGAAAGGCTTTCGATTATGTCTATCCCCAAACTACAAATTGCCAAGGACTAATCATCCGAGTGAGCTGATTCAGAGGAGCTTAGGAAATCTTTGTAAACATATGGTATTTGTCGTAGTGTCATGAATTATCAACCGCACCTCGGTTCACGGTAGGCCAGAAGTAGCCGTACCCGAGTATCTTCTTTGCCATAGTTTGCCCCTGGTAATATCGCCACATTCACCCTTATGCACTTCTCGCAATACGCACTTGGCATTGTCATTAGCAATACACCAAAGTAAAGGAACTGAAAAGCCTTTGCGATACAAAGAGTCTCCCTAGATGATGTATCTCGAAATTGTGTACACGATACCATGCCTTCCATTCTTTCGCACGCGAAGGGTTCTTTTAATGATGAATTCCTTTATAGGAGTCATCGATGATGCTATTTTAGGTTCAACATCTAGCACCATATCAACTTCCATCTGATTTATACTAGAGGTTGTTAAAGTCTCTGTCGAGATCGACTCTGTATACTCTGGATTATCCGAACTGGCCAATTTGTCTAACGAGTCGTTCTTTTGATTTTACTCCCTGTAACATAAGAGATGTTGTAATAGTCATGCCATGCTTGCAGTTGATCCACCTGACCAAGATAAGCGAGGAGTCGTTCCCCCTTGGTTCTTAACTCTTTTACGACCTGACACACAACAATTTTCGAGTCATAAAATATGTCAATAGATTTTACACATAACACCTTAGCGATTTTGAGCTCAGCAATCAGGGATTTGTACCTAGCATTATTATTGATTGCTAGGAAGTCTAGTCCCAATGCATAACACATTGATCATCCCCTTGGAGTTAATAACATAACTTCGGCACTAGAACATCGGTCGTTTTGGGATCTGTCAATGAATAGTTTCCATGCGACGGTCGAGGAGCCGTATGTCTCCCTCATCTTCCAGAGTAGTGCGTTCATCAATGAAGTCAGCTAATTCTTATCCTTGGATAGCCCATTGGGAAGGTAAGTGATATCAAACTAGCTCAGCTGGATGTTCCATTTGAGAAACCTCTCAAATGCTTAGGTCGCTGAAGGACCTGTCATAGCGGCTGGTCAATGTACATTTAATAGGATGGGCCTGGAAATAGTATCGGAGATCCGTAGAAATTATCAACAAATTGTAAGAAAGTTTCTCAATCTTAAGGTAATTGTTCTCTGCTCCCATCAATTTCTTGCTTACATAATACATAGGTCACTAAACTCGATCATCTTTGCACACTGATGCTGAGCTGATGGCATGTAGGGGGACCACCAAGTATACAAATAGTTCTTTGTGATATACTAATTTTGAGAGGATAGGAGGCCTTTCCAAATTTTCTAAAAAAATATGGAATGCTTTGAAATAGCAGGGTATCCAAGAAAAATGGTGCTTTCCCCGCTTAACCAAGTCAGTGAAGGAGATCCACTCACCGATGGCTCTAGATACGAATCTGCCCAAAACTATCACCTTCCCAGCTAGACTTTTCACGTCCTTGGTCTTACGAAGTCCCATATACCTCTTATGGCTTCTATTTGTTCGAGGATAATTTCAATCCCTCGCGAGCTAACGATAAAGCCCAAAATTTTCCCTGACATGACGCCAAAAGAGCATTTCAAAGGGTTGAGCTTCATTCCATACCGGCGGAGAATGCTGAATGTTTCTGCTAATTCTTTGACATGGTTGGATGATTTATTTGATTTCACAAGCATGTCTTCCACAAAAACCTCCATCGATCTTCTGATTTGATTTTGGAATATGTTGTTAACCAATCGCCAATATGTTGCCCTAGCACTTTTTAGTCTGAATAGCATGATCGCATAGCAATACAACCCAAGATCCTTTATGAAGCTAGTATGTTCCTGATCCAGAATATGCATCAGGATCTGGTTGTATCCATAGTAAGCATCCATGAAAGAAAGAAGTTTGTGTCTGGCCGTTGAGTCGGCGAGCTGGTCAATCCGGTGAAGCGGGAAGTTGTCATTGAGGCGTGCCCTGTTCAAGGCCGAGAAATTAATGCATGTCCGCCACTTTCTGTTGGCCTTCTTCATAAGAACTAGATTTGATATCCACTTGGGGTAAGTCAAATCTTAAATAAATATATTAATTTTTTTTCCTTTTAAGCTCTTCCTTTAGAGTTGTTTATCTTTCAGGGCCCAGCATACGTCTCTTCTTCTTTACAGGAACATATTCCGGGTTGACATCGAACTGACCCAACGACGTCGCTACCACCTCCACTACTCGAACCGACTAGGCATCTTCTTTGCTTTTGAAACTTGATACGAGTTCATACTATAGCTAAATAAGTTGCACAAAGCGACTACTGCATTGAACACTCAAAGATACGAGAGCGCCGCAACACGACAAGACATGGATCGAATGGTGAGACCATGGGAAGAGTTTAAGAGGCTGAGAACTCGTTCCCTATTGAATCATAAAGTATCAAAAGGCTCATCATTATCTAGAAGAAGAGGAGAGGAGCAGCAACAATGATTCCTGTATGAGAGAACACAAAAACTCCAAGAGCTCCAGTTCGTAGGATCCCCGTTCGACCAGACGAGCCAGACCGGATCGATAATGTTAAGCCGAGGAATGTCGAGCCCACCACTTCACCGATCTGGAATCCTTCTTATCCAAGAAATCATGACACTTCTAGAGCTATTTGCACTCCTACGCTTCCTCCCTTTCGTCATGTGATCGACCGAGACAATATGGGCAAGGGAAGCACTGCCCCGATGGCGGTCCAAGCGACGTTGCCTGATGTGGGAGCATGTATGGCCCAACGAGCCGAAAGTGCACGACCTGGGCATAAGCTTACTAATGCCAAGGTAGCAGTAATGGTAAGATAAATCACGAACAATAGCAAGGGGAACACCAACAAAGATTGGGGATTGAATCATGGTCACACCCCATTGACTGATTATATTCTAGAAGTTGAACTCCCTGAAGATTCAATCTGCCTTAGATGAACCATTTTTCAGGCAGAATTGATCCAAGATAGCACTTGGTGAGATATACTTAGTTCATGAATGCGGCGACATCCCCGAATGCCATCAAATATAAGGCCTTCCCTATCTATCTCAATGGGGTCAATGTGGTTTAAAATATGCATGCCAATTATATGTAGTTCAAAGAATGATTAATATACGATCAAAGTATTTGCACACATGTTAAGATAATATGTGAAATTATAAGATGTTACAATAAGAAATTAATCTAGCCAGAAGACGACTATTAATCGATCTTAATTTTTTGTCGTTGTTCATAACAATAATATTTTTTAGAGTTTAATATTATTGTCCAAATGCTCAATATTAACGTTGTACTATATATACCTTGAGAAGTGTTTTACGATCAGTTATTTATACTAATTCAGAGTTACCTAAAATAGTTCCATAAAAACATTGTATGGGTTTCTTTTATAAAGTCAAGACAAATTCTCAATTTTAAGCCTAAGAGGCACACCCTTTAGAATCTCCAACTAGTTGGCTAACTTTGATTTTTGGGGTTACTGCGCACGCTGAATTGGTTTTCGGACCGAGCCGCATCCAATTCATTTAGAGGCCACAGTCATACCTATTTCAATATTGGTGTTTAAGTCAATGGAGTTTACAAACTCGGATCTTTTAACCTATAAGTATAGTTGATCCTATAACCCTGAATCAAACTTTCATCTTGAAAGATTTGTGAGAAATCATAAATAAGTGGATTTTATTCTAGTAGAATTACGATAGAGTATGCTAAAAAATTTCTTCAGAAAATGAGAGAAGATAAAGATAAGATATGAAATGAAGTAAGTGGCTATAAAATTCATTCAGAACGTCTAATATTTATAATGGAACAATGGTCATGTCTATCTATGGAAGATTGCGAGGAATAGATAGTTCTTTTAAAAAATTTAATTTTTGAAAAAATAGACTAGTATGTTAAATGCTTATTATGGATATGTCGCATATCCTTTGTATATCTGCAAAACCATTTTATTTTAAGTTATTTTGAAAAATACTCTACTTTATAAAATAATTTAAAACTTTGTAAAATCTTTCAAAAATAGTTTATGCATACTTAATACAACTTTGCAAAATAACTTTTAGAAAATTTAATATAAAATATTAAATATAATGTAAATAATATGTATATAAAACTATATAAAAAATAAAGTGTATAGAATTTGTCAAATCGTAAACACATAAGAAATTATGAAACTAAAATGTAAATAATATTAAAGGTTTAGAAACCAAAAAAGGATGTTTTGAAAAATATCATTTTGAAAATGAGCACTATTTGAAAATCATTTTAAAATTCATTTTAAAAGGAGATCAAATACTATCAAAAGTTTAACATCTATTATAAGACTCTAAACTTAACCAGAATTTCTTGAATTCTTCAATACCCAGCAATCGATATTTAAGTGTTTAAGTACATACATTTTCAATAATAAGCGATAAGTTGTTTAAGGAAGAAATATATTTATAATATTAATGATAATTGTCGGTTGGAATAATTACTCAATTGCTAATTTGGATCTTTAAATACAAAATGTATTTTTGTCATCAATAAAATGAAGGAATTGTGTTTTAAATTATATATGTTGGTAAAGTTAAAGTAGTAATGCAACTTTAGATTTCATAAATTTTTATTAAAAGTGGATATATGGCTTTTATAATGATACTCAATGAATTAATTGGATTGTTGTTAGTATAAAATATAAGTATTGATTGTGAATGAATATTTAAAGATATAAAGTATTTTATTTTCATTGATAGATTTATACTGTTAAATCAATGAAGTGCACAACAACCTTGTTGCATAAATATAAATTTGATTCAAAAGTTAAAACAACTATTTGGACTAACACATTTATATTAGTGTGTTATGTTGAAATTGATATTTAAAACGTCGTACAAAGTGTTTAGAGCTTATTTTAGTGTGTGTTTTGTAAATTTAACGCAACCTTGTGTTTAGTGTATAATGAGAAGTTTAGGGCTTTTTCCTTAAAACAGAGAAGTTGGACCTAAAATAAAATAATAACAGTTGATTTGCCAAATTGCAGTAAGTTATGATGGGCTTAATATAAATTTTTCCCACTTTAAATCTTTTCCAAAGAAGAGTACGTTCTTTGATTCTTTTTTTGCCTCTTTCTTCCTTATTTTTGTAAGCTAAGAATCATGGCCTCCATTTACCTCAAAAATCAATCTTCTTATCCAAAATATAGTGAGAAAGAAGTAAAACTTCTCTTTTCTAACTAAAAAGTATTAGCTATCAATCCATCAATCTATTTTTCTGAGCTCTCACGAAGAAGTCACGGTAAAACCATGGAGTTGCAAGTTTCTTCTTTGTTGTTGCATGCAAAAATTTAGATGTCTACAGCTTCAAATCATTGGAATCTCACCTAAAATCTATGCAAGGTGTGTCATTGGACTCACTCTTTCTAGCTTATCATTTTTAATTATTACTTGTATGAATAGTTCGTTGTCATACTAAAACCTTTAGCTTTTGATGAATTTGTTCTCCATCAGCAAAAACACAGCTATGGCGTGACTTAGAGTTGTTGTATCTCTTCCATTTCCTTTTTTTGGTTTAATTCCTCTTGTATGTTGTTGTTGAGTCTCTGATGAATGAGTGCACCCAATATCGGGTTGATCCGATAAGTTTTGATCAGCAGAAAGGATCACCAAAGTGGTGATTGATGTAGGTTTAGCAACCTGCGATTTCCCATGAAATGGATCGACCCATAGGTCGACCCATATCCCAACTATGTCGACCAATGGGTCAAAACATAGGGAAATGTTAGTCATCATGTGGGTCGACCCACTCTTTGTTAAAGGGCACAGGCAAATTACCTGCGCTCAATATTGATGTATGCAACAGTTTGCATGTTTTAAGCCTCCTTTCCTGTTATTTCTTGAGATTTTTCACCATGCATAATTGCTACTTAGTATTGGGGAAAACCGAATCTAGGTTACGGCAAACACCAGCTCCGATTAAGGGTGATTGGATGGTTGTGTCTCTAGAGAATTTTGGTTGGTATTTTTAACACATGCACAAGTTTTGAACTAGCTTCTATACAAAGATAAATATCATTTTCTTTATAGCTTTGAGATGAAATGGATTTCTGATCGTCGCCAATCTATGAATTAGAAAAGCGCGACATTTGTAATAAATTCTGCAAGCATACAGGTGTGTAGCATACAGGTCGAACACAGGGAGGAAAGTTAAATTTTATTATTTATATGTTTCGTGGGCGTGTTAGACGAACTTTGGAGGTTGATTTTGAAAATAAAACAAAACAAAATTAAAACTGTGATTTGATTCAGAACAGACCTAACTGAACCGACGATCAGATCACAATTTCAATGGAAAAGAAATAAAACTATGAATTAGATTTGAATCTAATCAAATCCAATTTGACCTAAGAAAATAATAAAAGCAGAAATTGAAATTGCAGAAATTGAAATAACAAACAAGAATTAAAATTAGGATTTCCGCTGAATCTAATCAGACGGTAAATCACTAATGCAAATAAGTGAAAAATACAAATAGTGTTCTACCGAATCTAATCGTATAGACAACACTAGTTGCTAAGAAAACAAAAAAATGCAGAAAATAAAAGAGAAAGAAGAACTTTTATTAGAACAATGGAATAAGAGATGAGATGGTGGCTACAATGCCATTACAAGGGTATATATAGGGTAGATAGCCAAACCCTAACCCTAACCCTAATGGTAAATGGGCCTGGTCATTACACCACTAATTAGTTACAATGAAAGACATAAATGGGCCTTAGATAAATAAAGCAAATTCGGGCCTTCTCTCTTTTTCTCTTGTTTCCTTGACATTTCTTCATTGATTTGTGATGTTCAAAGCCTTTTTTATCAATTCTTTTCTTGTCCAACAGCAACTAGATGTGAGATCTTCATCTACAATTCTTCAAACTACAAATACACAGCAAATTGATCTCTATTTCTCTACATTTCTGGTTGCATGCGGGCTGGGTTGGACTATCTGTAAAAAACAACAAAACAATACCCAAGTAATATTTATTTATATACAAAAGATAAGAAATAAGAGCATAAAATAAACACATTTCTATGTCAATCAAATACCCCCACACTTATCTTTTACTCGTCCTCGAGTAAAAAGAAAATGAAAAACTAACTAGATAGGTCACACTTTCGTAGGAAACACGATTGCATTGAGCGTATGCAACAAGCCGTTAAACCTCTAAGTGTCCCTAGTAGGACGAGTGGTGTCTCGTGAGGGTTTTCAGCGGATACTACCCACAAAATCCAAATGCAGTATGCTATGATTCTAATGAGACTACATGAATGCAATGGACATATGCAGATAAAAACGAAAAATGACAACACGACTTATTTCAGGAAAGTGGTACAACAAATTAAGTTAATAATTTCTAACCAGTTGATTTTATTTTAGATACCTCGACTTGTCACAAATTTTCAATATAAATCAAGTTTTCAAATGTTAAATTCCAGTTTGGCCAGTTAGTTCGGTCGATAACATAGTGCAGCCATGAAATAAATTCTTAGTTTGCTTGGCACCGTTTGTAAAGTGGTATTCTAATTTTCTCATGTATGGCTAGTCAAATCAATAAGGTCAAGAAATGTTTGGGTATCATCGCTTATTCTTTATTCTATAAAATTTTAAGATTTATGATTAAGTACATACACCTAACTAAAAAGACCAAGGTTTACCACCCATGCACTGCCTCGCGGACTAACGGAGAGTAGGTAAAGAGCTTGGCGGATTGTGCAGGCCGACTTTGACTTTTGTCAACAACGTGTCGGTAATCCTTAGGTGTCCAATCTCATAAAATGAGACCAAGATATTCCAACTTTGACTTTGTCAACAACGTGTCGGATAGAGCTTGGCGGGTTTGCACACCAACGCTCGATATACAAGCAATGTTGGATACCCTTGGAATACTATTATTATTATTATCGAAAATATAAGCACAAAAGAGAGTAACGCGAATTCAACTTAACACAACTTAGTTTTAAAGATTTGAAAAGCCAATATAAGTATTTTAAGTCCTCCACTTATTTAAACAAAGTCTACAATATAGAATAGATTTCATGGCCATCACCTAAGAATCTCCCTATGTACCGGTTACACTATTATCCCTCAAAATTAAACTTTTCATTATATTTCCTATTCGATCTAAGTTGAGAGAGAAAAATACTATCAACTGGCTAAAAATTGTAAACTTATTTTGTTGTATCAATTGAAAATGAGTCGTATTTTAAAAAAAAAATTATGGTATTTACGCACGATCTAGAATGCATGGTGGTCCTATCTAAATGCATGAAAAATGAAAAGGAAAAATTCAAGAAGAATAAAAAGTGAATGCAATGCAGACTCCCCCCACACTAGAATTAAACAGTGTCCACACTGTGAACGTTTCCTAAATTTGAAAGATCGCACCCAAAGGTGAATGAGATGCAAAATGATCTGTAAAATGAAATGCAATCTAACTATATGTAAGAATGGATCATATATACAGTGATATATGTGTTTGCGGTGAACGCGATGCAAAGAATTCCACCAACTTTTTCCCCCACACTTGGTTCTTGCCCGATGAATCCCATTCCCACTATGTCTAGGCATGTTTTCTAACAAGCAAGAGTTTTTAAAAACCATCTCATCTTTATACCTCGATTTGTAGTCCAGGAGATAAATATCTAGGGTCGTCCTAACCTGAAATTTTTCAACCAAGCCAGCATTCCAAAAGTAATTCATGTATTCAACAAATTTGTCAGTGTAATTTCTCAAAAATTTGTGATCGTATATAAATTCAGTGAAAGTTGAAATCTGATTGTTGTTCAAGACTATGTGATCGCCTTTCTTGATTGGCAACGTATTATCGACACCGACAATTTTACGTTCATTTGAATATTCAAAATCAAAATTTTCAAACTTGGATTGGTGGCTTGATTCTGTTTCATCCTTGTCAATTAAAAGTTTTAGTTCATCTACGAAAAGTTCTTCGAAAGCTAACGTGGACACGTCATCAACAATGGTTTCTACCTTGTCAATTGAAGTATGAGAAACTTCCTGAAATGGTAAATGTGGCGTGTCATCAACAATGGTTTCTACCTTGTCGATCTGTCCTATTCCGGGTTCTTGGTCATTCGAAGAAGAGGGTGTCGACAAGGGAGGTAAACGAGGTAAAGATATAGAAGATGAATGGTTGGGATTTCCAACATTAGAATAAGAGATTTCGTCGGGGTTGCCGATATTAGAAAGAAAGATGTTGTCGGGGTTGCCGACATTACAAGAAGATGGAGGTTTGGAATTTTCAGAATAATTGGCCTTGGGTGCCAACAGAAGAGTGTCAAGCTTTTCGATTGGGGTCAGAATCAAATGATTGTCATGATTGGGGTCAGAATTAAGGCTTTCATCCTCATATAAACCAAAGAATTCATGATCATTAAAGTCCTTTTCCAAATTTGAAGTGAAAAATTCCACATTTTCGTTTTGTTCAATTTCAAAAATTTCAACTTTTTCGCAGCCTGAAAGGGGAAGATCAAAATCTGAGCTCAAATCCTTCTCTTGAAAAGAATCGAAGTCCAAGTCATTTACTGGATTGTGAACAGCTTCATTTAGATCGTTTTTCTTAATTTCAAAAGTCGTTATTTGAAAATTTTCAATGTCAGTAGAAATTGGATTATTTTCTGATTCAATGCTCATTTGATTTTGTTGCTCTTGTTGTTCTTTAAAAGATTTCATTAAGCAAAGAAGTTCATCAAGCTGTCTATCTTGGTTTTCTACCCTCTCTCTAAGAATGTTAAGATGATATTCTTCAGAATCGTTGATTTGAAAGCTCTCGTTTTGGATTTCTTGATTCTCAAAATTATAGTCCACATCAATTTCATGATAAATATCATTCCCAATGTAGTGGTTGTTTGAATCTTCAGAAAAATGACAATGATACTGGAAATCATTTTGATTTTGAAAATTAGGGTCATAACCAAAACTGTTGAAATTCGATGGAAAATTGAAATTTTGGTTATTTTCAAGATGTTGATATGGGTTGTAATTTTGAAAATTTTGATCGATTTGAAAATCATTTTCAAAAATATTTTCGAATTGGTTTCCAACCCCATGTTGATCAAAGGTACGTTGCGATTCAAAACCGTTTTGATGTGGATGTGGCCCATAATCGAAATTATTGAAATTTGAATTGAAATCGCCATTTCGATTATAATTATGGTTTTGAAAATGTTGGTCATTTTGAAAATATTGAAAATTGTTGACATTGGCTTCACCAAATTTTGGAAAATCTTGCTTCATGAGTTGTATTTCATACTCATACTCTTCAAGCGAACGTCTACTCCGATTATTATCCCACATTTCTCTCAATGATTTTTTTGAATCAGACATTTTAAAGAAATCACGACAAAACAGAAATTATTCTTACTTCAAAATAGTATAAAAGAACGAGTTGTGCTCTATTAATTAACTGACTCAATTAGAAGGGGGAAGAGGGTCTTATGGCCGTTCACGTATAGTATGAATACTAAGGGATACGACCAATGTTTTACGGGTAGTATGCAACCTCTTTTGCTAATAGTTCAATAAATTGAACTAATATATATCCGCGATCCAATTGTACGAGACAGTCAACTTCACAAAGCACCACTTTTCAATTATATTATTTTGAAAATCAAAATCACGTGTTAAAATTGAAAATCGATGAGAGTGATTAGTTATGGAAAACCGTTCCTCACCACAAATTCAGAAATATCAGTCACAGAACAGACACAGAAATGTAAATTGCAGAATGAAAATTTACATTCAAGCCGCTGCCCCTGCAGAATTTTTTTACAACAATTGTCTATATATATATTTTTTCTTTTGCAGCAGAGCACCTGTAGTGTTTTTAAAAGTTTTCACCTTGATCGGCAGTCCTCCAGTGAATTTGGGAAGCGCTAGCGCGTTCACACCCCACTTGGTGTGCAACCGCTCCAACCCATCTGAATCGTCCGCTGCTTTCTGTTGTTGTCCCCTTCTATTAATTGCTTGACTGCGCTGCGGCACGGGTTCGGGCTAGGAGCCCGAAAAATTTTTTTTTAAGACTTTTTTTTTTTAATTTCAGCTGTACCTGTTTTGATTTTTTTTTTTTTTTTTAAAGACTAAAATGAAAACAAAGAAGGTACTACATGGAAATACAAATAAAAGGGAAGCTTAAACTCAGCAAGGCCAACGCAAACCCTTTCCCACTTAAAACCCAAACGCAAGTTCCAGATCAGTAACCCTTTGTTTTTTTAATTAAATACCACAATTATCTCTAGAAACTAAAATAGATCGGCCAACCTGAAAATATAAAAAAAAAAACAATCCAACGATCAAATAGAAAGCAACCCTTTGTTCAAACAATCAGACTCGCAAATGCAATTGGTCAACCCGAATTATTTCATCAGAACATACGCCCCTTTCATTTTGTCTCTGGAAACCAAAACACACTCAAACCAAAAAAAGACAATATCCTCTTCCCCCTTTTTTTTCGAGTTTCGAAATCGATCCCTAACGATTTACGATTGCAATTTGTTTTTCAGATCTCGGTTGAGGGGGCTTTCGAAGTCGGATCGTGTTGATGGCCACGTTGCTATCAGGTTTTGGGAGTGCGGAAATTTTGGGATGGTATGGCTTTGTGGAATTTGTGGATTGTTGTTGGGGAAACTGTTTGACTAGAGAGTTGCGAATTGGGTTCAACAGTGTATGGCAAGGCTGGGAGATCGGTGGTTTGGGTGTTGTATTTTTGTGGTGGGGAGGTTGTGAAATTGTTGTGGATGGTGAAGATTTGTTGGGGTTTTGAACTGAGGTGATAATGAAGGGGGGGCGTTGGCTTTGTGGATGCTGGTTTCAATGAAGAGTTGCCGGAGTCGGATTTTGTTTAAGGATGGACTGTGGTACAAAACGGTGGTTGTATTTGATGAGGATTTGTTGAGAAAGATGGAATTTGAATTGATTGTGTACCGGATTGTCTGATGGTGTTGATGAGAAGAAAATGTTGTCAGTGGATGAAGATGGCGTGATGGTCTATGATGAGAGAATTATGTTATGGCAGTGAATAGAGAAAATAGCAATAGGAGGATTGTAAACTTTTTTTTTTTTTTATTTGAATCTGGGAAAGATAGAAAACCGATGTATTGAAAATTGGAAAGAAGCAATTGGAAAGAAGCAAAGGGAGGAAATGAATAGATGAAAAGACAAGGAAAGAAATAAAAGAACAAATAGAAAGTTTCTCTCTATTTTTTTTTTTTAAAAAAAACTTGGAAAAGAAGAAATTAAGGTACAGAAAAGAAGAAAGAAAGTGAACAAGAGAATGAAAGGAATTCTTTTCTTCTTGATTAGGAAGATTACGGTATCATTGAGCAATACCAAATCTAACCAATGAAGATTTTTTTTTTATATATATACAAGACAACAAAAGGAAAAAAAATAAAAATAAAATAAAAATAAAACTAACACGAATCAGAAATTAAATAAATAATAAAATTCAATTGTTACCTCCCCGGCAACGGCGCCAAAAACTTGATCGTCGCCAATCTATGAATTAGAAAAGCGCGACATTTGTAATAAATTCTGCAAGCATACAGGTGTGTAGCATACAGGTCGAACACAGGGAGGAAAGTTAAATTTTATTATTTATATGTTTCGTGGGCGTGTTAGACGAACTTTGGAGGTTGATTTTGAAAATAAAACAAAACAAAATTAAAACTGTGATTTGATTCAGAACAGACCTAACTGAACCGACGATCAGATCACAATTTCAATGGAAAAGAAATAAAACTATGAATTAGATTTGAATCTAATCAAATCCAATTTGACCTAAGAAAATAATAAAAGCAGAAATTGAAATTGCAGAAATTGAAATAACAAACAAGAATTAAAATTAGGATTTCCGCTGAATCTAATCAGACGGTAAATCACTAATGCAAATAAGTGAAAAATACAAATAGTGTTCTACCGAATCTAATCGTATAGACAACACTAGTTGCTAAGAAAACAAAAAAATGCAGAAAATAAAAGAGAAAGAAGAACTTTTATTAGAACAATGGAATAAGAGATGAGATGAGATGGTGGCTACAATGCCATTACAAGGGTATATATAGGGTAGATAGCCAAACCCTAACCCTAACCCTAATGGTAAATGGGCCTGGTCATTACACCACTAATTAGTTACAATGAAAGACATAAATGGGCCTTAGATAAATAAAGCAAATTCGGGCCTTCTCTCTTTTTCTCTTGTTTCCTTGACATTTCTTCATTGATTTGTGATGTTCAAAGCCTTTTTATCAATTCTTTTCTTGTCCAACAGCAACTAGATGTGAGATCTTCATCTACAATTCTTCAAACTACAAATACACAGCAAATTGATCTCTATTTCTCTACATTTCTGGTTGCATGCGGGCTGGGTTGGACTATCTGTAAAAAACAACAAAACAATACCCAAGTAATATTTATTTATATACAAAAGATAAGAAATAAGAGCATAAAATAAACACATTTCTATGTCAATCAATTTCCTTGTTTTGGTTTAACAATGAATTGTCACAAAGCAATAGTTTAAATATATTTTGGGAATTATAAGTGTCTTCAATAAAAGGACTAAATGGATTTTGAAATTGTTTTAGAAACAGCTTTTGTAAATAAAATATATTTTCTATATATACATATTTAAGTACATATTCCTCATCCTTCAAGAGGAAGTGTTTGTGATTAAACGATATAGTAAAACTTGTGGTATAGGAGACGAATGTATATTTTATCAGTTAATTACAAAACCATCTAATTATAGCAGTTGATTTAATGTTTTGATGACTTGGTGTTTCTGATGATTTGATGTTTCTGCTGACTTATTTCCTTGATGTTTCCTGGTGTGGAGTTGATGAGCGAATATTAAACTAGTAGTAAGAACATGTGGTATGAGACGCATAGTTACCACCACTGGGTTACTATTCATAAGTCTGTGACACATCTTAGGTTGAGCCAGTACCAGGGGTTGCGGTCCTAAACGTGTGAAATGTGTACAAAGTTTATTGTGTTAGAGGTTGCAGTTCGTACGTGTGAAAATTCGTACAAACTATAAAGTTGATTGTTGTTAGGGGTTGCGGTCTCATGTGTATGTAAAAGTACGTATAAAGTTATTTTTTTTACGCGACGAAAGCTGCATAGTTAAGCCTAAAATGTTAAATCGGTACTTGGCTAGGCTCGTGATAGAGCTATTTGCAAGCACAATATTTGATGTTTTCAGATCTAGATTATTATTATTATTTATGAATTTTTTGTTTTGGTGTGGAAGTTGATTTCTGGGTAGATCCAAATGTTGGTGTGTTGATGATAATGATCTTATAAGCATATATTTTACTTGGTTTTTTTGGTGTTTTAGTGATATTGGATCTTTATCTATATGTCATAATGTTGGATCCACTTTGTTTATAATGACTTGATCGTAAGATCATACATTTGTGTTTGATGATTTTGGTATTGGATCCATTCATTTTGATGATTCGGTGTTTGTAGTTATTGGCTTAGTTGTGTCATACGTACTCACTTGAGTTCATATACGTTGTTGTTGCATTTGATTATATTAAGAAATTTAGCATATTTTGGTTTATGTACCTTGATTCTTGATAAAATTGATGCCTTAAGCTTTAGTGGATCAATATTGATACTGGGTATCTTAACCATCATAAGGATACCTTAGGTGTAATCTTCGCCTTGGTGCTTTGTTGATCATGTACATCTGTGCCTTTGTGGTTCCATCTCGGATAAGAAGGAAACTTGATTTGTAAGCTAGACTGACCCATGTGTGTATTTCTCGGGTCAGACCGAGTTGTTTCAGATATAACTGTTGTGCTTGGGATTTAGCAGTGTCACCATTGGATTATATAACCTGAAGTTTCTTCTAGTCGTGTGTTGAATATCCGAGACTTGTATTCATTCATTTGTACCATGTTTTATAATCATTGAACTTGTAGCACATATATTCGTTGTATTCTATCATTGTAATATTATGCAATTTGTTCTGTGAGCTGTAACTGTTTATGCAATGTACTGTGTTCTGAGCTGATCCTATAGCCATCATAGAGTTGTATTATACCAGTATTAAGTAAGTCGAGCTACATGAAAAAACCAAAAGCATAAGACATACTTAGGACTTGTTAATGCAAATCTATGAATGGTCATTTCTAACAAGCCATTTTCTCCGCACTAATAGACAATGTTACTTGTTAATGATGTTTACTAGTGTGGGTATCAGGTGGGGCATACAAAATGGTATCAGAGCAGAAGTTCAGAGCAAAGTACATTAGGCACATAATAGAACCAAAGTAGAACATGTCTTACGTGGGAGGATAACAAACATGCCTACATTTATCACTTCCTTTTATCCTCAACTTATGTTTCTTGCCAGTGAGTCATACGAAACCTTGATATAAGGAATGTATCTAGGAATGATTAGATCATTCCTTAGTATTCCGTGTTTGGTGCCTATCCTTGGATATATGAATTGATAGAGAAATTTCCCATCCTCTAAATCTTTAGGTAGGATTCTTGGGGAAAATTTTGCCTTACCCTTAGTGTTTGAATTGATTATTGGGCTAGGTAGGGAAATTGGATGGTACTTGAATAAACATAATCTAAAAATGGTGTTCACTTTAGGTGATGAGTTTTAGAACAAGGGAGAAAAAATTAGAGTTTCGCACTAGAAGCAAGTGAACCGTTTCAGCCGTGCTGAATTTAAAATAGTTAATCATAGGGTTAAGGGATGGATAATAGAGATGAATAAGGATTAATGAGTTAATTACTTAGTAACCTAGTGATTAACTAAAATTTTGATGTTGGGTTGTTTTATTCATGTAAATCTAAGAATACTGACGATAATAAATAATAGAAACAACCTTGAGTGAATCTAAATTGGTGATTATCTTCTGTGTTGAATAGTCCATCGAGTGCCTTAAGGGTTTTAATTGATACGTCTAACAACGATATCGATAGAAATTTCTTAAATACTTATACGAGGCTACCAAACACTATAGTTGAGTAATAATATGGAATTTGGTGAAAGATATAGTAGGAAATCACTAAGTTTGGATAGTCTTAAACTA
This sequence comes from Allium sativum, assembly GCA_030737875.1. Classification (NCBI taxonomy): domain Eukaryota; kingdom Viridiplantae; phylum Streptophyta; class Magnoliopsida; order Asparagales; family Amaryllidaceae; genus Allium; species Allium sativum. The sequence goes on along the minus strand of CM060918.1, from coordinate 685,102,894 downwards.
CTATATAAGATGCGAAATATGAGGAATTTGGCAAGGCGATGGCGATGATATATCGATCTTGCAGCCAATTGTAAAGGAGAATTGTGGTAAAATGGGTGGTTTAATGCTATTATAACCTAATTCTAAATGAAAATTTAAAATGTGCTGATTGTAAAAGTGTTTTAAACACACAATTGTCTGAAGCGAGTGTGCGATTTTTGGAATACACCTTCACAATTGAATCTACTAGATGGTTGTAGCCATTGAATTGGGTATTATTCACAATAAATGGAGAAGGTATTTGATGATTAATAAATCCAAGTAGTAGCCACTGTTTGTGGATATTTGGAAACTTTTATGGCAAGGCGCGTAGAATATCGATTGAAAATTGAAAATTTTGAGTTTGTATTTCCAGGTATGCCTTGTAATGGGTAAGTTATGTTGCTTAAACATTGGGTATTGATGAGTTGATGAGAATAGTTAAAACTTTTTATAAAGTTAGGTAAATTCAATTTGAAAATTTTATTGTTATAATTTACGCGTGTTAGGAAATTTTGAATACCATGAGATTGCCTTTTGAATTGGGAATTCTTTTAAGTTAAATATTATGATAAGCAACTTGGAATCATGAATTGGGTATGCATTAATTTAAGTAAATTGCAAGGATGCAATTTATTTAAGGGAGGAGTTTGCAACAACCAGAATTTTTGGGTACCTGGGTAAGCAAGCCATTATGTGTTTTTCATATTTTAAATCTATAAATAAAAAATATGAGTTCGGGAGTCCAAGTCATATAGTTTTTTGAAATAGGAGATAAGGAATTTGTGGCTTTCATAATTCATGTGTTTTAATGAATTAAATATTTTAATATTAGAAGTAATTTGTCCCAATCTTGATTTACAGATCATAATTTAATGATTAAAGTGGATGTTAAAAATATATAACATCCATTAGCAACCAATATTTAAGTGTTCAAATACATATATTTTCAATAATAAGCGATAAATTGTTTAAGGAAAAAATATATTTACAATATTAACGATAAATTGTTGGTTGGAATAATTACTAAATTGCTAATTTGGGTTTTTAAATACAAGATCTATTCTTGTCATCAATAAAACAAAGGAATTGCGTTTTAAATTATGTTGGTATAGTTAAAGTAATGGTTTAATGTTGGATTTTGTAGATTGTTGTTAAAAGTGGATACGTGGCTTTTATAATGATAATCAATGAATTAATTGGATTGTTATTAACATAAAATATAAGTGTCGATTGTGAATCAATATTTAAAGATTTAAAGTACTTTATTTTCACTGATAGATTTAAATTGTTAAATCAATGATGTGTACGGAAACCTTGTTGCATAAATATAAAGTGTTTCAAAAGTTTAAAATAACTATTTTGACAAACACATTTATATCAGTGTGTTATGTTGAAATTGATATTCAAAACGTTGTTTAAAATGTTTTAGAGCTTATTGTAGCATGTGTTTGTGTTTTATAAATTTAACACAATCTTGTGTTTAGTTATAATGGGAAGTTAAGGGCTTTTGTCCTTAAAATAGAGAAGTTGGACTAGAAGAAAACAATAAGATTTGGTTTGCTAAATTGTAGTAATCTATGAGGGGTTTAATATAAATTTCCCCACCCTAAATCTTTACCAAAGAAGAGTACGCTCTTTTTTCTCTTTTAGCCTCCTTCTTCTTTATTTTGTAAGCTGAGAATCATGGCATCCATTCACCTCAAAAATAAATCTTCTTACCCAAAACATAGTGAGAAAAAGGTAATACTTCTCCTCTTCTAACTTGAAAGTGTTTTCAATCAATGCATCAAGCTATTTTTCTCCCAAGCTCTTAGGAAGAGGTTCAGTAAAATCATGGTTCCTGCATATTCCTTCTTCACTGTTGCACGCTACAATTTAGCTCTGTTAGCTTCAAATCTTTGGAATCTAGCCTAAAATGCACGCAAGGTGAGTCGGTAGACTCACTCTTTCTTGCTTACCTGTTTTTAGTTGTTACATGTATGAATTGATTCACTATTGCAGTAAAACCTGTAGCTTTTGATTATTTTTTCTCTCTATTATCACAGTGACTTAGAGTTGTTGTATCTCTTCCATTTCTTGTTGTTTTAGTATAATTCCCCATGTATGTTGTTGTTGGGTCTCTAGTGAATGAGAGTGCTCAATATCAAGTCAATCCGACAATTTTGATCAGTAGAGAAAAAAATAGTGATCAGTGCAAGTTTAGCAACCCTCGATTTCCTGTGAAATGGGTCGACCCATACACCAACTTTGCCAACCTATGGGTCGACACAGAGGGAATGTGGGTCAACCTGTGGGTCAACCTACTCTTTGTTAAAGGACGTAGGCAAATTGCATGCATGCAGTATTGATGTATGCAGCGTTTTACAAGTTCTAAGCCTCCTTTCCTATTATTTCTTGAGATCCATCACCATGCATAATTGCAACTTAATCTTTGGGAAAACCAAGTGTAGATCATGGAAAACCCTAACTTTGATTAAGGGTAATTTTTTATGATTGATTAATTGTGTCTGTTGAGGATTTCGTTTGGTATTTTTCACACATGCACAGGTTTTGAACTAGCTTTCTATACATAGATAAATATCTTTTATTTATAGCTTTAAGATGAAATGGGTTTCTTTATTTTGGTTTAATAATAAATTGTCTCAAGGCAATAGTATAACTATATTTTGGAAGTTGTAAGCGTATTCAATAAAAGGAATAAATGGATTTTAAAATCATTTTAGAAACCTTTTTTGTAATTGAATATATTTTCTATATATATATACATATTACAAATTTCTGCACCTTCAAGAGGACGTGTTTGTGATTAAACGATATAGTATACCGCATGGTAAGAGACACGAAGGTATGTTTCATTGGTTATTACAAAACCATCTAATTGAAGCAGTTTATTCGATGCTTTGATGACTTGGTATTTTTGATGATTTGATATTTTTGCTGACTTGTTATTATGATGTTTCCCGATGTGGAGTTGATGAGTGACTAATAAACCAATAGTGAGAACGTGTAGTATAGGACGTATAATTACTACCGATGGGTTATTATCCATAAGTCTGTGACAAATACTAAGTTGAGCCAGTACCAGGGGTTGTGGTCCCATACGTGTGAAAATGCATACAAAATTGATTGTGTTAGGGGTTACATTCTCATACATGTGAAAATGTGTATAAAATTGATTGTTATTAGGGGTTGCGGCCCCGTGCATATTTAAAAGTGTGTACAAAGTTATTTTCGGTTTTATACGGTGTAAGCTACATAGTTAGGCCTAACATATTAAACTGGCACTTAGCTATGCTCGTGACAAAGCTATTTTCACGTGAAATATTCTATGTTTTCGAATCTGAATTATTGTTATTTATGAAGTTGTTGTTTTGGTATAAAAGTTGACTTCTAGACAGATCCAAATGCAGATGTATTAATGATAATGATCTTATAATCATATATTTTACTTGGTGTTTTGGTGATATTGGATCCTTATCTATATGACATGGTGTTGGATCCACTTTTCTTATAATGACTTGATCGTAATATCATACATTTGTGTTTGATGTTTGATGATTTTGGATCTTGAATCCATTCATTTTGATGGTTTGGCGTTTGTAGTCATTAGCTTAGTTGGAGTAATATGAATTCACTTGAGTTCACATTTGTTATTTTTGCATTTGATTATATTAAGCTATTTGGCTCATTTTGGTTTATGTGCGTCGACTCTTGATAACGTCGATGCCTTAAGTGTTAATAAATATCCAATACTGATACTGAGTATCTTGACCATCATTATCGTAAACTTAGGTGTAATCTTCTTCTTGGTGTTTTGTTAGTCGTGTACCCCATTGTTATAATGATTCATAAGCTAGACTGAACTGTGTGTGCATTCCTCGAGTTAGACAGAGTTGTTTCAGGTTTAATTGTTGTGCTTGGGATTTAGCAGTGTCACCATTGGATTATATCCCTTGAAGTTGCATCTAGTTGCGTGTTCAGTATTCGAGCCCTGTATTCATTTAATTGTACCATATTGTTGCGTAATGGTTCATGTATAGTCATTGAACATGTTTTACATGCATTCGTTGTATTCTATTGTTGTAATGTTATATAATCTTTTTTGTGAGTTGTAATTGTGTATGTAACGTACTGTGTTCTAAGTTTATCTTATATCCATCATAGAGTTGTATCATATCAGTTTAAGTCGAGCCACATGAAAAAAAAAGAGAACATACAGTCAACTACTAAAGACTTGTTAATGCAAATCTATGAATGGTCGCTCCTAATAAGCCCTATTCTCCGCTCTAGTAGATTACATTACTTGTTAATGATCTTTATTAGAGTGGATATCAGGGTAAGGCGTTACACTTCCAGAATAATTTCAGATACATAATACGTAATCCAAGAATGTTATTACATTGATTACGACTAGCGGGGGACAGAGGAGACTCTACAAAAATTTCTTTAAAGGTTCAATGTCACAGTTGCTTCTGTGGATCGTTCGAATCCATTTATCTTTTCAATGGCAGTGGGTTTAGGAATATTGGATAAATCTGGTTTTAAGATCTCTTTAGAAAGGAATCCTCGCAGGAAGTTGGTGAATTCTATCACGAAGCTGATAAGTTGTTAAGGAAGGAAGATGCAAGAGCAGATCTAGTTACTTTTGAGGTTAATGTGGTTAAGACAGATGACCTTCCATTTTTGAAAAGAATAAAAGAAATTGATAGGCCGATGATGGATTTGGCAGATCAGTGAAAAACAAAATTTTATTCATATACAGATTTGAATACGAATTTGAAAAGGATTTACCGAGGTACTCAGGTTCGTCTTCCACTCAGTAAACTGGCCAGAGGGGAACCTACGAAACAGGAACAAACATAAAGAAAGCACTATTTGTTTCATGATATAGATGGCCGTGATTCGAATGAATGTAGAAATTTGAATGATATGATAGGGAAGCACATCAGAAAGGGGAAACTGACGCAATATGTTCAAGTCGTGATAACGACGGCGGAATAAGAGAAACCATCGTCCGTAGGGAACAAGAGCGAGTTAGGACCTAGCTTACTAAAGTTTTGGATTTTGAGCGACTAAGTAGGCTTATCCATGTACGAGATTAGGGCTTAATCTTTAGGCATGCTTTTAATTGATGATAGACCGATCAATTTCATTAACTTAATAAATTTGTAATATAAATGACCAAGCCATATACACTTGTATGGGTTGGAGATTTGGTTCTTAGATACGCTTTGTGATGGCAATGGATTTTCTGAGTATGGATTATAACACTAAATATTTGCTTACAAAGGCTATGGATTTTGGCTTTGAATAACTATGGTTTTCTATTTTTGTTATGGATATATCGAGTGTCAGAGTTATGTATTGGCTTTGGGACTTGGACTGAATATGGATTATATAAACAATCTGACAAGATTGTGGATTTGGTTATCAGATATTTGTTCTCACAAATTGGCTTCTAATGTTGGATTTCAGATGGATTATGGATTACGGATTTTGGACCTCCCACCATGGATTTATGAATTATGCAAAACACAACTTGCACAATAAGATATGTTTGGGAGGCAAAGATTATACTGTCTTTTTACAAGATCGTTACGCTTCAAATTTGAATTCATGAATTATTTAACCATCTAGGAGGATGAACCAGAGAGATGGTCGGATAGCTCGGGTGTGACGACCCAAATTTCCGGTACCTTTTGAGCTGGTCAAACAACACCAATCCAACCCAAGTTGTACTGGAAACTCAGATGTCGATAGAAAGAAATTAGAGGATGAGATAAGAAAGAAAGAAATATTAGAATAAAATAAGAAGAATTACCATAACACTGAGTCTCACATCGCAGCAGAACCAAAATATAATATAGAAATAACTTTTATTGAGAGCTTGTAAAATACTTACAATTATCAGAGTACATCAATACATATGAACAGTTATAATAACCCGTCCTTATATACAGTACAAAGCGGAATAAACATTTTACAACACCATACATCTGATCCCTTCCAGCTCATTTTCTGAACTTTGTAGTGTCCGATAACCTAAACCTGTACAATCCAGTCTGACCCAAGCATTTCAAATACTGGGACAGTCTGGTGAACCAAAGTGAGAAAAATCGCAAAGTTTAAGGGGATCATCTAACTTGATTTTAAAGTTCAAAATCTTTTCAAAAGAAAGGACAATCGTAAGACCAAATCCACACATAAATTTGGATGGTTTTTTACCTTACGATAATCCAAAATATTTTTGAAATCATATATAACATCTGATGTTATAATAGTGCTTAAATACAAATAAATAGCAATCTAGCAGAACGTTTGCATCTCGCGCTCCACATATATAGTATACAATCAAAACTGCGGGTGCTTATTGGAGACTGGATTCCAACTATGACAACGTACGAAACCACCTACCGATAGTGTATCTCTAGAGGGGAATACATTGGGTTCAACAAGAACGTCTTGCAACCCGGCCCACACATGGTAGACCACTCCTTTCTCTTGAGTGTAACGAATGTATATCACCAACGGTTGGGATCAGCAACCATTTCCAGAAAAGGGACAACATTGATAGATTAAAGAAGTAAATGGAATTTCTCTAGATGGATGATTATACACCCTAATGGGAGCGACCAACATAGCCATGCTGCCTGCCCAATTTTTTTCATTTCCCGATTGATGGGGCTTGAGGCTAAAATCGACTTTTGGAACATCTGGCCACCATTCACTTTGAATGCCACATCGTCAGATCTGGCAAATCACTAATTGACAACCATAAAAATATACTGGGTGTTAGCTAAGAGAAGGTGTCTTCTTTGCCACAACCGGAATGCGTTTGTAAAAATCAACATACGTGATCCTCTGAAAATAATTTGTCAGACATTCGTCCATACAAGTCATCCAGAAACAGGATGGACCGAAGGCACCCTCCTACCGCTTCCAAAGGATCAGTAGCGAGAAGTCCTTGCAATCTGCAACATCTCAACCACGACCGAATCACAGTTTAGAAACCTCTTGTAGCTAGCCAGAGAAATTCAATAGCAATCCTTCCACTTATGAAGATCCATGGTCTTCAATTTGCTCCATCTTCATCAACATCTTTCATTTATCACGTTTACGTATTTGCTGGTCGGAATGGTTTTCGAATATGAATTTGATCCTGGACTTCCCGTGCCGACAATCGATTTGGCTAGATTTTGATAGTTGGTGATTTAACTATCAAAATAAACAACCATCATCCATAGAAAAATAAAGTGGATACATTGGTTTAGTACGCAGCATCACTTGGCCTTTTTAGTTAAACATTGTAAATTAAATTTCTAAATCTTCCAACATTTGGAATATCGCTCTCTAAATTCTTATTCCCAAATTAATTTATTCAACTTATAAGTCTTCGAATTATAGTTTATATTATTCTTCATAGAAATATTACTTTAATTTCATCAACTATCTCCATCTCTGAACTAATATCATCCTTTGATAACCATGAAGTCTTCACAAGTTGAGGTATTTTATTTACCTCTCATACCTTGTGTCGACAACACTCTCATCTTCGGAATATATAAAGGTTTATAAATGAAATCTCTATCAAAAAAAATCCTAGCACTTTCATTTGTTTTACAGTCCTTTTTAAATAACCATATAACTTAGTTTTATTCAAATAAACTCCTTTTACATTAAAAATATTCATCTCTCTATCTTTATCGTTAGATGCTTACTTTATAACCAAGTTCCACTCATTAAAGTCTCTGTTCGATTTCAACTCACATTAAATCTTGTTTAATACTCTCCTTTTATATAATTCCTTTCTGGGAATAAATCCAAAATCTAACTCATATGAATATGAATAAAACTTATTAAAATCCTTTTTAATTATAAACAAGGTTTTACTCAACCAATTCCCTTTATCCCCAATTCCACTTCAACTTGGTTTCTTTCAAACATTATTCAATTTAAAAATTAACATTAATTCTTTCTATACGATTTTGGACTCGATATATCAAAATAACTTGGTTTCATTTGAAAACATGATTATATATATTCAAATCTTATCAATCGAGTCACATTATGAATTCATATTATACTATAAAAGTCTCATTTACAGGTCAACTCCTCTTTAATTATCTAACATCCTTTATATCAAATATTTTACTTTATTTTTAATTATAAAATAATTAATCTCTCGTAAAAGATCATTACTTAACTTCAACACTAATTAACAATCCTATAATAGTTTTTAGTAATCAAATCTTGATTATCTCAAATAAGGTTGCTTTGTTAACAATTCTACTTAGTTATTTCTTTTAAATTAATAAATAAAATTAATTTAAATAATTTCGGTTGATTTAATTAACAATCTAATTAAATTTAGTAATCTCATTTAATTGTTTATTTAAAAACAATTAATTCAACTCTTGACCATTTGGTTAATCGATGCTAACTTGCTTACAAAATTCAGTAACGTACAAATCTCGTTTTATAATTATAAGATAAACATAATTATAAATTTCCTTTAATAACTTCATTCAAAAATAATCTATATAAAATAGATTTCTAAAACATGTCTTTAGTCATAAAACAAAATTTATAACTTCCTTTCTATTGATTTACCTGATGGTATATCGAACGATTTATTCACATGCCTTCTGCTGATAATTACTCAACCAATATTACCCATTGGTCAATATCAAACGAATGATGAATCTGAATTCAACAATCAATAATCAATCAGAATAATAGTTCATATAATATGAAAGTAAACAACATATTTGAGGAATCCGGTTGGATTCCTCAAACCTGTCCTTCCCTGCATCAAAATGGGTTACCTCAAATTCAATACGACAATATATTTAATCATCACGATAGTTCAACTAATAACGGCTAACAAACAATTTATAACATCCAACCAAGCATTCAATTATTTGTTCGATACGTTTATATTGTTATAAACGTAACTAACAACGTGAATTACCTTGTTGGAATCTAATCATTAAAATAACGATTTAATCCGATTAAATTAAACAAACTCTTAATTTAATCCATGAATATTAAATAATATTGAACATACAAACAACAGTCATCAAATCATTCTCCATTAGCAAACATTGCACATAAAATAAAAACCCTACTTATATAAAATATAAGCGGGATAAACTAAGTGAGTTGAACTCACCTTGATTTCCATTCGTCGCAGAAACAGTTTGTTTTACAAGCTCCCAGCTGTGTTCAACTTCCTCCATTCCAATTACAAAATCTTACGCCCATTGATATGGTACAACGCTCCTAGTTTGATCTGATTCTGTATACGTATGACACAGTTATAAATTTAATGCGGTATTCACTATATTTGATATTATTGATAACCTAATCCTATATAATTTAACCTAAATTCCTAATTTTGTTTTAGGATTTGGTTAGGTATGGAAAAATTGTCTTAGACTATATAAATACATGCAAGCTACGTTATAAAATTGTTTATGCACAAACAATACTGACCACATTAAAATGGGTTGGCATTTCAATACTAATTAGGCACTGTAAATATTTTAAACTGGCCACGTTCATAGATTAAACCCATTCTGATTTAAATAATTGAAATTTTATAATATGATAAAAAGAGAGATAAACTATGGCTACAATTAATGGAAAAATTCATATGAGCTGTTAGTTTTTGATTAACATTTTATAATTAGGATAATGGAGTTTAGGAGCTTTGATCTCATAATTAACGTGTCTGAAAGGAATGCTTCTTTGAAAATTTTATCTTTTCATTGTCCAATGCAAATGACTTATTTAAAACAATTCAAACACCAAAAGGCTTGATTCAAACTTCTTTAATAAAATACTAAGTTCAAGATGGTTTGTATGCAATGATTTCGTTTTAAACTGCACAACATCATCTACTCAACACATCATGCCACAATGAGAAATTATTTGCATTAGCCCTACAAGTTTTTTAATTGGGGATATTAATATAAATTAACCTGTGATTTGGCACAGGTGGAAACTACCTAGGCAACTTAAAATTGATTCGCATCGAGTGAAAAAGTGGTTCAATATATGAATAAAATTGGTGAGGAAATTTTAAAAGGATTAGGTACTGTTATTTTTGAAAACCTTATATTATTTACTTAAGATTTGATTAGGCAATATATATACCTTGATTAAATGATTAGTCACAATGAATCATCTGCTAATCATCCCCACTCCACGCAGTACTGTACTGCTTCCTCACATTTCTTCTTACTGTTTATACCCATCCAACTCCATGCAAAAACCATCTCCTCGCTTTATTTCCACTTACCATGTCTTTTGCCTGCGGTTTTTTCAAACGCCATTGCCTCCACCAAATAAAAAAAACCCGTTACCAACTTTGAAGACCCCCACATTACAAACTGGAACCATGCAACCGGACTTCACCCTTCATCCATTTCTCACCAAATCCCACCAAAATCTGTCGCTCCCTCCTCCTCAAAATTTAACATGCAACGCAAGCTCCTGAGCTATTCCTTCTGTCTCCAATCACCGGACTACCCCGAACTTCACCGGCGACTGCCCCTTACCTACCGGAGATGAGCCGATCTCCTCAACGATGTCACTGTACATCAATAATTGGCCACACACGTTCACCTTCCAGTAAAGAAACACGACCTCCTCTCTGTCCATCAGACAGCGAGCCACCAGCCTCCCCAACTACCGCCAAAAGAAGACTGCGACTTGATCACCGTTACTTGCATTGTCTGAACCCATGCTACGGTTTTGAGCCTCGCCTCCCTCCTATGTTTGCTGTTGATAATTTGTTTTCCTCTAGCGAAGGAGATTCTTTTTTTTTGAATTGGATCTTTATTTTGTTTTAGCCTGGAAGTGTTCAGTTTTATCTTTACTGGAAAGAAAAAAAAGAATGAGAAGTTTTCTTTACAACTCTCGCTGAACCAAAACAAATTAAGATGGCTTTAGCATTTAAAAGGGATGGAGGTGTGGCTATCACGCCATTGAAAATTATTATTTTTATTCGGGTAGCTGTTAGGTGGCGTTGCTTTCCAAAGCGTGGGGCAAACACTTTTTGGGTGGATTGATCTGCAAGGAACGGAGTAGTTTGGGATGTAAGGAACTAAAATTTAAAACGCAAGTAACCAAAATTTACAACGCAATGAAGTAGACGGTGGTAAGTATCGATTTAGTTAAATATATATATATATATAATATGGTGTTTAATTCTATTGCACTTTCCGTTGTTTTACCGTTAACCATAAAATGTACATACAGCCACACATGAATTTCGAACAAGATAAAAATAGATATACCGCTACAACTTAATGCTCCAGACCCAATAAAATTCGTTTCGTTCAAAATGGACTCCGTCTGCACAATATCGTTATTTTAATTTATCCGCTCACCTTAATATTTCGTCTGCTGACAAAACAACTCCAATTGCCTTCAAACTGAAAATCTAGCAAAAACTAGCGATACGCATTCCAATAAAGTTCGTTTCGCCAAAAAAGGAGGTTGTTTGAATATAAAACTATTTCTAAGGCCTTTAAAATATCGATAAAATATAATTAAATCCAAAACAAATCCTATTTAAATAATAATAAATCATCGTTATCATATATATGCAAATGGAATAACCAATATATATTTTAAACTCAATATTCAGATATTCGATTTAAAACGATATCCAAATATATAGAATTTCCTTTATATTTATTAAATAAACGATGTTGTCTATTAATGAAATTACAAAACGACTATTCAAAAATTTGAATTGAACATAACTTGAAATCTATAATATGAAATTTCCATTTTTTTCCTCGTTCATGAGAAAATTATAATCAAATCGATTCAAACGGTTCTTACTTCACAGAATTCCGACTTATATCGGATGTTGTATATTCAATTAAAGTTTGAAACTCAATATTACTAACTACCGCGTCGCTTTGAGCTCATTTTAATTATATTATAATTATATATAATCGAACTCCATTTGATATAAAATCTGTTATATTTCCCATATAATATATAGAACACATTTAAATATTCCAATTTAAATGACAGGAAATTCCGGGACGTTACATTCTTCCCCTCTTAAAAGAATTTTGTCCCCGAAATTAAGAGTAAGAAGAATTCTCAAAACCCAATTATTTTAAAATAATTAATTTTGAATTATCATCAAAATAAATTCAAACTCATTAAATTTTCGAAAATTTCACCTGCACCTCCTCTACACGGATTGATCAAAACAACTACAACTGCCACTTTGGGCAGCACCTTCTCCAAAGAAAACCAAAACCCAAATGGCTACCTAACTCTGGGGTATAAAATCAATCACTCCAATCAATATATTAAGCTTTACCTATTTGTTGGGCATTCCAAACTCCAATTTCGAAGCAAAGCTACTAACTGCACTTTCTCCTTCCAATTTGTACTTCAATCTCTGTAACCAAATTAATTCCATAGCTTTTTGGAATCTGCACTTAACTTAGCTTATAATGTAAGTAACAATCCAAGGTTAAATCATTTATTTTTATTCCATAAACGATTTTATTCTTAATTCACTATATTGGAATTCAAATTTCGATTCATTCAACTTCTATATTGACCCGTTTGATGAATTTTGCAATCCAACATCCAAATAACAACAACCAATAATTTGAATTATATTCAACATGGATACTTACTGGTCTGCATTCACTTTGGTTTAACATATATTAATATCAATCGATTGATTCCCAAAATTATCCATTCGATTTTCAAATTCCAAATTCATTTTATTCAATTCCAATTCTTAGATTAATACTTAACCAGGTTAAGTTTTATTCCCATATTCATTTTTATTTTAATTAACCAACTGATTTTCCCCAATCAATTTAATCTCATTCCACAATTCCATTTGAATTCCAATCAAATCAAGCAACAATCAGACAACCAATATTACTATAAAATAGGAAGTTATTTCCTTTTTCTATCAAAATATAGTTTAGGGAAAATTATTTCATTTACCCTTCTTTATAAAACAATATTGTATCAATTGCCAGTTCAATCTGGTTTTCCAACACTTGACCGATCAAACAACATAATACAACATTTTATATGAAATTTATAAATACACTCCCTCGTATATACACTCAAACTCAATCTAGGGTATTACTAACCCTATCTCTACTTAGTTATGCCACAAAACCAAGGTTACTACTTAACCTGGCTCTGATACCAATTGTGACGACCCAAATTTCCGATACCTTTTGAGCCGATTAGACAACACCAATCCAACCCAAATTGTACTGGAAACTCAGATGTCGATAGAAAGAAATTAGAGGATGAGATAAGAAAGAAAGAAATATTAGAATAGATGAAGAAGAATTACCATAACACAGAGTCTCACATCGCAGCTGAACCAAAACATAATATAGAAATAACTTTTATTGAGAGCTTGTAAAATACTTACAATCATCAGAGTACATTAATACATCTGAACGGTTATAATAACCTGTCCCTATATATAGTATGGAATAAACATTTTACAACACCATACGTCTGATTCCTTCCAGCTCGTCTTCTGAACTTTGTAGTGTCCGATAACCTAAACCTGTACAAACTGGTCTAACCTGAGCATTTCAAATACCTGGTCTGTCTGGTGAACTAGAGTGAGAAAAACCCGCAAAGTTTAAGGGGATCATCCAACTTGATTTTAAAGTTCAAAATCTTTTAAAAAGAAAGGATAATCGTAAGACCAAATCCACACATAAATATGGACGGTTTTTACCTTACGATAACCCGAAATATTTTTGAAATCATATATATCATCTAATGTTATAATAGTGTCTAAATACAAATAAAACGCAATCTAGCAGAACTCTTGCATCTCACGCTCCATATATATAGTATATAATCAAAACCGCGGGCACTTATTGGAGATTGGATTTCGACTATGACAAGTTACAGAACCACCTACCGATAGTGTGTCTCTAGACGGGAATACACCGGGTTCAACAAGAATATCTTGCAATCCGTCCCACACATGACCAACCACTCATTTCGCTTGAGTGTATCAAATGTATATCATAAATGGTTGGGATCAGCAACCGTTTACCGAAAAGGGACAGCATCGATAGATTAAAGAAGCAAATGGAATTTCTCAAGATAGGTGATTATACACCCTAATGGGAGTGACCTACATAGCCATGCTTCCTGCCCGATTTTTGTCATTCCCGGTTGATGAGGCATGAGGCTAAAATCGACTTTTGGAACATTTGGCCACCATTCACTTTGAATGTCACATCATCAGATCCGCTAAATCACCAAGTTCCACCCATTAAAGTTTTCGTTCGATTTCAACTCACATTAAATCTTGTTTAATGCTCTCCTTTTATATAATTCCTTTCCAAGAATAAATCCAAAATCAAACTCATATGAATATGAATAAAACTTATTAAAATCCTTTTTAATTATAAACAAGGTTTTACTCAACCAATTCCCTTTATCCCCAATTCCACTTCAACTTGGTTTCTTTTGAAAATTATTCACTTTAAAAATTAACATTTATTCTTTCTGTACGATTCTAGACTTGATATATCAAAATAACTTGGTTTCATTTGAAAACATGATTATACATATTCATATCTTATCTATCGAGTCACTTTATGAATTCATATTATACTTTAAAAGTCTTGTTTACAGGTCAACTCCTCGTTAATTGTCTAACATCCTTTATATCAAATAGTTTAATTTATTTTTAATTATAAAATAATTAATCTCTCTTAAAAGGTCATTACTTAACTTCAATACAAATTAACAATCCAATAATAGTTTTTAGTAATCAAATCCTGGTTATCTTAAATAAGGTTGCTTTGTTAACCATTCTACTTAGTTATTTCTTTTAAATTAATAAATAAAACTAATTTAAATAATTTCGGTTGATTTAATTAACAATCTAATTAAATTTAGTAATATCATTTAATTGTTTATTTGAAAACAATTAATTCATCTCTTAACCATTTGGTTAATTGCTGCTCACTTGCTTACAAAATTCATTACTAATCTCGTTTTATAATTATAAGATAAACATAATTATAATTTCTTTTAATAACTTCATTCAAAAATAATCTATATAAAATAGATTTCCAAATCATGTCTTTAGTTATAAAACAAAATTTATAACTTCCTTTCTATTGATTTACCTGACGGTACATCAATCTATGTCAAACGATTTATTCACAGGCCATCTGCCGATAATTACTCAACCAATATTACCCATTGGTCAATATCAAACAAGTGATGAATTTGAATTCAACAATAAATAATCAATCAGATTAACAGTTTATATAATATGAAAATAAACAACATATTTGAGGAATCCAGTTGGATTCCTCCAACCTGTCCTTCTCTGCATCAAAATGAGTTACTTCAAATTCAATACGACAATATATTTAATCATCACGATTATTCAACTAATAACGGCTAACAAATAATTTATAACATCCAACGAAGCATTCAATTATTTGTTCATTATAAGCGTAACTAACAAGGTAAATTACCTTGTTGGAATCTAATCGTTAAAATAACAATTTAATCCGGTTAAATTAAACAAACGCTTAATTTAATCCATGAATATTAAATAATATTCAACATACAAACAACAGTCATCCAATCATCCACCATTCGCAAACATTACACATAAAATAAAAACCCTACTCTTTTAAAATATAAGTGGATAAACTGAGTGAGTTGAATTCACCTTGATTTCCATTCATTGCTGAAACAATTTGTTTTACAAGATCCCGGTTTTGTTCAACTTCCTCCATTCCAATTCCAAAATCTTACGCCCGTTGATATGGTACAACGCTCCTAGTTTGATCTAATTCTATGTAAGTATGACACAATTATAAATTTAATATGGTGTTCACTATATTTGATATTATTGATAACCTAATCCTATATATTTAACCTAAATTCCTAATTTTGTTTCATAAGATTCGATCAGGTATGGAAAAACGGGCTTAGGATATATACATACATGCAGGCCACGTTATAAAGTTGTTTAGGCACAAACAATACTGACCAAATTAAAATGGGTTGGCATTTCAATAATAATTAGGCACTGTAAATACTTTAAACTGGCCACGTTCATAGATTAGACCCATTCTGATTTGAATAATTGAAATTTTATAATATGATAAAAAGAGAGATAAACTATGGCTACAATTAATGGAAAATTTCATATGAGCTGTTGGTTTCTGATTAACATTTTATAATTAGGATAATGGAGTTTATGAGCTTTGACCTCGTAATTAACATGCCTGAAAGGAACGCTTCTTTGAAAATTTTGTCTATTCATTGTCCAATGCAAATGACTTATTTAAAACAAATCAAACACCAAAAGGCT
This sequence comes from Allium sativum, assembly GCA_030737875.1. Lineage (NCBI taxonomy): Eukaryota > Viridiplantae > Streptophyta > Magnoliopsida > Asparagales > Amaryllidaceae > Allium > Allium sativum. The sequence goes on along the minus strand of CM060918.1, from coordinate 685,086,492 downwards.
TGATTCGAACTTCTTTAATGAAATACTAAGTTCAAGATGGTTTGTATGCAATGATTTCGTTTTAAACTGCACAACGTCATTTACTTAACAACTTCATGCAATAATGAAAAAGTCTTTGCATTAGCCTTACAAGTTGTTTGGTTGGGGATATTAATATAAATTAACCAGTGATTTGGCATACGTGGAAACTACCTAGGCAACTTAAAATTGATTCGCATCGAGTGAAAAGTGGTTCAGTGTATGAATAAAATTGGTGAGGAAACTTTAAAAGGATTAGGTACTGTAATTTCTGAAAACCATTTATTATTTACTTAATATTTGATTAGGCAATATGTATACCTTGGTTAAATGATTAGTCACAATGAATCAGCTGCTAATTATCCCCACTCCACACAGTATTGTACTGCTTCCTCACATTTCTTCTTATTGTTTATACCCATCCAACTCCATGCAAAAACCATCCGCTCCCTTTATTTCCACTTACCATGTCTTATGCCTGCAGTTTCTTGAAATGCCATTGCCTCCACCAAAGAAAAAAAATCCCGTCACCAACTTTGAAGAGCCCCACGTTACAAATTGGAACCATGCAACCAGACTTCGCCCTTCATCCCTTTCTTACCAAGTCCCACCAATATCTACCGCTCCCTTCTCCTAAAAATTTAACACGCAACGTAAGCTCCTGAACTATTCCTTCCATCTCCAATCACCGGACTACCTCGAACTTCACCGGCGACCACTCCCTACCTGCCGGAGATGAGCTGTTCTCCTCATTGATGTCACCTTACATCAATAATTGGCCACACACGTTCACCTTCCAGTAAAGAAACACGACCTCCTCTCCGTCCATCAGATAGCGAGCCACCAGCCTCCCCAACTGCCGCCAAAAGAAGACTGCGACTTGATCGTTGTTACTTGCGCTGTCTGAACCCATGCTACGGTTTCAAGCTTCGCCTCCTTCCTATGTTTGATGTTGATAATTTGTTTTCCTCTCACGAAGGAGGTTCTTTTTTTTTTGAATTGGATCTTTATTTTGTTTTAGCTTGGAAGTGTTCGGTTTAATCTTTACTGGAAAGAACCAAAAGAATGGGAAGTTTTCTTTACAACTCTCGCTGAACAAAAACAAATGAAGATGGCTTTAGTATTTATACGGGATGGAGGTGTGGCTACCATTGAAAAGTATTTTTTTATTCGGGTAGCTGTTAGGTGGCATTACTTTCCAAAGCGTGGGACACACGCATTTTGGGTGGATTGATCTGCAAGGAACGTAGTAGTTTAGGACGCAAGGAACTAAAATTTAAAACGCAAGTAACCAAAATTTACAATGCAGTGAAGTAGATAGCGGTAAGTATTGATTGAGTTAAATATATATTAATATATATATATATTTTTAATACGGTATTTAATTCTAACGTAGTTTCCGTTGTTTTACCGTTAACCAAAAAATATACGTACCGCCACACATGAATTCCAAACAAAATAAAAATAGATATACCGCTACAACTTAATGTTCCAGACCTAATTAAATTCGTTTCATTAAAAATGGACTCCGTCTGCACAATATCGTTATTTTAATTTGTCGGTTCACCTTAAAATTTCGTTTACCGGCAAAACAACTCCAATTGCCTTCAAACTGAAAATCTAGCAATAACTAGCGATACGCATTCCACAAAAGTTTTTTTCATCAAAACGGAGGTTGTTTGAAAATAAAACTATTTCTAAGGCCTATAAAATATCGATAAAATATAATTAAATCCAAAACAAATCTTTTTTAAATAATAATAAATCATCATTATCATATATATGCAAACGGAATAACAAATATATATTTTAAACTCAATATTCAGAAATTGGTTTATAACGATATCCAAATATATAGAAATTCCTTAATATTTATTAAATAAGCGCTGTCGTCTATTAATGAAATTACATAGCGACTATTCGAAAATTTGAATTGGACATAATCTGAAATTTTCATTTTTTTCCTCGTTCATTAGAAAATTATAATCAAATCGATTCAAACGATTCTTACTTCATAGAATTCCGACTTATATCGGATCTTGTATATTCAATTAAATTCGAAACCCAATATTACGAACTACCGCGTAGCTTTGGGCTCGTTTAATTATATTATAGTTATATATAATTGAACTCCATTTGATATAAAATTTGTTGTATTTCCCATATAATATATAAAACACATTTAAATATTCCAATTTAAATGGCAGAAAAATCCGGGACGTTACATCGGGAATCGAGTGTTCAAAGTCTTGGATACCAGGATTGGCTTAGAAGAAGTGTCAAAATTGGATAAATATGAAGATACTCGACTCAAAAGGTCGGATCGACCTAGCATTTTGGACCCAAATTCAATCAATTCATACCGTTTGAAAAAAGGACTGACACAACTCACTTGTTTCTGATCGACATAGTATACAAACCATTGGACCAATGTATACAAAAGGATGTTAAGGAAGTTGGAAGAGGAGTGCATGGTGTCAGATCGATCCACTTGTCTAGGATCCTGATTGGAGCTAAGCCAAACCCTCGAATCAATATCGATTTGAAGCAAAAAGATCAATGGTCAAACCTATGTTCTACTGACTCAGTCATACCCACTACCCAGATTTTTCTCCACTTTTTTATGCCAATCCGAGATGAACTTCATTTATAAATAGACGGATATGTCATGCGGAAAATGGAATTTTTTTTGTGTGTGTTTCTCTATACATGAACATTGCTCAACTTCCTTTTCCCACATTCTTATAATGGAAATGACACTGTATTGTAATCTAACAATATAAACAAAAGAATGGACGTAGGCATATTGCCGAACCACTATAAATTTCATGTGCCTTTTGTCTTCTTTTCTTTTTGCATTTTCCTTGATCCTGGTGGACTGTTCCGTGGTTTATGTGATTTGGAATATATAGGATGTTATTGCTTATTTAACCAAAAACAAATGTAACAATATTTGTAGTTGATATCTGCCTAGGTTTATAGATGTTATTTACATCTTTTGTCCACTGGTTAAGTTGATTTTAGCTTTACAAAACTATTTATTAATATTGACAATGGTATATGGGTAACTTTTCTAAAGCGTATCATTCATATACTAGTATTACCACACGAAGATGAGAAAAACCGACCGTTCAGGTGTTCAATATAAAATTATTTGTTAAAAAATATTTCAAATTTTCAAGTCAAATTTTATTAAAAAAATTATATTGTTCTTTAAGAAAAAAAAAGAAAAAAATTAAAAAAGTGTAAATTCAATTAAAATGAATTTTACATCGGTTATTCATCTCGTAACACTTGATCGATATTCCCATGTAAATGTGCAGTATTACCACCAGTTTCTTATTTCTTCTTTCTTTCTTAAATTTTTCCTCTATTTCTTTTCAACCCAATTCTTCATTAGAAACTTCTTAAAAAAAAAAGTAAAGCTTTTAGGATATCGCTTCAGCGTCTTAGAATCTACAAAATACAAACCAAACAGAACATTGTAGCCATCGACCCACTCAAAAATATTGATTATTGACCAAGCAAAAGATCCTCTCACGTTCACACCTTCCTAGAAACGCATTTTGTATGCGCACACTTTAGTCTCCAAATTAAATTGTAAATCATTTAAAATTGCAGTTCATGTTACTTTCAACAGTTCATCAATGGGTTTTCTCTCCATGGTTATTTAGTACATCAACTCCGGTTAGAAAAATACACAGGCATTTCGACCAGTGGTATGTGATTTATCTGAAGATTCTTTGTTATATCATTGGTTCACAATGTACCATTTTCTGTTATTTATACTGTAGAATTGTTGTATCTATCTTTATGAAGCATAGAAGTTCTAGAATTCCTTGGGGATAGCTAGATATCCATTATGAGGGTGCCTGTTCAAATGCATCTAATTCAGTATCTTATGCAGTTTACGATAGTAAATTATCCAAAAGGGACTCTTGGTTTGCTAACTTATAAACATCAATGCTAATTTGTATCAATAAATATGCATCAATTAGAGACCAGTTACGTATACAACATTGAACAACGAAAATCTATAATCAGCTATCTATTAAATAATAGTAAAGCAGAAGCTTTTCAAGCTTTCTCCTTAATTTTCTCAATTCTCTCTTTTCTCCTTAATTCTCTCAATTTTCTCAAATCCCCTTATTTCTCTCAAGATATTTTTATCAAATCAAAATCATACAACAATATCAATCTATCTAATCTCTATTGAATATCTAATATCTATTGAATAATATTAAAGCAGCCGTCGCTTTTTTATTTTCTTTTTATATCCTGCTCTTTGCCTCCTTCGTTATAAACCCTGGCCCTAATATTAACGCTCTTGCCTTCATGTTTAGATTTAATTTGGTTAGAATATGCGTATAAACATTGTAGTCATTTCATTTAGTTTATAATTTTTTTCGCTGTCCTTTGTTCTTATTTGATTCAATTTTCCTATCATTTCTTAGGTGAATTTTTCAGTTACAATATTAACATGTATACGTGATTGACATTCAGTGAAAAAAATCTTACTCACATAAACGATGACATATTTTTCCAATATTACCAATATTCATCAAACTTGGGCTTTTGCATCATTTGTCTTGGGAGTTTGGCTTTTCCTTAAAAATATCCGTAACATGAGTCTTGATGAAGAAGTAAAATTGAAAGTTATGCTACACAGTTTCAATTCATAATGCTTAATTTTATTATGGTTGCCTCTTCCTTTGCCTACCTAATTGATGATAGTCATCTGTTTTATCATTAATTCAGTTAATTTTCATTTGAATATTCTTTTATAATCCTTTAATAACTGCATCAATTGCTCGAGAATTAATGATGGAACAGGCCCCTTCTTTCTTTATCCATAGCACGCTAGAGTTGTGCCTGATGATTATTTTTATGCATGGTGTTTGACTATGAGTTTCCTTTGATATGGCATTTCATTTTTCTCCTTTGTATAATTTTCCATAATATGCAATTATCTGATAGATTTCATCATCTTACATTTTCGTGTATTTATGTCATGCTTCACTTAGATTAATTTTAGATTGTGTAGATCCCTACAGTTTGAAGCAGTAAATATGTTTTTTTTCTCATAATATGTACTTATCCGATAGCTTTCATCATTTTACAATTCCTTTTATTTATCTTACGCTTCACTTAGATCAATTTTTGATTCTGCAGAACCCCACAGTTTCAAGCAGTAAATATGCTTTTTGTTTTATAATATATATTGTTTATTTTTCATTTATGTAATGTTGATGTATACCTTTTGATTTTTTACTTTACTAGAATGAATAGAAGTACCCAAACATGGTATAAAACCTATCCATTTAGCTATTAAAATGGAAACCGATACTATGAATTTACCAAAGGCATCACCAAAGTTTTTTTTTCCTATGCAACTTATTGAAATGATATTTTGGGTTAATCGAACTACTAATTAAGCATGCTAATGTTTGACTGCCTGATAATTATGCTGTGGTGAGCAGCCAAATTCTCCAATTCCTATTTACGACAATGGAACAATATATACATCAAATTTGAAGATTGCATTATTTCTACACTCCCAAAATTAGAATGAACGAGCAAAATCCTCTACGAATATGGCAAGGTATCTAACTCTCTATTTACATCGCCTGAGTTTTACTTTCATGTCTATCGTAATATATGTAGAAATGAATATGTTCCCTCTTTTGTTTATTATTATGCTTTTAGGAATAGAATACTCATAATTTTGAAGAATTTCCATTTTTGCATTTTAGTCACAATACATTTAATTTGGCACTTCATTTCCATAAATGTTTTGAATCTCTTTGATTATGAGAACACATTCTTCACATTTAACTTCCTTTTCCTATTGTTTCCCCCTTCATTTACGAATGCGTCTTCTAACAAATCTATTTTCCACTTTAACTTAATCCAGACAAGCAGTATGTTCTTCAATTCAGACAGCATTTCAAATTCCTACTTTCTATCCCGATCCTCATAAACTCTAATGTTTCATTTCCAAATGCCTCATTATCACACTGTTGCGACTTCATTTTATGAGAAATTTGATTTCCATTTCAGGTTTGTTCATCCTGGCAGTGTGTTATTCAACTAAGAGAGCATTTCTACTTCGTATTTTCTAACCTGATTCTCATTAACTCTTTGATTCCCATATAATTCATTTTCAGTTGTGTAGAAAACCCAACCGTGAAGAAAAAACATTAGTAAGGTTTCTTTAAATATCAAGTGAATCTTCAATTTAATTTTCAATAAGGAACACCCTTTCTTCTCTAAGAAACCGGTGAAATAAAGTCCCGTATATATATAATTGGGAATACTTCTGTTTCAAGCTTTTGAAATGTCCAAATTACCATTTAAATTTCTGAAAGATTGTAGGGATAATTTCGTCATTCCCATATGCAACGTTCTTTGCCATTACCCGTCATGCCCATATGCCACGTTTTTTAACATTAACCACAACAAAATGTATACATTTCTTCCTCCTTATCATGTCTCTTTATCTTCTCAGATTTTGACATCTTGGATCCTCACATTTAAAGCCAAATGCAGGTTTGAGAACTAAGCATGCTCACCAACGATTCATTTGGCCATCTCAATCTCAAAAGTAGGCTGGTTAATCTCAATCATCACTATTATAGTTTTTTCAATTGGACTTGGATCTCAAATTGATTTCGCATCTTAGATCATCAGATTATACACGACAAAAATCAAGTTTTAGAAGTAAGCATGTTCACAAGCGGCGCAATGAACCATCTCAATCTCAAAAGCAGGTATGTTGATCTCAAATATAGTTTTTGTTATTAGATTTGGGCCTCAAATGGATTTTATATATTTAATTACATATCAGAAATTGAGTTTTGGTAAATATGTAAGTACCAAAACTGAATGGCTTCTCGCTTTTGCTGTTTGACAGAAAATGGCTGGGTGTACAATAGTTGTATTGATGAGAGAATGAGGCCCATGGAATTTCTGTTAGCTTTCATGTAACTGAAGAAGTCTTCCAAATTATATTTATTTCGAAGAAGCAAATTACCTAAAATATTGCCTAATTTCGGAGATGCATAGGACATGTTTGCTGGAATTCCCAAAAGGAACGTTGTTTTCATGGACAACCATGGTGTCTTTGAGTGACCGTGAGCTAAAATTTTTGATTCATGCTTTAGTAGCTGAGAGTAATGAGACATTATAGTCCAAATTACCTGAGTTATGTCATGTATCATTTTGTTCTATTATGCATACATATAAGCTTTTTAAATAAATTAGCTACAAGGAATCTTGAAATTTTAAATTATAGTACAAAAAATTAGAATATACAGATGTTTATGTTTTAATCCAGTTGTGTGATATATTTACAGTTTAGATAACAATGTGCACCCTGTAATGCTTGCTAGACTTGAGTTGGTATGGTATATTTTGTAGTAGAGGCGCATATATTTCACATTTTAAATCTCAGCATAGTTCCAAAATTGTTGCATATGTTTGTTGTTATATATTTTTTCTTTCATATAGTACATATGTGTGTAGTTCTGGATGGATCTTAATCTAAATACATCATTATCAAACATTATTCTAATCCAACTTTAAAGAAAAGCTTTGAGAAGTTACAATAAACATTAATGTCTGCTAGTAAGGCCGTTTTTAACAGGCCAAGCTTCTTCATAGTGATATTTTTTTTTCACTTTTAAAATATTGCCTAAATCTAGAAAATGGACTTACATGAACAAAGATTGCAAAAACAAAAGATCACAAGAGCATAAAAGTACAGGCATTTGCCTGCATCATACCCTACCATATAAAATTACTGTTCTTCGATTTTGTCTTTAGCTTCATATTCAGATCCATATCCTATGTCAACATATATCCTCTAATTTTTTCCGGCCTAATATCTTATTTGATCCAACAAGTTGCAAAATCAAGCTTCACCTGCTATCTCCATGGTGGTAAGTTAAAATTATCTCTTTTTAATTTTTAGAAATTGTATTTATTCCTTTCAATTTTAGAGTTTTGAAATATATTGGAAATGCATTTAGTTTAACTCGCTGCAGAATAAATTTTACTAAGAGAACAGTAGGCTTAAGAGAATATAATATGTACGGGTCATTCTAGACCAACCACTTTATTACATGTGAGGATTTTGATGAATGCATTATGTATTTTCTCATGGTTTTAATATTTTTCCCATGTAATAAAAAAATAAAATGGCATTGCCTTCGTAGATGTATGTTGAACTGGAAGATTATTTTGTACCCAACTAGAAAATTAGTTCTACATGTATAAACATGGCCTCGAGACAGCAGGGCTTTTTAAAGTTGTCCACATAGTTCTGTTAGCTTGCAATAACTTAGGGCAGACCTAACAGGTTCAAGGAACATGTGAGTGATGATGTTGAAATATATAAGAGAATGGAAAATTATCCTCATTGTAGACGAAATTTGGGGTGGGTCTTATTTGATCACCAATCCCACTGTAAACACCAACGCAAAAGAGATGCTTGACAAGCCAATCACACCCTTTAACGAAAAATGTGGGATATGCTGTCAATAGAGATAACGTGACGTGCCAAATAAATTATATCTTCATGTTCAATAGCTAAAATTAAGCAATTTCTTCCAGGTAAGTAATGTAATGTATAAGGTCCAGAAATAAGGACCTCTGAGCCAATGGCATGAACGAGCAAGCCACTGATAGAGAAGCCCAAAAGACTTCCAAAAGAAGAACTCAAACCACATAAACTTTGCATATCAGCAGCAAGAGAAGGATGGCTTATACTGTTTTGGGCAACACATGCATCTATTGTCACATCGGCTATTGCTACACCAGCACTGCCTGCAGTCATTGCCAGCAAGGCTAGGGTAACATCGGTAGATGCAAAAAGATAGGCACCACTGGATGGAAATATGGGTACAAAATATATTCAAAATAATGTAATTTAACATAAGTAACGTTTTTTTTTACAAATTTCGTCTATTTAGATGTGAGCAATCATTATTCGGTTTGAGCTTTAAGATGATCTATGTGTTACCTATGCAGGTAACTGCATGCCTTATGCAACAACGACAAGTTCAAAATTCATGGTGGCATTTCGTTTATTTTCTGATGGTGTTTGCCGTAGTTGAAGACATCAAGAGACAAACTTCATTTTTTCTACATATTTAAATATTTTCTTCACAAATAATTGGATTTGTATACTTTCTTTTTGTATATTAATCCATGGCTGACTATTTTCATTTGGTATAAGTTATTTGATTGTTTTATTGTTCAACATGTAATTTCATATTTGATTTTAAAGTGGTTCATTTAGTTATATGAATTAAAAGCTCATATGGTAAACTAAAGGGTGAGTGGCTATCAACCATTGTGGTGTAAACATTCCAGTGAGTTATATTGCTACCATTCTAATATCATCTATTTGTTTTTTATTTTTTAAGAATTTTTGCTATTATTCAGGCCCATTTTTAGCCATGGATTACTTATTACCTTCGTTGGTGTATTTGCTTTGTGAAGTCACTATTACATGCTAGAATGGAAATTGAACTCTGTTTGTAAAACCTTAGTTTAAAGCTTCCCAAACAAAAGGTAGTGCGCAGTGCATTGGAAGCTTCCCAAATAAAGCAGCAGCAGCCGTAACGTTTTTTGTTGTGTATAAACAAAATCCATTTTGGACTTTGAGATCGTGTGGTTCAGTATTCATGTCATACATCCTGATAAACTACTCATTATTTTAACATTAATCTATAGGACAACAAGAATATCTATAATTTAAACCAGTAAGTTAGGCCATAAGCATAAATATCCATTTTTGAATAATTGTTGAGGAGTATCAAAAAGTTGGTGAACAATTTGAAATAAATATGTATAAATATCTCTTTTATTTATATTGTCAGTTTCATCAAATTTCACGACTATTCTGTTTTTGTTTACAGATTTGAAATTTACGTATGTACTTATCATCAAGTAATTTATACGGGTAACAATATATAGAAAGTAATTAGTAAGCAATTTATTGCTTTAAATTAATATTTCGTAGTAGTTACAGATTTATTAAATAAGGAAAGGCATATGCATAACGCAATAATATAAAATGATAAAATTATTGATGTCCATCTAACGCAATGGGACAAAATTTGCAACTACATCACCATAATAGCATTTGCAAACTAAGGAAGTCCAAAATGAAGAGTGGTTGGGAATGACAAAATTTGATGATATGCTCCTAAATGGGACAGAAGCTCATTTTAAATTGCTTTTTGCTACAAAAGTTAAATCACATAATTTTTGTATCAACACATTATACATGCATATGGTTAAAATTTGACAATACATAAATTTACTTTTGATTATCTTTGCATGCGTTCAACGGATGTGCCTAATATACTGGTTACAATAAGGGAAAGTTTATCTAGACACAAAATTTCGGTATAATTGGGGACACGGTTAACCTCCACCATTATATCACCCCCTGAATTCCACGTCTCGCTATAAGGATAAAAAGATCCAGCGGTTTAGATCCCTTGTGCCACCAACTATGTCAAATTTTGCATTCAAATAGTCTCCCTCCTATAAAAAATAGTAAAGTGAATTTTTCATTTAAATATAAAAATATATAATTTAGATATCATAAATAGTATAAATGAGCAACATTAAAAAAGATAATTTATTATTCATTTATCTTAGTAAATTTATTTGCATTATAGAATTCTATTTTTAACTTTAAATATCCATAATCTAACATTTCTATAGTTATGTGCACTTCATCGTTTGTTTACTAATTTTTTATATTTAGATCATATGTATTTAAATTGCTTACGAAATCTCGAATATAAAGTATTTTAATAATCTATATATCAGTCACATATATGTAGATTTACATATTATAAAAATCATAATAAAATTTTTGTGTTTAACTACGTAGATGTATGGATCACATGCATACATTTATGTAAATAAACAACAATAATAAAATTAATTTGTAAATAACTATCATTGTCTGTGTACATAAACAATAAATTTATCGTACATTACATTAAGAAAAATATGATTTTTAATTTTCAGTAACTCTACAATAAGATCTATATAATTTTGTTATAAAATCCTTCTCAATTTATTCAGATTATTTACTTTTAAGATAATATATTTTAACCAATTACATAATTTCAAAGTTAACATATTTTTTTTTAATATATCTAAAATAATTAAAATATGTTAGTTTCAACATAAACACTTCCTTATAGTAATAAGAACAATAAAATTATTTTTTTACTTTAAATAAATAAAAGTTACATAATACATACCTTATATAAACAACAACAACAACAATAATTTATAGTTTATTTATATTGTCAGATTTATCATCTTATATAATAAAGTTCCAATTTTAAAAATAAAATTCTAAATACTATATTTTTAATATTATCGTGTGCAACGCACGGGTTACACACTAGTCAATATTAGTTCTTTAAGAAATTGCATACTCTGATTTTTGACCAGAAAAGGTGGAGTCTTCCAATGGTTATAGGAATCCTATCAGAGGACCAACCGGTTTCTGTAGAAGTGATTTTTTATGCGATATTGAATCATCTCCAAAATTGCACTCATGCAACTGAAAATTTCTATTTATATAGCATTCGGTTTCCATCGCACAATTAAAGTACAGTTGTATGGGTTACAGGTTCAAATTTTTTAATACTTCAAAACTTCACTTCTCTAACAATAACAGCTTGTGTTTTTTTTAATCAAAACAAAAGGACAGTAATCATGAAGTGTCAAATTGGTAATCAAAATATAAAGAGAAATTACTTGTATGGATTACACGTATATCACCAGCATAGCCTTCTCGTTGTCATAGAAAAATAACACATTGATCCATCATTATTTGACCATTTGTAGTAAAATACATCTCATCTCAATGCAAAGAATTTTCAGAAAGGACGTCCACTGGAAAACATTTATACATTCATTCGAAACGCATGACCAAAAAGCATGACATTTGACAATGATATTACAAATCGTAGTTATGCTACATATATTGCTTTATCAATTTATAGTATTTAAGGTCCTTAGGCTGTACATTTTAATGAAAAATATTTCGTAACAACATACAACACAATGCTAACGAATTAATTTTCTTGGTCTCTAACCAAAGCTTGTTTTATTGCACGTCCAACTTATGCATTTCATATATTTTGCATCGTACAGGAGAGTTAACCACTTGTGTAGCAAAATTTATGCTAGTTAGTCTTTAGGAACAACCTCATACGCTGCTATATAATGTATTAAACTTGGTGTGCTGCAAAATTAGACTGTTGCTTTCCAAATAATGAACGAGTCGAACATAATGTGAAGGTCATCAAAATATTAGCACAAATGATTTGTTATTTGAAGAAACATCAATGTGAATTAATTATCGCTATGTATGTGTGGTAAAAAATAAGATCGTGATATATGCAACATAGTCACAGGATGTAAATAAATGCATGTTCACTTTCCTTTGGATCTATAAAATTTTGAGCGTAATTCAATGAACACTGAGTAAAAAAACAGATTATAGATCTCAATACTAATACTTTGATAATTATGTCTTATTTTCAAGTATTTCCTTATAGTCACTGAAATCATCAAATTTAATAGCCCAATATCCATTCTTTTCTGTACATATATTAAATTTTGATTTGGGTTTCTCATAATGTGTATATCTAAACCTGAAAGGAGTTCTGATTTTCAATTTATATGCTTGCATATATAGGTGACCCATATATGTTGATATATTTTTACATAGAAATTTTAACTTACCTACCTAACATGGTAATTAGGATGTAAATATCGTCTTGTAGTGCAAATTTGTGGTGATTTTCCAAATTTTACCATATATCTTTCATGAAAGCAATATAGATTTCGTTGAGCTATATAATTTATATTAAATCCTTTTCTATTGTGAATGACAGAGCAAAAATAATATTATTGTGAAGCATTTTCTATTATGAACATAAAAATGTATTCATATTGTAGTATCTCACCCAATACTCAACTTGCAATCAATTTGAAACACCCCACCTCCGTTAGGGTCACTCTCAAAGGGAATGCCCTAATTTTGGTGGAGGTTTATAAGTACAAGTCACAGATATACAAGACAGATATAAGAACACATATTTGTAAACAGCGGAAGAACAACAAACTTTATTTCATAAAGTCAAATACGTGTTACAACAACATCCCTTCCAAAAACATAACATAACACTTCATAATCTGTCTTGAGTACATATTTTTTTAAAGAAGCATAAATAAAACATAGACAAACTGCCAAAGCCCCATAGTGGATTGTCCAAAGCCATAGTTCAAAACAGGAAAGTCCAAGCAATACATTTCTCTTCTTCAAGCTGGATGTTGAGGTAAGTCAAGCTGCTGTGTTCCCTCCCTGAGGACCTGGGGGGGGGGGAACGGAAGAAAGAAGACGAAAGAAAAATAGAGTCAGACATAAAGCCTGAGTAAGTCTAGTACTACTTTGTCTATGAATAAAGAACTGGGTGTGATAAGTAAAACAGGAAGTGGGCGACATTATAAACTTGGTTAAGTTGTCTAGGGTCGAATATACTATCGTACCCCATGTTAATCTCTGAACCCATATAAACTAGTTTTCCAACTGGCACCCATAATCAGGGTGATGTGATCCATTTTATGATGATCGGCTCCTACTCGCATAGTTACATGTGTCTTACGGCCCCCCGATGTCTGTAGTTACCTATGCTGGTCCCACCATGGGGTGTATCAAGTCCCATAGTGGCAACCCGACACAACCTTAGAGTGCAAAGGTATGCTACTGGTGTCCAGTGCTTTATTTTTCTGCGCCGGAGTGCGTGCACGCCCGCACACCGTTAGAACCTACACTGCTACACCACCGCCGTCGATTTGACCTCTTACAATCAGCCCAGTAATCGTGCCCCACCCTGCCTAGTTTCAGGGTATCCTGATACACCTTCTAGGGTTACTGCTGAAAAGGGTCCCCCGTTACTAGGTTTTCTATCTCTAGCCAACATGCTAAGTTGGTTAAGTGTTTCCTAACCTAACCCCCACCAGTCCAATTAGTTTAGCATGTTCCATTTTGATTAAGTCTTTAGTTCACTTAATCCTAACAATCCTGACTCAGCCTTAATTGTCTTATTAAGGCCCTGACCTCTCACATTAGACAGGTATTGTTGTGGCTGCCTGTTGCCGGTTGGTTCCGGGCAGTCTTACGCCACAACTCAGTCTAACCTCGGGTCCTTGCTGGGCTCCATGTTTAACCTCCCACATTGGATAGGTATTGTTGTGACTACTGGACAGCCGGGCGGTTCCGGGCAGGTTTACATCACAACTCAATCCAACCTCGGGTTAAACACATCGTCTTTTCTACATTTACATATTTTGTCATTCTTCTTTATTTCTTATATGTAAATATTTGCGGCCCATTATTATGTTAATGGTGTAAAGGGTACACCAACCATGGGCCCAACCCATACTTGACTTTGGGCCCTTCTATTTCATATTTTCATTTATTAATTAATTTTTAACCCAACGTTATTTTCCCCCGTTTCACACGTCCGTAAATATATATATTGGGCTTAGCCTTTTAAAGCCCAATTTAGCCATGCGAAAAGGGGAGGCTTAAAGCGTATACACAAAGAGGGGAAAGTGAGCGCATGAACTTGCATATGACGTTGGAAAATACATAATAGAAATTGGTGTACTTGCATAGTGGTGACATGTATTTTGGTCATAAAACATAGGTGACATAAATCAAGGCATGTAAACTTGCATAGGTTTAACTACAACATGAACCTATATTCTTATTTAGGCATAATGTCAAACATAAGCATGGCCTAAATACTTCTAGCATAAACATGGCATATTGTCAAACATAAGCATGGCATAAAATACTTCTAGCATGAACATAGCATAATTCAACTTAATCATGATTTAAGCCTAATCACATAACGATGGTATAAACATACTTATGCATAAATATTCCTAAACATGGTGTTTGCTTTGAACTTGCAAAAGAAAAGGGATTTTTGAGTCCAACCTAGCCATGTTATCATATAATCCTTTGAAACAAGATAGACTTAATAACGGATTTCAATTATGCCAAATATCATTCCTAGCCATATTCATAAGTTCGCAAAAGCATGACTTAATACATGGATTATGGTGTCAAAATTCCACATAGTTTCATATGAACTATAATAACCAAACTTGTTTCAATTACTTGCAAAACGATTTATGCACAAAAATATACATCATAATGGCATAATAACAAAGCCCCAAACTTGCATGAATTCCAATTAACTACATACATGTAGCTTCAATATAGATTACACAATTTGCGCAATATTCCAAACGTATACTTGCATAGAACTACCGCATGTAGTTCTTTATAATGAATAACATAATTTTGCACAAATATGAATTACTTCCATTGCCACAATTCAAGCATACACATCAACACAGTTGTTTATTAATACCAAAGTAATACTCTACTTAGAATGGTTGCGGCGAATTCTCTTATTAAGAGATACGATTCCTTTGTTGAATTGATTAGCTTTAGGTTGCTTGAATTGCTTTAGGCTTAGAACTTTCTTCCTAATCCTCTCTTTAGTTGACGGCTACTCTTTGTCGTTCCTCAGCAACATGGCGGCTATAATCTTATTTTGAATGAATAGATTAGGGTTTAGTCTAGGGTTGTTTATATAGAGGTTAGGAATTGATTAGGATCCTTGATGTTGCTAGGTTAGATCATAGCCATTCATTAGGAAGAGAGACCAATAAAAATCCGCCACCTAGCCCTAATGACAAAGCAGACCACAGAAATTCGACCAAACACAGACCTGGCCAGCCAGGTTGACTGGGCTCGACCAGGTCGACACCCCTGTCGACAGGGCTGTCGACAGCCCTGTCGACATGGGTAGCCCAGGTCGACAGCCCAGTCGACCTGGGTGGCTAGGCGGGTGTTTTATCCGCCTGGCCCATTGGGCCCCATTTCAAATTATTATTTTATTCTGTTTGAATTTTAAATTTAATTCAAAACTTCCGAAGGCCATATCTTCTTCATACGGACTCCGTTTTTCGAAAACTCGGACTCTATTTCGCGTATTTTTCCGAGACGAACGCAATGGCGTATCCCGTTTCCCTTAGTTCTTTGATTTGAATTTGATTATACTTTAATTCATGAATTTCACAGTTATAGAATTTTCGGGGTGTTACATTCTCCCCCACTTAAAAGGATTTCGTCCCCGAAATCTTCAAGTGTAGGAAAACGTATATCCTAACATCCAATAATCCATCTACTCATTCATCAAACACGAGCATTCATTGTCCTTAAAAGACTTCTAATGCTTCATGATCATATGCGAAGTGTGTGTGTACATGTACTTATCTAATGCAAAATCAGGCGGTCTACTGATTCAGTTGACCTCCTTAATGCGAATTATGTAAGTGCCATGAATCCATTATGTATGCAAATTTTCCTATTCATGATTCTACATGAGTGCACAATCATTCAATGCAAATGCAACATCCACATGACAACACATTATAGTTCAACCATATACGAATACAAACATATATGCATATGCAATATGAAGTGACTGAGCCGATCTAAAACCTAGATTGTGTGTGTATATGCAACCACGAGCAACCACTAGCAATCACTTGCAACCACTTGCAACCATTCATACATAACATGTTTCAACTACATGTTTTCATCCAAAGGTTTTCTACCTAAAAGATACGGTCGAGGAAATATACCTAAAAAGATAGATAGATAAAAGCGCAACTTAAGGAAAAGAAAGATCAAGGATGTACCCTCGAACAGAAAAGGGTAGGCAGTGCATATTCTAGCTTCAGTTTCCCAAGTCGCGTCTCCCTCGGCGTCGCTCCACTGAACTTTGACGAGCTTGACTTCGCGGTTGCGTAGCTTCTTCACTTCCGTTCCTAAGATGCAGGTTGGAACTCTTCTTATGGTTGCTTCGCGTTCCACTTCGGCCTCTTCGAGGATGTTTGGCTCTACCACTTCAGCTGACTCATGCAGACATTTTCGGAGATGTGAAACGTGAAAAACGTTGTGGACTCCAGCCAACTTCTCGGGTAGCTCTAATCTATAGGCCATTTTCCCAATCTTCTCGATGATAGGGAATGGCCCTACGAACCTTGGTGCTAGCTTCCCTGTGGTTCCAAAACGAACAATGTTCCTTAGCGGTGATACCTTGAGAAAAACTCTGTCTCCAACTTCAAATTCAAGGTCGGTCCTCCTCTTGTCGGCATAGGACTTTTGTCTGTCTTGGGCCGTCTTCATCCTTCTTCGTATTAAGTCTACTTTCTCTGAGGTCTCTCGGATCATGTCTGGTCCAAGTATGAGCTTATCCGTGGACTCCCACCAACAAGTGGGTGATTGGCACGGTCTTCCGTATAAAGCTTCGAAGGGCGCTATTCCGATGGTTGCTTGATAGCTGTTGTTGTAGGCAAATTCCACCAAAGGGAGGTGGTCTTCCCATGTCCCTCCGAAGTCGAGGACGCATAACCTTAAAAGGTCTTCCAAAACTCTGTTCACTCTCTCTGTTTGGCCGTCAGTTTGGGGATGATAGGCTGTGCTCAAGCATAACTGCGTTCCTACTGCTTCTTGCAGACTCCGCCAAAACTCGCTGGTGAAGATGGGGTCTCGGTCACTAACGATGCTAGATGGTATTCCATGGAGTCGAACGATTTCCTTAAGGTAAAGTGATGCTAGGGATGAGGCAGTTCTCTTACTTTTGACAGGTAAAAAGTGGGCGCTTTTAGTAAGCCTATCCACTATTACCCAAATACTAGTGTTGCCTCTCCTAGACCTAGGCAGCCCATCGATGAAGTCCATTGAGATGCTATCCCACTTCCACTGCGGGACCTCCAGAGGATGTAGCAGTCCGCCGGGCTTTTTCTGTTCCGCCTTAACCTGTTGGCACACCATACACTTAGAAACGAATTCTGCCACGTCCTTTTTCATGCCATTCCAAAAGAAAGTCCTTTTTATGTCTTTATACATTTTATCCCCGCCTGGGTGTATCGTCATCTTGGAGTGATGTGCTTCCTCGAGAACCTTCTTTATTAAATCTTTTGCTTGTGGGACGCATAGTCTTCCATCTCGCCTTAGTACACCCTTATCGTTAACGGAGTATCTGTTGAGGTGACTTGAAGTCTCACCCCTAATTAGCCTATCAATTATTTCCACAAGCTGAGGGTCTTCGCGTTGTGCTGTCCCTACTGAATCCACTAAAGTTGGGCGCACTTCGAGAGATGCAAGCAAGCCTGGTACGAAATCGGAGGAGGGCCTAAAGTCGAAGCTGGCTATAAACTCTAGGCTTTGTCTTTCAACAAACAACGGGCTTAGGGTCAATTTCTTTCGGCTCAACGCGTCTGCCACTACGTTGCCTTTGCCCGGAGTGTAGGAGATTTCGAAATCGTACGAGGCAAGAAACTCCATCCATCTTTGTTGCCTCAAGTTAAGATCTTTCTGCGAGAAAAGATATTTCAACGATTTATGGTCAGTGTAAAGTTCGAACTTCTCACCTAGGAGATAGTGTCGCCAAGACTTGAGTGCAAAGACGATGGCGGCTAGCTCTAGATCGTGGGTTGGGTAGTTCTTCTCATGCACCTTCAACTGCCTCCTGCCATAAGCTACTACCCTTCCTTCTTGCATTAAGACGGCGCCTAGCCCTGTCCCACATGCATCCGTATAAACAATGAACATCTTGCTCCCATCTGGCAGCGTCAAAACTGGGGCTGTTGTGAGAGCCCTTTTCAGTCGTTGGAAAGCAAACTCGCAATCCAAATCCCAATTGAACACTAGATTCTTCTTGGTCAACTTCGTGAGTGGAGCTGAAATTTTCGCAAAATCCCTTATGAATTTTCGATAGAAACCTGCTAGTCCTAGAAAGCTTCGGACCTCAGTTGCATTCCTTGGTGTCTTCCAATCTTGTACCGCCACTACCTTAGCAGGGTCCACCGCTAACCCTTGTTTGGATACTATGTGCCCAAGGAACCTCACCTCTTCTCTCCAAAAGTGGCATTTGGAGAACTTGGCTTTTAGTTGATGGACTCGCAAAGTTTCCATGATTGCCCTTAAGTGCTGAGCATGTTCCTCTTCACTCTTTGAGAAGATAAGGATATCATCTACGAAGACCACGACGAAATTGTTGAGGAAATATCTAAATACCCTACTCATCAGGTCCACGAAGTACGAAGGTGCATTTGTCAAGCCGAAAGGCATGACAAGCCATTCAAAGAAGCCGTCTGGGGTTCTGAAAGCCGTTTTATCGATGCTATCTTCAGCCACCCTTAGCTGATGAAAACCGGTTGCTAAATCGAGTTGGGAGAAAACAGACGCTCCTACTAGCTGGTCAAATAAATCGTCAATTCTAGGGAGAGGATGCCTATTCTTTTTCGTTAGCTTGTTGAGCTCCCTATAGTCAACACATAGACGGAGTGAACCATCCGCCTTTGTAGCGAACACCACTGGAGCGCCCCATTCTGAAATGCTCCTCCTAATGAACCCCTTTTCTAGAAGCTCTTTAATCTGTTTACTGAGCTCTTTCCTTTCTCGTGGAGCCATATGTCTAACGGGCAACGCAACGGGCTTTGCATTATCTACCAGATATATGCGGAAGTCTATTTCCCGCTTCGGAGGCAAGCCCTTCACCTCTTCGAAGACATCCGGATATTCCCGGACCACTCTAACTGATTGCAAATTTTCAACAGAGGCATCTAGCGATTCAAGATAACTAAGCATAACCGCATACGAGGGATTACAAGAAATTTCCAAAGTATTACTGAGCTGGGTTAGGAGCCTAACAACCCTTTTCTCACAATCAAGGACGGCCCCATTACTGGATAGCCAATCCATACCCAAAATCAAACCATACCCCGAAAAGCCCAAAACAAAGGCACTACATAGAAATTCAACACTTAGGATAGAAATTTTCAAATCCAAACAGATCATAGACAAATGAGCTGGGCCCCCAATTGGGTTTGAAACAATTAAGGGGTCCTCTACCATACTAGTTTTTAGGTGCAGAGATTCTACTAAAGCAGACGAGATAAAGGAGTGTGATGCGCCAGAATCAAATAAAGTGCGAACGGGGTGATCATAAAGATAAACTACACTTTCTACAGAAGTATTGGTACCTCGCTGTTGCAATGGTGGCGCTTCTAGCACATGAACCTGTGCCCCTGGGGTGGATCCAGTGCCCTGCCCCTGTCCTCGTTTCCTTGGGCAGTCCTTAGCTCTATGGCCTGTCTGACCGCACGAAAAGCACCCACCATTCTCCTTGGCCTTCTTTTTCCGGCAGTCCTTTACTAAGTGCCCCATTTTGCCACAGAAATTACACTTCCTCTTCTCTTTGTTGCCCTTTCCGCCCTTCTTAAAGTCTGTCTTCTTGGGCTGCAAACCCTCTTTCTTTCCTTGAGAGCTTTCTGCCTTTGTCTCCTTCTTGCCCTTATCCTCTTCATTCAGCAATGCCATTTGCACCAATCTTTCATACGTGGCTCCCATGGGTATATGGGTCATGGCCAAACTGTGTAATGGCTCATTCAACCCTTTGACGAAACGGAGAGCCTTCTTGTGCGGGGTGTTGACTAGGTCAAGTCCAAACCTAGCCAGCTCATCAAACTGATTCACATACTCTCTAACAGTCTTGTCCCCTTGCTTAAGAAATAAGAATTTTTCCAACTGCAAACTTCTTTCCGCATCTGAGAGAAATTTAGTCTCAAACCTTGCCCTAAAGTCCTCCCATGTCTCCACTGGTCTTTCAGCATTAGTGACTTCCCACCAGTAGGAAGCCTCGCCCTTCAATAGCCATACCGCCAGTTGTACTTTTTGTCTATCTTCTACCTCAAAGATGATGAATAGGTCCTCCGTTTCTTTTAGCCAATTCCTAGCTGCTACGAAGGACTCAGTTCCATGGAAATCCCTTCCTCCCATAGCTTTAAAATCTTTACATATCTTAGCGAATGTGTTTCCCCGTGGAGGAGGTGGAGGAAAAGGTGCTGCTGCGGCTGGATGATTCCCTTCAGCTGGAGGAGGAGGGACGGTAGGACCTGGCTG
This sequence comes from Allium sativum, assembly GCA_030737875.1. NCBI lineage: Eukaryota > Viridiplantae > Streptophyta > Magnoliopsida > Asparagales > Amaryllidaceae > Allium > Allium sativum. Next base: position 685,065,371 of record CM060918.1, on the reverse strand, counting down.
AGTGGCCCTTGCTTCTAAGAAACGTCTAAACCAACCAGGTATGGGTACCCCTTCAGGCAAGTTAAGTTCTTGGGACATGCTGAAACAAAAAAGGATAGATTCAAAACGAAGGATAAGAGATGATACCTATGGCTTTGGGGAGTGGACTTTGCCTTTTAAAAATAAAATAATATTTTTCTTTTAAAAATGCTTCTTTAAATATCCCTTTTGAAAATAATTTTTCAAAACTTTTTATCTTATCTGGTAAGCCTATGCTCTGATACCAAGTGAAACACCCCACCTCCGTTAGGGTCACTCTCAAAGGGAATGCCCTAATTTTGGTGGAGGTTTATAAGTACAAGTCACAGATATACAAGACAGATATAAGAACACATATTTGTAAACAGCGGAAGAACAACAAACTTTATTTCATAAAGTCAAATACGTGTTACAACAACATCCCTTCCAAAAACATAACATAACACTTCATAATCTGTCTTGAGTACATATTTTTTTAAAGAAGCATAAATAAAACATAGACAAACTGCCAAAGCCCCATAGTGGATTGTCCAAAGCCATAGTTCAAAACAGGAAAGTCCAAGCAATACATTTCTCTTCTTCAAGCTGGATGTTGAGGTAAGTCAAGCTGCTGTGTTCCCTCCCTGAGGACCTGGGGGGGGGAAACGGAAGAAAGAAGACGAAAGAAAAATAGAGTCAGACATAAAGCCTGAGTAAGTCTAGTACTACTTTGTCTATGAATAAAGAACTGGGTGTGATAAGTAAAACAGGAAGTGGGCGACATTATAAACTTGGTTAAGTTGTCTAGGGTCGAATATACTATCGTACCCCATGTTAATCTCTGAACCCATATAAACTAGTTTTCCAACTGGCACCCATAATCAGGGTGATGTGATCCATTTTATGATGATCGGCTCCTACTCGCATAGTTACATGTGTCTTACGGCCCCCCGATGTCTGTAGTTACCTATGCTGGTCCCACCATGGGGTGTATCAAGTCCCATAGTGGCAACCCGACACAACCTTAGAGTGCAAAGGTATGCTACTGGTGTCCAGTGCTTTATTTTTCTGCGCCGGAGTGCGTGCACGCCCGCACACCGTTAGAACCTACACTGCTACACCACCGCCGTCGATTTGACCTCTTACAATCAGCCCAGTAATCGTGCCCCACCCTGCCTAGTTTCAGGGTATCCTGATACACCTTCTAGGGTTACTGCTGAAAAGGGTCCCCCGTTACTAGGTTTTCTATCTCTAGCCAACATGCTAAGTTGGTTAAGTGTTTCCTAACCTAACCCCCACCAGTCCAATTAGTTTAGCATGTTCCATTTTGATTAAGTCTTTAGTTCACTTAATCCTAACAATCCTGACTCAGCCTTAATTGTCTTATTAAGGCCCTGACCTCTCACATTAGACAGGTATTGTTGTGGCTGCCTGTTGCCGGTTGGTTCCGGGCAGTCTTACGCCACAACTCAGTCTAACCTCGGGTCCTTGCTGGGCTCCATGTTTAACCTCCCACATTGGATAGGTATTGTTGTGACTACTGGACAGCCGGGCGGTTCCGGGCAGGTTTACATCACAACTCAATCCAACCTCGGGTTAAACACATCGTCTTTTCTACATTTACATATTTTGTCATTCTTCTTTATTTCTTATATGTAAATATTTGCGGCCCATTATTATGTTAATGGTGTAAAGGGTACACCAACCATGGGCCCAACCCATACTTGACTTTGGGCCCTTCTATTTCATATTTTCATTTATTAATTAATTTTTAACCCAACGTTATTTTCCCCCGTTTCACACGTCCGTAAATATATATATTGGGCTTAGCCTTTTAAAGCCCAATTTAGCCATGCGAAAAGGGGAGGCTTAAAGCGTATACACAAAGAGGGGAAAGTGAGCGCATGAACTTGCATATGACGTTGGAAAATACATAATAGAAATTGGTGTACTTGCATAGTGGTGACATGTATTTTGGTCATAAAACATAGGTGACATAAATCAAGGCATGTAAACTTGCATAGGTTTAACTACAACATGAACCTATATTCTTATTTAGGCATAATGTCAAACATAAGCATGGCCTAAATACTTCTAGCATAAACATGGCATATTGTCAAACATAAGCATGGCATAAAATACTTCTAGCATGAACATAGCATAATTCAACTTAATCATGATTTAAGCCTAATCACATAACGATGGTATAAACATACTTATGCATAAATATTCCTAAACATGGTGTTTGCTTTGAACTTGCAAAAGAAAAGGGATTTTTGAGTCCAACCTAGCCATGTTATCATATAATCCTTTGAAACAAGATAGACTTAATAACGGATTTCAATTATGCCAAATATCATTCCTAGCCATATTCATAAGTTCGCAAAAGCATGACTTAATACATGGATTATGGTGTCAAAATTCCACATAGTTTCATATGAACTATAATAACCAAACTTGTTTCAATTACTTGCAAAACGATTTATGCACAAAAATATACATCATAATGGCATAATAACAAAGCCCCAAACTTGCATGAATTCCAATTAACTACATACATGTAGCTTCAATATAGATTACACAATTTGCGCAATATTCCAAACGTATACTTGCATAGAACTACCGCATGTAGTTCTTTATAATGAATAACATAATTTTGCACAAATATGAATTACTTCCATTGCCACAATTCAAGCATACACATCAACACAGTTGTTTATTAATACCAAAGTAATACTCTACTTACAATGGTTGCGGCGAATTCTCTTATTAAGAGATACGATTCCTTTGTTGAATTGATTAGCTTTAGGTTGCTTGAATTGCTTTAGGCTTAGAACTTTCTTCCTAATCCTCTCTTTAGTTGACGGCTACTCTTTGTCGTTCCTCAGCAACATGGCGGCTATAATCTTATTTTGAATGAATAGATTAGGGTTTAGTCTAGGGTTGTTTATATAGAGGTTAGGAATTGATTAGGACCCTTGATGTTGCTAGGTTAGATCATAGCCATTCATTAGGAAGAGAGACCAATAAAAATCCGCCACCTAGCCCTAATGACAAAGCAGACCACAGAAATTCGACCAAACACAGACCTGGCCAGCCAGGTTGACTGGGCTCGACCAGGTCGACACCCCTGTCGACAGGGCTGTCGACAGCCCTGTCGACATGGGTAGCCCAGGTCGACAGCCCAGTCGACCTGGGTGGCTAGGCGGGTGTTTTATCCGCCTGGCCCATTGGGCCCCATTTCAAATTATTATTTTATTCTGTTTGAATTTTAAATTTAATTCAAAACTTCCGAAGGCCATATCTTCTTCATACGGACTCCGTTTTTCGAAAACTCGGACTCTATTTCGCGTATTTTTCCGAGACGAACGCAATGGCGTATCCCGTTTCCCTTAGTTCTTTGATTTGAATTTGATTATACTTTAATTCATGAATTTCACAGTTATAGAATTTTCGGGGTGTTACACAATTGGTTTAAGGTATAAATAAAAAATCGAATCCAAGTCTGATTCAAGTTTTCATGAAATTAGAGAGGTGATTTCTATATTAATTTATTCTATTCAACAGTTCCAGGTTTTTTTTTGTTACAAAATTTCTAAACTGCTGATGCACATTGAGAAATCAAAGATTTATATAGATGAAAACATACATACCCGACCATGAGTCAAGACTTGAAATCAAAACCCCTTGCATGAAGTGACTGCTAAAATCAAATATCATAGTATTATTTTATTTATATAAAAAAAATCAAAACATCGGAAGGAACAAAAATATAAAAGAATAATATTGTAACGATCCGAAATCCCCAGTCTTCAAAGAGACCGAAAAAGTGGATTGCTTTGAGAACGCGACACATTAGACTCAAAAAATAGAACATTTCCTTGCTATTACAACTACTACATCAAAGTACAAGAATATTTCCGAGTAAGAATAAATATTACATAATGGAAATACAATATCTTAGATTAAGAATCTACATAGCAACGGAAAATAATACATAAGTACAATGCATAGTAGAAAATAACTACTGAAACAACTGAAAGAGATACGGATACAAAGCTTACTTAATATAGCTCTAGTTGAAATCCAGGAACCTGTTAAATAAAAATCTGCAAAACCAAAACTAATAGCTGCTCGAGTGGAAAATAGGGGCACCCAGAGTTTAGGTTAAAACAATAAACTCTGAGTCAGTCATTGGACCGGTATGAGAACTAAAACAGTTATTAAATCTTTAATTTAAAAGTTGGGAAATTATGGGACCATGCCGTATAACACCGAACCGGTTCACTCCATATGAATACTAGTTTAAAACATAAAACAACGCAATGCTTTTTGAAAAATGAAGCTATTGTTAGACTCAGGTCCCATCACACAATGCAACACAAGCCAGAAGATAGAGTTTTCCCGTATAATAGCCAAACATGCTTGTTACGTTTAAAACAAATAATTTTGCTATGACCATAAGTCCATAGTGTTGAAACAGTATCAAATATAAATGTATCAAGTCTAGACGGCAAGGGTACCATATATCATGTTGCCATACTAGTTCTACAACTAAAACCGAAAAATGTCGTATTGGAAATTGGATCTCCATCATGAGTCAAGTCAAGGGATGGTCTCCTTACCAATTTGAGATATTCAAGCAAATGCCTCAGGGTTCAGATGCTGGCGAGCCCTGAGTCCTGCAGAGCTGGTCCACACTTACTTTAGTGCATTGGTTATTCCTGAATACACGTTTCTTGGTCCTGTAGGACCCATCTCTGAGCCACTAGGGGTTCAATATCCAGGTACCTCATTCCATCATCCACATAAGAAAAATGTCTGGGATCCATACCATGACACCATTCCTAGCTTGAAAGAAACGTCGTGCACTCCCTGCGTTCCCTTATCCCTTTTTTACTTATACCAATTGTGAAGCTCGCTAATTAACGCTATACACAAAGCTATGCTAAATAAAGCTGTGATTGGATCATCATCCACAAGACTCTGCTTTTCAACAAAAGCCTTAATCATTTGCATCTTAACATGTCACACTGACAATTCACGCCATACAACTGACATCTATCAATATATAACCTCTAAGCTCGTAAGTCTTAGAGAAGGGTGTTAAGCAAGAGAATAAATTCTATGCCACCAAACAGATATATATTTAATAGAGATCAATGTCGGACACACATCCATTTACAAGTCCATTCTAGGTCTGAACGGAACCGGAGGCACCTTATTCCTCATCCCATATGTCCAATTTAGGAGAGAGATCCTCGCATATCCGGTCGATCTCCAAGTACGTCTGGACGATCACCACTTATTATCTTGTCTTGGGTGTACAGCCCAATCAAGACATCAATAATCATCCAAATGATATGAAGATCTCCGGTCTTCAACCACCGTCTTCATCGTCGATTTTTAGTCATCGTATCGGTTATTCAGAATGGAATGAATCCGATATTTCCGAATAACCCGCGTATTTTATAATCAATAATCAAGTGCTATAAAAACACATCATACGCCTCATTCAAATTCAGAATATTCTTTTATTAAAATATTCGTATCCTTTGGGAAAGGTTCCCATTAATTTTATCAAATATAAATTCTTCTAAATTTATTTTTTAATCTTCCTTTGGATATCAATTTTAAAAGATTTTATTAACTAGTCGGGATTATCGAACCTTACCATAATAATCATTTATTATTTTCCAATCCCAACTTATTCATCCCATGGAGCAAAGCAGTAGCACTGCATATATAATACCCACTGTGCTTTGGGTAAAACTAGTTACCATTTCACGTTCAAATCTAATTAAAGATTTAACTATCACCTAGACTAAAACTGGTGGTACTTCATTCTAGATCATTTCATGAATTTGATAAATTTAATTATCTCATTCCCATTTCAATCTAATTAAAGATTTATTAAAACTCCAAATTGGCTTTAATATCAAAAATCATTACTTTATGATTATTCAACTATAAGAAATTAATCTTGTCTTTAACTGGGTTAAATAACCAATGTCATTTAAAACACAGTTCACGATAAACCCAAAATCATCTTCCATCAAAATAAATCTACACGGAAATCATAACAGTGTATAATCGATATAAATTCCCATGTCAGACTAATAATATAAATGGAAAAGCGGCAAGGCCTTTTAAATTCCATATATAGTAATGGTCTTCATTCATAGAAGCTCATCTCGATTATTACCAAATAGAATTCCATTCAGTTCCAATTTAATATATTAAATTGGAGAACTTTTACTTTGGAATATTTCCATTAAATCTTAATAAAAAGATTTATAATTTCCAAATCAACTCTTCACCGTTAATTGGGTTAAAGAACAAGTGTTATTTAAAACACCGTTCACGATAAACCCAAAAATCGAACTTCAATTCAATTCCAATTAAATATTAATTAATTGGTAAACTTCATTAATCTTAATTAAAAGATTTATTCTTTTCTCAAATGGGTTTAAGAACAGTGTTATTTAAGACACCATTCACGACAATCCCAAAATCCAATTTGACGTTATATACAAGGCTTTGAATAGAAATTTTATCGGCTTATATTCAATATCAAATTCTGAAACCAACAAATATCATATTGGGAATAACGATATTTATATCTTCCAAATTCCTCAACAATATCTGTATAATCATGGAATCCAATATGAAATATTCCGAAGATTATTTCCAATCCAATTCTTACGTAGGAAAATTCCGGTTATATCAACACCATTTCAAATCCAATTTATTTATTTAAAAACACTGGATTATTATTCTAGTTAATAACCAGTTCTTTTCGATAAAAATGTAATTTTATCTTTCCAAAACTAGAATTTTTCATCCAAAATCTTTCCAAATCATTTATTATGATTTTACACAATTTTTCCATATTTTTAATGATTTTAATATCGTCATTTCAGTCAGTTTCTAATAACGACCACAGAACTACATCCCTAGCGACCTTTTCAAAAATTGATTTAGGCATATTTTTAATGAATTCGAATCTCTTATATTCATTGAAAGCTCTTTTCGATACGAACCCAACGGTTCTTGTTTTAGGAGAATCCGATGGTCTGATCTCCCGTTACATCAATTTGAAGTTAATGGTCGAAATTCGTGACCGGTCGCTGCACAGTGCGCTCTATTCAGGCCATTAAATATATATAATATATGTACCATTCTTTTTTTAAACATATTTTATAAAATATTATAAATTCGTTTTAAAACGATTTTGACTTCATTTTCAATTTTAAATCAAAATTGAATATTCCATATCATTATAATATTAAAATGATAATAATTTCAAAATCTCAGATTTTGAAATCAATTCATTTTTATATTACTTTAAGATGAATAAAACCGATCGATAAACCCGTTCAGGTTAAAATGGCATTCTATACTTAATCCGGCTTCATATTTCAATAATTTCGTGTCCATCCAAAATCGGACGTCAAAATTCATATTTTGATCCTTTACTGAACATTATTTTAAAACTATGATGAATATTATTATAAAACTATACTGAATAATATTATAAAACTATACTGGCTAATGTTTTAAAACTATACTGGATAATATTTTAAAACTACTCATTATTTCTGAATTGGAATCAAACTCAATCAATTACCATATAAATTGGATTTCCATACATCGCATGTATTCACAATAACGATTAATAATCATTAAACATCCACACATCATCTAGAGTGCATTCTACCACTGTATAAGCATTAAAATAAATAAATAACACTTATCACAGTCTATCAACCCGTCAATTGACATATAATTTAATTCAGGGGAGATGTGAATAAGTTACCATCCCCAGACCCGTGTGGGGTTTCCAAACAACAACAGTCTATTAAAAATAATCATTGGTTAATTAATTTAACCAGTTCTAATTCGATTTGGATTATTTTTCAAATTTACCAATTTTCACTATTTAAATTATTAATAAATATTTATAATTTAATTTCAATTACCACATTAATGTTAACATTATTTTTAATATGTTAATCTTCACAACATCACAACCAAAACACAATGCAGTCAATTTAAATCGTCCATGGTCTGTGGACGAGGGAGTTGAGCTAACAAATACTGTATACAATTTATAATGATTAAATCTGATAAAAATCTACATTGGCAACTCTATGTATTTTTATACTTGAATACAACAACATGATAAAATATAATTTAGTGAGAAGGAGTTCTCACTTTGGATTCCACTCAATTCTGAATTGTATTTTTCAACTAAATTAAACATGCATTTAATTTAGCTGAAAATCCAATTTGCTCTGTTTCCATTCTGGTTAGTTCCATATTGCAGCGTTCATCATTGCGAATCCAACGCAACTGACCGTTCTTTATTCTGACCTCGGATGAAGAAGTTATGGCATATTATACATTTGGTTACATTAATAAAATAATTAATTACAAAATTATACTCTAATTACTTTCTCCAATCACGTTAATCCCTTTTTATCATCTTCTTCGATCGTTTCTTCTACAGGCATCGGAAACCCATCTTCAATTTCACTAATTCGTCGTTGCTCGACACCAGGGGGGTCGGAACCCCATCTGACTCCACAGCTTCGAAGGGCTTTGCGCCCTCCTTCACCACCGTCCAATATGCCTCACTCGAAGTCCCCTAACACCGCCAAAATCTATTCGAACACCGCCCATTTCTTGCATGATTTCAACCACCACAGGCAGATAAACACATCATAGCCGTTCATTCCACAGATCTCATGACGCTCTATAATTTTGCAGTTACACAATTTGAAGATAGATTCATGGATTCTGGGATTTTGTGGTTTGAATTTTTGAATGATTTGGCCATTCATTTTGTAAATGGAGACACCTCAGAAATGAGGAAAAATATTAGGGTTTTGACTTTATATAGAAATCATTTTACATTATTTTATTCCAAAAATACTAGTTTTTCAATCCGAACTCCAAATCAAACCCAACGACTATCGTTCCTAGCTAAATACCCCCATTCCAAACACAATGGGATATGTTTTGTATGCCAATTCAAATGTTTCGATCAGTTTTCATCAAAATTAGAATATAAATTAATATAACGGTCAATATTGAATTTGAACATACATTTTAATTTACCGGGACCACATACTGAATCCAAAAGTTACAGAAAAATAAATCTAGATATGTTTTGATGGTACGATCCTAACATAACTAAGTTCGATGAATTTGGAGACCGTATGAAAAATGGCCCATTTTCCAACCGATTAAATTTAAATTGAATTGACCAAACACGTTTAAATTCACCACGCTCACATATTAATTCCCAAAATTATGAAATTTGAAACCTAACAATAATTTGACATTCTAGATCCAATAAAAGTGGTTTCATCGAAAATGGAGGTCGTTTGCAAGATGGCTATTTTTAAGGGCTATATATTATATTAAAATATAAATAAATTCCATAGCGACTATTTCAAATTTTAAACTGGACATAACTTTCAATTTATAAAGTGAAATATCAATTTCTTACATTCTTTAGAAAGATATAATTAATTAGATTCTAATGTTTCCTGTCTTACTGAAATCCAATTTATTTTGAATTCTATACATCCAATTGAAATTTAAAATCAAATTTTCAAACTACCGCGCCTTTTCAAGCTCGTTTTATAATTAAAATAAATTTTGTACGTTCCAATTTCGATTTAGATAAATTTTTAGTCGTTATTATTTAAAATAAATCATTTTATATATTCAAAATTCATTAAAATAGCTAAAATAAAATTTTTAAATTGGTTCAGAAATTCCGAGTTGTTACAATCTCCCCCGTTTAAGATCTTTTCGTCCTCGAAAAGGAACGGAGAAGGAAGTTGTTTAACTAACCAACTCAACTTTCATTCTGGCTTTCATTCTTCAACTTTTCAGTTTCTAAGAATTTTCTAATTTCTCCCAAATTTGGCTAACACCTTAAATTTTTGAAAAATTTCGCCATAACCTCCTTTGTATACCCCTATCGGTAAAACCACAACTTGCCTCACAGGGCTGTCATCAATCAAAAAGAAAAAGAAAAAGCCAAGCGGCTAGCCAAGCGGCTAGCCAATCGGCTCATAAAATCATCAAAACCCCAATAAATATACTAAATATATACCTATTTGTCGGACATACAATTTTATTCCTCTTCTTATCTTCCATGCTATGACCTGTTCACATACACATGTACATATATGCTGTTCCAATCAAATTTCAATTCCGTTCAATATTTTGATTCAATTTGGCTAAATTTACCTTTCATTCTCTTATTGGTTTGATCATTCCAATATTTTAATTAGTTGGATGAATAATCACACAACACAACCGGCAATCAATTAGTTGATTAGCTTCTCAAATATATAACTTTATATATACTCAAAAATCATATTTTTAGTGTTAAATCACAAACAATAACCTCTAACTAAGTTTGGTTCTCACACCAGTCAGTTGGAAATATATAGATATCCCACTTTAGAAACTCGAACATAAACACTGATGAAGCAGCTGCTATCATTAGAAATATCCCCTGGAGACTAGAGTATGATTCTATATCCATCCAGTATATTTGAGGCTTCGAATATACGTTAATGATGCGTACGTGCAAAATATTCGTATACAAGATGGTCCAAATTTTAATATAAAATAAATTCTCAAATATGTATAATAAGATATAATTTTCAAAATTAATTCATTTTCATCATTTTTTTACATAAATAATACTCTTCTAACTCATTATAGGGTATTACTAACCCTATCTCTAACGAGTTATTCTTATAGGATATTACCAATTCTATTTCCGATGAATTCTTTCGTTTGGTTCTAATGTGCCTTGTTCTCCGAGTTTTGTAAACCGAAGCTCTGATACCAACTGTAACGATTCGAAATCCCCTAGTCTCCGAAGAGACGGAAAACAACGGATTGCTTTGAGAACGCGACACTTCAGACACAAACAATAGAACATTTCCTTGCTATTACAACTATTACATTAGAGTACAAGAATATTCCGGAGTATGAATAAATATTACACAGTGGAAATAAAATATCAGAGATTAAGAACCTACATAGCAGCGGAAAATAATACATAAATACAATGCGTAGCGGAAAATAACTACTGAAACAACTGAAAGAGATATACGGATACAAATCTTTCCAAATATAGCTTCAGCTGTAATCCAGGATCCTATTAAATAGAAATCTGCAAAACCAAAACTACTAGCTGCCCGTGTGGAAAATAGGGGTACCTAGAGATTAGGTTAAAACAATAAACTCCGAGTCAGTCATGGGACTGGTGTGAGAACTAAAACTGTTATTAAATCATTAATTTAAAAGTTAGGAAATCATGGGACTACGCCTTGTAACACGGAACGAGTTTACTCCACATGAATACTAGTTTAAAACATATAAACAATGCAATGCTTTTTGAAAAATGAAGCTATTATAAGACTCAGGTCCCATCACACAATGCAACGCAAGCTGGAGGATAGAGTTTTCCCTTATAATAGCCAAACATGCTTGGTACGTTTAAAACAAATCATTTTGCTATGACTATAATTGCATAGTGTTGAAACAATTTCAAATATAAATGTATCAATCCTAGACGGCATGGGTACCATATATCATGTTGCCATACTAGTTCTACAGCTAAAACCGAAAAATGTCGTATTGGAAATTGGATCTCCATCATGAGTCAAGGCAAGGGATTGTCTCCTCACCGATTCAAGACACTCTAGCAAATCCCTTAGGGCTTGGACGCTGGCGAGCCCTGGATCCTCCAAGGTCGGTCCACACTTTAGTGGATTGGTTATTCCTGAACACACGTTTCCTGTTCCTATAAGACCTATCTATGAACCACTAGGGACTCAATATCCGAAGCGCCTCATTCCATCATCCCCATAAGTAAAAATGTATGGGCTCCATACCATGACACCACTCCTAGCTAGAAAGAAACGTCGTGCACTCACTGGTTCCCTTATCCCGTTTCTGACTCATACCAAGTGTGAGGCTCGCAAATTAACGCTATACACAAAGCTATGCTAATTAAAGTTGTGCTTCGATCATCATCCACAAGGCTCTGCTTTTCAACAAAAACCTTGATCATTTTCATCTTAGCATGTCACACTGATAATTCACGCCATACAACTGATGTCTATCAATATAAAACCTCTAAGCTCGTACGTCTTAGAGAAGGGTGTTAAGCAAGAGAATAAATTTTCCGCTACCAAACAGATATATATTTAATAGTGATCAATCAACACAGAATGAAATCCAATGTCATACACACATCCATTTACAAGTCGGTTCTGGGTCTGAACAAAACCGGAGGCACCTTATTCCTCGTCCCATATGTCCAATACAGGAGAGAGGTCCTCGCATATCCGGTCGGTCTCTAAGTACATTTGGACGATCACCACTTATTACCTTATCTAGGGTGTACAGTCGAATCAAGATATCAGTAATCATCCAAATGATGTGAAGATATCCGGTCTTCAACCACCGTCTTCATCGTCAATTTTTAGTCGTCGTATCGGTTATTCACAATGGGATAAACCCGGTCTTTCCGAATAACCCGCGTATTTTATAATCAATAATCAAGTGCTATAAAAACACATCATATGCCTCATTCCAATTCAGAATATTCTTTATTAAAATATTCATATCCTTTGGGAAAGGTTCCCATTAATTTTATCAAATATAAATTCCTTCAAATTTATACTTTATTCTTCCTTTGGATATAAATTTCAAAATATTTTATTAACTAGTCGGATTATCGAACCTTACCACAATAATCATTTATTATTTTCCAATCCCAACCTATTCATCCCATGGAGCAAAGCTGGTAGCACTCCATATCTAACACCCACTGTTTTCTGGGTAAATTTAATAACCATTTCACGTTCAAATCTAATTAAAGATTTAAGTATTGCCTTGAGTAAAACTTGTGGTACTCTATTCTCGATCATTTCACGAATTTGATAAATTTAATTATCTCATTCCCATTTAATCTAATTAAATATTTATTAAACCTCCAATTTGGTTTTAATATCAAAAATCATTACTTTATGATTATTCAACTTTAAGAAATTAATCTTGTCTTTAACTGGGTTGAAGAACCAATGTCATTTAAAGCACAGTTCACGATAAACCCAAAATCATCTTCCATCAAAATGGAATCTACACGGAAATCATAATAGTATATAATCGATATAAATTCCCTATCAGACTAATAATATAAATGGAATAGCGGCAAGGCCTTTAAAATTCCATATATAGTAACGGTCTTCATTCACAGAAGCTCATCTCGATTATTACCAAATCGAATTCCATTCAATTCCGATTTAATATATTAAATTGGAAAACTTGACTTTGGAAATTTTCCATCAAATCTTAACAAAAAGATTTATAATTTCTGAATCATCTCTTCACTGTTAATTGGGTTAAAGAACAAATGTTATTTAAAACATCGTTCACGATAAACCCAAAAAATCCAACTTCAATTCAATTCCAATTAAATATTAATTAGTTGGTAAAATTCATTAATTTTAACTAAAAGATTTATTCTTTTCTCAACTGGGTTTAAGAACAGTGTTATTTAAGACACCATTCATGACAAACCCAAAATCCATTTTGACATTAAATACAAGGCTCTGAATAAAAAAATTATTCGCTTATATTTAATATCAAATTCTGAAACCAACAAATATCGTATTGGGAATAACAATATTTATATCTTCCAAATGCCTCAACAATATCCGTATATTCACGGAATCCAATATCAAAATATTCCAAAGATTATTTCCATTCCAATCCATACGTGGGAAAATTCTGGTTATATCAACACCATTTTAGATCCAGTTAATTTATTTAAAAACAATGCATTATTATTCTAGTTAATAAATAGTTCTTTTCGATAAAAATATGTTTTTATCTTTCCAAAACTGGAATTTTTCATCCAAAATCTTTCCAAATCATTTATTATGATTTTACACAATTTTTCCATATTTTTAATGATTTTAATATCGCCATTTCAGTCGGTTTCCAATAACAGTCACTGAACAGCATCCCTAGCGACCTTTTCTGAAATTGATTTAGACATATTTCCAAGTCTAACTATTAGATTTCAAATCTCTTATATCCATTGGAAAGCTCTTTATGATACGAACCCAATGGTTCTGGTTTTAGGAGAATCCGACGGTCGGATTTCCCGTTACATCAATTTGAAGTTAATGGTCAAAATTCGCGAACGATCGCTACGCGGCGCACTCTATTCAGGCCATTAAATATATATATATATATATATATATATATATATAATATCAACGATTTCCCTTTTAAAACGTATTTTATAAAATATTATAAATTCGTTTTAAAACGATTTTAAATTCATTTTCACTTTTAAGTCAAAATTGAATATTCCATATCGTTATAATATTAAAAATAATATTTTCAAAATTGAAATCAATTCTTTTCAATATTACTTTAAAATGAGTAAAATCGATCGATAAACCCGTTCTAAAATGGCGTTCTATACTTAATCCGGCTTCATATTTTAATATTTTCGTGTCCACCCAAAATCGGACATCAAAATTCCTATTTTGATCCTTTACTGAACATTATTTTAAAACTATAATGAATATTATTATAAAACTATGCTGAATAATATTATAAAACTATATTGGATAATATTTTAAATCTATACTGGAAGATAATTTAAAACTATTCATTATTTCTGAATTGGAATCAGACTCAATCAATTACCGTATAAATATATTTATATGGATCTTCATACATCGCATGTATTCGCAATAATGATAAATAATCATTAAACATCCACAAATCATCCAGAGTGCATTCTACCACTGTATAAGCGTTAAAATAAATAAATAACGCTCATCATAGTCTGTCAACCCATCGATTGACATATAATAAAATTCAGGGGAAATGTGAATAAATTACCATCCCCAGACCCAAGTGGGGTTTCCGAACAACAACAATCTATTCAAAATAATCATTGGTTAATTAATTTAAACATTTCTAATTTGATTTGGATTATTTTTTTAATTTACCAATTTTCACTATTTAAATTATAAATAAATATTTATAATTTAATTTTGGTTACCACATTAATGTTAACATTATTTTTAATGCGTTAATCACCACAACATTACAACCAAAACACAATACAGTCAATTTAAATCATCCATGGTCTATGGACGAGGGAGGTGACCTAATAGGCACCGTATAGAATTTATAATGATTAAAACTGATAAAAATCTACATTAGCAATTCTATATATTTTTATACATGAATATAATAACATGATAAAATATAACATAGTGAGAAGGAGTTCTCACTTTGGTTTCCACTTCGTCTGTTTTTAATTATGAATTGTATTTTTCAACTAAATTAAACATGCGTTTAATTTAGCTGAAAATCCAATTTGCTCTGTTTCCATTTTCGTCAGTTCCATATTGTAGCGTTCGTCGTTGCCAATCCAACGCAACAAACCCTTCGTCATTCCGACCTCGTATGAAGAAGTTATGTCATATTATACAATTGGTTACACTAATCAAATAATTAATTACAAAATTAAACTCTAATTACTTTCTCCAATCACATTAGTCCCTTTTTTCCACCTTCTTCGATCGTTTCTTCTACAAGCATCGGAAACCCATCTTCAACATCACCAATTCACCGTCGCTCGACACCAGGGGGCTCGGAACCCTATATGACTCCAGAGTTTCGAAGGGCTCTGCGCCCTCCTTCACCATTGTCCACCATGCCTCACTCGAAGTTCCCCAAAACCCCCACAATCCATTCGAACGCCGCCCCTTTCTCACATGATTTCGACCACCACGAGG
The DNA here is from genome assembly GCA_030737875.1 of Allium sativum. NCBI lineage: Eukaryota > Viridiplantae > Streptophyta > Magnoliopsida > Asparagales > Amaryllidaceae > Allium > Allium sativum. The sequence goes on along the minus strand of CM060918.1, from coordinate 685,049,502 downwards.
CAGATAAACACATCATAGCCATTCATTCCACAGATCTCATGATGCTCTATAATTTTGTAGTTACACAATTTGAGGATATATTCATAGATTCTAGGATTTTGTGATTTGAATTTTCGAATGGTTTGTCCATTCATTTTGTAAATGGCATTGCCTCATAAGTGGGGAAAAATATTAGGGTTTTGACTTTATATAGAAATCATTTTACATTATTTTATCTCAAAAATACTAGTTTTTCAATCCGAACTCCGAATCAAACCCAATGACTATCATTCCTAGCTAAATACCCCCATTCTGAACACATTGGGATATGTTTCGTAAGCCATTTCAACTATTTCGATCAGTTTTCATCAAAATTAAAATATAAATTAATATAACGGTCAATATTGAGTTTGAACATACATTTTAATTTACCGAGACCACATACTGACTCCAAAAATTACAGAAAAATAAATCTAGCGTTATTTTGATGATATGGTCCTAACAAAACTAATTTCGTCGAATTTGGAGACCGTTTGAAAATTAGTCCATTTTCTAGTCGATTAAATTTAAACTGAATTGACCAAACAAGTTTATATTTACCACGCTCACATATTAATTTCAAAAATTATAAAATTTGAAACCTAACAATAATTTGACAATCCAGATCCAACAAAAGTGGTTTCATAAAAAACGGAGGTAATTTGCAAAATGGCTATTTTTAAGAGCTATATATTATACTAAAATATAAATAAACGAAGGTAAATTCCATAGCGACTATTTTAAATTTTAAACTGGACATAACTTTCAATTTACAATGTGAAATCTCAGTTTCTTACATTCGTTAGAAAGATATAATTAATTAGATTCTAACATTTCTTCTCTTACTAAAATCCAATCTATTTTGAATTATATACATCCAATTGAAATTTAAAAACGAATTTTCAAACTACCGCATCATTTCAAGCCCGTTTTATAAATAAAATAAATTTATACCTTCTAACTTCGATTTAAATAAATTTTTAGTCGTTATTATTTAAAATAAATCATTTTAAATATTCAAAATCCATTAAAATAGCTAAAATAAAAAATTTAAATTGGTTCAGAAATTCCGGGTTGTTATAAATATCATGAAAAAATCATAGAGCACCTTATAAAGAAGCCTGTAAGTTGGATCTCCGTTGAGGACAGAGGTCAGTGGTGCTTTTCTTGCAATCCAAGGATAAGAGGTTACTGTTGCATTCCCACATTCGATTTTAGGTGTGCCCTTGTACATGCTTCGTTGTAGTACCTAGACACAGCTCTCCCCTTTCTTCACTTGAAGCTTAACCTAAAACCAAATTTATGCATTTAAGAGCACAAATATACATTTATATATTCACAAACACATGTATTAGTTTCGTATATTCTCTTGTATGCAATAGGCTAAATAGATAGAACTTGTTAGGCAAAATGCAGTAGGGGCATATATTCTCTCGTGTAAGAAACTTAACTTTTAATCGTTGTAAGTTTAATATAACTATTACCACTCCATGTTCAATTGAGTTACATCACCTCATATATTATATATACGGACATACATATAAATGTAAACAACAGAGTGGTTAACAACACAACTCAAACCCGCGTTGTCATCACTATAATTCCAATATTCGGTAAACAACACTCGATGCACTGCACACATCACTTAAATAACCACATAATTTCCTACAACTTTTTTGTTCATTTAAGCTTCAGTTTTTTGTCTCTCCATCCACCTTTTGTTGCTGCCTTATCTTGTTGCACCCTGCCTTGCTTTCCCAGTACTCTTGCGTTCCCCAACCATGCATCTAGTTGTTGCGTCAATCTTTACCAGTCCTTAGGCTTGTTCGTTCAATTTCTTCTAGAAGCTTTAGTTAAGGGTCTATTTGGAATGTCTTGTATAATTGAATTGAAAAGATTTTAGCACCGAAAATGCCAAAAAACCTACTTCTTGTTAGTCAAGCCAAATGAACCTCAAATGTTGCACAACTCGGAATGATAACAATTCAGTACAACACGTACCTTCACCAGAATACAGTCTTGCCTCTCTATTAGCAACTCCTATAACATAGTCAATGCACTCTCTCAGCACCATTTCGCTAATACCTGCAAATTAAACATTAAATACAGTACTTCCTCGGTGCAAATTCAATTCCCATAGCCTGCTACATTACTACAACCATATCCAGATTGCTGGATCCATTAGTTGCTTGTTGAATGATGTGCTTCCCTGTGCCATGATACCTTTAATGCTCCATTACTTATCTGCATCTCTACTTTTGCACTGTGCTAACGGCAGCTCTAAGTACTGCACTTTTATTCCCTGACCATGGTCTCTTTTATGCTTCTTCATATGGCTGTACTGTAGCATTCCTTTTAGTGCATTGTCTTTTGGCATTTAATTGTACTTTTAATATATTGTTCTCTTTGATTTGTCAACTTTAATCTAATGATCACAGTGATAATGTTAGCCTTAACTAAAGCTTGTGAATATTTTAGTAAATTGTCACCTAAACATGACTGCTTGTGAATTGTTACCTAAACATGACTTATGTAGTGATAATGTTAACCTAATTCAACATACAGTGAATTAAAACATAACAACTTAATTTTTATAAGGGAGAAATACACTGGAGTATGATATTAAACACACTATTATATTTCACGAACTTCCAGATCGATGAATTGAGAATAATGCTAAACAAAACACACAAAATGATTCCAATTACGAGAAGCTCTACTTTTCAAAATTATCAAATATATAATTGTAGGATTAAAGAAAAACCTTTCCATGAAAAGCATCAGTGAAGATTCCTCTCTTGTTTCTTTCATTATATTTCCTTTTCGTTCTTTAATCAATTACTGAGGCGACTGCTTCTACGAGAGCTAGGGTATCAATAAAGTATGTTTGAGTTAAAATCTATCTGATTCTTTTTCTTTTTTTCCTTATTAAAGGATATTTTATCATGAGCTCAAATTCAAAAGAGATGAGAAGGAGATATTTTTCAAATGCAAGCTGAAATGGGGGAAACTGAATCGTAGCGAGACAGCAACAAACAGAATGAACGTCACGATAAATAGAATGAAGCAGAGAGAATTTCGAGAAGACGACGGATGCGGACTTTTTCGAGAAGACGACGAACGCGGAGTTTATTTCCTATATTTATGTTCCATGTAAAATTGGCACGGACAAATTGATTTAGGTTCTCTTTCAGTAGGAACCTCCCAAATGGTCGGTTTGATTATTAATTTATTACCTTATAATGTTTATGTCACATTTGAATGTTAAAACTGATATAAAGTGGTGTAGGTTCAAACTTAATCAATCTCCAATTTGTTTTTAGTTACATTTTTAGCTTGATTTTTACTCATATTTTGTTTTATAATATTATTAAGGGCGAATGTTTAGTTTATTCGATTTATTCAATGTTGAAAATTCATAAATCGAACTAAAACCAATAAAATGAAAACTAAACCAAAGCAATCAAACTAAATTTGGTTGGTTCAGTTAGCTATTCAATTTAACCAAAATAAAAATATTTTACACTTAATGTCTAGAATATTTACTGTAATTTAAAATAAATAGTAAATATATAATTAAGTATTGTTATTTTTGATTCTTATGCTTTACACGATGATTAAAGTTCACTTAGATAAATAAAGTAATCTAAAATATCTATTAAAACATCGATAATTTTGAAAATATAATAAAAGTTCAGTTAATTTGGTCAAACTGATAACCGTATTAAATATATTTTTGGATCGATTATAAATCAAGCTAATTTCAAGATGGAACTAAACCGACTAACATAAATTGGTTTAAGTGGTTTAATTTGTCACCCCCTCAATATCCTTGATCAGGACTTTTGTTTATATCGAACAGGCCTAGTACGCATAGAAACAAACCATTAGGTGCAAAAAATATTCATGTGAATGCATTGATAATGTCATTCGTTATTGTAAACAAAAGGAGAGGGGATTTGCATGTAAATGCCATTATGACTCTAATTGTTAATCATCCAGTATTTATAAAAAAGGAGATTTGCAGCCCTTTGTTTCTCCCACGTATACATTTTCTTCTTCGACTCTATAGGTCGCCGCAATCTCCAAATTCCAAATAGAACTGTATTGGCTCTTTTTCTCCCTTCAAATCCGATGACTACTACATTACTCTTTTCCCCTTTCAAATCTGATACCTATTTTTTATGCCCCTACCTAAACCCTAGAGTTTTTGATAACTTTTTCATTTCTATCACTTCGATATTTAGGTATTTTAAACCTTGATTTTTTTCCCCTATTGTTTTCATATTCGTACTAGTATGTAGTTGCTCAGAAATATTGTAGTTCATATGCTTATTGCAATGAATTTGATTCTCAGGTATTAAAATTATATGGATTGATTATCTGTTATGTCTTGCGCATTCTCATTTAATTTTATATGTTTCGTATTTGTTATTTATGTTGCTTAAAATATGGGAATCCATCACAAATCAACTTATGAAAGTTTTCTTTCAAAAATAATTCATGAACCATATATTATTTGTATTGTTGAATACATTTATATATCTTTTGCACGTTGTAATAAGTACATTAAATAAGTTGTGCACTTATGCTAGATTATATTTTTTGGTGCAGACGATTGATTATTGAATTTTTTTTCAAACCATAACCAAACCGTCCTCATTACAGCAAGTTTTGTTTAAATTTAAGTTCACTTGTCAATTCATATGTGTAAATATTCATTTCCTTTGCCTCTCAAAGAATGATCTCTTAGATTTATTTTGCTCTAAAATAGATGACATTAATAGTTTCGTGTTTAATATTACTTCCATGGTAAATTAAAAATTAAATTAATAATAATGTATTATCACTTAAAAATAATAATAATAATGTATTGTTACCATTTAAAGCGGTCGCTCTTAACTAAAAGTGGTCTTACTATTTTCATGAAGAAAAAAAGAGAATCAATACTGCATTTCAAGTTTGGATTATTTGAAAATTATTGAACTTGAGACTTTAGTTTCTATTACCCATATATCTAATTACTCTTAACTGGAAGTTATGTTACTATTTTATTGAATACATAAATGGGCACCAAGTTTAGATTGGTTGAATGCTATTAAACAAGGGACTTCGGTTTTTATTACACGTGTATCTGACTGCATAAATGTTTATAGTAAAACTTTTCCCTCCTTTTAAATTTGTTTAGGTTACGGCTTTACTGCTCACATCTAGAAAAAGCATCATACTGTTTTTACGCGTATACTTTTCTCACTCTAAATAAATTTATGAATTAAAATAAAAAGGGTTTTGGCAGAATAGATAAAAGACATTATGTTCAACATGTCTCTGAAGAGGCCACTAGCATAATGGACTGCAAAAGCCCAAGCAAGCCCAATCGTCTTTATTTAATTTTTTTCCTGCTATATGCTGTTGTATTGCAGTGTACAATGTATTATTCAATTCCATTTATTCAATAAGAGAAATGCATATCGTTCAAAATACTTTGTACTGCATTTATCATAAAAGAATACATTAAATTCTTTTATTGAATCAGAGATGTAAAGCTTTACAGCATCAACCTTTTCCGATCCAATCAATTAAGATAAATCTTTAAAACCCCATCAAAATGTTTCCATCACTTGGGTTTCCCTCTCATCTAAGTTGAAAACTCATCATTTGAGAGTTGGCTTAATTCAGATCAATGCCTCGCCAAATTGATAGATTGTTGCAACAAATCTAAACCGCAAAAGACTGAGTAGAATATCTCAGAGGAAATCAAATTCAATCACCAAGAAATCAGTTCAAGAAAATTACCTTACCAGTGCGAATCATCATAATTTCTTTCATTACTTGATAGGCATCAGGTTACAGATTACTTGAATTGAATCCTTTGATTTTCGACATTCTTGAAGGTGATTCTTCTTCAATTCGATTATGCTCTTAAGCTCTAAATGTATTAGTTAAAACTGTGATAAATCCGTCAGCCTCCCTGAATCAACTAGAACCTCATATTTTTACAGTAGATCAATTAGTTAAAACTGTGATAAATCCACAAAGTCAACTTATCATAGTTAAACTAGAAGAAAAAAACTACCTATTATGGAAGTTTAGATCGAAACTACAATCCAAGGATATGTATTAGAGGTAATCTCTATGGAACCCTGCAAACTCCACTAAAATTTATCATAGATAAAGAAAATAGAGTTGGTATTAATGAGGATTACACTAAGTATCACAGGGAAGACGGACTAATTTGTGCATGGCTGCTATCATCAATAATTAACAATCTGCTATCATAAGTAATAGGGTATAATTCTGCAAATGAAATATGGCTCAATGTTGAAAAGAATTTTAATTCTCAATCATCAGCCAAGATTATGCATCATAAAAGATAACTACAAAATTGAAGAAAAGAAAACAGTAGCATAAGAGAATATCTTGCTAAGGTAAAAACAATTTGTGATTAATTAGAAGCAGCTCGGCATAAGGTACTAGAATCAAAACAAGTATTAACTATCTTGAATGGTCTTAGCAGTTAATATAAAGCAGTTGAAGCAATCATTTCATCTCGAAGAATCACTCCAACCATACGCTCTTTTCTATTAGCACATGAAGCTAGAATAGAAAGCAAAAGGCCTTAAGAAACATAGTTAACCATCAATTACACTAGTAGTAATAGGGGAAAAGATTCAAGAAACAACTATTAAACTTATAAAGGTGGTTTTAGTGGAAAGTCAAGAGGTAGAGGCAAGAACAATAATGCTGGAAATCGACGTAAATGTCAAATATGTGAAAGAATTGGTCATACAGCTTTCAAGTGTTACTTCAGGTTCAATCAAAGTTCTACACTAAACCAGTTAGTGAATAATAAAATAAATGGAAATCTCAATGCTAATGTAGCACATGTGTAACAAGATCCAAATATGCAGGGTGATAAATAAGACAAACACCCAAACAGAGGTTGCTAGATTGGAGCATATAAATGATGATAACTGGTACCTAGATTTAGGGGCAATAAACAACTTTGGTAATCTAAACTTGGGATTCAGGGAGTACAGAGGTAATAAATTAGTTTTCATGGGAAATGGTAAGCCTTTCAACATTACTCATACTGATGGTGGTTACATAAATGGAAATAAGCAGTTAATATTTAATAATCTACTAATAATCCCTGATATCAAGAAAAATCTTATAAGTGTGTCTCAATTTGCTCATGATTACCAAGTATATTTTGAATTTTATCCAAAATATGCTTGGTTTGGGACATAGTAAACTAGGTCATCCTAGTATCGGTATTGTAATGCAAATTCTTGCTGAAAACAATGTTAAATTTGATTATATATCTCTATCTCATGTTTGCAAACATCGCCAATTAGGCAAAAGCCATAAATTACCTTTTAGTGATTCTGACACTGATTACATAGAACCCCAGAGCTTGGTAGCCACTGGGATCATGCACCAATTAGTTCAGATTATGGATATAGGTATTACATACCATTTGTAGATGCATTCAGTAGGCTCACATGGATATACTTATGAAATCCAAATCTGAAACTTATGATATTGTTATAAATTTTATAACACAAGCTGAAAAAAAACTCTGAAGTAAATTATTTAGTCTGATGGAGGTACTGAGTACAAGGCTTTGAAAGACTATTTTCAAAAAAGGTGAATAGTTCATAGGACAACATGTCCTTGTACATCTAAACAGAACGGTCATGTAACACAGACATATTGTAACAACCCGGAATTTAATAACATGTTAAAACCATAAATCAAGGCAGAATTAAATATTAAAATAAGAATCAAGGGGAATGGGTTGCTCCAATGCGTTCTTCTCGAAATTCTTCTTGGAAACAAGTCCGAGTTTTCAAAAAAAGGATTCCGTATGAGGGAAATATGACCCTCCGAAGTTTCAGGAATTTTCAGAATCGAAAACAGCTTGAAATTCGAATTCGAAATTCGAATTCAAACCCCAGCGCAGACTGGGCAGGAATTTTCCTGCCCAGGACCAGCTCGACCTGGGGGTCGACACTATGGTCGACCTCCCAGGGACCAGGTCGACCCTATGGTCGACCTGGGGGTCGACCTGGTGCCAGAACCCAGTTTTGAGCCTGGGTTCATTCTGATGTTTTTGGTCTCGTTTTCAGTCTAGATTCGTCCGCTTAATCCTATATAAACAGCCTCTTAGCCTCATTCTCTTTACACCATTCTTCTCTAAGCTTTTGCTGCACAAATTCTTGATGGACATGGCTTCTTATAAATTAAAATAAAACACGAAGACTATTTCTAGAAGACTACGGCTAGGAATTGCATATTGGGGATTTTCTGCTACAATCAAATCGAGATTCAATAATTCGACGATTAGTTCTAGATTCATCTTCTGCATCTCAATTTCTTAGACCTTGATCTGTAAGTTCTAGTTACTTTGAGATTTAAACTAGTTAATTGTAATTTGGACATGAGATAAAGTGAAATTGGACTTCAGTATGATAATCGATTCACATCTATTCTAGTTTCCATCCTGGATCTTGACATTTGGGATTATTGCTATGAAATCAGTTTGGACCTATTTATGTTGTAGATCAAACTCTTTCATGTCCATAACATTATCATGCCTGTGATGTTGAATCAGTCTATTATTTACAAGTTTGGGACTATCAACTTATGCCGTGACTATCACCTTATTATGCTAGATTTGAAATCCTATTATTTCCTATATGCCAGTGATGTTGTAACCAATTATCTCAAGTTATATTATGCTAGTCTTGTAATCCCTTTTATCACTTTATGCTCGTCCTTTTTGCCTGTCATAGTTTTGAAGTTATTCCCTTTATTTCTGGATTTGGATTTACTTGTAATTTAGATCAATTCACATTTACATGCGATGGGAATACGATTTGGGTAGATTAGGCAAAACATGAATTGGTTATGAACATGAATCATGAACTTGATAATAGGCACAAGTTGAAACTTGACATGAAATTTGAATGTGGACAGGACACTAGAATGAACTTGAAAATGGCCAACTCGATGTTGGGTTGAGTTTGCAGTGTAATTCTTCCCGGAACCGCCCGACAAATCCAGTTACTGCAAAAAATAGGATCCAATGTGGGTAGTTGGTCATATCGCGCTTGAAAACCCGAGGTCAGACTGAGTTTTGGGGTAAATCTGCCCAGAACCGCCCGGCATATCCAGTGACCACAACAACAGGTCTGATATGAGAGGTTGGGGTGCATTAATGAATTAATGCCACATGATAGGGTTAAGTCATGAACATGAAAGACAACACTTAACCAACTTGACACATGATTAGTGGGGTTAAGTCATGAAATTGAAAGACAACACTTAACCAACTTGACATGCTAGACTGATAAGGGTTATGTCACGAATTTAAATGACAACACTTAACCTGTTGGATGGAAACCCTAGTTACGCGGTCCATTTCAGCAGTAACCCACTTAGATGTATCATGGTACCCTGGAACTAGGCAGGGTGGGGCATGACTACTGGGCTGAATTGTAAGCGACCTGATTGACGGCCGAGTTGGTGCGCTAGTGTAGGTTCAGGCGGACTATGGTCTTGCACGTAGTCCAGAGTTGAAAAAGCAGGCATTGGGCATCAGTAGGTTTACACTGTGCGTGCTTGATTCATGTCGGTGGTTGGCACCCTAGGGCTTGATACACTCTATGGTGGACCTAGCACAAGTGACTAGATTCGTGATAGGGCTGTATCACACGACGAGCTAGAACTTGTTGGGAGCCGATCGATTAGTGGATCTTCCGTTGGACCTAGTAATGGGTCATTTCATGATATTGGGCCAAGGGATCATTTCATGGTTAATATATGACATGGGTTTGGGATACTAGTACAGTTGGTGCAGCGAACCTTGAACATGCGATGTTATACTTGATTTATATTTGAATTATCATGCTATCTTAGTCTATCTTGCCCATCTTGACAGCATCCTTATGTTTACTTTCAGTTTATACATGTCATGTTACCTTTACCTATTTTTATGCTGAAAGTCACTAGGACTTACCAGTTTTTATGACTGACCCGTTTTCTTTCGCCTCTTTTTCTTTCGTTTTACCCCCAGGTTCTCAGGGAGGAAACTCTAGCACTTAACTTGGATTTCTCTTGCTTTCGGTTCAGCTCATGTACGGTTTGATCTTGAGCTCCGCTATGGTTGCATCTCTGCTATCTTTGGGAATTATGCTATTTTTGTTCTTTAAGCTTTTATGCTTCTTTATTAATGCAAGACAGTATTTGTTGTAATGGAAAATAATGACTTTGGCTCTTTGGTACTTTGGATGTAAAAGGCTTTGACTATTTTGAAAGTAATGAAATTTATCTTTTGACACTTCCGTTGTTTTATTTATGTCTGTCTTGTAATATTTCTATGATTGTTTACCTCGATAACGCTCCTCCAAAACTAGTGCATTCCCTTTGTGAGTGACCCTAGCGGAGGTGGGGTGTTACACTTGGTATTAGAGCAGAAGGTTACCAGACTGGGCAAAAGTTTTTAAACCTTCTAAAACTATTTTCAAAACCATATACAAAGAAGCATTTTTCAAGAAATGTCTTGTTTTATTTAAAGGCTATTCCCTAAAAGCCATTAACACTATCCTTTGTTTCCTCGTTTGAATCTCTTCTTTTCATTTCAGCATGTCTGGGAATCTTAACCTTCCAGATGGCGTGCCAATACCTGCCTGGTTCAGGAGGTACTTAGAGGCTAGGGCTAACGATGAAGGCCCAGCAAATATTCCTCCTCCAGCCGCAGCGGTTCCTCCTCCTCTTCCTCATGCAAATGCTTTCTCAAAGATCTGAAGAGATTTTAGGGCCATGGGCGGAAAGGATTTCAAGGGAACTGAATCATTTGTGGAAGCGAGGAAATGGCTCAAAGAAACTGTGGATCTGTTCATTATCTTCGAGGTGGGCGATAGGCAGAAGGTACAGTTGGCTGTATGGTTGCTCAAGGACGAAGCTTCCTATTGGTGGGAAGTCACTAACGCTGAAAGACCTGTTGACACATGGATGGATTTCAGGGTAAGGTTCGAGATGAAATTTCTCTCACAAGCTGAACGAAGTCTACAGCTGGAAAAGTTCTTATCTCTTAAGCAAGGAAGTATGTCGGTTAAGGAGTACGTCAATCAATTCAATCAGCTGGCCCGGTTTGGATAGGACTTAGTGAATACTTCTCATAAGAAGGCTCTTCGTTTTGTCAAGGTATTGAATGAGCCACTTCACAGCTTAGCTATGACCCACATACCTATGGGGCTACTTACGAAAGGTTAGTGGATATGGCACTCTTAAATGAGGAAGACAAGGGCAAGAATGAGGCAAAAGCAGAAGTGCCTCAAGATAAGAAGGGGGACGGGTCACAGAACAAGAAGGCTGATCCAAAGAAAGCCGGGAAGAAAAAAAAACCCGTGAGAAGAGAAAGTGTAATTTCTGTGGCATTCCTGGTCATCTAATCAAAGACTGCAGGAAGAAGAAAAGGAAGATGGGTGGTTGTTTCCACTATGGTGAGACAGAATACATGGCTAAGGCCTGCCCAAGGAAGCAAGGGCAGGGAGCTGGACCTTCTTCTGGAGGACAAGTCCACGCTCTCAACCTCCATAAGAACGAGGTAGAAATATTTCTGTCGAAAGTTTAGTCTATCTTTTTGATCATCCTGTTCGAACCTTGTTTGATTCTGGTGCATCGCATACTTTTATGTCTTCTGATATTGTTGAAACTCTGCACCTAAGTACTAGTCTAGTTGAGGATCCCGTTATTGTTCAAATCCAATTGGTGGCTCCGCTCATTTATCTATGATTTGTGTGGATTTGAGGATTTCTATCTTAAGCGTAGAATTCACGTGTAATGCTTATGTTCTCGGATTTATGGGATACGATTTGATTTTAGGCATGGATTGGCTATCCAATAATGGAGCCATTCTCGATTGTGAACGAAGGGTAGTTAGACTCGGGACTCGCCTTGGTAATACCTTTGAAATTTCTTGTAACCCTATGGGCCCTGTCATGTTATGTTATCTAGAATCTCTTGACTCGCCTATCGATGATTTGCAATCAGTAAGGGTAGTCCGAGAATATCCCGATGTCTTTGATGAGGTTAAGGGGTTACCCCCTAAACGCGAGATAGATTTCCGTATATATCTTGTTGATAATGCTAAGCCAGTAGCATTGGCCGTTAGACACATGGCCCCCGAGAGAGAAAAGAGCTTAGTAAGCAAGTTAAGGAGTTTCTTGAGAAACATTTCATTAGGCGAAGCATTTCTGAATGGGGTGCTCCGGTGGTATTCGCTACTAAGGCGGATGGTTCGCTTCGTCTATGCGTAGATTATCGTGAGTTAAACAAGCTGACTAAGAAGAATATGCACCCACTACCGAGAATCGACGACTTGTTCGACCAGCTTGTAGGAGCGTCTGTTTTCTCTCAACTCGATCTAGCCATAGGATTCCATCAACTTAGAGTGGCTGAGGATAGCATTGACAAGACTGCGTTTAGGACTCCGGATGGTTTCTTCGAATGGCTCGTCATGCCGTTTGGTTTGACGAATGCACCCGCATACTTCATAGACCTGATGAGTAGGGTGTTTAGGGATTTCCTTAACAAGTTTGTGGTGGTCTTCATGGACGATATTTTGATCTTCTCAAGGGATGAGGAAGAACATGCTAGACATCTCAAGGAAGTCATGAATACGCTTAGAACACACGAGTTAATGGCTACGTTCTCTAAGTGTCATTTTTGGTGAAAAGAAGTTCGGTTTCTTAGACATGTAGTTTCTAAGTAAGGTATAGTTGTGGACCCCGCAAAGGTAGATGCAGTGCAAGACTGGAAAGTTCCTAAGAACGCAACAGAAGTGAGAAGCTTTCTCGGTTTGGCGGGCTACTATAGGAAGTTCATTAAGGACTTCGCTAAGATTTCAGCCCCTCTTACTAGGTTAACGAAGAAGAACCTAGCTTTTGCATGGGACATAGAGCGTGACGTTGCTTTTCAAAGGCTTAAGAGAGCCCTTACCACAACTCCAGTTTTGGCATTACCCGACGGAGGTAAGATGTTTACGTTGTACACAGATGCGTGCGGCACGGGATTAGGCGCTGTCCTAATGCAAGAAGGGAAAGTGATATGCTACAGGGGTAGGCAACTTAAAGTTCATGAGAAAAACTATCCCACACATGACTTGGAATTGGCCGCGATTGTTTTTGCGCTTAAGTCTTGGCGCCACTATCTTCTAGGTGAGAAGTTCGAGTTGTATATCGATCACAAATCGCTTAAGTACCTCTTTTCGCAAAAATAATTGAATCTAAGGAAACAGAGGTGGATGGAATTCTTGGCAACGTATGACTTCAATATAGCTTATACCCCCTGGCAAGGGTAACGTGGTGGCGGATGCGCTAAGTTGGAAAAGGTTGACTTTGAGTCCTTTGTTTGTTGAAAGGAAAAGTCTAGAGTTTATAGCAACCTTTGATTTCACACCTGTTGTTGAGTCATTGGCTAGCACATTAGCATCTCTTGAGTTGAGGCCTACACTTCTAGACCAAGTAGGGACTTCACAGAAGGAGACCCACAGATAGTCGAGATCATGGACAAGTTGATTATAGGTGAGATGTCAAGTCACCTCAGTAGGTATACCATAGATGACAAGGGATGGCTAAGGCGTGATGGGAGACTATGTGTCCCACAAGTGAGAGACTTAGTAAAGAGAGTTCTCGAAGAGGCGCATCACTCGAAGATGACTATACATCCTGGAGGGGATAAAATGTACAAGGATATGAAGCACATTTTCTTTTGGAACGGAATGAAAAATGACGTGGCGGAATTCGTTTCCAAGTGCATGGTGTGCCAACAAGTAAAGGCCGAGTCGAAAAAGCCTGGTGGGCTATTGCATCCTTTGGAGGTTCCACTGTGGAAATGGGAGAGTGTCTCGATGGATTTCGTGGGTGGATTTCCTAGGTCAAGGAAGGGCAATACTTGCATATGGGTTATAGTAGATAGACTCACGAAGAGCGATCACTTCATTCCTGTGAAGAGCAAGAGGACTGCATCATGGCTAGCGTCTATATACCTTCGAGAAATAGTACGATTGCACGGAGTTCCTGCTAGTATAGTTAGCGATCATGACCCGATTTTCACTAGCGAATTTTAGAATAGTTTGCAAGAAACAATGGGTACACGACTAAGTTTAAACACGGCCTATCACCCACAGACGGATGGATAAACCGAAAGGGTAAATAGGGTACTAGAGGATCTTTTGAGACTATGCATTCTTGACTTTGGTGGTACTTGGGAAGATTACCTACCTCTCGTTGAGTTCGCATATAATAGTTACCAAGCTAGCATAGGAATGGAACCATTCGAAGCTCTATACTGAAGACCGTGCAAGTCACCAACTTGTTAGTGGGAGTCGACAAACAAGCTCATATTTGGACCCGACATGATAAGAGACACTTCCGAGAAGGTTGAGTTGATACGAAGACGGATGAAAACGGCCCTAGATAGACAGAAATCCTACGCGGACAAGAGAAGTACAGACCTAAAGTTCGAAGTCGGAGATACGGTCTTTATAAAAGTTTCTCCTTTATGCAATGTGGTTCGCTTGGGAGCGGTTGCAAAGTTAGCACCAAGGTTCGTAGGACCGTTCCCTATCATCGAGAGGATTGGACAAATGGCCTATAAGGTAGACTTGCCCGAGTGGCTGGCTGGAGTACACAATGTCTTTCACGTTTCACATCTCCGAAGGTGCCTACATGAGTCTGCCGAAGTTGTTGAGCCAAGCATCCTTGAAGGCGTAGAAGTGGAAAAGGAAGCAACATTGAGGCGAGTTCCGATTCGTATCTTAGGAACGGAAATCAAGAAGCTAAGGAATCGAGAAGTCAAGCTAGTTAAAGTACAGTGGAGTGAAGCCTAAGATGACGCAACTTGGGAAACCGAAGAGAAGATACGCGTGCTATACCCAATTCTTTTTTAGGGTACATTCTCGATCTCTTTTTCCTATAAGTTTGCATACCTTCGTATCATGTACATGCTTTTGCTATCCATGTTTGTCTTGTTATCTTCTTGATCCTATCTTGAGAACCTTAGTAGAACCCTTTTGGATGTAAACATGTAATTGAAACATGTTATGGTTGATGATTGCAAGTGGTTGCTCGTGGTTGCATAACACACATTAGGCACTAGATCGGCTCAGTCATATATCTCATATTGCATATGCATGAGTGCTTATACTTGTATATGGATGTAAACTTGATATGTTATCATTTGGATGTTGCATATGAATGAATGTTTGTGCACTCATGTAGAGAGTATAAAGTATGTTAGGAATTTGCATACATGTTGGACTCATTACACTAACATATTTTGCATTAAGGAGGTCTACTGAATCAGTAACCGCCTGATCTTTTGCATAAGGTAAGTACATATACGCACACTCTTACATAAGTTCATACAGCATTAGAAATCTTTTAAGGACAATGGTTTCTTGTGGATGATGGTTGAGTAGATGGATGATTGGATGATAGGATGCATTCTTCTTAACTTGAAGATTTCGAGGATGAAATCCTTTAAGGAGGGGAGAATGTAACAACCCGAAATTTAATAACATGTTAAAACCATAAATCAAGGCAGAATTAAATTTTACAATAAGAATCAAGGGGAATGGGTTGCGCCATTGCGATCGTCTCGAAATTCTATTGGGAAACAAGTCCGAGTTTTCGAAAAAGGATTCCGTATGAGGGAGATACAACCCTCCGAAGTTTCAGGAATTTTCAGAATCGAAAACAGCTTGAAATTCGAATTCGAAATTCGAATTCAAACCCCAGCGCAGACTGGGCGGGAATTTTCCTGCCCAGGACCAGGTCGACCTGGGGGTCGACACTATGGTCGACCTCCCAGGGACCAGGTCGACCCTATGGTCGACCTGGTGGTCGACCTGGTGCCAGAACCCAGTTTTGAGCCTAGGTTCATTCTGATGTTTTTGGTCTCATTTCCAGTCTAGATTCGTCCGCCTAATCCTATATAAATAGCCTCCTAGCCTCATTCTCTTTACACCATTCTTCTCTAAGCTTATGCTGCACAAATTCTTGATGGACATGGCTTCTTATAAATTAAAATAAAACACGAAGACTATTTCTTGAAGACTACGGCTAGGAATTGCATATTGGGGATTTTCTGCTACAATCAAATCGAGATTCAATAATTCGACGATTAGTTTCTAGATTCAACTTCTGCATCTCAATTTCTTAGACCTTGATCTGTAAGTTCTAGTTACTTTGAGATTTAAACTTGTTAATTGTAATTTGGACATGAGATAAAGTGAAATTGGACTTCAGTATGATAATCGATTCACATCTATTCTAGTTTCCATCTTGGATCTTGACATTTGGGAATATTTCTATGAAATCAGTTTGGACATATTTATGTTGTAAATCAAACTCTTTCATGTCCATAACATTACCATGCCTGTGATGTTGAATCAGTCTATTATTTACAAGTTTGGGACTATCACCTTGATAGTAAAATTCGATCAAATCGGGTTTTACTTTGTATTTTAACAACTTAAAATAGGATCTTAGCAAGAAAAATAAACCAAAACTTATACGAATTGGGATTAAAACTTTTATACCTGATGTATTGATTCTAGATGAAATCCTAATCGATGAAGGTTGAAGCATCAATTCGTATAGCACGTCAATCGCCGGCCTCTATTGGTTATCCACACGAACGCTTCTCTTTTCGATCAAAATCGAAGAAGAAAGAGGAATTTGGGTGCTAGCCGCCATATCCAAGGGTATCGTGTAAAAGGTAAAGTTAGGGTTTTTTTTTTTTTTTTTTTTCTGTCTGATCAAATCAAATGACGGCTCCACTCTATCTTATAAAGGGAATAGTCAAAACCCTTATAAAATCAAGTATGCTCCATTTATTAAGGAATCACTTGTATACCTTTTCAATACAATATAAAATATCAACAAATTTGATAATTTATTTACCCGATATATGTTCTTCCTTTATAACGTTCTAAGTGTGTGACCCGATAGGTTATTATAACGTTGGCAACAATTTAAATCGTATTTAAACTGTAAACAGTGAGCGGCATCTAGCAATACATCACTGCTACCCAAGTTATAATAAGATCAATGATTCGATACTTCCTTCTGTGACCAGTGTATCAATGTAATATAGTCCTTTTAACCAACATATCCAGGATTAAACTAGAGGCATGGATCGTATCATCCTCGTTATAATTCAATCCGTTTTTCTTGATCGATGAGTAGACTGTTTAAAACAAATCAGTATTTGAGCACGGCCATGCATTTCACAGTCTCACTCAATTAAGAGGCCTATGGATATCACTACGAATATATCGTAGGGTTAAATTCCATCTAAATCATTCATAATTTTCATTCGATTCAAGATGTATCCAATAATCACCGTTATCGTTACTCTGTTACGAAATAACTTTAGATGATATCAAAACACAAATATTCTCGAATAAAATTATAATGATTTCAGGTCTGAGGACCATTACATCACTGTCACTATGAGAATAACTTATGATACTGTTAATTATATTCCATGGAGTTATCTCACGGTGGGTCAGCCCAATACGATATTCTCCAATACGTATTTATATTTTGACTTTAATATCACGTGTATTAATGATCAATGAGATGTGATCATCAGTCAACCAATATACTAGTCTCAACGCTTTATTGTTGTCCTATATAAACAATAAAACTCTACTAGGGACATTTAAGAATTATAATACTTATCATATTATATAATCTCAAGTTCAGTCTTACTCGAACTATATAATTCCGTATTATTATTCTAAGGACTTCAATTATATTATTATTTATATTACGCAGTAAATACAATATAATAGAATAATATTTTATTCCAAATAAAATAATAACATCAACAGTGTTATCAATCTCATCAAATGAATTGCCTCTAGGGCACAAACTCTAACAATCTCCCACTTGCACTAGAGTCAATCATTTATGTATCGTATACTTATGAAACTAGTGTGACTATTAAACTTCTGTTGCGACAGAGTTTAATTCTGTAGGTCTGCAACATTACAACTTTTGTAACTTTGCGGATATGTTTATTTCTTCTGTAAACAATTTCACATAAGAATTATATTTCTTAAAATATATGTTTGGATTAACGATGAGTTTAATGTTTTAGGCCTGAGCAACAGCCATATTGTTATCGCAATGTATATCATTCGATCAACAATGAATTAAGTTCAATCATGAACTTCTTAATCCAAACATTTTATTTCTTAGAATCAGTATTTTTTCTTTAATTTTAAACTAACATAATTTACAATAATCATTGTGTCATCAAATAACATTAGAGTTATTGCGTCACTCCCACTCAATTTC
Organism: Allium sativum; assembly: GCA_030737875.1. Lineage (NCBI taxonomy): Eukaryota > Viridiplantae > Streptophyta > Magnoliopsida > Asparagales > Amaryllidaceae > Allium > Allium sativum. Next base: position 685,031,104 of record CM060918.1, on the reverse strand, counting down.
TTGTGTAAACAAGATTTAATGGTATCTTGTGGTTTTCGATATATCTCGAATTCTATTTTATTCCCATCGGTATCTTAGAGACTGACTCTCCTTCACAAGGATACCAAATCAAGTAATAAACATTTTATTTTCAGAGAATTTTATCCACAAAATAGTTATCTGATTTGGGTCCGATCTTATCAGAGGAATGACGTTGAACAAACGCCTTACATTCCAAATCTTCGTATTAGACACACTAGGACATTTCCTAGTTCATATCTTATATGGCGTCTTCAAATCGTTTTAGTGAGATTTAATATAATTGTTCTAAATTTAACTTATAGGAAGATCTATATGACTTATCATTAATCGTACTATATCTTATAAGGTTCGATATCTCCGTTCAGACATACCATTCTAATATGATGTTCTAGGTGGAGTGAGTTGTGAAACAATTTCAAACTCATTTTGATAGTCATTATATACTTGGCTTAAATTTTCTCTTTTCGATCTATTCGAAGAATTTTCTTATTTTCTATTTAAAATTGGTTTCTAACTTCATTTTCAATTCTTTGACCTTTTCAAAGGATTCTCATATGTGTTTCATAAGATACACATATCTGTATCTACTGACATCATCAGTGAATATAATGAAGTAATAAATCTGCCTCTAGCTTATGTATTCATTGCTCCGTGTACATCATTATGTATGAGACCCAATACTTATCGCTCATTCACTGTGTCAAGTGAAAGGTGATTCAGTTATTTTATTAATAAATAAGATCAGCATTTTTCATGTGATTCAGAATCAAATGATTTTAAAATTCCATCATTATGGAGTTTTGATATACTTTCTTGTTTACTATGCTAACTGGTAATACTAAAGGTACATTGGATTTAAATCACTAAATTTAATCCATTCATTGTTAATGTCAAGTACATTATAGTTAAGGATTTACAAATATCATTAACTGTTTGTGAAATTCCATACGATATTTCATCTAAATAAAATGAATAACAATTATCCTTTATTATAAATGAAATTCAAACTTGTCTGAACAAGATATATTATAACATTTATTTTAAGTGGAATTTCATAATAACAATTATTTTATTAAGCCAGTAAACACAACAAGAATCAACTTTCTATGGATAATCCAGCAACTTTTGTTTCATTTCCATTCGTAAGTCCACTTGTCATTTTATCAGATTTCTACTTATTCTGTAATTTCTTTAAATCAACATACATTTATGTGATTTATGTCCAGTATCTAATACTAGGAATGTATAAGTAGATTATTATAACATTTATATCTTATTCAGTTGAAGTCATACTTCGACGTTGGTTTTAGATCCACTATATTTGTTAGAACAATTACGTTTTAATTTATTTGAGGACAATCCTCAAATTTCAATATTAGTCAAGAAATTTGTTTAATTCAATTTATCCTTCTCAAGAACAAATTTAAATTATCGCAGTTATCTGTTATTTAATATCTACTGTGGATAATAAATATTAACTGACTCTATTATATTTATTTAATATAAATACAAAATATTGACAAACAAACTTTATATTTATATTAATGTATAATTTAAATTAAAATATGCTCCCACTCAAATTAACATCCCTCTATTTATGTATGTAAATCACTATATACATATAATGGTGTTCCAAGATCCATATCTAGTCATGCCTTGACCCAGCTTTGGCTAAACTCAAAACACAACCTTTTAGGTAGACATCTTATGTCAATTATATTATCTATATAACTCTTGAATCGCATGTTGAACATTTTGTTCAGCATTATTCATTTGCTCAAAATGTAAAATAATTCATGCTTTTGTCTCTAAGGTCATAATCGTATTATGCAGCCTAGTTAAGTCAGACCCAATAATAGGTTGGAGCACCACATTTTACTCCATCGCATATAACCAAAATAAAAGGTGCACAACGCTTTGGCGTTAGTTACAACCATTGATCTTGGATAGTGATGAGTATATTATTGGAAGACGTCACCATGACTTAATATAACAAAATAATTTGCTTTAAAGGGAATTTTAAAATTCGTAGTGGTGAACGATATCAGTTTTATTTACATATATCAAATATATGTATTTTATATTCGTAATATAATTTGTTTTGGATTAAAATATATTAAATACATATGAATACGACACTCGTGAATTCAACGTTATTTAATAAACATGTCAACCATCTTGTGAACATTTCAATATCTTACCGGTCATATAACGTTTTATGTTCCAGTCCATGCATCATATACAACGATTAAACGGAAATGAATTCAAACCTTTATACAAAATAGCCCTTTCCCCTTTGGGCATATGAACAGATTTTAAGGATCATAAAATATATGTATATATATTTCAAATGTAAGAGTACTGCATCTATTTCCTTCAATAGTATACATAGTGAGAATTAATTCATATAACCGCATAAACTCAAATAAACATTTATACAATTCTTTAGAAATGTCATATATATCAACATATATTCATTTCCTAAATACATGTTTAAAGTTGCAACATTTGCTTGAGATATTACAAAACTGTTTTGAATTAAAGCATTGCATATTTTGAACATACATTTTCTGCATATCATACTTAGATTATTGGTAACATAGACCAAGAAATATACATAGTCAGATCATTTGAGTGTATGTTCATTTGACTTACATAATAAGGTCATAACACAACATTCATCTATACAATCAAATGGTCATTCACAGTCCTATATCTTTCAGCCTTAGTTAATAATACAGACACACTGCAAAATCAAAATTAAAATCACACTTGCTGCTTGCATCTTGCTTCAGTAATAGCCAAGGGTACTGCATCATCTTCGCCATCCATATGACCATACTGGTTCAGTCACACTGATCCACCCCTTAGGCATATTCTGCATATATATATCCACATATGTTTAATTTCAGATCGACATCTATTTGAAATTAACAGTGCATCATTCATGCTTTATATACATATATATATATATATATATATATATATCAAATATGTATATGTATATGATTACTGTTTAAATTCAACTGCATATGTATATATATATATATATCATTATATATATATATATATAAGTGAACAATATTAACAAATGTCTTATACTGGTGAACAAATGCATTCATCACATTTTCAGGAATCTATATCCTTTAATAAATAAATTGTGTAAACCCATTTCTGCATCTTTATGCAAAAAAAAAAAAAAATTGTCACATTAAACATATATCCAGATTGAAAGTCAATCTGTATAATTCACGTAATTATCGACATATATCTAATATATGTATATATTCATAATGGTTTCAAAACCATCTATTCTGATCCAAACATAACTGTGGATATCATAACGAGTGTGAGCACTATTTGCTCTTTTCTGATGTTAATCAAAAGGTATACTGATAGCAAAGATTTAAACATTAGCATGAATAGTATCATATACTGATTGAGTTGAATATTTTGGTCCATAACATTACGTATGCAAATTGCATATCAAAATATATGTATGACCATAGCAGTTTTATCTATTAAGACTTGTGACGGTATTATACACTTTGTTTATAGATCAACATCATCGAAGCAAGTATGTTTAAGCATCAGGAAATATCAAAGAATGAATTGAGGATTTTGTAATACATCTATTATAGATAAAATATGGCACTAAATCCTCTGTTAAATCATATTGCAAAAGGTTTTAAAATCAGATTATAGCATTCCCATATTTATCATTATAAAATTGGGATTAGCAGATTCCATCTATATATATATATATATATGCCAATGTATATTTAATGGAATGATTAAATAACAAAACATTTATTATAATCTGATCTTGTTCTGGGTTATTATCTATACAGTGAGATATTAACACCAATATAACTAACATGAATCTCTAATTCAGGTTGTGCAATCCCATTGACCACATTTGATCAGTATTCAAAATACAATCATATGACCTGTTTTATGAAAACACTGTCTAAACAGTTTTTTTATATAAATGATTTCTTAAATCAAATATAATTGGAATTATTAATTACTGTTAAGCAAACAAAAAAATTAACATTTGGAAAATGTAAACAGGGCATGACTTGGTCAAGTACCAAATCAAACAAATTTTGAATTCATGCCCAGGTTTTTTTTTTTTTTAAAAAAAAATCTTAACAAATTACCATAATTTTGATTTCATTAAATCAAAATTTTAATTTGAAACAGTCTTTCTGTTTTAACAATTAGTAAACTAATTTTGAATCAAAAATTATGTAATAAAGTCAGGTCATTACTCTAATCTATCAAACATTTTGATATCCTCTCTCACAGGAATTAATTGTTTAACTCTGAATTTTAATTGTATTCACTCAGAGGTGAATACATTAAATCAGATTTCCAGAGTTCAGGTTATCATTGTAACAGATAAAACTGGAAACATTTTAGAATCAATATCATATATTAATTCCCAATTTCAATACAAATTTTAACCTCAGTGAAACAATTTCATAATAATAAATGAATTTATACTAAATTCTAATATCAGGGCATACTGAGATTAAGATAGGGATTAAGATTATTTATATATATCATAATATATGTATGGTGACCTGAAATTATCATTTATTCATGATCAATATCATGATGATTCAAAAGCAAAATGTAATCGGACTGTGAATCTTTTATACAATTATTTTCATCAACAATCAATATTGTTGCCTTGTGATTAATATCATAACAGGTTTAAGTATAACTATTGTGATTTAACATTTAAATCAACAAAAGTTAAAACTGATTAATTAACTCTATCTGACAATTAAATTTGTCAAGTCAGAATTCAATGTCGCAGATTTTGGATATATGTAAAAGGAATAAGTACATCACATATACATATAATATTAAAATATATCCAATATACTAGATAAATCATACAAGGTCAGTTGTTTAAACAAGATATAAATGTATATCATACCATTCAATATGATAAATAGGATCTGAGCTTTGTTTAAAATTAATATCATATATTAATTTATAATTCACCTCAGATTTACAGTAATATCAAAACTGGATATAAATTGTAGAATACCAGAATTTTAAACATGGGATGGTTTAAACCTTTTAAACCATAATAAGACAATCAATTTTAATCTAGTGATCTAAATATAGTATACACTCATAAATATATATATATACACTATATATATACATATATACATATATACATATATATATGTCTATATTTATATAAAATATACAAAATCAACGATTGATCAACCCTTATTAATGAAATCAGCATCCTTAACGACTTGTTATTTTGATAGATCAAAACTGTTTTGATCTACCAGGAGGCTTCTTTGTTAAATTAATAAGGTAATAGTAATTTCAAATTTTGTTAAGATTAGAAATAACTATCATTAAATCCAGTTCGAAATATTAAATCAAATACAAAACTTTGTTAACAGTAACGCACATTTAAAGGCTTGTATCAAATACAGACTTTAATTTACAGTAAAACAATTTCATATTCAAAATCGAAATTAGCATGAAAACTTGAATTCATGTCTTTTAATGATTTCAATTTTGAATTCAGAAAACAGAGATTTCAAATACCTTTATACTCAGGAATCAATAAATTTCATAGGATTCAAAATTGAACCTGAAACATTTCAGATCTTACATGATGAACAAATTCATCTAAATCAGTATCTATATTACAGATCGGGTTTCGATTTGAACTATTCGCACAAAACCCTAATATCAATTCCGTGTAATACTGACTAATGAAATTGAAATTCAAACAAAGATGCAACCATGAATAAACCCAAAATCAAAGTTCAATATATAATTTCTCGCAATAACCTCGCTCTGATACCATTGATAGTAAAATTCGATCAAATCGGGTTTTACTTTGTATTTTAACAACTTAAAATAGGATCTTAGCAAGAAAAATAAACCAAAACTTATACGAATTGGGATTAAAACTTTTATACCTGATGTATTGATTCTAGATGAAATCCTAATCGATGAAGGTTGAAGCATCAATTCGTATAGCACGTCAATCGCCGGCCTCTATTGGTTATCCACACGAACGCTTCTCTTTTCGATCAAAATCGAAGAAGAAAGAGGAATTTGGGTGCTAGCCGCCATATCCAAGGGTATCGTGTAAAAGGTAAAGTTAGGGTTTTTTTTTTTTTTTTTTTTTCTGTCTGATCAAATCAAATGACGGCTCCACTCTATCTTATAAAGGGAATAGTCAAAACCCTTATAAAATCAAGTATGCTCCATTTATTAAGGAATCACTTGTATACCTTTTCAATACAATATAAAATATCAACAAATTTGATAATTTATTTACCCGATATATGTTCTTCCTTTATAACGTTCTAAGTGTGTGACCCGATAGGTTATTATAACGTTGGCAACAATTTAAATCGTATTTAAACTGTAAACAGTGAGCGGCATCTAGCAATACATCACTGCTACCCAAGTTATAATAAGATCAATGATTCGATACTTCCTTCTGTGACCAGTGTATCAATGTAATATAGTCCTTTTAACCAACATATCCAGGATTAAACTAGAGGCATGGATCGTATCATCCTCGTTATAATTCAATCCGTTTTTCTTGATCGATGAGTAGACTGTTTAAAACAAATCAGTATTTGAGCACGGCCATGCATTTCACAGTCTCACTCAATTAAGAGGCCTATGGATATCACTACGAATATATCGTAGGGTTAAATTCCATCTAAATCATTCATAATTTTCATTCGATTCAAGATGTATCCAATAATCACCGTTATCGTTACTCTGTTACGAAATAACTTTAGATGATATCAAAACACAAATATTCTCGAATAAAATTATAATGATTTCAGGTCTGAGGACCATTACATCACTGTCACTATGAGAATAACTTATGATACTGTTAATTATATTCCATGGAGTTATCTCACGGTGGGTCAGCCCAATACGATATTCTCCAATACGTATTTATATTTTGACTTTAATATCACGTGTATTAATGATCAATGAGATGTGATCATCAGTCAACCAATATACTAGTCTCAACGCTTTATTGTTGTCCTATATAAACAATAAAACTCTACTAGGGACATTTAAGAATTATAATACTTATCATATTATATAATCTCAAGTTCAGTCTTACTCGAACTATATAATTCCGTATTATTATTCTAAGGACTTCAATTATATTATTATTTATATTACGCAGTAAATACAATATAATAGAATAATATTTTATTCCAAATAAAATAATAACATCAACAGTGTTATCAATCTCATCAAATGAATTGCCTCTAGGGCACAAACTCTAACACACCTTATGCCGTGACTATCCCCTTATTATGCTAGATTTGAAATCCTATTATTTCCTATATGCCAGTGATGTTGTAACCAATTATCTCAAGTTATATTATGCTAGTCTTGTAATCCCTTTTATCACTTTATGTTCGTCCATTTTGCCTGTCATAGTTTTGATGTTATTTCCTTTATTTATGGATTTGGATTTACTTGTAATTTAGATCGATTCACGTTTACATGCGATGGGAATACGATTTGGGTAGATTAGGCAAAACATGAATTGGTTATGAACATGAATCATGAACTTGATAATAGGCACAAGTTGAAACTTGACACGAACTTGACATGAAATTTGAATGTGGACTTGACACTAGAATGAACTTGAAAATGGCCAACTCGAGGTTGGGTTGAGTTTGCAGTGTAATTCTGCCCGGAACCACCCGGCAAATCCAGTTACTACAAACAATAGGATCCAATGTGGGTAGTTGGTCATATCGCGCTTGAAAACCCGAGGTCAGACTGAGTTGTGGTGTAAATCATCCCGGAACCGCCCGGCATATCAAGTGACCACAACAACAGGTATGATGTGAGAGGTTGGGGTGCATTAATGAATTGATGTCACATGATATGGTTAAGTCATGAACATGAAAGACAACACTTAACCAACTTGACACATGATTAATGAGGTTATGTCATGAAATTGAAAGGCAACAATTAACCAACTTGACATGCTAGACTGATAAGGGTTAAGTCATGAATTCAAATGAAAACACTTAACCTGTTGGATGGAAACCCTAGTTACACGGTCCATTTCAGTAGTAAACCATTAGATGTATCATGGTACCCTAGAACTAGGCAGGGTGGGGCACGATTACTGGGCTGAATTGTAAGTGACCTGAACGACGGCTGAGTTGGTGTGCCAGTGTAGGTTCTGGCGGACTATGGTTGTGCACGTACTCCGGAGTTGAAAAAGCAGAAATTGGGCATCGGTAGGTTTACACTGTGCGTGCTTGATTCGTGTCGGTGGTTGGCACCCTAGGGCTTGATACACCCTATGGTGGATTTAGCACAGGTGACTACATTCATGATAGGGCCATATGACATAGACACACGACGAGCTAGAACTTGTTGGGAGCCGATCGATTAGTGGGTCGTTCCATTGGACCTAGTAATGGGTCATTTCATGATATTGGGCTAAGGGATCATTTCATGGTTAATATATGATATGTGTTTGGGATACTAGTACAGTTGGTGCAGCGAACCTTGAACATGTGATGCTATACTTGATTTATACTTTAATTATCATGCAATCTTAGTCTATCTTGCCCATCTTGACAGCATCCTTATGTTTACTTTCAGTTTATACATGTCATGTTAGCTTTACCTGTTTTTATGCTGAAAATCACTAGGACTTACCAGTCTTTATGACTGACCCGTTTTCTTTCGTCCCCCCCCCCCAAGGTTCTTAGGGGGGAAACTCTAGCACTTAGCTTGGATTTCTCTTGCTTTTGGTTCAGCTCATGTACGGTTTGATCTTGAGCTCCGCTATGGCTGCATCTCTGCTATCTTCGGGAATTATGCTATTTTTTTTGTTTAAGCTTTTATGCTTCTTTATTTATGCAAGACAGTATTTGTTGTAATGGAAAATAATGACTTTGGCTATTTGGTAGTTTGGATGTAAAAGGCTTTGACTATTTTGAAAGTAATGAAATTTATCTTTTGACACTTCCGCTGTTTTATTTATGTCTGTCTTGTAATATTTCTATGATTGTTTACCTCGATAATGCTCCTCCAAAACTAGTGCATCCCTTTTGTGAGTGACCCTAGCGGAGGTGGGGTGTTACACATATTGTAGAAACTAGTTTGACACTATCAGCTCAAGCTAAAATGCCATAGAAATTCTGGCCTAAGTCATTTAATAATGTTGTTTATCTAATAAAAAGATTACCAACAAAGGTACTTAAAGGAACTAGTCCTTATGAAAGGCTATTAATTGTCAAACTAGACTATACTTTTTTGAAAACCTATGGATGTCTGTGTTATCCATACATAGGGCCATATAAAGACATAAATTGGGATTTAGATCAAAGTCATATGCCTTTACAGGCTATGCTTAAAACCAAAAGGGTTACAAATGTTTATATGTTAATGGAAGAGTTTTCATAAGTAGGCATGTTTTATTTAATGAAGAAATCTTTCCATATCAATCTAAAAATATCAAAACCACAAATAAAATATATGATACAAGTGTATCCATACGACCTCCATCTGTATATTCAGACAAATCTAGTACATATGAATTTGTCAGAATCCTTGACAGGACAGCACCACTGAATGATGATATTGTTTAGCCATCTAATCAGCACAGGAACTCACCTGAAACACAAATCAAAGGATGGAACATCAGTCATCAGCAAGATACAAATCAAGAAGAGGAAAGTAAAGATTGAATGAGAGTGAAAAACCTCGCACTGTACCTCAAGTTACATCCACTCACCCATTGATTACAAGAGCTAAAAGTGAAATTTTCAAAACTAAACTATACACAACTATCACTTTATTTGAACAACCAACTAACTATGATCAAGCTAAAACCGACAGCAATTGGAGAGCTGCTATGGATGTAGAATATCAAGCAGTCCTACACAATCAAACGTGGGAGTTGGTCAAACCACCAAAAGATAAGAATATCATTGGGTGTAATGGACATACAGAATTAAAAAGAATATAGATGTCATAATTGATAGACAAAAAGAAAGTCTTATTGCCAAATGATTTACATAACAATAAGACTTTGACTATAAAGAAACTTTTCCCTAGTGGTTAAAACCTCAGCTATCCGAATAGTACTTACTATTACTGTAAGCAAAGGATGGCAACTGAGACAACTGGATGTCAATTATGCATTCCTAAACGGGATAGTTGAAAAGGATGTATATATGTGTAACAACCCATAATTTTAAAACATGACATAAGGGATAATTAAAGAATAATTAATTTTTAAAAGAAGAATTAAGTGAAATGGGTTACGCCATTGTGTTCGTCTTGGAATTATGCTTGAGATATAGTATGAGTTTGCGTAAAACGGATAACGTATGAAGGAGTTATGGACGATAGAAGTTGGGCAGAACAATCAGGAAATGGGCCAGAATAACTGGCGCATTTGTGAAGTGCGCCAGAACAAAATTGCACTGGCGCACCTGGGAAGTGCGCCAAGGCCGAGCCAGATCTGCAGAATTCTGGAGAGTTCCATGATGACGTGTTTTATTGGGATTGGCTGGACGACGTGTTTTTCTGGTCTGGATGGTTCGGATGGTTCCTAATCTAATCTAAAGGTCCTAATTCACCTAATACATCTATAAATAAATACCTAAACCTAACCCTAATCTAATTGTTATCATCCGTGGCGCCTCCATGCTGCTCTAATCTAAATTAAAATAAAACTTTCTTCTCAATCAAGTCAAATTAGAAGATCAAATTCTACAACAATGGTTTAGCTAATCAAGTTCAGAATTCAGATCTATTCTCTCTCAATTCTCTAAATCTAACGCTGTGAGTTTCTAGATTACTTTTAGGTTTAGATACATAAAAGTATGCTTTGATAGAAAATGAATTGGATATGTTGTAAAGTATGATTCTGTGTTGATATGAAACTTTATCCTATGTCATGACAAGATCTAATTTCCTAGATCTAATATAATTGTGGTGATTCGATTATGATGGTTATATGGATCTTGACTTGTAACCATGTTATGATGGAAGTATATCAATTAATTTAGATAATTGTGTCATCACTTGGATCTAGACTTTTATGCTAATCACCTTTCACTTGTCATATTGTGATACACTGATATATATTGTAAACTTGACATGTGAATCTACCTTTTGATCTAAACATGTTGCCATGACTATGCTAGATCTAGGTAATTGAACACCTAATGTTAGATCTAGATCTCATTATGCGTGCTTGAACATCATAGTAATTGCCACAAGTTATATATTATGCCCAATTAGTTATAATGTTAATCACATGTCCATTCACTTTGTTACTATGCCAGTTTATGATCATGTTTATGTCACGACATGTTGAAACTATCACCCTCATCATATTCCCTTTTAATTATTATAGCTAGGCTACTTTATAGCCTAGATGCCGCCAAAATACGTACGAATACGTTAGAGAGAAAACGTGGAAAAAGGGAATTAAAATTGGCATGATTTATGTAATGTTTAATAGGAAATGGGAAGTGTAAATCAAATGGGGAAAACATAAAAATAGTTATCTATAATGACATAGGTAGATTTGAATTAATTTTAAATGTTTAGTAATTTACAATTAGGAATCATAAATTGTACTTATGACACGAGGTTAGGTTACATTAGTGGCGGAAGTCTGCCCGGACCCGACCGACATATCCAGCAGCCTCTAATGTTGAACCTAATGTGGTAGGTCTAAGTACGCAAATACGAATCGGGCTAAGACATGAGGTTAGAACCGATTGTGGAATAATACTGCCTGGACCCGACCGACATATCTAGCATCCACACGTTGTAGGCCTAATGTGGGAGCTCTAGCCCATTATAACCATAATCAGACATGGTAAAGAACTGGACTACTTAATATAATTTAATATGACTATGGACTTAAGTTAAGGTTAAGTAAAATTGGATGGGTAGTGTGGGGTTAAGTAATTTAGAGGGGATGGGTAATATATATATATATATATATATATATATATATATATATATATGCAGGCCCACATACTTAACCCAATAAGGTTATGTAATTAAAGACACCTAGTGGTATACATAACCAGTAGATAGTGTAATAGGGTAATGTAATTAAAGACACCTAAGTGGTATACAAAACCGGTGGATGATGTAAGAAAGTTATGTAACTAAAGACACCCTTTAGGGTAAGCATAACTAGTATAGGGCTATGAGATTAAAGGACATACATAGTCGGTAGAAAAACCTAGTGGGGATACAAGACAAGGGGGAGAGCTTGTACAATATTGAGATGGACCCATTTCAGTCAGTAACCCGAAGTGGTATCAAGTAAAGACCTCCGTTCCAGGCGGAGAAGGGGCACGCTTAATGATTGATTGTAAGAGATCCAAATGAGGCAGATGGTATGGGCGGCGCAAACCGGCCGGGGACATGTGCATGAATGGGCTGGGCAAAGGGGGCTAAGACGACCAATACACTAGTAGATACAATTGTGCACACCATGGGCTGCCACTTTAAGAAGTGATACCTCCTACTATGGGGCCAGCACATGATATCTACAAGGTAGGGATCCATTCGATTAGGGTAGTGGTTAGGGTATACATGGACGTATGACCTAAGCCTACCAGCTTATAGCGGAAGGGATCATTTTATTTCAGTTATACTAGTAATAATGCAGATTTATCATTAGTAAGGCACATATACCTTAAGTTGCTTACCTTGTCACATGTGCCATTTATGTAGTGATTTCTCTCGTATCCACTTTATATGCCTATCATGTTGCTTTTAATTATCTACTGGCTAAAAGTAACTAGACTCGCCAGACTTTTTGTCTGACCCCGTTGTTTCTCCTTCTTTCTTCTGTCCCCCCAGGTTCTCAAGGAGGAAATAATCAAACTTAATCAGGAATCAAATATCATCATGCTAGGAGCTACTTCTGAAGTATGGCTCAAGTTCTTGACTCTACTATAGCTTAACTCTTTTTATTGGGGAAATGATGCTTTTTATTTACTTATGTACTCTGATGGTGCAAGGCAAAGGTATTTTTATTGTAATGGTTTTTGTGAATTATGAAATTGTGGACCACGATGTTATGACTTATGTTTGAAATAAAAGTTTAAATTTTCCGTTGTTGCCTTATTTATCTCTGTCTTGTAATCATTCTGTGCATGTTTACCTATAGCGCTTCATGAAACTTGATGCATTCCCTTAGTGAGTGATATTAACGGACATGGGATGTTTCACTTGGTATCAGAGCTGAAGGTTACCAATTTAAACAAAATTTTTTGATTTTTTTTTCAAAATGGTTTTAAAGAAAGCATATTCAAAAAGAAAAGTCTGTTTTGAAAACCATTCCCCAAAGCGCCATATGTAGTATCCTTCGGTCCTCTATCTAAATTTTTTTCCTTTTCCTTTTTTCAGCATGTCTAGGGAACAAAACATCCCTAATATCCCAGAGGGCATCACTATACCCGGATGGTTCCGTAGGTATTTGGAAGCCACGACGCCAGCCAAAGGCCAAAGGGATGTTCCTCCCCCAGCTGCACCAGTCATTCCTCCTCCTCCCCCTCCAAGAGCAGATAACTTCGCCAAGATCTGCAAGGACTTCCATGCTATGGGATGGAAGCCATTCCATGGGAACGAGACATTCGTAGAAGCTCGGAACTGGCTCATTGAGACCAAGGACTTATTCGTAATCTTTGAAGTGGAGGACCGATGAAAAATCCAATTAGCTGCTTGGCTGTTAAAGGACGAAGCCTCATTTTGGTCGAAATCACCCAAGCTGGATGTCCGATAGAGACTTGGGAAGACTTTAGACAAAGGTTCGAAATAAAATTTCTTTCCCGGGCAGAGCAAAGCATACAGATGGAGAGGTTCTTAGCTCTCAAACAAGGAAATTTGATGGTGAAGGAACATGTGAACAAGTTCAACCAGCTGGCAAGGTTCGGTTTAGAGTTGGTGGATATGCCGCACAAAAGGGCTTTGCGGTTTGCTAAAGGGATGAATGAGCCTCTACATGGACTAGCAATGTCCCATATTCCAATGGAGGCCACATGTGAAAAGCTTATTGATATGGCCCTAATGCATGAGGAGGACAAGGGAGAAAAGAAGGAAGTGAAAGTTGAGGGGACATCGCAGAATAAGAAGGTATGGCCCGAGAAGGGGCAGCAAAAGCAACAACAGAAGAAATGGGGAAAAGATGTTAAAGGCAAGGATAAGAGAAAATGTCACAATTGTGGGAAGGAGGGCCATCTAATCAAAGATTGCAAGAGAAGGAAGGCCAGTTGCTTTAATTGCGGAGAGGTCGAACAATTCTCTAAGGAGTGCCCGAAGAAACAGGGATCGCAGGGACAAAGGCAAAGAGCATGGACTTCTGGAGGGCAAGTGCATGCTCTTGTAATCGGTGCTCCTGAAAGAGGTAGAAAAATTTCCATAGAAAGTTTAGTTTCTCTTTCAAACTTCCAATTAGAACACTTTTTGATTCTGGTGCTTCACACTCGTTTATATCTAGTTCTGTGGTTGAATCTCTGCATTTAATTACTATTATGGTAGTAGATACCATAGTTGTTTCAAACCCCATTGGTGGTTCGGCTCAATTGTCAATCCTTTGTCAGGGTTTGAAAATATCTGTGTTGGGCGTAGAATTTGCATGTGACGCATATGTGTACGGGTTTATGGGCTATGGGTTGATCCTTGGAGTGGATTGGCTTACCACGTATGAGGCCATTCTGGATTGTGAGAAGAGGATCGTTAGACTCCTGACTCGATATGGAAAGACCCTCGAAGATTCTTGTGACCCTCAAGGGTCTGTTATGCTTAGCTTACTAAAGTCTCTAGATGTATCCATAGATGATTTGCAAACTGTTCCGATGGTTTGAGATTATCTGGATGTTATTGATAAGGTACAGGGTTTACCTCCAAGACGTGAGATCGACTTCCGCATATATCTGGTGGACAATGCAAATCCAGTTGCATTACCAGTGCGCAACATGGTTCCAAGAGAAAGGAGGGAGCTGAGTAAGCAAGTAGGGGAGCTATTTGAAAAAGGGTTTATCAGAGCAGCATATCTGAGTGGGTGCTCCAGTAGTATTCGCAACTAAAATGGATGGTTCACTTCGTTTGTGTGTGGACTATAGAGAGTTAAATAAGCTCACCAAGAAGAATAGGCACCCGCTTCCGAGGATTGATGATTTATTTGACCAGCTCGTTGATGACTCAGTATTTTCTCAGTTGGACTTGCCTTTCCATCAATCGAGGGTGGCTGAGGACAGCATAGATAAGACAACTTTCAGAACTCCAGACAGTTTCTTTGAATGGCTAGTTATGCCTTTTGGTTTGACAAATGCACCCGCCTATTTTGTTGACTTGATGAGTAGGGTGTTGAGTTCCTAAACAAATTCGTCGTAGTCTTTGTTGATGATATTTTGGTCTTCTCCAAGAGTGAAGAAGAGCATGCCCAACATTTGGGAGAAGTTCTGAAAACTCTCTGTGACCGTCAGCTAAAAGCAAAGTTCTCCAAATGCCATTTCTGGGGAAAAGAGGTGAGATTCTTTGGGAATATAGTCTCCAAAGAAGGGATAGCTGTAGATCCCGTGAAGGTGATTACAGTGCAAGATTGGCAGATTCCTAAAAATGCAACTGAGGTGAGACGCTTACTTGGGTTGGCAGGTTATTATAGGAAGTCCACTAAAGACTTCACAAAGATATCAGCCCCTCTCAACAGGCTGACAAAGAAGAATTTGACATTTTCATGGGACATAGACTGTGATGTTGCTTTTCAATGACTAAAAAGGGCTTTGACAACAGCCCCAGTCTTGACCTTACCTGAAGGGAGTAAAGTGTTTACTTTTTACACCGATGCGTACGACATAGGGCTTTGTGCAGTTCTGATGCAAGAAGGAAAAGTAATATGTTATAAGGGTAAACAGTTGAGAGTTCATGAGAAGAACTAACCCACGCGTGATCTAGAGCTTGCGGCCATAGTATTCGCGTTAAAGATGTGGCATCATTACTTACTTGGAGAGAAGTTCGAGTTATACACCGATCATAAATCTCTCAAATATCTATTCTTCCAGATGAATCTAAACCTAAGGAAACAACGATGGATGGAGTTCTTTGCCTCATATGATTTTGAGATTGCTTATATCCCTGGCAAGGGTAATGTGGTGGCAGACGCACTAAGTAGGAAGAGGGTAGCCCTGAGTCTGGAGTTCATATCATCTTTTGATTCTAGACCCTCTATCGAAGTTTTGCCTGATTTATTTGCATCCATGGAGATATGACCGACTCTGTGGAGCAGATAGGAGCTTCGCAACAAGGTAACCCACAGATTCTAGACATCATGGATAATCTCTAAAGAGGAGAGACTTCTAGTCACCTCAATAGGTATGCCATAGATGAAAAGGGGTGGTTGCGCCAAGATGGAAGGCTTTGTGTTCCTCAAACTGGATACTTGATAAAGGCAGTCCTAGAAGAAGCCCACCATTCTAAGATGACTAAACATCTAGGCGGTGACAAGATGTACAGAGACATGAAGAGGGTTTTCTTTTGGGCTAGGATGAAGAAGGACGTGGCCGAATTTGTTTCTCAATGTTTGGTTTGCCAATAAGTCAAAGCTGAGCAAAAGAAGCCCGGTGGATTACTTCATCCGTTGGAGGTTCTGTAGTGGAAATGGGAAAACGTCTCTATGGATTTCATAGATGGTTTGCCTAGATCGAAGAAAGGTAATACCAGTATTTGGGTGATAGTGGACAGACTCATGAAGAGTGCTCACTTTATTCCAGTTAAAAGTAAAAGGACAACATTATGGTTGGCAGCAATTTATGTTCGTGAGATAGTTCGTCTCCACGAAGTTCCTTCCAGCATCGTGAGCGATCGTGACCCCATCTTTACCAGCGAATTTTCGAGGAGCTTGCAAGAAGCATTGGGTATATGGTTGTGTTTGAGCACCGCTTATCATCATCAAACTGATGGGCAAACGAAGAGGGTGAATAGAATTCTAGAAGATCTTTTAAGGCTGTGTATCCTCGACTTCGGAGGGACTTGGGAAGAACGTCTTCCTTTAGTAGAGTTTGTCTATAATAGCAGCTATCAGGCTAGTATTGGTAGGGCACCCTTCGAAGCATTGTATAGACGAACCTATAGATCGCCAACTTGTTGGTTAGAATCTACAGAAAGATTATTGCTTGGACTAGATATGGTTAGGGAAACGTCCGAAAAGATTGACCTTATTCGACGACGGATGAAGACAGCTCAAGATAGGAAGAAGTCCTATGCAGGCAAGAGAAGGACTGACTTCGAATTCAAAGTAGGAGACCTAGTTTTTATCAAAGTACCACCTTTAAGAAATGTGGTTCTCTTCAGATCAGTAGGGAAGTTGGCACCTAGGTTTGTGGGACCATTTCCCGTAACCGAGAGGATTGGCCAAATGACCTACAGAGTAAAGCTCCTAGAAAATTTATCCGGTGTTCATGACGTTTTCCATGCCTCTCATCTACGGAAGTGCCTACATGACACCGTGGAAGTTGTTAAGCTGAGCATATTGGAAGAAGTCGAAGTGGAATGGGAGGCAACAGTCAGACGGGTCCCCACCCATATTCTTGGGTCAGAGATTAAGAAGCGGCGCAATAAGGAAATCAAGTTGCTAAAGGTTCAATGGGGAGGTGACCCAGAAGATGTGACTTGGGAACCTGAAGATAAGATTCGTGCTTCGTACCCTTTACTTTTCGAGGGTATGTTCTTAACACCTTTTTCCTAAATCTTATCAGTACTTGTTTCTGTCAATAGAGTATGTCTTATCCATGGTATTTTCGACCTTTAGATAGGAATCATATGGATGTAAACATGTGTTTGAAACATGTTATGTTTGATGGATGCAAGTGTTTGCTAGTGCTTGCCTGTGGACGCATATACACACACATTAGGCACTAAGATTGGCTCAATCACGCTCATATTACATATAAATGTGTGTGCATTTTCTTTTCTTTTATGGATAAAAATGGATGAACTGGCTTATGGATGTCGCATTTGGATGAATGGTTGTGCACTCATATAGAAATGATATGTATCATTAGGATTCTTTTACATACATAATGGACGCATGGCACTATCATGTTTTGCATTAAGGAGGTCGACTAAATCAGCAGACCGCCTAATTTTGCATTAGGATAAAGACATATACACACTCTGCATATGTTCATGAAAGCATTAGAAATATTTTAAGGACAATGGATGCCCATGATTGATGGATGAGCAGATGGATGATTGATGGTAGGACATACATTCCTTTCAGCTTCGAGATTTCGGGGACGAAATCCTTTAAGTAGGGGGAATGTAACAACCCGTAATTTTAAAACATAACATAAGGGGTAATTAAAGAATAATTAATTTTTAAAAGAAGAATTAAGTGAAATGGGTTATGCCATTGCATTCGTCTCGGAATTCTGCTTGAGATAGAGTCCTAGTTTGCATAAAACGGATACGGTATGAAGGAGTTATGGACAATAGAAGTTGGGCAGAACAATCAGGAAATGGGCCAGAATAACCGGCGCACTTGTAAAGTGCACCAGAAAAAAATTACACTGGCACACCTGGGAAGTGCGCCCAGGCCGAGCCAGATCTGCAAAATTATGGAGAGTTCCATGATGACGAGTTTTGCTGGGATTGGCTGGATGACGTGTTTTTCTGGTCTGGATGGTTCATATGGTTCCTAATCTAATCTAAAGGTCCTAATTCACCTAATACATCTATAAATAAACACCTAAACCTAACCCTAATCTCATTGTTATCATCCATGGCGCCTCCATGTTGCTCTAATCTAAATTAAAACAAGCCTTTCTTCACCATCAAGTCAAATTAGATGATCAAATCCTATAACAACAGTTTAGCTAATCAAATTCAGAATTCAGATCTATTCTCTCTCAATTCTCTAAACCTAATGCTGTGAGTTTCTAGATTACTTTTAGGTTTAGATAAATAAAAGTATGCTTTGATACACAATGAATTGGATATGTTGTAAAGTATGATTCTATGTTGATATGAAACTTTATCCTATGTCATGACAAGATCTAATTTCCTAGATCTAATATAATTGTGGTGCTTTGATTATGATGGTTATATGGATCTTGACTTGTAACCATGTTATGATGGAAGTACATCTATTAATTTAGATAATTGTGGCATCACTTGGATCTAGACTTTTATGCTAATCACCTTTCGCTTGTTATATTGTGATACATTGATATATGTTGTAAACTTTACATGTGAATCTACCTTTTGATCTGAACATGTTATCATGACTATGTTAGATCTAGGTAATTGAACACCTAATGTTAGATCTAGATCTCATTATGCTTGCTTAAACATCATAGTATTTGCCACAAGTTATTAATTATGCCCACTTAGTTATGATGTTAATCACATGTCCGTTCACTTTGTTACTATGCCAGTTTATGATCATGTTTATGTCACGACATGTTGAAACTATCACCCTCGCCATATTCCCTTTTAATTATTATCGCTAAGCTACTTTATAGCCTAAATGCCGCCAAAATACGTATGAATACATTAGAGAGAAAACGGTGAAAAAGGGAATTAAAATTGGCATGATTTTTGTAATGTTTAATAGGAAATGGGACATGTAAATCAAATAGGGAAAACATAGAAATTGTTACATA
Organism: Allium sativum; assembly: GCA_030737875.1. NCBI lineage: Eukaryota > Viridiplantae > Streptophyta > Magnoliopsida > Asparagales > Amaryllidaceae > Allium > Allium sativum. Next base: position 685,011,377 of record CM060918.1, on the reverse strand, counting down.
TAATGACATAGGTAGATTTGAATTAATTTGGAATGTTTAGTAATTTACAATTAGGAATCATAAATTGTACTTATGACACGAGGTTAGGTTACATTAGTGGCGGAAGTCTGCCCGGACCCGACCGGCATATCCAGCAGCCACAAATGTTGAACTTAATGTGGGAGGTCTAAGTACGCAAATACGAATCGGGCAAAGACACGAGGTTAGGCCCAACAGTGGAATAAGACTGCCTAGACCCAACCGGCATATCCAGCATCCACATGCTGCAGGCCTAATGTTGGAGGTCTAGCACATTATAACCATAATTGGACATGGTAAAGAAATGGACTACTTAACCCCATTTAATATGACTATGGACTTAAGTTGGGGTTATGTAAAATTGGATAGGTAGTGGAGGGTTAAATAAGTTAGAGGGGATGGGCAATATATACACAAATATATATAGGCCCACATACTTAACCCAATAAGGTAATGTAATTAAAGACACCTTGTGGTATACATAACCAGTAGTAGTGTAACAGGGTTATGTAATTAAAGACACCTAAGTGGTATACATAACCGGTAGATGATGTAAGAAAGTTATGTAATTAAAGATACCCTTTAGGGTAAGCATAACTAGTTTAGGGATATGTAATTAAAGACACCTAAGGATATACATAGTTAGCAGAAAAACTTAGTGGGAATACAAGACAAGGATGAGAGCTTGTATCATATTGAGAGGGACCCATTTCAGTCAGTAACCCGAAGTGATATCAAGTAAAGACCTCCATACTAGGCAGAGAAGGGGCACGCTTACTGATTGATTGTAAGAGATCCAAACGATGCGGATGGTGTAGGTAGCGCAAACCGACCGGGGACATGTGCGTGCATGGGTGGGCAGAGGGGGCTAAGACCACCGTGACACTAGTAGATATAGTTGTGCACACCATGAGCTGCCACTTTAGGAAGTGATACCTCCTACCATGGGGCCAGCACAGGATATCTACAAGGTAGGGAGCCAATCAATTAGTGTAGTGGTTAGGGTATACTTGGACGTATGACCTAAGCCCACCAATTTATAGTGGGAGGGATCATTTCACTTCAGTTGTACTAGTAATAATGCAGAGTTAGTAAGGCACATATACCTCAAATTGCTTACCTTGTCACACCTGCCATTTATGTTGTGATTTCTCTCGTATCCACTTTATATGCCTATAACGTTGCTTTTAATTATCTACTGGCTAAAAGTAACTAGACTCGCCAGACTTTATGTCTGACCCTGTTGTTTCTCCTTCTTTCTTACGTTCCCCCCTCTAGGTTCTCAGGGACGAAATAATCAGACTTAATCTGGAATCAGATATCATCTTGCTAGGAGCTACTTCTGAGGTATGGCTCAAGTTCTTGACTCTACTATGGCTTAACTCTTTTTATTGGGGAAATGATGCTTTTTATTTACTTATATACTCTGATGGTGCAAGACAAAAGTATTTTTGTTGTAATAGTTTTTGTGACTTATGAAATTGTGTACCATGAAGTTATGACTTATGTTTGAAATAAAAGTTTAAAATTTCTGCTGCTGCCTTATTTATCTCTGTCTTGTAATCATTTTGTGTCTGTTTACCTATAGCGCTTCACGAAACTTAATGCATTTCCTTTGTGAGTGACATTAACGGACGTGAGGTGTTTCAATATGGATCAACCATAGAGATACAATCAGAGATCGATCATGTGTACAAGCTCAACAAAGCCATCTATGGCTTAAAACAGGCCCCTCGAGTATGGTTTGGCAGATTGAAAAATACATTATATACAGTGGATTTTCAATCTGCCAAATTAGACAATTCACTGTTTATTAAAATCAATAAGCATTCTTCTATATATATTCTAATATGTTGATGATCTTGTTATTATAGGAAACAATACTGAAGAAATCAATTAAATTGTCAAGGAACTGGACAAATAGTTTTCAGTAAAAGACCTTGGCCAATTAAATTACTTTCTAGGCATAGAATTAAATACAAGATCATCAACAGAGATTTTTCTATCCCAAATAAAATATATAGCAGAATTACTAGCAAAGACTCAAATAAGTGATGCAAAGGGACAACCTACACCTATAATCAGCAGCCAACACTATTCCAAACACATGGGAGAACCCATATATAATATAAAATAATATAGAAGTGTATTTGGTGCTTTACAGTACGCAACTATCACTAGAACTGATATTGTGTTCGGTGTCAACAAAGTGTGTAAATCTATGCATGCTACCTTGGATAATCATTAGATAGCTGTAAAGAGGAAATTAAGTTTACCTTGATATAACCTTATCTTTATTTTAGTTCATGTAAGCTATAAATTTGTGAATTATGATACTATGCTTTCTACTGTAACAAACCAATCTCTTGGTTGCAGCAGCTGAAATAGGAAAGATAATTAATATAAAAAGGGATAGTTTCGTGCTCGTTCTGTAAGTGGTAACATTATTTTTTCTGTAAGTGGTGACAGTATATTAATATAAAAAAGGGGTACCTACTGAAATAACATCACTTTTCAAATCCATTTTTATACCAAAAGATGATTTGTTACCCAATAAAGAAGAAATTCCTAATCAAAATTTAACGTAGAACGAAAAGAAACTATTTTTTAATACCTTGAAACAGATAATTATTTAAGAATTTATTATTTGAATTTCATTTAGTACTTTATTCATAAGTTAAATGGTACAATTCTTGCAAGAGTTTAATGCAGAAAAGATAAAATAAAATAAATTCCATTGACTAAATTTTTAGTATATCCCAAAACCTTGTTTGTACTGCTACCAATTATGCAAATGATCTAATTGTTGGTCCTCAAAATGTTGAGTGAATGAGAGAAGCATATTACCCAGTAATATGTTCTCAAACTCACCTCTTATATTTTATTGAAATCGACACTGCCATAGTCAAATTTTTGTTATATATCACTGCAGAAATGCATAACGATGATTTCTACATGTCTAAGTAAAGTAAACACTATTTTTGAATAATAATTTTTTTTGATGCTTTTCAAATTCTCTTTGGGATGTTTCCCTTGGATATTACCACTATTAATAGCCTATAACCCTATGTTAGGGAGATAAAATTTTATTAGCCTAAAATATCTAAACTCAATGTTGGCTTGAATATGAGTTTGTTACCATCATGCAAGTAATAATTTTATGCATTCGTTTTTATAAAATACAAGATGGATTTCAGGGAGGTAGAAAATAATAATAATATAGGATAAGTATAATATACAGTATACCGACTTCATTAGTTCGATTTCCTTTCATATAAGACATTACCAACCCTTCAATTCAGCTATACTGGACCATAATTACATGTTTTTGTGATCATCTTAGTAGGACAGGGTTTATACTTGAACATTATTTTCCTCATTTTTTAACTCCATCTCTGGAGTTAAGAATAAGGTCTAAATGTTATATTTGAAGGTTTAAAGTTATGTGTGTTACATATATTTTTTGTAACTAAACGGTGATAATTTTCATTGTCAATGCAAATAATATTCAGGTGGCTGATGTGATTCATTCTCTAGAACCTACTGGTAGAAAGGTGTGGATACAAATTATTATTAACCGCCATTAACATCTGAGAAACATCTCTTCATCAAATTAAAAAACCATTTCCATTTGTTATGGCTCCATGATTTTACCATTTTATGTATCACAATAATTGCAATAACATGTGAATTTCATGATAAAGTGTATGCTTATTATGTAAACCTTAGGATGAGTTATTTTATCTATTAAATAATAGTAAAGTAAAATCTTTTAAAGCTCTCTCCTTAATCCTAAGAGTTTTCTCTTTTTTCTTAATTCTCTCAGGATATTTTATTTTTAAATTAGTTTATCACTTTACATTTATCAACTCTTCGGTCATTTTACATTTTAATATGGACATTTTAAAGTTTACTCAATTATTTATTAACAGTTAGCTCCTTAGCTCCTAACATTTTATATTTAAGTCCACATATTTAAATTAATTACAAAACTCGAAATTTAAGTAATCTAAATAAACTTAATTAACTAATATTTTTTTAAATACTAAAAATGACAAAATTATGTTATTTTTAGCTTCAATACCTACACTTCAAATTTTCTATAATCATTTAAGTTTCTCTCGAAATATTTTATATTTTCTCGAAATATTTTATATTAAGTACCATATTTTACAATTAATTACATAATACTAGAACTATCTAAATAACTTTAGGAAATTATAGTTAATCGATTCACCTAATAAATCACATCAAGATTAACCATATTCATTTTAATAAAATTGAAAGAAAAATCGAATATGTAAACAAGTCAATGACATAACATAAATTATGCACGTAAGTAACTATCATAATAAGTTCAAAGTTGAACTCATTTACATCGATATGTTTACGGTGTGTTGGATTACACTGTAGTATTAATGTCAAATGTCTGCATTTTAAAATTTAATTACTTATTTACATAACACTGCACGATATCACTTAACATTGTACATTTAAGTCAATATGTTTAGATTAGTTATGTGATTTTCAATTTACCAAATGAATTCAACCAATATTGTTGTTATTCATCTGATTAGCGCTAAGTTTGACGTTTTAAAATGTACACCAATTTCATATCAACAAAAATAGCACGAAGTAGTTTTTCTTACAAACATAAAGTTAAATAAGTCACATAGTTTAAATAACATACATAAACAATAATACATTTTTTTAACATATTATACTTTTATCTCAATTTCCGCTTAAAATACCCAAATTTTAATAGTTCTACAATTATTTGTTTAATCTCCTCAATTATTTCATGATATTTTATATTTCAATCAAGACATTTAAAGTACTCATGAAATTTTAAATTCTAATTATTTAAATAACCTTAGATAGTTTTCGGTTAATTTTTCTGATAGCTCTAAAATAAATATATACACCAAATTGTCTATGTATATTCATATTAGAAAATTTTAGTTTTCTCTGCAACTATAAAGATGTATAAATCACATAGGATGAACTATGCATATAATCAATAATGACTAAGTTAATGTGTAAATTAGTTATGATTCATTTATATCAAGAATTTACCATATATTATATCATAAAATTCGTTTTGAACATCAATAAATTCATAAATTTCTACTTTTTTGTGAGGTTTTTTTCATTCTTCCTATGACATTATACAATTAAACTAATTTCTTAATTTTACATATAACTTATTTGAGCAAATTTTTATTAAATAATATTTTCTAATTCACTGAATAAATTAGTAACATATATCCATTTTAACATGTATATTTATGCTAACAAAAATATTTCAAAAAAATTTATCAAATACGTACAAATACTTTTTTTTGGTTTCACTGGACAGATTCATTGATCCAGTAACTAGCAGTAAACATTCCAAAATTACACATTACAAAATTTGTTCTAAGAGAAAATATAAAATAACATACAAACCAAGGTCTATCATTGAAATTTCTTAACACAACTACAAAACTTATCGAATATCTCAATTAATTAATATAACAAAAAATAACAAAACAAACCTACCTCCTAATCAATTTTTACCGATGAGTAAATTTTATGGAAAAACCATAAACAAGCATACAACCCAGTGGTTCCAGTCAACACAAAGAAGGCATACGACCCAATCAACATGTACCCGAAGTATAGGATTCCAGACACAAGCTTTGTTATCTCCGACTTGGTGAAGAAATAGAAGACGAAATACAAGAAATGATATAGAGCAGAAGACTCTATAGTCAAATACGCTCTCCACCAGCAATTGTAACCCTCGCTACAAAGTAGGAAGTAGCAAAGCAATATAGTGATCTCAGCGCAAGTTATTAGTAGAATCACAAAGACAGTGAATAAGAACCCGAAAATATAGTAGAATTGATTCAACCAAATTGAAGTTAGGATGAAGAAGAGTTCGATAAAAATAGCACCAAATGGAATTATACCACCAATTAAGATGGAGAATGCAGGTTGCATGTACCAAGCTTGCTCGGGTATTTGTCTTGGAATTTTATTGGTTTTTACCGGGTCTTCAATAGCAGGTTTTTTGAAGCCTTTGAAGCCTAGATAACTACCAACAAATACCAGAGGAACCAATATGCCAAACTATAAAAATATAAAAGCAAACATGGTACCAAATGGCACAACCTCAGAATATTTTTCTCGCGCAATTTAAGACAAAGAATATGGCGAATACTATACCTGGAAACATGATTGCGGTATTAAGGGTGGGTTTCTTCCATTCTGTTTCTTGAAACATTTTGTATAGGCGAGACGATGAGTATCCAACAAATATACCCATGAAGACCCATAAGAGAACCAAAGCAGTTGAAACACCCCGCCTTCGTTAAGGTCACTCACAAAGGGAATGCCTTAACTCTGGTGGAGCATTATAGGTAAAAGATACAAATAATTAACAAGACAGACATATAAACAGCGGAAAAACTAAATTTATTTCATAAGTACATGGTTTAGTTAAAACATTACAACAACTGTCTCAAACCAACTTCCAAATTATTACAATAAAATCTCTATCTTGAATTAAAACATAAAGAGGCATTAAAACAAAAGTAAGACAGCATAAATCCCCAATAAGAGAGTATCCAAAGCTATAGCCCAAGGAAAAAGATTCCAAGTAATACATCTACTCTCTTCAAGCTGGAAATGATCCGATCTAGGTTGAAGTATTCCCTCCCTACGGACGTGGGGGGGGGGGGGACGCAAGAAAAGAAGACGAAAGAAAATAGGTCAGACATGAGTCTGGTAAGTCCAGTGATTATTTAGCATGTAAATAAGAAAAAGGATTATGACTTGAATAAACTGAATATAGGACAACATCCTAGGAATAAGACAATAAGACTGAATATGCTATCGCACTCATTTCTACTTCTCTGCACCCCCTGACAAGTGTTTCAACTAGCACCATGTGTTCAAGATAAATGATCCCCTTTTTATTGATCGGCTCTTACACATATACGTTTACCACTTGTGTCATTCGACCCCGCACAATTGTAGATACCTGTGCTCGTCCCAGCATGGGGTGCATCAAATCCTATGGTGGCAACCTGACACAATTCCAGATGCATAGAGTATAACTACTGATGCCCAGTGCCTGCTTTTTCCACTTCGGAGTACGTGCACGACCTCATTCCACCGGAACCTACACTGATGCACCACCCGCCGTTGCTTTGACTACTTATAATCAGCCCAGTAATCGTGCCCTACCCTGCCTAGTTCAGGGTACCATGATACATCTATGTGGGTTACTGCTGAAATGGGTCTCTGTTACTAGGGTTTCCTATTCAACATGTTAAAATGGTTAAGTATTCTCAAATTAACCTAACCCCACCCATCAGTTTAGTTAACATGTTGTATTGGTTAAGTGTTGCCTTAATTAACTTAACCCTACCATTCTTGTCTTAGCTTTAATTCATTCATTAAAGCACCAACCACTCACATTAGATATGTATTGTTGTGGTTGCTGGATGTGCCGGTCGGTTTCAGGCAGTCTTACACCGCAACTCAATCTAACCTCGGGTTCTTTTGGGCTTGATGCACTAACCTCTCACATTAGATATATATTATTACGGTTGCTTGATGTGCCAGGCGGTTCCGGGCAGTCTTACACCGTAACTCAATCTAACCTCTGGTTAGGCATATTCGTCTTTTTCTTAATTTACATATTTATCTTTCAAATTTATATGTAAATTATCCACAATTATTTCCATTCAAGTCATGCCCCATTTACCCTCTATATTTTCAATTTTTTGTATATAAATCATACCATTTTTATGCAACTAACCATTCATTTATTTATGGGCAAAATTATGCCAATAATAATAATTTTTAAGGTTTTCCCAACGTTGCCCCCGTCATACGTTCGCAAAATTCACATAGATTGTTAGTCTCGTAACTTAGCTTAACTTATATACAAAGGGGAAATAAGAGAGCATGTACCATGTATACAACATAAAATAATAAGGATCTAATTAAACATGTGTCATGTAAATGTGGCATAAAATAATGAACTTGCATTTTTGGATCCAACTGACATGAGTCTTTAAGCATATGAAATTACCCAAATCCAACTAGGCATGTAAATGTAAACTTTTATTTTGGGTCCAATAAACATAAACCTTAAGCATATAGAATTACACAAGTTCAACTAGACATGTGAATATGAACTTTTAATCTGGATCCAATAATAATCTTAAACATATGGAATTACACAAGTCAACTAGGCATGTAAGTATAAACTTTTATTCTGGATCTAATTTTTATAGATCTAAATGTAGATCTAAATATAATACATGTCTTGGCCTAACAACTTGCATGTAACATAACATGAATAAGTCACTACTTTTACATGATTGGTTTACATCAACATAATAACCACAATATCCTAACAACTTGCTTGTAACATAACATGAATAAGTCACCAAACTCTACATAATACATGATTGGTTTAACAAACTGCATGTAACATAACATGAATAAGTCACCAAACTTTACATAATACATGATTGGTTTAGCATCAACATAATAACCGCAATAATCTCATAAGCATATACGATAGAATCGTTACAAGAATGGGCATGAATCAGCATCATCATTATCTTACAACTAGAAATAATGCTAGTTTTTCACTTTATTACAAATCATAACTTTTTAATCGTTCACTCTAAATTATAACAGGGCTTACAAACAAAAGAAAGTCTTGTTTTCTGGAATCTGTTTTCTGAATTTGAAAAGCAATCCCTTAAAGAAGACTATCAATTCTCTAAGTTAGTTTTGATTCATAGATTCTAACTTGTTTTCTAATTGAAGAAGTAATGGTGGCTAGGCTAGAACGATCATGGACATCATGGCGGCACCTTGGAATGAATTTGTGTGATTTAGGGTTTGAGGATTAGGGTTGCTTTTATAGAAGTTTAATCTTATGTGAACCATTAGATAATTTTAGGAGCAATCACAACCGTCCAATCTAGATAGAGTTATCCAGAATTGCCACCTATGCCCTAGTGACTCAATAACAGGTCAGAAAAAACTCAGCAACTAGTCAGAATCGTCACTGTTTTGGATCTGGCCAGGGGGTAGGTCGACCCCTTGGTCGACCTATGTAGGGGAGGTCGAGCCCCTGGTCGACCTGGCCTGGGGCAGGAGAAATCCCCCCCAGCCCGCTTCTTTGCTTTTCATTTGAATTTAGAATTTTAACTCTAAACCTTTTTAATTTATATAAATTTCTGAAACTTTTGAGGGCCATAACTTCCTCATACGAGGTCCGATTTACGAAAACTTAGACTCTATTCCAAGCAGAATTTCGAGACGAGCGCAATGGCATAACCCGTTTCCCTTAATTCTCATTTAAAAATTAAGTATTCTTTAATTCGTTCTTTTAATAGACATAGAAAATTCAGGGTGTTACATTCTCTCCTCCTTAAAGGATCTCATCCCCGAAATCTTAAAGCCAAGAAGAATGTATATCCTACCATCCAATCGTCCATCTACTCAACCATCAAACACAGGTGTCCTTTGTCCTTAAAAGACTTCTAATGCTTTCATGATCATATGCATAGTGTGTGTATATATCCTTATCTAATGTAAAATCAGGTGGTCTACTGATTCAGTTGACCTCCTTAATGCAAATTATGTTGGTTTCATGAGTCCATTTTGCATGCAATTATTCCTAATCATACTTAGTGCACAATCATTCGTACAAATGCAACGTCCATATGATAACACATCAAGTTCCAATCCATATACAAATACATATATGCATATGTAATATGCAATTACTGAGCCGATCTAGTACCTAATGTGTGTGTACATGCATCCACGAGCAACCACTTGCAACCATTTGCAACCATCAATCATAACATGTTTCAAATACATGTTTACATCCATTGGTTTTTGCCTAAGGATAAAGAATAGGACCGAGGAGATATACTTAAAAGATAGATATAAGCATGAATAAACTTATGGAAAAAGAGATCAAGGAGGTACCCTAAAAAAGAAAAAGGTAGGCTGCGCATATTTTTCTCTCAGTTTCCCAAGTCGCGTCTTCCTCCGCGTCATTCCATTGAACTTTAACAAGCTTGACTTCACGGTTGCGTAGCTTTTTGACTTCTGTACCCAAGATACGAGTTGGAATTGTTCTCACAGTCGCTTCTCGTTCCACCTCTACTTCCTCTAGTATACTTGGCTCTACAACTTCCGCAAACTCATGTAAGCACTTTCGTAGTTGAGAAACATGAAAAACATTATGAACTCTTGCTAGTCTCTCGAGTAGCTCTACTCTGTAAGCCATCGTCCCAATCCTTTCAATGATAGGAAATGGTCCTACAAATCTTGGTGCTAGCTTTCCTACGAACCCAAAGCGAATGACATTCCTCAAAGGAGATACTTTAAGGAACACCCTATCTCCAACCTCAAACTCAAGGTCAGTCCTTCTTTTGTCTGCATAGGACTTCTGTCTATCTTGTGCAGCCTTCATCCGTCTTCTTATCAAGTCCACCTTTTCTGAGGTGTCTCTAATCATGTCTGTCCCAAGTACGAGGTTGTCTGTAGACTCCCACCAATAAGTTGGTGATCGGCATGGTCTTCCATATAAAGCTTCGAAGGGTGCCATGCCTATGGTGGCTTGGTAGCTATCGTTGTAAGCGAATTCCACCAAAGGAAGATGATCCTTCCATGTTCCTCCAAAGTCGATAATGCACAATCTCAAGAGGTCTTCCAATACTCTGTTCACCCTTTCCGTCTGACCATCAGTTTGGGGGTGATAGGCCGTGCTTAAGCTTAATTGTGTGCCTACAGCCTCCTGTAAACTCTTCCAAAACTCGCTCGTAAAGATAGGTTCTCGAACACTCACTATGCTGAAGGGTATTCCATAGAGTCGAACTATCTCTTTAAGATAAATGAATGCTAGGGACGAGGCAGTCCTTCTACTCTTAACAGGTATAAAGTGGGCGCTTTTAGTGAACCTGTCCACAATTACCCAAATATTGGTATTGCCCCTTCTTGACCTAGGCAACCCGTCAACAAAGTCCATCGAAATGCTATCCCATTTCCATTGTGGGACCTCTAGAGTATGGAGCAAACCACTAGGCTTATTCTGCTGCGCTTTGACTTGCTGGCATATCAAGCACTTAGCGACAAATTCAGCTACATCCATCTTCATGCCATTCCAAAAGAAACCCATTTTTATATCATTATACATCTTGTCTCTGCTTGGGTGTATGGTTAGCTTAGAACGGTGTGCTTCTTCGAGAACCATCTTCATCAAATCCCTTGCTTGTGGGATGCATAGTCTTCCATCCCGTCTCAACCAACCCTTATCATCGATGGAGTATTTATTGAGGTGACTAGAAGTCTCACCCCTAACTAGCTTATCCATCATATCAACTAGCTGAGAGTCTTCCCGTTGCGCGGTTCCTATTGAGTCCAAAAGAGTAGGCCGCTCCTCTAGCGATGCTAACATACCAGGTACATTTTCAGAGGAGGGTCTAAAGTTAAAGTTTGCTATGTACTCCAAGCTTTGCCTTTCTACAAAGAGAGGGCTTAAGTTCAGCTTCTTTCTACTCAAGGCATCTGCTACTACGTTGCCCTTGCCAGGGGTATAGGAAATCTCAAAATCATATGAGGCCAGAAATTCCATCCACCTTTGTTGTCTTAAGTTAAGATCTTTCTATGAGAAAAGGTACATTAAAGATTTATGATCAGTAAACAATTCAAACCTTTCTCCTAGTAGATAATGACGCCATGACTAAAGAGCGAAAACAATGGCAGCTAGGTCCAAATCATGAGTTGGGTAGTTCTTCTCATGTACCTTTATTTGCCTTCCCCCATAACAAACTACCTTGCTTTCTTGCATCAAGACAATGTCTAATCCTATACTATATGAGTCTATGTACACGGTAAACATTTTTCTCCCATCAGGCAATGTCCATCAGGCAATGTCAGAACCCGAGCTGTTGTTAGAGCCCTTTTCAAACATTAGAAAGCAATATCGCAATCCAAATCCTAAGCAAAAGTTAGGTTCTTCTGTGTCAATCTTGTGACTGGGGATGAGATTTTTGCAAAGTCTTTAATGAACTTTCGGTAAAAACCCGCTAGCCCGAGAAAGCTTCGGACTTCGGTTGCATTCCGTGGAACCTTCCAATCTTGCACCGCAACTACTTTTGCGGGATCCACAACTATCCCTTCTTTGGACACCATATGTCCAAGAAACCTCACTTCTTCTCTCCAGAAATGGCATTTGGAGAATTTGGCTTTCAGCTGATGTGCACGAAGAGTATTCATGACTTCCCTTAAATGCAAAGCATGCTCTTCTTCATTCTTCGAGAAAATCAAACAGTCATCTACGAAGACCACCACAAACTTATAAAGGAACTCCCTGAACACCCTGCTCATCAAGTCAACGAAATAAGCGGGTGCGTTTGTCAAGCCGAAAGGCATGACAAGCCATCTAAAGAAACCATCCGGGGTTCTGAATGTGGTCTTATCAATGTTGTCTTCCGCCACTCTTAGCTGATGAAACCCGGTAGCTAGATCTAGTTGGGAGAAAACCGAGGCACCTACAAGCTAATCAAACAAGTCGTCTATTCTTGGAAGTGGGTGTCTATTCTTCTTGATCAGCTTGTTTAGCTCCCTATAATCAACGCATAGGCAAAGTGAACCATCCGTTTTGGTTGCGAATACTACTGGAGCACCCCATTCAGAAATACTCCGCCTTATAAACCATTTTTCGAGCAGCTCTTTGACTTGCTTGCTGAGCTCTTTTCTCTCCCTTGAAGCCATGTGTCTAACAGGTAGGGTTACGGGTTTTGCATTATCAACAAGGTATATGCGGAAGTCTATCTCCCGCTTCGGAGGGTAAGCCCTTCACCTCTTTGAATACATCTAAGTATTCACAGACTACTCTAACAGACGGCAAGTGCAGACGCGTCAAGAGATTCTAGGTAGCTAAGCATAATAGAGTGTATGGGATTACAAGAGATTTCGAGAGTGTTACTAAGGCGAGTCATAAGTGTAACCACTCTCTTTTCACAATCGAGGATGGCATCATTACTGGATAACCAATCCATGCCTAGAATCAACCCATAGCCCATGAAGCCTAAAACATAGGCATTACATCTAAACCCAACGCTTAGTATAGAAATTTCCAAATCCAAACAAATCATAGACAAATAGGCCGAGCCCCCAATTGGATTTGAAACAATCAAGGGATCCTCTACTATACTGGTGTCTAGGTGCAGAGATTCAACTAAAGCAGTGGATATAAATAGTGCGATGTGCCAAAATCAAAGAGAGTACGAACAGGATGATCAAAAAGATAAACTAAACTCTTAACAGAAATATTTCTACTCGTTCTTATGGAGATACCATGAGAGCGTGAACCTGCCCTCCAGAAGTAGATCCAGTCCTCTGCCCTTGCCCTTGCCTTCTTGGGTAGTCCTTAGCCATGTGTCCTGTCTCGCCGCAGTGAAAACAACCACCCATCTTCCTTTTTTCTTTCTGCAGCCCTTAATCAGATGACCAGGAATGCCACAAAAAATTACACTTCCTCTTGTCATGAGGTCTGTTGTTCTTCCCGCCCTTCTTTGAGTCTGCCTTCTTATTCTGGGATCTCTCCACTTTCTTACTTTGAGTTACTTCCACCTTTGCCTCTTTCTTATCATCCTTGTCTTCCTCCTGTAGCAGTGCCATCACTACAACAAAAACACCATATTACAACTTTAATTTTACAACGGTGGTAAAAGCACCGTTGTAATAAATGGTTTTTTACAACGGTGGTAAACGCACCGTTGTAATAAATGGTTTTTTACAACGGTGGTAAAAGCACCGTTGTTATAAATGGTTTTTTACAATGGTGGTATTCCCTAAAGTTGTAATAAACATATTTTTAACAACTTTTTGTTTTGTTAGTTGTAATAGATGCCCATTACAAACTTCATGTTTATAATATCTATATTTAATAACTAATTATATTAATATTTAATAATAATTAATAATTAAAAATAAACTTAGGAATCAATAATATTTATTAAATAATTAATAGTTAATAAGTGGTAATTAATGTTTAATAGTTAATGTTAACTGCTTATTAATTAATATTTAGGTGACATATACATTATAAGCTTTTAATAGTTATTACTCGATTATAACTAAGTAGAAATAAGTAAAAGTTAAATAATAACTATTGTTAATATGAAATAATCCTAATTAATAATTAACATTTAATTAATAACTAATTAGTAAGTAATAATTAATAATCAATAATAAGTAAACAAATAAATATTACTTAATTAATTAATAATTTACAAATAATTCATCTGTCTGGAGTTCACATGTATTTGCGTGTGAGGTTCAAGTATGTTTTTTTTAAGATGTACCAATTAGTTTATAATCTATGATGAACGTTATTTTTTAATTTAATAATTATTAACTAATAATAACTATAAAAAATAAATTTAATAAATAATCAATATGTAACAAAATATTTAATAATTCAAAATTAATCACCATATTACAATTAACTAAATATTTGCAACGTTCGATAGACGACAATTGCAATAACAAATTTATAAAAAAAAAAATTTCTCGACATTTGTAATAAAGGGTTTTTATAATTGGTTTTTCTTGATAATAACTTATACACGTCATTATTTATAATTTAATATTTAACATCAAATGTTTGATGATCAATATTTAACATTTAATATTTCATTTATAAGTAATATTTAATATGTAACATAAATAGGTAATAACTAATAACAAAAAGTAATATCTAATACTATTAATAAGTATATTTACCCTTATGATCCGTCGGCCCAACCAAACGTACCCGACCCGCCATCCCTTATAACCCTAATTCCATCGTAACCCCCTTCATTCACTCAAGCCGCCTCACAAATTTCTCAAAACCGAATTGAAGAAAAACCCTAGATCCCCTTTTCTTCCTCCGTAACACGAGATAACCGACTTCGCAACTACCCCTTCGACCACCTCAATGATTCGCCATCAACCCTAAACCCCCACAGACCACCAGTTCGGCCATCGCCAGCCAACCCCCGAGCCTTCACGACGAGCGATCTCGAATTAAGCTAAGTTTCTCCTTTTTACTCGTTTTAAATTAGCTGTAATATTTTGTTTGTTTATTTTGGGTTAGATCTATATTTCGATTCATGTGATTTCAGAACCATGGGGCTCGTATTGGGTTAGATCTATAGTTCGCCCATCAGATTGTCTGATTTCAGATATGATTTCGTATTGGGTGTGATACGAATTAAGCTTTGCACTGCTACGGTATGTCTATTTTGCTTTTTTCGATGGGTTCTTTGCTTGTTGAGTGGATTTTGGAATTGGTTTATTGAGTTATCGAGGAATTTGAGGAACTGTTAGTTGGTTGTTTGTTTTGAGGAAGTTTCGAAGGGTTTGTTGTGGTTCTATGGTTTTGCAGCCTTGTGGTTCTATGGTTTTGCTGCTTCGGATTATTGTGATATGTTCTTGCAAGTTTTATTTTGGTTTGTCTGTGCATTTTGTGTTCTAATTCTAGGCACAGGAGGCTATTTTGCTTATAAACTTGATGAATATGCAAAAAAGCTTTGCTGCGGCATAGCTATGCAGTGATTGCACTGCAAAGCTTTGCCTAAGCTTGCAAAGCTTTGCCTAAGCTTTGCATTGCAAAGCTTTGCACAGTTATTTGCAGTGCAAAGCTTTGCTGTGCTAAAGCTTTGCCAAAGCTTTGCTGCGGCAAAGCTTTGCACTGCTATTTGCAGTGCAAAGCTTTGCTATGTAAAAGCTTTGCCAAAGCTTTGCTGCGGCAAAGCTTTGCAGTGCAAAGCTATGCAGTGATTGCACTGCATAGCTTTGCCGCGGCAAAGCTTTGCAGTGCATAGCTTTGCCGCGGCAATGCTTTGCAGTGCAAAGCTTGCCGCGGCAAAGCTTTGCACTGCTATTTACAGTGCAAAGCTTTGCTGCGGCAAAGCTTTGCACACTGTGCAAAGCTTTGCACTGCAAGTAGTAGTGCAAAGCTTTGCCGCAACAAGCTTTGCACTGCAAAGCTTTGCCGCGGCAAAGTGATTGCACTGCATAGCTTTGCCACGGCAATGCTTTTCAGTGCATTGTATATAACAAAATGAATCATCCAACGTTACATGCATTGTATATAATGGTCAGGTTATTTACGTATATAATGGTTTGAATGCATTGTATTAGCTGTTTATTTTGTGCACTCACATTTTTCCAATTTTTGTTACATGCATAAATCTATACTGCAGCACTAACAGTTTGATAATTTCTTTCTTAGGAACGGATATTAAGGAGAAAAAGGAGCACAAGGAGATTAACAGGAGCAGAAGAAAGTTAGAACTGTTATAAAGTCTTTGTATCTTCAGTTTTGTCAATGTATTATGTAAAAAAAAATGATGAGTTTGAAATTAATAATATATTGTTTTGGTTCATGGTTTAAGTTTGTTTGATATTTTCAGTTTTGTAGATAATATGTTCTGCAATGAATTCTTTTATTAGTAATATGTATATAATTTGTGGATATATTACAATTGTAAAATATAAAAATTGTAATAAAATGTAAAAATTAAAACAACAACGGTGCATAACTGTTGTAATAAACTTATTACAACGGTGGAAAAAAGTTGTAAAATATACATATTACAACGGTCTTGCAACAGTGCAGAAAAGTTGTATAAGATATTAGGCTATTACAACTTCTTAAGACACGACGGTTTGCCCACCGTTGTAAAAACCCTATTACAACGGTGTTCCACCGTTGTAATAGGGTCATTTTGTTGTAGTGCATGTCCACCAGCCTCTCATAAGTTGCACCCATAGGTATATGGGACATAGCTAGGCTGTACGGTGGCTCATTCAACCCTTTAACAAAACGGAGAGCCTTCTTATGGGAAGTGTTCACTAACTCCAGTCCGAATCTAGCCAGCTGGTTGAATTGGATGTCATATTCCTTGACCGACATACTTCCCTGTTTGAGAGCTAAGAATTTTTCCATCTGTAGGCTACGTTCAGCTTGTGAGAGGAATTTCATTTCAAACCTCATTTTGAAATCCTCCCAAGTTTCAACTGATCTCTCAGCATTAGTGACTTCCCACCAATAAGAGGCTTCGTCTTTAAGCAGCCACACGACCAACTGTATCTTCTGCGTAACGTCCACTTCGAAGATAATAAACAGATCCTCGGTTTCTTTAAGCCAGTTTCTTGCTTCTACAAATGACTCAGTTCCATTAAAGTTCTTTCCACCCATGGCTTGAAAATCCCTACATATCTTGGAGAAAGCATTTGCACGAGCAGGAGGAGGAGGAGGAACAACTGTAACTGGGGGAGGAGTAACGTCTGCTGGGCCTGCATCATTAGCCCTAGCTTCTACGGACCTTCTGAACCAGCCAGGTACCGTTACACCCTATGGAAGGTTAAGATCCCCAGATATGATGAAACAAAAAAGAAAAGATTCAAAACAAAGGATAGGAAGATAGCGCATATGGCTTTGGGGGGAATTATGCCTTTTAAAACAACACTTTTTCTTGAAAATGCTTCTTTAAACTTCTTATTGAAAATTAGTTTCCAAAATTTTATCTGATCTGGCAACTATCAGCTCTGATACCAAGTGAAACACCCCGCCTTCATTAAGGTCACTCACAAAGGGAATGCCTTAACTCCGGTGGAGCATTATAGGTGAAAGATACAGATAATTAATAAGACAGACATATAAACAGCGGAAAAACTAAATTTATTTCATAAGTACGTGGTTTAGTTAAAACATTACAACAACTGTCTCAAACCAACTTCCAAATTATAACAAAAAAACTCTGTCTTGAATTAAAACATAAAGGAGCATTAAAACCACAGTAAGGCAGCATAAATCCCCAATAAGAGAGTATTCAAACCATAGCCAAAGGAAAAAAGATTCCAAGTAAAACATATACTCTCTTCAAGATGGAAATGATTCGATCTTAGCTGAAGTATTCCCTCCCTGCGGACCTGGAGTCAGGGGAAACGGAAGAAAAGAGGACGAAAGAAAATGGGTCAGACATGAGTCTGGTAAATCCCGTCATTATTTAGCATGTAAACAAGAAAAAGGATTATGACTTGAATAAACTGAATCTAGGACAACATCCTAGGAATAAGACAATAAGACTGAATATGCTATCGCACTCATTTCTACTTCTCTGCACCCCCTTACAAGTGTTTCAACTAGCACCATGTGTTCAAGATAAATGATCCCCTTTTTATTGATCGTCTCTTACACATATACGTTTACCACTTGTGTCATTCGACCCCGCACAATTGTAGATACCTGTGCTCGTCCCAGCATGGGGTGCATCAAATCCTATAGTGGCAACCTGACACAATTCCAGATGCATAGAGTATAACTACAGATGCCCAGTGCCTGCTTTTTCCACTTCGGAGTACGTGCACGACCTCATTCCACCGGAACCTACACTGATGCACCACCCGCCGTTGCTTTGACTACTTATAATCAGCCCAGTAATCGTGCCCTACCCTGCCTAGTTCAGGGTACCATGATACATCTATGTGGGTTACTGCTGAAATGGGTCTCTGTTACTAGGGTTTCCTATTCAACATGTTAAAATGGTTAAGTGTTCTCAAATTAACCTAACCCCACCCATCAGTTTAGTTAACATGTTGTATTGGTTAAGTGTTGCTTAATCAACTTAACCCTACCATTCATGTCTTAGCTTTAATTCATTCATTAAATCACCAACCACTCACATTAGATATGTATTGTTGCGATTGCTAGATGTGCCGGTTTGTTCCGAGCAGTCTTACACCGCAATTCAATCTAACCTCGGGTTCTTTTGGGCTTGATGCACTAACCTCTCGCATTAGATATATATTGTTACGGTTGTTGGATGTGCCAGGTGGTTCCGTGCAGTCTTACAACGTAACTCAATCTAACCTCGGGTTAGGCATATTCTTCTTTTTCTTAATTTACATAATTATCTTTCAAATTTATATGTAAATTAACCACAATTTTTGCCATTCAAGTCATGCCCCATTTACCCTCTAAATCATATTTTCAATTTTTTGTATATAAATTATACCGTTTTTATGCCACTAACCACTTATTTATTTATGGGCCAAGTTATGCCAATAATAATAATTTTTAAGGTTTTCCCGACGTTACCCCCATCACACATTCGCAAAATTCACATTGAATGTTAGGCTAGTAACATAGCTTAACTTATATACAAAGAGGAAAGAAGGGAGCATGTACCATTCACATAGCATAAAATAATAAGGATCTAACTAAACATGTGTCATGTAAATGTGGCATAAAATAATGAACTTGCATTTTTGGATCCAACTGACATGAGTCTTAAGCATATGAAATTACCCAAATCCAACTAGGCATGTAAATGTAAACTTTTATTTTGGGTCCAATAAACATAAACCTTAAGCATATAGAATTACACAAGTTCAATTAGACATGTGAATGTGAACTTTTAATTTGGATCCAACAAATATGAATCTTAAACATATGGAATTACAAAATTCCCACTAGGCATGTGAATATGAACTTTTATTTTGGATCTAATTTTCATAGATCTAAATGTAGATCTAAACATAATACATGTCTTGGCCTAACAACTTGCATGTAACATAACATGAATAAGTCACCAATTTTACATGATTGGTTTACATCAACATAATAACCACAATATCCTAACAACTTGCATGTAACATAACATGAATAAGTCACCAAACTTTACATAATACATGATTGGTTTAACAATTGGCATGTAACATAACATGAATAAGTCACCAAACGTTACATAATACATGATTGGTTTAGCATCAACATAATAACCACAATAATCTCATAAGCATATACGATAGAATCGGTACAAGAATAGGCATGAATCAGCATCATCATTATCTTACAACTAGGAATAACGCTAGTTTTTCACTTTATTACAAATCATAACTTTTTAATCGTTCTCATCTAAATAATAACAGGACTTACAAACAAAAGAAAGTCTTGTTTTCTGGCATCTGCTTTCTGAATTTGAAAAGCAATCCCTTGAAGTAGACTAACAATTCTCTAAGTTAGTTTTGATTCATAGATTTTAACTTGTTTTCTAATTGAAGAAGAAATGGTGGCTAGGCTAGAACGATCATGGACAACATGGTGGCTACTTGGAATGAATTTGTGTGATTTAGGGTTTGAGGATTAGGGTTGCTTTTATAGAAGTTTAATCTTATGTGAACCATTAGATAATTTTAGGAGCAATCACAACCGTCCAGACTAGATAGATTTATCCAGAATTGCCACCTATGCCCTAGTGACTCAGCAACAGGTCAGAAAAGACTCAGCAACTAGTCAGAATCGTCACTGTTTTGGATCTGGGCGAGGTGGGTAGGTTGACCCCTAGATCGACCCCCTGGTCGACCTGTGTAGGGGTGATCGACCCTCTGGTCGACCTAGCCTGGGGCAGGAGAAATCCCGCCCAGCCCTCTTCTTTGCTTTTTGTTTGAATTTTGAATTTTAACTCTAAACCGTTTTTAATTTATATAAATTTCTAAAACTTCTGAGGGCCATAACTTCCTCATACAAAGTCCGATTTATGAAAACTATGACTCTATTCCAAGAAGAATTTCGAGACGAATGTAATGGCATAACCCGTTTCCCTTAATTCTCACTTTAAAAATTAAGTATTATTTAATTCGTTCTTTTAATAGACACAGAAAATTCAGGGTGTTGCAGCAGTCATCAAACCACCACGATTCGAGGGAGATAAAAAGCCTAAGAGCACAAATATCATAGTGACAAGGGTCATTCCAAAAAATTGTGCACCAATATCAACATATAAAAAAAGAAGACTTGAATTGACTGGAGGTCGGAAAACATCTCCGTGGACTAGTTTCCATCCAGTTTGCTCTTGTGCTTCATCTTGAGTATCTAGCTGATTGCAGTTTGATATATCCATATATAAGGTTCCCATCATAATATTGGCAACCATACCCAACAAAAAGAGAACTATCATGAGTGAATTGATGATTGAAAACCAATGAATTTGATCATCGTTCATCAATAGGTATGTATCCCAATGTGACACCTACTTGATTTCACTAGGCACAAAAGTGACATCATAGGTGTATACAATGTATGCATCATCGATTAATTCTTGAGGAGCATAGATGCCTAGAGTAATTTTAGTACTTGCATTGCATGTGACCAATCTAGGGTTCTTATCACCCCATTCAATGTACTCATGCTTAACGCTACTTGGAATTACCTTGAAATAAACTATTTGTGATTCCTTGGTTTTTGGATATGGATGGTACATGACTTTAAAACTCAAGTGGTTATTGACGTAATACTTATCTTTATTTTTTTAAACCAACATGGAAACCATGTTCATAACTTTGTGTTGGATATCCATCTCTCCTTTGTCTAAGGACTGCAACTGGGAGATTATCCAAAATTATGTTAATGCGATAGTCATCCTCAATCTTCTCCCAAAATTCTTTGCGGTTTCTTTATTAAGCTTTATGCGACAGGCTACTCTGCATGTTTCATCAGTTCTCATTTTAAATGTATAGATCGAGTTCTCTATGCGGTCATCACGAAGGACTTCTCCTAAATTTTCAGCAATATTCATAATTTTACTTGATTTACCAAAAAAATAAAGTAATAATCATAGGGAAGTTGTGCCTCTGTTGATGACAGTTTGTTCACTTTTACTCGGTACACATACATATTGTTTGTGTAAGTTATAGGATATAAATTATGTACAAATAATAATAATAATTTTAATTAATAGTTCATGTATTTCACATCAATATTTATCATATATTACATAACAAAGTTCTCATTTTAATATCAAAATAATAAATATTATTTTCAACAATATTTCCGTGTGCAATGCACGGGTTACACACTAGTCACTTCAATATAACAGAAGAAAATATCTATAAAATGTTTCCTCCTTACCTTGCTAGATATTACTAACAAGGCCTCATAAATTTGAACTGCATCAAATTATGATTTGGCTTTACCTTATACAAGCGTCAAGCCTTGGGAAACAATGCACTGTAGAAAAATCTCAATTAATTGGAAATTGGCATCTTATGTGTACTTCACACCAAGAGGCTTTTAGGATTGACCCAGCTAGCATTTCACCTTTTCTATACATGAATATAGTTTGTCTTGATTTGTGAAATTTCATATAAAAAAGAATTATATGTTTATGATTTTTTTTAAAGCTGGATGGCAGAGGAGTAGCAAGTGGAGGTCTGTGTGAGCTAATACCATGTATTGCACGTAGGGCTGGATTTTTTTTTGATATTTCCGCTTTACCGTCAATTTCCATCCGATTATTTCTGAAATTTCGGTTTTCGTTTTCTTCCTTAAACATAATTTGAAAAGGAATTCCTTTTGAAAAGTATTGGAAAAAGTCGCAAATTTCCTGCAATTTCCATGGAATTTTATTTCCTTCCAAAATACTAGTTGTTTGGGCCACACCAACAAACCTAAATTACCAGGTTTCATTTCAAAATTGAAACTCGAAACTTCAATTTTCAATTTTTCAAGATTTCAAACATTTAAACTAAATTGAAAACGTAAAATTTTAAAAAAATAATCAAAATAACGATTTTCATATTTACAAAAATTTCAGATTTTAAAATATTTAATTTTATATTTTCATAATTTCCAATTTCAAGTTTTCAAATTTTCAAATTTTTAAAAATCTAAAATTTTCAAAATTTTGAAATTTCAAATTTTCAAATTTCGAATTTGCAATTTTCAGATTTCAAAATTCTAAATTTCTACATTCAAATTCTAGTTTTCAAAATTTCATATATTCAAATTTTCAAAGTTCAAATTTCTAGTTTCAAATTTTTAAAATTTAAAAACTAACCAAAGTCCTTTTGATTTTGCTTGCCAAACTGGTCTTTACTTTTGCAATTGTGACTGCGGAAAAAGTGGAATTTCCATGTTCCATTTCATGTATTTCAATTTCCGTAGTATTCAACAAGTGGAATTCCAGAGTTGATGGTATGGAACATGGAACAAATATTGTGTTTCCATGAAGGGTCGAAAGAAATAGAAATGCCTCTGGTTGGTACAGAAATTCCGTACCTGCGATTTGCACGTATTGTAGTTGCAGTTGAATTGATTGAATTCTCTTGGAGGTAGCGATTTGCTTTGTTATACTGAAGCCTGTAGGATTAGAAACTAAAATGTGCTTCCTTTGGTATGCTATTTTAATTGATAATCATGGTTCTGGCTTCTATACCATTTAGGTTATCTAGTTATACTATGTTAGTCAAATGTCATTGATTGAACACAGAGAGATAAACAACATTTACTGATGTCCATTGTCAAAGTAACATATTCCTCTAATGGTTTCACTTGCACATTAGTTTATTATCAAATTGATATCTTTTGCTACATTGTATCGTACTCTTACTCGATTGATTGACTTTTGTTTGTTATACAAGTAATTTTAAAGTGTTTTCCTATGAGCAGTTTCGTTTAATGCAAAATATAAATGATATGCAATTTTTTGTTTAGGTTCACAACAATCCACTGAGTATGCCAGTTGATGGTCCAACACAATGGGTAAATATCACATATTTACTTTGATCTTCAAGTTTTCTTCTTCTTTTGATTAGCATTATAAACAATAATTAACTAGTACATATTATACATAGCCTTTGTGGCATTTGGAAGAACTATTGAAAGAGTTGATAGCAATAGCTATAAGGGAAGATGCTAGTATGCTCGACTCAAAAGTTTGTCAAAAAGTACAAATATTTAAGATAGTGTAATTCAGCCAGGGTAGTTATGTAATTCTGTTTGTGGACCCCTGAATCTAACCTCTCTAGCCACAGATTTTGGCAAAAAACAATTTTGTCAGCGAAACATTTTTGAGTTATAAGTTCCGATATCATCTTTCTTGGACCACTTAGTTTATAAAATATCATATTAAATTAGTTTTGTGAAATCTAGCCAAACTTACATTACAGAAGTTCACTAAACGTAAAAACCACCTAAATTTTGATAAATACTAAATTATTTATTATTAATAAATCAATCTCTTAATTTTTTTCCTGCAAGGCCAGCAGGGTCGATTGGACTATAACAACCCGCATTTTATGTATCAGAAGATTGTAAAATATTTTTATTTTATTCCCTAAAGGTTGGATCATTCTCATATTTTAATATATTGCTTATGGGAATGTGAGACATGCCCATAATTTTTACCAATTTTGTTTGTGACTATTTTCCCCTGTCAGTCTTGTACAGGGAATAACTTTTGACTCAGGTCGAATCAGGTGGTGAGATCTGTGCCATTGGAAAGGATATGATGATTGCCTCTTCATAGAGTGGTTACATTAAGGATTTGGCTCAACGGTTTGGGAGGAATCTCTGTTTTAAGGTTTTTCAGTTGGCTGTTTAAGTTTTGGGAGCATAATGGGCTGATTTGGAGAGGCCCATTAGTGGGTTGGTGGAATACTATAAATAGAGGGTGGGAGGTATGGGAAATAGTTTACTTCCCAATTCTCTCATTTGGTGGCCTTGTGCTCCTCCTTCCTCTAACACCTTTCCACCATTAAAATCAAAATCTACGGAGGGAAATTATAGATCTACACCGTTAGAGGCTAGACCTACACTAATTGAAGCAAGAATTCATCGGATCAAGGGGTCTGGTGCGAAGTGCTTGCTGTCCGGAATCTTATTGTATTGGTTTCAGCTTATTTTGGAGAATCAGTGAGTGATTTGCATCTTTCACATGGATTCAACGAAGTATACGAATGTTTAACCATGTTTTTCGTCAAATTCAAGTGTTTTTCCATATATCTATACCGTATTAAGTTCATTTTCGTATAAATCACCTTATGATCCAATTTAGTAGTCTAAACTGGTAATTTCTATGATATTCCATAAGATTATGCAAGTTAGATCTATAACTTTGTTCATATATTTATTTATTATGATTTTGGAGTGATTTGCACAATTTTGGTGCATATTCTTGTTATTAGTGATTCCATGTCATGCTTATGATGGTATTAGATGAATTAAACAAGTATATTTCATCGATTTAACGGATTGGCGAAGTTTTGGTTGAGATTTATTCGAACTGGAATGTGCAGGAAAGCGGGTCGGTCGCGCATGGAGATGCTGGTTGGTCGGTCTCGTCCGATCGGGCATGAAAGCATGTCTTGGGGAACAAGTCAGACCTGATCGGTCGATCACCCCTTGGTTTGGTCGGTCGGTCATGTGAATTGAGGTGGTGCAGGCTGGGTCGGTCTCGTATCATCCTAGGGAGGTCGTTCATACTCAAGAGCAGTGGGTCGGTCGAGCGAGCCTAGGGGCGAGCAAAGGGTCGGTCCCTCCTAAAGGGTTGGGACGTTCCAGATATTAAAGTGGTGAAGGTTTTTCCTTGGTCGGTCATGCATCTTTACTTGGTCAGTTGGTCATGAAGTTGGAGTGATAATGCGGAGGGTCGGTCGCTCCTGGTTGTATGGGTTGGTCGGTCCTATCCTAGCCGGTCGCGATGAACTTTCAGCAGCGCTTTTAAACGTTGTGGTGGATGGCCTAAGTGTTGTGGTTGGTTTTCCTTAGCAAATTGGTGTGGTGCTATGATTTGTTTCAGACTTTATGATTGATGTTTTCTTTAGTTCGAGAGTGGTGATAACTTCTAGGTGAATTCAATGGGGAACAACAAAGTGAGGTGATGTGTACGTTGCCAGTCATAGTGCAATGGGTGAAACTAACTCAAAGGTGGTCTGAGTAAGTGATAATGGTGGGATAGTCCCCGTTAATGACGATTAGAGAAATTGGAGGCCGAGAGATTATCATTGTCCTAGGCTCTAGCGGGCTCAAAGCAGGGGTTACACGATTTCGTCGTATGGTCGAGTACCCTAGGTTTCGATTGTATGGCCTAGACACATTTTGTATTATGGTGTGTGGGGCTTTAGCTAGAACCAAGGTTCACCACTGGCCCTTGACAGACGACAAATTGTTTGGTCGGTCATACGATTAATGGTGGTTTTAATGCAAGGTTGGCGGTTATAGCCAGAGTCAGTCATGGACATATGAATGCTTGTTGTGATGATGGTTGAGTTGCTATTCCTATGTGTGAATGGTTCTTCTGATTTCCATGGCTGAATTGTTATTCCTTTGGATGTTTTGGATCACAAAGGCTATCACTGTCAAGTGTGGAGAAGGCAGTTGTGAGTTCTTCTCTCGAGTTTGGTAGATTAGTTCGTTTATTTACCCATTCTCATATACATTATTGATGAAGTTTTTAGCTGTTTTATCGCTCATTAAGACTTGTATGACTCTAGGTTTTATGTTTCCCTCTTATTACCTTGGGCTATTCATCTGATTGTTTGGATGGGCAGATTGAGTGGCAGGTGACAGGTGATAACTTGGTGAGACAGTGTTGCAGATCAATAGTGATCTGGAGGCTTATGTACCAGTTTTTTTGCTACATAATATTTGGATTTCTGCTAATTTGCTATTTTCTCTAAGTGTTGTAGTGAGGCCAATTGTATAGAGACTATTGCTATAATCCAAGAGTATAGGTATTACTTTCTAGTTGTTTCTTAAGTTTGGCGCTTTTCCTGCTTCACTATTAGTATCTGTTGTATATGTTCTATTATATTTTATCCTGCACTGTGAGTTTACGACAGGTTCTGATGATATTTACCTATGTTGATGATCATCCATAGTTGTCGTGCACATCTTTCAGCGCATTATTCCTCTTGTATGGTGCAGGGGTTATAGGTGGTTGTCATATGGACCCTCTATTAATTTAGTGTGATGCCAAAAATACACGTCCCTTTCTTCTCCATTGTTTTTTTTCATGCTCCCCTCTTTCCTCCTGCATTCAATGATCCCATTTTCTTATGCAATTTTTTTTTACTGATCCTTATTTCCTCTTATCATTTAAATTCAATCAGAACTTTTTCTTCTTCTACTTACTCTTTTTACCCGTGTTCGTTTCTGCTATTGTTACCTAAATTCAATCAGACTTATTTTGGCAACAAAAAATTCTCAAATCTATCATTTTCTCTCCCTAATTGTTCTCGGGAAAACCTCTTATCAACATAGCATCTACTTTCTTGTTGATCACCCAATCGTTGATTAACACCTATTCTGATTGATCTACAAATTCTAATTTGTTGAATGCTATTAGGAAACAAGAAAAGGTGAGTTTGTATTAATCATTTGGTTATGTATTTTTTTTTTAGTTTATATTTACAATTTGTACTAGCATGGTAAAATTTGAGTTTGTATTATTCATACAATAGATTCTTGGCTTGATTTTCTTGATAGAATCTTGGAACATGATAATTTCAGTGATAGAAAAGACCACAATAAGATGGCCAATATGATGTACGATCTTAATGAAGCCAACAACCTGAGTTCTACCGGAGTTCCCAAATATGTGTTCAATAGCTTTGGTCAGGTATACATCTACCTGCAGTGTACTAAAGAATTTGGCATGGAATGGATACTTAAATCCTGTTGAATATCTTGCATAAAATGACTGGAAGCTTCTGAAATACCTGGTAATATTTACATTGCAGCTAAGAATATTCTAATTATTATGAAATATGTGTTGTTGGATTGTGAACTTGTTATTAACTTATTGGCGCTTCCTAAAACCAAAACCCGATCGTATCATGTAATAAACGATACGTATAAGAAAGAAACCAATATGCTAATCATGCTATGAATTAAC
Organism: Allium sativum; assembly: GCA_030737875.1. Lineage (NCBI taxonomy): Eukaryota > Viridiplantae > Streptophyta > Magnoliopsida > Asparagales > Amaryllidaceae > Allium > Allium sativum. The sequence continues at coordinate 684,983,595 of CM060918.1, read as the reverse complement.
AATCGTTGGTTCAAATCATGTTTCCATCTTTTGCTTTTCTAAAAATCCTTTTAAATTGTTAAATGAATTTACCTAAGCCATTTATGTAATAATATATACTCTCCTTTTTTGTCATAGCTAAGAACAACACTACTAGAAACATTGCTTATTCCGACAGGCGAGGGCGATAGTTTACGACGACTATTTTTTGACTATTTCCGACGGTCGTAAACCATTGGAAATCATCTATATATCCATCTGCTGAAGCCTTTCTTCTCCTAATCATTTTTGCTCCATTATTCATTTTCCATCTCGGGTTTAATAACCTAAAACCACCAAATCAGAAATTTTAGCCACCAAATACCCATTTCTTCATGTAAAAACCTCACCGACTTTAAGTCAAACGTCTAACGTGAGTAATTTCAGGTATAATCTTTTGCTTTGCATAAAAATCAATTTTTTTTACCTAAATCTATATATGCTTGTAATCGAAAATTAGGTTATTTATTGATCGCAATTGGTTCCAATAGCATTGTAGTGGGTTATACCATCCTATTATGTGCACATTTCATATGATATAGTAAAATTGGAAATTTTATGTGAAATGTGTAGTTATTTGTTCATATATCCCCCTTAGCTTGGTTTTGACCATTGTATAATTGTGGTTATTTGTGTATATGTTCACTACTGTACATGTGATTCTTGTCTTGTGTTAGTTGATATAGGAAAATCTGAATGCACGAGCTTGGAATAATATATTGTGCACGTTTTGACTTATGCGCAAAAAAATGCATGAGTCAAAAATCTAATTGAGTCTATTGAAACGACAATAATGGTAAATTAGCTTTAAGTTGATGTGATACGTCGAACAAATGTGATAAATTAAAATATTTTTGAAAGGCAAGCGTAAATTTTTTTTAATTACAAAACAAGACTACTTACAATATTTATAACATCATATATATACATACTTCCACTCATAATTTATCTCTACTCAACTAACCATGCAATCACTCCTGAAAATGGCACACAATACAATAATAAACTCCATATACACGTATGTCAATGCATTTACAAGTAAAAATAGTAACCAAATCACAGCAAAACAATAACTCCTAAAGTACTCACTAACTTCATGAAGAATTCAGCCTTCGACAGTGCTTCCACCTATTTTCTTCGGATATAAAATTTCATAACTGCACAAAAAAGACTTGCATGAATCCACAAATGACCCAAAAGAAATTAGCTAGCTTCAAATATCTCTGGCTTCAACATAGCATCATACCAAATAATTTAGAAAGTCGGCTTCATCAGCGCTGCATCAAATAGGATTCCTTCTAGTATGTTTAGTGAAAACTTAAATGAACTAGGTAGAAAATCATCTAACCAAACTCCACACCATCATCCAAATCTTCAACACACTCTGAAGCTTTTTTTCCTTCTCACACGCTTCTTAGCATTCTTAGATTGGGATGCTGAGCTAGAAGGACTGAGGTTGGTGGAGTAAATTTAGATGAGTTTAGTGCAGAGCTAGAAGACACTGTATTAGCTAAAGAGGGAGAAACAACATCTGAAGCATCACCATGCAAAGTAGCATTGTACAGAGATGCCATAGAAGGCATAGATGTAGATGACAACATATTAACACCATGCAAAGCACTTTGCTTGGAAGAAGATGACAAGATAGTTGATGATGAAAAAATAGATGTCAAAATAGAGGATGAAGTGGAAGACATTGAGTTTGAAAATGCTGAATCTTGCATAACATCATAAACGGTATTATCAACAATCCCCTTGGTATCCTTTTTATATCAACAACTTCAGTTTCACTATTAAACAGCTTTCCTGAATCAATATTTTCTCCATCTTGCATACTATTGTTTTCCACACCAGCTGACTTTTCATTATTATCTCGAAAGTCACCACTAGATTGTAAACTTCTACCAATTACCGTATCCCCATCATTAGTTTCAACTAACTCCTTTGCATGAACACCCAAATCTGCATTACCAACACTTGGATCCATATTCATAGAAACTAAATTATCCTTAAAACCATCACTTTTCTTTCTCCAAAACATTTTCTTTTTAAAGTGGACCTTAGTCCAAGTATATTCATTAGCATCCAAGCTCCTTTCCTTCCCAACCTGGTTGTTGTTTATCTTAACACTGTGATTATTCTGTCCATCAAAAGCATCATATGGTATATCCTCACGCATATCATACCTCTATTTATCATCAAACTTATCATCCCTGTGCTTAGGATCACACTTATATGTTTGATGGCCAAAACAATTACGAACAACACAAATATTAGGTTTTCAACTATAAGAGAGCTTAATTGGCGGACAATCACTAATCCAGCTAATTCAATACACTCTGGCAATTCAAACTCAGGCGTAATTTCAACTAAAGCTTTAGAATACCTAAATCTCTGTAATCTCTCTATACTACTATCAAAGAAAATAATCTTTCCAACATGATAGGAGATCCAATTAATTCCTACTAAAGTCCAAAGTATCAATGATATACTATAGAATTGAATCCATACAGGAACCTTCTTGATTTGCGATTGTGAACTGCCTTATACTTGGATCCCATTGAGTAATGTTAAACATTCTTTCTTAAAAATAGGATCAGAATGTAAAACCATATCTTGATCAAGATCATTATTAAATATAAAATAAAAATAAACTCCATCATATTTAGCAGAGAATTCACTGTTTAATTTCGAATACCGCTTAAGAAAATTAACTACAGAGAAATACGAAAGTGTACCATCTAAGAAGAATCCTATCAGATGATTATTCTAGAATTTCCAACCCTCTACCCTCAGTAGATTTGGAGGTTCCTTCAGCAAGCCGTCTCTAATTATATTAAATTGAATCAGGTTATAAATGCCAACATTCCTAAGTAGCGAATTAAAAAGCAAAACGTAATTAGACTTCACTGCAAAATGTTTATCAGATGAATGATTCTCTGGAAGATCTGAAGAAGATGAAGGATTATCCTTTAGTAAACCATTGGAAACATCAGATCAATTTTCACCAGGAGGATTTTCTTGAGAAGAGATAGAGGAGGAGAGAGGAGGTGGATATGGGAGAGGCGCAAGCTTGGAGGATGGAAGAGGCGGAAATGAGGAGGTATCGAAGGCAAAGGAAAAAGAAGAAGATAGAGTCGCTATCATTCTCCATTTTTAATTATCGAAGCTTTTCATTATGATTAATTAAAATATTTTTTATTGTAGTAAAATTGTATTTTTCTAGTAAAATGCGCACATCTAATTGGATAATATCCCATAAAGTGCTTTTGGCCCCGTCCGACGGGTGTTGTACATGGTCGTTATGTAAATAGTCGTTATCTAAGTCATTTCAATAGTCTCGACAGGAGTTGGTAAATTTTATAAATGCGATTTATAAAAAGTTAATATACTATATAATTTTGAACGTGTAATAATTGATGAAATAATCAAATTTAGGAGGTTGAGGGGTGGGGTCCAGTCTCGTATATGGACGTGTTCACTCATACGCATGCCATCGAGCATGTCAATCTAGATGGGACTGTCTCATATAAATGGCACGATGACAAATCTAGGCAAGGCAATGTTCTTGAAGGCCAAGTTTATGGAGCAGCGCCAACAACGTCTATCTGAGAATAGAAAAGAGAAACTCATGATGAGAAAACATTATATTCCAGTCAGTGATGGATCCAACGACGTGGAACAAGCATTATAGCTTTGGAAATTAAGTGGGAAACATTTTTTCCTCAATTTAATTTTTAGTTGAGAAATAAAATAACATTTATGAAGGTAATTAATATAATCGCACATGATTAAAAGATTTTTAAATAATTGTTACATGCTAGTAGTCCGAGATGGAGCAAGCAGATGAGAGCTGGAATAGACTAGCAGAGATTGAGGAGTTGTGGTCTAGGGTAACGTAACTTGAGGACCATAATCGCCGCCAGACCATTGAGATGACTGAGCTTCTAGACCAGCATTTGGCCGAGTGCACGCAACACTACAACCGCTACCCATCTTTAGCTGGCTCTGTAGAAGATGATCAGTGATGGAGTGCGAGTTATTTTTTTTAGGAAGTGTACGTCAACTTTTGCTTGACTAGACTGTGGGTTCATATTTTGTACATATTATGATGGTAGACTTGATGCATTTATTGTTATTATGATTGTAGACTATGCGGTATGCACAAATTTATGTATTGTATAATTATCAGTTTGAGTTTGTGGTGAAATTTATGTTATTTTTCTGTTTTTGTTGATTTATTGAGTTTGAATTGGTTTTATTGTGATATTTTCTTGACATATGATATGTTGGGTTATATATTATTGCTGAGATAGTGGTTTGTAAGAAATGTAGTTGGAAGGCTAAATTGTAGCTGGAATAAAAAAATGCAAGTTTTTCAATGGCTACCGATGGCTTATTGGCACTTGAATATGTAATGGTTTTCGATGGCTTACATTTGCTTATTGATGTTGTGAATGTAATGGTTTCCGACAGCTTGCGTCGGTAGCCATCGAAAAACGACACTAACCGCTGATAGCCGTCGGAAATACAAACTACAGGCTGTGCCGATAGCCATTGGAAACTCTGTTCCCCGACACCTCTAAAAGCGACGACTATTTCTGATGGCTTCTGACCACCGCTGACAGTTTTAAGCCATGATATATAGTTAAGAAATGTTTATATAGTTAAGAATATGTCTATATAGTAAAGTAAGTATGTTAAGAATACGTCCATACTTAGTAATGTATAGAGTAAGTGAGTTAAGAATATGCCTATATAGTTAAGAAATGTAATATCATAGTTTAGAATATGTATTACATCTATTTTTGTATATAAGTAAAGAGTGATAAGGGGTTGCATATGGGTTGTTGCAAAAAACATAGTACCAACAAAATTTGCAATAATTATATCAGTTGAAATATTCACTTCTAACTACTAGCTGTGACTTAGTTAGCAAAAAGTTAATCATAAGAGAAACATGTTGTGAATTATTCAACATTTTATGACTACATAAACATCATGTAAATATATATGAACTACAAATGAATTTTGCATCCATGGAATTGTAATGAAAAATTGAGAGTATAAAATATAGAAACTTTAATTTTGCACTCAAACAAGTGTAATGACCTAACTCCTACAATGATTTTTCTAAACTTACCCCATTTACGAATGTGCTCCTCTAATCATTATTTCTTTGGTATATAATAAACTAACACCAATATCTTCTAGATCTGCTTGAAATTTAATGGGGTTCCAAGTTATGATTTTTCCTTTAATGATTTTTATACACATTTGAATCCAAATTCATGTTAAGTTAGATTTATTGGTTGTAGATGCATAATCTAATGTGTTGTTTTTTCGATTAACTAACATTTTTTTATTGTGATTGGAATCTAAATATAAATAACGCAGAGCTCATAACCAGTTTTTCTTGAATGTTTTTTTTTTCTTTTCTTCTTTTGATATTTTAAGAGTACTCATTTCCTAATATTGCACCTGTAGCTTCTCTAATGATGATGAAAAACTTTATTTCCTTAATTATTCAATGTTCAATTGAGAAAATAATTTATTGACTATGGAAATGGATCGTCAAGGACCTATGACAGCTCTTTTGCAACCTAAAGGTTAGGGGATATAAAAATGTTAGTTAATGAACTAGTTCGTTTTCTTGCTTGTTGTTCGAGAGAACATTAACTTATCAGCTTTCATAAGCTAATCATATAGGTTTATGTCCTATAGTTTAGGTTTTACCTACTCTTTTTAGTAAACTTTTCACAAGATTTTAAGTGCTTAGAAACGTAAGTTTGTAAAATGAAACTTTATATGTGCAAAATATGTAACTGCTGACCAGCTTTTTGGAAAAGCCGTCACAACTCAAAGTCAAGGCTCAACCTTAGATACCCAAGCATATCTTCATTTAAGGTCAACCCTCAGCTCAGGTCGACCGATCATAGTTCAACCTAAGCCGATCATAAAGCAAGTAGAAGCTTCGCTCTTCCCAAAGTCAAAAAGCAAACTGATTGATCGGATCATCTACTAATCGACTGAATCATTCTTGAAAGATCGGATCAGGATTGCAATATCGGATAAGTTTGACCAATGCTCCTTTTTATATTCCAAAACTCGAGCACCACATTTTCCATCATTCTCGAGGAGAAATATTCTTCAGCAGTAGACCGGCTCCCGCCGCCTACATCTACTTTACGGGATCGAGTTACATATGGCTGACTCCGAAAAAGAGGCGTGCCATATTGCCTATAGCTCGTCCCACCTTCCTCGCCTATAAATACACCATTGCCTAAAATGGGAAGGCATTCTGGATTCTCCACAAAAAAGCTCATGTTTGGCATACTTAAAGAATACAACCATACACTCTAAATAACACAAGGATATTATGTATAAACCACTTTTTTCTCTACTTTTTTCAAAAGAAAACAACTGTAACTTGTAATCAGTAGTATAAACAGATATTATAAAGTGGACGTAGGCTTGGATAAAGTCGAACCACTATAAAAATTGTTGTGTGTTCCCTGTTTTTATTTACTTTCTTGCACTCTGTGATTTTGATCGTGTGTTAACAACACACGTTTAGGGGTTGACTGTCACTAGACCAACTTTTGACGTCAACACTTTAGCGCGCCTGGATGGGTGGGACACTTTCGACCTTCAACCGCCTTCAGCAATTTCTAAACTTACGATGGTAAAGCGGAAAAAGGATGCAATATCTTCCTGTACTCTAGTTGCCGATGCAGTAGAAACACCAGCAATGGAAGCAAGCTAAGAGGCTTTCTCCCATGAAGGCCCATCCCAATACCTAACTATAGATGAGATGGATAGAGTTCTAACCAATCTCAGAGGTCATATGGCACACCAGAATGGACTCCTAAAAAAGCAGCAGGGAATGATGGACAACTTCATCGCTCGGATGGAAATAAGACCGAGCATTCCAACATCATTTCCTTCACCTGGCGAAAACTAGGGGAACAACGAACCATCAAGCTGATGAAAATTAAGCCTCAGATCATTCTACACCTTCGCTTCCTCCTGAATCAACTTCACTTCCCGATCGGCTAATATTTAGGATGCCACTCCCGACAACCCCACAAGCTATAGTAGCTGCAGATTCTCAGGTTGGTCGCGACCAAGGTCAAGGTCGTCCAACCATTTCACCTCCAATCCAGGGCGACTCAACTCCTCGGACAGACAGAGCAATATCTGGGTCGACTAAAACATGGAACGGTGCAACTTCCAATCCAACCTAGCATCTTACCTCAAACTCGTCTTATGCAGCCTCACATACAACCTTCCCAGCTTGCCAATCCAAGCAGAATTGGGGACAACAACCCTCCATGCCAATGAGACCACTCTATCGTACCAGTTCAGGGTAGAACGGAGGGAACCGCTACCAAAGACCATTTTGATATCGCCTCGGGCGGGGGCAATACAGGGCCCCAAATAGATAATGTTATTCCTAGCTGGTCCAATCTTCCCAGAGTGGCTATGGTTCGGTCCAACACTAAGTTTAACCAAGCGAATCCAGTTATTCCCAAATCAAAGAATGAGGCTAGGGACCACCTTCACTTAACTCTCATGGACTGAACCTAACTGACCCCAAGGACTCGGGGCATGATTCCACCCAGTAGTGGGATTCTCACCGATGTCCCCAGTGCAGAATTGGATTCATGGCAGAGACTTCTTGAAGATGGAAATCAACTCGCTAGTATCATCACGCGCTTCACCGGGGGAGTTACCTCTCATCATGACATGGATAACGTCCAATGAAACCCTTTTACGGAGGTCATCAGAAACTCATGCAATCCACCAGACTTCAAGCTTCCAGCCTTGGAGCCATACAATGGTAGAACTTATCTCACCGTGCATCCCATATGCTACATGCGACACATGATAGTACTGTTAGCATCGACTAATGTTATGGCCAAGTGCTTCCCCCTGTATTTAACCGACATCGCTGCCATGTGGTTCCGACAGCTAACGACTGAACTGATCAACGGCTGGAACATATTAGTCACTCGCTTCATCGAACAGTTCAGGGTCCATATCACTCGACCAAAGAGCATCATGTTCCTTACCTCCATCAAGCAGGGTCTAGTGAGATCCTGCGTTCCTTCTTAGAAAGATTCAACGCGGCTGTAGCATTGGTTGATCGAATTGATCCATCGATGGTTCTTGTGGCCACCAATGCCGGAGACATGGATTGATCATACTTCAAAATTTCCCTTACTTGAGAAGCTCCCAAAGACATCGGAGGCTTCTGCTCCGAAGCCGATAGATTTCTACGATAAGAAGATGCTTATATCGAGCTGGAAAGTCTTGACTTACTCGCCACAAAAGGTGGAGAACCATCCAATACCACTGGCCATAGCAAAGCAAAAGGGGAAAGCCTTGGAAAAGAACAATAGAAATATGCGGTTCCGGAGAGAACATAAGTATGATCAATACACCGAGATCAATTCCTCATTGCTAGACATATACCTCGATGTACGACGATCCTTACCTTTTCCCAAGCCTCCCAAGAGGGAGCCGACCTAAAGAGAACGTGATTTAGGCAAGCACTGCATGTTTCATGATATGGCTGTTCATAGCACCATTGATTGCAGACAGTTGCACGATCTCATTGAAGCTTGGGTCAGACAAGGAGAGTTACCCCGATATGTTAAAAAATCTACAGCATCTGCACCACCTCTATTGCCCTCCAATGCTCCTAAGAATGGCTCGTACACTCTTCGGAATGGGAGGGATCTAGGACCAAGCACTCGTGGCATCGTCATCAATTGATCTGGACTAGATCACTCTACTACTATTTAAGTTTCTGTTTTTTGACGACTATGTTGACTCTGGCAAGCCCCATCCTTCATAGATCGGCTATGTTATAAATAAAACGGTCGGGTTGAAGTGCACACGTACGAGGTCGGGATTTAATACCTAGGCATGCTCTGAATTCAACCTTAGATCAACCTTGATTTGTTTTGTAATAACTTAATTATAAATAAATTTTTATTTTTTAAGCATGGATTATGTTTGATCGATTCAAGTATCTTGTCAGGATTTGGTAAGATACTCAATCTAAGAAGTCGAGTATGGTTAATGCTCGCCATCATTTCTAAGCCGAGTATGGTTAATGCTCGCCACTCTCTTAAGAAAGAGTATGGTTAATGCTTACCACTCTCTTAAGCTAAGTATGGTTAATGCTCGCCATCGTTTCTAAGCCGAGTATGGTTAATGCTCACCACTCTCTTAAGTCGGCTATGGTTAATGCTCGTCATCATTTCTAAGCCGAGTATAGTTAATGCTCGCCACTCTCTTAGGCCGAGTATGGTTAATGCTCACCGCTCTCTTAAGTCAAATATGGTTAATGCTCTCTACCATTTCTAAGCCGAGTATGGTTAATGCTCGCCACTCTCTTAAGCCAAGTATGGTTAATGCTCTCTACCATCTCTAAACCAAGTATGGTCAATGCTCGCCACCATATCTAAACCGAGTATGGTCAGTGCTCGCCACCATATCTAAACCGAGTATGGTCAGTGCTCGCCACCATCTCTAAAACCGAGTATGGCTTATGCTCGTAGACAAAACAAACAGCATTGCAAGGACTTGGCATGTCCATCTTAAACTATGCAGGTAATGTATGGCTCGACAAGAAACCGATCATCTGCTTCTCTTCAAAATCGGTCTGACATGATCGATCAATTGCTTGGCATTCATAGATTCCTGGCCTTAATAGAGTCCTCTATGGTTGTCGGTTTTCTGGCCTTAATACGATCCTCAGCGATTGTTGGCTTACCGGCCATAATACAATCATCAGTGATCGTCGGTTTTTTGGCCTTCTCATAATATGGTTCGGCACTAACATGTCTTTCTGGACTTCTATGTCTTGGGGCTTCTATTCATCATTATCAAGAAAATACAGAACATACCTCCTTCTATCAGAAATATATGTTCTAAGGGGAAAAATGTTGATCCGCTTTTTGGCAAAAGCCGTCACAACTCAAAGTCAAGGCTCAACCTTAGACACTTAAGCAGCTCTTCATCTTTAAGGCTGACCCTATGCACGGGTCAACCGATCATAGTTCAACCCGAATCGATCACGCAACAAGTAGAAGCTTCCTCCCTCAGAATGGGCGCTCTTCCCAAAGTCAGAGAGCAAACCGACCGATCAGATCATCTACCGATTGACTGAATCATTCCTGAAAGATCGGATCAAGCCTGCAATATCGGGTCGATCCTACAATATTTGATCAAGCCTACACTACAAGAAAATAGGCTATTACCGATGGCTCAAAACTGTCGGCGGTCATCGTGGGCCGTTACAAAAAGTCGTCGCTTTCATTGGTGTAGAAAATTAAAATTTCCGTTGGTTTTCGATAGAGCCCATCATTTATGTTTACGACGGTGTGGAACGATTTGTGTCGATTTCCGATGGCTTTCGTCGGGTGTCAGAAGCCGTCGGGACCCGTTGCTCATACATCGCAAGTAAACCGTTGTAAGCCATCAGAAATCGTTACAGAATCATTTACCCATAGGCCGTCGGTAGCTGTCGGAAAACCTGCATCCTTTTTTTATATTTTAGCTGCTATTCAGCCTTCCAACTCATTTCTCGAACAAACCACTATCACAACAACCATACATAATCACAACATACCATATACCAAACAAATATCAAAGAAAAACAAATTCTAACTCAAAAAATCAACAAAAACACAATCACCTAGGTTTTTTAATGCATTGCTTATCAATTAAATATTATTGATAGTTAAATAAAATTAGTAGGCTTACATTCACCTAGGCCTATGAGTCATGGGTTTACATATCCACCTCGGTCTCTATTTCACGTTAAACAAATCGCTTGAAGAATCCCACTCGATGACATACCTGTCCCATACAAATCATTTTAAAAGATATCAATAACATTATTTTGAAATTTATTTTAAAGTTAATGCACAAACAATATAAGTTGCTAAATAAACGGCTTTAAACAAAATGAAACTGTTTATACCTGTATTAGCTAGGTTCTCATATAAACAAAATGAAATTGTTTACACCTGTAATAAAATATGTACAGTATATCAGAGATTATAAAAATTAAAACAGAAAATATATATTGGAAAATACTTACTAGGACAACCGAGCCCAATAGCAAACGCCTGAAGAATACCTCTCCATGACATACCTGTCTCATACAAATCATTTTAAAAGATAACAATAACATTATATTGAAATTTATTTTTACAGTTAACTTACACAAATGATATAAGTTGCTATAAATGACATAAAACAAAATGATATTGATTATACCTATATTAGCTTGGTCTCATATAAACAATATGAAATTGTATACACATGTATTAAAATATGTACAATATATTAGCAATTAAAATAAACAAAAATGGAAAAATAAATATAAGAAAATACTTATGTAATAACCTGTATTCTACATATAGAAAGATCATAGAGTTTTTTTTTTCATATGTAGTCATATGGTCATGTAACTTTGGGAAACGACTACTGGGGTCATTTCCCACATTCACAATTTTTGCCGGATTTTAAAATGACCATTTTGCCCCTACGAATCTTGTTTTGTCTGTAACTTTTGATTGGTAAGGAATTTTAACCTAAATCTACTACCATTGGATTTGGATGATGGTTTCCCATTCCGTAGAGTGGTCACATTAATCAAACAGACTTACCATTTGAAAGATATGGCTGAAATAAAATTTGAAGATCGAAAAATAGCCTAATTGGGCTTAATTAAGTGATTAGCAGCTAGGCCCATAACCCATTTTGGGATTAGAGTTATGGGAGGGACAAAAGGAGTTGGAGAATCATCTACTTTCATTTTTCTAGCCACTACAAACCTTTCTCAAACCCCAATCATGGCTTACACCATCCAAATCTCTCTCTAATTACAAATTAATTAAATCTACAACAAATCAAGCCAAATTAGCACCAAATTCAAGATAGAGCTGCTGCACCACATTGGGATCCGAGCCAAATCAGTAAAAGTTTCAAATCCAACATTTATTTTTAACTAAGTGAGTGATTAGCATGCTTATGTAAAAGTTTCAAATATAACATTTATTTTTAACTAAGGTGAGTGATTAGCATGTTTATTCACTAATTATGGCTAATTAGGGGCGAGCAGAGATAATTACCGAAATTATACCCCTAAAGATTCTAGGAAAATATGTAAAAAATCTAAAATCATATTTTTATGTCGCTAGTATGAAATTGGGTTAATTTGGATTAAGTTTGCTACTTCTATAATTAGACATGGTAAAGGGGAAAGTCATGGTTTTGGGTATGTTTGATCTAAATTAACATGTGAAATTGTTGTTTTTGGTTGATTCTACATGTTACTGCGGCTGTTTGATATGTTTTATGATTGCATAGGGAAGCTAGAATGGTTGAAAACGTCGTTGTTTAGGGAAAATAGCTTGCGGGAAAAATTGCAGAGTTTTGGTTCGGTTGGGAGGGGGAGACCCGATCCGAACCAAATAGGAGGAGGAGACCCAAACCGAACTGGATAGGAGGAGGAGACCCAAACCGAACCGAATATGAGGAGGAGACTCGAACCTAACCGGATAGGAGGAAGAGACCCGAAATGAACCGGATAGGAGGAGGAGACCCGAACCGAACCGGATAGGAGGATGAGACCTGAACCGAACCGGATAGTAGGAGGAGACCTGATTCGAACCGGATAGGAGGAAGAGACCCGAACCGGACCGGATAGGAGGACGAGATGCGAACTGAACTAAATAGGAGAAGGAGACCCGAATCGAACCAGATAGGAGGAGACTCAAACCGGACCAGATAGGAGGAAGAGATCCAAACTGAACAGGATAGGAGGAAGAGACCCGAACCGAATCGGACATAAGGAGGTGACCCGAATTGAACCAAATAGGAGGAGGAGACCTAGATCGAACCAGATAGGAGAAGGAGACCTAAACCGAACCGGATAAGAGGAAGAGACCCGAATCGAAGCAGATAGGAGGACGAGCCCAAACCAAACCGAACAGGAGGAGGAGACCTGAATCGAACCGGATAGGAGGAGGAAACCTGAACCGAATTAGATAAGAGGAGTAGACCCGAACCGAACTGGATAGAGGATTACGAACCGAACATCAATATGACCAAAACCCGAGATGCAAAGGAAGTCTGAATGGGAAGTTACTACTCAGGATCCAAATGGGAACTAAGGAGTTAACTTCTTGAGTTGAGCTTTGCTGCGGGATGTGTGCAAAGGGTTTATCGATATCTATGACTTTGGTTCACCGTTGAGAGATGGGGAATGTAGACGAACCAGAGCCAGGGAAGTGTGGACTGGTTAGGGTTACTGACTATAGACCGGAAGGGCATGGTCATAACAATAGTTATAGGGAGTCCATTGCGGTATGGACCAGTCATGACCCAATGGATTTAGTGATCAAAGCAGTGGATATCGTATGCTTTACGCACTGGGTGAGAGATGTGAGGAATGATTGCTATGTTTGATGTTTGCTATCCCCATGTCATGCACACTTCCATTTTGCACTCTATGTTAGTGTTACCTTAGAGTATTGTACATCTTGTTGTGCTAAATCTTTGTTGCAGGTCTAGGTCAGGTATGATTATTTATACTTGTTATTTCTTTATTCAGTTACATAGATTTTCTACACTCACACCAGGCTTTCGACTGACCCAGAGTTTTCTGTCTCTTCTTATTACTCTAGGTGCTCCTAAACGAGCAGATTAGAGGCAGGTTAGGTGGTTATGCACGAGTAGCTATCCGGAGACGAGCAGGAGGCTTCCACGTACTATATATATATATTCTCCCTGTGTTGTTGCTGGTCACTGCATTAGGCATTCGTAGTGTACCTCTTTTATTTCATTCTAGAGACAGTATTTCAAAGTTGTGATAATTGGATATGAAGCTGTATCTTGGATTCCGCGACTCTGATGGATATGGTTTAGTTTTCAACTTATGTATTGTCTCTCCTGTTTTATATCAAGTTATATTATTATTATTTTTATTCCATGCGCTGTGAGATATACTATAGGTTCTTTGGTAATTCATCGTTTCAACCTTTTTGACGATCGTCACGTGCTAGTCAGGCACTAGTACAACGCATTTCAGGGAAATGTCTAATGGTACGAGGAGGGTGTCATACTTGGTATCAGAGCCTAGGTTGCGTAGTTTAACCTAGGGGAAGGCATTAGGGAAAGATAGCATACATAGATGAGAGAGCGTATTTGTGATATTTTGGTTTTCAAAAACTATATATATATATATACTATTAGTATATCTAAGGATGAAGTCGCACTGCACTGGCATCACAAAAGAGATGGTTAATCATTTTCTCTTTAAAGATTGAACGATGAGCCGAAATACGACGAGTACGGTAAGGAACTCCGCACCGGGAGTTGAAGAGGGAGCGGGTCCAGGAGCTAATAATGGGAGTTTCCCTGATATAAGGAGGATGCTTATTGCCTTCATGCGAGAGATGATTAGGGATGCTCAGGGAGCAGATCCTAATGCTACTAACGGTGGTGGTGCAGTAGTGCAGGCGCCTAGAGCCGATTTCGCCAAGCTTAACAAGTATTATACTAGCCTTCGTGGAAACCATTCCATGGAACGGAATCGGCGGCAGAGGTTCAAGATTGGCTTGATAGTTATGAGAGCATCTTCGAGGATTTGGGGATCGATGATGCAATGAAGGGAAAACTAGCATCACGTCAGCTTCAAGGACGGACAATGAATTGGTGGAATGCTAAAGCGGCTACTCTCGAAGATCAAGTTACTTGAAATCAATTTAAGAATCACTTTAGTGACAAGTTTATTCCAGCTGCTCAGAAATCGGAATTATTCCGAAATTGTTTAGAACTTTAGCAGAACAGTAGGGCAGTCTCGAAATATATTGCCGAATTTGATACCTTATCGAAGTGTGGATTATCTCTTGTCGATACTGCTGAGAAGAAGAACGAGAATTCATAACTGGCCTAGATGAATGCTCAGAGGAGAGACTTATAAACTATATCAATGAAACTTTCGAATCTGTTGTGGGAAAAGCATTGAGATCGGAGAGCCTTTACCCTAAGATGAGGACTGAGGTCGCTATTACATTCACAGAGGAGCTGAAACCATAGGCAAGCGGTAAAGGCAATAAGAAGTCCCAGAATAAGAGAAAACAGAACCAAACCAAGGATGGTCTGAAAAAGAAGAATAATAAAGATATCCAGTGCTTTAGCTATGGCAAGAAGGGCCACTATGTCAGAGATTGTCAAGCAAAGCCAGGGGAGAGGAAGTGCTTCAACTATGACCGAGTGGGACATTTTAATAATGAATGCCCATAACCCCCTAAGTAGAAGCAGATCGTGAAAGCATATGCTATCAACGTTGTTCCTTCTTCGCTGAATGCCCCAACTACGACGGAGAAGGGAAAGGGTGTCGTTATTCAAGGTATGCTTGTTATTTAAGATGTTCTTATTCGAGTATTGTTTGATACCGGGGCTTCCCATTCCTTCGTATGTAGTGACCTAGTAGATAGGTTGGGATCGGAACCTGAGATAGTCGATAATCCTTTAGTTGTGACAAATCCGATCGGTGGTTCGACTAGCCTTTGTATGATTTGTCGTAATTTGGTCTTAGCGAGTCATGGATGTATGTATGCTTGTGATTGCTTTGTTTTGGGCTTTATTGGTTTTGGCTTTGTTTTGGGAGTCGATTTGCTTCAAAGGTATAGGGTGGTGGTAGATTGTGAGGGGTCTTTGGGGACAATTAGAGCAGATAATGGGCGGAGGGTGGCATTGGGTTGCCTACCTAGTGATGGGGTTATAGCTAGTTTTCTAAATTCCCTCGACATCCCACATGATGAGTTATCATATGTGCCTATTGTTGGCGAGTATCCGGACATCTTTGAGGAAGTGATCGGACTTCCACCACACCGAGAGATCGAGTTTCGGATTGATTTAGTGAAAGATGCCAGACCTATAGTGATGCCTCTTTGTCGTATGACGCCAAGGGAGCAGCGAGAGCTAGAAGTGCAAGTAGGCGATCTTTTAAAGAAGGGATTTATCCGAAGAAGTGTTTCTGAGTAGGGAGCACCAGTTGTATTTGCTACCAAGGCCGATAGTTCCCTTCGGTTATGTGTGTACTACCGCAAGTTGAACAGGGTGAATATGAAGAATAAGTATCCTCTTCCATAGATAGATGATTTATTTAATCAACTAGATGGAGCAAGAGTGTTCTCCCAGTTGGATCTTGCAACAGGATTTCATCAGCTGAGAGTATACCTAAAATGGCATTTTGGACACTGTCTGGATTCTATGAGTGGTTGGTCATTCCATTCGGGTTAACCAATGCACCCGCATATTTTGTGGATCTTATGAATAGGTTTTTAGAGATCAATTAAATAATGCGTTCGTGGATGATATCTTGGTTTACTCGAGGATAGAGGAAGAACACAAGGAATATTTGAGGGTAGTGATGGAGGTGTTGAGGAAACACCAATTGAAGGTGAAATTTCAAGTGTCAATTTTGGAGGAGGGAAGTGAGATTCTTGGGCCATGTTGTTTCAGAGAATGTTATTGTTGTGGACCATGTGAAGGTGGCTACGGTGCAAGATTGGTCTATTCCCAAGAATGCAACGGACGTGGGAAGTTTCTTGGGATTAACTAGATATTATCATTAGTTTATTCAAGACTTCTCCAAGATAGTTGCACCGTTAACTCAGTAGACCAAGAAGAATCAAGCTTTTGTTTGGGACGAAAGTTGTGTGAATGCATTTAAAAGTGTAAATGAGAAGTTAACGTGTGCAGTAGTGTTAGTTCTTCCTAAGGGGAACAAAGAGATGATGGTATACATGGATGCCTGTGGTACCGGACTAGGTGTTGTACTGATGCAAGGAGATAAGGTTGTAGCTTATGCTAGTCAGCAACTGAAACCACATGAGAAAAGAAATCCTACCCATGACTTGGAATTGGCAGTGATCGTGCTCGCGTTGAAGATGTGGAGACACTATCTCTTGGGAGAAAGATTCGAGTTTTTTAATGATCATAAGTCATTAAAGTATCTTTTCCCTCCAATGGATTTAAATCTTCGTCTGTAGAGATGGTTAGAGTTCTTGGCTTCATATGATTTCAATATCGCATATACACCTGGGAAGGGCAATGAGGTAGCTGATGCATTGAGTAGGAGACATGCCAGTTTGGGGGCTACGTTTCTTGAATGGAAGCAACTGGAGTATATCACGGGATATGATTTCAGACCTAACTATGAGTTAGATCCAGAGATGTTAGCAAGTTTGATGATCAGACCGACTTTGATTGAGTGGATCGGTTCCAGTCAGAGGGATGATCCTAACCTATTGGAAATCATCTCCAAGGTAGAGATAGGTATCGACGGTGAGGGAATGAAAAAGTATGGACTTGATCAAGAAGGATGGCTTCGAAAGAATGGGGACTAGTTGTACCCAACGTTAGTGGATCGAGAGATTAAGTGCTTAGAGAGTGTCATCACTCGAAACTGACTATACATCCCGGTGGTAACAAAATGTATCGAGACATGAAGCAGACCTACTATTGGGAAGGGATGAAGAGAGACACTGGGAAGTTTATATCCAAGTGCATGAACTTCCAGTTAGTTAAACCCTAGCAAAAGAAGCCTAGTGATTTGTTGCAACCGTTGGAAATTCCCGAATGGAAATGGGAATAAGTCTTAATGGATTTCATTGATGGTTTACCAAGGACTAGTTTAGGTCATGATAGTATTTGGGTGATTGCGGATCGATTGAACAAGACTGCAAGGTTTATACCAGTCAAGTCGAATAAAATGACAGCTAAGTTAGCGAAATTGTATATGAAGCGGGTAGTGAGATTTCATGGAGTACCTAAAGGTATTGTGAGTGACGGAGAACCATTGTTTACTAGTGGGTTTTGGAAGGGCTTACAATGGGCCTTAGGATCAGAATTACATCTAAGTACCGCGTACCATCCTCAAACCGACAGTCAAACAGGGTGAATCATGTATTAGAGGATCTCTTGAAAGCTTGTATGGTTGATTTTGGGGGGAGGGGGTCATAGGATGACCATTTGCAACTAGTTGAGTTCGCATATAATAGTAGTTATCAATTTAGTATTGATATGGCTCCATTTGAAGCTTTGTACGGAAGACTGTGCAACTCACCATCATGTTGGTTGGATACTAGTGAGAAATTTATGCTTGGGCCAGAAGTAATAAGGCAAGCTTCAGATAAGATCAAGGTTATTCAATAGCGAATGAAGGCTGCCTAAGATAATTACAAGAGTTATGTTGATAAAAGACGAAGAGATTTTAAATGCTCCGTTAACGACTTGGTATTCGTCAAGATCACTCCATTGAAGAGTGTGATTTGGTTTGGTATGAGAGGTAAGTTAGCACCAAGGTTTGTTGGTCCATTTCCAGTTCTCGAGCAAGTTGGGAATTTATGTATAAAGTTGGATTACCTAACAAAATGGCGGGAGTACACAATGTATTTCATGTATCCCAGTTAAGGAAGTTCGTGCACAATTCTGATATAACTATTTCACCAGATCAGTTGGATGATATGAAGGTAGAATCTGAGGCAGTTGGAAGCCGCAGACAGATTTGTATTGTCAGACACGATATGAAACAATTTCGAAGGAAGAAGTGGAACATGTTAAGGTCCAGTGGGGGTGATAATGAGAATGACTGTACTTGGGAAACCGAGGAAAGCATAAGAAAATTGTATCCAGAACTCTTTACCTGGTAAGATTTTGATCGTGATATAGTAATTCCCTTATTAGTAAACCGCATGTTAGGACATACTTTTTGTGTTTATTATGTATGGTTGATTGTTCGTAAATGGTTGATAGGCATGTGGGACACCATTATTTGTTTTTCTTGGTTAAGGAATTTTGGTGGCAAAATTTCTTTAGGGGGGAGAGTGCAACGACCCGTATTCTACATATCGGAGGATCATAGAGTATTTATTTCATTTTCATATGAAGTCATATGATCGTGTAACTTTTGGGAAACGACTATTGGGCCATTTCCCACATTCATGATTTCTGCCAGATTTTAAAATGACAATTTTACCTCTGTGAATCTTGTTTTGCCTATAACTTTTGATTGGTAGGGAATTTTGACTGAAACCACTTCCATTGGCTTCAAATGATGGTTTCCCATTCCATAGAGTGGTCATATTAATACTATAGTTTTACCGTTTGGGAGATATGGCTGAAATAAGATTTGAAGATGGAAAAACAGCCTAATTGGGCTTAATTAAGTGATTAGCAGCTAGACCCATAACCCATTTCGGGATTAGGGTTTTGGGAGGGCCGAAAGGAGTTGGAGAATCATCTCCTTTCATTTTTCTAACCGCCACAAACCTTTCTCAAACCCTAATCAGGGCTTCCATCTTCTAAATCTCTCTCTAATCACGAATTAACCAAATCTACAACAAATCAAGCCAAATTAGCACCAAATTCAAGATAGAGCTGTTGCACCACATTGGTATCCGAGACAAATCAGTAGAAGTTTCAGATTTGATATTAATTTTTGATTAAGGCGAGTGATTAGCATGTTTATTCACTAATTATGGCTAATTAGGGGTGATTAGTGATAATTATCAAAATTATACACCTAAATTTTTTGGAAAAATATGTAAATATTCTAAAATCGGATTTTATATCGTTGGTATGAATTTGGGTTAATTTGGATTATGTTTTCTAATCCTATAAATAGACATGGTTAATGGGAAAATCATGGTTTTGGGTACATTTGATCTAAATTAACATATGAAATTTTTGCTTTGATGTTTTTGGTTGATTCTACATGTTACTACGACTGTTTGGTATGTTTTATGATTGCATAGGTAAACTAAAATGGTTGAAAACACCGTCGTTTGGTAAAAGTGGCTTGCTGGAAAAATTGCAGAGTTTCAGTCCGGTTAGGAGGGGTGACCCAATTCGAACCAGATAAGAGAAGGAGACCCGATCTGAACCGGATATGAGGAGGAGACCTGAACCGAAATGGATAGAAGGAGGAGACCCGTACCGAATTGGATAGGAGGAAGAGACCCGAACCGAACCGGATAGGAGGAGGAGGTCTGAACCGAACCGGATAGGAGGAAGAGACCCGTACCAAACCGGATAGGAGGAGGAGACCCGAACTGAACCGGATAGGAGGAGGATACCCGAACCAAATTGGATAGGAGGAGGAGACACGAACCGAACCAGATATGAGGAGGAGACCCAATCCGAACCGAATAGGAGGAAGAGACCCGAACTGAACTGGATAGGAGGAGGAAACCTAAACCGAACCAGATAGGAGGAGGAGGCCCGAACCGAACCGGATAGGAGTAAGAGACCCGAACCGAACCATATAGAAGGAGGAGACCCGAACCGAACTTGATAGGAGGAGGAGACCTGAACCAAACCCGAGAGGAGGAGGAGACCAAAACCGAATCGGATAGGAGGAGGAGACCCGAACCGAACCGGAAAGGAGGAGAAGACCTGAATAGAGCCAGATAAGAGGAGGAGATTCAAACCTAAACGGATAGGAGGTGGAGACCCAAACCGAACCAAGTAGTAGGAGGAGACCCGAACCGAGCCGGATAGGAGGAGGAGACCCGAGCCGAACCAGATAGGGGATTACGAACCAAACCGAACCCCAATACGACCAAAACCCGAGATGCAAAGGAAGTCCAAATGGGAAATTACTACTCAGGGTCCAGATGGGAACCAACGAGTTAACTTCTAGAGTTGGGCTTTGATGCGGGATGTTTACAAATGGGTTATTGATATTTATAGCTTTGGTTCACCGCTGAGAGAGGGGGAATGTATACAAACCAGAGCCAGGAAAGTGTGTACTAGTTAGGGTTATTGACTATAGACTAGAAGGGCATGGTCATATCAATAGTTGTATGGAGTCCAGTGCGGTATGGATATGAACCTAATGGATTTGGTGATCAAAGGAGTGGATATCGTATGCTTTACGCACTAGATGAGAGATGTGAGGAATGATTGCTATGTTTGGTGTTTGCAATCACCATGGCACACACACTTCCATTTTGCACTCTGTGTTAGTGTTACTTTAGAGTATTGTACATCTTGTTGTGCTAGCTCTTTGGTTGCATGTCTAGGTTAGGTATGATTATTTATAACTGTTATTGCTTTATTTAGTTACATAGGTTTGCTATCACTCACACCAGACTTTCGTTCGACCCAGAGTTTTATGTCTCTTCTCATTACTCTGGGTGCTCCTAAACGAGAAGACTAGAGGCAGGTTAGGTGGTTATGCACGAGTAGCTGTCCGGAGACAAGCAGGAGGCTTCCACGTACTCTTTATATATTCTCCCTATGTTGTTGCTGGTCACTGCTTTGGGCACTAATATTGTACCTCTTTTATTTCCTTTTAGAGATAGTATTTTAAAGTTGTAATAATTGGATATGAAGTTGTATCTTTGATTTCGCCACTCTGATTGATATGGTTTAGTTTTCAGCTTATGTACTGTCTCGCCTGTTTTATATCAAGTTATGTCATTATTATATTTTATTCCACGCACTATGCGATATATTACAGGTTCTTTGGTAATTCATCATTTCAACTTTTTTGACGATCGTCCGGTGCTAGTCGGGCATTGGTACAACACATTTCGGGGAAATTTCTAATGGTATGGGGCGGGTATCACAACTTACTAGGACAACGGAACCCAGATATCAAATGCCTGAAGAATTCCCTCTCGATGACATACCTGTATTATTTTGGGTCTCATATTCCAAGGAGCAACATTTATATTGCACTTTTAGAATAAATAAGTAAGAAAAACTGCATATGACATAAAAGAAATAATGATCATAATATTCAAAAATTTAATGGAGTTACATGAATTGAAAAATATACATCATATCCTCCGTAATTACATTACAACTAAAAGACAATACTAATCAACTACATCAATCAACATCATCTTCTGATTCAGAATCCGTTTTAGGTTCTTCGATATCTTCTTCCGCACTCTCGAATGCTTCTACCTAAACATTTGATTCATCGATCAATGATCCAAAACCTGCATGATTCTTTAGTTATTACTTCATTGTTCTACTTGAGATCTGCCTGATAGGCTTCTTTATCTGGAATATTCTTTCCATCAAAAATAAATCTGGCCTTTGTTTTAAAAACTGCCGACCAATCAGCTTTATCTCTTTTTAGAGATGGATAAGGAGTGTAATAAACTTGAAATGCTTGTTTGGCTAGTAGAAAAGGATCATATTTGTGATAGTGCAATGTATGCTTTGTTCCAATAAGATTAAAATCCTTGTGCACATTAATACCAGAACCTGAAACATTACTAAACCAATTGCATTTAAATAGAAACACCTCCTCCAAGGGTTATGAGAAATATGTCAGTTGCAAAATTTGTTTTAAAATGCCATAAAAATCATTTATGTGATTTTTTTGGATCATATTGCCTTTAATGAATACACATGTATTTTTCGTTAATTTCTCAGCACCGTATTCTACGTGTTAAATTTATATCCATTAACAATATATATTGGATATGTCTTGGCCATTCTTTTTGGTCCCAATGCAAGATGTTTCAACCTTTCATCATCAACATAAATTTTAGGTTCACAAACGTAATTTGTAAACCAAGCAGAAAAATCTTTACTAAGATCTCCATTTAGATGTTGACGTTCATAAACGTTGTATATGTAAATAAAATATTAATTAGAATATACACATGCAAGCACTATAGAAATGAATAAAATACTAAATCATATTTCAAATTACCTAATAAATGGTGCAATTTTAGCACAATTTAGAAGAACATAAGTTTATGCTACATGATGATCTCTATCATTGAGCCATATGTCTACACATCTCCCAGAAGGTCGACCATGTTGTCTAAAAATAGATAACATTGTTTGAGGCGATCCTTGTTTGTCTCCTTTGTCATTATGAGGAATACTTTCAAATGATATATTCACATGATCACTGAAATAATGAGAGAAAATGAATGAAGCTTCTTCTTCGATGTAAGATTTACATATCAGACCTTCAACTCGTGCTTTTTATTCCACTTTTTTCTTCAGATGATTCAGATATCTGTGCAAAAATAATTTACATTATTTCATATTTTAAGTGCAATTTAAAGTATTAGGTAATATGTTTATTCATACCTCTTAAATGGATATATCTATCCATATTGGACGGGACCTCGAAGTCGCGCTTCAGTTGGTACGTGAATAGGTAAATGGTCCATTACATTAAAAAAAACCTGGCGGAAATATTTTCTCTAATTTGCAGAGCAATATAGGAATATCTGCTTCAAGTTTACGTAAACGTTGCATTTTTAAAGTACTCGAACAAAGCTCTTTGTTAAACATACTAAGCTCTGTTACTACCTTCCAAACTTTTAACAGCAGTGGTTCTTTGAACATAATGGGAAATAAATGCTACATCATAATGTGACAATCGTTACTTTTCATTCCGCTCAATTTACTATTTTTATAGTCAACACATTTGCAAAGGTTCGATGAAATCCCATCAGGAAATCTTAACCATTCAACCCATTTTTAGAGAACTTTAACTTGATTATCATCTAATTCATAACATGCTTTAGGTTTTTTTACTGTCAATTGGATTCATATAAAGCTCGGGACGTTTGCATAATTCTTATATATCACGCCTTGATTTCAAATCATCTTTGGTCTTCCCTTTGACATTCAAAATTGTGTTAAAGTCATTATCAAAGACATTTTTCCTCATTGTGCATCACTTCAATATTATGACAAAGCAAAAGAAATTTCCAATACGGCAACTCCCAAAATGTAGACTATTTTCACCAATTGTGAACAGTCGATTTTCCTTCAATTTCTATTTGAGCTCCAATTTCATGTATCTTTGGATAATCTCTAACCAGTTTATATATTTCTTCTCTTGTCCATACAGTTGGTGGTTGTCTGTTTTCTGTTCTATTAGATAAAAAAAATTCTTGTCTCCTCTGAAAGGATGATTTACATGCAAAAAACATTGATGAAAGTCAAACAATGAAATTTTCTTGCCATGCGGTGAAGAAAATGCTCGTGTTTCTTCCTTGCAATATGGACATGCTAGACGAGCAGCAGTACTCCATCCCGAAAACATTGAATAGGTAAAAAAATCACTTATAGTCCACAACAAAGAAGCAAACATACGAAAAAATTTCTTCTTTGAAACATCGTATGTTTCTACTCCTTTATTCCATAATGTTTTTAATTCGTCAATCAGGTATTGTAAATAAACATCAATTCCCTGTGTCGGATCGTCGGGGCCAGGAACAACAGTAAGAAATATGTATTGCATTTTCATACACATCAATGGAGGTAAATTATAAGGTGTGATGATAATGGGTCAAGATGAATTTTTAGAACGGAATTGAGAAAATGGTGAAAAACCATCAGTACATAATCATAGTCTCACATTACGACTCTCCGCTTCAAAATTGGGATAAGTTTTATCAAAATTCTTCCAGACTTCCCCATCGGCTAGATGAGTCAGTGTACTTCTTCCTCGTATCTCACCTTACGCCATCTCATATGAGATGTAGTTACCGAAGATGCATATAAACTTTGAAGCCTTGGAGTAATGGGTAAGTAATGCATACTTTTGTATGAAACTTACTTTCCGTTCTTCTTTCTTGGTTTATATCTTTCATGATTACATATTTTACAATTTCTAAGGTTAACGTCATCTTTCCAAAACAACATGCATCCTTTTACACATGTATCTATTTTATGATACGATAAACCAAATTTGTAACACCCCATGTCCGTTAATATCATTCACAAAGCGAATGCATTAACTTCCATGAAGCATTATAAGTTAACAGAAAAGAATATTACAAGACAGGTATGTAAAGTAGTACTTGAAAAAATTATAACCTTATTACAGCAGAAACAAAAATAAGTTTGGTTACATCCTTCAAAATTACAATACCAAAACCCAAGTACACAAGTATTAGTCTTATAACAAAATCCTTCAGAATGCATAATTTTGAAACGATAATCCCGAACATAAACTGCCATAAGAAGGTAGAGTCAAAGCCAAGCAATACTTCAAGCACTTCAAGCAGAGAGAATATGAATCAAGCTCCTAAGTTTCCACCCTACGCACCTTTGGGGGGGACGGAAAGAAAAAGAGGCAAAAACAAACGAGGTCAAACATAAAGTCTGGCGAGTCCAGTAACTTTCAACATATAAACAGATAGTAGTATCATGACATGTAAATAAAGCTGGATGAGAGATTCAGCAGGAGTAGCAGGTATGCTTAAGTTAAACAGAAGAAACAGAATGATATAAACCAAGATATGATTCTTTCCAATATCTTACTTCTCTGCACTAATACTTAGTATAACAGGACTAGGTGTTACCCTAATGTCAAAACTGAAATAGAAACGAAAACAGAACAATCTCTACAGAAACAGAACGCTAATAATGGGCTTTTACCACCCCCAAATGAGACAGAAGGTACAGAAACAGAATGCTAATAATGGGTCTTTACCACCCCAACTAATGGGCCTTTACCACCCCAACAGAGATAAAAGGTACAGGAACAAAATGTTAATAATGGGCCGTTACCACCCCAATAGAGACATAAGGTAGACCAACAGAAACAGACAGAACTAGTTGTACCCTAAATTCTACCTCAAGCGATCGGCTCCCTAATAAATAAATACCCTGTGTCGTCCCCACAGAAGGGTGTATCATTCCCTAAAGTGGCAACCTATAGACACAGACCTATTTACAGATGTCACGGTGTCTAACATCCTCAGAGCAGACTGGATCCATGCACGCACATGACCCGATTGGAATGTGCCATCAACACCCCTCGCCATTATCAGAGCGAACCTCTTACAATTATTTCAACTAGCGTGCTCGGACCCCTCCTAGTGTTGGGTAATACTGATACTTGAAAAGGGTTACTGACAAATATAGGTCCTATACAACAGATGACACAAGTAATTACCCCTCCTAACCTTCTGTCCCCAGACTGATTGATTTCAGATTAACTTGCTTACAGATTTCAGATGTACAAAGTTCAGATTAACTAGTTCTCAGATCATACATACAGATTAACAGACTTACAGAATGTTTTACCTAACCTTGTATTGGGTCTACCCAACACGTTTTAGGCATCTTGTTTATCCTAGATTTGCATTAATTAATTACTAATGCATAGACTTCTCACACTAGGTCGGTAGCTTGTGGCCGCTGGATGTGCTGGGTGGTTCCGGGAAGACTTCTAATGCAAGGAAGACCTAACCTCGCGTCTATGCATCTTTTAGTTATGCCTACGACATCTTACATTAGACTGACATTTTGCGGTTGCTGGTCAAGCCGGTTGGGTCCGGGCAGGCTTCTACCGCAAACAGAGTCTAATCTCGTGTCTCAGCATTCTTTTTTAGCTTAAGTATTCATTCACAGATTATGCCAATATCAGACTAATTATGCCAGTTCAACAAATTAAATTTCTTTACAAGTTACAGCAGATTGTTCAAAGTTCTATTAACTTGTTTTGCTCAATTTTAGATCGAGCCTACAGATCTCATACCCCAAATTTACCGTATTCAGTTTTAACAGATTTAGCAGATTAGGCAATTTAACAAATTAAGTCATAAAATTAGGCATAATTTTACATGCCCAAATTATGGTCATAATTCACAACATAACATATGCCCCAAGTTTTAGTTAAATTTACATAGTACAGAATATTCTCCAAAAACCCCAAATCATGATATACAATACAAACTATGCCAAATTATAGCCTTTGATTTCAGCGTATGCCTAATATCCAAAATCCCCATTTAGGCGTATTCACATTTAATAGTTATCCTATTACAATATAGATCTTTGCGCCTAAGTCATATGCACAATAATTCACCTTCTTCCAAATCACAGACTATCATATATAGTATGCCCAGATCCAAATCTTAAATTACAACATATGTTCTTTTCTCAAATCAGTCACAAATCAGTCATGTCTAATTATGCATCATTCACTATTTTTCCCAATTTTAGCGTTCATGCGTCAATCTCTAGTGAGATTTGGCTCAGTCTCGTGGTAGCTTGGCTATAGAACAGAAGGAAGGAAGAAATACTGAATAGTTACTATAATATTAATAAGATAGATCTACACAGAAAAACAGATCTGATAAAAAAGAATATGCATAATCTCAAATTCAGATTTATAGCCATGTCAAAATCATAATTAAATTTCATATCTGAAAATAATTGTACTCACCATGGTTGGATTCTAAAAGAAAAAGGGTAGTAGTTGTTCTCTTTTAATCCTATTCAGATTGGAAGAAGAAGAAGCACTAGTTCTAGCTTAGGTTTCAGCATAATAGAGACGCCATTGATTTATTTTAATTAGAACTGAGGCAGCATAATGTTACAATGGTTTGGTGTGGAGAGAAAGTGGGGTTTGGGGTGTTTAAATAGCATAAGGATCAATGAATATGGTTAGAACGGGCGTTTAAATGCAGAAAAAGGGACCAGTCCTCTGTTTTGGAAATAGGGGGAGGTCGACCCCCAGGTCGACCCCCTGGTCAACCTGGGTCTTGGGCGGGAAATTTCCCGCCCAGCCCGGCTATGTGATTTGAATTTCGAACTTAAATCTAAGCTGTTTTATTTAAATTTTTTGAAACTTCTGAAAGCCATAACTTCTTCATACAAAGTCCGATTTACGCAAACTCAGACTCTATCTCAAGCAGAATTCCGAGACGAACGCAATGGCGTAACCCGTTTCCCTTAATTCTTCTTTTAAAAGTTAAGTATACTTTGTTTTGTTACTTTTATGTTCACAGAAAATGCAGGGTGTTGCATTCTCCCCTCCTTAAAGGATTTTGTCCCCGAAATCTTCAGGTTAAGAAGTATGTGTCCCACCATCCAATCATCCATCTACTCAACCATCATCCAGAAGCATCAATTGTCCTTAGAAAACTTCTAATGTTGTATGAAAATATGCAAAAGTGTGTGTATATGTCTCTTATCTGATGCAAAGATCAGGCGGCCTACTGATTCAGTTGACCTCTTCAATGCGAATTATGTTAGTGCCATGAGTCCAATTATGTATGCAAGAAATCCTATTTGATACACATCATTTCTATACGAGTGCATAACCATTCATCCAAATGCAACATTCATGTGATGAGTCAATCATTTTGCATCCACAAAAATTGAAAAATGCGCACACATCCATATGCAGTATGAGAGTGCTTTTGAGCCGATCTGGTGCCTAGTGTGTGTATATGCATCCACGAGCAACCACTTGCATCCACTTGCAACCATCAAACATAACATGTCTTAAACACATGTTTACACCCATTAGTTTCTAGCTAAAGGTCAAAGACTCGATCGATAGGATAGAAGTAAGTACAATTAAAACAAAAGTTCTGTTCCCATTAGACATCGGTTAAGAGAATAAATCTCTAAGTATCAACCCTGAAGACCGAAATCAACATCAGATTGGCACTCAGAGAATTACTCCCATTAAACAATGTCAAAACTGGAAATCTACTTCACGCTTCGAGTAAAAACCCCTTTTTTCCAGAAATATTCAGATACTTACAGACTACTGGTATAGATCAGATTATCAAATGATTCTTAGGAAACTAAGCATGATAAAACCCCACCATATTCCACCAAACCCAGAATGTATGCATCATAGTCAACTTAACGCCCAACACAGATACCCTCAAACCCCAACCTACCATAAACAGATGAGTTGTAACCCTTGTGGGGTTTGAGACTATAGCGGGATCAGAAACAAGACCAGTATTAAAGTGTAGAGTCTCAATTACATAATCAAAATGCCAGAAAAAAGAGTTATAACTCAATAATTAGATAAAGAAATTTAAACCTTCTACATAAATTTTTTCCTATCTCAATCCTATCCACCAGCCACGAGAGTATTTATATGCCCTTGAGAAGTAGGTCTTGTCCTCTGCCCTTGCCCTCGTTTCTTCGGGCAGTCCCTAGTGAAGTGTCCCATCTCACCACAGTTGAAGCAAGTTCCCTTCCTCTTATTGCAATCCTTGTTCAGATGAGTCAAGCTACCACAAGTAAAGCACATTTTCTCCTTTTTATCTTCAGACTTTTCATCCTTCTTTAACCAAGCAGCTGGTTGAACCTTCCTCCCATCGTCTATCTCAAGGGTACCAATAAGTCCTCCACTTCATTGAGCCATCTTCTAGCCTTGACAAACGTCATAGTCGCATGAAGCGGTTTTCCGCACGGAAGTCCTCACACATCTTAGAAAAAGCATCTATACGTGGAGGAAGAGATTCAAAAGGGAAAGAGGAAGGAACTCGAAACAAAGAATCGAAAGAAAGATATATGGCTTTTGGGGATTATGTTTTGTAAATAAACTTTCCTTTTGAAAATACTTCCGTTTAAAACCTTTTTGAAAATAGTTTTCAAAAACTTTTATCTAATCTGGTAACCTTCAGCTCTGATACCAAGTGTAACACGCCATGTTCGTTAATGTCATTCACAAAAGGAATGCATTAACTTCCATAAAACATTATAAGTAAACAGAACAGAATATTACAAGACAGATACGTAAAGTAGTACTTGAAATTTTTATAACTTTATTACAGCAGAAACAGAAATAGGTTTGGTTACATCCTTCAAAATTACAATACCAAAACCCAAGTACACAAGTATCAGTCTTATACCAAAATCCTTCAGAATGCATAATTTTAAAACCATAATCCCCAACATAAACTTCCATAAGAAGGTAGAGTCAAAGAAAAGCAATACTTCAAGTACTTCAAGCAGAGAGAATATGAGTCAAGCTCCTATGTTTCCACCCTGAGCACCTGAGGGGGGAAACGGAAAGAAAAAGAGGCGGAAACAAATGAGGTCAGACATAAAGTCTGGCGAGTCTAGTAACTTTCAGCATATAAACAGATAGTAGTATCATGAAATGTAAATAAAGCCGGATGAGAGATTACAGCAGCAGGAGTAGCAGGTATGCATAAGTTAAATAGAAGAAACAGAATGATATAGACCAAGATATGCTTCTTAACAATATCTTACTTCTCTGCACTAATACTTTGTATAACAGGATTAGGTGTTACCCTAATGTCTAAACTGAAACAGAAACGAAAACAGAATAATCTTTACAGAAACAGAACGCTAGTAATGGGCTTTTACCACCTCAACTAAGACGTAAGGTACAGAAACAGAATGCTAATAATGGGCCTTTACCACCCCAACTAATCGGCCTTTACCACCCCAACAGAGACAGAAGGTACAGGAACAAAATGCTAATAATGGGCCTTTACCACCCTAATTAATGGGCCTTTACCACCCCAATAGAGACAGAAGGTATACCAACAGAAACAGACAGAACTAGGTATACCCTAAATTCTACCCTAAGCGATCGACTCCCTAATACATAAATACCCTGTATCGGCCCCACATAAGGGTGTATCATTCCCTAAAGTGGCAACCTATAGACATAGACCTATTTACAGATGTCACAGTGTCTTACATCCTCAGAGCAGACCAGATCCATGCACGCACATGACCCGGTTGGAATGCGCCATCAACACCCCTCGCCATTATCAGAGTGAACCTCTTACAATTAGTTCAGTAAGCGTGCCCGGACCCCTCCTAGTGTTGGGTCATAGTTTTGATACCAGAAAAGGGTTACCGCCTAATATGGGTCCCATACAACAGATGACACAAGTAATTACCCCTCCTAACCTTGTGTTCCCAGACTAACAGATTTCAGATTAACTTGCTTACAGATTTCAGATGTACAAAGTTTAGATTAACTAGTTCTCAGATCAGACATATAGGTTAACAAGTTTTCAGACTAATGGATTAGATATACAGATTAACAGACTTACAGATTGTTTCACCTAACCTTGTATTGGGCCTATAGATTTACGAAATGGGTTTATTAGATTCATCCGCCCAGTTGATTTAACCTTATCCACCCAACACGTTTTAGGCATCATATTTATCCTAGATTTGCATTAGTTAGTTACTATTGCACAGACTTCTCACATTAGGTCGGTAGCTTGTGGCCGCTGGATGTGCCGGGCGGTTCCGGGCAGATTTCTACCGCAAACCAGACATAACCTCATGTCTAAGCATCCTTTAGTTATGCCTATGACCTATCACATTAGACTGGCAGTTTGTGGTCGTTGGTTAAGCCGGTTGGGTCCGAGCAGGCTTCTACTGCAAATAGAGTCTAACCTCCTGTCTTAGCATTCTTTTTTAGCTAAAGTATTCATTCACAAATTATGCCAATATCAGACTAATTATGCCAATTCAACAAATTAAATTTCTTTACAAGTTACAGCAGATTATTCGAAGTTCTATTAACCTGTTTTGCTCAATTTTAGATCGAGCCTACAGATTCTCATACCCCGAAATTTACCGTATTCAGTTTTAACATATTTAGCAGATTAGGCAATTTAACAGATTTAATCATAAAATTAAGCCTAATTTTACATGCCCGAATTATGGTCATAATTCACAACATAACATATGCCCCAAATTTTAGTTAAATTTACACAGTACGGAATATTCTCCAAAAACCCCAAATCATGATATACAATACGAATTATGCCAAATTATAGCCTTTGATTTTAGCGTATGCCTAATATCCAAAATCCCCATTTAGTCGTATTCACATTCAATAGTTATCCTATTATAATATAGATCTTTGTGCCTAAGTCATATGCACAATAATTCTCCTTCTTCCAAATCACAGACTATCATATGTAGTATGCCCAAATCCAGATCTTAAATTACAACATATGTTCTTTTCTCAAATCAGTCACAAATCAGTCATGTCTAACTATGCAGCATTCACTATTTTCCCCAAATTTAGCATTCATGCATCAATCTCTTATGAGATTTGGCTTAGGCTCGTGGTAGCCGGGCTATAGAACAGAAAGAAAGAAGAGATACAGAGTAACTATAATATTAATAAGATAGATCTACCTAGAAAAACAGATCTGATAAACAAGAACATGCATAATCACAAATTCAGATTTATAGCCGTGTCAAGATCGTAATTAAATTTCATATCTAAAAGTAACTGTGCTCACCTTGGTTGGATTCTAAAAGAAAAAGGGTAGTAGTTGTTCTCTTTTAATCCTATTCAGATTGGAAGAAGAAGAAGCATTAGTTCTAGCTTAGGTTTCAAATAGAGTACAGACGCCATAACTGATGCAGCATAGCGTTACAATGGTTTGGTGTGGAGAGAAAGTGGGGTTTGGGGGTGTTTAAATAGCATAAGGATCAACGAATCTGGTCAGAATGGGCGTCTAAATGCAGAAAAACGAACCAGTCCTCGGATATGGAAATAGGGGGAGGTCGACCCCCTGGTCGACCTGGGTCCTGTGCGGGAAATTTCCTGCCCAGCCCGGGTGTGTGATTTGAATTTCGAACTTAAATCTGAGCTGTTTTATTTAATTTTTCTGAAACTTCTTCAGGCCATAACTTCTTCATACAGGGTCCGATTTACGCAAACTCGGACTCTATCTCAAGCAGAATTCCAAGACGAACGCAATGGCGTAACCCTTTCCCTTAATTCTTCTTTTAAAAATGAAGTATACTTTATTTTGTTACTTTTATGTTTACAGAAAATACGAGGTGTTACAAAATGCCGAGATAAGTTTATTAGCTTCGTAGTGATTTTCACACATCAAATTATCAGGCGGCATGTGCATTTTCGCAGCTTGTACAATAGCCGTAAACCCATCTTCAGTAATGTTATATTTTGACTTCATCGCAATGTATTCTGCGATTAATGACAGCTGAGTGTCGCTTTTACAACCATCCCAAATAGATTTTTTAGCAGCATCCAGTAAATCGTAAAAAAAAAATTAGCTTCAATATTCGGTTCTTCAGCATTTCCATCATTGTTGTCAACTGCAACCATAGGAAACATTGATCGTGCTGCATTTTCAACCATATTCTCAATACGGGTCGTATCGACATTTTCGTTAACAACACTTTCTACCTCAGGCTCTACAGTGTTTGGTGCTACAACTTCTCCATGAAGGCCCAAAAATAATAATCAGGTACGAATCCGTTTTTGCACAAATGGACTTTCACAACATCGGGTAATAAGTACTTCAAATGTTTACACTTGCTACAGGAACAATGAATTTCTTGATCGCCTCCGTTGTTACTTAAAGTGAATTCAACAAAGACATTTATACCATTGTACAAAACTTCTTTTATGGAACCTCTCTCTCCTTTTCTTTGGTATATCCAACTTCTCCGATCAACAAAATAATTAATCATTTTCCTATTTGAGAAGTTTAGTCACAAGTTCAAATTTTAATATTTATTTCCAAGAATACAAATTCGAAAACACCTTTTTAATGGTCGTACAATGCATGTAATTAAATGGTTGAAAGAAAATAACAATGTCAAAAAGAAAAAAAAATCAAATATGATGCATTTTTTTAATGTAATTTTTTTTACATGGCCAACCATCCTACTTTCCATTAAAACACAATAAACATTTATATTTTGTATATTACTTCATCTCAAATGATTCAACAAAATTTCGGCATCATTTCCCTTTCGTTTCCTACATTGTACACAAATGCACGCACGCTAGAAACAAAAAGAAAAGTTAAACCAAAATTTTGTTAATTGTTTGAAAGAAAGTAGTATACAAAATGTAAATGCTTATTGCATTTATAACTTATCCAATAAAAGAACAAATCCAACAAATATTATACAAGATGAATATAAATGGTCTTTTTTTGACAAAAATGACTATTAATATAACGATCATGTACAACACTCGTCGGACATGGCCGAAAACACTCTAGGGAACATTAGCCAATTAGATGTACACAAGGTACTTTCCTAACTCATGCATTCATTTTTTTCTTATATCAACTAACATAATACAAGAATCATACGTACACAACGGTGCATATATTTATATATACACAAATAACCACTATTATATAATGGCGAAAACCACGCTATGGGAACATATGCACAAACAACCAAACATAGAACATAAAATTTACAATTTCACTATATCACTTGAAATATGCACATAATAGGATGGTATAATTCACTACAACGCTATTAGAAACACTTGCAATCAATAGATAACCCTAGTTTCATAATACAAACAAATATAGATCTAGGTAAAAACTTAATTTGTATGCAAAAGAAGAGCTTATACATCAAATTAGATGCTCTAGAGGTCTGAATTGGAGCCGGGGAGGATCTTGTGTGCAGAAATCAATGTTTGGAGGCCAAAAATTCAAATTTGGGGATGCTAGGGTATGAAACCTGTACGTTGGAAATAGAGAATGAGTTGGGGAATTGGGGGAGGAAAGGGATCGGCGGTTGTATAATTCGATTATATTCAACGACTTCTGACCGCCCATCGAGAGCCATCGGAAATAAGCCGACAAAAGTCGTTGTCACCCCCATCGAAAATAGCAATGTTTCTTGTAGTGCTAGAACACCGCATCTAACCCCAAGTATCAAGAGAAATATATGCTTTCAGACAAAGTCCTATTCCCAAGGCTACAAAATCAGATAAGCTTTGACCATCACTCCTCTTTATACGCTAGAACTCGAGCACCACATATGCCACCATTTTCGAGGAGAACTATTCTTCAGTAGTAGACCGGGTCCCGCCGCCTACATCTAATTTACATGATCGAGTTACACGTGGCTGATTCCGAAAAAGAGGCATGCCACGTTGCATAAAGCTCGGCCCACCTTCCTCGCCTATAAATAAACCATAGCCGAAAATGGAAAGGCATTCTGGATTCTCCACAAAAAAGCTCATGTTCGGCATACTTAAAGCATACGGCCATGCACTCAAAATAACATAAGGATATTGTGTATAAACCACTTCTTTCTCTACTTTATTTCAAATGAAAACAATTGTAACTTATCATAACGATCCTGGATTTTTAACCAATTTAAAATTGGAATTTTTATTTCTTAATTTGGATTTAAATTTGAATTTGACATAAATATATATGGTTAAGAATATTTAATAATTTAGATAAGTTATATGATAGACTTTTTTAATGAGAATGATTATTAATGAGTTTGGATTTATTGATACTATTTGTCGTTCGATCAGATTTGTCAAACCATATGTATGAATTCATATATTTTGATAAAGTTTCTTTGAATAAATAAATACCGGAATATTCTAGGATGACAGAGAGGATGGTGTCTAGGCTTGGGTTTGGAAATTATAGTTTCCTGCTCTCCCTGGCTATTCCTAACTGATCCGACGAACGGGATGGTTAATTTGAAGTTATTTGAATTTAGAAATGAATTAGAATTTAATTTATTAAGTGAAAAGTAAAAGTTGAATTTTGAACCCGAAATAATTTGGAAGTCAATGTAAATTACTTTAAATGATTTTATATGGTTTATATAAGTATATAATTGATCAAAATAGAGCTTGTCACACAACGACAATTTGTGTATTTTAGATTCAAACTTTAAATGCTTATAACTTTTGCGATCAAAATCGGATTTTCATGAAATGAAAAACGTTTGATTTCGATTAACATGAGCTTTCAAATTAGTGAAAGCAGATTTAATTTTGGGTTATAATTTTCAAGTTATGTTTAAAGCCGTTTTGGAAAAGGTCGCTGTAAGAGCAGTTGTCGACCATAA
Organism: Allium sativum; assembly: GCA_030737875.1. NCBI lineage: Eukaryota > Viridiplantae > Streptophyta > Magnoliopsida > Asparagales > Amaryllidaceae > Allium > Allium sativum. Next base: position 684,947,901 of record CM060918.1, on the reverse strand, counting down.
CTACAAATAGCTATTTTATATGTTTTAAAAATACGGAAATAAAATTATAAAATAATTATAGATTATGTAAAAATGTTTTGAATTATAAAGTTTAAGTTCTGACTAAGATAAGACTATATTTTGATCAAAGTAGTTAAGATAATTATTTTGTAACGCTTTTAAAACACTATGGTAAATCTTTCTTTGGGAACACTCTATTTTGAAATTGTAAACCGCAAGCTATTTCCTGAACTATAAGTAATCATTTGTAAATAATTTTTGGGATGGTTTCAAAGATTTAAAAGTATTGAAAATGTTTTATATGGAAATTAAATTGATTTATTTGATACTAAAACGGGGTTTCAATTTTAAATAGTTGGATATGGTTGGAGATAAATTTTCGGATGTTTGATATTAATCCGGTAGATTATGACTCTTACTATCTGAGGAATTTAAAAGGTAGTTCACCATTATTCCGCTTATAGTGTAAGTTGGATATAGAGATTAATATTAAGTATAAATGGATGATATTTCTATCCAGATCTAATGCCAAAGAGTTGGATAAATCTTCTAATTAAAATATGGGTTTCCCAATTCGATTGGGATAAGTTGGATAGAAATAATCATCAGATATTTGATATGAAATTCTTTAGTGTAAACGTATACTATTTGAGGAATTTGGAAGATATTTTATTATATTGTTATTCCACTTATAGTATTCGTTTATTATTAGAATTGATATCGAATATAAGTAGATATAATTTCTATGTAACTTATGTTCAATATCGATTGATTTGGGTCTTGTCGTGAACCATATCTTCAATAATATCATTCTTGAAACCCAATGAGATTGACTTATGGAAATTCATATCGTAATTTGGGGATTTAACCAAATCTTTGATTTGAGGAAATTAAAAATAAGGAATTGGAAGGGAAGAATAATTTTTTAGTTAAGATTATAGAATTGAATGTTCGGAAACCAATTTAATTGGAAATTAGGGTTGAAATGTGGGGTAAGGGTTTTCAAAAGAAATTGTGTTTTTGATAACGAGTTATCAAATGGAAAATTAATTAAGCCTTTGAGTCTAAATTATCTTTGATTTAAAGGATGTGTTTTAAAAGAGAAAGGTTAAATATGGATTTTGTTATAATTTGAGAATGAATTTAAAGAAGTTTAATTTAACAAAATCCAAGATGGAAGGAGATTTGGTTGAAAGCTTGTGTGTTCCATAATAGTATTTTTTTTAATTTCTCTCATAATTTGGAAAGACCGGGATCAGATGTATGTCTGAAAACCATTCCAAGTAATAATACGACGTTGTGAGAAATTGAAGACATTGGAGATGGCATTGAAGACCGGGACCCTTCATGTCGTAAGGGTGACTTGCTGAATGTATCGAATTGCTGGCTGTCATTCGCAGATGGATTTTATATATCAGTCAAGTGGCAAGAAACCCGAATGTACGTGAAGGAATTCCGGATTGTTGTTTCGTTCAAACCCAGAATGGACATGAATGGATTGTGTGCCTGACATTGTAATTGACTGTGTAGCATTGATCTTTATTAATATAAATCTGTTTGGTGGCAAAGAATTTATTCTCTTGCTTAACACCCTTCTCAAAGACATATGAGCTTAGAGGTTATATATAGATGGAAATCGGTGATGCGTAGTGAATGGACAATATGGCATACTTAAGTTATGTGATGAGCTATGGATGATCAAAACATGGCTTATTTAAGCGTAGCTTTGTGTATATCGTGACCTGGACAAACCTCACACCCCGGATTGATGGTAAACTGGTGGTCGTATTTTTAAGTTCGTTTCATATGTTCGGTGCACCAGGATGTGATGATGAAAGGGCACTACGAAGTCCTCAGTTTGGGACGCTATTTCTTGGGTACTCTGATTCATGTATGGTGGGTTAGTATAACGAAGTCCAAGTCTGGACGTTATCCGCGAGTACTGGGATGATGCACGCAAGAAAGTTTATGAGTCCATGAATGATCTTTCGTATTAGGACCATCATGTTGGAAACCCAATCTCTATTACAAGCCCATACGGTTTTGATTGTATAGCCTAGTGGTTATCAACATGATTGTCAGTATAAAGGGATGGGGGCATTATGCTGGTTAGGATTAATACATTTATTTGCGAACACGTTTTTCACACTATGTTTAGTAGTAAAAGAGGAATTTCACATATGAAGGCATTTTTGGTAATCAATAAGGCAAAAATCGCCCATCTGGTGTGCGCTTGCATTGTGTGATGTGGGACGAGCTTATGATAGCTTCATTTTTCAAAAATTCATTACGAATTTTGATGCACTGATATTCACATGGAGTAAACCCGTTCCGCATCAGCGGCGTGGTCCGATGAATTACCTAACTTTAAAATAAACCCTAAAAGCAATTGTTTTGAATTCTCTCACCAGTCCCATGACTGACCTGGAGTTTATTGTTCCCACACCTAAACTCTGGGTGCCCATAATTTTTACACAGGCAAACTAGTAGTTTGGTTTGCAGTTTAGACTTAGAGTTGGTTGGAGCAGGATGTTGGTTTAGCTGGAGCTATTATATCTTCGAGCATGCGTATTCTTCTGCTGAGTTTAGTATCTCTTCCACTATGTAATTAATGTACATTGATGTGTCTCTCGTAACTCTGATGTAATATTATTTTAATGATAATGGAAAAGTTCTTTTTATTTTGTGCAACTGTGTAAGTGCCCCTAACAATCCGTCTTTATGAACGGTTTAAGTTGGTTTAATTACCGGCGAAAACCAGGCAAAATGTCAAGTTGTTACATTTGGTATCAGGGGCTTTGGTTTATACAAAGCTATGGGGTACGTCACATTTGAAAAAAAGGAAAGACTCATCAGAGTTATGATATATCATTAGAGATAAGGTTAGTAATGCCCTAGAATGAGATTTTGGAATATTATATTTGAGAGAGCATATTAGAAAATATGAAATGAGTTTTGAAAAGTTATACTTTAAGAAAGAAACATATTTTGGAAATATATGGTTAATTATAACCCAGATAATTAATCAAACTTAAGGTTAAGTTTACATTTTGTGATTATAATTACACATAAAATACTTCTTATGGCATGATAATTAAGCCCCTTCCACTGACCAGGAAAATGATCTGAGTACAAATGCCTTTTGGATTTAATTTCACTATTTGGTAACATTTCAAAATATCGATAAACTTGGGTCAAATTTGTTAAGGTAACTAATCAATATGGGTAGAAATTAAAAATTAGAATCTGAGTATTGCATTCGATGTTGAGGTTGGACTATCGAGTAAAAGAAGATTTTGAATATACGCCTAGCTAAAGTATATACGAAGTCTTAAGTATACTATATAGATATAGAATCACACTCTAGTCTCTTGAAGATGATTTTATTGATGACTGCAACATCATCAGTGTGTATTTTCGAGTTTCGAAAGTGGGATGTGTAACAACCCGAAAAATCAAAACCAATTTTTAATTTTTAATTTGGCAATTTTAATGAATTTGGAATATTTGAAATAATTTATTATAAATAATAACGACTGAAAATTTATCTGAATCGAAGTGAGAACGAATAAATTAATTTTAATTATATAACGAGCCTAAAAGGGCGCGGTAGTTTGAAAATTTAACTTTGAACTTTGACTGAATGTACAGGATTCAAAATAAACCAGGTTTTTGTAAAACCAAAATTATTTAAATATGTTTAAAAATATCTTTCCAATGAATCTGAAAAATCGAAATTTCATAGTGGGAATCAAAAGTTATGGCCAATTGAATATTTAGAATAGTTGCTATGGAATAAATAAAGACCTTGAAAAATAGACATTTTGCAAACGACCTCCGTTTTCGACGAAACCACTTCGGTTGGATCCGGAATGTCAAATTATTGCAAGGTTTCAAATTCCATAATTTTTGGAATTAATATGTGAGCGTGGAAAAGGAAAACGCGTTTGGTAATTTCAGTTTGAATTAGATCGACCAGAAAAAGTCCATTTTAAAACGGTCTCCAAATTTGACAAAATTAATTTTGTTGGGACCGCATCATCCAAACATAGCTAGATTTATTTTTCGGAAATTTCTGGAATCAGTATGTGGCCCCGGCAAATTAAAATGCACGTTCAAATCCGAATTTGAATGTTTTATATTTTAATTTGAAGAATAACTGAATAGAACAGTCGAATGGGGCTACGAAACATATTCCATTATGTCCGGATTGGGGGTATTTAGCTAGTGGCGTCAGTCGTTGTGTTTGATTTGGAGTTTGGATAGAAAAAACTATTTTTAGAATTTATATAAATATCGACCAACAATAAAATTCCTTTTATTATTTAATTTTCCAAAATCAGAAAAAACCCCCCGACCCCCTCTCGACGAACGACGGGAACTGCTCGACACCTTCTCTCCTCAATTTCTTCAAATTTGCTCAATGAAATCACATGCTCCTTTGGAGAATTTTGTAAAGAATCTCTCGATCTTCAAATCCATATAAGCTTTGCAATTTATCGTGGCGTATTCGTTGAGACCCGAGCTTCTGAAGTCCGCGTCTTTGAGCTGCCACCACCCCTCATAGCCACCGTCAAGTTCAACGTGGTGGTACCTCCTGGAGGCAACTCTCCTTGCTCTTCGACGAGGTAAAACCTGATCTAGACCAAGCTCAACGAATTTAGAGATAAATGGAAACCTTGTTTTGAATCGAAGTGGAAGGTATACAGCTGTGTTTAAATTAAAAGATTTTTTACTCTTAAAATCATTGCAAAATATGATTATCGTATAAAAATCATATCATTTTCGCATGTTGTCAAAATCCAATGAAACAAGAGACATTAGACTCATGACGACATCTTCTACATTGTATAAGAGACTGGAGAATTTTCGGAGCTTTCTAAAATTTAAGGAGGAGTGGAACCTAATGTGAGCAATCTAAATTCAAATTGGAATGTATACGCATTGTATAACTTATATAAGTGATGTATAAATTATATACGCGTTGTATATCTCACATATGAGCGTTGTATAAATTATATAAGCAATATATAAATTATACATGCATTGTGTAAATCATATATGCTTTGAAAGGAACTAAAATGAAACTGAAACGGAAATAAATATATATATATATACACTCCCCTCGTCCATAGACCATGCACGATATAAATTGTTTGGGTTGTGATTGTGACTGATTGGTTGTTGTGGCAACAAAATTGGTTGTGTTTGTGGTATATTCGTTGTATTGTGAAAATGAATGATATGGTGGAAATCATTGAAATGTAAGTATTGTAATGCTACAAGGCCTAGGATAGCAGTGGAGCCGTGCTAAACACGGTGCCAATGCTAAATACCCTGTCGTTGTAATGCTGAAATTTTCTGAAATATACATGTGTTGAAAAATATTCATGTTTGAAATAAATTGTTGAACGATAAAAATAACATTTTAATATATGTATGAAGTACATAAAAATATTCATGTTTGAAATAAATTGTTTGAACGAAAAAAATAATATTTTTTATTATATATATGAAGTATATAAAATATACGTGTTTGAAATAAAATGTTTAAACGATAACAATAACATTTTTATTGTATATATGAATCACTAAAAATATTCATGTTTGAAATAAATTGTTTGAACGATAAAAATAACATTTTTATTATATGTATGAAGTATATAAAATATTCATGTTTGAAATAAATTGTTTAAACGATAACAATAACATTTTTATTGTATATATTAATCACTAAAAATATTCATGTTTGAAATAAATTGTTTGAACAATAAAAATCACATTTTTATTGGATGTATGAACCTGTTAAGAATAATCAAAGGTTGAAATAAATATTTGTTGATTGAAAATAATATTTTTGACATGTATATGAACTGTTAAAAATAACCAGATATTGAAATAAATATTTGTTGATTGAAAATAATATTTTTAACATGTATATGAACTGTTAAAAATAAACAAAGGTTGAAATAAACATTTGTTGATTGAAAATAATATTTTTAACATGTATATGAAGTGTTAAAAATCATCATATATAGAAATAAATATTTGTTCACTAAAAATATTATTTTTAGCTTAGATATTCACATATATACGTGTACTGAATAGGTAAATGGATTTGTTGTTGAGTAAAGAATTTATTTGCGTGTCCGACAAATAGGTATACCTTAATGAGATGGCTGCGCAATTTTATTTATATATCAACTCCTGTGAATGCCATTGGAAGTGGTGTGCTGGTTATTCTATGTGAGATTATAAACAATGCCATAGGATAGTAACAATTAATTTTGAACTACACTACATGGCATACTTCATGAAGATAGCATACTCTATCATATTCCATATAAGCATTTTGAGCTTATGTGATGAGGTTGGAATTACCATACAAGCGAGACGCCTGTATGGAGATGACTGTATTTTAGGTTGAACAGAAGACGAACTATTGATTTCATAGCATATATCATATACCACATCAGCATTTGGAGCTAATGTAACGAGGTTTGGATTACCATACGGGCAAGACGCTCATATGGCGTTGATTGAATTACAGGCCGAACTGGGGACAGATATGAACAAAATAAATATAAAGGTAAATTTCAAGATTAAATAAAAACCCCACAGGGTGTAGAGTTGACAATAATCACGTCTCTCTAGTTATTAGATATGGCACATGGATTATTTATTTTCCAACACTGGACAAGGTAACGAGATTTATCTCTGGAGTAATTTAACATACTCCCTCGGGCATAGATAGGACACTAAAAATTGTGTATGCTTATACTGGATTTATTGGGTACCTAATACGGCCCAATAAATTTCCAAACCCCTCCCTGTATGAAGGCGGTTATGGTGAAATTTTTCGAAATTTAAAGGCATTAGCCAAATTTTCGAAGTGAAAATGGTTTAGTAATCGTCGATTAAATTATATATATACATATATATATATATTCATATATATATATATATATAATTGAAATAAAACAAATATTGACGCTGCAGTTCACATTTCGAAATCATTCCAAGTAATATTACGACATTGTGGGCAATTGAAGACATTGGGGACGACATTGAAGATCGGGACCCTTAATGTCGTAAGGGTGACTGAAACACCCCACCTCCGTTAAGGTCACTCACAAAGGGAATGTCTTAACTTCAGTGGAGCATTATAGGTAAAAGAATGCAGATAAATTACAAGACAGACAAATAAAACGGTGGAAAATAAAGTCAGTTTATTAACAATGTGGTTCAGTCAAGCTTTTACAACAGTTGTCTCAATCATACTAAAAGTAATATATAGAACTTCTGTCTTGATTTAAAAACCTCCAAGTATAAAAGAAGCATAAAAATAACAATGATATTCCCAATGAAGCATGAAGCATGAACCAGCCATAGCAGTGGAAGAGAGGGTTCAAAGCAAAACATCGACTATCTTCGAGCTTGAAAAGAAAACTGAGCTAAGTGGTAACATTTTCTCCCTGAAAACCTGGGGGAACGGAAGAAAAGAGGTGAAACAAGACTAGGTCAGACATAAGTCTGGTAAGTCCAGCTACTTTCAGCATATGAACAAGCAAGAACAACATGACATGAATTAAACTGAATAAAGACATAAGCATGATGATAAGGAACATAGGATACACAGGATAAGCAATAGACAAGATAAACTAAGTATAACATCGCATGTTAACTATTCTCTACTTCGCGACTACCCTGTTATTCTGATTTCTATATCTTTGCACCACCTAACAAGTGTCCCAACTAGTAATCTGTATAAAGGATAATATTACGACGTGATCCCAATCCCCACAATTGTGCTAGCCTTCGAGTGTACATCTATTATGAGGATTCCACCTCAGTCAACCTAATTGCCATAAAGATGTTAGATGTACCCTTACTACCCTATCGATCGGCTCCCTACTTGTACAAATGTTCCATGTGTCTGTGTTAATTGGCCCTCTCTTACATGTAGATACCCTACGCTGGTCCCACCATAAGGTGTATCAATCCTTATGATAGTGACCCGACACGAATCAAGATGCACAGTGTATAACTAGTGGTACCCAGTGCCTGCTTTTTCCCACTCCGGAGTATGTGCATGCTAGTAAACCGTCGGAACCTACACTGACGTACCCCCAGCCGTTGTTTTGACCGCTTATAATCAGCCCAGTAATCGTGCCCCACCCTGCCTAGCTCAGGTACCGTGATACATCTATGCGGGTTACTGCTGAAATGGGTCCCCGTTACTAGTGTTTCCTACTGGTTAAGTTTGTGGGCCTGTATTTACTGATATTACCCACCAACCCGATATGTACTTAACCCTCCCACCGATTCAAGCATGTTTATATAATGGTTAAGTTTTGTGGGCCTATATTTACTAATATTACCCACCAACCCGACGTATACTTAACCTTCCCACGGATTCAAGCATGTTTATATAATGGTTAAGTTTTGTGGGCCTATATATTTACTAATATTACCCACCAACCCGACGTATACTTAACCTTCTCATGGACTCAAGCATGTTTATATAATGGTTAAGTTTTGCGGGCCTATATATTTACTAATATTGCCCACCAACCTGACGTGTACTTAACCCTCCTACTCGTCATGCCATGTTGGTTAATTGGTTCTTATTAACTTAACCTTTCTCGCTTATCATGGTGGATTGATTAAATGTGATTTATTAATTTAACCTTGTTCATTCATCAGGTTATACTGGTTAAGTATTTTCCATTTAACTTAACCCCATTCGTTTATCAAGTTATATTGTTCAAGTGTCATTAATCAATTCAAGTTAACTTAACCCACCCACTCGTCTTGTCATGTTGGTTAAGTGTTTCCTTCTGGTGTTAACTTGACCCTACCTCAAATCATGTTGTATTGGTTAAGTGTTGCCCTCTCGTGTTAACTTAACCCTTCCCATACATCGTGTTATATAATTGGTTAAGTGTTTTCCTCTTGTATTACTTAACCTCACCACTTGTCATTACATATTGGTAAGTGTATCCTCTTGTGTTACTTAACCCAACCACAAGTCATTATATATTTTGGTTAAGTGTTAATTTAGTTAACTTAACCCTATCATCTGTTTAGTTAACATGTTATAACGGTTAAGTGTTCCCTTAGTTAACTTAACCCTGCCCTATATCATGTCTTATTGGTTAGGTGTCCTTAGTCCATTCATGTTTAACTTAACCCACCCATATGTCATATTGGTTAAGTATCAATTAACCTAACCCCCCCCCCCACCCATACTTAGCATGTGTCAATAGCATTAATTCATTCATTAAAGCACCAACCACTCACATTAGACAGGTATTGTTGCGGTCACAGGATGTGCCGGTCGGTTCCAGGCAGTTTTACACTACAACTCAGTCTTAACTCGGGTTCTTATTGGGCTCAATGCCCAAACCTCCCAGATTAGATATGTATTGTTGTGGTTACTGGACAGTCGGGCGGTTCCGGGCAGTTTTACACCACAACTCAATCTAACCTCTTGTTAGGCATATTCATCTTTCCTATAATTTAGATATTTCTTATTTATGAAAAATTCCATATGTAAATTATTCCCAATTTAATTATGCCATAATTATCCTTTTAATTATGCTCACAATTAATGGTATACTAAATATACCATTTCATGAACCAATCTATGCCATGTAATTTTCATGTTTATCCTTCTTATTTATATGTAAATTATAAATCAATTATTGTCATGGCCCACTTCCCTTCTAAATCATGTTCATAATTAAGGGCATACCAATTATACCGTTTTCATGCTAATTACCCAAATCCACCAAAACTAGTCATGATCCCGTTTCTCAAGTTATGCCCAACCAATTCCAATTTCAAGTTATTAATCAAAATAGGCTATACCCCGTCTTCCCAAACATGCAATAATAGTCATTCCCAAAATCACTATGTCATATATTTGGCGTTCCAAATCAATAGTTAAGCCCAATCTAGTTTTAACATTCTAGTTTACAGTGTATGGCCAAAACTTGGTTTACAAGCCAACTAACCCAAACTTGCAGTTATAATGATAACAATGCCCCAATGTCAATTACAAGTTTTGCCCAACCATTTCACCAAATATGTTATGTTCAGTTACTTTCCCCAATTATGTTATGTCAATATTGTCAATTTCATGTTTATGCCCCAATAACCCAAACCTTCCCCGTATTCCCATCGTACGTATATCGTGATTCAACCTAGATTATGCGTCAATCTAGGTTCACAAATAAAAAGGAACAAACAGGAATAATATGACAATGATAGGCATAAGAACTGGCACAAGATGATAGTCCCAAAACACAAGAATTACAGATCTAATAGAATTATAGCATAACTGAATAAACTGATTTAGAATCATTGCAGGCATATAGATCTGATTATGAACAATATTATGGGCATGAAAGGCTTGAATAATAAACTATGTTCAACAACTTGTATAGGTTCAATTGGATCGATAAGAAGCCACCCAAAGTCATAAATTCACAAAGGCTAAGAATAGTTCCGAATAGAAAATCAAGCATAGGTCCAAATTCATTTTATTCCATGTCCATACTGGTTGTCTAAATTCGAAAGTAATCATGAACTTACAGCGTTTGGATTTGAAAAGATAATCGAATTGCTTGTAGTTGTTGAAGAACTCTAACTTGATATTGATTAATTCTCTAGGTTGATGAAGAACTTTTTTTTAATTTGATTTAGGTTTTAGTAGTGGCTAGGTTTAGATGAGAGTGAATAATAGAATTAGGTTCTAGGTTTAGGGTCCTTATATAGTTGTAGAGAGTGTTTTAGGACCATTAGATTAACCCTGAACCATCAGAACCAATCAGATGCCACATCTGCCTTAGAGCGAATCGGCCCACGGGTTGACAGCCAAACACCCTGAATCAACCCCTAGTCGACCCAACAGGGCTCGGGTCGACCTCAAAAATGGGCCGGTTCGGTTGTTCCCCCTCTCGATTCGCTGTTTTGAACTTTTTTGCATATTTGTTTATTTAATTTATATATATATATATATATTTATGCATACAAACTTCAAGGCTTAATAACTTCTTCATAAGGTATCCGTTTTATGCAAACCAAATGTCTATCTTGACCAAAATTTTGAGAACCCATTTCACTTAATTCTTCTTCTAAAAATTAAGTGTTCTTGAATTTGTTAATTTTAATAGTCTCAGAAAATTCGGGGTGTTACATTCTCCCCTCCTTAAAGGATTTCGTCCCCGAAATCTTCAAGTTAAGAAGAATGCATCCTAACATCCAATCATCCATCTACTCATCCATCATCCACAAGCATTCATTGTCCTTAAAAGACTTCTAATGCCATATGAACATATGCAGAGTGTGTGTATATGTCTCTTATCTAGTGCAAAATCAGGCGTTCTACTGATCTAGTTGACCTCCTTAATGTGAATCATGAGAGTGTCATGCATCCAATATGTATGCAAATATCCCTAATCATGTAAATACTATATATGTGCATATTCACTCATCCATATGCAACATCCATATGATAACACATCAAGTTTCAATCTGTATACAAATACATTCATATGCATATGCAATATGAAAGTGACTGAGCCGATCCAGTGCCTAATGTGTGTATATGCATCCACGAGCAACCACTAGCAAACATTTGCAACCACTTGCAACCATCAATCATAACATGTCTCAAACACATGGTTTCATCCATTGGCTTCTACCTAAGGATCGAGGATAGGACCGAGAGGATATACTTAAAAGATAAAGACTAGCATGCAAATAAATATTACAGAAAAAGGAGGAATCAAGGATATACCCTCAAAAAGGGTATGATGCGCGTATCTAGTCTTTAGTCTTCTAAGTCGCATCTTATTTGAGCTTCATTCCATTGTACCTTAACTAATTTAACTTCACGATTGTGGAGCTTCTTGACCTCCATTTCCAAAACCCACTACTAAAGATAGGACCTTGATCATCTACTATGCTAGAGGGTATCCAATGTTGTCGAACTATCTTTCCAAGATAAACAGAAGTAAACCATGATACCAAGTGTATATACTAAGATGATTAGAGGTCTCTCCTCTACTTAGGTTATCCATCATGTCACAAATCTGAGGGTCTAAAGCTAAAGGTTGCCATGTACTTTTTACCTCTCTTAAGGTTAGTTTTTTTTTCTACTTAGGGTGCCTGCCACAACTTTTTATCTCTCATGCAAACCATCCTAGTCGAACTCGACATCCCTCAAGTACAAGCCCCAAAAGCATAAACCAATATCATACAAGCACCCAAGGAATATCTCCTCCGAATTTGGACGATCTATGTGAGGTGATACTAGCAAAACAACCAAACAATTGAGAACTTAACCAACTCTGGCTATCCTCGCCAATCCTGCTCCAAAACTATCGTTGATCGCATAACTGGCTTTGTATTGTCAACTGGATATATGCGGAAGTCTATCTCGAGTTTTTAGGGGGAAAACTCCTAACCTTAATCAAAAAACATCTGCGTACTCATGGACTACTCTAACGGATCGAAAATCATCGATAAATACATAAAGTGATTCTAGGTAGCTAAGACAAACTGATCCCTTAGGATCGCACGAAATTTCGAGGGTATTCCCGAGGCAAGCTATAATTCTAACTACCCTCCTTTCACAATTACTAACTAACTAATCCATGCCTAGAATAAACCCATGGCCCATGAAACCAAAAAAATAAGTATCTCAAATCCTTACAAACCGAATATAAATGAGCCGAACCACAAATTGGACTTGAGACAATAATGGGATCCTCTACTATACAAGCTCTAGGGTGCAGAGACTCAACTATGGAAGCAGATATAAACGAATGTGAAGCGCAAAAATCAAAGAGTACTAGAAGGATGATCAAGAAGAAAAACTAAACTTTTCAACAGAAACCTTACTACCTCTCTTTCAGGTATGCTGGTGGTGAGAACATGCACTCGCCTTCTGGAAAATCCTGTCTTTTGTTCTTGCCCTTGCCCTTAATTATACGACCTGTTATACCAAAATAAAGATACTTCCTCTTGTTTTAGGTTTTACTATTCTTTCCTCTCCTCCTTTGTGAACCAAGTCCATATCCATGAGTTCTTCATCCTTATGTTGTGCTCCTTAGCCAAACTCCCTCATTGTCATCTTTTCCATCCTTGTGTAACTTGTTGACAGGTCTCTCGAAAGCTGCCTCCATTGCATGGCGAATCCTACAAAGCTCGAAAGAAAATTAGCCGCAGGTGAAACTACTACTGCTATAAATGGAAGTTGGGCACTTGTTTGCTCTTTGACAAGTGTCGTAGTCTCGTCGAGCCTACGGAACCATGCCGCGATGAGGTTACCTCCCATAAAGCCAAGAGCCCTAGAGACTCAGGAAAGAAGGAAACAAGGATTCAAACAGAGGATCAAAAGATAGTGCATATGGCTTTGGGGAATACGCCTTTAAAACAAAACTTTTCTTTTGAAAATGCTTCTTTTAAAACTGTTTTGAAAATAATTTTTCAAATCTTTTATCTGATCCGATAACCTTCAGCTTTGATACCAAGTGAAACACCCCACCTCCGTTAAGGTCACTCATAAAGGGAGTGCCTTAACTTCGGTGGAGCATTATAGGTAAAAGATGCAGATAAATTATAAGACAGACAAATAAAACAGCGAAAAATAAAATCATTTTATTAACAAAGTGGTTCGGTCAAGCTTTTACAATAGTTGTCTCAATCATACTAAAAGTAATACATTGAACTTCTGTCTTGATTTAAAAACTTCCAAGTATAAAAGAAGCATAAAAATAACAATGATATTCCCAATGAAGCATGAACCAGCCATAGTAGTGGAAGAGAGGGTTCAAAGCAAAACATCGACTATCTTTGAGCTTGAAAAGAAAAATGAGCTAAGTGGTAACATTTCCTACCTGAGAACCTAGGGGGTGGAACGGAATAAAAGAGGCGAAACAAAACTAGGTCAGACATAATTCTGGTAAGTCCAGCTACTTTCAGCATATGAACAAGCAAGAACAACATGACATGAATTAAACTGAATAAAGACATAAGCATGTTGATAAGGAACATAGGATACACAGGATAAGCAATAGGAAAGATAAACTAAGTATAACATCGCATGTTAACTATTCTCTGCTTCGCTACTACCCTGTTATTCTGATTTCTATATCTCTGCACCACCAAATGAGTGTCCCAACAAGTAATCTGTATAAAGGATAAATTTACAACGTGATCCCAATCCCCGCAATTGTTTTAGCCTTTAGGTGTACATCTGTTATGAGGATTCCACTTCAGTCAGCCTAATTGCCATAAAGATGTTAGATATACCCTTATTACCCTATCGATCAGCTCCCTACTTATACAAATGTTCCATGTGTCCGTGTCAATCGGCCCTCTCTTGCATGTAGATACCCTACGCTGGTCCCACCATAAGGTGTATCAATCCTTATGATAGTGACCCGACACGAATCAAGATGCACAGTGTATAACTACTGGCACCCAGTGCCTGCTTTCCCCACTCCGGAGTACGTGCACGCCCGTAAACTATCAGAACCTACACTGACGTACCCCCTGTCGTTGTTTTGACCGCTTATAATCATCCCAGTAATCGTGCCCCACCCTTCCTAGCTTAGGGTACCGTGATACGTCTATGTGGGTTACTGCTGAAATGGGTTCCCGTTACTATGGTTTCCTACTGGTTAAGTTTGTGGGCCTATATTTAATGATATTACCCACCAACCCGATATGTACTTAACCCTCCCACTGATTAAAGCATGTTCATATAATGGTTAAGTTTTGTGGGCCTATATTTACTAATATTGTCCACCAACCCGATGTATACTTAACCTTCCCACGGATTCAAGCATGTTTATATAATGGTTAAGTTTTGTGGGCCTATATATTTACTAATATTACCCACCAACCCGACGTATACTTAAACTTCTCACGGACTCAAGCATGTTTATATAATGGTTAAGTTTTGTGGGCCTATATATTTACTAATATTACCCACCAACCCGACGTGTACTTAACCCTCCTACTCGTCATGCTATGTTGGTTAATCGCTTATCATTTTGGATTGGTTAAATGTGTTTTATTAACTTAACCCTGTTCATTCATCAGGTTATACTGGTTAAGTATTTTCCATTTAACTTAACCCCATTCGTTCATCAAGTTATATTGTTCAAGTGTCATTAATCAATTCAAGTTAACTTAACCCACCCACTCGTCTTGTCATGTTGGTTAAGTGTTTCCTTCTGGTGTTAACTTGACCCTACCTCAAATCATGTTGTATTGGTTAAGTGTTGCCCTCTCGTGTTAACTTAACCCTTCCCATACATCATGTTATATAATTGGTTAAGTGTTTTCCTCTTTTATTACTTAACCCCACCACATGTTATTATATATTGGTTAAGTGTATCCTCTTGTGTTACTTAACCCTACCACAAGTCATTATATATTTTGGTTAAGTGTTACTTTAGTTAACTTAACAATATCATCTGTATAGTTAACATGTTATAACGGTTAAGTGTTCCCTTAGTTAACTTTACCCTATCATATATCATGTCTTGTTGGTTAGGTGTCCTTTGTCCATTCATGTTTAATTTAACCCACCCATATGTCATATTGGTTAAGTATCAATTAACCTAACCCTCCCATACTTAGCATGTGTCAATAGCATTAATTCATTCATTAAAGCACCAACCACTCACACTAGACAGGTATTGTTGCTGTCACTGGATGTGCCGGTCGGTTCCGGGCAGTTTTACACCGCAACTCAGTCTAACCTCGGGTTCTTATTGTGCTCAATGCCCTAACCTCCCACATTAGATATGTATTATTGTGGTTACTGGACAGCCGGGCGGTTCCAGGCAGTTTTACACCACAACTCAATCTAACCTCGGGTTAGGCATATTCATCTTTCCTACAATTTACATATTTCTTATTTATGAAAAAATCCATATGTAAATTATTCCCAATTTAATTATGCCATAATTATCCTTTTAATTATGCTCACAATTAATGGTATACTAAATATACCATTTCATGAACCAATCTATGCCATGTAATTTTCATGCTAATCCTTCATATTTATATGTAAATTATAAATCAATTATTGTCATGGCCCACTTCCCTTCTAAATCATGTTCATAATTAATGGCATACAAATTATACCGTTTTCATGCTAATTACCCAAATCCACCAAAACTAGTCATGATCCCGTTTCTCAAGTTATGCCCAACCAATTCCAATTTCAAGTTATTAATCAAAATAGGCTATAGCCCATCTCCCCAAACTTGCAATAATAGTCATTCCCAAAATCACTGTGTCATAAATTTGGCGTTCCAAATCAATAGTTAAGCCCAATCTAGTTTTAATATTCTAGTTTACAGTGCAAGGCAAAACTTGGTTTACAAGTCAATTAACCCAAACTTGCAATTATAATGATAACAATGCCCCAATGTCGATTACAAGTTTTGCCCAACCATTTCACCAACTATGTTATGTTTAGTTACTTTCCCCAATTATTTTATGCCAATATTGTCAATTTCATGTTTATGCCCCCAATAACCCAAACCTTCCCCGTATTCCCATCGTACGTATATCACGATTCAACCTAGATTATACGTCAATTTGGATTCACAAATAAAAAGGAACAAATAGGAATAATATGACAATGATAGGCATAAGAACTGGCGCAAGATGATAGTCCCAAAACACAAGAATTACAGATCTAATAGAATTACAGCATAACTGAATAAACTGATTTAGAATCATTGCAGGCTTATAGATCTGGTTATGAACAATATTATGGACATGAAAGGCTTGAATAATAAACTAGGTTCGAAAACTTGTATAGGTTTGATTGGATCGATAAGAAGCAACCCAAGGTCATAAATTCACAAAGGCTAAGAATAGATCCAAATAGAAAATCAAGCATAGGTCCAAATTCATTTTATTCCAAGTCCATACTATAATTGGTTGTCTAAATCTGAAAGTAGTCGTGAACTTATGGCGTTTGGATTAGAAAAGATAGTCGAATTGCTTGTAGTTGTTGAAGAACTCTAACTTGATATTGATTAATCCTCTAGATTGATGAAGAACTTTTTTTAATTTGATTTAGGTTTTAGTGGGGGCTAGGTTTAGATGAGAGTGAATAATAGTATTAGGTTTAGGGTCCTTATATAGTTGTAGAGAGTGTTTTAGGACCATTAGATTAACCTTGAACTATTAGAACCAATCAGATGCCACATCTGCTTTAGAGCGAATCGGCCCACGGGTTGACAGCCAAACACCCTAAATCAACCCCTAGTCGACCCAGCGAAGCTCGGGTCGACCTCAAAAATGGGCCGGTTCGCATATTCCCCCTCTAGATTCACTATTTGAACTTTTTTGCATATTTATTTATTTAATTTTTATATATATCTATATATATATTTTTCTCATATGCATACAAACTTCAAGGCTTAATAACTTCTTCATAAGGTATCCGTTTTATGCAAACTAAATGTCTATCTTGACCAAAATTTTGAGACGAACGTAATAGCGCAACCCATTTCACTTAATTCTTCTTCTAAAAATTAAGTGTTCTTGAATTTGTTAATTTTAATATTCTCAGAAAATTCAGGGTGTTACAGTGACTTGTTGAATGTCCCCAATGGTTGGCTCCCGTTCGCAGATGGATTTTATATATCAGTCAAGTGGCAAGAAACCCGAACGTATGTGAAGGAGTTCCAGATTGTTGTTTCGTTCAGATCCAGAACGGACATGTATGGATTGTGTGTATTACATTGTAATTGACTATGTTGCACTAATCTTTATTAATATATATCTGTTTGGTGGCGGAGAATTTATTCTCTTGCTCAACACCCTTCTCTAAGACGTATGAGCTTAGAGGTTATATATTGATGGAAATCAGTGATGCGCAGTGAATGGACAATGTGGCATACTTAAGTTATGTGATGAGCTATGGCTTATTTAAGGTTGCTTTGTGTATATCGTGACCTCGACGAGCCTCATATCCCGGATTGATGGTAAACTGGTGGTCAGATTTTTATGTTCGTTTCGTATGTTCGATGCACCAGGATGTGATGATGAAAGGGCGCTGTGAAGTCCCTAGTCTGGGACGCTATTTGTTGGGTACCGATTCATATATGGTAGGTTAGTATAACGGAGTCCGAGTCTGGACGTTATCCGCGAGTACTGGGATGATGAGCGCAAGAAAGTTTGTGAGCCTACGAATGATCTTTCGTACCAGGAACCATCATGTTGGAAACCCAATCTCCAATACGAGCCCGTACGGTTTTGATTATATGGCCTGGTGGTTACTGGCAGGATTGTCAGTATAATGGGATGGGTCATTATGTTATCATGGATTAATGGATTTATTTGCAAAAAGTTTTTTCATACTATATTTAGTAGTAAAAGAGGATTTTCACGTATGAAGGCAATTTTGGTTATCATAAGGAAAAACTCACCCATCTGGTGTGTGCTTGCATTGTGTGATGTGGGACGAGCTTATGATAGCTTCATTTTTCAAAAAGTCAATATGAATTTTGATGCACTGGTATTCACATGGAGTAAACCCTAAAAACAATTGTTTTGAGTTCTCACACTAGCCCCATGACCGACTTGGAGTTTATTGTTCCCACACCTAAAATCTGGGTGCCTATAATTTTTACATGGGAAGCCTAGTAGTTTGGTTTGCAGTTTAGACTTGGAGTTGGTTGGAGCAGGATGCTTGTTTAGCTAGAGCTATTATATCTCGGAGCATGCATATTCTTCTACTCAGTTTAATACCTCTTCCGTTGTGTAATCAATGTACACTGATGTATCTCTCGTAACTCCAATGTAATATTATTTTAATGATAATGGAAAAGTTCTTTTTATTTTGTGCAAAGGTGTAAGCACCCGTAACAATCTGTCTTTATGAATGGTTTAAGTTGGTTTAATTACCGGCGAAAAACAGGTGAAAAGCCGAGTCGTTACACTTGTAGTCGGTAGTATGAATAGAGATTATAAATTGGACGTAGGTTTGGATTAAGCCGAACCACTATAAAAAAATTTGCATGTTCCCTATTTTTATTTACTGTAACACCCCGTATTTTATGTGAACATTAAAGTAACAAAACAAAGTATACTTAATTTTTAAAAGAAGGATTAAGGGAAATGGGTTACGCCATTGCATTCGTCTCGGAATTCTGCTTGGAATAGAGTCCAAGTTTTCGTAAATTGGACTCTGTATGAAGAAGTTATGGCCTTCAGAAGTTTCAGAAAATTTAAATTAATTAAAACAGCTTAGTTCAAAATTCAAATCACACACCCGGGCTGGGCGAGAAATTTCCCGCCCAGGACCCAGGTCAACCAGGGGGTCGACTGGGGGGTCGAACTAGGTCACATAGGTCGACCAGGGGGTCGACCTCCCCCTATTTCCAGATCCGAGGACTGGTTCGTTTTTCTGCATTTGGACGCCCGTTCTGATCAGATTCTTTGATCCCTATGCTATATAAACACCACCAAACCCCACTTTCTCTCCACACCAAACCATTGTAACGCTATGCTGCCTCAATTCTAATTAAAATAAATCAATGGCGCCTCTACTTTGCTGAAACCTAAGCTAGAACTAGTGCTTCTTCTTCTTCCAATCTGAATAGGATTAAAAGAGAACAACTACAACCCTTTTTCTTTTAGAATCCAACCAAGGTGAGTACAATTATTTTCAGATATGAAATTTAATTATGATCTTGACATGGTTATAAATTTGAATTTGAGATTATGCATATTCTTGTTTATCAGATTTGTTTTTCTATGTAGATCTATCTTATTAATACTGTAATAACTATTCTGTATCTCTTCCTTCCTTCTGTTATATAGCCAGACAACCATGAGCCAGAGCCAAATCTCATAAGAGATTGACGCATGAATGCTAAATTTGGGAAAAATAGTGAATGATGCATAATTAGACATGAATGATTTGTGAATAATTTGAGAAAAGAACATATGTTGTAATTTAAGATCTAGATCTAGGCATACCATATATGATAGTCAGTGATTTGGAAGAAGGAGAATTATTGTTTATATGATTTAGGCGCAAAGATGTATATTATAATAGGATAACTATGAAATGTGAATACGCCTAAATGGGGATTTCGGATATTAGGCATACGCTGAAATCAAAGGCTATAATTTGGCATAATTCGTATTGTATAGCATAATTTGGGGTTTTTGGAGAATATTCTGTACTGTGTAAATTTAACTAAAGTTTGGGGCATATGTTATATTGTGAATTATGACCATAATTTGGACATGTAAAATTAGGCTTAATTTTATGATTAAATCTGTTAAATTGCCTAATCTGCTGAATCTACTGAACCTGAATATGGTAAATTTGGGTTATGAAAATCTGTAGGCTCGATCTAAAATAGAGCAAAATAAGTTAATAGAACTTTGAAAAATCTGCTGTAACTTGTAAAGAAGTTTAATTTGTTGAATTGACATAATTAGTCGGATATTGGCATAATCTGTGAATGAATACTTTAGCTAAAAATAAGAATGCTGAGACACGAGGTTAGACTCTGTTTGCAGTAGAAGCCTGCCCGGACCCAACCGGCTTAACCAGCAACCGCAAGCTGTCACTCTAATGTGAGAGGTCGTAGGCATAACTAAAAGATGCTTAGACACGAGGTTAGGTCTGTCTTGTGGCAGAAGTCTGCCTGGAACCGCCCAGCACATCCAGCGGCCACAAGCTACCGACCTAATGTGAGAGGTCTGTGCATTAGTAATTAATTAATGCAAATCTAGGATAAATATGATGCCTACAAAGTGTTGGGTGGATTAGGTTAAATCAACTAGGCGGATGAATCTAATAAACCCGTTTCGTAAATCTGTAGGCCCAATACAAGGTTAGGTAAAATAACCTGTAAGTCTGTTCTTCTGTATATCTGATCCGTTAGTCTGAAAACTTGTTAACTGTATGTCTGATCTGAGAACTGATTAATCTAAACTTTGTACATCTGAAATCTGTAAGCAAGTTAATCTGAATTCTGTTAGTCTGGGGACACAAGGTTAAGAGGGGTAATTACTTGTGTCATTTGTTGTGTGCCCATATTAGTCGGTAACCCTTTTCTGGTATCAAAACTATGACCCAACACTAGGAGGGGTCCGAGGCACACTAACTGAACTAATTGTAAGAGGTTCACTCTGAAAATGGCGAGGGGTGTCGATGGTGCATTCCAACAAGGTCATGTGCGTGCATGGATCCGGTCTTCTTTGAGGATGTAAGACACTGTGACATCTGTAAATAGGTCTGTGTCAATAAGTTGCCACTTTACGGAATGATACACCCTTTTGTGGGGCCGGCATAGGGTATTTATGTATCAAGGAGCAGATCGCTTAGGGTAGAATTTAGGGTACACCTAGTTCTGTTTGTTTCTGTTGGTGTACCGTCTGTTTCTGTTGGTGTACCGTCTGTTTCTGTTGGTCTGGTAAAGGCCCATTAGTTGGGTGGTAAAGGCCCATTATTAGCATTCTGTTTCTGTTGGGGTGGTAAAGGCCCATTATTAGCATTCTGTTTTTGTACCTTATGTCTCTGTTCGGGTGGTAAAGGCCCATTACTAGCATTCTGTTTCTGTGGAGATTATTCTGTTTCCTTTTCTGTTCGAGTTTAGACATTAGAGTAACACCTAATCCTGTTATACTAAGTATTATTGCAAAGAAGTAAGATATAGGTAAGAAGCATATCTTGGTCTATATCATTCTGTTTCTTCTGTTTAACTTAAGCATACCAGCTACTCCTGTTGTTGTAATCTCTCATCCAGTTTCATTTACATGTCATGATACTATTATCTGTTTATATGTTGAAAGTTACTGAACTCGCCAGACTTTATGTCTGACCTCGTTTGTTTTCGCCTCTTTTTCTTTCCACCCCCCCCCCCCCCTCCCCCAGGTGCTCAGGGTGGAAACATAGGAGCTTGATTCATATTCTCTCTGCTTGAAGTGCTTGAAGTATTGCTTGGCTTTTACTCTACCTTCTTATGACAGTTTATGTTGGGGATTATGGTTTTAAAATTATGCATTCTGAAGGATTTGGTATAAAACTGATACTTGTGTACTTGGGTTTGGTATTGTGCTTTTGAAGGATGTAACCAAACTTTTTCTGTTTCTGCTGTAATAAAGATATAAAATTTTCAAGTACTACTTTACGTATCTGTCTTGTAATATTCTGTTCTTTTGACTTATAATGCTTCAAGGAAGTTAATGCATTCCCTTTGTGAATGACATTAACGGACATGAGGTGTTACATTTACTTTCTTGTACTCTTAATTTTGATTGT
Source organism: Allium sativum (assembly GCA_030737875.1). NCBI lineage: Eukaryota > Viridiplantae > Streptophyta > Magnoliopsida > Asparagales > Amaryllidaceae > Allium > Allium sativum. The sequence goes on along the minus strand of CM060918.1, from coordinate 684,925,571 downwards.
GTGTTAACAACACATGTTTGGGGGTTGACTGTCACTAGACTAACTTTTGACGTCAACGGTAATTCTGGTATATTTATTTAACATGGAATGAAACCCCTTATATATAAAGTAAATAAGCCAATGTATGTATTAGTTTTCTCTCAATTTACATTAACTTATTTGGTTTTTATTTTCCTATTATAAATAAAATTCACAAGTTTAAACTAGTTTATTGTGGTATCTATGCTCCAAAAAAATAAACATTCATATTGACCTCTTTTTGGAATGAACTATTGGTCTTTAGATATTGGCTTATCACTTTCTGGCTAGCTACATGAGATTCCCACACAAGATTTTAAATTTCATATTTTATATGCAACAATGTTAGTTTCAATTTTGTTTAGGTTTAACCATCTTATTTGTTGGAACTTATTTGCCCATCATTTCAGGTAAAAAGGATGACTGAAATTTAAGGTAGCGTTTGGTTTATTTTGTGTTTTGCATTTTTAGTTTTCGGCGTTAATTATGAAAGTTGTCAAGATTTAAAGTGTAGCGGTGGTGATGGATCAAAGGGAAAGGAAGTGACGAAGGGGACCGCGGGAATGGTGGATAGACGGATTTGTTATTGTCATTCTCTTGTTTCTTGAAATATGAAAAATAATAAAAAGTTGTTTTCGGTTTTGTGTGTTAACTCCATTTTGTAAAACAATCATTTTTCACGATATATGTGCATTGTCGGTATTTTTGTATGTGTGAAAACTCAAAATTGAAAAATCTAAACCAAACGCTACCTAAATCTTTCATCGGTTTCTATCAGCATCTTTTCTATTTGTAAGTTATAAAAAAATTTAGGTAGTGTTTGGTTTAGATTTTTCAATTTTGAGTTTTCACACATACAAAAATACCGACAATGCACATATATCGTGAAAAATGACCGTTTTACAAAACGGAGTTAACACACAAAACCGAAAACAACTTTTTATTATTTTTCATATTTTAAGAAACATGGGAATGACAATAACAAATCCGTCTATCCATCATTCCCGCGGTCCCCTCCGTCACTCCCTTTCCTTTTGATCTATCACCACCGCTACACTTCAAATCTTCACAACTTTCATAATTAACGCCGAAAACTAAAAATGCAAAACACAAAATAAACCAAACGCTACCTTATTTTTTAGAAAACACATTCATTCTCAGATCAAATACATAGTCTAATGGCGGTTGCTGCTGCTATTTTGACCTAATGAGTTTCCCCTCCTCAATCTCTCACAACTCAGATCCATCACCTCCCCTTCATCTCTCTCCACAGCAACCTCTTCTATCCACATTTATTCTCCCGATCTTTGCTTCGTCCCTGAAAACTCTTTTCGTTTTTAAAACCTTTTGTTTTAGATCCGGTCTTTCGTTGCCCCTTCCCTTGACTAGCATTGCTCTATGATGCGTAAAGAGAAGCGGTACAGATCCCTGCCAATTGATCTGGTGCGCCATAGTCGCGACAAGGACGTGAACTCGGGAGATTTTGAAAAGCGCCCTTCTGTGCCTCCACAAATTGGCTCCACCAGCAACTTCCTCGATCTCAACTCGCTTGGGACTGGATGTTCTCAGCCTAGAAACCCTATGCCAAGTAATGCTCGCTCTAATGAACAAGTTAGGATTGCAAAAGGAATTTTGGTACTGAGTATTCAAAGCGTGTTGGCATTGAGAGGGTGGTTGCTGATTTGGTTGAAGTGTGTAACATGTTGTGCCCTAAAGATTGCTCTCGTAATGTTTGTTGTAATGTCAATATGAGTAATGCACCAGCTGTGCCTGGAGTCTTTCCAAAATGGACTTCCCTTTTTGCCTCCCTGCCTAAGAACGCTGGCGACTACACCCCCATTGATTTCAACATAAACATTATTGATGGAATCTTTTAACTAACCCTGGAACTTGTTACTGCTGGTTCAGATTTTGGGTTAGGATATGTTTTTAGTTTTTTTTCTTGATCCGATGCAAAGAATTCATGAGCATGTTTCCTTTTGTCATCGTCTCTGGAAGCTTAGAGGGGGTCTTCAAGTTCGTCTCCTTGACACGATCTACTACTTCAAATTCCCCTTTGGATGAGGAACGTCTTCAAGTCCTTCATTCCTAACCTTCTTTCATTGAGGGTGCGCCTTTTATTGTGTCCCATTGGACCCCTTCTGCTTCATGTGCCAGAGAGCAGGTTTTATCCATTCCTATCTAGACATACTTCTCTCATTTCCCTTCGGTTCTTCAGTCCCTGATTGGTCTGAACTGGCTTGCTTACCACATTGGTAAGCTGCGTTGTTTTGATGAGAGCACGGTTGCACGTAAAAAATTGGTCCATGATAAAGCTGTTATTGTAGTTTCTCCTACAAAAGTATTGCCTTCTTCTATTAAAGTTCAAATTACCCTGGGCGTTGTCGCTGAGGTTCAAGTTCGTTATGTGTGGGGCCCAGTAATTTTGCACCTCGTGTTAATCCTTTGGGCACCTTGCCTCCTCTTACAGTCTCCCTCCTTTTGCACCACCACCGGCAAAAACTCCTTTGCCGAAACCTCCTCTTTGCCATTGGATTCTAAAGGCTATTCCAGTTGTTGCTCCCATTAATCCACCTGCCTTTGAGTCTATCCCCATACAACCCTTAGCAGGGCCGGCTCCAGGGCTAGGCGGAGCAGGCGGCCGCCTAGAGCAACCCACCTTGACAGGGGCAACGGCTGTGGTGGTTGGCAGTAGTGGTTACGGAAATTAGTTTATAAATATATAGTTGATAAGCATTATATTGTAAGTAACTGTTGGTTCAATGGTTATGCTTTGGAATATTAGTGGTGGGATTGCATGTTCGATTCCTGTGTGGCTTATTTTTTCATCTTTTCCCAGCTTTTTGTCTTTGTTCCTACCTGTGTCTTCTTTTTCCCTCTCTGCCTGTTCATATTCGCTCAGCCTTTTGCCTTTGTTTCAAAGATTTTACAGCTCATTCATAATTGTTCATGCCATGTTTGGTTGAACAATTTACTCTTTCTCTGCTGTTCTTATTCTTTGGTTGAGCAACGAAGAAGGATTTAGTAATCAATTTTTTTTGGTCTTGCCTAGGGCATCCCGAACCATGGAGCCGGCCCTGACCCTTAGTAACTTCCCCTTCCAGAGCCTCTATAAAGGATGCCGCTGAAGATATTATTAAGACAACACTTTTGGTTGCGCTTACTGATCCCCTATACCTCCACCGTCTCCTATAGTTACATTTATACCCTCTGCCCCTATTGATCCTCTTGCCTCTGATCCTTCTCTACTGGTTACTTCTGGTACCTCAGATTACATTGAGGAATCCAAGTCTGATGATTGTCTGGAAGACTGCCCTTTCATTTGGACACCTTCTGAATTCTCCTGGGTTAACAGCCCGTCAGACTTCTTTTTCTTCCTATACAATATATCTTACATGCAGTTCATTTCTAGTGATATTGAAGAGCACCGTATGCTTCACTATCAAATTTTACATGGAGTTTTTTATCTTGCTATTGATGGACCACTGAGGAATCGAATAGAACTGTTCTTGATGACTCATCCTAGGATAGATCCTATTTGTATACAACTGATTCCAAATACTATGTTCCAAATTCTTCCTTTTGATCGGTTAGCCTACCCCTCTTGAGGTTTTATTTTGGATTGTTCCTGGCCTTGTTTAGTGTCAAGTTTTCTATATTTTCTTTTTTTTTGTTCTTCTTTTAGCACTTCCTGTGGTTGAAGAATTTGTTTTCCCCTGTATTCCATATCATGGTGGTTTGCCACATAATGGCTCTGTGTTTTGCACTCTTATTGCTTTAATAAAAAAGGTTGGGACCTTTCAACCCCATCGGCCATGCCAAAAAAAAGATTAGCTTTTGTGGTTCTCGCGTGTCAAATACCATGTTTTATAAATAAATAATCCAAGTTTTTTTCTTGATTCAAGTAGACTAAAAAAATTTGATTGATATATAAAGTAATTCGATAATTCTTACATGTTTATAGAATTTGATGTTAACTAATAGTATATGTATATAATACTTACTGTAATTCCACTACTGCTGTAAATATAGTATAATTTAGTTTAGCATTTACATAAATAATATTATATTAATATATCATTTTATTGATGTTTTTTCTAGACAAAATCTTTAAGATGGTATTCTTTGTTCAAAAAGATTTGGTCGCCTTTGTCCTTCGTAATTAATTCAGTAGATAGGTGATATCTTTCTTTATATTTGTATTTCGGTTACTGCTGGTGTATTACCAACATTAGACAAGTAAATATAGCTAATTTCAAATAAAAAGAATTCTTTTACTACAAAAAAAAAAAAAAAAAAATTACGTATTACAACATCATGATTGCAATGTTTAGTGAATGCATCGTGAAAAAAGTTTATGTTCTAAAGTACTTCAGTAAAAACATCTATATCACAGAAATTTCATCATTGGGTTCTTTCAATTTTGTAAGGTCAGGAACTTTGTTTTTTTTTTTTTTTTTTTTTTTTTTTTTTTTACTTTGTAGAGATTTTATGAAACTGTAAATCTGTCGTAACACTTTACACATAATTTCATTGGTCTTAATTATAGTAATAAATGAATAGACTAAATAAAGTCATAGTCAAACCTAGGCAATATTTACTGTACTGTGAAGACTGCAGCACTGGATAAGTGCAGGTATGTAGTTTTTGTCTTTTTATGGATTTGCACTCAGTAAAATATAACTGTATAGTTAATGAAAATAGTTTAGATAAATTTTGTGTTATGCATTTAGTCTTACTCTGAGAGAACTATTCTTTTGTTTCCTAATAACATCCATCACGTGAACCATGAAAGAGTAAGAGAACTTCTAAGTTTTTGCCTACTTTAAGCCATCCTATTGAAGTTTATATATTTTTATCATGTGAAGCTGATAATAATATAATCACAATCAAATTCATTTTGTACTTTTCGTTTTATATTTTGTTGTTTCAAGTTATTTTGTTGCTAAACTGAAAAGAAATAACATTTAAGTCCACGACATTATGGTTTGTTAGTTTATTGAATAGAGTCCTTGTTTGAACATGTCTAAACTTGGCCTATTTTAATACTTAAGTTTGTATCCGCGAGCCGCACCATTCGTATTTAATATTTTGATGCATATATAATATACTTTGGCTAGCTAAATACATGGATTTATTATTTGATCCACACCCACATACGTGATCATTTCATGCATAAATTTTCTATAAATCGTATTACTTTGTATACATCACACTGTTGGTTAACACTGCCATATAAATAATGACATTAATTGCATTGGTATTTACTTCCAAACTAGTTTAACATATGATTATGCGATTTTCTTTTATGTTCTGTGAAAATTAAACTATTCAGTTGGATGCTGCACTGAGCCAGACCAAATGGAGAAGTTAGAGAAACTAATGGATCAAAATTAAACCTTGGAATCAATTCACAAGGTTAACCTTAAAGATCATATTGGGCCAACCATATAATTATATGTATGCGTAATGATTTCTAAATGTTAAACAAGAACAACTATATATATATATATATATATATATATATATATATATATATATATATATATATATATATATATATATATATATATCATATTAATTCAGAATTTACCTCATCGAAATCGCAAATCAACTTGTAATTTGTAAATTTCAGCTTACAGTAAACTTCATTCAATTCGCAAATTGCAGTAAAAAAAATCATTCAATTCAGATCTCTTACCCCTTTGAGGTGAAAATATGAACTGATGAACATCCCATTCGCACATTTAAGTTTAAGTCGATTACAATTTCAATTGAAAGGCTTGAAGTTGATTACAATTTTCAATTTCAGTTTTCTGTAAACGCTCGAAGTCAGTTACAATTCCAATTTCAGATTTATGTAAATGCTCGAACTCGAAGTCGATTACAATTTTTAATAGCAAACCTAGGTTTAAACTCGAATTACAAATTAGGTAATGTTTAAACCAAAATTGGTCCAAACACCAAAGGTGTGAGATCATACTACGCCAAATGATAAGATTAAGGAAAATGGAGCCACGAAAAATAAAAGTAAGTAACAAAACACAAGGATTTTAGAGTGGTTCGGTCTAGAATAGATCTACGTCCACTTTGGAAGAGTTTTCATTATCATTTTCAAGTTTACAAAGCATGGATTCACTCTCATAACATTCATTTTCTCTCCTCACAATGATCTTCTATCTTTTCTCTCTTTTCAGCTTTAGATCTCACTTGAATTTGTGGAGGAACAGATTAGATCTCACGAATTGTGATAGTTATCTTGTAGATCTTCGATCACATATACACTTAGATGATCTTCCTTGATTCCGTAATGCAATTTGTGTTAGATCCGAGCTTTAAAGAGGATTAATGGCGATTGGAGAACACTTGTGTTGAATTAGAGAGATTTTAATGGAGATCACTTGCGTTGAATTAGAGAGATTTTAATGGAGATCGGAGAATATTTGATCCATTTGTTGTTGCATGAAGGTAGATTGAATTTGGGAAGCCATTAATGGAGTTTGGAGTGCTTGAGAGTAGTGAAGAAATGATTTAGACAGCCCTTCGAGGTGTAAAAATTGGTCTCTTGAATGATGGAGGAGTTGGCTATTTACAGATGAAGTTTGGGGGTAGTGGCAATGTTGTAATTATGGTTTGCAAGGTACCGGTCGGCCTAAAGGTTATTTACGAAACTGCCACTAGGTACAACTGTGTACAGCTGGATATAGCTGTATATACTAGCAATGGGTACCGATCGGCCAAATTTTAGGGCAACTGATCGGTCATAATAAGAGACCGTTGATCGGCCATCATAACCATTGCTCACTGATCTATATAATATTTTAACACCGACCGCTGTTTTATTCAACTAAAGCCAACCACCATGGTCCACGTGTAAAGTGTTTTAAACTAAACTCGCCTGCATTCTGATTTAATACTTATTGGTTTGATGTTAAGCCTGCGCCACGTTGTATTAAGCTGTACAAATAACATGCATTAACCTATCCATGCTGATCGGAAACTTTGGAACCGACCGATTACATATAATATTCTTGGCCGATCAGCTTTACTCACATTACTTTGCCATATGCCACCTCATTCCGTCGTTCATCTACGTAACCATGCAATCCATATTTAGGAACAATATTTACAAAATTGCCATCATACATTAATTTCATAACAGAACCATTCCCTTATGTTAGCGAACTACATATCAGCATCAGAATGAAACTGTCTGGAGCTTGAGCTTTCGCACTCATATGTGACTGACCAGAAGTGGAAGAACAACTAACCGACCAATGGAGCATTTCATGGATCATCACGCTGTAGGGTTTGTGATCCATTTCATACATGTTCTGCAATTCATTGCATATGTTAAATCATTATCTGAACACGCCATGATTTTGGTCACGCATGTTTCATGTCTTCGTGTCCCTTTGTTTTTGGAGCAACATAACTTGAACTATTTATATACGTTATTGATATTTAGGCATTGGACTGCCCATCATGTGTATACTCTTTCCAGTTAACCCATAGGCAACGCATGGTATTGGCCTGCTACATATTAACATATTATAATATCGTAATGAACGATCCATATATGGTATTAGCAACCAGTCCATAATGCACGTAATATGTTATATCAATACTAAAATAACATATAATGATTCTTGTATGTTGTCGGTTCCTGCTTATTTACTTTCGGGAGGGGCCATGTCATCACCCCTTTGCATGGGACACTCTATTGACCTAAAAGTTATTTATGAAACCGCCACTGGGTACAGCTGTGTACAGCTAGGTACAGCTGGCAATGGGTACCGATCGGCCTATACCAATCGGTCATATTTTAGGGCCACTGATCAGTCATAATAAGAGACCACCGATCGACCATCATAACCCTTGCCCACTGATCCATATAATATTTTAACACCGACAGCTGTTTTATTCAGCTGAAGCTAACCACCGTGGTCCACGTGTAAAGTGTTTTATACCGAATTCGCCTGAATGCTGATTTAATACTTATCAGCTTGATGTTGATCCCCCGCCACGTTGTACTAAGCTGTACAAATAACATGCATCAACCTATCCATGCATATTTCCATGTTGATCAGAAACTTTGGAACCGACCGATAACATCTAATATTTCTGGCCGATCAGCTTTACTCACATTGCTTTGCCACATGCCACCTCATTTCGCCGTTCATCTACGTAACCATGCAATCCATATTTGGGAACAATATTTACAAAATTGCCATCATACATTAATTTCATAACAGAACCATTCCCTTATGTTAGCAAACGGTCGATCGGCATCAGAATAAAACTAACTGGAGCTTGAGCTTTCACACTCATATGTGACTGACCAGAAGTGGGAGAACTATTGACTAACCAGTGGAGCATATCATGGATCATCACGCTGTAGGATTTGTGATCCATTTCATACATGTTCTGAAATTCGGTGCATGTGTTAAATCATTATCTGAACACGCCATGCATTTGTTCACGCATCATGCACGTCTTTATGTCCCTTTGTTTTTGGAGCAACATAACTTGAACTATTTATATATGTTATTGTTATTTAGGCATTGGACTACCAAACGTGTGTATACTCTTTCCGGTTAGCCCATAGGCAACGCATGGTATTGGCCTGCTATACATTAACATATCATAATGTCATAATGACCGATCCATATATGGTATTAGCAACCGGTCCATAATGCACGTAATATGTTATATCATTGCCGAAATAACATATAATGATTCATATATGTTGCCAGTTCTTGTTCACTTGCTTTGGCAGGGGCCATATCATTATCTATTTGCATGAGACACTCTATTTGAGTATGAATATGTCCACTCCGCCAGCTCGAATTTTGTCTAGTCCAGAACAATGTTATCCAATCCATTGCATGTTATGAACTGACCGAACCGTACGTACGCTTTGTGGCCGATCGGTTGTCATGCGAAGACCGGTCGATATAATTAAGACCGATTGACCTACTGATTAGGCCCGACCGGTCCATATGCGTTGAAAATATAGTCCGATCTATCAATTCCTATTTTGAACTAGATCCAATAGCGTAAGCTTGATTTTTGGTAAATAATATTTGCCCCTCTAAGCTTGTATTTTTTGCTCGCGAGAAATGCGGGCTTCGAACTGAACATTGTTAATATATTTTTGCTTGCTTGATTTGCACACGGAACTTGCATTCTAATCCAAGTTTTGTCGAGAGCAGATGCTTCAGTTTTAAGTTTAGAATTTGTCGTTGACAAGGTTGTGCTAGTGTATGATTGCTTCACTGCTAATTCGGGCGCTTTTTTTTCGTCGCTGCAACCTGTTTTTTGATTCATTTCCTATTTCCTTTTGGAGAGATCTTGGATATTTGTGCCCCTATCTGGGAGGTCTTTGTCCTTCGTTGCGGAAGTATTTGAATTTCATGCCCCTGTTTGGGCTAAAATCTAACACTTGTCGCGTCTGGGGTATTCAGACACTGCTCCAGTGAATTGGTTAATGTCCAGCACTCGTCATATTTGAATCGTTTAGATACTACGCGAGTCAATTGGTTTTTCATTCTTCACATCTGATATTTCATATGTTACGCAAACGTTTTCATTCTTCACATCTGATATTTCAGATGTTACGCAAATGATTTTTCATTCTTCACATCTGTTATTTCAGATGCTATGCAAATGGTTTTCATTCTTCACATATGATATTTCATATGCATGCAAATGGTTTTTCATTCTTCACATCTGATATTTCAGATGCTACGCAAATGGTTTTTCATTCTTCACATCTGAAGAAAATCGTTTTCATTCTTCACATCTGATATTTCAAATGCTATGCAAATGGTTTTCATTCTTCACATCAGATATTTTTGATGCTATGCAAATGGTTTTCATTCTTCACATCTGATATTTCAGATGCTAGCAAATGGTTTTCATTCTTCACATCTAATATTTTGGATGCTACGCAAATGGTTTTCATTCTTAACATATGGTATTTTAGATGCTACGCAAATGGTTTTCATTCTTTTCATCTGATATTTCAAATGCTACGCAAATGGTTTACATTCTTCACATCTGATATTTCAAATACTACGCAAATGGTTTTTCATTCTTAACAACTGATATTTCAGATGCTACGCAAATGGTTTTTCATTCTTCACATATGATATTTCAGATGCTATGCAAATGGTTTTTCATTCTTCACATTTGATATGTCAGATGCTACGCAAATGGTTTTCACTCTTCACATCTGATATTTCAGATGCTACGCAAATGGTTTTCACTCTTCACTTCTGATATTTCAGATGCTACACAAATGGTTTTCATTCTTCACATCTGATATTTCAGATGCTACGCAAATGGTTTTCATTATTCACATCTGATATTTCAGATGCTATGCAAATGGTTTTTCATTCTTCACATTTGATATTTCAGATGCTACGCAAATGGTTTTTCATTCTTCACATCTGATATTTTAGATGCTACGCAAATGGTTTTCATTCTTCACATCTGATATTTCAGATGCTATGCAAATGGATTTTCATTCTTCACATGCAAATGTTTTTTCATTCTTCACATCTTATATTTCAGATGCTACGCAAATGTTTTTTCATTCTTCACATCTAATATTTCAAATGCTATGTAAATGGTTTTCAATCTTCACATCTGATATTTCAGATGCTACGCAAATGGTTTTCATTCTTCACATCTGATATTTCAGATGGTACATAAATGGTTTTTCATTCTTCACATTTGATACTTCAGATGCTACGGAAATGGTTTTCATTCTTTACGTCTGATATTTCGGATGCAACGCAAATGGCTTTCATTATTCATATCTTATATTTCAGATGCTACACAAATGGTTTTCATTCTTCACATCTGATATTTCAGATGCTACGCAAATGGTTTTCATTCTTCACATATGATATTTCAGATACTACACAAATGGTTTTAATTCTTCACATCTGATATTTTAGATGCTGCGCAAATGGTTTTGAGTGGCTGTTATATTGTTCCACGGGGTAGCCATAAGTTCCTTTGTCGAATGCTTGACTTGGCAGGCTATTTTATTTTAGGAACTGGGGCTTTTAACCTCTCAATTGAGGAAGTTCCCCTTCGACAAAAGTTACAGCTCTCTTGTTTGTATGTCGTGGCGCTTGTTTGTTGTTTGAATCCTTTTTGACTCTTCCCATTCACTTTTTAAGGCAATGCTTTTCTATTTTGGCATTTGCGCATGTTGATATTTACAACATTTGGCACTCGAATTAGCATTGTTGGGATCGCTATATTTCGTCGGATTTCACAGGAACAAGCGCTCGACAGATGGCCTGTAATATGAAATCACCTTTTAAGCAAGTTTTGATTTGACATATAATTTTGCAAGCAAGGGATTTATTCTGGTAGATATGCCCTTAGTCATAGAGCTATTGTTTGATACAGTATTTGTAAAAGATTACGGACTTTTGTACATGAAGTTCTGAATATAGCAGAAAGTAAAACATGCATTAAAGAACGAAGATAAAGCAGTGACAATGTTGAACGCTTATTCTAAGCCATTGAAATTGGAGCACCATCAAAGGTTATCAGTTGATGATTAGCCTCGAATTGGTTTAAGCAGGAGCTCCGTTGCTTGGACCAGATTGACCATTTGATGCCCCCGCCACTGGGGAGTTGCAGAAGTATTCATGTTCAGCAAATTCCTTACATACTGCTGCAGCCTATTTTTCCTGATCAATTTCTCGATGAGGTTCTTCAGGTGTCGGCACTCGTTAATGTTATGACTACGCTAGTTTTGAAATCTATAGAATTTTCCTGAGTTTATTGCTTTGTCGCTTATCCTTATCGGATTTGGCCCCAGATACTCTTCAGAATTCTTTGTTGCAAGATAGATATTTTTAGGAGTGTCATTTAAAGGCGTCAGCTTTGTTGGGTTGAAAAGGCAAGACTTCTTATTAACCTTGTTGCCATTCCTATCATTGGCTCACTTCTGTCTTTGAGTATTATTCTGATTATACTGAGTAGCAGCATTTTTGGGAGCTTCAAGAAGTTGTTTACCCTCAATGATCTGAAGAGGCACATGATTGTTGTCCACTCTCATATACTCCTCTTCTTTTTCATAGAATTTTTCAAGCGTGTTTGGTTCTTTCATTTTGATCCATTTACCATATTCGCTCTTCTCATCTATGGCGCCGATTAGAGACATTAAGATCATATGGGACTCGTGATTTCCTACTTCGGACAAAGCAGTATGGAATGTCTTGAGGAAGGCTTTAAAAGGTTCTCCTGGATTCTGCTTCATTGATGTCAGGGAAATTACATCCTTAGCCTTGGTAGTTTGTAGCTTGAATTTCTCCTAGGATTTCAAAATCAAATCATCAAATCGGTCGATGGATTTGGGCGGCAGCCTTATGAACCATAGCGATGCGACACCTTCTATATAAAAAGGGAAGCACGGGCATTTGATCTCGTCTATTGCTTTAGCTGCATTCATATCTATATAGGAAGTGATTCAGATCAAACATCCCGTTGTACGGAGGCAAAGTAGGATGAGTGAACTTTTTAGGGAACTCAGCTTTGCGGATCCTTTTTGTGAATGGATTTTTGCTGGGGTAGAAGTGCCATTATCTTTCACTGTCATTGTGGGCCATGCTATCTTTCATGATTTGTTTTAACATATCTGTGATATATTCCTTCGAGTTGTGTCGTTTCAGAGAGCGGACTTCGATCTCTTTTCCAGACGCCCGTCTTGGCGAGCGCTCGCGATTAGAGGACCTGGGTCTTTTACCTCCACTATGGGGAGGGGCCCCCTTGGCAGGACTCGCAACTCGTCGGGTGTTTCGGTCGGAATGGCTTTTAGCTCTTGGATATCAGAATCACTTTTGTCGCTTTCCCATCCATTATGCCCTTCCATGTTATCATTATGATAATGATTGAAGGCTGACAAATTTGTGTTCTCGTCAACGTGAACTCTTTGAGAAGGAGCGGGATTCACTTAAGCATTTAAAAGAGCATTCATCTTCTCCATTAAAGCGTCATTAGCATCTATCAAAGCTTTATTTGAAGTTTCCATGCGTTGATTTAAATTGGCAACAACGGCATCTAATTCAGCTCTAGTCACTCCGGCTCTGGCTGTTGAGTTTTCTCCAACTTCAAAGCGGTTGGTAAGTGGAGTAGTTTCATTGTTAGTAACATTGTCATTTTCTTCTACGGCTTTACTTGCAGTTTTCTTAGATTTAGCCATTATCTCGGACAAGAACTTGAATATGGAAGAGAGTTCGTCGATTGGCCTAGATCTTAGATGTAACAACCCGGAAAATTAGAACCAATTTAAAATTTTTATTTTGGTTATTTTTATGAATTTTAAATATTTTAAATAATTTATTTTAAATAATAACAATTTAAATCGAAGTTGGAGCGAATATACTTATTTTAATTATAAAAGGGATTAGAAATAGCGTGGCAATTTAAAATTTTGAATTTGAACTTTGACTGAATGTACAGGACTCAAAATAAATCGGATTTCAGTAAAACTAGAAATATTTAAATCTGTTTAATAATATCTTTCCAAGAATCTGAAAAATTGAAATTTCACAGCGGGAACAAAAAGTTATGGCCAGTTGAATATTCAGAAAAGTCGCTATGGAATTTAATATAATATATAGCCCATATAAATAGCCATTTTGCAAACGACCTCCGTTTTCGAAGAAACCTCTTTGGTTGGATCCGGAATGTCAAATTATTGCAAGATTCCAATTTTCATAGTCTTTGGAATTAATATGTGAGCGTGACAAATCAAAATGTGTTTTGTCAATTTCCGTCAAATTGGATCGACCAGAAAATGACCATTTTTCAGATGGTCTCTAAATTTGACGAAATAAATTTTGTTAGGACCGTATCGTCAAAACATAGCAAGATTTAATTTTTGGAAATTTTTGGAGTCAGTATGTGGCCTCGGTAAATTAAAATGTACGATCAAATTAAATAATTAAATGTTTTATATTTTAATTTAAAGAATAATGTGCTGAAACGATCAAATGGGCCGATGAGACCTAGTCCATTATGTCCGGAATAGGGGTATTTGGCTCGAGGTGATAGTCGCTAGGCTGGATTTGGAGTTCGTTATGTTAAACAACTAATTTACGAGTCAAAATAATAATTTATATTATAATATGTATATAAATAACACGCTTTAAACCCTAGGCCTCCTTCACAAATTCCAGCTGCTGCTTTTAACAAAACCGATGGCCAGAACCTTCTCTCGTTCCTCCCTCTTTCACACTGAATCCAAACAACATATTTGTAAATTTTATGAACAAAAACCGTTCCTCTCGACAAGATCTAAAATACGAACGGGGGAGATCGAATTTAATTGAGTAATTTGTTCGAATTCTTCACATGAAGTCCGAGCATTCGGACGTTGACTGGAAAGGCAAGGGGGCGTCGGAATTGGTGGTGCTTCGGCCAGTAGATGGTGAGGTAAAGAGGAACGAGGTGGATTGTTTGGATCTTTGGCCGGTGGCTTCTAGAAGGGTGCGATGGCGTGCCCTAGAACTTGAAAATGGGTTGTGGTTTTTTCCTTTTGAGAAACTGGAGCAAATTCAAAACGATGGGGAAAGGCATTTGAAATGGGTTAAGTAAAAATAATAATTAATTATTAAGTTAATTATATGTTTAAATGGTTAAATGATTGTCTCTTTCTCAAACAAAAACAGAATTCAACAAATCTGGATCCGTTGGAACCGTAAATTCGAGATCTACATTTCAGAAGAGACTGCATAATTTTTGGAGCATTCTACCATTTTAGAAGAAACAAAAAACAATGTAAAATTTCTGAATCCAAATTAAATAAATAAAATTATATCAGGTTGCAGACGGAGTTTAGAAACTCCCAACACCGTCGCCACAAACCATGGACGACTTGATTGTATTGTGGTGTGAAATTGGTGATTGATTGTAGTCGAAATGAAATTGGTTGATATTGTGAAAATAGATTGTATAGAAAAAAATGTATTAGGAAATGAAACCCTCATATCGCCGCGAGGCCTAGGTTAACATGAGGAGCCGTACTAAGGACGGTGCCGGTTTTTAATTACGCTGCCGTTATGCTGCCGAAATTTTATGAAATATTTATGTGTTGTGAAATATTCATGTTATGATATAAAATTGTTTGAACAATAAAAATTAGATTTTTATTGTATATAGATAATTAAAAATGATCATTATTTAGAGTGAAAATTATTTAACAATAAATTTACCATTCTAATGTAAATGAAACATTAAACATAATCATTGTTACATAAAAAGGTTTTTACATTGAAATTTACCTTTTTTAAATGTAAATGAAACATTAAAAATAATCATTGTTATATAAAAATGTTTTTACATTGAAATTTACCATTTTTAATGTAAACGAAACATTAAAAATAATCATTGTTACCTAAAAATGTTTTTACATAGAAATTTACCTTTTTTAAATGTCAATGAAACATTAAAAATAATTATTGTTATATAAAAATGTTTTTACATTGAAATTTACCATTTTTAATGTAAATGAAACATTAAAAATAATCATTGTTATATAAAAATGTTTTTACATTGAAATTTACCTTTTTTAAATGTAAATGAAACATTAAAAATAATAATTGTTATATAAAAATGTTTTTACATTTAAATTTACATTTTCAATGTAAATGAATCATTAGAAAAAGTTGCATTGTTTATTAAATATGTTGACATTTAAAATTACATTTTAATGTAATAAAAGAATGAATAAAAAGATTATATTTTTAATGTAATAAAAGGATGAATAAAAAGATTGCATTTTTAATGTAATAAAAGAATGAATAAAAAAGTACATTTTTAATGTAATAAAAGAATGAAAAAAATGATTGCATTTTTAATGTAACAAAAGAATGAATAAAAAGAGTACATTTTTAATGTAATAAAAGAAATGAATAAAAAATTTACATTCTTAATGTAATAAAAGAATGAATAAAGAGATTACATTTTTAATGTAATACATGAATGATTAAAAAGATTACATTTTTTATGTAGATAAACGATTAAAAAGATTACATTTTTTATGTAAGATCGAATGATTAAAAAGATTACATTTTTTATGTAAGATAGAATGATTAAAAAGATTTAAGTTGCATAAAATTGTGTTTACATTAAAAATATTTCATTTTTAATGTATAGATGAATCATATAAAAAGATTCAAGATTTATTGTTTGGAATTATGTTGTAACATTAAAAATTACATTTTTAATGTAAATAATGATTCATTTTGATAAAAATGTTTTACACTAAAAATCACATTTTTAATGTAAAGTATGAACCATTAACAAGAATCACATTTTTAATGGAAAGTACGAATCATTAGCAATATTCATTTTTGAAAATGAAAGAGTTAAACATTAAAAATTTACATTTTTAATGTAAAAAGGATTGATAAAAATATTTATAGTTTGATGAAAGGTTAAACATTAAAATATTTACATTTATTTTATGTAAAGAGGATTCATATAAAAAGACTATGATTTGATAAAAAGGTATGACATCAAAAATTACATTTTTAATGTAATGCATGATTTCATATAAAAGATTCAATGTTGAAATGTAAATGTGTTTAACATTAAAAATTTCATTTTCAATGTAATGTATGATTTCATATTAAAATATTCAATGTTGAAATGAAGAAGTGTCTAATATTAAAAATTTCATTTCTAATGTCAGTATGATTTATTAAAATAATGTTAGCTATATGATAGGGAATAAATGGTGTTGAAATCGTTGAATGAATATATATATATACACACACACACACACACACACATACACATATATATATATATATTAAAATAAAACGAATCGCGCTGCTGCAGTTTGCGATTTGGAATCGCAACTTCAAAATTAAATCGAGAGATCCGACCATTGGATTTTCCTAAAACTGGAACCATTGGGTTCGCTTTGGAAAGATCTTTCCAATGATATAAAATTTGCTAAGATCCAATAGTTTGATTTTGAGAAATGTGTAAATCAAATTTTGATGAAAATAGCGCTATGGCCGTGTAATGACCTGAAGCGTCGTTTAATTAAAAATGGCTATATATATATAGCGATAAATTGTTATAAAATATTTTAAACGATATGGAATGAAAAGAATTAATTTGAATTATATATATTCACGAATTATTTGAAAAGCCCGAGTTAAATCTCATTTCAAATAATTATACGACGATTGGAAGTCAAAGATATTGAAGACGATGGTTGAAGACCGGCGATCTTCACATCGAATGATTGACCACTGATGCACTGGATTGGTTAGCCCCAGGAAAAGGTTACAGTGGTAGTTTTCCGGACATACTTGTTGATTGTCCGGATATGCGAGAGCCTCTCTTCCGTATTGGACATACGGAACGAGGAATAAGGTGTCTTCGGTTTCGTTCAGGCCAGAACGGACTTGTAAATGGATGTATGTATGACACTGGATTTTATTCTATGTTGATTGATTTCTATTGAATATATATCGCTTGGTGGCAGAGAATTTATTCCCTAGCTTAACACCCTTCTCTGAGACGTACGAGCTCAGAGGTTATATATTGGTAGACATCAGTCGCATGGCGTGAATTGTCAGTGTGGCATGCCAAGATGCAAATGATCAAGGCTTATTGTTGAAAAGCAGAGCCTTGTGGTTGATGATAAAAGCACAACTTTATTTAGCATAACTTTGCATATAGCGTTACTTCGTGAGCCTCACACCCCGGTATGAACCAGAAACGGGAGAAGGATCCAGGGAGAACATGCGTTTATTTCTAGTTATAAGTGGTGTCATGGTATGGAGCCTAGACATTTTTACTTATGTGGATGATGGAAAGCGAGGTACCTAGGATTGGAATCCTTAGTTTACTCCCCATATGGCGGGAAAACGTATTGTTCAGGAATTATATATAATCCATTAACGTAAGTTGCGGACCAGTCCTGTGGCTCCAAGGGACGATGCGTTCTGTTCCTGAGGCACGGGCTAGAGTGTCTAGAAATTCTGTAAGGACGATCCCTTGCCTTGGTTCATGATGGAAATCCAACTTCCAATACGCCCTATGCGGTTTTGATTGTAAACCTATATTTGGCGACATAGTATATGGTAGCTATGCCATCTATGATTGATACATTATGATTGAAATGTTTTTGAAACATATATACACTAATAATAGTATCAAATCCGTTTTATCGTATCAAGCATTTTTAACTATTATAAGGTAAAACTCTATCCTCCAGTTTGCGTTGCATTGTGTGATGGGACTTGAGTCTTATAATGGTTTCATTTTTGTAAAAAGCATTGCGTTTTTTAATGATTTACTTTATTTATGCACTGGCAATCCAATGGAGTAAACCTGTTCTTTGTTAGCGATGTGGTCATGTGATTTGCCTTATTATTAATAGGTTAAGTAAGATTTCTCATACCAGTCCCATGACTGACTCATACTTTGTCTCACTTTGCAAACTCGGGCGCCCTCTTTTCCACATGGGCAGCCTTGTATTCAGGTTTTAGCAGACTCATTCTGGATAGTTATGGAGTTGAATATGGATCCTATCATTTCTATTATGTTTTTCTAACTTCATTTAGTATATTATGTTTGATTCCGCTGTAGACATTTTATATTAAGTTGAAACTGTATTATGTACTAAGTATAATCCTATTATGCTGTGTAAATCTGATGATACATTATTTTCAGTGTAATTGGATGTACAATATCTGCTGTAATTATATATTTTTGTTCTGCTGTTATTGTTTATGTGTTATATTCCAATGATTATCCTTGCTTTCGTACTACGGGAGTTTGGGGTCATCACAGTTGGTATCAGAGCTTTGGTTAAACTTAGCTCGAAGTATAACATATTAACAAACTTGACAGAAATTGAATCAGCAGTATTCTAAGGCGAATAACTCATTATAGATAGGATTACCAATGTCCTAGAATGAGTATAGCAGAATAAAATATACCCCAATAGAATCATTTACATTTAAATATATGTCTCTATGCTTTACAATATCTTTTCTGTTGGCCTGACTCTTTGTCTGCTATTTGCAGACATAGTAGAAAATGAGTGGCAGAAACAGAAGAAGTAGCGCCATGGTTTAACAATCTAATAAGCCAATCGTGCTCCCACAGCTAGAACCAAATCTAGAACTCTAGTAATGAAGTATCGAAATCTGGGTGGAGTACCATTCTCGGGCAAAGAATCCGTTATTGAAACACAACCATAAATGCATTCATCTGAGATATTTTTCCAAGGCTTAAAGCTGAGAGATGATCATAAAAGATTACTGGCATCTTGGGCACTCAAAGACGAAGCTTTAATCTGGTGCGAAACCGTTATTGAGGAAAATCCAGAAGGTAATATAACCTGGGATAGATTTAAAGAAATGTTCAAAGAAAGATTTATTCCTCCAGAAGCAACTGAGCGGCTATATGATGAGTTTTACAATCTGAAACAAGGAGATATGACCATCCAGGAATATCAGAATAAATTCAACGAACTTTCTCGCTTTGCCTGAGAACTAATTCGAGATCCTATAAGGAAGAATCTGAGATTTATCAAAGGACTTCAAAAGAAATACAATGGTAGAGTACTTGCTCATGTGAACCTCCCTTTTTCTGAGATGATACAAATGGCTTATCGCTATGAGTATATTGATAAGCAACATGGTTGGGAAGATGAAAAGGAATATAGCTCTAGCAGCAAAAGGAATTTTGAAACTGATAGCCCTGAGGCAAGCACAAAGCCCAAGGTCAGTAAGAAACCTAAAGCCAATAAGAAAAGGCCAATATATAAGAAAGAACCGTTAAAGACTGCCACATGCTCTAACTGCAATAGTCAAGGACATTTGATGATAAATTGTAGATCTCTAAAGAAACAAAGAAAGGATGGATCTAAATCCAATAAGAAGTTTCACGAGAGAAGGGATGCAATAATTGCCACCAGACTGATCATCTCGCCAAAGATTGCCATCTTTTAAAAGGATCGAAGATAGCTCATGCAAATGAAGTGGCAGAAACTCCAATACCCTCAGCTAGTCAGGAAAGGCCAGATGTTTTGGAAGGCACGCTCACTGTCAAAAGTATTCCTATTACAGTATTGTTCGATACAGGCGCATCGCAAAGCTTCATCTCGAGTAATACAGTCAAGAAGCTAAATTTAAAATTAAGGAATCTTAAAGAATCGATTAAAATTCAGAATCCAACTGGTGGTTCTCTTGTGCTTGGTTCGTGTTGTAAAGTGTCCGTCTCTTTTTCCCATTATCGGTTTCCTTGTACCTTGATTGTTATGGATTTTTCTGAATTTGATATCATTCTTGTGCTGGATTGGCTAACTAAACATAAGCTGAGGTTAGATGTGCAGAATGGGTTGTTAATTTTAAAACGAAGCTTGCCAATATTGTTGTACTCTGTGTAGGCTCAGATTCGGACAGAAAGGAATTTTGGGCTGCTCTTGAGGTTTCTCCTACCGCTATTGAAAATATTCCTGTCATTAAGAATTATGCGGATGTGTTCGAAGAAGTTGATAGCCTACTTCCGCGAAGAGAAATTGACTTCAGGATTGAGTTAGTTCCGAATGCAAGACCAGTGGTGCATCCTATTCGAAGAATGACATGGAAAGAGAAAGAAGAATTGGGTAATCGAACTAAACAACTTTTGTGGAAAGGTCTCATCAGGCCTAGCTTTTCGAATTGGGGTGCACCAGTAGTGTTTATTCCGAAGTCATATGGTACTCTCAGACTGTGTGTGGATTACCGAGATTTAAATAAGCAGACACTCAAGAATAAGTATCCATTGCCCCGTATAGATGATTTATTGGATCGTTTGAATGGAGCGAAAGTATTTTCTAGAATGGACCTAGCTACAGGTTTTCATCAACTGCAGATTGCCAAAGAATGTGTTCCTTTGACAGCTTTCAGAGGTCCAGACATATTTTACGAGTGGTTAGTAATGTCGTTTGGCTTATGTAACGCTCCTGCTTACTTTTTGTCGATTTAATGAACAGAGTATTCCGAGATGTCTTGAATAAATTTGTGCTAGTCTTCATTGATGACATCTTAATCTTCTCTAAGTCAACTTCCAAGCATGAAAAGCATTTGGAAGAAGTTTTGGAAATTCTGAGAAAGAACGTTTTAAAGGCCAAATTCTCTAAATGCATATTCTAGAAAGAAGAAGTGAAGTTCCTCGGTCATGTAGTGTCGAAGGAAGGAATTTCAGTGGATCCAAGTAAAATCACAGCCATTCAGGATTGGAAGCAGCCTAGCACACCCACAGAAGTCGGAAGATTCCTAAGATTGGCTGGCTATTATCGGAAATTCGTTAAGGATTTTTCGAAACTATCTTGTCCGTTAACGAAGCTTACAAAGAAGCATACAAAGTTTAATTGGACACCTGAATGTGAGGAAGCTTTCCAAGAGCTGAAATTAAGGTTGACCACTATTCCCATGTTGACCATTATTGATGGCAATCAAGATTTGACAGTCTATAGAGATGCTTCTATTGAAGGTATTGGTGCGGTATTAATGCAAAGAGGAAAAGTAGTTGATTATGCTAGCCTCAGTTGAAGTCGCATAAGAGGAGATACCGCACTCATGATCTTGAGTTGATGGCCATCGCGTTTGCTTTAAAGATATGGAGGCACTATCTTTTGGGTAAGAAGTTCGAATTATATACAGATCATAAATCCTTGAAGTATCTGCTCACCCAAAGGGACTTGAATCTAAGGCAGCAATGTTGGTTAGAATTTCTTGCGGCCTATGATCTGGACATCTTGTATACTCCACGGAAAGCCAATGTTGTAGCCGATGCGCTCAGCAGGAAGAATGTGGTCATTACCAATCTTATCATCGCTAATCTCATCATTACACCTTCATTGATTGACAAAATCTCTGCTCTTCAGAAAGATGATGAATTTATCCAGAGAATTAGTAAAAGAGTTCGGGAAGGCGAACCCTCGAGTTTCCAAATTGATAACAAAGGAGTTCTAAAGTTATTAGGACGAATTTGTGTCCCAAAAATTCCCAAGCTCAGAAGAGAAGTAATGGATGAATGTCATAAATCCAAGCTTTGTATTCATCCAGGGGTGAGTAAGATGTGTCATGATCTCAAGCGCACGTTCTGATGGAAATTTATGAAAAGGGACATTTCCATATATGTTTGCAGGTGTTCCACTTGCCAACAAGTCAAGAGTGATCAGCAAAAACCTGCCGGATTGTTACAACCACTAGAGGTTCCAAGTTGGAAGCGGGATCAAATTTCCGTGGATTTCATTGATGGTTTGCCCCAAACCAGGAAAGGTAATGACAGTATTTGGGTGATCGTACACCGTTTCACAAAGTCTACCCATTTTATTCTTGTTAGATCAACTAGAACAGCACAAAGTCTGGCGAAAATTTATTTCAGAGAAATTGTCAGACTACATGGAGTTCCCAGTAGTGTCGTTAGTGATCGTGATCCGATATTCGCTAGTAAATTCTTGGAAGCATTCCAAGAGGAGCTGGGGACAAAGTTAAATCTGAGCACTTCTTATCATCCTCAAATAGATGGCCAAACTGAGAGGGTGAACCGTATACTTGAAGACTTGTTGCGGGCATGTATTCTTGATTTTTTCGGGTCAAGGGAAGATGACTTGCACTTGGTTGAGTTCTCTTATAATAACAGTTACCAAGCAAGCTTGCAAATGTCTCCATTCGAAGCATTGTATGGCAGGCCTTGTAGATCTCCCGCATGCTGGGTTGAACTAGGCAATAGACTAGTATTGGGTCCCGACGTGATTCGTGAAGCTTCGGATAAAGTCAATTTTATTAAGAAGCGACTGCTAATAGCTCAGAGCCGACAGAAGAGCTATGCAGATTCAAGAAGAAGGGATTTAGAATTTGTTGTTGGCGATTATGTGTACTTCAGGGTTTCCCCATTGAGAGGAGTGGTTTGTTTCGGGAAGACGGGGAAGTTGACGCCGAGGTTCATTGGTCCATTTCCTATTGTATAAAGAATTGGAACTCTCGCTTACAGGGTTTAGTTACCTGACTGGTTGCCAGGGGTGCACGATGTATTCCATGTGTCCCAACTACGAAAGCATGTACATGATCCAAACTTGATTGTGGAGGAAGCAGCATAGCAAGATTTGGAGATTACCCCAAGCTTGGCAATAAGAAGGGAGCCGGTAAAGATCATTGGCAAAGAAACCTGAGTTCTGAGAAACAAAAGAATCCATCTAGTCAAAGTGTAGTGGAGCGGAGATCCTATAGATTGTACATGGGAGACCGAGGATAGCGTCAAACAGGTTTATCCCCAGTGCATATTGGATATCTTTGATTAGCTCTGGTGTAAGGTACATTTACAATATTTTACATTTTCCGTTTTGTTTCCTACTTTACTGTTGTTTCCTTTTCGGGGACGTAAAGTTTTTAAGTGAGGGAGATTGTAACAACCCGAAAAATCAGAACCAATTAAAAAATTTTCTTTTGGTTATTTTTATGAATTATGAATAATTAAAATAATTTATTTTAAATAATAACGATTTAAAATTTATTTAAATCGAAGTTAGAGCGAATATATTTATTTTAATTATAAAAGGAGTTAGAAATAGCGCGGCAGTTTGAAAATTTGAATTTGAATTTTGACTGAATGTACATGATTCAAAATAAATCGGATTTCAGTAAAACTAGAAATATTTACATCTGTTTAATAATATCATTCCAACGAATCTGAAAAATTAAAATTTTATAGTGAGAATAAAAAGTTATGGTCAGTTGAATATTCAGAAAAGTCGCAATGGAATTTAATATAATATATAGCCCGTATAAATAGCCATTTTGCAAACGACCTGCGTTTTCAACGAAACCTTTTTGGCTTGGATCCGGAATGTTGCAAGATTCCAATTTTCATAATTTTTGCAATTAATATGTGAGCGTGGCAAATCAAAACGTGTTTTGTCAATTTCAGTCAAATTGGATTGACCAAAAGATGACCATTTTTCAGGTGATCTCCAAATTTGATGAAATAAATTTTCTTAAGACCGTATCGTCAAAGCATATCTAGATTTATTTTTCGGGAATTTTTGGATCAGTATGTGACCCCGGTAAATTAAAATGTACGATCAAATTAAATAATTAAATTTTTTATATTTTTATTGAAAGAAAAATGGGCTGAAACGATCAAATGGGCT
This sequence comes from Allium sativum, assembly GCA_030737875.1. Taxonomy (NCBI): domain Eukaryota; kingdom Viridiplantae; phylum Streptophyta; class Magnoliopsida; order Asparagales; family Amaryllidaceae; genus Allium; species Allium sativum. The sequence continues at coordinate 684,901,354 of CM060918.1, read as the reverse complement.
GATGAGGCCTAGTCCATTATGTCCGGAATGGGGGTATTTGGCTAGGGACGATAGTCGTTGGGCTGGATTTGGAGTTCGTTATGTTAAAAAACTAATTTACGAGTCAAAATAATAATTTATATTATATTATGTATATAAATAGCATGTTTTAAACCCTAGGTCGCCTTCACAAATTCCAGCCGCCGCTTTCAACAAAACCGATGGCCAGAACCTTCTCTCGTTCCTCCCCCTTTTTCGTTGAATCCAAACAATAATTTTGAAAATTTTCTGAACAAAAACCATTCCTCTCGACAAAGATCTAAAATATGAACGGGGGAGATCAAATTTAATTGAGTAATTTGTTCGAATTCTTTATCTAAAGTTCGAGCATTCGGATGCTGACAGGACAGGCAAGGGGGCGTCGGAATTGGTGGTGCTTCGGTCAGTAGGTGGCGAGGTAAAGAGGAATGAGTTGGAGTGTTTGGATCTTTGGTCGGTAGCTTCTAGAAGGGTGCGATGGCGTGCCCTAGAACTTGAAAATGGGTTGCGGTTTTTCCCTTTTGAGAAGCTGGAGGAGATTCAAAATGATGGGAAAAGGCATTTGAAAAGGGTTAAGTAAAAATAATAATTAATTAGTAAGTTAATTATATGTTTAAATTGTTAAATGATTATATCTTTTTCAAACAAAAACAGAATTCAACAAATCTGGATCCGTTGGAACCGTAAATTCGAGATCTATATTTTAGAAGAGACCGCAAAATTTTTGGAGCATTCTACAATTTTAGAAGAAATAAAAAGCAATGTGAGATTTCTGAATCCAAATTAAGTAAATAAAATTATATTAGTTTGCAGAGTGGAGTTTAGAAACTCCCGACACCGTCGTCCACAGACCATGCACAACTTGATTGTATTGTGGTGTAAAATTGATTGATTTTGGTGATTGATTGTGATTGAGATAAAATTGCTTGATATTGTGAAAATAGGTTTTACAGAAAAAAAATGTATTAGGAAATGAAACCCTTCTATCGCCGCGAGACCTAGGTTAGCGCGAGGAGCCGTACTAGGGATGGTGCCGGTTTTTAATCACTCTGCCGTTATGTTGTCGAAATTTTCTGAAATATTTATGTATTGTGAAATATTCATGTTATGATATAAAATTGTTTGAACAATAAAAGTTAGATTTTTATTGTATGTAGAAAATTAAAAATGATCATTATTTAGAATGAAAATTGTTTAACAATAAATTTACCATTTTTAATGTAAATGAAACATTAAAAATAATCATTGTTATATAAAAATGTTTTTATATTGAAATTTACCTTTTTTAAACATAAATGAAGCATTAAAAATAATCATTATTATAAAAAAATATTTTTACATTGAAATTTACCATTTTTAATGCAAATGAAACATTAAAAATAATCATTGTTATATAAAAATGATTTTACATTGAAATTTACCTTTTTTAAATGTAAATGAAACATTAACACTAATCATTGTTATATAAAAATGTTTTTACATTGAAATTTACCATTTTTAATGTAAATGAAACATTAAAAATAATCATTGTTATATAAAAATGTTTTTACATTTAAATTTACATTTTCAATGTAAATGAATCATTATAAAAAAGTTTTTACATTGAAATTTACCTTTTTTAAATGTAAATGAAACATCAAAAATAACATTGTTATATAAAAATGTTTTTACATTGAAATTTACCTTTTTTAAATGTAAATGAAACATCAAAAATAACATTGTTATATAAAAATGTTTTTACATTTAAATTTACATTTTCAATGTAAATGAATCATTATAAAAAAGTTGCATTGTTTATTAAATATGTTAACATTTAGAATTACATTTTAATGTAATAAAAGAATGAATAAAAAGATTACATTTTTAATGTAATAAAAGGGTGAATAAAAAGATTGCATTTTAATGTAATAAAAGAATGAATAAAAAAGTACATTTTTATTGTAATAAAAGAATGAATAAAATGATTGCATTTTTAATGTAATAAAAGAATGAATAAAAAGAGTACATTTTTAATGTAATAAAAGAAATGAGTAAAAAGATTACATTTTTAATGTAATAAAAGAATGAATAAAGAGTTTACGTTTTTAATGTAATAGATGAATGATTAAAAAGATTACATTTTTTTATGTAATAGATAAACGATTAAAAAGATTACATTTTTTTATGTAAGATAGAATGATTAAAAAGATTACATTTTTTATGTAAGATAGAATGATTAAAAAGATTTAAGTTGCATAAAATTGTGTTTACATTAAAAATATTTCATTTTTAATGTATAGATGAATCATACAAAAAGATTCAAGATTTATTATTTGGAATTATGTTGTAACATTAAAAATTACATTTCTAATGTAAATAATGATTCATTAACAATATTCATTTTGATAAAAATGTTTTTACATTAAAAATCACATTTTTAATGTAAAGTATGAACCATTAACGAGAATAACATTTTTAATGGAAAGTATGAATCATTAGCAATATTCATTTTTGAAAATGAAAGAGTTAAACATTAAAAATTTACATTTTTAAGGTAAAAAGGATTGATAAAAATATTTATAGTTTGATGAAAGGTTAAATATTAAAAAAATTACATTTTTTTTATGTAAAGAGGATTCATATAAAAAGACTATGATTTGATAAAAAGGTACGACATTAAAAATTAAATTTTTAATGTAATGTATGATTTCATATAAAAGATTCAATGTTGAAATGAAAATGTGTTTAACATTAAAAATTTCATTTTCAATGTAATGTATGATTTCATATTAAAAGATTCAATGTTGAAATGAAGATTTGTCTGACATTAAAAATTTCATTTCTAATGTCAGTATGATTTATTAAAATAATGTTAGCTATATGATAGGGAATAAATGGTGTTGAAATTGTCGAACGTATTAATTTATATATGTATATATATATATATATATATTAAAATAAAACGAATCGCGTTGCTGTAGTTCGCGATTTGGAATCGTAACTTCAAACGATTATACCGAGAGATCCGACCGTTGGATTTTACCAAAACTGGAACCGTTGGGTTCGCTTTGAAAAGATCTTTCCAATGATATAAAATTTGCTAAGATTCAACGGTAGATTTTGAGAAATGTGTAAATCAAATTTTGATGAAAACAACGCTAGGGCCATGTATTGACCTAAAGCGTCGTTTAATTAAAAACGGCAATTTTTTTATGTATATAAATAGTGATAAATCGTTATAAAATATTTTAAACGATATGGAATGAAAAGAATTGATTTGAATTATATATATTCGCGAATTATTTGAAAAGGCCAAGTTAAATCTCATTTCAAATAATTATATGACAATTGGAAGTCAAAGATATTGAAGACGGTGGTTGAACACCGGCGATCTTCACATAAAATCGATGACTACTGATGCCCTGGATTGGTTAGCTCCCAGGAAAGGGTTTACAGTGGTAGTTTTCCGGATGTACTTGTTGATTGTCCAGATATGTGAGAGCCTCTATTCCGTATTGGACATATGGAACGAGGAAATAAGGTGTCTCCGGTTTCGTTCAGACGCGGAACGGACTTGTAAATGGATGTATGTCTGACATTAGATTTTATTCTGTGCTGATTGATTTCTATTAAATATATATCTTCTTGGTGGCGGAGAATTTTTTCTCTTCCTTAATACCCTTCTCTGAGACGTACGAGCTCAGAGGTTATATATTGGTAGACATCAGTCGCATGGCGTGCATTGTCAGTGTGGCATGCCAAGATGTAAATGATTACGGCTTGTTGTTGAAAAGCAGAGCCTTATGGTTGATGATCAAAGCACAGCTTAATTTAGCATAACTTTGTGTATAGCGTTACTTTGCGAGCCACACACCTCGGTATGAACTAGAAACGGGAGAAGGATCCAGGGATAACATGCATTTCTTTCTAGCTAGAAATGATGTCATGGAATAGAGACCAAACATTTTTACTTATGTGGATGATGGAAAGCGAGGTACCACTGATTGGAGTCCTTAGTGGCTCTTTGTTTATGCCCCATAGGGCGGGAAAACGTATTGTTTAGGAATTATATATAATCCACTAACGTAAGTTGTGGACCGGCCCTGTGGCTCCAAGGGACTATGCGTTCTGTTCTTGAGGCATGGGCTAGAGTGTCTCGAAATTCGGTAAGGACGATCCCTTGCCTTGGTTCATGATGGAAATCAAAGTTCCAATACGCCCCCATGCAGTTTTGGTTGGAAACCTATATTTGGCGACATAGTATATGGTAGCTATTCCGTCTATGATTGATACATTATGATTGAAATGTTTTTGAAACATATATACACTAATAATAATATCAAATCCTTTTTATCGTATCAAGCATTTTTAACCATTATAAGGTAAAACTCTCACCTCCGGTTTGCGTTGCATTGTGTGATAGGACTTGAGTCTTATAATGGTTTCATTTTTCTAAAAAGCATTACATTTTTTAACGATTTACTTTATTTATGCACTGGAAATCCAATGGAGTAAACCCGTTCCGCATTAGCGGTGTGGTCTTGTGATTAGCCTTATTATTAAATAGGTTAAGTAAGATTTCTCATACCAGTCTCATGACTGACTAGTAGTTTGTTTCACTTTGCAAACTCAGGTGCCCTCTTTTCCACACGGGCAGCCTTGTATTCAGGTTTTAGCAGACTCATTCTGGATAGCCATGGAGCTGAAGATGGATCATATCATTTCTGTTATGCTGTTCTGACTTCATTTAGTATATTATGTTTGATTCCGCTGTAAACATTTTATCTTAAGTTGAAAACTATATTATGTACTAAGTATGATCCTATTATGCTATGTAACTATGATGATATATTATTTCCAGTGTAATTTGATGTACAATATTTGCTGTAATTCTATATTTCTGTTCTGCTGTTATTGCTTAAGAGTTATATTCCAATGATTACCCTTGCTTTCGTACTACGGAAGATTAGGGCCATCACATTAGACTTGTAGAATCTATGGTAGAAGTAGGCTTATAACTTCAATGCAGGGATCTTAAACTTGAAAGAAGTGTGAGAGAAGGAAGTGTGAACATGGACCCACGGTGGCGCTAAATGTTTAAACCAAAATTGGTCCAAACACCAAAGGTGTGAGATCACACTACACCAAAAGATAAGAGTAAGGAAAATGGAGCCACAAAAAATAAAAGTAAGTAAAAAAAACACAAGGATTTTATAGTGTTTCGATCTAGAATAGATCTACATCCACTTTGGAAGAGTTTTCATTATCATTTTCAAGTTTACAAAGCATGGATTCACTCTCATAACATTCATTTTCTCTCCTCACAATGAACTTCTATCTTTTCTCTCTTTTGAGCTTTAGATCTCACTTGAATTCATGGAGGAACGGATTAGATCTCACGAATTGTGATAGTTATCTTGTAGATCTTCGATCACATATGCATTTAGATGATCTTCCTTGATTACATAATGCAATTTGTGTTAGATCCGAGCTTTAAAGAGGATTTATGGCGGTTGGAGATCACTTGTGTTGAATTAGAGAGATTTTAACGGAGATCACTTGTGTTGAATTAGAGAGATTTTGATGGAGATCGGAGAATATTTGATCCATTTGTTGTTGCATGAAGGTAGATTGAGTTTGGGAAGCCATTAATGGAGTTTGGAGCGCTTGAGAATGGTGGAGAAATGATTTAGGCAGCCCTTCGGGGTGGAAAAATTGGCCCCTTGAATGGTGGAGGAGTGGGCTATTTATAGGTGAAGTTTAGGGGTAGTGGCAATGTTGTAATTATGGTTTACAGGGTATCGGTCGGCCTAAAGGTTATTTACGAAAGTGCCACTAGGTACAACTGTGTACAGCTAGATACAGCTGTGTACAGCTAGCAATGGGTACCGATCGGCCATATTTTAGGGCAACTGATCGGTCACAATAAGAGATTGTTGATCGGCCATCATAACCATTGCTCACTGATCCATATAATATTTTAACACCGACCGCTGTTTTATTCAGCTGAAGCCAACCACCATGGTCCACGTGTAAAGTGTTTTATACTAAACTCGCTTGCATTCTGATTTAATGTTTATCGGTTTGATGTTAAGCGCCCGCCACGTTGTACTAAGTTGTACAAATAACATGCATTAACCTATCCATGCTGATCGGAAACTTTGCAACCGACTGGTTACATATAATATTCTTGGCCGATCAGCTTTACTCACATTACTTTGCCACATGCCACCACATTCCGCCGTTCATCTACGTAATCATGCAATCCATATTTGGGAACAATATTTACAAAATTACCATCATACATTAATTTCATAACAGAACCATTCCGTTATGTTAGCGAACGACACATCAGCATCAGAATGAAACTGCCTGGAGCTTGAGCTTTCGCACTCATATGTAACCGACCAGAAGTGGGAGAACAACTAACCGACCAATGGAGCATTTCATGGATCATCACGCTGTAGGGTTTGTGATCCATTTCATACATGTTCTGAAATTCGTTGCATGTGTTAAATCATTATCTGAACACGCCATGATTTTGTTCACGCATGTTTCACGTCTTCATGTCCCTTTGTTTTTGGAGAAACATAACTTGAACTATTTATATACGTTATTGATATTTAGGCATTGGACTGCCCAACATGTGTATACTCTTTCCGGTTAACCCATAGGCAATGCATGGTATTGGCCTGCTACACATTAACATACTATAATATCATAATGAACGATCCATATATGGTATTAGCAACCAGTCCATAATGCACGTAATATGTTATATCATTGCTGATATAACATATAATGATTCATGTATGTTGCCGGTTCCTGCTCATTTGCTTTCGGGAGGGGCTATGTCATCACCCCTTTGCATGGGGCACTCTATTTGAGTATGAATATGTTCGCTCCGCCAGCTCGAATTTTGTCCGGTCCAAAACAGTGTTATCCAATCCATTGTGCGTTATGAACTGACCGAACCGTACATACGCTTTGTGGCCAATCGGTTGTCATGCGAAGACCGGTCGATATAATTGAGACCGACTGACCCAGTGACTGGGCCCGACCGGTCCATATGCGTTGAGTGTGTATGATCTATCAATTTCAATTTTGAACTAGATCCAATAGCGTAAGCATGATTTTTGGTGGATAACAGGTATAAACTCACTGCCCATTTGAAGACTTGATCTGGAGACGACGGCAACTCGATTTGGAGTGGAGACAAGGAACGAGGGTTCTTTGAGACGATTTGGAGTTATAAGACACGAGCAAGAGAAAGAGAGAAGCAGACGAGAGCGACTAAGAGAGCGAGAGCTTTTTTTTGGCGATTTGCTAATTTCGAGGGGGGTGGGACTACCTAGGTCAAGATATGTGTGGCTCCATCCTTATGTATATGTGCGTCTATGTACATGCACGTTAATTTTGCATGACATATACATGTGTTGTGAATTATTATTATGGTAGGGCTGTCAATGGATAGTTTCAGATACGGATAGTGTCATATCTGTATCCGTATCCGAAATTATTTTCGAATATCGTTATCCGCGGATATGGACGAACATCGGATAATTAACCTATCCGCTAACGATCGATAATAAATGAAACGTAAACTGAAATTCTAAGTTTAATATGATAATTTTCTAATGACATGAATTATAAAAGTATATAAAATCAATAAGTAAAACAATAATAAGTTGTTTTGAGCAGTTAGTATGCATTAAATGCATAAAATATAAATTATTAACTTAATAGAACAATAAATTATCATTGTTTATTATGCTAAAATACATTTAAAATGAGGTATAATCTTGACAAAAATCGGGCGGATAATTTTCGGATGCGGATACGGACAGATTTCGGATTCTTCAGATACTCATTGTCAGCCCTAATTAGTGGGTTCAGATTATGCTTTATAGTGTACTTTGAAGAAGCTTTTTTTTTCCTTTCTTTTATTTATGACATAACTTATGTACATGAGCCACGTTTAAAATTGGCAAAAAATGGGTGTGATTATCCGTTTTCGAGTTCGATCTACTTTGTAATATAGATATACTAATTATGATTTATTACAATTTTAAGTTGAGTATTTGTTTCAAGTTAATTCAGTTCGTAATATTGATAAACTAACCATAATTTGTTCTGTTTTACAAAATGTTTGTTCTGAATTCTTATATGCTCAAGTTTAAAAAATGTGTTTGCTTTGAAAAATTCTTATGCATTACGTATCATATATAGACTACTTAAACTTGCCTTTATATTATGCTAATTTATTATTTTCATTGTGTCTGATGTGTTCATTGACATAAGAAACTAAGAATCGTTGTCCCATATGTTGTCCGCATGTTAGATGAATATGTAAGTCTGACATTTAATCAAACAAGTAATTTGTTAATATATCATTTTCATTGTTTAATTGGAAAAAAAATTATACTATATAATACATTCATTGTTTGGTACTTGTATTTTGTTGCCTATAATTCAAATCATTTCTTAAGACATATCATCGTTGATGGTGTTCTCGTAATTTTAAGTGATATAAATATTACTCTGAATGACATATTTAAATGGTCGGTTTTTCATTATTGCACAATTATACTAATTAGATCAGTTGATATATTTGCTTTATAATTGTTTTTCAACCATACCGATCGTTATGGAGGTTTGTTTACTGATATTTGGCCAAAATAAACTTTTGTAAAGCCAAAAAATACTCCTTTCCTTTCGAAATTCTTTTCTCGAATGTTTTTGACAGTTCAAATTCTAATGTCAAATTTTTTTTCTAAAATATCCATTACATTTCAAATCTATTTTAGATCGGACGTTAATATCTTATTTCTGTTGCAATATCTTTTGATTGATCTAAATATATTATTTAAAAATGCAACAAGTTCTAAAATTAATTATGTTTTAGTCGATTAATTTAAAAACATAGTAAAAAAATTCTTTAAATTGTATAACCAAACGGTCGGTTTCTTGACCGTTGTACGGTTATATTAAAGCATACACAAACCGAAACCCAAATTTTCAATTGGTATCAGCTCGGTAATAACGGCACCGGTACGGTACATCCGAAATTTCGGAGCACCGGACAAAACTTGAAAACATAGTCTCAACATTGGTGATATTATTGGTATTTTGTTGTTATTAGATCAATCTACATATTTTCTTTATAATTTTTTTTAAATCTAACGTGCTGTAAGTTCAAACGTGGGAATTCTTCGATTTGTTGAGTTACATTTAGGACCCAGTTTTTATTCTTGGTTTATTTATAATATCATTGGCAGGACCCATGCGACTTAAACAAAGTATCAAATACATAAAATATTCATGTGAAGCAGTCGGGGGCGTATCCAGTGTTAGGCCAACTGGCAAAAGCTAAGCACAACCAAAAATTTGCCCTACCCAGAATTTCAAGCGTGCCCTACCTTACGCACATGGAAGCCATATTTCAGCCTACATAACACTTCAACAGGCTGTTTTGTGGTGAATTTCTACATATTGACATACATGTAGACAAATTTGATTAATTTTTACAATATGGGACTATTTTTGGCCCTAGCTCAACAAACGAGCTAGGTCCGCCACCGGAAGCAGTAGGATCATAGAATATTTACGTGATGTAATGCATCAAACGTGTCATTTGGCATTAGGAAAACGATTATTTTTGCATTTGGCATTGTTTTGAAAGTTTATTACAAAAGTAGCTCTTTCATAATATATTGGAAATAAAGCTCGGTTTTGATCAATTCAGCGCTGATTTGACATAATTTTTACTTTATTTTCTTTTTTTGAAAAAAGGAAATATAATATAACAAAAAGGGGAATCTGACCATTCTTCAACGGCTCACAAAAATAGATTCTACAGAATATAGATACCGTGCACACACACATAAAGTGGATACAATATATAACAGCAAAAAACAACTGTAAAACAACGGACTTCCCACTAAAGAGGATAACAACAAAGCAGGCGAGCCAAGCATCACTACATGGTCCATATCTGGTAGATGCTAAAGCGAATAACCCGCCTGAAAACTCCAAGCGTCCACAAGCATGGGCATAGATCAAGAGCAAAAAACGTGACCTCCAATGAAGCCACTGACCAAAAAAACCCATCTTACACGCCTAGCGCTCCGGCTCTCCAACATCATATCCATTTGAGAGGAAGCTCCACCTGCCATGATGAATCCCAAGTCCAAGCAATAACTATAACCTAAAAAATGACAAGCCCTGCAGTGCTAGCAAACAACATGAGAAAATAGGGGGGGTATGTAGTGAGTGACAACAGAAAGGAAAAGATAGACAACAAAAAAGTCACCCGATTCCCGCCCTAGAAGTTTTTGGTACGTCTGTAATACCAAAGTTACTTGCTAATCTTCTCGAACGGGGACCAATAACGCCTCTGAAAGGCCTACCCCGGAATGCAAGGAAAACGTCATTCCTTACTCTCCGAATAATGGTTGGAGGATTCATCGACACTTCATCAAAAATTGCCTTGTTTCGTGAGCATCGGATATGACAGCAGATGAGACAAGGTACCAGATGAAACAGAATCGAATGGATGGATTTACCTGAGATGTTGGTCCATCAGATTCTCAGTAAATCCGAGAGCGACGTAGCATTACCTCGACAACCTACCAAGTTACTGAAGTAATTCCAAACAGACTTGGCACAAAAGCCAATGAAAAGCAAATGAGATAAGGATTCCATGAAACCGGATCTACAGCAACTGCAGCGGGAGACGGTTGGGATGTCAATCCTCTGGAGGTTCTCGTCTAGTGATAACCCTTCATGCAGGATTCGCCACATAAACACTGACACCTTGGGGGGAAGCCGAACATCCTAATTGAAAGAGAATAAGGAAAGACGTGGAGCCGGCGTCCTTGCTGAATTCCACGCTGCCTTGATCGAGAAGGGTCTACCGTCCCAATCGGTTCCACCAGCATATGAATCTGAAAAGTCTTTCGCGGATTGCATCCGTTTCTACGCCTCACTAGCATAAGATGAGACTCTAGCGAAGTCCGCGCCTAAAAGCCTTTAGTACTTAGCATGGAGGAACGTCGCCCAAAGGGAGTTGTTCGCTCCGAACCTCGCCCATAGCTTGCAAGCAAAGACAGAACAAATGTCCAGGTTACGGAGGCCTAAACCTCTCTCACACCTGGGACGACAAATGGTGTTCCACGAAATCCAGTGGTGCCGATGCGTGTTGTCCTTTGTACTCCAGAAAAAGGACGATGCCAAAGAACGATAAGAGCGGAAGTAGGAAGAAGTGGGAGTCATAGCAGCAAAAACATGAGATCCAACATAGTCTAAAACAGATTTTATAAGTACTAGTCTGCCTGCCTGAGAAAGAAAAGATGCATTCCAACGTATAGTCTTCCCCTTGACTTTACTAGTCAGGGGATCGAAAATCGCGTTGAGCTTCCTACCTCGGTATAAAACAATACCGAGATAAGGTAAAGGGAGAGAAGCAACCCTGAATCCAGAAAGATCTTATAGTTGCCCGAGCTACTCTCATACTGATGAAGCAGGCTAATAAGCCGACGACTACCATTAGTGAAAATGATGATGTCGTCAGCGAAAGATAAAGAAGATACAAGAGGGCAGTCTGAAGGGATGCCAAACCTTTGAATCTACCCGAAGGCCTTGGCATTTCAAATTATGCTAGTGTAATTATTATTTTTATTTACAGTGGGTTCATCTGAAATGGAGTCGGACTATAAAAATAAAAAGTAGTATAATGCATTGGCGCCTTTCGAAATGACGTCAAAGTATTTTTTCTAAATTTGCATTGACATAATTTTAAATGGAGCCGATTAAATTTAAAAAAATAAAAATAAACTGAAATCATTTCAAATGGCTTCAATGTATTTTGCCCAACTCAAATTAAGTTAGTCAAAGCTGGACTAAAATTGCAATATATTTTGAAAAGAGCTATTTTTTGTAATAAAATTCCAAAACAAGGTCAAATACCCAAAAAAAAAAAAAAAAAAAAAAAAAAAAAAAAAAAATCCCTTTGGAAAAGGACATGCAGAAATGGTGGTACGCAGAAATCGAACGCTAGTTCTGTTAATTTGGCACTAACAACTACCTTAAATCACTCGTTCCTAGACTTGCCCTTATTTCAAATATAATTAACAATCATTTAATTTAGATGTTCAATTGTCTAGCCCGTCTACTTTACAAACACTCAACCTATTAATGAATGAAAATTATGTCCTTGTACATTTACCCTTTTTTTCCATAATGCTAAAGTACGAATGTAAAGGATGGGAACATATGATATTTTCTTAACAGAAGCTGGAGATGATCATACATTAATTTGCCATATTCATGATGGTAATGGACAACGAATAGGAAACCTGGCCGCAAATTTTTATCAGAATGCAATGTCTGTTGCTTTGCTCACTGATTCTCAACCTTCTTTGTTGTTTATATTAATATATATAAGTAATAACCTTTCAAATTGCTGGACACAATTTGGTTGGCACTGTGACTTGTATAGCTCAAAACCTGATTGATTTTGGACTCCTTGCATCGTTTAAGTTATGTTTATAACTTCCGCAAACACGTCTCATTCCCTGGAATAAAGTGACATTTCCTAGTTTATTATTATTATTATTATAATCATTACTTTTTTATATAATTTTTTATGTAGTATATAACATATCACATGCCAAGTAAATTACATCCTTGAAGACGGGGATCGAATCTATGACTTTTTGCATCATATTCAAATGTCTTAACTAGTTTAGATAAAATTATATTATTTTTTTGGAAGACGAGCCGGTTTTATTAGTGGACCGTCCATTTTTTTATTACATAAGTAATAAATACGTAACTAGTTAGGGTGGATACCTAACTATAAAATGTAAGACTGCACTAGTTACGAAATCTTCTGTATCCATACCCAACCAGTTAGAACATTCAGTTTTCATTTTTTTTTGCAATTAAATCAAAGAAAAAAGAAGGTTTAATTGCAAATATTTGAAAATCAAGGAGTCTTGATTGGTTGAGAATTTTAGGTACATGAGATTTGATTCCTAAAAAAAGTGTAGACTTGCTTACCTGCACCACTAGATAGACACAACCAAGACCTTGTAGGGTGAACATCCAAATTACACGAATAAAATGAATTTACAGGGATACAAAGAAAGCAAAAACGTCTTCTTATCTCCACGTAGGGGGGTGAAGTTCACAATTTAACAAAAGAAACAACAGTAGTAAATGGCCATCGCTTGACTGCAAACGCTGCACAAAAGCACTCACGGCCAACTTCCAGCTAACAGATATGAAACCAAAAGCCCCATACTAACACGAGGAACAAAGCTTCAGCTTAAAAAGTTGCTAGATCCAATACCAAAAAGCACCAACAAATAACAACTACTCTACAAGCAAACCCACCGGACCAACAATCAACAACACAAAAAAAATCCGAGATGAAATGCTCTCAGATCACGACACCCACCTAAAACACAGACGAACCTTGCAAATCTAACCAACAGCAACTAAACACAAGTTGAAACACAAAAAAGGCCCATTGTTGGAACAAAAGACATGGTGAAAAAGTCGAGCACCAGCACATGATAAATCGATAATGTTATAAAATATATTTCGAAGGCGTTAAAAGGTGGGATATCCGTACGAGTAACCAGTTTTAACTAACCCGTGCGTTGCACACGATAATGTTATAAAATATATATTTTCAAATTTTAATGTTAAAATTGTAACTTTATTACACAACACATATAATTATTGTTGTTGTTTAATTATACATGATGCGTGTTTGTAATTTATATTTCTTTGAAGTAAAACAATAATTTCATTATTCTTACTACTACTATTAGCAAGTATTCTAGTTGAAATTAACATATTATAAATATTTTAGATGAATTAACAATTTTTTTATATGTTAAATTTGAAATTATGTAATTATTTAAAATATATTGACTTAATAGTAAATAATTTGAATAAATTGAAAGGGATTCTTCAAAAAGGTTACAGAGATCTTGATGTAGAGTTATTTGATGTTAAAAATAGAATTTTTTATGTTGTATATGATAAATTTATTGTTTGCATACATAATTTTGCAAATTCAGGTTGTTATTGTTCGCGCGCGCGCGCGCGTGTAGTTAAACACAAAAAAATTGTTGTCGTTTTATTAATAAGTGTATGTATACATATACGACTGCTGATATATTGATTATTCTTTTAATTTGAGATTTCATAAGTAATTTAAATACATGGATCTAAACATGATAGAAAATAGTCGATGAAGCTGCACATAACTATAAAATGTCAAAATATGGATATTTAAAGTTAAAAAACAGAATTCAATAATGAATATAAATTTATCGAGGTAAATGAATAATAATTTATTTTTGGTAATGTTATCGTTATTAAATATTTATAATAACTGAATTATATATCTTTATATTTAAATGAAAAATCCATTTAATCGCTTTTTTAACATTAATGTGATATATAAACTGAAACCGTCACATTTAAGGATTTATTGGACGAATTAATATATATTTATTAATTAAATTTATTCTAATAAATTAAAAAGAAGATTACATCGTTAATTAAAAATATATTGATGTAAATGTACAAAATTATGTGACAATGAGGTGAGTTTTGTAAGCAACCACAGAAATTTTATAATATAGGCACTTTAGCTAAAATAAGACTTGTAAAATATAATGCACCAATGTATCGATATAGAAGAATCATAAATAAAATTTGCAATCATTGCTTATATATGTGATCATGTTATGTGACCGATATATTTGTATATCCAAATGAATTTTATAACCTTTTTTTGTTAATTTGAATATTGTACAAATATTTAAATTTTCATATATTTATGATTTATTTGTCACATCAACAATTAATAGTTTACTAAGTTTGATTATAGTTTTAAGATTCTTGATTAAGTCTAACATATGAAGTCAAATATAAATTATTAGAAGAGAACAGAGATATATAATTCGGTAGGAGGTTGAAGGAATTATAAAATTAAAGTTTTTGCTATAAAAAACATAAATTTGTAATGCAAGACGAATCTATTGATACTTTTTTGAATTTTTTGGCTATTATTTTTTGTTTTATCTCAAAAGTTAAATTTCCGCTTAATCTCACATTTCCAAAAATAATTTTCTTTGCTAAAGTGCAAATTTTTTGTTTTTGTTTTTAGTGCAGTTATTTATAGGTTAACTGGAACTAAAAATAATAATGTTTCTTAAACATGTTTCTAAGAAAGAAATTTTATGTATTACGAAATTATAGAGTGTATTTTACAAAAATTTCTTGTTGTTTATGTTATACTGAATGTCGTGTAACTTATGTGATTAAGCTTAATGAAAATGCATTTTTTTTTTATCAATATAGGTATGACTTATATTATTGAAATTTCCATATTGTCATTAGTGACTGAACTAATGAATATCACTTAATTGCATTTATCTTATTATTTCAAGTTGAACACTTTATAATTGCTTTATGAATACAGACTGAAATGTAAATCATAGGAGAAAGTGAGGTGGGTTTTGTAAATAGTTATGGTAAATTTTAACTACCGGTATTTTGAGTAAAATGTGGAATTCTATAATACAATGCATGATAAATATATTTTACCATTTTAAATATAGATATTTTAAATTAAATGTTGCATGATAAATATATTTCCCCAAAATAGAGATACAGCCACAGCCGCCGTAATTAAACCAAAATAGCCTTTTAGAAAATTCCTTTTATCCTATTTCAATCTAGTTGTATAATCTCTGAAGCTTGAGATCATATAGTAATACATACATATATACATATGTATAAATACACACGCATACGTACATATGTACGTACATATATATGCACACATTATCATTTCTAAAGCTCTCTCCTTACTTCTAAGAGTTTTCTCTCTTCTCCTTAAATCTCTCTGAATATTTTATTTTTAAATTACATTATTATTTACGCTTATTTATAATTTCTCTTGCATTATTTTTACTTTTTCTATCATTTTACATTTTGATATGGACATTTCAAAGTTTACATAATAATTTATTGACAGTTAGCTCCTAACATATTACATTTAAGTCTAGATATTTAAATTAATTAAAAAAACCCAAAATTTAAGTAATTTAAATAAACCTAATTAACTTATATATTTTTTAAGTCCCTTTTAATTCTTTCTTAAAATTTTACATTTTGTACCATATTTTATAATGGGGGCGGCTATTTGAACACAAAATTAGACACAAACTTAGAGACACAATGCCGCAACCGTTGGATCTTTTTGTCTTTATGTGGTGAGGTGTAATTCATGGGGTAATCTAATGGTGAAGATTAGTTGTGTCACCAATTGTGTCTAAATTTTGTGTCTCAATAGATTTTCCCTTTTATAATTAATTACATAATAAAAAAACTATATAAATAATTTTAGCAAACAATAATTCATTGATTCGTCTAATAAATCACATTAAGATTAACGATATTCATATCAACAAAAATGAAAAAAAATGTATAAACACGTCAATCACAAAGCATAAATTATAGACATAATTAATTATTACAAATTTAAAGTTGAACTCATTTACATTAATATATTTACTGTATATTGTATTGTAATACTGATGTCAAATGTCTACTTTTTAAAATTTATTTAGTTATTTACAAAACGCTGCACAATATCAATCAACATTGTGCATGTAAATTAATATGTTTATATTAATTATGTGATTTTGAATTCAGTTAATAAATTGTTGTTAATTCATCTAATTAATGCTAAATGTGATGTTTTAAAATGTAAATCATGTACATATCAATAAAATGGCAAAATTAATTTTTTCTTTCAAATATAAAGTTAAATAAGTCAAGCAATTTAAATAATATATGTAAAAACTAAAAATAAAAATTAATATGTTATACAATTATCTCAATAAATTCATCATAAATTAAAGAAAATATTTTCCGCTTTAAATACCTGCATTTTAGCATTTTTATAATTATTTGTTGAATCTCACTAATTCTTTCGTGATATTTTATATTTCAGTCCTTATGTTTAAACTACTCATGATATCTTAAATTCTATTTATTTAAATAATTTTAGAGAGTATTCAGTTCATTTTTCTAATAGCTCTTAAAAATATACGTCAACTTTACTATGTATATTTCCTCAAAAAAAATTACTATGTATATTCATATTAAAAAAGTAGTTTTCTATGCAACTATAAAGATGTATAATTCATGTAACATGAATTACTTATATCAGCAATAATAACAAAATTAATTAGTAAATTAGTTATGATTCATTTATATCAAAAATTTATAGTATATTATCATAATATTTTTTTGAACACCAATAACTTCACAATAAATTTATACGTTATTTTGCAAATTTCTTTTCAATTTTTCCTGCTATGATAGCTATACAGTTAAACAAACTTCATAATTTTACATTTAACTTATTTAAACTAACTCTATTAAATAATATTTGTTGATTTATTAAATAGATGACTAATATATGATCAAGGGTGAAGTAAAACATCATTATTTACAATATTATCCTAATAGTATTACTATTTTTCTTTTTGGCCATATTAATGTGTTTGAAAAAGAAATATTTTATTCTATATATTTGCATTATCGGGTCTTTAAATGAACCTAAAGTTTCAATCTTATATTATTTTAACAAGTAAAAGGTATATCACAATTAGATTAACCACATTGCAGTGGTTATTTTAATGTTTGTTAGTATTAACAAAAAAAAAATTCAGCTTGATTTATGCTTTGTTTATTTATTTTTGGAATAATTATTTTAATCTTATAATTTTTGTCATATTAAAATTTAAACGACATCCCGTTCACCCCTATTTGATACATCTAGTTGACATATTTAACATATCATGACAGAGCATCACCATTTTTGCATTTGATAGAATCAGTGTTGCAATATAAGTTACCAGTCTGAAATATCTCACATCTTCAAAGAAGGGATGGAAACAATGCCAAGTTTGAATCAGTAAACAATACCTCAAGATTGTGAATATAAGCCCAAATGTTACAAGGAACGAATAAACCATTAATTAATTTCATCAGATGTACAACAAGTTTAAACCAAGTCCCAAACATAAATAACTGTCTGGTCATCATAACATCCTATATACATTTATATAATCCAACTAAATAAAGTGTGGCAAAGAGAAGTAAAAAAACTACATCCAAATGTTTATCAAGGAAACTAAAACCCACCTCAAAGGGTCACTTTGCTGCCTTTAGGTGGAACAATGGCAACCCAAAGCAAAGAAATAGTAATTGAAATAAGCTCAGATCAAACCCACACAATCATAGTATGATGACCCCATTTCCCGTACAGACGGAGACAAGGGTAATCTTTGGAATATAACACAGAAATAGATAACAGCAGAACAGAATTAAATAAATACACCATATAATGAACAATAGAATATACTGGATAAAAGTAATCATCAGAGTTACACAGTATACAGGATCTTACTTAGTACAATTACAGTTCAGCTATACATAAATGTCTACAGCGGAAACAAACAAAATATGTGCAATAGGAGCTGAACAGCATAAAAAGAGATAAATGATAGAATTCATCTTCAGCTCCAGCTATCCAGAGGAAGCCAGCTAAACTTGAATACAAGGCTGCCCGTGTAGAAATAGGGGCACCCGAGTTTGAAAGTGAAACAAACTACGAGTCAGTCATGGGACTGGTATGAGAAATCTACTCAACACAATTGAAATATTGTTAATCACAGGACCACGCCACTTTCGTGGAACGGTTTTACTCCATCGGATCACCAGTACTTTAAAACAAATCATTCTTTGAAACAACGCTATGCTTTTTATAAAAATGGAGCCATTATAAGACTCAGTTCCCATCACACAATGCAACGCAAACCGGAGGATAGAGTTTTTACTTTATAACGGCCAAAATATGCTTGATACGAATAAAACAAAGGCATTTGATATTATTGCTAGTGTTTATATGTTTTGAAAACAATTTCAAATCATAACTATCAATCATAGACGACATTAATGCCCCATACCACTATGTCGTCATATATAGGTATACAATCAAAACCGCACAATCACGTATTTGGAAATTGGATTTCCGTCCTGAACCAAGGCAAAAAATAGTCCTTACCGAATTCGAGACTGTCTAGCCCGAGTCTCAGGTACATTCGCAACCGTACCTTGGATCGTCAGGGCCGGTCCACACGAAGTGGATTATAATGCCTGAACAATGCGTTTCTCCGCCCTTTGGGGGCGTAAATGAGCCAACGAATGACTCCATCGGACCCGGATCGTCCGATCAAACCGAGGCGCCTCGCAACAGCAACAACCACATAAGTCAAACTCGTCAGGGCGTGTAAAACCACTGACGCCACTTTTAGCTAGAAAGAAAACGCACGTCCCCCCTGAGGTCATGCTCCCGTTTCTGGTTCATACCGGAGTGTGAGGCTCGCGAATTCACGTTATACACAAAGCTACGCCACACAGGCGGTGCTTTGATCATCACCACAAGACTTTGCTTTTCAACAGAAGCCCTGATCATTTGCCACTTAGGCATGCCACACTAGCAATTCATGCCATGCGACTGATGTCTATCGATATACAACCTTTGAGCTCGTGCGTTTCAGAGAAGGGCGTTAAGCAAAAGAATAAATTCTCCGCCGCCAAACAGATGTATATTTAACAGAGATCAATCAACACAGAATAAAATCCAATGTCAGACACACAGTTCATTTACAAGTCCGTTCTGGGTCTGAACGAAACCGGAGGCACTAAATACCTCGCACACCCATCGATCACCACGTACGTCTGGACGATCACCACGTACGTCTGGACGATCACCACTCATTATCCATATTTCGGGATGCCTCCCTATCAGGACCTCGGTTACCATCCAAACGAGGTGAAGATCTCCGGTCTTCGACCACCGTCTTCATCTTCGATTTCTTATCGTCGATTCAGTTATTCAGAATGGGATAAACTCGGTCTTTCTGAGCAACTCGCGTATATAATAAACAAGTGAAACACTAACATACACACGCATCATTGCAATTCATCAATCACTAACCGTCAATCAGTAAGAGAACGATTTCCCAAATATTAACCCCGAAGGCTGAAACCAACATCAGATCAACACCCAGGAAACCATTCGACTTAGCCAACCTTCAGTTAATTTCTAAATCACATCCATATTGTTTATAATATTTTATAACAATTTATCGCTATTTTTATTTATTTTAAAATAGCCAATATATTCAAAACGACGCTTCGGGCCATAATGCGACCGTGGCGCTGTTTTTCTTCAAATTTGATTTACACATATCTGAAAATCTAACCGTTGGATCTTCACAAAATTTACATCATTAGAAATATCTTTTCAAAATGAATCCAACGGTTCCAGTTTCGGGAAAATCCGACTGTCGGATCTCCCGGTACAATCGTTTGAAGTTTCGATTTCGAAATACGAACTACAGCGTCGTCATTCGATTAAATATAATTATATTTATATATATATATAAAAATATAATCAATTCTGGCGCTGTTTTTCTTCAGATTTGAATTAAAACATTTCAGACAATGCAACCGTTGGATTTTTACAAAGTTGGTGCCGTTGGAAAGATATTTCCAAGGCGAACCCAACGGTTGTGATTTCAGGAAAATCCGATGGTCGGATCTCCCGGTATAATCGTTTGAAATCACGGTTTCAAAATACGAACTGCAGCGTCGTTATTCGATATATTTTAATTCTATATATATATATATATATATATATATATATATATATATATCGATTCTTCGATTTCAAAGCTATATTCTTTTCATACATTTGATAAAAATGATATTTTTATCTAACTGTCTTCTATTTCAACACTTCACTATATTTAGCAATTCATGTATAAAATAAAAATGTGATTTTTATTGTAAAACAATTCATTTCAAAACACTATTATTTCGTATAGTTAATATAGGTGATAAAAATAGGATTTTTATTATAAAACAATTTATTTCAAAACGAAATTATTTTATATAGTTAATATAGGTGATAAAAATGTGATTTTTATTATAAAACAATTTATTTCAAAATATGAATACCATTCAACACATGAATTTCAATTCAACGAATGAATATCGATTCAACACATGAAGGTTTTTAATAGTTTATATAAATCGATAAAAAGGTGATTTTTATATTCAAAACACGAGTACCATTCAACACATGAATTTATATCCAACGAATGAATATCGATTCAACACATGAAGGTTTTCTATAGTTTATATATATAGATAAAAATGTGATTTTTATATTTAAAACACGAATACCATTCAACACATGAATTTATATCCAACGAATGAATATCGACTCAACACATGAAGGTTTTCTATTCAACGAATAAATATAGTTTCAGCAAATGAAAATAATTCAAACACATGAATATTATTCAAAATTTCGGCAGCATAACGGCAGGGTAGTTAAAACCGGGACCGTCCCTAGTACAGCTCCTCGCTCTACCTTAAAACCTCGCGGTTTTTGACAATGCGGATCATGCATCTAGTTCGCACGCAGGCGGCATGTATATATTTATTTCATTTCCACAAACTAATCCTATGTGGTTTCAACCAAATATTTCTCAACCACAAATGGGTATTTTTCAACCACAATCAATCAATATCAACCACAAACAATCCCATTCAACCATTCGCTATCAATCAATTTTTACACCAATCACAACCAATAAATATCGTCCATGGTTTGTGGACGAGGGGCGTATATATATATATATATATAGCAATTCACTTCTATTTCAACACATATATAATTTTTACAACGCATATATAACTTATACATCGACCGTACAACTTATACAACGCTTATAAAAGAGGTGTACAACGCTTATATAACTCATACATCGACTATATAATTTATACATCATCGTTTTCCATCTCGTTTATAAATTAGAAATCTCACATTGGGTTCCACTCCACCAAAAATAGCAGAAGGCTCAGAAAAATATGTGGTCTCTTCTAGAAGGTAGAAGACGTCCATACGAGTCCACCGTCTCTTGTTTCACTGAATTTCGACCACAAAGCAAAAAGATATGATTTTTCAAAGTTTGCAACACTTTAAAACTGTTGAAATCAGTTTAAATAATATAAACAGTATACCTTTCAACAAGGTTCAAAACTAGGGTCTAGATTTTCACCCAATCCGTGAAGTATGAAGAGGACTGGAGAGCGCTGCGTCGAAGAGGACGGAGAGGAGTACCTGCGCCGGAAGGGGGACCCACTCCGTTGGCTCCAGTCGACCGCGGCGGATCTCGAAAGTCGAGCACTTCCCGGGCTCGCAACTCGACGAATACTGAACGATAATTGCCAAACCTCACATGGATTTGAAGAGGACGATTAGAGCTTCAAAATGGATCCGAGTTTGCTTGATTTCGTTTGGAATTGAAAGAGAAATCAAGTGGGGAAGTTTTGAAGGCCTTCCGCCGTATATCGGGGTGGGGGGGGGGGGGGGAGAAAGAGAAATTTTTTTTATAAAAATTTTGATTGGTCCGGGAAGTTTTAAAGGGGCTTTCTGACACGACCACCAATCTAAACCCAACGACTGTCATCCCTAGCGTTTTACCCCCATTCCGAACACAATGGGATATGTTTCGTGGGCTCATTCGACTGTTTCAGTCAGTTTTCATTCAAATTAAAATATATAACATTCAACATTCAATTTGAACGTACATTTCAATTTGCCAGGGCCACAAACTGATTCGAAAAATTCCAGAAAAATAAATCTAGCTATGTTTTGACGATACGGTCCTAACAAAACAAGTTTCGTCGAATTCTGAGACCGTTTGCAAAAAGGACCATTTCTGGTCGATCCAATTTAACTATAATTGATCAAAACACGTTTTCCTTTGCCACGCTCACATACTAGCTTCAAAAATTATGAAATTTGAAACCTAGAAATAACTTCACATCCCGGATCCAACAAAAGTGGTTTCGTCGAATTCCGAGGTCGTATGCAAAATGGCCAATTTCACGGGCTATATATATTCCATAGCGACCTTTCTGAAAATTCATTCGGCCATAACTTTTGCTTTCCGCTATGAAAATTCGATTTTTCAGATTCGTTAGAAAGGTATTCACTAACAGATTTAAATATTTTTGGTTTCGCTCAAATCCGTTTTGTTTTGCACTCGGTAAAGTCCGACAAAGTTTGAATTCAATTTTTGAAACTGCAGCGCCATTTCAGGCCTTGTTTATAATTAGAATTAATTATATTCGTTTTCAAACGTCGATTCAAACTCAGTTTTTATTGACATTATTTAAAATATTTATTTTAATATTTAAAATACATTATTTTAGCCAATTTAAAATTTTTAAATTGGTTCAGATTTTCTGGGTCGTTACACATAGGTAATTTTCCTCTTGTTCCCATCAACCCTTTAGCAAAAGAGTACAAATAAGCCCAGCACCCGGAAGCTAAAAAACACACCTCTAGGAAGCTTACTCCATTTAGGCATTATGCTGTATATAGTCCTTGCAAATCAAAATGCAATAGCTGTAAGGTTCACCATTACTATGGTAATAGGCGGTATCATAGGCGAAGACCACTTCACAATATATAGTCAGCATAAATATCACAATTTCCCTCTGAAGCAAATTTGGAAGTAAGTATAAATGAAATCTGTTTTGCCTGCTATGACTTTCAAAAGTCCAAGTACAATTGCATAGAAATGCGCTGATGTGCCTGAAATAAGGCAGAGTTGTTCATTTCTTCACCATTGAAAATTCCTATTAAAAAATTCCAGAATTAGTCCATAAATATAAAATCACAAAATTGCATTTGTTTCATCGTTTTCATGGTCAATTGAGTTAGATATGCACGATATATTTCGAAATTTTGATTGGCAAGTTTCTAAAAAAGCACTCTAATTGGAAATTTATAGTGTTATAAATAAAAGAATGTAGTTACCAACATTCCTTTAAAGTCAATTATCCCAATGCTTGTATCTGCTTGTGTACTACTCACATATTATACCAATCATAAGAAAATTAATTTACAATGTAAGCCTACAAAATAACAGTACCAAAGTGGACAATATCACCATAGCTATAACTGTCCTAAATAAGGCCAAGTAACGATACGCCTGGTTGGTTATAAGAGCACAATTATGATGATTGGAGAAGGGCACTATCTCTTCAAGTTTCAAGTGTTCATTCTTCTATTTTGTACAGTGTTCTCATTTGTAGATTATTTATAACTTTTTGGAGGTATGAACAAAGATTGCTTTAATGCTTTGACAAACTCGTCGAGATATCAAACCAGGTTTGTAAGTCTTTTTAGTAAAGGCTGTTGGTTGAGTTATAAACCATGTCAGGAATAAATACCTTTTTCAATAAAGCTAACTTATGGCTTAGCAGATCAAATATAGCTAAAGTGAAATAAGCCTGCCCATGAACATTAAGCCACCGTTTGGTCTTCTATTATTTGTCTTATGGTTGTGTTCAACTGAAAATACGTATTTGTGTAATTTTTTAAGATAGCAGATTTGAAAACAGAGTCAAACATACAAAACAGAAATCAAATTTATTTTGTTTTCCATGTTTTTGAAGATAACAAAAACATTGAAAGAAATTCATTCCCTTCGTCGTCCTTACGTGCCTTTCCTCGTCACTCTTTTATTGTGATGTCTTAAAATTTTGATTATTATCTCCCGTTCTTTTCATGTTTGTAAAGAATGTTGAGGGGGAAAAAACCTGAAATACGTAAGGAAGCCAAAAGGTACCTAAGTTTTGCTTGATATATATAGGGAAAGTCTATTTGGACACAGGATTTAGACACAATTAATTTACATCATTGGATCACCCATGAATTTCACTCTTCCATAAAAAGACAAATGATATGACGATTACGATTGTGTATCCTCTAATTTGTGTTTAATTTTATGTCTAAATAGCATCTCACACACACACACACACATATATATATATGAATATGTGTGTGTGTATACGTATATATGTATGTACACACACACATATTTGAATATACAATCCTTAGGTACAAAATTTATTTGTTATTTATGAGTAAAAAATTATAGGATAAATAAGGAAGCTTAAGTACATTAAAAAATCTTACAAATTAACAGAAGTGCGATGTATAATACATTAGTATAAAGTAATTAGCCTACCAAAATAGTAGGATGTTAGTCTTAATTAGTATGCATGTTTAACTAATATATGATAGGGTATTTGAATCAAAAAATAAATTCATTTCTCCGTTCTTAACCTTAGAACCTAATTAGTGTAAGTAAAAGGTAAAATTCACCCAGGTAGTAAAACACATAAGAAACACTACCTACCAATTCACTCAGAATTGGAGGAAAAAGTTCATGTCAGTTGAGATATATGAGTGGTACGAAAGATAAAAACAACTGTTTGAATGTTAGGCTCAAATTAACCCACTAAAAATCAGTGTACAACACCGAATTAGAACTTTCGTTACATACCTATTACTCACGGGTGATTATTTATGAAATATGAGTGATAATATAACAAATTATAGGAAAGAGATTAAAAAAAGTATACAAGCTGAAGGATTTATAATTTTCATAATTTCTAAGGTATATTATGTTGTCATATTGATTAATGTAATATAAAATAGGGAATAGTAGTTGGATCATTATTTCAAACATCTCATGGGCATGATACCTTATATCCATGGACTCTTTTTAAAACTCCTCGCAAGTTCAGCAAATCAATGGAACAATACCCAATTTTCTACGTGAAACATTGAAATTATAAAATTAGTAGTGAAATTGTAATGAGAATGAAGTGGTGTAGAATAAATTACCGTAAGGTAGAAAATAACGGTGGAGGATTCATCAAATCATAATCTTTTGACTAACGAAGCAAGCAACTTCAGTATTGACTTCTAATTCAAAAAGATGTACATATTATTGTAAAAGTAGTATATAGTTTCAACGAAAGGAAAATTAAGCATATGAGAAGAAATAAGATAGTGCAATGGGTACGAAATGGAATGCGTGATAAAACAAAGAGCATTCATACACATTATATGTTAAAAGTGAAAATAATCAAATAACAATTTAGTATAAATGTGTAGGAAAGTTTAAAATAGAAGAAGAAAAAGATGAAAATGTAATGTTATTGAGTTCAGAATGCATAGATTAATGAGGGTTAGAGAAGTGGTGTTGGGTGAAAAGATTTATAATTTTATGATGGGAGACTCTCTAGGAAGTCCTCACGCTTGAGTACGGGAGCCTTCGGCACTGGGTATCCACCTTATTAATAAGATCTTTAAATTAACAAACGAACAATGGTTAAAGGAACAATACATTTTCACTGGCATCACTACCCATCTTCTTTGCCAACAATACACAATCTGGGAAAAAACTTGATAACCTGGTTCATTTATAGTAAATAAGAAAAAGAAAATTACATTTTATCCAATGTTTCAATGTTATAACTCTGATCCTATTAGACTATAAATCTTCATGCACTACATAGCACAGGACAATGGCCAAAGTTCATGTAGAAAGACTGTCTCACCAATCATGTTCCTTGCTGCTTCAAATATATGAACTCAAATAGGATTTGACAAAGATATATCTATGTCAAATGAATTATTTTTAACCAACTTGATTTTTTAGAGCAGCTATCATATCAAAGATATCATTTCGTAGGAATGTAACTCACTGCTATGGACAGAAAAATGCATAACTCTTATGTAATATATTACTTAAATTTTGAAGCCACAACTCTTACACCGTCTAGAAGTCAGTGTTAGATAATAATATAAAAAGTATTAATGTGAGAAAGCGTTTGGAAACCAATAAACTAAATTACTATTTGTGACAAATATAGAAAAAAGTTTGAGTTGCATCAAGCACCTTATTCTCCATAGGACCCAAAGATATCCTTGGTCCGTCTGCTGGTCAAAAAAGGTTGTTCAGAAGTTTATTGGTTCATCGCCAACCTTAAATAGTTGCAATCTTTTGATTATGTATTCTTCAAGGGAAGAAACTTGCCAGTGATTGCTTAAAAATTAAAATGAAGGCATTAAATAGGTAGTAAACCAAAAAATTAAAATCTAAGAATTCCCAACAAAAGACAAAACAGATATTTAAGGAAAAACTGGCTGAACCATATACAAGCCAAAGCCTATACTAAAAAGACAAAAAGAAGCAAATATATAAATAATGTAGGAGAAAATCTCGAATAAAATAGCTTTTTCTTCAAGAAGTACGAAAATTGTTTTAATTAAAGCAACAGGGAAATCAAAAGGTAGAATGAACAATGGTCAGAAACATTAGTTTTGATTAACGTGGGAGATGATAATACCTAGAAAAAAGCATATCCAACCTAATTTTGATGACCCTGATGCCTAAACAAAATAATGAATGACCCGACCGCTTGGTGGCGGAAGCAGAAGGGAAGCACTTTGATCATTTTACTCCGTGTCCAATCCTAGAACAAAGGTAAGCTTTGCCGATGGAGGAGCTGAATGGATTATAGTTTTAAGGAGAAGCAATTAGGATGACAAAGGAACAAAACAAAAACAGTGAGCAGGGATAAGGCTGAGTAGTTTGAATGCATCTTCAAACTTTCTGCAGCATACTGTGAAAATAAAGAATACAGAAATCAGTTTAACTTGTGTCACATAGTGTTATCATTGTTTATGGTTAAAAAGACAAATAAAGTTGTTATAACATATTGATATCATGCGAGATAATCAAAAATCTGTAAAATTTAAAACAACTCACTGATATAGGAACACAAATTGGGTATAGTTTACAGGACAAAGAAGAAGCACATAAGTGTAATACTTTTTAACTCACCAAAATTTCCAGCAAATCCACATGCATTGCAGAGGAAATGTCCAAGTCAGTTGTTCCAAAGGAGACATGTTGCACCAATAAAATATATTGCTGAAATATAGGTAGGGCAAAAATTCAGTAAGGGTTGATTGGGTAGGGCCATGAAATTAGGGTTTCCAACGAAAGGAAGGTCCAGATTAGGGGATCGAGTGGTTAAAATAGTTGAATTAGGGGTAGGTAATAAAAATTGGGAAATTTGAATTGTGAAGAAGCTGTGAGAGGGAAGCAAATCGGAATGATATAAATTGTTTAAGGGGGTTTTAAATTTAGCTGTAGTGAGACGAAGAATAAGACTGCCACAAAGATACAGGTTTGCAAATATAAAAAACGAAATTAAAGGGGATAACTGAAATTGAGAGAGCGAGAGCGGAAAAAAATATTGGATCAAGGAAGAAGAACCACAAAGTTTGCGGTTTGGAGGAGGTCGTTGTTTCGGTGCAGTTACGGAGAAAGTGAGAAAAAACGCTACTTAACAGAGAGGTTATGTTCACGAAAGCAGCTTCAAGTTAATTTAAATAGATTTCGATTTAATAAAGGTATCTTTGGAGTTTTAAGGAGAACTGAGAGAATTAAGAGTAATTGAGAGAATTGAGGGTAATTGAGATGTAGCATTCCAGGAAAATTTCGACACTTGAATCTTGATGCTCATACATCCCATGTCCAAATTCAAGTATCTAAAACCCCAGAAGGCTAGTAGGAAGAAGTTAGAGGGTGAGATAAGAAAGAAAGAAAGTTAGAATAGAAGAATAAGAAGAAGAACCAACACAAATCAGAGTCTTATATTGCAGCGGAACAAAATATAATATATAAATAACTTTATAGATAGCTTTGGAATAAAAACTTACAATCATCAGAGTACATCAATAAACTGGGACAGTTATAATAATTTGTCCTCATACGCATCACACAGCGGAATAATACTAGATAATATCATACGCTTGAACACCTTCGACTCGTCATTGAACTCCACATCATCTGATAACCTGAACCTGTACAACCTGGTTTAACCCGAGTATTAAAAACATCGGGTCAGTCTGGTGAACCAGAGTGAGAAAAACTCGCTATGTTTATAATATTATCCAACTTGATTTTAAAGTTAAAACCTTTTCGAAAGAAAAAGGATAATCGTAAGACCAAATCCACAAATAAATACAGACGACTTTTACCTTACGATAACCTAAAACATGTTGTAATCAATATCTTATTGTGATATTATAATATGGTCTAAATACAAATAAATAGAATCTAGTAGAACGCTTGCATCTCACGCTCCACATATATAGTATACAAACAAAACCGCAAGCACTTATTGGAAATTGGATTCCGACTATGACAAGGTATGGAACCACATGCCGATAGTGTATCTCTAGAGGCGAATACACTGGGTTCAACAAGAACATCTTGCAACCCGACCCACACATGACCTACTACTCATTTCGCTTGAGTGTATCGAATGTATATCAACATTGCGTTCGTCTTGGAATTCTGCTTGAGATAGTCCGATTTTGCGTAAAACGAATACGGTATTAAGAAGATATGGACGAACGAAGTTAGGCAGAAAAACCAGAAATCGACTAGAATGCACTGGCGCACTTCACAAGTACGCCAGTACAAAAATGCACTGGTGCACCTGCCAAATGTGCCCATACCGATCCACTACAGAATTCTGGAGTGTTATGTGATGATGTGTCTTCATCTGAGTGGCCGGATGATGTGTATTTGAGCTGGGTGGTTATGATGGACTCCTAGTTCATCTATGGGCTCTAAATAATCATAGACATCTATATATACGTAGCTAAACCTAAACCCTAACATCATAACCCTAAAACTATGGTGTCGTCATGATGCTCGTCTACAAGCTAGTCTAGCCTCCTTCATCCTCTCCAAACTAGAAAATCAAATTCAAACTAGTAATCGATTAAGAAGAACATCAAACCAAACGTCTACATCAAAGGATAGCTTTTCAAATTCAGGAATCAGATCCCATAATTCAAGACCGTTCTGTAATTTGTAAGTTCATGTTACTTTCAGAAATAAAATTGTGATTCTGACATTGTAATAAATCCGAATCTGAGATTATGCCTATTTCTATTTGTCTTTCTATATCCATTAGATGTATCTCATTGATATTATTATGTCCATCCTTTGTCTCTTCTTTCCTTTTTGTTTTTGTAGCCAGGCTACTGCGAGCCTGAGCCAAATCTCATAAGAGAGGAACGTACGTTGAAAAAAATTGGGCATAATATATGATTTGGACATGGTCAGCGCTAAAATTTGGAAAAATATTAAATTATGTATAATTGGGCATAACTGATTTGTAAAGTATTTGAGGACATAACATATGTTGTATTTAAAACATAAAGTGTATCAAACATATGACTTGAGATTTGAGGCATAAAGCATATTGGACATATGATTTGGGGTTTGGGGCGTAAATTGAACTGTAAATATGTAAGGCATAATACATGTTGTGGTTTATGACTTAAAATTAGGGTATATATATGTGATAGTTTATGACTTGGAAGAAGGAGATTATTGTGTATAGTGATGTATGGCTTAGGCATGAAAACCTATAGTAAGATAGGGATAACTGTTAAATGTGAACACGCCTAAATTGGGATTTTAGGTAAATGGCATGCACTATAATTAAAGGCTATAATTTGGCATAGTTTATACTGTGAATCATGATTTGGGGGGTTTTTGGAGAATAATCTGTATGGTGCAATATGAATAAAGCTTAGGGCATGTGTTATATTGTGATTTTTGGGGCATGACTATTATTGCAAATTTGGGAAAATTGGATGTAACCTATTTTGAGTAATAACTTGAATTTGAATTTGTGTGGCATAACTTGCAATCAGCTTTGTTGGGGGTATAACTTGAGAATTGGAACATGACTAGTTTTTTGAATTTGGGATGATTAACATATAAAATCTAGACTTGGATATGTATGGTAAATATGCTAAAAGATAAACATGCCTAACCCGAGGTTAGATTGAGTTGCAGTGTAAAACTGCCCGGAACCGCCCGGCACATCCAGTAACCGCAACAACACAGATCTAATGTGAGAGGTTAGCGCATTTAGCCCAAAAACCCGAGGTTAGAATAAGTTTGCTGTAGAAGTCTGCCCGGAACCGCCCGGCACATCCAGCAACCGCAAACAACAGTTTTAATGTGAGAGGTTGAGGCATTAATAAATTAATTAATGCCAATAAACAGACATGATAAGAATGGTAATGTTAAGTAAAATTCAGAACACTTAATCATTATAATATGGTAATTAGACAAGAAGGTGCGGTTACGTAAATTTAGAACACTTAACTGTTATAACATGTTAATTAGACAAGTGAGCAGAGTTAAGTTTACCAATATGACATGATGAATGAGTAAGGTTAAGTTAATAAGAAACACTTAACCAATACAACGTGATGAATGAGTAGGGTTATGTTAATAAGAAACACTTAACCAATATGACATGATGAACGGGTAGGGTTAAGTTAAAACAAGAGAGCAACACTTAACCAATATAACAAGATGCGTGGAAGGGTTAAGTTTACACAAGGAGGCAACACTTAACCAATGTAACACAACAAGTTGGTGGGTTAAGTTAACTTGAATTGATTGATGACACTTAACCAATACAACATGATGAACGCTTGGGGTTAAGTTAATAAGAACCACTTAACCAATGTAACTTGATGAACGAATGGGGATAAATTAATGGGAAATACTTAACCAATATAACATGATGAATGAACAAGGTTAAGTTAATAGGAAACACTTAACCAATCCAACATGACGAGTGAGAAGGGTTAATAAGAAACACTTAACCAACATGACATGATGAGTAGGTGGGATAAGTTAACATAAATGGACAACACTTAACCAATATGACATAATGTGTGGGAGGGTTAAGTAAAGATCGGGTTGGTGGGTAATATTAGTAAATATAGGCCCACAAACTTAACCATTAAGTAAACATGTTTGAATCAGTGGGAGGGTTAAGTACATATTAGGTTGGTGGTAATATTAGTAAATATAGGCCCATAAACTTTAACCAGTAAGAAACCCTAGTAACGGGTACCCATTTCAGTAGTAACCCACATAGATGTATCAAGGTACCCTGAAACTAGGAAGGGTGGGGCACGATTACTGGGCTGATTATAAGCGGTCAAAATAGCGGCAGGGGGTACGTCAGTGTAGGTTCCGACGGATTACGGGCATGCACGTACTCCGGAGTGGGAAAAAACAGGCACTAAGTACCAGTAGTTATACACTGTGCATCTTGAATCGTGTCGGGCTGCTATCATAAGGATTGATACACCTTATGGTGGGACCAGCACAGGATATCTACATGCAAGAGAGGGCCGATTGACACAGACACATGGAACATTAACACAAGTAGGGAGCCGATCGATAGGGTAGTAAGGGTACATCTAACATCTTCATGGCAATTAGGTTGATTGAGGTAAGGTCCTCATACTAGATGTACACCTGAAGGCTACCACAATTGCTGGGATTGGGATCACATTATCATATGATCATTTTATACAGATTACTAGTTGGGACACTAGTTAGGTGGTGCAGAGATATAGAAATCAGATTAACAGGGTAGTAGTGAAGCAGAGAAAGAGTAGATGTGCATTCAGTTTATCTTGCCTTGTCATATCTATGCTAATCGTATGTTATCTTGTTATCCTTGTTATCACGGTATTGTCTTATATTCATTTTATTCATGTCATAATGCTTTTGCCTATTTATATGCTGAAAGTCACTGGACTTACCAGACTTATGTCTGACCTAGTTTGTTTCCCAGACTTATGTCTGACCTAGTTTGTTTCGCCTCTTTTCTTCCGTTCCCCCTCCCCCCAGGTTCACAGGGAGGAAATGTTACCACTTAGCTCTGTTTTCTTTCCAAGCTCGAAGATAGTCGATGTATTGCTTTGGACTCTCTCTTCCACTGCTATGGTTGGTTCATGCTTTATTGGGGAATATTTTTTTATTATTCTTCTTTTATACTTGGATGTTTTTGAATCAAGACACAAGTTCTATGTATTGTTTTTTTAAGTATGATTGAGATAATTGTTGTAAAAGCTTGACTGAACCACCTTATTTACAAAATGACTTTATTTTCCGCTGCTTTACTTGTCTGTCTTGTAATTTATATACATCTTTTACCTAAAACGCTCCGCCGAAGTTAAGGCATTCCCTTTGTGAGTGACCATAAGGAGGTGGGGTGTTACACGTGGTATCAAAGCTGAAGGTTACCGGATTAGATAAAAGATTTGAAAAATTATTTTTAAAACGGTTTTAAAAGAAGCATTTTCAAAAGAAATGTTTTGTTTTAAAGGCATACTCCCCAAAGCCATATGCACTATCTGTTGATCCTCTTTTTGAATCCTTCTTTCCTGAGTCCCCGGGGCTCTCGGCTTTCTAGGAGGTAACCTCATCGCGGCATGGTCCCGTAGGCTTGATGAGACTACGACATCTGTCAAAGGGCAAAGAAGTGCCCAACTTCCATCTATAGCTGTAATAGTTTCACCTGCGGCTAATTTTCTTTTAAGCTTTGTAGGGATTTACATGTGATGGAGGCAGTTTTCAAAAAACTTGTCAACAAGTTACACAAGGATGACAAAGATGAGAATAAGGGAGTTTGGCTAAGGAACATAACCCAAGGATGAGAAACTCATGGATATGGACCTGGTTCACGAAGGAGGAAAGAATAGAAAAACCTAAGACAAGAGGAAGTGTCTTTATAACAGGTCATATAATTAAGGACAAGGGGAAGAACTAAGGACAGGATTTTCAGGACGGCAAGTGCATGCTTTCACTACCAGCGTACCTGAGAGAGAGAGATATTAAAGTTTATTTTTTCTTTTTGATCACCCTTTTAGTACTCTTTTTAATTTTAGCGCTTCACATTCGTTTATATCTGCTTCCATAGTTGAGTCTCTGCACCTTAGTACTTGTATAGTGGAAGATCTCATTATCGTCTCAAATCCGATTGGTGGTTCAGCTCGTTTATCTTCGGTTTGTAAGGATTTGAGAATAGCTATATTAAGTATTGAATTTAAGTGTAATGCTTATGTTTTCAGATTTCATGGGCTATGGATTGGTTCTAGGCATGGATTGGTTAGCTAATAATTGTGAAAGAAAGGTAGTTAGACCTTCGACTTGCCTCGGG
Organism: Allium sativum; assembly: GCA_030737875.1. Lineage (NCBI taxonomy): Eukaryota > Viridiplantae > Streptophyta > Magnoliopsida > Asparagales > Amaryllidaceae > Allium > Allium sativum. The sequence goes on along the minus strand of CM060918.1, from coordinate 684,867,244 downwards.
AATACCCTCGAGATTTCATGCAATCCTAAGGGAGCAGTTTGTCTTGGCTACCTAGAATCACTTGATGCATCTATCGACGATTTGCGATCCGTTAGAGTAGTCCATGAGTACGCAGATGTTTTTGATCAGGTTAGGGGTTTATCCCCTAAAACGTGAGATCGACTTCCGCATATATCTTGTTAACAATGCAAAATTAGTTGCATTACCTGTACGACACATGAATCCAAGGGAAAAGAAGGGCTTAATAAGAAAGTAAAAGAGTTACTTGAAAAAGGGTTCATAAGGTGAAGTATTTCTGAATGGGGTGCTCCGGTCGTTTTCGTTACAAAGGGGGATGGTTCACTTCGCTTGTGCATAGATGATCTTTTGGAATGAGAAAGAACATGCTTTGCATCTAGGGGCAGTCTTGGATACCCTCCAAGCGCATCAACTTAAGCGAAGTTTTCCAAAAAAATGTCATTTTTGGAGAGAAGAAGTAAGGTTTCTAGGACATGTGGCACCCAAAGAAGGGATAGCAGTAGATCCCGCAAAAGTAGTTGCGGTGCAAGACTGGAATGTCGCAAGGAATGCAACAGAAGTAAGAAGCTTTCTTGGACTAGCGGGCTAATATAGGAAGTTAATTAAGGACTTTGCGAAGATATTAGCCTCACTTACAAGATTGACGGAGAAGAATCTAATCATCTTAGTATATACACTTGGTAACATGGTTAGCATCTGTTTATTTTCAAGAGATAGTTCCGGGAGTGTTAGCATGACACGGCAGATGTTATAGTGCCAAGTATACTATAAGAAGAAAAGGCGGAACGAGAGGCGACAGTGAAATGAGTTCCAATGCATATTCTGAAAACAGAAATTAAGAAGCTACACAAATCGTGAAGTTAAGACAGTCAAAGCAATATGGAGTGAAGCTCAAGAAGATGCGACTTAGAAGACTAGATACGCGCATCATACCCTTTCTGGGGGTTTATATCCTTGATTTCTCTTTTTCTGTAAAGTTTATCTACATGCTAGTCTTTATCTTTTAAGTATATCCTCTCGATCCTATCCTCGATCCCTAGGTAGAAGCCAATGGATGTAAACATGTGTTTGGGACATATTATGTTTGGTGGATGCAAGTGGATGTAAGTGTTTGCTCGTGGATGCATATACACGCACATTAGGTACTAGATCGGCTCCGTCACTTCCATATTGCATATGCATTAGTGGATTTTTATATATATGGATTGAAACCTGAGGTGATATCATATGAACGATGCAATTGAATGTATGGTTGTGCACTCATAAAGAAATAATAATTATCAATGGGGTTCTTTTGCATACATAATGGACGCATAACACTATCATGAATTGCATTAAGGAGGTCAACTGAATCAGTAGACTGCCTGATTTTGCATTTGGGTAAGGACATATACACACACTATGCATATGTTCATGAAAAACATTAGAAACCTTTTTAAGGACAATGGATGTCTGTGATTGAATGGTTGAGTAGATAGATGTTGGATGGTAGGATATACATTCTTCTTAACTTGAAGATTTGAGGGACGAAATCCTTTAAGTAAGGGGAATGTAACACCCCGTAATTTTAAAACGGGACATAAGAGATAATTAAAGAACAATTAATTATTGAAAGAAGAATTAGATAAAATGGGTTACTCCATTGCGTTCATCTCGGAATTCTGTTTGAGATAGAGCCCGAGTTTGCACAAAACAGATACCGTATGAAGAAGATATAGATGAACGAAGTTAGGTAGAAAAACCGGAAGTCGACCAGAATGCACTGGCGCACTTCACAAGTGCGCTAGTACAAAAATGCGCTGGCACACCTGCCATGTGCGCTCATACTGATCCAGCACAGAACTCTGGAGTGTTCTGTGATGATACGTCTTCTTCTGAGTGGCCGGATGATGTGTATTTGAGCTGAGTGGTGCTGATGGACTCCTAGTTCATCTAATGGCTCTAAATAATCATAGACATCTATATATACGTAGCTAAACCTAATCCCTAACATCATAACTCTAAAACTATGGTGCCATCATGATGCTAGTCTACAAGCTAGTCTAGCCTCCTTCATCCTCTCCAAACTAGAAAATAAAATCCAAACTAGTAATCGATTAAGAAGAACATCAAATCAAGCGTCTACATAAAAGGATAGCTTTTCAAATTCGGAAATCAAATCCCAGAATTTAAGAATGTTTTGTAATTTGTAAGTTCATGTTAATTTCAGAAATAAAATTATGATTCTAACATTGTAATAAATCTGAATCTGAGATAATGCCTATTTCTATCTGTCTTTCTTTATCCATTGAATCTATCAAATTGATATTATTATTTCCATCCTTTGTCTCTTCTTTCCTTCTTTCCTTTTTGTTTTTATAGCCAAGCTACTGCGAGCCTGAGCCAAATCTCAGAAGAGATGAATGTACGTTGGAAAAAATTGGGCATAATATATGATTTGGACATGGCCAGCGCTAAAATTTGGAAAAGTATTAAATTATGTATAATTGGGCATAACTGATTTGTAACGAATTTGAGGACATAACATATGTTGTATTTAAAACATAAAGTGTATCGAACATATGACTTGAGATTAGAGGCATAAAGTATATTCGACATATGACTTGGGATTTGGAGCGTAAATTGAACTGTAAATATGCAAGGCACATTACATGTTGTGATTTAGGACTTAAAATTGGGGTATATATATGTGATAGTTTATGACTTGGAAGAAGGAGATTATTGTGTATAGTGTATGGCTTAAGCATGAAAACCTATAGTAAAATAGGGATAACTGTTAAATATGAGCACGCCTAAATTGAGATTTTGGGTAATTGGCATGCACTGCAATTAAATGCTATAATTTGGCGTAGTTTATACTGTGAATCATGATTTGGGGGTTTTTGGAGAATATTTTGTACGGTGCAATATGACTAAACCTTAGGGCATGTGTTATATTGTGATTTTTGGGGCATGACTATTATTGCAAATTTGGGAAAATTGGGTGTAACCTATTTTGAGTAATAACATGAATTTTAATTTGTGGGGCATAACTTGCAATCATCTTTGTTGGGGTATAACTTGAGAATTGGAACATGACTAGTTTTGTGAATTTGGGATGATTAGCATATAAAATATAGACTTGGATATGTATGGTAAATATGCTAAAAGATAAACATGCCTAACCCGAGGTTAGATTGAGTTGCAGTGTAAAACTACCCGGAACCGCCCGGCATATCCAGTAACCGCAACGACATAGATCTAATGTGAGAGGTTAGCGCATTTAGCCCAAAAACCCGAGGTTAGAATGAGTTTGCGGTAGAAGTCTGTCCAGAACCGCCCGGCATATCCAGCAACCGCAAACAACAGTTCTAATGTGAGAGGTTGAGGCATTAATAAATTAATTAATGGCAATAAACAGATATGATAAGAATGGTAAGGTTAAGTAAAATTCAGAACACTTAATCGTTATAATATGGTAACTAGACAAAAAGGTGGGGTTAAGTAAATTTAGAACACTTAACCGTTATAACATGTTAATTAGACAAGTGAGCAGGGTTAAGTTAACCAATATGACATGATGAATGAGTAGGGTAAAGTTAATAAGAAGCACTTAACCAATACAACGTGATGAATGTGTAGTGTAATGCTAATAAGAAACACTTAACCAATATGACATGATGAACGAGTAGGGTTAAGTTAAAACAAGAGTGCAACACTTAACCGATATAACAGGATGCGTGGAAGGGTTAAGTTTACACAAGGAGGCAACACTTAACCAATGTAACACGACAAGTGGCTGGGTTAAGTTATGTTGAATTGATTGATGTCACTTAACCAATACAACATAATGAACACGTGGGGTTAAGTTAATAAGAACCACTTAACCAATGTAACTTGATGAACGAATGGGGTTAAGTTAATGGGAAATACTTAACCAATATAACATGATGAATGAATGGGGTTAAGTTAATAGGAAACACTTAACCAATCCAACATGACGAGTGAGAAGGGTTAATAAGAAACACTCAACCAACATGACATGATGAGTAGGTGGGTTAAATTAACATAAATGGAAAACACTTAACCAATATGACATAATTTGTGGGAGGGTTAACTACATATCGGGTTGGTGGGTAATATTAGTACATATAGGCCTACAAACTTAACTATTAAGTAAACATGTTTGAATCAGTGGGAGGGTTAAGTACATATCAGGTTGGTGGGTAATATTAGTAAATATAGGTCCACAAACTTAACCAGTAAGAAACCCTAGTAACGGGGACCCATTTCAGCAGTAACCCACATAGATGTATCAACGTATCCTGAAACTAGGAAGGGTGGGGCACGATTACTGGCTGATTATAAGCGGTCAAAATAGCGGCAGGGGGTACGTTAGTGTAGGTTCCGATGAATTACGGACGTGCACGTACTCCGGAGTAGGAAAAAGCAGGCACTGGGTACTAGTAGTTATACACTGTGCATCTTGAATCGTGTCGGGTTGCTATCATAAGGATTGATACACCTTATGGTGGGACTAGCACAGGGTATCTACACGCAAGAGCGGGCCGATTGACACAGACACATGGTACATTAACACAAGTAGGGAGCCGATCGATAGGGTAGTATAACATTTTCATGGCAATTAGGCTGATTGAGGTAAGGTCCTCATACTAGATGTACACCTGAAGGCTACCACAACTGCGAGGATTGGAATCACATTATCATATGATCATTTTATACAGATTACTAGTTGGGACACTAGTTAGGTGGTGCAGAGATATAAAAATCAGAATAACATGGTAGTAGCGAAGCAGAGAAAGAGTAGAAGTGCATTCAATTTATCTTGCCTTATCATATCTATGCTAATCGTATGTTATCTTGTTATCCTTGTTATCGCGGTATTGTCTTATATTTAGTTTATTCATGCCATAATGCTTTTGCCTATTTATATGCTGAAAGTCACTGGACTTACCAGACTTATGTCTGACCTAGTTTGTTTCGCCTCTTTTCTTCCGTTCCCCCCGCCCCCCAAGGTTTACAGAGAGGAAATGTTACCACTTAGCTCAGTTTTCTTTCCAAGCTCGAAGATAGTCGATGTATTGCTTTGGACTCTCTCTTCCACTGCTATGGTTGGTTCATGCTTTATTGGGGAATATCATTGTTATTTTTTATGCTTCTTTTATACTTGGAAGTTTTTGAATCAAGACAGAAGTTCTTTGTATTGTTTTTTTAAGTATGACTGAGCCAATTGTTGTAAAAGCTTGACTGAACCACCTTGTTTATAAAATGACTTTATTTTCCGCTGCTTTATTTGTCTACCTTGTAATTTATCTGCATCTTTTACCTAAAACGCTCCACCGAAGTTAATTCATTCTCTTTGTGAGTGACCTTAACGGAGGTGGGGTGTTACAACTACCCATCGTTTTCCGAAAAGGGACAACATCGAAATAGATTAAAGAATGAAATGGATTTTCTCTGAAGAGGTGATTATACACCCTAACGAGTGCGACCCACATAACCATGCTGCCTGCCCGATTTTTGTCATTTCCCGGTTGATGAGGCTTTAGGTTGTAATCGACTTTTGGAACATCTGGCCACCATTCACATCGTCCATACAAGTCATCCAGGAACGGGATGAACCGAAGATACCCTCCTATCACATTCTAGCAATCAATATATAGATCAGTAGCGAATAGTCCTTGCAATCTGTAGATTTCAATCACGATAGAATCATTGTCAAATATATATCTCTAGGGATCGGCTAGAGAAATTCAACAATAGTTCCCCCGCTCATGAAGATCTACGGTCTTCAATTGCTCCGTCTCGATCAGCTCCAAATATCTTCTTTGTTTACGTATTTGTTGGTCTGGAATGGTTTTCGAATATTAACTCGATCCCGGTATTTCCGTACCAACAACGCATTGTGTATGATTTTGATAGTCGGTTATTTAACTATCAAAATAGACAATCACAAAAATAAAATAAATTCATTGATTGATTACACAGCGTCACTTGGCCATTAAAAATAGTATATCAGTTGTAATACCAAAATAATGTAACACCTTTAATATATTAATACTTTCAAATCATTTATTTATATACTTAGAACAATATCTTAAAACCATATCTAATTTCATTTCCAAATTTCCCATTAGTTATCATTTCAAAACATTTCTACAACATTACTTATTATCTATAATTGCAGAGTCGATTCAACTCATCATCGTAAAACAATCCTTACGGAATCTCCTTTTGTCAAAATAATCATCACTTATCCCTTTAGAATAAACTCATTTTACATCTCATCTCCTTACTTTGAAAATATCGTTATACTTTCCAAAACTCATTTTATTTCTTTTATTTTAAATATCCCTTCGTATTCTCAAGCCCCTTTTAATTCCTTTATTACAGAATTCCACTATGATATCCTACGTTCCTCAAATAGCGTTACATTATTATTCCACAAAATAGATTACTCTAACATCTTTATCGTCACAACTAATACCATCCTCCGACAATCCCAAAGTCGTTCAAGTTAGGGTATTTAAATACCTTTTAGACCTTGATCAACAATGTTCTTATCTTAAAATGATATCAGTTGTAATACCAAACCCGATATTCATTCCCAATATAAAAAAAAATCCCATTTGGTTATACCTTGATGAAAACTCACCTCTTATGTAATATAGCGTATTTAAATCGCATATTTTTAACTCAACTCACCTCACCACTTTAATTCAAACTTGGGTTTTAGTTTTGATTTTCATTTCAAACCCTCATCGATCCCTAACCATGAATCAATAAGAAAATGATTCTCTAAATATCAACCCCGAAGGACGAAACCAACATCAGATCAACATTCAAAAATTCATTTATCTCAACCAATCTAGAGTTAAGTTCCAATTCTTTCGTTTCATATCTTGGCTTTTCTTTCCATTAATGTATTCGGTACAACTTTGGTTTTTATAACTTCACAAAATCTTAGATTTCACAAATCCGATTAAATAATGTCTCAGTAAGAATTTGCTTTAAACCAAAATATAAATTCAACTTATATTATCTTTAATATAATTTACTTTTTTAAAATATCATTTTATTATAATAAGCCTTATCGTTTCTTAAACCCCCTTATATCATTTTTAAATCCCAAAATTTCTAATTTGATTATTATGAAATAAATGATAATAATATATCAACATTTATAACAATGTTTTATTAACCATTTATCAATGAATTAATTAATTAATTAATTCTATTTTATTTAACACAGTTGACTTAGTCAACTCTAAACATGATTAACTTGTTAATCAAATCTTAATTCATCTTTCCATTTGTATTAATTTCAAATTTAATCAACGTAAATAATTCCACTTGATTATTATTAATTAAATAATAACCAATTCAACAAAATCTCATTTTAATTGTTTATTAAAACAATTAATCGTTACATTAATTTTTGTTCACTTGCTTATCAAAATATAAGAATCAGCTTTATACATCCTTTAATAATTAAGACGAGGCACGTGCTTCGCACACGACAGATTTTGGTACAAAAATGGTGATTGGTGTTGAAAACAATCAATGTATATATGGTTGGTTTATTTCTTTTTATAAACTTCATTTAAAATAATGTATTTAAAAATCTATATTCAATTATAAAATAAATTTCATAACTTCATTTCTATCGATTCACCGGATGATAAATCAATCTCTATAAAATAGTTTGTAATTTGGCCATCTGCTATAAATTCCTTAACCAATATCACCCATTGGTTAATAATCAAACAAATGTTGAATTTGGGTTTTGACAATCAATAAAAAATTCAATAATCCAATCACATAGGTTCAACAATTCATATGAAGGTGATAAACAATAAATTTAACCGATAACGGTCAACTAATAACAACCATTCGAGCATCCAATTTAATTTAATATGTTTATATCGTTATAAACGTAACCAACAAGGTAAGTTACCTTGATTGGAAATAATCGTTAAAAATAACAATGTCGTTTCGTTTAAATTAAACAACGTTTAATTTAAATGATCGATATAAAATATTTATCAAACATCCAATACTCATCAAATCAACCAACAATTAGCAAACATGACATGTAAATAATAAAACCCGACTTATAATAATTATAAGTGGGAGAACTCAGTGATTTTAACTCACCTTTGATTCCATTTATTTCTTAAACGGTTTGATTTCAGTCAAATTAAAAAGACGTTTAATTTGGCAAATACCCATGCTGCTTTCAGATTTATCCAAACTGTTTCCAAATGTTGGGTTCAAATATACGATTCCGGCATCGTCCGTTTAGTTCCATTCTGTTATCACAACAAAAATTTATACGTTTTAATTTATGATTATTTTTAACTAATAAATTAATCTAATTAATTATTATAACCGTTAATTATTTTGATTAGCAGAAATAAAATCACAAACCGTTACTTGGGTGCAAACAGTGCATTATCCCTTAGAAGTTGTGTAACAACCTGTAATTTTTAATGATTTAAATCAAAATTTTATTTTGAAAACATTCTGCAATTTCTTGTAACGTGAATTTGATATTTGAAATGCGTACAGTGAGATGTTGCAGCTGTGAAAAATACGTCGGAAAATTTGAATGTTTGTCGATCGCGCAATTTTTAGTGCAAAGCTACGCAAAACAGTTCAAATTTTTGCGATTTTAAAATCTCTCCGAAACTAGTTTGGACAAACATGAAAAGTATTCAATTCATTGTCAGTAATCCAACGGCAAAATTCATTTCGCGAAAATCGAGCGTTTTGACCTTCGTTTTTCATCCGCAATTTACGTTAAAGGGGTCTGTAATGCGTTTTTGAACGGAGAGTCCTGACACTGAAAATTATATATCTTGTGTCCGTCTCGTTGCGCTGATTTCCGCAGTATATTCATTTGTCAGTTTGGGTGTTCGGTTCGCGCTGAAATTGTCAAAATGCTTGCATAGTTCATTTTTAAAACGGAGCCATCTAAGTTCTTTGTGTCCCTTTTTCGATCTTACATACTTTTCTAACCATTTTGGGTCTGCAAAATCTGTCTCTTTATTTCATTAAAACACTAGTCATTATTTTTATTTTTATTTTTTTCTAAGGCTTAGTAAGGGACATACATGTATAGAATATGCATTAGACGTTGGTTCATTTCATCTCCTATTACTATCAACATTTTAATTGTTGTTCTTCCACACCTTGTTTGATACTGAGACTCCATTCCAGCAATTGTATTTTGCACATTACATTGCATATTAAAATCTGCTGCAATATAAACTTTTTCATTTTTTTTATATATATGTAATAATTTTAGTAATAGTTTTTAATTTGGTTATATCTGAACAAACATGCATGCGCTCCATAATTCTAAAGTTTTTCATTTAACCTACAATATGTAGCAATGTTTAAATTTAGTAATGCTTCCAAAACCATGCATTGTGTCTCTTTAATTACTTTCATTCCATACCATTTCCAATGCAAGCCTTGTTTCCCAAGTAGTTGCATGGTAGTCCAAATGTATGTAAGAAAAAAAATTGTTTTTTTTCCTTATTTAAAACCGTTCGTCATGTTGTTCACGTGACCAACATTCGTTATGGTAATCGAGTTATGGTAACCGAGCCGTGTTTAAAAGCTATTCTTTTTTCCAATGTAACGTAACCTTCGTTCACGTGACCATCTATCCTTAGCATGATAAAAGCAGTTCTTTTCAAATTTCAAACGTGTTAGCTGAAGTGGAACCACTCCTACTCTTCTCGGATTATACGCATAGTATTCGTGTACTTTAAATTATATAAACAATAGCTGCTTTGGTTTAAGTCCCAACCCATTGTCTTCCCTTCTTCCATTCCTTCTCATGGCCTTTTCATTTGTTTTTTTCCCTCGCCGATCCCACTTTCCCTATACAGTGCCACGCCTCCCATCGCAAATCCACCCCACGCCTCTCCACTCGGACTGCAACTACCTTTTCCACCTTCGAATCCACTACTTGCGCCAAACGCTCTTCTTTTGTCTTTGTTGTGTTTGTATGGGGTGCTTTGTGTTGTGTTTTTGGTATTTTCTACATGTGTATTTTTTTTCCTTCACTTGTTTATATATATATATATATATATATATATATATATATATATATATATAAAGCTTTATTTTGTTGTGTTGAGTTGTACAAGGTAAATTTCGCTGAGAGTTTCATATATTGCTCCAAGCGTGTGTTATTTATAGTGGTGTTTTGTGAACAGTGCGTGTGTTTACAATTTATATGTACAGTGTGTACGCTATATATTTGCATGTATTATTTGTGGTGTGTGTTTAGCGTTGTGTAAATTTATAATATATATACATATACATATATATATATATTTGAAGTTACTGTGTATATTTTATATACATAAATATATATATATATATATTATTTTAAAAATAAATTTTGTTGTGTTTATTTTTAAAATGAACTGGTGTTCAGTTCGAAAACCGTTCCAAAACCCGGTAGTTGTACCAACCGTTGAGAAATTCTCTATCCTTTTATAACAATAAAATATATATCAAGTGATATCGAGTTGAATCAATTCTGAGTCGTGCCTGGATATCGTCATTTCAATTCGGTGTCAATCTATTTGTCATCTCCATTTCTGTACCACGAAAGGTGAGTTTATCTCACACATGACTAACATTTTTCATGGATGTTAGATCAATAATGAATTGTTATATGAAATGTATAGGATTGCTGATAGAAATTGTTTGATTTCATATATATGCAAAATTTCATATGTGACACGATATTCATATGACACGTAGTTGCACTGATGATATATATGCTGTGATTGTTGATACCCTTAGTTTAGAAAAAATCACTAAGGGTTGAAATGATACATACCCGAACGGACATTAGAATAGGAAAAAATTGTTATGGGTTGGAATGATAAACCTGAACGATTTTTACTAAATTTGGGATCGTGGGTTGAAATGATAGACCCGTAGAAATTTTATAAAATGCGGGTAGAAATGATAAATATCCGTATCACTTGACTATAAGGTAGAAAACTATATACAGACAACGTTGGTCATATTTTTGAAGTATTTTGATTTGGGAATTTGATTTTAATAATAACTTAAGATTTATTTTATTTTATGTTTTATAATTTTTTTATATTTTAAATATTTTAAAATTAATTTTTTTTATAATTTTGAATTATAAGTTTTAAAATGATTTTTATAAGTAAATACAGATTTAATGCTTATTTAAGTTTTACTTATAATTTATTTATTTTAAACTATATAATTTAATTATATAAGTATTTTTAACTTTTTATATTATTATAAATAATTATCTTAAACTTATTTTCTATATTATTATAATCTTATATATGTTTATAATCAATATTCTAATTAATTTTAAAAGTTTATAAACTTATATATATATATATATATATATATATATCTATTTTCAAATTTCATTTTCTTATGTATATTTTATAAACTTTAATAATAAATGTCAAGATGGAAAAGTTAGATTTTGCGATTTAAATTAGAAGTTTAAAGGTGTAAATTTGTATAACGGTATTTGAATAACAAATGTACTCATATTAAGTTATGAATTCGAATTGATACGAACCTTTAGTAGAGATGAATTTGAATTGCGTAAATTGATGCTTAAAATTGAAATTTATAAGTGATATCAAATTATATTTGAATTGTTTTAAGTTATGAACTTTGATAAGAAATGAATGTGAATTGGGTAAACTAATTTATTTGAAATTTATAATCGATATGAATTGAATTAAATTTTAAGCGATTAAACCTAAATTGGAATATATATATATATGTTATATGCAGAGTTGATTTTATATCGTTTAGTTTGAATTAAGAATTTGTTAAATTGATGTAAAAAGAATGGTTTAAATCGTAATTTGTTTGAATGGAAATATAACATTTTGATTCAAAATGTAGAAGCAACAATTTTGAACTATATGACTTGAATTATAAGTATGATATAATTTGTTTAAATTGAAATGTAAGTTTTGACTTGAACCGTATATTCAAATTTGAACCAAATGTTGGATTTAAATGAATCAATTTGAAACGATTTCTTATAAAGGAAAATTTTGAATTATTTGAATTGTTTTGAACTTAAATTCTTGCGAATATAAACAGAACCAAAAGTATTATCGAAGTTAATGTTTGGTATTGATTTAATTGGAAATTAAGACCTTTTAATATATGATTTTATTATAAGTCGTTTTAAATTGAAATTCGTTATACGTATATTTCGAAAATTTTATCGAAGTTAAAAGTTATAGTATTAGTTTTTACTATATTTGGAATCTTTACGATATGGTTTTAAATCGATTTGGGTTAAACGATTTGATATGTTTTCAAATTTAAATATAATCGAAGTTAGATATTTAAATTTGATTTCAAATTTGAAATTAAAATTTTGTACAATTGATTTTATAAAGTGATTTATAAATAATGACCACGGTGTGAAAAATGTAAATGTTTGGTTGTTAAAGAGACTGGGATCGGCTATTGTCATACTCTCTGCCAATACCGAAAACCACTTTAACAACTGTGTACGCGGTGGAGTTCCAGAATGAAGGGGATGATTTGGCGAACGCCTCTATTTTATTTTATTTCATATTAATTACGAGACCCTGACTACCTTGAGTCAACATGATGTGGCTAAGACAGGAGCTACGCACGGACCAAGTGAGGTCATACCTCCTATCGAGCACATTTCTTCGATATTATTCTATTATTGTTGAGATTCGATTTGGGCCCTTTTTAATTATGGGAGTGTGTATCGAGGTGGGCGGTAGTAGCTACTACGCATTACCACCAGTCCGGCTCTGCAAACGGTGAATCCACCCTGGCATTCCTTGCGTGCCTTGTCACATGCCTTATATGAGCCCACTACAATTTTTTTTGTACTGTTTTATATGGAGTGCCCTCTGATCAACCTCTAGTTTACGGAAGAATTACGGTACTGTATATACTATGGGAATATATAAACGGTGTAAGGGTAATCATGGTAATCCCGCTTACGCTATTTTGATATTTTACTTTACTGATAGACATTATTGTATATAGCGTATTATACTATATTGTATTAGCTTGACGGATCCTTAGAGGATGTTGATCCCAAACATCCTCTAAGTTACTGATTGCATTTCATCGAACATTTCATTTGAGTTGATTTACTTCTATGAGAATTTTAGTCTTGATCCGAGTTTTTTTTTTTTTTTTTGGCATTTTTGCTCGGGTCAGATTGAGTATTACAGCTTTCGTGGTTCACTCTTGAAGTTTGGAGCTTATTTTGGGTTTTTCTCACATATATCTATTGATCAATTGATCCAGTTTTAGCTATAATTGTCGTTCCTGTTTCTTATAGTTATCATTTATTTATGTATTAGATAATCATTGTATTAGACTTCCGTTGTATTATCTTTGTAAACTCAGTTGTAAATTCTATTTTGTAGCTTCGTGAACAATTGATTATGTATTTTTCCACTGCAAGATATTATATTACTCTGTGCTTGTGATTTGTGATTTGTGATTCTGTGATTTGTTCTATTTACCTCAGAAGCTAATAATATTCTGTCATTTTGAATGGTTTGAGTTGGTTAATTACTGGCTTGAATCGGACGAAAGATGGTATGTTACATGTGGTATCAGAGCTTTGGTTTTATCAAAGTTTTAGCCTATGGGGTAAAAGCTCATTAGAGATAGGGTAGTGATACCCTAGAATGAGTGGAATCTGTCATAGAATTCTTTTTGGGAGAGCGTATTTTTAGAGTATAAATGGTTTTAAAATGATTTTAATAAATATTTTCGGATATAAATTTTTTATTTAATATTTAAATATTTTTCAGATATTCCCTTCCATTTGAATCCATCTTCCCTCATAGATCCTCTTTGATTAGGTTTTTTCGTTCGTTCATTTTTAAATCGAATTCTATAACTTATTCATGACAGGGTAAGAAGTGGAAGAAGAGTATAAAAATCTTCTAGCAAGTTCAATCTTATTAAATTTTGGTTTTGAAATTGGTATTTTTGAATGGTATTATAATATAAGATATCTTGATACATTATTGAGATTTTTGATGTATATTTTAAATAATATTATGTTTTGGTAATACAAATATTTTGAAAAGATTTGATGTTTATATTTTAAGATTTTATATATTATAAACTATATATTTTATATATAAGATTTAAATATGTAGATTTTATAAGAAAATAATTTTAGCTTGTTTGAAATCTATAATGGTATTGTTTATAAATGTATATATGTGTATGTATAGGAATTTATAAATTTAGATGGGTTTATAAAGATTTTATTTTGTGATGTGTATATATGTTAAACTTATGGAATTAAACTAGTTTTATAATATTTATAACTTAGGTTTGAAAAATATTTTGGTATAGTATAGAATAATATTGTTATATATTAGATTTAATAATATAATTGCATATTTATTAAGGATTGAATTTGAATTTTAATAAATAAATGAGTGGGGGAGAGATATAATTTTTCCTACTTATTTTTTTTAATGATTTGATATATATATATTATTTATGATGTATGATTTTAAATTTGGTATATTTTCTGTTTCAATATAAAAAGATGTTTCGAGTACTTATTTGACGTTGAAATTGGCCTATCGAATACCTAGTTGTTTGGGTATACGTCTGATCAACGTATATGTTAAATCATATATGTATTAGTTAGATATAGTGTCACACTCTAGTCGCTTGAAAATGATTCTAGTGATGACTGCAGCATCATCGAAATCTATTTTCAAGTTTCGAAAGTGGGATAGATATATATGGTCAATCGAGACATCAAATGAATACTTGAAACTATTTTGAAGTGTTTGAATATATTTTAACTTTTGATTTATATATATTTCAAAATATATAGGTATGATGATAGATATGAACCATTGATTTAAATATATTAATTATTTAATAACTATTTACCTGCCCTGTTCCTTTTCGGGGACGATAAGTTTTGAGTAGGGAGATTGTAACAACCCGTAATTTTTAACGATTTAAATCAAAATTTTATTTTGAAAACATTCTGCAATTTCTTGTAACGGGAATTTGAAATTTGAAATGCGTACAGTGAGATGTTGCAGCTATGAAAATTACGTCAGAAAATTTGAATGTTTGTCAATCGCGCAATTTCAGTGCAAAGTTGCGCAAAACAGTTCAAATTTTCGCGATTTTAAAATCTTTCCGAAGCTAGTTCGGACAAACATGAAAAATATTCTATTCGTTGTCAGTAATCCAACGGGGAAATTCGTTTCGCGAAAATCAGACGTTTTGACCTTCGTTTTTCATCCGCATTTCAACGTTAAAAGGGTCCGTAACGCGTTTTTGAACGGTGCGTCCTGACATTGAAAATTATATACCATTGTGTCCGTCTCATCGCACTGATTTCCGCAATATATTCATTTGTCGGTTTCGGTGTACGGTTCGCGCTGAAATTGTTAAAATGCTTGCACAGTTCATTTTTGAAATGGAGCCATCTGAGTTCGATGTGTCCCTTTTCCGATCTTACATACTTTTCTAACCATTTTGGGTCTGCAAAATCTGTCTCTTTATTTCATTAAAACACCAATTTTTTTTTTCTAAGGCTTAGTAAGGGACATCCATGTATAGAATATGCATGAGACGTTGGTTCATTTCATCTCCTATTACTAACAACATTTTGATAGTTGTTCTTCCATACCTTGTTTGATACTGAGACTCCATTCCAACAATTGTATTTTGCACATTACGTTGCATATTATAATCTGCTGCAATATAAACTTTTTCATTTTTTTATATATATGTAATAATTGTAGTAAAAGTTTTTAATTTGGTTATATCTGAACAAACATGCATGCGCTCCATAATTCTAAAGTTTTTCATTTAACCTACAATATGTAGCAATGTTTAAATTTAGTAATGCTTCCAAAACCAAGCGTTATGTCTCTCTAGTTACTTTCATTCCATACCATATCCAATGCAAGCGTTGTTACCAAAGTAGTTGCATGGTAGTCCAAATGTATGTAAGAAAAAAAACGTTTTTTTCCTTATTTAAAACCGTTCATCATGTTGTTCACGTGACCATCATTCGTTATGGTAACCAAGCTGTGTTTAAAAGCTATTCTTTTTCCAATGTAACGTAACCGTCATTCACGTGACCATCTATCCTTAGCATGATAAAAGCAGTTCTTTTCAAATTTCAAACATTTTAGCTGAAGTGGAACCACTCCTACCCTTCCCGGATTATACGCATAGTATTCGTGTACTTTAAATTATATAAACAATAGCTGGTTTGGTTTAAGTCCTAACCCATTATCTTCCCTTCTGCCATTCCTTCTCATGGCCTTTTCATTTGTTTTTTTCCTCTCCAATCCCACTTTCCCTATACAGTGCCACGCCTTCCATCACTTGTCCACCCCACACCTCTCCACTCGGACTGCAACCACCTTTTCCGCCTTCGGATGCACTACTTGCGCCAAACGCCCTTCTCTGAGTCTTTGTTGTGTTTGTATGAGGTGCTTTGTGTTGTGTTTTTGGTATTTTCTACATGTGTATTTTTTTTCCTTCGCTTGTTTATATATATATTAAAAAAAGCTTTATTTTGTTGTGTTGAGTTATACAAGGTAAATTTTGCTGAGTGTTTCATATATTGCTCCAAGCGTGTGTTATTTATAGTTGTGTTTTGTGAATAGTGCGTGTGTTTACTATTTATATGTACAGTGTGTACGCTATATATTTACATGTATTATTTGTGGTGTCTGTAGAGCGTTGTGTAAATTTAATATATATATATATATTTGAAGTTACTGTGTATATTTTATATTAATAAATATATATATTATTTTAAAAATAATTTTTGTTGTGTTTATTTTTAAAATGAATTTGGTGTTCAGTTCGAAAATCGTTCCAAAACCCGGTTGTCGTACCAACCGTTGAGAAATCCTCTATCCTCTTATAACAATAAAATATATATCAAGTGATATCGAGTTGAATCAATTCTGAGTCGTGCCTGGATATCGTCGTTTCAATTCGGTGTCAATTTGTTTTTCGTCTCCATTTCTGTACCACGAAAGGTGAGTTTATCTCACACATGACTTACATTTTTCACGGATGTTAGACCAATAATGAATTGTTATATGAAATGTATAGGATTGCTGATAGAAATTATTTGATTTCATATATATGCACATTTCATATGTGACACGATATTCATATGACACGTAGTTGCACTGATGATATATATGCTGTGATTGTTGTTTGTGATTGTCGATATCTTTAGTCTAGGAAAAATCACTAAGGGTTGAAATGATACATACCCGAACGGATATTAGAATAAGGAAAAATCGTTATGGGTTGAAATGATAAACCTGAACGATTTTTACTAAATTTGGGATCACAGGTTGAAATGATAGACTCGTAGAAATTTTATAAAATGCGAGTTGAAATAATAAATATCCATATCAATTGACTATAGGGTAGAAAATTATATACGGACACCGTTGGGCGTATTTTTGAAGTATTTTGATTTGGGAATTTGATTTTAATAATAACTTAAGATTTATTTTATTTTATGTTTTATATTTTTCTTATATTTTAATTTTTTTTTTATAATTTTGAATTATAAGTTTTAAAATGATTTTTATAAGTAAATACAGATTTAATGCTTATTTAAGTTTTACTTATAATTTATTTATTTTAAACTATATAATTTAATTATATAAGTATTTTTAACTTTTTATATTATTATAAATAATTATCTCAAACTTATTTTCTATATTATTATAATCTTATATATGTTTATAATCTATATTCTAATTAATTTTAAAAGTTTATAAACTTATATATATATATATCTATTTTCAAATTTCATTTTCTTATGTATATTTTATAAACTTTAATAATAAATGTCAAGATGGAAAAGTTAGATTTTGTGATTTAAATTAGAAGTTTAAAGGTGTAAATTTGTATAACGGTATTTGAATAACAAATGTACTCATATTAAGTTATGAATTCGAATTGATACGAACCTTTAGTAGAGATGAATTTGAATTGCGTAAATTGATGCTTAAAATTGAAATTTATAAGTGATATCAAATTATATTTGAATTGTTTTAAGTTATGAACTTTGGTTTTAAATCGTAATTTGTTTGAATGGAAATATAATATTTTGATTCAAAATCTAGAAGTAACAATTTTGAACTATATGACTTGATTTATAAGTATGATATAATTTGTTTAAATTGAAATGTAAGTTTTGACTTGAACTGTATATTCGAATTTGAACCAAATGTTGGATTTAAATGAATCAACTTGAAACGATTTCTTATAAAGGAAAATTTTGAATTATTTGAATTGTTTCGAACTTAAATTCTTGCAAATATAAACCAAACCAAAAATATTATCGAAGTTAAATGTTTGGTATTGATTTAAATGGAAATCAAGAAAGATATGATTTTATTGTAAGTCGTTTTAAATTGAAATTCGTTATGCGTGTATTTCAAAATTTTTATCGAAGTTAAAAATTATAGTATTAGCTTTTACTATATTTGGAATCATTACAATATGGTTTTAAATCGATTTGGGTTAAACGGTTTGAGATGTTTTCAAATTTAAATATAATCGAAGTTAGATATTTAAATTTGATTTCAAATTTGAATTTGAAATTTTGTACAATTGATTTTATAAAGTGATTTATAAATAATGACCACGGTGTGAAAAATGTAAATGTTTAGTTGTTAAAGAGACCGGGATCAGCTATTGTCATACTCTCTGCCAATACCCAAAACCACTTTAACAACTGTTTACGCGGTGGAATTCCCGAATGAAGGGGATGATTTGGCGAACGAATTTATTTTATTTTATATTAATTACGAGACCCTGACTACCTTGAGTCAGCTTGATGTGGCTAAAACAGGAGCTACGCACGGACCAACTGAGGTCATATGTCCTATCGAGCACACTTCTTCGATATTATTCTATTATTGTTGAGATTCAATTTGGGTCCTTTTTGATTATGGGAGTGTGTATCGAGGTGGGCGGTAGTAGCTACTATGCGTTACCACCAGTCTGCCTCTGCAAACGGTGAATCCACCCTGGCATTCATTGTGTGCCTTGTCACATGCCTTATACGAGCCCACTACAATTTTGTTTTGGACTGTTTTATATGGAGTGCCCTCTGATCAACCTCTAGTTTACAGAGGAATTACGGTACTGTATATACAATGGGAATATATAAACGGTGTAAGGGTAATCATGGTAATCTCGCTTACGCTATTTTATTATTTTACTTTACTGATAGACACTATTGTATATAACGTATTATACTATATAGTATTAGTTTGACGGATCCTTAGAGGATGATGATCCTAAACATCCTCTAAGTTATTGATTGCATTTCATCAAACGTTTCATTTGAGTTGATTTACTTCTTTGAGAATGTTAGTCTTGATCCGAGTTGTTTTGTTTTGCATTATTGCTTGGGTCAGATCGAGTATTACAGCTTTCGTGGATCACTCTTGATGTTTGGAGCTTATTTTGGGTTTTTCTCACCTATATCTATTGATCAATTGATCCAGTTTTAGCTATAATTGTCATTCCTGTTTCTTATAGTTATAATTTATTTATGTATTAGATAATCATTGTATTAGACTTCCGTTGTATTATCTTTGTAAACTCAGTTGTAAAATTTATTTTGTAGGTTCATGAACTATTGATTATGTATTTTTCCACTGCGAGATATTATATTACTCTGTGCCTGTGATTTGTGATTCTTTGATTTGTTCTATTTACCCAGAAGCTAATAATATTCTGTCATTTTGAACGGTTTGAGTTGGTTAATTACTGGCTTGAATTGGATGAAAGATGGTATGTTACATGTTGGAACGCCATCCACCCCTTTTATAGCAACAGAATGCATGCTGCTCCAGAAATCTATCTCCTCACTTTTACTATACATCTTCGGTCTTCCCACATGAAACCTGGCGCTCAACTCCCCATCACGTTCAGATACCCCTTCCCTCTCTTCATGCTACTTCAAGTGCGTTCACCCATTTGTCATGAAACAGCCAGTCTTTAACTACACCGCATTTTTTTTTCTTTTTACTAGGCCCGAAAGCCAATAATACCATATCAGCCCACGCCCAAACCCGTGCACAACAGTAATCTACTTTTTCCCAAATTTTGTTACTCCTACCCACCTGCGCATGTATTCCAGTACCCAACGTGCTCCCATTTTTATCAACTGCACCGCCAACATTTCTTTTCTCTTCCTTCTTTTTATTTACTCCCCACTAGGAAGTACCGCACGTTACTACATTTCCATGTTCAATAGGCCACTGTCCCAATTTCAGCCCACATACACATCCTCCTGAAGCTGGTGGCTTCACTCCCCCCTCCACTGGTTTCGTTCCAGTCCCTTGCTTCATTTTTTTTCTTTTTATAAACTCTTAAGCCAATACCAAAATGTACCAACCCACGTCCGAGTCCGAGTTTGTTGACACACTTTTCATGTGTGTCACCGTGACTCCGGACTATGATTGGTGGAAATCAGGGGAGCCCATATGGATCCCCTTATTTCCACCAATCACATTGGGGAGTCACCATGACACACAAGAAAAGTGTGTCAACAAACTGGTAGTGCCCGCGCCCCCTCTCTTCACATTTATTTCTTTCCCAAACTAAATACCGCCGCCACCTGGAGCTTTCCTTCCCCATTTAGTTATCCTCCCTTCTAAAGCCCTCTCACGCACAGTATCTCCACCCTCTCCATGGACAACCAGACCCGATCAGTCACCCATCACCTTCACATGCACTAGATCGCCATCCACTGATCGTTGAATTTTATCTCACACAGACCGCCTCACGTTAGAGACCCCGCGCCCATGATCCGCATTAGACCCCCAGACCCCATTGTTTCTTCTTCCAAAAATAGCCCATCGCCACTCTAGTATAAACCACATCCTCCTCGCCATTCGACACTGCTCCAACAGTGTTCGTCGCAGCAGCTATGCATACCTTGCAGTGTAACGCTCCGACATATATATGTGTTTGTAAATCTTATTTTGTGGCCAATCTTCAACATTATTACTTCACTACAGGAAATGGACTACCGAACAAATAGTTACAGAGGGAAGTTCGTTTTATTTTTGATCACTGGAAACGTGGAATGGTATTATTTATAGCAGAAGATGAGTGGGATAAGATTGAAATCATGTCGCATAGGAGAAAAGAGGGCTCTCAGCTATAAGGTAGGCGGCATGCACCGGTATCATCACTTGAGAAAGAGAAAAGTAAGGGCAGACAGTAGGATATCATGTCATAGTCGTGTTATAGTCGATTCCCAAAAATACAAATGACACTTTGTGCTACACGGCGCACAGGAGAAGAATAGATATGGTACAAAAGAATAGGTAAGGTACGTGTATATATTTTTACTTAGGAGTGAAGTTTACATGATACGCATGCAGCAGTTTTCACATGGCCTCTGCATTTCGAAGGTACATGGTGCATTTTTCTCTTGCTTGGGACGGGTAGGCTATAACTAAAATTATAGATAGATGGACTATTTGAAATTGGTTAGACAGTTTTCTTTTGGGGTAGGATTGCTCATACTAATGAAGGCATCTTCATTTAATTCGCTGAAAATTTAGAAGGGAAAGACAAATGTCGTTTTCAACATTTACATGTGCTTCACAAGTAAGAAATCAACTTGGGTACAAGATCACTAAAGGAGAAAAGAGTAAATAGGCCTTACTGTAGACTGTAGGAAAAAAGAAGAGGTAGCTCTATTTAAGTTTCATGTCATAGCTATGCGTGGGCTTCATAAATAGGGTAGCTATGCACCTTTACGTCTGCGTTTCATGAGCTTACATGATTTGAGAAAATAGAGTAGGGAGGTGTATGTTAATAGCTTTTTGTTTTCACTGCCCAGTACCCAAAATGAAGCATATTACATATTATCCTTGATCATGGAGAGTAAAACATACCAAGTTCTTTCTATCCCACTAACTATGATTCTAACCTTGCCTTGCTGGTCAGAATGGCAATCATAATTAATCCCACTTTGTGTTAATGTTATTATTAGCTACCTATGCAGTTTTATTCTCAGTTCATTTGGCCTTTAATATTGTTAACTAGGGATTCCTACATTTTATCTTAATTTATTTCTTAGGGTGGAAGCATTTAATATATTAATACAATTATTAAATCCATTAATTATTTAATGTCGAACGGATGTTAAACATACATTCCATCACATACGAACCTCAAACGAAGCGGAAACAGACACATTGCTATGTCTTGCGATCCCAATAAAATTCGTTTTGTTTAAAATGGAGGTTATTTTGAAAAAACAGCTATTCCTAATGTTTATATAATATCTATATAAAATTATAAATAAAATCCAAAACAATTAAAATAAATAATAACAAATTATTATTATCGTATATATATTCAAATAAAATAATATAAAATTCCAAATATAAACTAATACCGAATTATAACTGAATAATAACTTTTTTCTAGTTAGATAATATTCGAAATCTATTCAAATTCCTAATAAATTTATTAAACAAACGTTATCGTTTATAACGATTTCCATAGCGACTATTTTAAAATTTTGAATTGGACATAACTAACAATATATACGATAAAATCTCCATTTTTCTCTTTCATTAGAAAATTATAATCAAATAGATTCCAACGTTTCTTGTTTCATAGAATTCCGACTTAAAACGGATTATGTATATCCAATTGAAGTTCAAAACTCAATATTACGAACTAACGCGCCGTTTCGAGTAAGTTTTATATTAAATAAAAATATAAATATTCAATCTCGTTAAATAAAAAATTTAATATTAATAATCCATTAATATTCCAAATATAACATTTAAAATAGATATAAATATTCAAATTCAAATGATCGAAAAATCTGGGTCGTTACATGAGAGAATTAAGAGAATTAAGGAGAGAGCTTGGAAAGCTTCTGCTTTACTATTATTTAATATATGAGCTATTTATAAAGATTAAAATGTTTTACCAAAATGACAAGAGAGAAGAAGCACAATCCATAGTGTTTGATTCTATAAAATATCAAAGAAAAGAAACAAAGCCACGTAATATATAAAATGCCTGATATTGCTTCAAAAGATAGTCAAGTTTTATTTAAAATTTCTATTTATTCATAATATAAATGGTTATTTATTATCGTTGATATTTATTTTTTAATCTTCGATTGAGCCCACTTCTCACTGTAGGTAAGAAGAAGAGAGATTGAACCACGATAAGACAGAAAATACCCACTTGCTATGCATTAGTAAATAAGAATATATTTTTTGCAAAGCTAACTGGTTTTTAAGGTGATCGCAAATACCTTTTATTGTAACTAATAATAAAATACAGTAGAGTACACGTGATTGTTAGTTGACAATCAGCTATGTATGGATTTTAAGGTGGACCTTCCACCACTTACGACATTTAAAGTGGACTGTCCACTATATATAGTCAAAATTTCAGTATACGAACATGTTATTTACTAGACTTCTATGAGTTACTTATACACTCCATGCAGTGAGGCAATAAATACATCTCATATTTTAAAGGGAAATTCACTCACTCAGCCCTCTTTTAATAAAAATTAACGCAAATAGCCATGTTAAAGAAATAATTACAAATATAAACCTGTTTGGGTTTCGAAGGCGAGTTTTGGAAACTCGCCTTCAGTAAAATACAAAGGCGGGTTTCTAAAACTCGCCTTCGATAAAAAACACACTCTAACACATTTGCACACCACACCACATTCAAACTTGCCTACACACAACACCATATTCAAACTAGCGTACACACAACACGGTGATGTAGTGCTATGTTTACCACACCCTTTTACATATAAATTGATGCTCAATTTATATTATATAAAAATTCTATCTAAATTATAAATCTTTAGGGTTTATATCGGATTTCGCAGTGACTTTCTGAAGATTTGATTTGGATATAACTAAAAGTCTATCATATGAAATCTTCATTTTTCTCTTCCTTTATAAAAATATAGTTCAGTAGATTCTAACGTTTCTTGTTTCTAATAAATCCGACATAGAACAAATCATATATATTCAGTTAAAGTTCAATACGTAAAACTACAAACAACCACAACGTTAGGAGCTTGGTTTTAATTATATTATAAATTATACGTTCAAATGTCATTTAATTAATATGAATATCAAAACCAAAACATACAAATGACAACCAAGGAAGCTGAATGACAAATAACCGAACATACCAAATAATTATACATATGCTAGTTTAATCCAAAACTAGGAAAATATTACGCAACCAAACTATATCTCATGGTCATGCTCTAGGGATTTTAAGTCGTCTAATTATTACGATTAAACCGCAACTGTTCAATAACATTTTCGAGATGTCTAATCTTTTGTTCGAGTTCGTTCGCATATGTTATTCCCCTTGGGCATAACGGTTCGTCTGTCCATTCGGAGTAATTGCATCCACTCGGATAGGATGGACATTGCTGAATGCGCCGACCAATATTGTTGCCATCTGATCGAACCACAACTTCAACCGGATAACCGCAGTAGCAACAAACTTGATAAGAATCAACTTCCTGTTCATAAGAAATTGGAACAAGTGGATCTTGATATGCCTCTTCTTCTTGCCGTGGTTGAACGACCGAGTGTTCATACGAATGCTGAACATTTGGTACTTGAGCTTGATGTGGAGGTTGTATGTTCATCCGTTCAATAGGTGGTTCTTCCTGAATTCCTAATAAGTTTAGCTCTTGGAATTCGTCCGCATACACCTAAAGTCACATCTGTTCATACGCCTCTTCATCTGAGTCTGTAGATGATGACCAAGAAGGCATAGCTGTGGTAAAGCACATAGTAGTTGGAAAAAAAATTGTTGGAGTGAGGTAAGTTGTGAGTAATTCGACAGAGATATATAGCTGCGTAGTGTACTAGTGAATAAAGTATAAAACAAACAATGATGTGAACGGTCACTGGTACACCTTGCTTTATATGTTGCACGACACTGTTTCGTCTGACGCAATACTGTAAGGAATCTACTTTACGTACTCCTTTAACCCTCACTAACTAGTCGTATCTGGAGAGAATCTGCTTTACATACTCCTTTAACCCTGCACTGACTAGTCATATCAGGAGAGAATCTGCTTTACGTACTCCTTTAACCCTGCACTGACTAGTGATATCAAGAGAGAATCTTCTTTACGTACTCCTTTAACCTAGCACGACACTGTTTCGTCTGGCGTATTACTGTAGGGAATCTGCTTTGCAGAGATGTAATGTTCGGTCTTCCAGAAATTTTAATATTTTGCATTACATAACTGAGAAGCTTACAACAATGACGATTACAACATTAAAAAATGCAAACTACAATTACACGAACTACGACGACAAAACACACAAACATCAAATTCAAAGTACAGTAAAAAACGTTAAGATAGTTTCCATATACACCTACCATGGACGTGGGAAAAATTCAGCTCTAGCTGCATCAGCAACATTCTTGTTCAAGCGTCTTATTTCGGTTTGTGTTTCCAGTGCATATTGAACTCCACATTTTCACGTCGGAGGGTCGATCCACTGCTTAAAGTAACAACAATCAATTTCATCAGGAAAAACCTTGTGGCCCTCGTAGGCTTCACAACCGAAAAATCGACGACCAACAACTACGACCGATTTTTCTCCACAATGGCAAATTGGGTTGGATCCACCAGGACCTAGCGGCTCGACAACAGGATCATCCCCAACGACATAAAATTTAAACAGTTAACTAAACAAAGGAGTTAAAAACAGGGTCGTCCCCCGGAACATGAGCAGTATTATGGACAATTGCCTAGAAACTCGCAGCACGTCAAGCCAAAATGTATATAATATGGAGTGAGCATTTAACTTTGCATTTAACTTTATATCAGTTCTACAGTGTTCCTAAGGGGTCAATTTCTGAAGTGAGCATACTGAGTAGTCATATCAGTTCATCCCCATAACTATCATACTGAGTAGCCATATCAGTTCGGCCCCATAATTATCATACTGATTAGTCCTATCAGCTAAAGGGGATATCACATGCTTTAAACCAATCTCTCTTCCTCTCTTCCTTATTAAGACCAACGAACCTATCTTCCTCTCTTCATCACTCCCCGGTTTTTGTTGAGTAGTTCGCCATCAAAATGGCTAACTGGGCATACGATGATGATATCATGGTTCAAATGTATGATGATTACGAATGTGGTAAACAACCTGCAGAAGATATCGACTTTGTGCCGGAAAGCAAATGGGAATCCAAGTAGATGAAGCAGAGGACGAGTCCAAACTCTTTAGTGAAATGCAGCCAAACGTTGTAGTCCAGCGCATCAGACCGGTTCAAAAATTCATCAATGCTCAGTTGAGGAAAGTTCTTGCTCGACAGAACCCCGATAGGTCAAGCTCCACCATGACGGGTTGTTTAGTTCTTTGCTATCGCAGAGTCGATGCTTGTTTCTAAAAGTCATACGAATGCAGGTTGCCCTGTTACGAAAGCGTACATTCATGCACAGAATCATGAAGGGTTGCAGATTTTTATTTTTTTTCATGGTACGATCCACCTTTAACAGAGAGGGGTATCGAGTACGCACCTGAGATGCAAGCTGAGGTTAATTTCTTGAAAAGAATGAATGTAGCAATCAAGAATGAAATGCCTCATGGGTGCTACGGTCATTCCGAAGCTATGGGTCGTAGTTACGTTGTATTGTTGTGTCATGGTTATGTTGTATCATTGGGTCAAAGTTATGTTCTACTATTGTGTCGTGGTTATATTTGGTCTTATTCAAGTTGTTTCGTAGGCTCTTGGTAATGTTGTATCGTTGGGTTTAAGTAATGTGTTTTTATCGAATTAGACGAACGGGGTTTGTATGCTGTATGTTGTTCTTGTAAATTGTTGTCTTGTTTAAAACGTGGTTGAAAGAGTTCAATTGCGAAAGCGAGTTTTCAAAACTCGCACAAAGGCGAGTTTTCAAAACTCGCCTTCGCAATGCCCCCGACCAAAACAGGTCTATGTTTGTAATTATGTTACAAACATGGCTAAATCTATTATAACTTTCAAGAGCAAGGCTGCACATGTAGTTTTTCCTATTTTAAATACAACCAAACAAGTACAGAAAATAGCCTAAGAAGAGAAGCAACATACTTTGACCACAGTTATATAGCATATCATAGCACATGGCTCGAGTTTTCATCATAGCACTGGGCTTGAAATACGACAGACCCAACATACATAGCATAGCACTAGGCTCAAGATTGCACAGTATGCTGGCATGTTGAATTTGACATCAGCCTAATTCCATAGCATCTGCTATGAGATACTGACGTAGTTACATTAACCGACATAAGGAAGAAGAGGGATAGCCAAGCATATAGTGATCTGAGATGCATTGCATAGAGAACTCCCTATAAACAGGCTATCGCCGAGAGACGCCAAAGATAGGACCAGATAGTAAAGTAATTGAAACTAAAACAGAACACCCAAATGCCGATCAGCAAACAGGACTAGCAAACTTTGTCATAGTGAACAAACATAGGAGATGGGCAAGAGATGTGAGCCCCAACGCCTAAGCAACTCATTTTAGAGCATAATTACCTATGTTAGTAGTGTTAATTGATAAAGCATTTATGCAACAAGAGGGAATAACTATCACCTATGTCCAAGCCTAAAAAAAATACGCTAGCCAACTTCACATCCCAGTTATACACAACACTCACCATCTTCTTTCCAAGAAATCAATTCCCATATACAACAAATTTACAACTCCAAGATGAACTGCCTGATACCCCATCAAAAGCACACTGCATATACGAACACACACCATTTAACAAGAGAGTTACCTAACAGTTTCAAATCAAGCTTACCGTGCTAAAGACAATGAGTTGCTTCCCTTTTACACTACAAAAGAATTCTTAATTCCCTATGTCAATTTGGCATAGGGACAGCGTAGGGAATCGAATTTCCCTACGCCATCCCTATGCCAAAAAGGAAGTTGGAAAATAGCTTATCGCAAATATTTCCCTACGCCATCCCTACGCCTACATGCTTACACCAGCCCTATGCCAAATTCCTTATGCGGTCCCTACGCCAAGTTCCCTACGCCATCCACACATTGTCTTTATGCCGAGTTCCCTACGCTGTCCCTAAACCGTATTCCTATGCATTCCCTAAGCCAAGTTTCATACACATCCTTACCCATTTAATATGCATTCCCTATGCCTCCGTACACCAAAATTCAATATAGTTATTTTATATTTATCTTCAACTACCACAAATCATAATAAAACCGAACATATGCAAAATCGTAACAATATATATCGATAAAAACATTGATGTAAAATGAATAACATGGTCAAATTACCATAAACTTGCTACTAAGGTATTTAAAACAAATCATGTCCAACAAACAATAAAATAAGTTTGCTACATAACTCATACATAGTCATTTCATCTACTTTAAACATCGTGTAATGTACCTTACACAAATAGAATATCAAACCCACTACCAAAATAAGAATAACTCATAAAGTACGTCATATCTGCGATTCTTGCACCACCCTCAACCCTCGTATAAACTCTTGCACATAACTCATATGTTTCTGCATGGAACCCAAATCCCCTTGTAGTCCATTAATCGTGACACTCATTTCTTGATTTTTACCCCTTAGCTCTTTTAATTCCTTCACAAGCTTCTCCCTATCATCTGACACTCATTTCTGCAACTTTTTATATTAGCTCGTCACTAATAGTAACTCTTGATGAGCTAAAACCAAACATGTAAAGAAAAAATCAATAGGAAAATAAAAAAGCAGCAAAGGCTAAAACTAGAATAGGAAGTAAGGAAATATAAGAAACCAAAATTTGGAAAAATCAAACAAAAGGTTGTAACCATTTACAAGGCCAAGGAAGCCGTTTTCATTTCTTTAAATTAAAAATACATCTTTGCTTAGAAATCATGGAAGTAGTTTGCATTTTCTTTGCTATGGTTTAGCCTTCAGGCTATGGTTCAATTAAGAGACGGTGTGAAACTGAGCCTAAGGTTCAGTTTCAGCTGAGCCTTAAAGCTCAGCAAAACTGAGCCTTACGCTCGGTTTTAGCTGAGCTATAAAGCTCTGTTTTAGCTGAGCCTTACACTCGGTTTCAACTGAGCCTTACGCTAAGTGAAACTGATCCGTAGAGCTCAGTTTCAACTGAGCTTTACGGCTTAGTGAAGCTGAGAATAAAGCTCAGTTTCAGCTAAGCCGAAAGGCTCAGCGAAATTGAGCCTTTGGGCTCAGCGAACCTGTGCCTTAAGGCTCAGCTTCTGCTGAGTCGTAAAGCTCAGTTTCACCTGAGCCTTAAGGCTCAGCTTCGTTGAGCAATTTCGACTCAGCTTTGCTGAGCCTTACACTCATTTTGTTTTATCTTATAATTATAGCACCTTAATCAAAAATTACTTAAAAAGAACATAAAGAGAAATTATTTATATTTTTACAGTAATAATTTATGTATGTTTTAAAACTATAAAAACTCATGACTTGCTTTATACGTTGATCAGTACTTGATATTTATCCTGATATAGTTAAATGTTCAAATGGGATATTTCATTGTTTTAAAGATTAACAAGAACCAATTAATAAACATGTAGTGATTTCAGTAAATAAATACATTATGAATATAGCTAAAGTAATCAATGTTGTGAATCAATTGTGTTTATAGTACTGCACAATACAGATAAATGGACACATTTACTCAACATTAGCCCTCTAAATTTGAATAGAACTATGGTCATTTTGGTACATAATTGCAAAACACAGAGAGGTGTCAGTACTTTTAGTACATTATTCAACTTATATATTATGTCTGACCTGAAAAGGTGAAGCACCAAGATTAACTTTGCAGCATCTGAATAATAGCTGCACCTTCGTCGTAGCTGACTTATCAAAAATTTCATCAACCTCACCTACATGGTTAATTTCAACCTAAAAAGGTTGCATTAGTGCCTATGTGATAATAAACAGATCATTATGCAAATGCCATGCAGACTCAAATTGAGCTACATTGAAATCAAGGACAAAATAATAGAATGTAGCAATCGTTAACTACAAGTTCCATTGAGAGAAGAAACCAAAACTGATACCGCAATAGGATGGGGCTCGGATAAGAATTGAGTCCAAATATTCCATTCTGGAAATCAATAATCTGCCGCCAAATAACTAATCTGTCGAACATTATTATTTTTAGATGGCATATATCAATCATATTTACTAAAAGCTTGTTATAATTACCCATGATGCAAATCCTTCATTAAGCCAAAGATGTGTCCACCATTCCATTGTCAAAAGATTCCCAAACCCTTGATGTACAAGTTTGTGTGTAACAACAATAACCACCTAACAATAAAATCTTTGTCAAATTAAATCAATCAAAAATATTTTTTACAATCAATAAAAGATGGGTATTATAAAGAACTCATGTAAAGAACCTATTGATTGCTTTCCAGAGGCAGTTGAATGTGCTTCGTCACAGAGCAATGTTTTGTCTCTATATGTAACTAAACCATAGTTTCCCATTGCTCCAGCAAAAAAATCAGGAATAACAACCTTATCCAATTTGAGAAGCACACAAGGAAAATCAAAATACCTAAGTGTACATTAAAATACAAGCACATTTAGAAAAAATTAAAAGAATATCCAAAATAAATTAAATACATGCAAGGAAATTGCAGTTTTTGGCAGCAAGGCTCCAGGCTACAAGTTTTCACTGGCTCACTGTCATTATTCACTCTTGTAATTCAGTAGTTCAGTCCATTTTCTCTAAACACGCAACAACTGCCTTCAAACATGTAGCTTCATGCAGCAACTCAAAGACCAACAAACCTTAAATGCAAATTAGTACGCCTCCCTTAGATATGCAATATTGCATTAAATGCTTGGAGGAATGTGAGTCTCTTTTTTTTCAAAAAAAAAGGACATAAGCTGATAGTTCCCTTAAACTTTTCCATTCAGTTCGCATGCTTGTATTATCTAGCCTCTATGGTCTTCTATGAGTTCTACCTCTTAATAAAAGTATTGTACGATTCATACCAGTTAAAGGCTAGCTTTATGCAATGTGCAATAATCTATTGGCATTATGTTTTTCGACTTTCCATAATGCATCTTACATTATTTTCAAATTATTGATGTTTTGGTTTCTATTTATTCGTTTATTACTTTTGAAATACCAAATATGTTTTGCAAATTTCAAAATAAATGGATATCCATGGTAACTCAGGGGAATGCTGGATTTTCAACATAACCTCTGCATTAAACACTCCTTTTTTAGAAGAAGGGGAAGGATGAAATCTGCAAACTAATAATTTAAAACATTCATTAGGCATGTTCTGGAAAATCACAATGGAGAGCTTTGAACTCAAAGCGATCCAAACTTTTTTGTATTTGAACCCAGGGATATGGGTTAATACGTATTCCATGAGTTTCTTGTGAATGCCATTACATATATCAATAATCAGACCACAATTCCATATGCCAGAACAAAACACAAATGTAATCCATACATTATGCCATGAAGACTAAACTGAAGGATCCCAAGTTCTTGAAATCCCCTCAGTCACGACTAATCTATACATTAGGCCATCTATCTATTAATTAAATTCATAAAACTTGGCTCTTAGTTGATTTGAGGGACTTCAGGGCTGCGGTGCTAATAGAAGAGGCAGTGGTGGTGCATGGCGCAGTTGAAGGTAATGGCGGCGCGATGACATGGTTAAAGGCAGGGGCAGGGAGGCGCAACGCTGTTAGATCTAGGTTTTTTTAATCTGAAATGATGGAATGGGGAAAAAACGATGGAATGGGAAAAAGGGAGGACGACGGTTGTTTCAGAGAAAATAACGGGTGCATTTGTTTCATGTGGATCGTAATTTCAAAGCCCGTTTACATGGGTAGGGAATTGCCTACGTCGTCCCTACACCATCCACATATTTGGGCGCGACGTAGGGATGGCATAGGGAATTCTGGGTTGGAAATAGCCCTCTTTTTTGTAGTGTTATGAGCGAACGCGGTATATAGGGAAACCAGAAACTATCCTAAATCGTGGCGGAGTCGCGAACCATACGATGTGAAGATCCAAACCTGGTATTCAAGAGACTCTGCAAAGAAGATTAACAGCGGCTACACAACAAGTCAAACCACAACATAGCAAACCTC
Organism: Allium sativum; assembly: GCA_030737875.1. Taxonomy (NCBI): domain Eukaryota; kingdom Viridiplantae; phylum Streptophyta; class Magnoliopsida; order Asparagales; family Amaryllidaceae; genus Allium; species Allium sativum. Next base: position 684,834,965 of record CM060918.1, on the reverse strand, counting down.
AAATCCAAAGCACAGGCCCTCACAGTAAACCTAAAAAGGCCAAAGCATCGTATTCCCCATGACAATGGTCAGACAAGAATCATCGGGCAATGAATATGGTCGTAGTCACCTGGATACTCAAAATTGCACATTGTGGAGTGAAAGATGCTTGGTGAGTTTCAAAATTCACGGTAAAGACAGTAATTCAAGAATCGAGTAGGTAGAAGTGGACACCACGTCGATAGATGAAGGTTGTAGCAGGAGTGAATAATTTAATGGTAGATAGGAGGTGGAAATTAATTGCAAGGGGCATTGATTAAGGCCTTCAGGTCAGATAGATATTGAAATAGGGTTATGGAGAAACTCCCACGCCGACGAAAACATGGATGAGGAGGTTAGATTAGATAAGATTTGGAATCAATGAGAATGAAAGGGGAGGCATGCGGTATGGGTAGAAGATGATGAAATCAAAGAGAAGAGTGAATGAATCCATGTTGCCATTAACATGCATTTCTCTAAAGCTGCGTTTTGTTTATGTCTCGTTTTTCTGTATTCTTCATAAATAAGAGTATTTAATTATTGAAAAATCATTATTGGTCAATAAAAAAGTGACATAGCCATGCAGATACTTGTTTCTTTTACGAAATATATGAACAAATGAAAAGAAATGTAACAAATATCATGCATGTCATGTCAAGAAAGGAGGGTGTGTGTATATGTTAGTTTTGTATTGGTATTTTTATAGGTAATTTTTGCTTTAGTACCCAGTAATACTTGATTATTAAATATTATTGAACCCAATAATGGAAGTTCCAATGCAAATGTTTAATTTCTTAAGCTATTAATATTTAACATATGCTCAATGTCAAATAATGGTAAACTAGTAAAACTGAAGTACACTAGGCATTTTAAAGTTACTAATATTTCAGCTACCTTGATTAAACTTGGTTTGGTTTTGTTTCTATGTTAAATCAACCAAACAATTAAGTTTGGTCAGCTTGGTTTGTTTTGTTTGTTAATCGGTTGGTTTTGGTTTCATTTTTATGTTACTTTTGTTTATTGATCAGGTTTTGTTTTCAATATTTGAAAACCGAACCAACCAATTAAACCAACATATTTTTTTTACTTATTTCAAAGTTAAATAATTACCACTAATAATGCTATCATTCACAATTTTTTATAATAATGTTATTTTTCTTTTAATTCAATTAATATTTATCAAAAAAGAGTTTGTTTTCAATTATATTTGCATCATATGGACTCAATTAGAAGTTTTAATTTTATATCATATTAACAACTAGAAGGTCTATTTTATTTTTGGTTTAACTAAATATAAACCAACCACACCAAACCAAATATTATCAGTTTGGTTAGTTTTGGTTTCAAATTTTTTTGGTTTGGTTTGGGTTTTTTTTAATGGTTACTTTTGTTCTAATGTTTTTGATCGGTTTCCAACCAAACCAACCATTTTCTTACCTTTCCCTGTGCATTTCCGATGCTATGTTCTGTATGCCTTACCTAAACTAGTTTCTATACATTTTCCCTATACTTTGCCTATGAAATCTTCCTTTAGCCGAATTCTATATGCCTTCCCTACGTTCTCCCTATTTCTTTTTAATGGTGAAAAAAATCAGATTTTCTTAAGAGTTCCCTACACCTTTTGAGTGCTGACATAAACAACGATTCAATATATACCTACTGTATTAATCTTTATCGACGACACATCAAAAAAGATAAAATATAATCAAAAACATTTTGGAAATGAAGCTATTATAAAACTCAAGTTCCATCACACAATGCAAGCGCAAACTGGAGGATAGGGTTTTACCTTATAATAGCCAAACATGCTTGATATGTGAAATTTCCTTTTATCATTATTATTAGTGCATAGTATGGAAATCAATTTCGAAAATAAATGTATTAATTATAGACGGTATAATACCCCATCCTATTATGTCGCCATATAGGTTTACAACTGAAAACGCAAGGTTCGTATTGGAAGTTGAATTTCCATCAATGACCAAGGAAAAGGATCTTCCTTATCCAACTTCGGAACATCTCTAGCAAAATGTTCCTGGGAAAATAGCATGTACCCTTTGGAGCGGTAAAACCGACCCACCAATACATAGTGAGTTGGGCAATTACCTGAACATAATGTTCCCCGGTCCTATCAGACCGTCATATTGGTCGGTACATTGACCATCTTCCGAGGCGCCTCAATTCCAATCATCATGTTTTCAGCCATTCATGAATTGTGAGGCTAGTCGACGTCACGTTTCAACACAAAGCTACGCTTTGCCAACCATGCTTTGATCATAATCCACAAAGCTTTGCCTTTTAACAAAATCTTTGATCAATCAACATCTTAGCATGACACATTGTCAATCTATATCATACATCAATAGAATGTAGAAAATAGTAAATAAGGAGAAGACACATAAGATTTTTATAGTGGTTCGGCTATTGATGTAGCCTACATCCACTTTATAATCTTATTGTTATACTGTTAGATTACAAGGATCAGTTACATGTAGACGCACAATCCGTGTGTTAATTGAGATTACAAGAGTTTATACATGTAATCCACGTGTTGAATTGTAGAAATAAAGGAATTTGTAAGTAGGAAGGTGTAAAGTCCTTGCACTTTAGTAATGGCAGAAGCTATGAAGATGCAGGAGAGAAGCCTCAGCCAAAAAGTCCAAGAGAGATGAAAAAGTCCCTTTATTTGCCTTCAAATGGTGCATTTATAGCTGTTTTGGGGTACCGGTTCACGGGACACAGGGCACGCATCCCAAAAATCTCGAAATGAAGTGGAAAACGTGGAGAAATCCTCTCCAAGCCGTGTCTTTCCATGTGTAAGTTGATCCATGCCTATTGGAGTGAAAATAGCCTAAAGAACAGGGCTAAATCCATGTGTAGCTACTGCTTCCAAGTGGTTCGTGGGAGGCGGCTCGTGGTGTCTAGGCGGCTCGCGGGTGTTAGGCGGCTTGTGGTGTCCAGGCGGCTTGTGGGCGTCAGGAGGCTCGTGGTGAAGGTCGAGAGCCGGAGCAGCTCTCATGTTCGAGAGCCACAACGACTCTCAAGTTCATGACCCGGAGCGGTTCTTAGACATATGTTCGAGAGCCGGGATCGGAGAACTAGGGTTCGAGAGCTGGGGTCCGAAAGCCGGGATCCGAGAGCCAGGGTCCGAGAGCCGGGAGCCGAGATTCGGGTGGTTGCTTCATGCATGCAAAGTTCGAACTTTCCAATATTTTTTCACTTCATCCAAGCGAATGTCGATCAACATAAAACTATATTGAAGTATTGAGTAGTTCCAAAGAAAGAGTTCGGGGTGTGACAGCTTTGACCAAAAAGTGTGTCAACATGTTTTCCCCTCAGAACATATCTTGTTGGTTGAAGGAAGATGTGTTCTGGATAATGTGAGAAATCCTAATCCAGAATGAGACGATCACGCCAGATCATATAAAGGCCAGAAAATCGACGATCGCATGGGATCGTATTAAGGCCATAAAATTGACGATTGCATGGGATCGTATTAAGGCCAAGAGTAATCTAAGAAAACCAGAAATTCATACCTGCAAGAAGAAAAGATATACGATGCAAGAATAATTCCTGGACGGCCTTACCGGAGTAAACCGTCCGAGGAGATGTTAGTGGGGTTCCAAGATGGCCTTACCGGAGTAAGACGATCAAGAAAAAGAAATGAAGGTTCCGAGATGGCCTTACCCGAGTAAGACGACCATGGAAAAGCAACGAGGATTTGTTTATATAGGAAGATCCAGTTCGGGGCCAAAGCTCATGTTTTTTTATACTGGACGGATCCAGTTTGGAGCCGGAGCTCATGTTTGTTTATACTGTACGGAACCAGTTTGGAGCCGGAGCTCATGTTTGTTTATACCGGACGGATCCAGTTTGGAGCCGGAGCTCATGTTCGTTTATACTGGACGGATCCATTTTGGAGCCCAGGCTCATGAGAGTATAGCGGTCGTTAGTTCAATCCTGCACTTACGCCCCCAGTGGTGCATGCATGGGTATGAGGGAGCAGATTCTATACTCCTAGTTGAGGGGAAGTTCTTGGTGAGAAGCTGTATGCGGATTGCGGGTCGAGGGACCCGACACGACCCACCCCTGGCTCTCTATCTCGAGTCGCTTCCTGTTGTTGTTGAGCTTGATTTGAATTTGTTGTGATCGTTGTGCTCTCACCATGTGATGTGGAATATGCTGAATTCTGATGAGAATAGGTTGAGTTCCCTTGGGTCGTGGGTCGCATAACTTGAGCCGACCCGGTTCATGTATTCCGATCGGTGCTGCTTCATGTTGAAGTTGAATGGATTCAAGACTGTTGTATTCATGCAGATCGGTGGTGGATCTAATTTGATTTTCCAGTAAGTTGTATGCTGATCGGCCTTCCATCAGACCACTTCCTCTCAAGCTAGACGTTGAAGTTGTAGTGTGTGCCCCCTTCTTGGCATGCCAAAATATTAGACCAAAAAATGGCACTAACACCCAAATTTTATGGAGAGTCGTCACAATCACAAACCACAGATCGCAAAATGCAGAAAATAGTAAATAAGAAGAGACACACGAGGTTTTTATAGTGGTTCGGTTGTTGATGTAGCCTACATCCACATAATCTTATTGTTATACTGATAGGTTACAAGGATCAGTTACATGTAGACACACAATCCGTGTGTTAATTGAGATTACAAGAGTTTGTACACGTAATCTACGTGTTGAAATGTACAAATAGAGAAATTTGTAAGTAGGAACGTGTAAAGTTCTTGCACTTCGGTAATGGAAGAAGCTATAGAGATGCAGGAGAGAAGCCTCAGCCAAAAAGTCCAAGAGAGAGAGGAAATGTCCCTTCATTTGCCTTCAAGTGGTGTATTTATAGCTGTTTTGGGGTACCGGTTCGCGGAACACATGGCACGCATAAAAAAATCTCAAAATGAGGTGGAAAACATGGAGAAATCCACTCTAAGCCATGTCATGCCATGTGTAAGTTGATACATGCCCATTGGAGTGGAAATAGCCTAAAGAATAGGGCTAAATCCATGTGAAGCTACTACTTCGAGGCATTTTGTGGGTGGCGGCTTGTGGTGTCCAAGCGGCTTGCGGGTGTTAGGTGGATCGTGGTGTCCAGGTGGCTCATGGTGTCCAGGCGGCTCGTGGTGAAGTTTGAGACCCGGAGCGGCTCTCGGACATGTTCGACAGTCGGAGCAGCTCTCATGTTCGAGAGCCGGAGTGGCATTCATGTTCGAGACCTGGAGCGGCTCTCGGACATGTTCGAAAGCCGAGATCTGAGAGCCGGAGTCCGAGAGCCGGGGTCTAAGAGGCGGGGTCTGAGAGGTGGGGTCCGAGAGTCGGGATCCGAGAGCCAGGGTCCGAGAGCCGGGATCCGAGAGTCGGGGTCTGAGAGCCGGGATCCGAGATTCGGATGGTTGCCTCATGCATGCAAAGTTCGAACTTTCCAATATTTTGTCACTTCATCCAAGTGATTGTCGATTAACATAAAACTATACCGAAGTCCTGAGTAGTTCCAGAGATTGAGTTCGAGGTGTGACAGCTTTGACCAAAAAGCGTGTCAACAATAACCTCTAAGCTCATATGTCTCAGAGAAGGGTGTTAAGCTAAGAGAACAAATTATCCTGTACCAAACAGATATATGTTTAGTAGAGACTAATTAATACGACACTAAACACAATGTTAGACATACGTCCATACTAGTTCGTTCTGGGTCTCAACAAAACCGAATGCACCCTATTCCTTGTCCCCTAAGGGAGAGAGGCCCTTGCAAATACAGTCAATCTCAATGTACGTCTGGACGACCACCACTTATAACCTCGTCTTGGGTGTACATCCCAATCGAGACATCGACAATAATATAAACGATGTAAAGATCTCTGGTCTGAAATATCTTCGACTATCGTCGTATTGGTTATTTATAATGGGTTAAAACTCGGTCTTTCCGAATAACTTTCGCATCATTAAAATAAAGTGATATATATAAACATATCTTATGTCTCATTCTAATTTAGAATATTCTTTTATTTAAATATTCTTTCATATTTGGGATAAATTCTTTAAATATAATTAAAGATTTACTCCCTTTAAACTTCTTGTTCAAATATTTCCTTGGAAATCATTTCAAAAGATTACATAATCTTTTTTCACAAACTTGACTTAAATTAAGGTTTATAAGCCTTATCGGGATTATCGAATTTTACAAAAGTAATCACTCATATTGTTATCCTATTCCCAACCTATTCATCCCATGGAGTAAAACTGGTTGTGGTCCATATCTAACGTTACTCATGCATGGTAAGTTTTATTACCCTCTTTTACTTCAAATCTAACTAAAGATTTATTAAAACTCAAACTCAGTTTTAATCTTTGAAAACTGTAATTCAATGATTGCTTAACTTCTGAAGTTAATCTTGTCATTCACTAAGTTAAAGAGTAGAAGTATTTAAAGACATCATTCACGACAAACAAAGAATCCAATTTGATATCAAATACTAGGCTTTGAATAGAAATCATATCGACTTGCATTCAATATCAAATTCTTAAATTAACCGATATCGTATAGGGAATAACAAATACCAATATCTTCCAAATTCCTTTAACAACATCTATATAATTACGGAATCCAATCTTGAAATACCCGAAGATTATTTCCATTCAAATCCAATGAGTTCATAGATTGGAAAACTTTTGTTATTTTAAACCCTTTCAATTCCGATATTATATTTTAAAACACTGGATTCTTTATTTTAGTTTTTAAACAACTTATCCAAATAAAATATTTTTTATTTCTTCAAAACTTTTGAATATTCCATCCAAAATTATCCAAACCATTTATTATGATTTATTCATATTTTTAATAATTTTTATAAGGCCCTTACAGTCAGTTTCCAATTCCGGCCACCGAACTACATTCATAACGACCTTTTCCAAAACAAATTTAAACTTATTTTAAAATTCTAATGGTTAGATTTGAAAACTATTATTATCGTTTGAAAGATATTTCCAATACGAATTCAATGGTTCCAGTTTCGGGAAAATCCGATGGTTGGATCTCCTTGTACATCAACTTAAAGTTATAGGCAGAAATTCGCAAACTACCAGTACGCGACAAGTCCTGTTCAGACCATACTTCGATTTATAATTAAAAATAAACCGAAACATTTCCAAAATAATTTATTGATTATATAAATTTTATATAATGGTTATTGGAAACTCTATTTCACTTCAAAATAAAATATTCTCGTACTAAGCCATCTTAATATTATTTAAATCATTAAAACAATATTATATTTTGAAACTTATTATTTTAAGTTCAAATTTTCCTACCATTCTTGTAAAAATAAATAAGATAGTTATGAAAAGAAACTTCTTTTAAAATGTTTCCTAAATAACCCAACCGAACTTCACTTTCGTTGGTTACTATTCATTTCAAAAATAAAACTGGAATACGTCATTTCTATATGAAAATTACTTCAAAACAACTTGTTACAGTTATGAATATTAATCGATATTTTATAATCTTTGCATCTATCCAAAGTCACACATCAAATTCAAACTCCAATTTCCAATCTGTCATTATATTAATAAAATATTCACTAAAATCCATTTTTATTGATGGTTGCCTAACCAATGAACCAATAATCATTTATTGTTCATTAACAATCAATGTATTATATAACACTCAATCAATCATCAAACAACATCCAATCCACATACAAAGTGGAATTCCACCGTATAAGCTTTAATTCAATAACGATTGGACAGATCCGTCCATTAATAGATTAACCGCAAATAAAACAATTGTGAGATGTATCAATTAAATATCATCCCAGTACACGGGTGGGGTTTACATCACAAATAAAACAATTGGGAGATGAGTCAATTAAATATCATCCCAATATCCATGTGGGGTTTACATCACAAATAAAACAATTGGGAGATGTGTCAATTAAATATAATCTCAATACCCATGTGGGGTTTACATCACATTCAATAACCCATAATTGGTAAATTACTTCATTAAGATCATTTTGGGTTTAAATAGTTTTAAATCGGCACTATTTGTGCTTAAAGTGTCATATACCCAAGCAATCACACACATATCAAGCAAAAAAGATATTTTTACCATTCTACTCAACATTTAACATCATAATAAATTTATATGATCAATCACTAATCAATATTAAACAACCCATGATAACTTGTTCATTTCATGTCAGATTTTTACCAAGTCTACTTGACCTATATAGGTGATCGTTAATGTATCGTTTAACTCATAAATGAGTGTTTTACCCTACCACAACTATCATAAACATTTCAACATTGTATCGACATCATAATTAACCCAATTCAACATTCAAATCACATCATAGTTCATCACCAATTAAATCACATATCAATCAAAATTTCATAGTTTAAACTACAGTGTAAGCTATAATTAACTGTATTAATTAACCAATTTAAGTTAGGAGTTCTCACTCTAGCCATTACTACTCCATGACACTTCAGTATATGACTTCACAAGCTTGTAAAGAAACCAAGTTTTCTTCTTTTCAACACAAATCAACAACTACTTATATATATATATATATACACATACACACACACACACTTATACACACTTTAATTTGGAAATTCAAGTGGAAAGATATGATCTTTAGGCGGTTTTAGGATCTGGGGAGTAGGGAGAGCACGACCTAGGCTGTAGGGGAAAGGCGCATGCTAGTGAAGTGATGAGTCATGGCGCATGCATGTGGGGGCTCGGGGGAGGAAATTGAGGTGGTATAGATTTCCTTTTAGGGAGAAAGGAAGTATCATTAGTGTTTTAAGGAAGAGAGAAGGGATTTTGGGCTAGAGGGAGCCTCTAGCCGGAGGAGAGTGTAACAACCCGTATTTTGATAACGTGTTATAACTATAAATCAAGGAAGAATTAATTTTTAAAATAAGAATCAAGGGCAAGGGGTTACACCATTATGTTTGTCTTGAAAATCTGCTTGGAAACGAGTCCGAGTTTTCGAAAATCGGAGTCCGTATGACCAAGTTATGACCTTTCAAAGTTTTCAGAAAATTTCAAGTTCAAAACAGCTCAGAATGCGAATTCAAACCACAGAACAGACTGGACGGGAAATTTCCTGCCCAGGACCAGGTCGACCTGGGGGTCGACTATAGAGTCGACTTCCCAGGACCAGGTCGACCGTAGAGTCGACCTGGGGTCGACCTGGTGACAAAACCCATTTTTGAGTCTGAGTTCGCTTTGATGTTTCTCGCCTCGTTTCTTTCTACATTCGTTGACCTGACCCTATATAAACAGCCCCTAACACAAGTCTCTCTACACAAAATTCTCTCTGACCTTATGCTGCTCTAATTCTGGTTGAAAAGTTAGAGAAAGGGACTACTTCTTCTATGTCGAAACTACGTTAAGAGAATTGTTGATTTGGGGATTTCTGTTAGGGCACGACTGAGCATATAAAGATTCAACATCGACTTTCTTTTTCTAATTCTCGAACCACGATCTGTAAGCCCCAGTTACTTTTAGATTTAAACTGTAAACGTAATATGAACATGTTGTAAATTGAAATTGGACCTGTGTATGATGACTGTTTTACATCCATTCTTGTTCATCTTGGATCTTGACTTTTAGGTATATTACTATGACATTGATTTGGGGCCTATTCATGTTACAAATCAAAAAGAAAAACCCCTTATAGTATCATGCCTGCAATGTTGAATCTGCTGTTAGTCACAAGTTTATGACTATCACCTTATGTCAACCGTTACCATGGCTATCACCTTATGTCAACTGTTATCTTGACTAGTACCTTATTTTGCTAGATTTGGAATCTTTATGTTTGAGGCCGATATTCCATATGCCAGTAATGTTATAATCATTTACCTCAAGTCATACCATGCTATGCTAGTAATCACTTTTACCACCTTATACCCGTCCCTTTTTATGTTATTCCCCAATTAGATTTATTTGTATCGATTCGAGTTTACGTACGATGGGAATACAATTTGGGTAGATTAGGTAAAACATGAATTGGCTTTGAACTTGAATATGAACGTTATTATAACTTTAACCTGTATATGGACAAGAACTTGACATGAAATTTACATGAAACCTGACATGAAATTCGACATGAATTTTGACATGAAAACTTGAACATGGACATGACACTTAGGTAAACTTGAAAATGGCCAACTTGAGGTTGGGTTGAGTTTGCAGTGTAAATATGCTCGGAACCGCCCGACGAATCCAGTGACTGCAAACAATAGGATCCAATGTGGGTAGTTGGTCATATCGCACGTAAAACCCAAGGTTAGACTATGTTGTGGTGTAAATATGCCCGGAACCGCCCGGCAAATCCTGTGACCACAATAATTAGTCTATGTGAGAGGTTGGGGTGCATTAATGAATTAATGCCACATGATAGAGTTAAGTCATGAACCACTTGAATATACTTAACCAATTTGACATGATGATTTGGTAAGGTTAAGTCATGAACCGCTTGAACATACATAACCAACTTGATACATGATTTGGATAGGGTTAAGTCACGAATTTAAATGACAACACTTAACCCATTAGAAACCCTAGTTACGCGGTCCTTTTCAGCAGTAACCCACTTAGATGTATCACGATACCCTGGGACTAGGCAGGGTGGGAACGATTACTGGGCTGATTGTAAGCGACCAGAACGACGGCTGAGTAGGTGCGCCATTGTAGGTTCAGGCGGACTATGGTCGTGCACGTAGTCCGGAGTTGAAAAAGCAGGCATTGGGTTCCAGTAGGTTTACACTGTGCGTGCTTGATTCGTGTCGGTGGTTGGCACCATAGGGCTTGATACACCATATGGTGGACCTAGCACAGGTGACTACATTTCAGGATAGGGCCGTATGACCCAAACACATGACGAGCTAGAACTTGTAGGGAGCCGATCGATTAGTAGATCGTACCGTAGGACCCCGTAATGGGTCACTTCATGATATTGGGCCAAGGGTTCATTTCATGATTAATACTTGACATGGGTTAGAACACTAGTACAGTTGGTGCTGCGAATCTTGAATATACGATGCTAGATTTGACTTATCTTGTTATCTTACTTATCATATCAGTCATGTTATCATCCTTATATTTAATTTCAGTTTTCACATGTCATGTTACCTTTACTAGTTTTTATACTGAAAGTCACTAGGGCTTACCGGTCTTATGACTGACCCTTTTTCTTTCGCCTCCTTTTCTTTCGTTTCCCCCCAGGTTCTCAGGGAGAAAACATTAGCTCTTAGCTTGGATTTAGCTTGCTTTCTTTCAGCTCAAGTACGGTTTGGTCTTGAGCTATGCTATGGTTGCACTTCTGCTATTTAAGGGGAATAATTTACTTTTGTTATCTTAAGTTTATGCTTCTTTATTTGGAACTTGATGTAATGGAATAATTTGTGCCTTGGATATATGAGGTTTTGACTCTTTTCTTGAAAGTAATAAAAATTTGGTTTTTAATTCCTACCGCTGCTTTATTTATGTTCTGCCTTGTGATATCTCTGTGTATGTTTACTTAGATAATACTCCACCAAAACCAGTGCATTCCCTTTGTGAGTGACCCTAGCAGAGGTGGGGTACTACAGAGAGGCTGGTGGTGTCTGGTGGAGGGTGCACAGGGGGTGGAAGTTGTGGTAGGTGGAGGTTGAGGTGGCATTTGGAGTTAGAGAGGAGGAGGAGCTTAAAGGAGTTTAAGTGTTTAAAAGGAAGAAGATAAAGGGAATTTAAAAGGAAATACAATAAAAGAAGGCACATGCTCTTAAGTACATAGGATTAGGGAGGTAATGACAAGTTTAGAATGGTACATTTTATTGTCTAATTTAGATAGGTTATTGGGATTTGTTTGTGATTTTGTTTATCTCTCATAATTAATTATGCCGTGCTAACTTCCTTCTAGTCGTATGACCCTATGCTAACCCCAAAAATTGCGAAATTTCAAATCTCGCTATGTTTCACAATTATGGTTCTAACGAGCCTGTTCTCGTTAAATTCGGTGATCGTTTGACCTTATTTCCATCTTTTACTGAATTTTAAATAGTTTCTCAACAAACGTTTATATTACGTACGCTCACATACAAACTCCGAAGATTATGAAATTTTAAAATTTACTATATTTTTATGTTACAGATCCAATAAAATTGGTTCGTTAGAATCTGTGACTATCTCCAAAATGGTATATACTCAAGTCATCCGAATAATATTAAATTGTAATACAATTAACTTTTTAAATTAATTTCAAAAGTTTTCTAAACTTGTCTTGAATATTTAATAAGTCATATTCAAATTATTAACTCAAAATCTTAAAAATTCATAATTTCGGTGAATAGTGCTTCTATCCAAAATTGTTTAAACTGATAAGGTGTAAAACTAATTTGAACAACTTATCGAACCGTTATAATTTTTGAAATTGTATTTAAAAATGAGTGTATGTATCCAAAACCATACGCGATTATTTTAAATTCTCAAAAACTTGAATTTTCGAAATTTTAAATGGAACAAATTTTAAAAATGAGTGTATGTAGTCTTTCACTAGTTGAGGGAAGGGTCAGGGTGGGATCGCATACAACGAGAAATTGCAGACCATACTCTGAATATCTGTACTGTAAGTCCTTTGAGCGGACCTATACAGATATGGAAAGCTCCTGACCGAGTTCCTTGCATTTGATGCAGCCCTATTAACAACAGACAATACGTATATGTCAGGGACTAGGTACACGCACTGGGTGGTACGTCGTAGACATTAGGGCATTAATCTGTGTTAAGGCTTGATTCAACCGAGAAGTTTGGAAATGAATATTCGTACGCTTGCTGGCATAGCAAGGAAGGTACTGTGCGGTCATGTAGCGTAATGATTTGGATTTCCATATGTTGTTCGGCGTAGGATACGCTTCTGTGGCATCAAATTAGAGACCATGCGAGGAGGGTACTATTGGGAGTACTTTGATATGTTGGGGATAGTTACTTTAACACCCCGCATTTTTAATTAAATAAAATAAAATTTGAAGAGCTTGTTGAATTTGGTCATGGGATAAAAATAATTGCGCCCGTGGCGGTTTGTTGGTCAATTTAGACTTATAGATTGTAGAAAACGGATTTAAGATGAAAGGGATACATTTAAATGAAATATTACAATAAACATGAAAAGGAGGTGTAAGAATAGAACAATGACCACCATTGTTTTTAGCTTTGTTAACAAAAGCCTATGTAGTCCAGTAGGTAAGAGTATGTAGCTTCCAAGAGAGTGGCGTAAGTTCGATCCCCGCAGGCACCATATTTTTATTTTAGAGAAATGGCTAAAATAATACATGTTCTAAAGGGAAAATATGTATAAACACACATATAAGGAAAATTATACATATAAGGAAGTAAAAAAGTATATGTATACATGCGATCGAACTTGCGCCACTCTCTTGGAAATTATATGTATATATGTATACCTACTCCATTCTTTTTTAAAATAGGTAAGAATTAAATGATGACATAACGCTGTTTGAATTTTGAAAATGAAATAAAAATTGCGCGTATATATACATGTGTAAAATGAGCATTAGAAGTTTTGTATACATATAAGGAGTTTATATTCAAATATTTTTTTTAAATAATTCCATAAATTCAAATGAATGAAGCGGGAAAGTAAAGAGGGAACCTGGACCCATATGGGTCGACCCATGCTGTGCCTGGGTCGATCTATGGGTAGACTCAAGGGTCGACCCAAGGGTCGACACAGGGGGTAGGTGGGTCGACCAACCCCGGATCTGGGTAGGTTCATTCGGTGAATCTAGACTTTTTTCAAACCACGTTCGTTGGTATCTCAGCGCTGCATGTACAAGTTTATATCCAACTTCTTGAACACCTATAAATAGGCTAGCAGAGCCTAGCCTAAATCTCATATTTTTTGAGAGGCTGTCTAGACTCTGCCATTCTTCTTCCTCCTCAAATCTCTTCAGAAATAAAACAATTCGTCTAAGGAAATTCTAATTCAAGATTTAGAGGAAAAGAATACATATGTGGTTTTACAAAATTCTTATCAAAGTGAGGTAAATTCTTGGATCTAGTTAATTTAGATTTCTCTTCTTTTTCAGTTTTTCTTTTAGTTTGAGAATTGTGAATCCATGTTTATTTAAGTTCTAGATTCAGTTTGGAAAGCCATGGAATGTTAGGTCTGCACCAAATTCATGAATTGGAAAGCTATTAGGTGAGTGGATTTAAGTTATACCTTTTTGATAATGGTATATCTATCGTTTGGCATTCTCCATTAATATGTATAATAAATCGCTGAAATGATTAGTCTGTTGAAATGTTTAACCTGTTGTAACCTGCTGAAATGTAAATCTGTTGAATGTTTAATCTCCTAAAATGATTGATCTGCTGAGATGTTTAACCTGCTGAAATATGTTGAAATTAATACTTTTGTAATTAAAACTGAATTGTATCCTTTGTATAAATGATGAAACTTCTACAATACTGTAATCTTATAACCTGAACTGAGAACATTTCTGCTGTATAAAGCCTATTTCCATTAATCACCTGTCTAAGTGGAATTTACTGTAAATGCTGTGACTATGGAATTTACAATGAACATGAATACCTGTTTAAGAATGTTACCAAAAGATTGTAAATAAGAATTACAGTAAAATTTGGAAGAATGAATATTCCAAAATTTACAGTAAATAGATAATTGTAACCGCACTTGGACACGAGGTTAAATTCAACTTGTGGTAGAAGTTTGCCCGGAACCGCCTAAAAAATCCATCATCCACAAGTGGTTAATTTAATATGGGGGGTCTGGTGCGTAAACAAACATATAATAGTACTAAGACACGAGGTTAAGTTCGACTTGTACTAGAACTCTACCCGGAACCGCCCGACAAATCCAGCATCCACAAGTGGTCAGCTTAATGTGAGAGGTCTGGTGCATAAACCTACATATGAATACATGTATATAACAGGATAGAAATAAATGGCATTAATTGTAATTAATGGAAATAATTGAATGTTACAACAGTATAAATGTTAAAATGAATGGGGAATGATAATAACATATTGTGAATAAACCTGAAAGGGGAAAAGGAAAGATAATAGGTAGGCTTGTTCTAGGGGCAAGTGGAAATTATTACTTAGGTTATAATAAGCGATAGAGAAAATGAAATAACTTATGTAATGAGATAAACTTAATTTCAAATTATGTAATCTGTAATTCTGGAAACCTAAAACCTGATGTTTGTAATAAGTAGTGAAAAGAAGGGAAAACTTATGAAATGCAATAAGTTGTACTTAATATAAATTAAGTAATATGTAAACCTAAAAATCTGAATCCTACTGATAAGAAGAACATGTTGTCTAAAACCCTGAGAATCTGAAATCTGCTTATAAGAATAATATGTTAAAGGCTTATTAATGAACTTAAATGGGGTAAGTAATGTAATCGAAATTAGTAAGTAAGAAGAACTTAATAACCTGAATAAGAAGTTAATATGATTTGAAATAACCAAGTTAACTAGAAATCTAATGAGGTAGAGCAAGCGCATAATTAAACGTTTCGACACAGGGCCTAATAACACGTTAACCTGAAGCTCTTGGACCAGTCCGTACCTATGAAAGTGAAGAACCCAACGGGGTAGATCATCATGGTGTCATGAGACACGAGGGGAGCACACGTCTATCTGATTATTATGACTATTGTTCTGCTAGCTCCAAAGGACTGAAAAGGAAAACACGCATCTTCCTAGGACATGGAGGGTATTGTTGGTAGTGCTCTGTACGGTGGCAACGTTTAGGCTATGCTCACAGAGGTTGGGTCTGCGTGTTACAACTCGGTGAGTATACCTTGATTGCCACAATAGCAGGCAGTCAGAAGGCTGCAGGATGGCTTAGGTGATTCGACGAATCCGGTGCCTTATGACTAGGCAGGTTACGACCATCTCATCTGTTTGCCTTAGCGGGGGTCTAATCATCTGATTGATAGTAATCGTCGGGTACCGGTCATCAATGGTCAGTGTGATGCGGAAAGGCGGAGAGCTAAACCAAAAGACCGTTGACCTTTTACTATCGAGGATTTGGTTGCAGGACACGCCAATTTGGATGTAGGTTGTTTGTTAGGGGCACGTCACTAGCTCTCATATCTATTGTCCTTTCACTAGTTGAGGGAGGGGTTGGGTGGGACCATAGCAACCGTGAAAATGTAGACCATAACATCTATGTATAGAAATATCTTAAAAAGCCTCACGACCGAGTTTCGTGTATCTGATATAGCCTTATTACGGAACTTGGTGCACAGTAGAAAATATGTGTGGATACATGCATATAGTTTCCAGATGGTGTACCATTGAGGTTGAGGCATCAAGTACGATTAACGATACATACGTAAGAATGTCTCGATACATGCATGTCTGCTTCGGGTGGTGTATCGTAGGCTCTAGGGCTGTACTCTGTGATGGAATCTGATTTGATCGAATGGTTCGAAGGTGGCAGTCCGTACGCTTACGTAACGTGGCGTTGGTGTCTCTATGCAGAACATAGCGTTATTATACAGAGATTCATACGTCATTCCAGCGTAGGATGAGGGACTGCGTATTTTTCTGTGATATTATGGCAGAGACCGTGCTAGTGGGGTACCATAGGGTATACCTTAGTATTGGGGGTATGTAACACCCCGCATTTTTAATATAATTAAAAATACGTAAAAATATGTGTATATGCATGGATAGGTAAATAATGGTGATGTATAATGAAAATTAATTAATAGATGGAAGAGAAGGAAAAATTAATTCAATAATAGTGTGCGTAACGGAAAAGATAATAAAATAAGGATACTTAATTTAAATATCAGGAATTAAGTAAAACGAACATCACCGTTGCATTCGTCTCGAAATTCTACTTGAAATAGAGTCCAAGTTTGTGGTAAATCGGACTCGGTATGAAGGAGTTATAGCCTTTAGAAGATTCAACAAAAATTCAAAACAGTTCGAAATTCGACCCAGGCAGCTGGGCAGGAAATTTCCCATTAGAACCAGGCATGTCGACCTGGGGGTCAGGTCGACCAGGAGGTCAACCTATCCCCAGATCTGGGCGATTTCAGTTCCTGTGACGTGTTTTGATGTGCTGTACGGGTCAGATGGCTTCTTGGTCAATCTAAGGGCTCTAAAACACTCTTTACACCTATAAATACATACCTTAAGACGCCTCCATGCCACCAAACTTCAGCCAAACATGGCCACCGCCACAAAACTCTAAATTATATTGCAAGTTGTTCATCAACTTTGGAGTTTAATCAAATCAACTAGCAAAGTTCTTCATCAACAATTCATGCTCTTCACCAACAATCAAATAAGAAGATTAAATCAGCGTTTTACATCAACAAATCATTTATTTTCCCCAATCCAATCAAGGTGAGTGTAATTATAATAAACTTGTTGTATAATAGTATTATTATCGTTCATCATTCCCCAGTAATAAATTCAATTCAAGATTCATATTATTATAATTGTTCTTTTATTCTCCTTCCCCTTTTTATTTTTAGATCTAGGTTATCTCGAACCTAGACGAAATCTTATTATACATACGTATGGTTGGAATATGGGAATATTGGGCATAATCTATTTTATGCAGTCGAGGAATATAATCTATAATTTGGGGTTTGTGGCATAACAATTATTATTGCAAATATTGGGCACAATCTATTTTATGCAGTCGAGGAATATAATATGTAATTTGGGGTTTGTAGCATAACGATTATTATTGCAAATATCGGGGTAATTGGCAGAGTATATATTAATATTATTCAAGGAAATAAGGGGAAAGGATCGTGAAATTGGTAATTTGGAGTAACTTACGCTAAAGGTAAATAAAGTTTGAATAGGGGATTTGGGGAAAAATTATTTAAAGATAAAAATCATAATTTGGTGAAGAAATAGGTAAACTAGAAACCTAATCGGAATTGGATAAGTCTGGGTTTAATCTGTCTCATATAATTGTGAAATCTAATTCCAAAACCTGAAATTTGAGGCATGAGTGTTTTAATTAAATTTGGGTTTGATTGGTTAAAAAAATGGGAATTTTAGAAATAGAACATGAAAATTGACACTAGTGTCATAACAAGAACTTGAACATATTTGTGAATTTGTCAATAGGCTAAACATGAAACTTGGCCAACTCGAGGTTAGAATGAGTTTGCGGTGTAATCCTGCCCGTAACCGCCCGGCACATCCGGTGACCGCAAACAATAGGTTCTAATGTGAGAAGTTAGTCATAACATGCTTGAAACCCGAGGTTAGATTGAGTTGTGGTGTAATCCTGCCCAGAACCAACCGGCACATCCAGTGACTGCAACAATAGGTCTAATGTGAGAGGTTGGACATTAATAATTAATTAATGCTAATGACACATGCTAGTATGGTAAGGTTATGTAATGTCCCGCATTTTTATCGGTTTGTATTTGAATATTTAAATCAGTTTAAATATTGAAGTTGTAATATAGGTGGATTTATATATTAATTAAACGAAGTTGAATGTAAAAATATATTAAATATAATCGAGCCCGTAATATCGCGACAGTTCGTAATTTAATGTTCTGAACTTCAATTGAGTGTACAAGATCCGTTATTAGTCGATTTCTTCGAAACAAGGAACAATGGAATCTGTTGAACTGTATATTTCTAATGGAAGTAAAAAACCAAGATTTCGCATTATAGATTGCGAGTTATATTCAAATCAAATTTTCAAATAGTTGCTATAGTATCGTTTATCGACCGTAACAGTTTATTCGATATAACTAGATATCGGTTTCAAATTTGGACAAGATTCTTTTGAGACGTAGTGATAATTTAATTTTTAGAATTTTTCTCTAATTTTTAATTAATTTAATATGCAACTTTTTATTTGGAGTATTTTGCACTTTATATCAATATTTTGAGGTTTCACAATATGAGTTAACCTACCGATATTATTATATTTTTGGGATCGTGACACCTCGCGGGACATGACCATATTTTTATTTCTGTCCTCAGCCGCCCGGACATGAACGAAATTTATGTAACAGGCACTACATTCATAATAACAAAATATGGATTTTAACACATTCATGAACATGAATATTAATGAATATATGAACAAAGCAAATGCGTCATTTTCATTCCATACGGCCTTGTAGCTATGCCCTTTCTTTCCAACGTTTAGTGAACCCACGGTTCTATTTGCTTGACTATGAAAGGACACTGCAAACATATACTATTTCAACCCCTATGATATCCTGACAAAAATCTTTATAAAAATAACCAACAAGCTTTGTATAGAAGGAACCTCCAGCTACTATTTGTCACGTACAACTACAGTAACTTGGAGATGAGAACCCATAGCTAGCCTGCACCTATCCTAATATAAGTTTTCACACAGATTTTTCATCAGCTACCCCTACTTCACAAATGAGTTGTTTCGATCATATACTAGCTGAATTAGCAACATCTTCAAATCCTACCCTAAGACAATTCAGTGAGCACCGTTCACACAGCTAGACTGAGGAGAATTAAACCACCTAAAGCTAAAGCATGTCTAATCAAATCAAACTACAAGCCGATGCAACATGAACTCAAAACGTTTAAACACTACAGGTCTTGTATTTTCAAATCAAAGCCAAAGCTACCCTAATCTAAACTACCCCTTGTGCCCAAGTTTTCACCTGTAGGCTATGCAGTAAAGCCTTATTGAAAAGAAGTTTCGAAGCAGCAAGAATTGTCGCCATCTTTTCCTTTCACACAGGCTACTGGTTGGATGGACAAGTCTCAAATCGCATGAATGGACAACTCCTTCACTTCATTTCAGTAAACACAGACTGCAACTATGGCTTCAGGCAATCACATGCCTAAGAATAGCAAGTACCACCCTATTAAGCTATTACTTGCATACCAAGGAGCCGAAATACTATAAATACACACATATACCCAGCCGCATACACTCACTACATTCGAACCAAAATTAGAATAGGAAATGGTAGCCAAACAGTAAGGATTCTTGTAGAAAATCATGGCCAAAAAAGTATAAACCTGAACAATGGAAAATACCTAAGAGCAGAGGAGTATCAAATGAGTAAACTACCCTTTGTTCTATTTAAATTTTTACTATTTTAAATAGTATGATATATGCTTTGAATGAATTACATTTGGTTAACTTATCTTCATAACAAACACAAAGTCTGTAAATGAAACCGAGAAACAGAGGATCTATATTGTGAGTAAACCTCATTAGTTTCTTTTCAAATCATCAGCAGGAGCCTATGACGATGAACAGCTAAATTCAGTGTGTTTTCAAATCCACAGTAACACATGAGAAGAACACTCAACGCATATCTACTCCCTACGCTATAATGCTACTACTTGGCCGCCAAGTATTGTGATATTATAAATACACATCTTGTTTTAGTTGGATCCATTGGTTACAAAATAATAAAATAAAATATGTGTGATGCCGTGAGAAAAATGGTAAGGGTGGCAAGCTGAAGTCGTGTTTGATGGGGAAGGGGCAAGTTAATAGTGTAGCTTGGTGAAGTACTGTGTAGCTGGAGCCCGCGTTGGATATGAAACAAGAATTGGCGGAAGAAGTGCTCAGCAAAAAGGGGGTAACTACCTTTATATATGGGTATATGTGGCGGCATATGATGCAAGGGAGGTCACGGTCTGTGTATGGTCTAGTAAAGTGGAGCCGATGCACGTTTGAAGGGGACTGATGAATTGGAAATTATGGGAGCTACAGGGATTTTTATGTACACTGGTTTGTGGGTGTTGCCGTTGGGCCGACTTGAAAGGGAATCATTCACTGGAGTGGGAAGGGTGATGGCCACATTTGTTTTGAAGGGGATTAACCATGCAGCGGTGCATGTATTGGATAGTAAGGGGAGCTCAGAACATACGGACGTGAGGCGTACTATTGCAAAATGTTGGGGTGTCCAAACATGTATGAGGAAGAGTAGTGTGGTGCAAGCCAGTTTGTGAAGGAAAATGTTGGTGTTTGGATGATGATACTGTGAATTCCCCTGTAGAACTCAGTGGAGTGAGTTCGTAATTTCCATTTAATGGGAAGGTGAAGGAAGTTATTGCAAATGGCACGATCTGTTTTTGGGCAAAAAGTTCGAAACCCTTTCTGGGATTCACATACTGGCAGATACACGTGAGAAGGGGGAGGATACAGTGGTGCCATGATGGGGACCGATAAGAGAAGTTCAGGTACGTTGGCGAATGGGGATACATGCACGCATGAAAACACGTTGGTCTAGCTGGTTGGCATTGTGTATGGGGTAGTTTCATAAAACAAAATGAAGGCCATATACTGATGGTATAAAATGGTGAAGGAAATGTGATGGCAGAAGGGTGCAGCATGGTCCTTAATCATGGATGAATGGTGAAGGGTGTTACGTGTAAATCAAGTATGAAGGGGGCGGATGTGGGCTTTTCATTGTGATGATGGTCATTCCTCTTAAATAACATGAAATAACGTGGATTTTATATGGAGGAAATGAACTATGCAAAGCATAAAAGAAGTTGAGCATACATGAAAAAGGGATACCGTGGGTTTCGATACAGCACAGGGGATATTGATGCTGGGTTCGGTTCGCTGAACGACGATGAGAAGCGGGTGAGTTTCTATGGGATGAAGGCACCCAAGTGGATTGGAACTGGTTCGAAATCAGTGGAAGCTCGTTGGAAATTATAACGACTGATCGGGTGTACTGACGCAAATCTTTATTTAACGGTTAACGCGCAAAGGTGAGTAAATTCACTAACTCTGTTTTATTTAAAATATTTTAATTATATTTTAAATAATGGTTGAATGCTGTGTGATGGTTGATTAGGTAAATTACAGTTAAATTGGTTGAAATAAATATATATCGTTGCATATGTACACATCATTGGTTGGATACTGATTTGACTGACATCTGTGGATGCGGAAATCGGTTGGAGGAACTCAACCGGATTCCTAAATGTTTAGATGTACTGTTTGTGCACTGTTTGAACCGTATTGAATGGAAATTCAACGTTATGTTGATTTGGTAAATAAACGATATCAGCGACAGTCAACCATAAACCTATTTTGTTAAGAAGTTGGTTGGCCGTCAGACAAATCAACGAAGTTAGTTATAAAAATTATTATAATTAAAGCGAAGTTAAATTATAATAGAAATTCTATTATAAACTGGTATTAAGTTTGTATTGAGATGTTTTATTGAATTGGGTAAATAATACGAATAAGAAATAAATTGCCAAAAAAAGACGAAGAACGTGATCGATTTTTGATAAGAGAAGTTTAAAGAGAAATGTTTAAGGAAGATGGGGTGAAGAGTTAATGACCAATGTAGATAATTTTAAACAACCGAGTTTCAAATAAGGATATGGCGTCACAAAATCATATTTAAAATATGTCAAGATTTTTGTAACGGAAAGAGATGTCAAGATTTTTGTAACGGAAAGAGATGTCAAGATTTTTGCAATGGAAAGAGGTGTCAAGATTTGTTATAAAAAGGAATATTACAGCGTATGACAAGTCTTGAACTATAACGATAAATTAGCGCTGTTGACCAAGCTTAAGTGTGATTTTTATATATAACACTACTCCCTAGGAAATGAAAACCAGTTTGTTTTGAAATCCACTTATTCTAAAGTAATAAGTAACGACGTTTGTCCAAAGAAATATAAGAACGGATGTTAAATAAAAGTGCTCGTGATTGTGTGATGTTAGTTATGAATGTTTGTTTTTACTTCGATAGTTAATTAACCGACTATCGAAGTGTTTTGACCATCGTTGTCAGTACGAAGAGACCGGTTGGATATATTATCTGAAACCACTCCGTATAGGCATAAGCGCTGCGAATTTGATTATGCTAAAGACAATTGAAGACGGAGTGAAATACAAGGGTTGTCCTGTTCCAGAATGGTGCTTTCTGTTTGTCCAGTCCCAGGACAACTTGTATGGACGAATGTCTGACAAAGTATTCCTAACGGTCACATAAGACGATCTTTTCAAGGTATTATGTCTGGTGGCAGAGAAATTCGTTTCTCTTAGCTTTTATACCCGTAATATTTTTGGGAAGATCAACTAGTGATTTGACGGGTTTGACGATGTGGCATTCAAAGTGTATGGTGGCCAGATGTTCTAAAGATAGACGTAGCCTCAAGCCTCACAACCAGGAAATGACAAAAAATCGGGCAGGCAGCATCGCTATGTGGGTCGCTCCCATTAGGGTGTATAATCACCTATCTAGAGAAATTCCTTTCGTTCTTACTCTATCGATTCTGCCCATTCGGGAACGGTGGTTTGAGTCCAACCGTTGGTGATATACATTCGATACACTCAAACGAAATGAGTGGTCGATCACGTGTGGGCCGAGTTGCAAGACGTTATTGTTGAACCCAGGTGTATTCGCCTCTAGATGTAACACCCCACCTCCGTTAAGGTCACTTACAAAGGGAATGCCTTAACTTTGGTGGAGCATTTTAGTAAACAGAACATAAACTTACAAGACAGATAAAACAGTACTTGAAAATTTTATAACTTTATTTCAACAGAAACCGAAATAAACTTGGTTACATCCTTTCAAATCACAATATCAGAATTCAAGTACAAAATATCAGTCTTGTACAAAAGCCTTCAGAATGCATAGTTTAAAATCATAATCCCCACAGAAGAAGACAAGCCATACTTTAAGCACTTCAAGCAGAAGGAATCCAGATCAAGCTAGAGTATTCCCTCCTTATAAAACCTGGGGGGGGGGGGAACGGAAGAAAAGGGGCAAAAACAAGCAAGGTCAGACATAAATTCTGGCAAGTCCAGTGACTTTCAGCATATGAACAGATAATAATAATAATGAAATGAATGCAAAACTGGATAAGAGATGGCAGTAACATGAGCAGCAGATATACTTAGGTTAAACAGCAGAAACCGAATGATGTAGGCTAAGCCATGCTTCTTATTTATATCTTACTTCTCTGCTTTAATACTAATATAACAGAATTAGGTGTCACCCTAATGTCTAAACTGAAACAGAAACGGGTACAGAATAATTTCCACAGAAGAAAGTGCTAGTAATGGGCCTTTACCACCCGAACAGAAACAGACAGAAGCAGAATGCTGATAATGGGCCTTTACCACCCGAATAGAAACAGACAGAAACAGAATATTAATAATGGGCCTTTACCACCCGAACAGAAACAGACAGAAGAAGAAACAGATTAATCCCTACGGAAACAGAATGTAGAATTAGGTGTACACTAGTAATGGGCCTTTACCACCCGAACAAACAGTACCACGCAGAAACAGACAGGTGTTACCACCCAACAGAATCAGACGGTACCAACAGAAACAGACAGAACTAAGTGTACCCTAAAACCCTACCCCAAGCGATCGGCTCCCTAATACATAAATACCCTGTGCCAGCCCCACAAAAGGGTGTATCACTTCCCCAAGTGGCAACTTTTAAATGACACAGACCTATTTACATATGTTACGGCGTCTTACATCCTCAGAGGCAGACCGGGATCCATGCACGCACATGACCCGGTTGGAACGCACCATCAACACCCCTCGCCATTATCAGAATGAACCGCTTATAATTAGTTCAGTAAGCATGCCCGGACCCTACCTACTATTGGGTCAAAGTTTTGATACCAGAAAGGGTTACTGACTAATATGGGTCCCAAACAACAAATGACACAAGTAATTCCCCTACTAACCTTGTGTCCCCAGACTAACAGATTTCAGATTAACTTGTTTACAAGTTTCAAACATACAGAATTCAGATCAACTAGTTCACAGATCAGATAAGTTTCAGACTAACGGATTAGATATACAGACTTACCGATTAACCAGTTACAGAATAACAGACTTACAGATTTGTCTAACTTTGTAATTGGGTCTACAGATATAACACCCCGTATGTTGAATAACTTGTTATAATATTAATCAGGGAAGAATTAAATTTTAAAATCCGAATCGGGGGAAACGGGCTAGGCCATTGCGTTCGTCTCGGAAAGATACGCGAAATAGAGTCCGAAATTTCGTGAATCGGAGTCCGTATGTCCGAGATATGGCCTTTAGAAGTTTCACGAAAAATCAGAAAACGAAACAGATTTCAAAAATGCAGAATATGGGCTAGGCGGCAAAATTTCCGCCCAGACCAGGTCGACGTGGGAGTCGACCTGGGGGTCGACCTGGGTGTCGACCTACCCACCAGGTCGACTAGGGTGTCGACCCTAGTGTCGACCTGGGGGTCGACCTCCCTGGTCGAGCCCAGGTGACCTGGGTGCACTGATTTGGGATCTGGGTTGTGTTTTGGTGGCTAGTGACGAGATCCGACGGCTCTAATCTGATTTAGGGTTAATCTAATGGCCTAAAACACTTAACTAATCTATAAATACACCCTAAGACTACCCTAGTTCATACTAAAATTGGAGACAACGTCGTTATGCCGTCAAAATGCAACTAGAAGGAGCCACCAACAAATTAAAGAGGAGGATAGCTTCTCAAATCAACTTCTAATCAACTCTAGCAACTTAATCTTCTTCATAGGAGTGCTAGTCAACAAGTTGTGAGTACTATAGCCTTAATGACCAATTGTTGAAATGATTATGATAGGATATAATGAGGTTATGGCTATGAATGTGGATCAATGCAAGTTATGTTATCATATGCTATATGTTCATGATGTTATGCAAGTTGTGCAAGTTATATGCTACATGATCATGATGTTATGCAAGTTATGCAAGTCATATGCTACATGTTCATGATGTTATGCAAGTTATATGCTATATGATCATGATGTTATGCAAGTTATGCAAGTGTTAGGCTATGTGTTCATGATGCTAGTTATGCAAATTGCTATGATAAACATTGATCCATTATGACACCATGTTATGCAAGTTTGGTGTTTGTTTATATGAAAGTTCATATATGATATGTTATGAAAGTTTGGTGTTTGATTATATGCAAGTTCATATATGATATGTTATGCAAGTTTGGTGTTTGATTATATGCAAGTTCATATATGACATGTTATGCAAGTTTGGTGTTTGATTATATGCAAGTAACATGTGCAAGTTTACACCTTTGTATGATATGCATACATATGCAAGTTAACCCCTTTTGTATGTCATACATACATATGCAAGTTTACCCCTTTGTATGACATAAGTAGCTTATGCAAGTTAACCTCTTTATGACATATGTGATTCATGCAAGTTTGGGTTGATTATTTATGCTAGTTGGGTTTGATGCTATATGCATGTTGACACCTTTAAAACCCATGTTGATGCTAATGTTATGCAAGTTACACCCATTGTATGTGTGGTGAATCTTCCCTTTTAAGTATGTCATGTTAGCGAATTACGTTGGGAACGATGGGGTTAATATTCATGTTAGTGAAATGGTGTGAAGTTGGTATGATTATGCATACCATAAAGTGGATGGACATAATTGAGTCAATTATGTACATCGTTAAATTTGTAATTAATTAGGGATAATTAATACAAATTATGGGGGTGATTAATTAGGTGTAATTAATCAACTAAGACACGAGGTTGGACCCTTTTGTAGCATAAGACTGCCCGGAACTGACCGGCAAATCCAATGGCTACAAATGATTGGCCCAATGTGAGAGGTCTTAGGCACAAACTAAATACGTGACAAGTGTAAAGACACGAGGTTAGACTCGGTTATGGCGTAAGGCTGCCCGGACCCGACCGGCAAATCCAGCTGCCATAAATGATAATCTAATGTGAGAGGTCTTTACAAAGATTACGGTCTTAATCAATTAAGAAACACTTAACCATATTAGCATGTAGAGGGACATGAGGGGTTAAGTGGGTGCCTTGGGTGGCATGTGGAAAAATCTAGTGGTTGCCTTGGGTGGCAATAGAAAATACGATTAGAATACTTAACCAAAGTGGAACATGTAATTAAACATGATTAAAGGGTTAAGTAAGTGCCTTGGGTGGCATGTGGGAAAATCTAGTGGTTGCCTTGGGTGGAAATGGAAAATACGATTAGAATACTTAACCAAAGTGGAACATGTAATTAAACATGATTAAAGGGTTAAGTAAGTGCCTTGGGTGGCATGTGGGAAAATCTAGTGGTTGCCTTGGGTGGCAATGGAAAATACGATTAGAATACTTAACCAAAGTGGAACATGTAATTAAACATGATTAAAGGGTTAAGTAAGTGCCTTGGGTGGCATGTGGAAATCTAGTGGGTGCCTTGAGTGGCAATTGAAATATGATTAGATGACTTAACCAAACTTTAAACATGTAAGTGGACATGATTATTAAAAAGGGTTAAGTGGGATATACTAGAAGGGACAAGCTTAGGTGGGTAGCTTGTGGGGGCCCATTTTAACCAGTAACCCATATGTATCTTATTGGGCTCGACCTATGTCGAGGACGGGACACGCGTACTGGGCTTGACTATAAGAGGCCAAAACGGGTTAGCGGTGGCAACGCAAGTCCAACGGGTTTCATATGCGTGTGTGGACCCGGGCTGGTAGATAAGACGTTGTTGCATCGTGTAGGTATAAGCCGTGCACCGTTGATTGTATGGGGTTGCCACTTTGGGGAGTGATACACCCCACTGTGGGGCCAGCACGGGTATCTACATTAGGGAGCCGATCGAATGGGAGTAGTGGGTACACCTAGTGGAGATAGGGGCAGACGACACCTATGTAGTCAGCTAGGGGTACACGAGACTACTATTAAGATTACTAAGTACACTTAGTGGGATCAATCTTTAAGTTGGGAATTACCCTGGGGTGGGTAGATCTGGTGTGGTGCAGTGTAGGAATTACCCTTGGGTGGATAGATTTGGTGTGGTGCAGTTTAGTATTACCCTTGGGTGGGTAGATGCGTCTTTACCGTTATCTTAGTTCGTCCTAAGTCTAGTTGGCTGCTTAGTGTGGTCATTTATCCCCAGTTGTACCGTACCAGGTTTATATTATACCCTAATTACTTTAATGATTGTATTGTTAAGGTTATAGGACTCGCTCAGACTTATGTCTGACCCCGTTGTTTTTATCTTTTTTCCCAACCCTCAGGTTCTCACAGTGGGCCTAGTGCTAGTGGACTTTGGTCAGATCGCTTTATCTGTCTTTGGAGCTTGGACCATTGATGTAAAGCTCAGCTTATCTTTTCTTTTATGGCTATTAGTTCATGTAGTGGGATTATGTACTTTTGTTTTATCAAGATGGATATTATGTACTTGACTCTTGTTTTTGGTTTTGTGATGTAACCAAACATGTTTTACTTTCCGCTGCAATGAAATGATGTTTTAAATTTTCAAGTACTACTTATATCTGTCTTGTTGTAACTTTTCTGTTCTATATTCACTTAAGATACTCCACCGATGCTATGGCATTCCCTTAGTGAGTGACCGTAGCGGGTGTGGGGTGTTACAACAGATTCACGGAACAGATTTATTAAATTCATCAGTCTAGTGGGTTTAATCCTATCCGCCCAACACGTTTTAGACATCATATTTATCTCAGATTTTCAATAATTAATTATTAATGCCCAGACCTCTCACATTAGACTGACAGTTTGCGGCTACTGATTAGGCCGGTTGGTTCCGGGCAGATTTCTACCGCAAACTGAGTCTAACCACGGGTTTCAAGCACGTTATGACTAACTTCTCACATTAGAACCTATTGTTTGCGGCCACTGGATGTGTCGGGCAGTTCCGGGCAAAATTACACCGCAAACTCATTCTAACCTCGAGTTAGCCATGTTTATCTTTGCGGCCAATTAATTAATAATTTACCATTTATGCCCACGCCTAATATACATGTCAATTATTCATAGCTTATTCAGATTATGTCAATAACAGACTGAATATATCAACTTAACAGATATAGCAGATAACTGATTTTCGCAGATTAGGCGACTTAACGGATTCAACTGTTTAAGTAATTTAGCAGATTTAGCATATAAAAGATTTGGCATCTCAACAGATTTAGCAGTTTAGGCATCTCAATAGATTTAGCAGTTTAGGCATCTCAACAGATTTAGTTTAGCAGATTTGGAATTTTCAACAGACTTAGTAGATGACAGATTTAGCAGGTGAACAGATCTAGCAGACTAGGTAGCAGAGCAGAACTAGCAGATTAAGCAATATAATAGAACTAGAAGATTAGGCAATATCACAGAACTAGCAGATTAGGCAAATATAGTAGAACTAGCAAATTAGGCAAATATAACAGATTTAATCATTCCTTAAAGTTTCACGAACATATATTGCCTAATTATAAAATTGGC
This sequence comes from Allium sativum, assembly GCA_030737875.1. Classification (NCBI taxonomy): domain Eukaryota; kingdom Viridiplantae; phylum Streptophyta; class Magnoliopsida; order Asparagales; family Amaryllidaceae; genus Allium; species Allium sativum. Next base: position 684,805,646 of record CM060918.1, on the reverse strand, counting down.
CTAAGTTTGCATGCCTAAATAGTTGTCATGATTCACACTATGATCATATACCCCACGTTTGCATTGAATTTACATGTCACAGATTATGGTCATAATTTACATGTCCCAATTTAGTTCAACTTGCCTAGTACAAAAGATTCACATATAAATTATACCAAATATAGCCATCGATTTCAATGCATGTCATATATTCAAAAATTCTCCTACTTAGGTGTTATTCACATTTGATAGTTATCAAATCTTAATATAGATCTTCATACCTAAGTCATATTTTCTTTCAAATCATAAATTGTCATATAAACAATATGCCCAACAATCTAGTTATAACAGATCTTAATTCAAAATATGCGTTATGTCCAATGTCTCAAGTCACATGTTAACATACCATGGTTCCTCTTCTTCCAATTCACAGAATATGCATAGATCTAGATCTAATTTACAACCTATGTCCTTTTTCTTAAATCAGTCACAGATTAGCCATGTCCAATTATGCCACATTCATTATTTGTCCCAAACATTTTAACGTTCGTGCGTTAATCTCTTAGGAGAATGGCGCAGGCTCGTAGTAGCCTGTCTATAGAACAGAAAGAAGAAGAGATACAGAACAAAATAGATCAAAACAAAACATACACAATCTCAAATTCAGATTTACAATCATGTCACAATTATGATTAATGATTATATCGGAAAATAACTGCACTTGCCTTCCGTGGTTAAATAAAGAACTTTAATTTGTTGTAGAATCGTTGTAGGAGCTTTAATCTCTAGTTTGATTGAGTTTGGAGGCTAAGAGAATTGCTTAGAGAGCGGCGGCCGTGATCAAGAGGAAGTCCAGCAACATTTTGATGTAAGAATGTTTTGTTATCCATTAGGTTAGGCCTTAGGATGTATTTATAGGTGTAGGAACTCATTTAGGCCCTCAGATTAACCCTAGAACTCATCAGGTCTGTCCAAATACGTCACAGCCCCCAAAATCGCACACACACATGCACCAGTTTGGACCAGGGAGGTCGACCCCCAGGTCGACTGCCCAGTCGACCTGGTCTGGGGGGTCGACTGCCCAGTCGACTCCCCAGTCGACCTGGGTCTGGGGGTCGACTGCCTAGTCGACTCCCCAATCGACCTGGGTCTGGGCGGGAAAATTCCCGCCCAGTCTGTTTTGGGTTTGAAATTCGAATTTTAAATTCGAATTCGAGCTGTTTTGAACTATGAATATTTCTGAAACTTCGGAGGGTCATATCTCCCTCATACGGACTCCGATTCTTGCAAACTCGGACTTGTTTCCAAGCAGAATTCCGAGACGAACGCAATGGAGCAACCCGTTTCCCTTGATTCTTATTTTAAAAAATTAATTATCCTCTGATTTGTTACTTATACGTTCACAGAAAATACGGGGTGTTACATTCTCCCCTCCTTAAAGGATTTCGTCCCCGAAATCTTCAAGTTAAGAAGAATGTGTCCTACCATCCAACATCCATCTACTCAATCATCAATCACTGGCGTCCATTATCCTTAGAAACTTCTAATGTTGTATGAACATATGCAAAGGTGTGTGTATATGTTCCTTATCTAATGCAAAGATCAGGCGGTCCACTGATTCAGTTGACCTCCTTAATGCGAATTATGCCAGTGCCATGAGTCCAACATGTATGCAATTTTCCTACTCGGTACATATCATTTCTATATGAGTGCACAACCATTCAGTCATATGCAACATACATGTGCTGAGTCAATCATTTTGCATCCACAAAAATTGAAAATGCTCACACATCCATATGCAGTATGAGAGTGTTTTCGAGCCGATCTAGTGCCTAGTGTGTGTATATTCATCCACTAGCAACCACTTTCATCCACTTGCAACCATCAAACATAACATGTCTCAAACACATGTTTACACCCATTAGTTTCTACCTAAAGTTCGAAGATTCGATCGATAGGATACAGTCGAATGATGGAAGCGAGTACAGATAAAACAAAGACTTGGTTCCCATTAGACATGGGTCCTAATTATCGGCCCCGAAGATCGAAACCAACATCAGATTGACACCCAGAGGATTACCCTCTTTAGATAATGTCAAAACTGGAAATCTTAACCTTATCAGAAATATTCAGATTTTTACAGATTACTGGTATAGATCATATTACCGAATGATTCTTAGGAAACTAAGCATGATAAATCCCAGAATGTATGCATCCTACTTGACACCTAACACGAATATCTCTCAAACCCCAATCACAAACAGATGAGTCATAACCCTTATGGATTTGGGTCTACAGCGGAATTAGAAACAATACTAGTATTAAAGTGCAGAGTATCGATTACAGAATCAAAATGCCAGAATCAGAAAGAGTTTTAACTCAACAATCAGATAAGAAAATTAAACCTTCTACTTAAATTTCTTATTTCTCCCCTATCTACCAGTCCGTTGAGCATTCTCCTGTCCTCCAGAAGTGGGTTTTGCCCTCTGTCCTTGCCCTCGTTTCTTCGGGCAGTCCCTAGTGAAGTGTCCTATCTCACCACAGTTGAAGCAAGTGCCCTTCCTTTTTCTGCAATCCTTGTTCAGATGAGTCGAGCTTCCACAAGTAAAGCACTTTTTCCCCTTCTTATCTTTAGACTTCTCATCCTTCTTTTGTGTTTCCTTTTTGGGCCATGCTTTCTTATTCTGTGGTTCTTCCTTCTTTGTCTCTTTCGGGCCCTTGTCTTCCTCGTGCAGTAGTGCCATGTCCACCAATTTCTCGTAAGTCGCTCCCATGGGTACATGGGTCATGGCTAGGCTGTGCAGTGGCTCGTTCAATCCTTTAACAAAGCGGAGAGCCTTTTTATGCTGAGTGTTGACTAAATCCAATCCGAACCTAGCCAGTTGGTTGAACTGGTTGACGTATTCCTTGACCGTCATACTTTCTTGCTTAAGAGATAAGAACTTTTCCAGTTGTAGACTTCGTTCAGCTTGCGAGAGGAATTTTGTCTCAAACCTTGTTCTGAAATCCATCCTTGTCTCAAACGGCCTCTCGGCGTTAGTGACTTCCCACCAATAGGAAGCTTCATCTTTGAGCAGCCATACCGCCAACTGTACCTTCTGCCTATCGTCTACCTCGAAGATAACGAACAGATCCTCAGTTTCTTTGAGCCAGTTCCTCGCTTCTACGAATGATTCAGTTCCATTGAAATCCTTTCCACCCATGGCCCTAAAATCTCTACAGATCTTTGAGAATGCAATTGCACGAGGAGGGGGTGGAGGAGGGGGATCATTTGCTGGACCTGCGGCGGCTGTCCTAGCCTCAAGATATTGACGAAACCAACCGGGTACATGATCACCCTCTAGTATCTCAGATGCTTCAGACATGATGAAACGAAAAAGGAAAGATTCAATACAAAAGGGACTGAAGGAAAGATATATGGCTCTTGGGGATCATGTTTTTCAAAATAAGCTTTATTTTTGAAAATATTTCCTTTCAAAACATTTTTGAAAATAGTTTTCAAAAACTTTACCCAATCTGGTAACCTTCAGCTCTGATACCAAGTGTAACACCCCACCTCCGTTAAGGTCACTCACAAAGGGAATGCCTTAACTTTGGTGGAGCATTTTGGTAAATAGAACAAAAACTTACAAGACAGATAAAACAGTACTTGAAAATTTTATAACTTTATTTCAACAGAAACCAAAATAAACTTGGTCACATCCTTTCAAATCACAATATCAGAATTCAAGTACAAAATATCAGTCTTGTACAAAAGCTTCAGAATGCATAGTTTATAATCATAATCCCCACAAAAGAAGACAAGCCATACTTTAAGCACTTCAAGCAGAAGGAATCTGGATCAAGCTAGAGTATTCCCTCCTTAGAAAACCTTGGGGGGGGGGGGGGGGGAACGGAAGAAAAGGGGCGAAAACAAGCAAGGTCAGACATAAAGTCTAGCAAGTCCAGTGACTTTCAGCATATGAACAGAAAATAATAATAATGACATGAAAGCAAAACTGGATAACAGATGGTAGTAACATGAGCAGCAGATATACTTAGGTTAAACAGCAGAAACGGAATGATGTAGGCTAAGCCATGCTTCTTATTTATATCTTACTTCTCTGCACTAATACTAGTATAACAGAATTAGGTGTCACCCTAATGTCTAAACTGAAACAGAAACGGGTACAAAATAATTTCCACAGAAGAGAGTGCTAGTAATGGGCCTTTACCACCCGAACAGAAACAGACAGAAGCAGAATGCTGATAATTGGCCTTTACCACCCGAACAGAAACAGACAAAAACAGTCAGAAACAGAATATTAATAATGGGCCTTTACCACCCGAATAGAAACAGATAGAAGCAGAAACAGATTAATCCCTACGGAAACAGAATGTAGAATTAGGTGTACACTAGTAATGGGCATTTACCACCCGAACAGACGGTACCATGCAGAAACAGACAGGTGTTACCACCCAACAGAAACAGACGGTACCAACAGAAACAGACAAAACTAAGTGTACCCTAAAATCCTACCCCAAGCGGTCGGCTCCCTAATACATAAATACCCTGTGCCAGCCCCACAAAAGGGTGTATCACTTCCCCAAGTGGAAACTTTTAAATGACACAGACCTATTTACAGATGTTACGGCGTCTTACATCCTCAGAGGCAGACCTGGATCCATGCACGCACATGACCCGGTTGGAACGCACCATCGTCACACCTCGCCATTATCAGAATGAACCGCTTATAATTAGTTCAGTAAGCGTGCCCGGACCCTACCTACTGTTGGGTCAAAGTTTTGATACCAGAAAGGGTTACTGACTAATATGGGTCCCAAACAACAGATGACACAAGTAATACCCCTCCTAACTTTGTGTCCCCAGACTAACAGATTTCAGACTAACTTGTTTACAAGTTTCAGACATACAGAATTCAGATCAACTAGTTCATAGATCAGATAAGTTTCAGACTAACGAATCAGATATACAGACTTACCAATTAACCAGTTACAGATTAACAGACTTACAGATTTGTCTAACTTTGTAATTGGGCCTACAGATTCACGAAACAGATTTATTAAATCCATCAGTCTAGTGGGTTTAATCCTATCCACCCAACACGTTTTAGACATCATATTTATCTCAGATTTTCATTAATTAATTATTAATGCCCAGACCTCTCACATTAGACTGACAGTTTGCGACTACTGGTTAGGCCGGTTGGTTCCGGGTAGATTTCTGCCGCAAACTGAGTCTAACCTCGGGTTTCAAGCACGTTATGACTAACTTCTCACATTAGAACCTATTGTTTGCGGCCACTGGATGTGTCGGGCGGTTTCGGGCAGAATTACGCCACAAACTCATTCTAACCTCGAGTTATCCATGTTTATCTTTGCGGCCAATTAATTAATAATTTACCATTTATGCCCACGCCTAATATACTTGTCAATTATTCATAGCTAATTCAGATTATGTCAATAACAGACTGAATATATCAACTTAACAGATATAGCAGATAACAGATTTTCGCAGATTAGGCGACTTAACGGATTCAACAGATTATGTAATTTAGCAGATTTAGCATATAACAGATTTGGCATCTCAACAGATTTAGCAGTTTAGGTATCTCAACAGATTTAGCAGTTTAGGCATCTCAACAGATTTAGTTTAGCAGATTTAGCATTTTCAAAAGACTTAGCAGAAGACAGATTTAGCAGATGAACAGATCTAGCAGACTAGGCAGCAGAGCAGAACTAGCAGAATAAGCAATATAACAGAACTAGCAGATTAGGCAATATAATAGAACTAGCAGATTAGGCAAATATATCAGAACTAGCAAATTAGGAAAATATACCAGATTTAATCATTCCTTAAAGTTTCACGAACATATCTTGCCTAATTATAAAATTGGCCTAAGTTTGCATGCCTAAATAGTTGTCATGATTCACACTATGATCATATACCCCACGTTTGCATTGAATTTACATGTCACAGATTATGGTCATAATTTACATGTCCCAATTTAGTTCAACTTGCCTAGTACAAAAGATTCACATATAAATTATACCAAATATAGCCATCGATTTTAATGCATGTCATATATTCGAAAATTCTCTTACTTAGGTGTTATTCACATTTGATAGTTATCAAATCTTAATATAGATCTTCACACCTAAGTCATATTTTCTTTCAAATCATGAATTGTCATATAAACAATATGCCCAACAATCTAGTTATAACAGATCTTAATTCAAAATATGCGTTATGTCCAATATCTCTAGTCACATGTTAACATACCATGGTTCCTCTTCTTCCAATTCATAGAATATGCATAGATCTAGATCTAGTTTACAACCTATGTCCTTTTTCTTAAATCAGTCACAGATTAGCCATGTCCAATTATGCCACGTTCATTATTTGTCCCAAACATTTTAGCGTTCGTACGTTAATCTCTTAGGAGATTGGCGCAGGCTCGTAGTAGCCTGGCTATAGAATAGAATGAAGAAGAGATACAGAATAAATAGATCAGAACAGAACATACACAATCTTAAATTCAGATTTACAATCATGTCACAATTATGATTAAAGTTTATATCGGAAAATAATTGCAATTGCCTTCCGTGGTTAAAGAAAGAACTTTAATTTGTTGTAGAATCGTTGTAGGAGCTTTAATCTCTAGTTTGATTGAGTTTGGAGGCTAAGAGAATTGCTTAGAGAGCGGCGGCCATGATCAAGAGGAAGTCCAGCAACATTTTGATGTAAGAATGTTTTGTTATCCATTAGGTTAGGTCTTAGGATGTATTTATAGGTGTAGGAACTCATTTAGTCCCTCAGATTAACCCTAGAACTCATCAGGTCCATCCAAACACGTCACCGCCCCCAAAATCGCACACACACACGCACCAGATTCGACCAGGGAGGTCGACCCCCAGGTCGACTGCCCAGTCGACCTGGTCTGGGGGGTGACTGCCCAGTCAACTCCCCAGTCGACCTGGGTCTGGGGGTCAACTGCCCAGTCAACTCCCCAGTCGACTTGGGTCTAGGCGGGAAAATTCCCGCCCAGTCTTTTCTGGGTTTGAAATTCGAATTTTGAATTCGAATTCGAGCTGTTTTGAACTCTGAATATTTTTGAAACTTCGGAGGGTCATATCTCCCTCATCCGGACTCCGATTCTTGCAAACTCGGACTCGTTTCCAAGCAGAATTCCGAGATGAACGCAATGGAGCAACCCGTTTCCCTTGATTCTTATTTTAAAAAATTAATTATCCTCTGATTTGTTACTTATACGTTCACAGAAAATACGGGGTGTTACACTAGAGGTACATCATCGGAAGGTGGTCCCATACCTTGTCAAAGTTGGAATCCAATCTCCAATAAGCGCCCTGCAGTTTTTGATTTTATACTATGTATGTAGAGCGTGAGATGCAAGCGTTCTGCTATTTGGTTATTTACTTGATTAGACATTATTATAATATCACTGGATTTTGATATCAAAGTGTTTTGGGTTATAGTAAGGTAAAAACCGTCCATGTTTATGTGTGGGTCGGTCTTACTATTATCCTTTTGTATTAAAAGGATTTTCAAAGTTAAACTGTATGGTTGGAATTTACTCACACCAGTCCCATGATTGACCCAGAGTTTATTTTGTTTGTTTTTACCTAAACTCTTGGGTGCCCAAATTTGTACGGGCAGTCAAGTGTTTCAGGCTTTTACAGATACCGGTTGGAGGAGCTAAAAGCAGAAGGCTTCACCGTTAATATTTAGAGATTGTTTCCGCTGTGATATGATGTATTGTACTCTGATAATGGTATGTATATACAATACAGTTTTGTATTTCAAAGTTAGGTTATATAATATATTTTATTCGTTCCGCCGTGAGATTCGTGTTTACTCTGATTTTGCTCAATTGTGTTCTTCTTCTTCTTCTTCTATTCCATTAGTTCTATTTATTCTATCTTACCCTTTAATTTCTTTCTATTAATGATCCGGTATTTTCGATGTCTGAACAGTCGACGCTGGGTTTTGTGTCGATTTTCGGAGTCGAAAATCCCGTGGTCGTTACAAGTTAAGTCAACATGAAATACTAGACAACACTTAACCAATTTGACATGATATACGGGTGGGTTAACTCAACGCGAACCGCTAGATAACACTTAACCAATTTGATATGATATATAGGTAGGTTAAGTCAACACGAACTAATAGATAACACTTAAGCAATTTGACATGATATATGGGTGGGTTAAGTCAACGTGAACCGCTAGATAACACTTAACCAATTTGAGTCGATATATGGGTGGGTTAAGTCATGTGAACTGCTGGATAACACTTAACCAATTTGACATGATATATGAGTAGGTTAAGTCAACATGAACGATAGATAACACTAAACCAATTTGACATGACACATGGGTTGAATTGAATGTGATTGGGGGTTAAGTCAACTTGGACACATGGGCAAACTTAACCAATATAACAGTATCAAAGCAAGGAAAAGTGGGGAGTGATAATATTAAATAATAGATAAACTTATCCTAGGGATAAGAAATTAATATGACTTAAGATGTAATACAAGACTCGAAGGGTGGGATGACTTATACCATGAAATAAGTTAATCTGAGCTGGAAATGTGGGAGAACACCCGTACGCTATCATTTGATAAAGAGAAATTAAGTCATGCTTGAATTCATAGGTAAAGCTTAGTTAAAAGGAACTAAGTAACAAACCTTAGTTAAAGAGAACTAAGTAACAGAAACTAAGTATCAAACCTTGATTAAGAGAACCAAGTAATAAACCTTAGTTAAGAGAACTAAGTAAATAATGAGAAAGAGAACTAAGTAGTAAACCTTAGTTAAGAGGACTAAGTTGTAAACCTTAGTTAAGAAAACGAACGATTAAGAGAAACTAAGTAGTAAACCTTAGTTAAGAGGACTAAGTTGTAAACCTTAGTTAAGAAAACGAACGATTAAGAGAAACTAATTAGTAAACCTTAGTTAAGAGGACTAAGTAGTAAACCTTAGTTAAGAGGACTAAGTAGTAAACCTTAGTTAAGAAAACGAACGATTCAGGAAACTAAGTAGTAAACCTTAGTTAAGAGAACTAAGTAGTAAACCTTAGTTAAGAAAGCCAAGCAGAACACGTGAAGGAGCGATCCGTCTGACCACGAAGAAGGCTCCAACGGTTTGGGTTATGAAGCACGCAGCTTCGAGGGGACGTGAGGGTACTCTTGGTATCCTTCTATGAGGTTGCAGATAATCCTCCTGGGCTCACAGAGGTTAAGGTCTGTGTTAGAAGAACCAAGATTATGCCTTGGTTGCAATATAAGCAACCTAAAGACTAGGTTGGACCAGCATGAGGCGGCGATATCTTGTTTAGCCCTGTGATAGCACGTCGTCGTCCACCTAACATCTTGAGTCAATCGAGTATGTGAAGCGGAAAGGCGGAGAACTCTAACAGACCATATACTTGCTAACTTGTTATGGGTGAGTTTTGGCCAATAGGTTTGTGGGGGCATAGAGGGCCTGCGTATAGTTCTCATTCTTGATTTTCTTGGGTGCCTTTCATTAGTTGAGGGAGTGGTCAAGTGGGACCATAGCCACACATAGATAAAAACAGGCCTTAGCATCTGCGTTGGCAGATAACTTAAAGCTCTTGACCGAGTTCGGTTTTTCTTGATTAGCCCTGCCACGGGACTCGGGCCGCACATATAGAGGACATGTGCAACTAGACATCGATAACGATTCACGACACGTACGTGGGGAAAGTCTAGGAACATATATCGCCCTGGGTAGTGTGTCAGGGGGCATCGTTCGATAGGTAGCATAATCCCTAGTTGGACCAAGGTCGCGTAAACCCTGAATCCGAGAAGCATTCAGTATGTAACATAAACCACAGTGGCCCTGGGTAGCGTAAACCCTGGTTGAATCTAGGAAGTGCTCGATAGTAAACCTTAGATTAGATGATACACAGAATCTAGCAAGATCGAGAGTGGCAGTCCAAACGATTTTGAGAATGGTGGCACTACACTAAAGTAGTATAGATTTACATGATGAAGCCCGTACGACATATGACAAGGGACTGTATATATACATGGAAAGGATTAGACGAGTTGGGGGTATCTACATATACGTTGTATTAGGTTAACCTACTAGTGGGACATGAGTATAGCCTAGAGAGCTAATATTGCGAATAACCTAATAAGCAAGAAAATATAACTGAATGGTATATGTAGGATTATACAGAAGTTTATTCTAAGTCTAGTCACCATAACTTATGTTCTGACCCCCTCCTCATTACATACTTCCAAGTTAGATTCATGACAGAGATGGTACAACTTTGGATACTGGTTAGATACTATGATATATAAGGTAAAGCTATCTTTTGAATATATTCTATTTTAATTCGTTCCGCTGTGAGATGCTTTACGAGTTCTGACATGTTTCTTTATCTCTGTCTTTTTCTACAGGATACCAGAGCACCCAATTCGGGTCTCGATGGATAGAATTTGAAAAATTCGGTCTGTCGGAATTCGGGTTGTTACTTCTGGTATCAGAGCTTCGGTTTAGTGATCTTAGGGAGATAATGAGTGAACGTATTTGTGTTTTCTAAAATATAAATATATTATATATATAAACCTAAATTCATATAGTAGCCCAGTAGGCATGAAAAGAGTTGGGATATCTAGTTTTTACACTCAAGGAATGAACATAGGAATTTGGAAACCATTAGGTGGTTGGGAAAGTGTACAATATGACTTGAAGCTAGAGAAAGAAAAGTATCCCATAGGATGGAAACTGAAATATTAGTATTTCAGATTAGTGGGTTTAGAAATGAAACCTTAGAAACTAGAAAAGGTTGAAATATGGAAAATGGATTAGGAATATATATATATTTAAGAGAATTGAATTCATGAAAGTGCCTACGAAAGCCTAGTTGAGTTGAAGACCCGCTTTGACTCTAACCCAATGATAAACTTTTAAGAACTTGAATTTGTAAAAGGATTTGTGGTATTTTTCCAAGATTTAGTCTTAAAAGTATTTTAATAAATGCATGATGGGTTTTAAAGTAAAGTGGGGTATATTGTGTAAAACAATGATTTCTTGTTTTAAGAGAATTCTCTCATGAAAAGGTACATATTATAGAGCATGTATAGCTTGCTAGTTTTCATATATGAAAGGATTAAAAAGAAGTTTTGAAATCTCTATTCTGTTAACAATAAATTTTGATTATTGATTTATGAAGAAATTTTGTTGGGTGGACAAAATAAGTTGTAGGAATAGAATAGATGTCTGCACCTTATAGCGAGTAGTTAAATTAACATTGTAATTAGAAACAATGTAAGCCCGATAGTTATCCTTGTCTACTCCAGCTTTGTGATTTGAAAAAAATGTTTTGCATTTTTATATTGTGACATGTTTTTATGGTTTGGCGAAAAAAAGTTTTGGAGAAGAAAATAAAGTTTTAACACTTTTAATTTTTGAAAGAAAAATGTAATGAAAAAAAAGGAGGCCAAACCATGTTTTAAAAAAGAATGGAGTAGGTAAGGATTAGTGCGTAGAATAGAACGAGAGAAAGTTAAAGCTATGAATTAAACAATTGGAACCAACTAGAGATTGGTTGAGTTGAGTGATTCGCTGAATGTCAATCTAATGTTAATTTCAGTCTTCAGGGTTGATATTTAGGGAGTTACTCTCTTGCCAATTTACCATCAGGGATTAGCTAATATTAAACTAATGGAAAATTTCCCGTAGAAGGCATAAGCATTGAGAAACCTGGGCATAGGCTAGTAATGCATAACAAAGACTTGTAATGACTACTAAGTAGTAAAGGGCAAGTAAGTGGGTAGATCCTGTTGTGTGGACTTGCAATTACCTGAGATGACAAAGCCCTAAGATTCTTGGCCCATAGTAGTAGCTGTGTAGGATGCTGTTTGAGTTGAAAACAAAAAAAGCTTATTTGAAATAATAAACTTAAGTAATTGGATTAAGTCAAATAAGCTAAGAAAGAGAAAAGCCTACCTAACAAGAAACAATAAATTCAGTAAGGCAACAAATGTGACAGGAAAAGAAAATGGAAATCTTAAGTAAAAGATGAATAAATATGAAATTTTTCCAAGATAAGTGGAAAAAGAGAAGAAATTTTCTTATGGGGTTGTGATTGGATAGGAAAATAGGAAATCTTCATAGAATAGTCATATAAAAATCCAAGTACGATTACAAAAGAAAAACGGAGGATGTGAATTTTCCCATTTTATATCTTTTCATAACATAAGGAAATCGAATTTGGAAAATTAGATTTTTCTAAATTTCGAATTTAATGATGGATGGTAGGGTTTTGGATGCAACAATTGGGCGAACTATGCTCTTATTCTATAAGAGTGTGGGAAAACTAGGATGAAAAATATTTTGATTTTTCAAGAATATTGCATTCATATAGAACTGCAAGTATATTTAGGATGTGAGCATCATATTTTGGAAGAGTTTTTAAAATTTGCATACATACAGGTGGATCCAAATTAGGCATACATACTTTACTATGATGTATCTCGCTTTGCACATGTGCACAATGTTTGCAACAATTGGATGCACACTTGATGGATGGGTATTGCGAGGGGTTATCTATTTTTACTCTTATCGAATTTCGTGGATGAAATTCTTTAAGGGTGGGAGAATGTAACACCCCACATTTTTAATATAATTAAAAATACGTAAAAATATATGTACATGCATAGATAGGTAAATAATGGTGATGTATAATGAAAATTAATTAATAGATGGAAGAGAAGGAAAAATTAATTCGATAATAGTGTGCGTAATGGAAAAGATAATAAAATAAGGATACTTAATATAAATATCAGGAACTAAGTAAAACGGACATCACCATTGCGTTCGTCTCGAAATTCTGCTTGAAACATAGTCCAAGTTTGCGTAAATCGGACTCCGTATGATGGAGTTATGGCCTTTAGAAGATTCAGCAAAAATTCAAAACAGTTCGAAATTCAACCCCAGCAGCTGGGCGGGAAATTTCCCGCTAAAACCAGGCCAATCGACCTAGGGTTTAGGTCGACCAGGAGGTTGACCGGGGGTCGATCTATCCCCAGATATGGGCGATTTCAGTTCCTGTGGCGTGTTTTGATGTGTTGTACGGGTCGGATGGCTTCTAGGTTAATCTAAGGGCTCTAAAACACTCTCTAGACCTATAAATACATAGCAAGACCAAACCCTAATTCATAACAATTCCTTAAGACGCCTCCATGCCGCCGAACTTCAACCAAACATGGCTGCCGCCCCAAAACTTTAAATTATATTGCAAGTTCTTCATCAACTTTGGAGTTTAATCAAATCAAGTAGCAAAGTTCTTCATCAACAATTCATGCTCTTCACCAACAATCAAATAAGAAGATTAAATCAACGTTTTACATCAACAAATCGTTTATTTTCCCCAATCCAGTCAAGGTGAGTGGAATTATAATAAACTTGTTGTATAATAGTATTATTATCATTCATCATTCCTAGTAATAAATTCAATTCAAGATTCATATTATAATAATTGTTCTTTTATTCTCCTTCCCCTTTTTATTTTTGGATCTAGGTTATCTCGAACCTAGATGAAATCTTATTATACATACATATGGTTGGAATATGGGAATATTGGGCATAATCTATTTTATGCAGTCGAGGAATATAATATTTAATTTGGGGTTTGTGGCATAACGATTCTTATTACAAACATTGGGCATAATCTATTTTATGCAGTAGAGGAATATAATCTGTAATTTGGGGTTTGTAGCATAACGATTATTATTGCAAATATTGGGGTAATTGGCAGAGTATATATTGATATTATTCAAGGAAATAAGGGGAAACGATCGTGAAATTGGTAATTTGGAGTAACTTACGCTAAAGGTAAATAAAGTTTGAATAGGGGATTTGGGGAAAAATGATTTAAAGATAAAAATCCTAATTTGGTGAAGAAATAGGTTAACTAGAAACCTAATCGGAATTAGATAAGTTTGGGTTTAATCTGTCCCATGTAATTGTGAAATCTAATTCAAAAACCTGAAATTTGAGGCATGAGTGTTTTAATTAAATTTGGGTTTGATTGGTTAAAGAAATGGGAAGTTTAGAAATATAACATGAAAATTGACACTAGTGGCATAACAAGAACATGAACATATTTGTGAATTTGTCAATAGGCTAAACATGAAACATGGCTAAGTCGAGATTAGAATGAGTTTACGGTGTAATCCTGCCCAGAACTGCCCGACACATCCTGTGACCACAAACAATAGGTTATAGTGTGAGAAGTTAGTCATAACGTGCTTGAAACCCGAGGTTAGACTGAGTTATGGTGTAATCCTTCCTGGAACAAACCGCAACAATTGGTCTAATGTGAGAGGTTGGGCATTAATAATTAATTAATGCTAATGACACATGCTAGTATGGTAAGGTTAAGTCAACATGAAATACTAGACAACACTTTACCAATTTGACATGATATATGGGTGGGTTAAGTCAACGTGAACCGCTAGATAACACTTAACAATTTGACATGATATATAGGTAGGTTAAGTCAACACGAACTGATAAATAACACTTAACCAATTTGACATGATATATAGGTGGGTTAAGTCAACGTGAACCGCTAGATAACACTTAACCAATTTGACTCGATATATGGGTGGGTTAAGTCAACGTGAATTGCTGGATAACACTTAACCAATTTGACATGATATATGGGTAGGTTAAGTCAACATGAACTGATAGATAACACTTAACTAATTTGGCATGACATGTGGGTTGAATTGAATACGTGATTGGAGGTTAAGTCAACTTGGACACATGGGCAAACTTAACCAATATAACAGTATCAAAGCAAGGAAAAGTTGGGAATGATAAGATTAAATAATAGATAAACTTATCCTAAGGATAAGAAATGAATATGAATTAAGATGTAAAACAAGACTCGAAGGGTAGGATGACTTACACCATGAAATAAGTTAATCTAAGCTGGAAATGTGGGAGAACACCCGTAGGCTATCATTTGATAAAGAGAACTTAAGTTATGCTTGAATTCATAGGTAAACCTTAGTTAAAAGGAACTAAGTAACAAACCTTAGTTAAAGTGAACTAAGTAACAGAAACTAAGTATCAAACCTTCGTTAAGAGAACCAAGTAATAAACCTCAGTTAAGAGAACTAAGTAAATAACGAGAAAGAGAACTAAGTAGTAAACCTTAGTTAAGAGGACTAAGTTGTAAACCTTAGTTAAGAAAACGAACGATTAAGAGAAACTAAGTAGTAAACCTTAGTTAAGAGGACTAAGTTGTAAACCTTAGTTAAGAAAACGAACGATTAAGAGAAACTAAGTAGTAAACCTTCGTTAAAAGGACTAAGTAGTAAACCTTAGTTAAGAAAACGAATGATTCCGGAAACTAAGTAGTAAACCTTAGTTAAGTGAACTAAGTAGTAAACCTTAGTCAAGAAAGCCAAGTAGAACACGAGAAGGAGCGAACGTCCGTCTGACCATGAAGAAGGCTCCAACGGTCTGGGTTACGAAGCACGCGGCTTCGAGGGGAGTGAGGGTACTCTTGGTATCCCTCTGTGAGGTTGCATGTGATCCTCCTGGGCTCACAGAGGTTAAGGTCTGCGTTAGAAGAACCAAGTGTATGCCTTGGTTGCAATATAAGCAACCTAAAGACTAGGACGGACCAACGTGAGGCGGCGATATCTTGTTTAGCCCTGTGATAGCACGTCGTCGTCTACCTACCATCTTGAGTCAATATAGTACGTGAAGCGAAAAGGCTGAGAACTCCAACAGACTATATACTTGCTATCTAGTTATGGTGAGGTTTGGCCAATAGGTTTGTGGGTGCAAAGGGGGCCTGTGTATAGTTCTCGTTCTTGATTTTCTTGGGTTCCTTTCATTAGTTGAGAGAGGGGCCAAGTGGGACCATAGCCACACACAGATAAAAACAGACCTTAGCATCTGCGTCGGCAAATAACTTAAAGCTCCTGACCGAGTTCCGTGTTTCTTGGTTAGCCCTGCCACGGGACTCGGGCTGTACATATAGAGGACATGTGCAACTAGACATTGATAACGATTCAAGACACGTACGTGGGGAAAGTCTAGGAACATATATCGCCCTGGGTAGTGTTACCTAGACTAGGGGGCATCGTTCAATAGGTAGCATAATCCATAGTTGGGCCTAGGTCGTGTAAACACTGAATCCGAGAAGCGTTCAACAGGTAGCACAAACCCCAGTAGCCCCGGGTAGCGTAAACCCTGGTTGAATCTAGGAAGTGCTCGATAGTAAACCTTAGATTAGATCTAGATGATACACAGAATCTAGCAAAATCGAGAGTGGCAGTCCAAACGATTTTGAGAACGGTGGCACTACACTAAAGTAGTATAGATTTACATGATGAAGCCCGTATGACATACGACAAGGGACTGTATATATACATGGAAAGGATTAGACGAGTTGGGGGTATCTACATATACGTTGTATTAGGATAACCTACTAGTGGAACATGAGTATAGCCTACAGAGCTAATATCGCGAATAACCTAATAACAAAGAAAATATAACTGAATGGTATATGTAGGATTACATAGAAGTTTATTCTAATTCTAGTCACCAGAACTTATGTTCTGACCCCCTCCTCATTACATACTTCCAAGTTAGATTCATGACAAAGATGGTATAGCTTTGGATACTGGTTAGACATTATGATATATAAGGTAAAGCTATTTTTTGAATATATTATATTTTAATTCCTTCCGCTATGAGATGCTTTACGAGTTCTGACATGTTTCTTTATCTCTATCTTTTTTTGCAGGATTCCAGAGCACCCAACTCGGGTCTCGATGGATAGAATTTGAAAAATTCGGTCTGTCGGAATTCGGGTTGTTACAGGGTAGCTATATATATTGCATTAGGTTGATCTACAAGGGAGTAAATGGGTGCGACGTGTGTGTAAGCCTTGAGTGATATAAACACAATTAATCTAATACATAAGAAAATATAAGTGAATGGTATATGTTAGGTTATCCAAAATGTGTTGTTTAAGTCTAGTCACCAGAACTTGTTTTCTAACCCCCTCCTCATAAAACACTGGCAGGTTAGGTATGTGGTAGAGATATGATAGCTTTGGATACTGGTTAGGCAGTATTATTACCTTGGTAAGGCTATATTTGATTTCATTATATTGTATTTCATTCTACTGTGAGATGTTTTTTTGAGCTCTGATATATTCTTTGTCTCTGTCTTTTTTGCAGAATACCAGACAAGCCAACTCCAATTTCGATAAATAGGACTTTTGAAAAAAATCCGGTCCGTCGGAGTTCAAGTTGTTACATCTGTTATCAGAGCCTAGGTTTAGGATTCCTGTATAAATAGTGAGTGAACGTATTTAATTTTTAAGATATAAATATTATATATATTCCTAGATCCATAGAGGAATCCACTAAATAGAAAGAGCAGAATATGGTAAGAATTGGGATATCTATTTTGTACACTAAAGGAATGAATATGGAAATCTGCGACCTTTATGTAATTTGGGTAGGAAGTGTACGATATGCTTTGTATTAGATAAAGATGGATCCCATATGTTCATATTTCATGCTAATGGGTTTTGCAGTAAAACCTCATAAATTGAAAAAGGTAAAAAAGAGGAAAATGGATTAGTAATATATGTAGTTGAGCGAATTGACTTTATGGGAGTGTCTAAGAAAGTTTAAGTAAGTTGGAAACCCACCTTGAGTCCAACCCTATTGTTAACGTTTAAGAACTTAACATTAAAAAAAAAGACTTTTGGAAGATGGTTTATGGTGCTTTCAAGTTTTGATCTTAAAAGCTACAGTTTTAAAATATGTAAGGAGCATATTCGAAAAGTACATATTGAGTTTTGGAGTAAATTTGGGTATATTTTGGAAATAGTGATTTCTTGTGAAAATTTTGTCTGAAATAAAATTGTCTAGAATGAATTCTCTCAAAAAAATTGCACATTATAGAGCATGTATAACTTGCTAGTTTTCAAGATATATGGTATAAAAAAATTAAAAAGAAGAACATAGAAAATGTTGCATTTTGTTGTAAATAAAATTTCCAATTAAGAAAATTCTGAATTCTCTATTCTTTTGACAACCATTTTTTTTAATTGTTTTGACATAAAAAATAATTTTATTGGGTAGACAAAATAAGTTGCAGAAACTAAGAATAGAGTAGATGTTTGCATCTAGTTGTGAGTAGCTGAACTGACAATGTAAGTAAGAACAATTGTTAACCTGATTGAGAAATAGTTGTCCTTGTCTACTCCAGTTTTTGGTGATTTAAAAAAAATGTTTTGCACATTTTTTTTTAGATGAGATGCTTTTTTATTGTTTGGCAAAAGTAAGTTTTGATGAGGAAAATAAAGTTTTGACACTTTTAATTTTTGAAATGAAAAGGCCAAACCATGTTTTAAAAAGTATGGAGTAGGTAAGGATTAGTGCCTAGGGAGACGGGAAAAGTTTTGATGCTATAAAGTATGTAGCGAGAATTATCTTGGGATAATGATAAATTCCCATTGAATGCATAAGCATTGAAAAACCTAGGGTGTTGCTTGGAAATGGCTGTTAGTACATAGCTAGGACTAGCGGTGACTACTAGATAGTGAAGGGAAAGTAAGGGTTTAGATATTGTTGCTAATTTTCCTGTTTGGGGTAAAACCCGTTATTAAATTTCTGTTGGGATCGTTATGTTATTTTGTTCTTGTTGGATAGTTAGGGTAATGCCTAAAACTATCATTGATCTCATGTTTTGAACTTTTATTTTTGAGGGGGATATAGTCCTGAGATTCTTGGCCCTTAGTAGTAGTTGTGTAGAGCATTTGTTTTCCTGTATTAGTTGAAGGACTAGAAGGCTTATTTGAAACTAAACTTAGATCGGAGGATTAAGTTAAATAAGCTAAGAAAAGAGTAATGGCATAACTAAAAAGGAAACAATGAATTCAGTAAAGCAACAACATGACAGTTAAAGAAAGATGGAAAATTCTGAGAAAAGGTGAACAAGAATAAATTTTTCCAAGATAAAGTTGAAAAAGAAAATCAGTAATAAAGAAAGTTTACTTATTTGGGATGTGTTGGATAGGAAAATAGGGAGTCTTTATAAAATAGTTGTATAAAATCTAAGTACAGATAGAAATGGTGCATACAAGAAAAATGGGGGATGTGAAGTTTTCCGATTTCTACCTTTTTGTAACATAAGAAATCGAATTTAGAAAATTAGTTTTTTCTAAAATTCGAAATTTGAAGATGGTTGGTAGGATTTTGGATGCAACAATTGGATGAGCTATGCTCTTGCTCTGCAAGAGTGTGGGAAAATTTGGATTAAAATATATTTTGATTTTCAAAATATTGCATTTATGAGGAATTTCCAATATATTTAGGATGTGTGCATCATGTTTTAAAAGGATTTTTGAAAAATATGTATACATATAAGAGGTACCGCTTAGGCATACATGTATTACTATGTTGTTTTACACTTTGCACGAGAGCACAGATGTTAGCAAAAATTGGATTCACATATGATGGATGTATATTATGCGAGGAATTAGTTAATTTTACCTTTACCAAATTTCTAGGAAGAAATTTCCTAAGGGTGGGAGAATGTAACACCCCGCATTTTTAATTAAATAATATAAAATTTGAAGAGCTTCTAGAAATTGGTCACGGGATTAGCATCATTGCGCCCGTTGCGATTTTCTGGTCAATTTAGACCTATGGATTGCAGAAAATGGATTTAGAATGAAAGAGACACATTTAAATGAAATATCACAACAAACATGAAAAGGAGGTATAGGAAAAGAACAATGACCGCCATTTTTTTAGCCTTGTTAACAAAAGCCTATGTAGTCCAGCCGGTAAGAGCATATGGCATCCAAGAGAGAGGGCAAGTTTGATTTCCGCAGGCGCCATATATTTATTTTAGAGAAACGGCTAAAATAATACATGTTCTAAAAGGAAAATATGTATAAACACACATATAAGGAAGTACAAAAATATATGTATACATGCATATGTAAATATATACATATATACATGCAAAAATATATATACACACACAGAAGGGAAATTCAAAATAAACCTGCAATCATTTAAAATAGTTAAGAATTAAATAACGTTATAATGTCGTTTGAATTTTGAAAATGAAGTAAAAATCGTGCGTATATATGTACATGTAAAATGGGAATTAGAAGTTTTATATACATATAAGGAGTTTATATGTAAACATAATATTTAAATAATTCTAAAAATTCAAAAGAATGAAGCGGGAAAGTAAAGAGGGAACCTGGACCCATATGGGTCGACCCAAGGGTCGCCCCAGGGGGTAGATGAGTCGACCCACCCCTAATCTGGGCTAGTTTATTCGGCGAATCTGGACTTTTTTTCAAACCACGTTCGTTGTTGACTAAGTACTGCGTATACTAGATCATATCCACTTTCTTGAACACCTATAAATAGGCTAGCAGAGCCTAGCCTAAATCTTATATTTTCTGAGAGGCTATCTAGAATATCCCAGTCTTCTTCCTCCTCAAATCTCTTCAGAAAATAGAATAATTAGTCTAAGGAAATTCTAATTCAAGATTTGGAGGAAAAGAATATATATATATATATATATATATATATATATATATATATATATATATATATATATATATATATATATGGACGTTTAGAATTCTGATCAAAGTGAGGTAAAATTTTGAATCTGGTTCATTTAGATTTCTCTTCTTTTTCCCCTTTTCTTTTAATTTGAGAAATCCATGGTTATTTAGATTCTAGATTCAGTTAGGATAACCATGGAATGTTAGGTCTGCACCAAATTCATGAATTGGAAAGCTATTAGGTGAGTGGATTTAAGTTATACCTTTTTGATAATGGTATATCTATCGTTTGGCATTCCCCGTTAATATGTATAATAAATCTACTAATATGATTAATCTGTTGAAATGTTTAACCTGCTGTAACCTGCTGAAATGTAAACCTACTGAATGTTTAATTTCCTAAAATGATTAAACTGCTGAAATGTTTAACCTGCTGAAATCTATTGAAATTAGTGCTGTTGTAATTAAAACTGAATTGTATCCTTCGTATAGATGATGAAACTTCTACAGTACTGTAATCTCGAAACCTGAAATGAGAACATTTCTCTTGTATGAAGCCTATTTCCATTAATCATCTGTATGAGTTGGAATTTACTGTAAATGCTGTAATTATGGAATTTAGAATGAACAGAATATCCATTTAAGAATATTATTATGCCAAAAGATTGTAAATAATAATTACAGTAAAATTTGGAAGAACGAATATGCCTAAATTTACAGTAAATAGAAAATTGTAACCACACTTGGACACGAGGTTAAATTCAACTTGTGGTAGAAGTCTGCCCGGAACTGCTCGAAAAATCCAGCATCCACAGGTGGTTAATTTAATGTGAGGGTTCTGATGTGTAAACATACATATAACGGTGCTAAGACATGAGGCTAAGCTCAACTTGTGATAGAACCCTGCCCGGAACCGCCCATCAAATCCAGCATCCACAAGTGGTCAGCTTAATATGAGAGGTCTGGTGCATAAACATATATATGAATACATGTACATAACATGATAGAAATAAATGGCATTTACTCTAGTAAATCGAAATGAATGAATGTTTCAAGTATAAATGTTAAAATGAACGGGGAATGATAATAACCAATTATGAATAAACCTAAAAGGAGAAAAGGAAAGATAATACGTAGGCTTGTCCTAGTTACAAGTGGAAATTATAACTTAGGTTATAATAAACGATAGAGAAAGTGAGATGACCTATGTAATGAGATAAGCTGTACTTAATTTCAAATTAAGAAATATGTAAATTTGGAAACCTGAAACCGACTGTTTGTAATAAGTATAGGAAAAAAGGGAAAAATTATGAAATGAAATAAGTTGTACTTAATTATAAATTAAGTAATCTGTAAACCTGAGAGTCTGAATCCGGCTAATAAGAACATGTTACCGAAGAACCTGAGAATCTAAAAAATGCTGATAAGAATAACATGTTATAGGCTTATTAATGGACTTAAATGGGGGAAAATATATAACTGAAATTAATAAGTATGAAGAACTTGGTAACTTGAATAAGAACTTAATTTGATTTGAAATAACTAAGTTAACTGGAAATCTAATGAGCTAAAGCCAGTGCGTAATTAAACGTTTGGACATAAGGCCTAATAAAACATTAACCGGAAGCGCTTGGACCAGTCCGTATGTCTGAAAGTGAAGTACCCAATGGGTAGATCATCGTGGTGCCATGAGGCACGATGGGATCACTTGTCCATCTGATTATTCTGCCTGTTGTTCTGCTGATATTCTACTATCTCCGAAGGACTGGTAGGGAAAGCACGCAGCTTCCTGGGACGTGGAGGGTACTCCTGGTAGTACTTTGTACGTTGGCAGCGTTTAAGCCGTGCTTAGAGAGGTTGGGTCTGCGTGTTACTACCCGGTGAGTATACCTTGATTGCCACGATAGTGGGAAGTCAGAAGGCTGTAGGGTGGATTAGGAAATTCAATGAATCTGGTGCCTTGTGACGAGGCGGGTTATGACCATCTCATCTGTTTGCCTTAGGCGGGACTAACCATCTGATTGATAGTAATCGTCGGGTATTTGTCATCGACAGTAAGTGTGATGCAGAATGGCGTAGAGCTAAACAAAAAGACCATTAACTTTTTAATATCGAGGCTTTGGTTGCGGCACACGCCAATTTGGATGTAGGCTGTTTGTTAAGGGAACATCATTAGCTCTCATATATGTTGGACTTTCACTAGTTATGGGAGGGCTCAGATGGGATCATAGCCAACATGAAAATGTAGACCATAACATCTGTGTATACCGTTATTTGGATAAGGCTCCTGAACGAGTTCCGTGTATCTGATATAGCCTTGTTATGGAACTCAGTGCACAATAGATAATACGTGCGGATACATGCATGTCGTCTCCGGATGGTGTATCATTGAGGTTAAGGCATCGAGTACGATTAACGATACGTACATAAGAAAGTCTAGATACATGCATGTCTGCTCCGGGTGGTGTATCGTAGACTCTAGGGAATTACTATGTGATAGAATCTGATTCGATCGGATGGTTCGAAGGTGGAAGTCCATACGTTTACGTAGCATGGCCATGGTGGTTCTATGAGGAACGTAGCGTTGTTATGCAGAGATCCGTACATCATTCTAGCATAGGATGAGGGACTGCTTTTTTTGTGGCATCACGACAAAGACCGAGCTAGTAGGATACCATGGGGTGTACCTTAATATTGGGGGTAGCTATACATATTGTATTAGGTTAATTAATCTACTGGGGAGTAGATGGGTACGAGGTGTGTGTAAGCCTTGAGTGCTATAAACACAAGTAACCTAATAAATAAGAAAATGTAACTGAATGAAATATGTAGGGTTATCCAAAATGTGTAGTTTACATCCAGTTACCAGAACTTGTGTTCTGACCCCCTTCTCATAACACACTCGCATGTTAGGTCTGTGGCAGATATATGATAGCTTTGGATACTAGTTAGGAAGTATTATTACCTTGGTAAGGCTATATTTGATTTTATTATATTTTATTCATTCCATTCCATTGTGAGATGTTTTTCGGAGATCAGATATATTCTTTATCTCTGTCTTTTCTACAGGATAACAGACAAGCCAACTTGAGTTTCGATAAATTGGAATTTAAAAAAAAGTCGGTCTGTCAGAGTTCGGGTTGTTACAGCTACATATATACTATATTAGGTTAATCTACTGAGAAGAAGATGGGTACGATGTGAGTATAAACCCTTGAGTGCTGTTAACCCAAACAACATAATAAATAAGAAAACATAATTAAATGGTATATGTAGGGTTATTCTGGAATGTATAATTTTTGCAGTCACCAGAACTTTGTGTTCGGGCCCCTGCCTCATAACACACTCGTAAGTTAGGTTTGTAGTAGAGATATGATAGCTCTGAATAATGGTTAGAAAGTGTTATGACTTCAGTAAGGCTATATTCGGTTATATTATATTTTATCCGTTCCGCTATGTGATAATGACTGGGCTTTGATATAGTTATTATCTTTGTCTTTTCTGCAAGATACCAGACTAGCCAACTCGAGGTTCGATAGATTGGGATTTCGGAAAAAGATCCGGTCTTTCGAAATTATGGTTGTTACATCTGGTATCCGAGCTTTGGTTTAGGATTCCTATATAAATAGTGAGTGAATGTATTTGTATTTAAAAAAAAATGAATATTATATATATATATATACACATACACCCCTATATTCATAAAAGAACACACTAAATAGGAAGAGGACATATGGAAAGAATTAGGTAACCAGTTATGTACACTAAAGTAATGGTTATGGAAATTTGAGAATAAGAGACCCTTAGGTAGTTTGGGTGAAAAGTGTACAATGTTTTTTGTAATGAATAAAATGGTTCCCATATGTTAGTATCTGAAATGTTAGTATTTCAGATTAGTTGGTTTAGCAGTTGAGCCTTGTAAATTGGAAAAGAGTGAATGCATATGTATTTGAGAGAAATGACCTTACAGGAATATTTAAGAAGGTCTAGGTATGCTAGAAACCCACTTTGATCCTATCCCCATTGTTAACTTTTAATAACTTGAAATTTTAAAAGCTTTTTAGGTGGTAGTTTACGGTGCTTTTCAAGATTTTCCTGTAAAAGTTTACAATTTTAAGTACGTACTGGCTAAATTTTGCAAAAACAATTTTTCAAACAAAAAGAGGTATTTTTGACATTTGAAAAAAAATGTAAGCAACATATTTGAAAAGTACATATTGGGTTCTAGGGAAATTGGGGTGTATTTTGAAATAGTGATTTCTTTTGAAATTTTTGTCAAAAATAAGTTCTTTAAGAAAAAGTGGAAATTATAGAGCATGTATAGCTTAATAGTTTTTAAGCTATAAAGTATTAAAGAACTAAATGACAAAACATAGAAAAGATTGCATTTTGTCAAAAAATAAAAATTTTCAGTAAAGAAAATTTTGAAAGTCTCTGTTCTTTTGACAATTGTTTTGACATAAACTTTGGTGGGTGGACAAAATAAGTTGTAAAAAATTAGAATAGAGTAGATATTTTGGGATAAGTTTAGAAATTTACACCTTGATTGTAAGTAATTGATCTGTCATAGTAAGAATGAACGATTGTGAAATTAATTGAGAAATATTGTCCTTGTCTACTCCAATTTTTATGATTTGAAAAAACGGGTTTGCATTTTTATGAGATGTCATATTTTTGTGGTTTGGAAAAAATAAGTTTGTATCAAGAAAATTAAAGTTTTGAAGCTTTTAATTTTTGGAAGGAAAATGAAATGATGAGGCCAAACGAAGTTTTTAAATCATGAAGTATGTAAGGATTAGTATCGAGTAAAGACGCACTACAAGAAAATCCGAGATTAGCGACAGGTTTTTAGCAGCGGGAAATTCCGTCGCTAATTAGCGGCGGATTCCATGTGATCTGCAAGGGATAGTTTTTTAAATTTTCAACTTTTTTTCTTTTATTTATTACCGTCGTTTTCTGCCATCCCTCACTAAGCCGTTGCAAACAACGTCAAATTACCGACAGAAAATTTCTGCCGCTATTTTCCGCTGCAAATTCAGGCAGAGTACCGACGAATATTTGTCGAAGCTATTTTGCAGCAGAATTCCAACAAATTTTCAAGAGATGTTTATATTATTTTTCTAAGATATACTTTAGTGTTATTTTTTAATAATTATTAACATGCTCAATAATTAATAATTAATTTGTTCTAATTAATGATTTATAAGTAATAATAAATATTAATTTACGTTCTATAATAAATAACTTATAATCATTGCTTATTTAAAATTAAGAAAATAATCTTTGCTCATAACCAATGTAATTACTAAATTCTTAATTAAGTCCTCTGCTTTCATCACAAATCTTAGTTAGTATGCCAGTATATTTTTTGCTAAATCCCAAAATTTTAAATTGTTCTTTTATAATTATTCCCCTAAATAATGAAAATATCAGTTTATTATAATAATTATTTAATAATTAATATTATAATTTAATACTTATGAAATGATATTTAGTATTCAATAATTAATTTTAAATAATTGTATTTAATAATTACAGTTGATAATTATAATTGATACTTATATTTTACAATTATAGTTGATAATTATTTTTTATATTTCGAAATTTGAAATAATCTTGAATTGATTTAATAATTATAATAACCCTATTTTATCAGTAACTTCATTTATATGAAGAATAAATAGATTATAATTCTTTGTATATGGATAAAATTGATGTATAAAAATTTATATGAACATATAAATGTTTGTTTGTATATTGGGTAACTTGAAATTGGTTCTAGTGTTAATACAAATGGGCCAAAGTGTTGAATAAGGTCCACATAAAAACCCTAAGGGCAGAAAGGGAATTAGCATTAGATACCCTAGTCGTACCCTGGTATAATGTAGTAAAAAGAAAACTAAGCCGTCGGTTTCATTCATTTTTCTCTCTTCACAAAATAGAACTATGAATGGCCGAACCCTAGGAAAACGAATTGGGGGAAAATCAAGATACGGCGTCTCGATTCAAAGATAAAGCTGGGATTCGAGATGGAGACGGAATCAAGAGAGAGCAACGAGTCTAGGAGAAACCCGAACCCTGAAATCGAGATCTGAGAAATAGAAATCGAGATTAAACCCTACACGAGTGTACTGTTCTTTTTTGGCAATAAGCCCTTTTACAGGCAGTCGATTTACTTATATGTTTATCGTAGGATTATTATAAACAAGTATACATGTTTGTTGAGTGATTTTGTATGTTTGTTTGGCTGTTTGTTTGGTATACAGTTTAGAATTAAAGTGTTAAACAGATTTAGGCACTGTTTGCTGTGTAAATAGGGTTGGAAGAGTGAGTATAGGCAGTGTGGGAAAGTAGATACATGCTTATATCTATACTTATCTCTAATCATACTTACACAGTGATAAAATACTTAAATACTATTGTTAAAAAAAACAGTAAAGTATTTCTGAGTAATATACACATAAATATGAATAACATGCTAGTTTAAATGAATAGATGCTTGACCCAGTCATCCATTATACATTTGTCTGGACACATATTTTCAGTGCTAAGAAATTGAAGGGTGAGTTTGCTACCTTTAATGTATGTTGAGTGTAAGGGATGCACCAAATTAATGGGTGAACAATGTTTGAATGCTTGACTTGCTCATGGATGATATGTTGCGAAATTTTAATTGACATCAGGTTTATATGGGTGAACAATGTTTGAACACATATTTTCAGCACTTGTTTTGTTTTTCTGTTGTTTACTGATTTGAGTGGTTTATATTGTTGAGAGCAGTTATTAAAACAATTTGTCTAATACTGACATGTTGAGTAATTTTTCTTTTAAGCTGGAGAGATGCTTCATGTTGCGGAAGCTTTCATTGACAAGAACTATCACCCAACAGTTATTTGCCGAGGTAATTCTGTCACCATAGCAGCAATTTAGCACTTTTTTCTTTTCAAAGTATTGCCAACTGATATGTATTTATTTGCCTTATAGCATATAATAAAGCTCTTGAAGATGCAATTGCAGTTTTAGATAAGATTGCAATGCCAATTGATGTTAATGATTGTAAGTTTCATTCCCTATTGAGCGTTCTCCAAATTAATATCATAGCCACTATTTAGTAAATGGTTACAAAAAGTCAAAAGCAATCTCCTTTCCCTTTTATACAAACAATTATTCTTGCATGCTTGTTGTACTAAAACTGAATTTGTATGCATAGACATGACAATATTAATATTACATTTTACCAGTTAACTTTGAGAAACTTATCTACCTATGTAACAGTTTTCTATATTATATTTCCGCATTAACTTTGAGAAGCTTATACACACTGATTGTGTGTAAATGGATCATCTACACACATATGCTATATTTCAATCATTTTCAAAGTTATACAACTCAAAAAAGTACCAAACTCGGTAGACATGCTCTTATAGTGTTAGAGATCGTCTTGAAAATAATAATTTGTTTGAATATTCCCATGATTTTCTTAATTACATTTCGAATTGATGGTTACATTCAGTAACTATTAATTAATTTGGCATTTTAAATATATTAGAAACTTTGAAATGATCTCAATTTGCAAGGGTGATCTTGAACAGTATAAGGAACATATCTACAGAATTTGTTTATACTTTCGACCATAAAACTAAAAAAAATATAGTGATCTGTAATGCAAATAGTGTAGCCGATCCTTACCCTGTATGTATTTATTTACGAATTTACATACATGCATATAATACCTAAAAGGGGGCTGACATTCGAACCATTGTGCGAAACATGCTTGTTTGGATATGTTAGTGTCAAACATAAGCTTTTACATCCCATTTCAGTAAAGATGCAATCCATTGAAGTGATAACGATGGCTACATTGTTGAACCTTGTATAGTCTGAGTTAAAAACATGAGGTAGGGAAAGCATATGCTTAAACCATGCTTATGGCACAGAGCTACCACTAAAGTGTGAATTGAACAAATTTAAGGAGTATGTATTTTCTTTTAGTCATGTCAAACAATAAAGATGAAGCAGGAATGCATGGTCTAGTTTTTACGTGTACTATATATATTCTGAATTCAGCTATGTGAATTCATTGCGAATTTAGCTTTAGTTGACATGATATTGCCTATTTATAGGTGATATAAAGCAAATGCATCAAGAACTTGAGATATTTACATGATGATGGTGGGTACAAAAGCACAAAATGAAAGAGCTGTTGCACTTGTTGTTTTTTTAGAAGCATGACCCCGAGTTAAAGAACAACTTCTTTGAATGGTAATAGAGCAGTTTCTTGTAATGTTAAGTGTAAGGTGATTAGCGATCAAACTACTTTTGCTTAAATGTATATTATCAGTGTATGCTTGGATGTATTAAAAAGTTCAAGACAATATGTAGTTATCGAAGTTGAATGTATCGAGGGAAGAAATAAATCATAATTGCAAACTTATCTTTGTTTATTTTGGATATGCAATTTATTTCTGTATTCATAGTTGATTAATATTAGTTCGATAATTGTGTGTATATATATATATGTGTGTGTGTCTATATATATATATATATATATATATATATATATATATATATATATATAGGTAGATCAGAGAGGAATATCGGCGGATTACCAACAAAAAAAGTGAGGTTAAGTTTATTTCAATTTAATTTCCGTCGCTAATTCCTTGGCAATTAGTAAGAGTTTACCAACACTTTTTATAAATAATAATTTATTATAAATTACTTTTCCCTCGGTAAATAGTCGGTAAATAAATTAAAATAACAAATAAAATTTTACTTTATTATATAATTAGTAAAATGACGGAAAACTGTCAGAAAACTCATGCTAAATTCCGTCGCAAAATCTGACACAATTACCGTCATGGTTTTTACCAACCACTGTGTTATGCAGGAAATCTGTCGCTAATTCCAATTTAGCGATGGATTAGAAGCAGATTTTTCCACTGCTAAATGCGGTTTTTCTTGTAGTGACGGGAATATTTTGAGAGTTGATTGCAAGGACATTTTTTGAAATAATATTAAATTCCCGTAAAGTGCATAAGCACTTTAGAGCCTAGTTTATTGCTTGGAAAAAACAACTAGTATACATCAAGGACTAGTTTTGACAAGCAGAGTGTAATGGGCAAGTGAGTTGTTTAAATCCTGTAGTTTGGACTTTTCCTTGTTGGTCGGGACATAGCCCTAGGATTCTCAGATCTTGGTAGTAGAGGTGTAGTGTGCTTATTTTCCTATTTAGTTTTGCAAGAATTAGAAGGGTTATTTAAAATCAAGCATTAATTAATAGATTAAGTTAAATAAGCTAAGGAAAAGGGCAATGACGTGAATAAAAGAAAACAAATGATGATGACAACTGCGAAAGTAAAGCAAAAAATACGACAATGAAGATAAATGGAAAATTTTGTAAAATTGATAAAACTGGGTTTTTCCAAAGTAAGTTGAAAAACAAAATTTTCTTATGTAAACCATGCTCGGTTAGGAAGATAGGAAATCTATATATAATAGCGGCATAAAATCCAAGTACATATAGAAAAGGTACATAAAAGAAAAACCGAAGATATGAAGTTTTCTGTTTTCTACTTTTTTGTAACATAAGAAATCGAAATCAGTTAATTAGACTTCTCTGTATTTCACAAAATTAAAGTTGGATGGTAGTGTTTGGATGCAAAAATTGGATGAACTATGCTCTTGCTCTATAAGAGTATGGGAAAAATTGGATAAAAAAGTATTTTGATTTTAAAAATATTGATGTACACCATGTTTTCTTGCCAGTTTATTTAGGATGTGTGCACCATGTTTTCAAAGAATTTTATAGAAAAATTTGCATTCATATAGAAGGTACCTCTTAGGCATTCATTCCATTCATGTATTTTTTCTTTTATGTATTATCATGCTTTACTACACTGTGCATAAGTGCACAAATGGTTTAAAAATTAGATGTACACATAATGGTCGTGAATTATGCGGGGAATTTCTTAATTTTACCCTTACCAAATTTCGAGGACAAAGTTTCCTATGCTCTGGAGAATGTAACACCCCGTATTTATATAAATAATAAATGTAAATATTGATAATTATAATTTTAGAATTTAGCGTCGAAACATATACCATTTTGTTCATGGTAATTTTCGGATTCAGTTTGATATATGATTTACCCCAAACGGAGTCCGTATGGGAAAGTCATTAACGAGTGAAATTTTAAAAAGTTGTATGCATATATACGTGCATAAATTCGAATTCAAAAACTAAACAAGCGTTATAAGTGAAAATTAATGATTTTCCTAAGTAATATTAAGAAAGATTTTTTTTTTCAAAAAAAGATATTAAGAAAGAAATTGAATGTTGGAATTAACGTAAAACAGAAATTAAATCGGCAGAAATACACGTTCAGATCCAGGGGATGGGTCGACCCAGGCTTCACACGGGTTGACCCGTGTGTTGACCATAGGGTCGACCAACCTTAGAGGCGGGTTGACCCACCCGGGACCATATTTGCTCTTGTCTGTGACGTGTTTTTCTGGTTTTTATGGCTCAGATTTTATGTTAATGAATTTGATGGGCCAGAAATCCTGTATACCTATAAATAGACTTGTAGGGCCTAGTTTTCAACTCATATTTTCTTAGCTGGTGCTAAGGCTCTGCCATTTTCTTTCCTCTCCAAATCTTTTAGAAATTAGAAAATTAGCTTTAGGAAATTTTAATTCAAGATTTGAAGATAAATAATGTAAATCTACAACATAGGTGTTCAAATTTCTAATCAACGTGAGGTTAGTCCTATGAATCTAATTTATTTAGATTTCTTTCCTTCTTACCCTCTTCTTTTAATATCAGATTTGTAAAAGTCGTGTTGTTTAATTTCTAGATTCAGTTAGGAAGACCGCGAAATCACAGATTTGAATCGGATTCAAGGATTGGAAAGCTGTCAGGTGAGTGGATTTAGAGTATACCTTTTGGATAATGATATATTTACCGTTTCTGCTCCCCGTTATTTTGAACATGTTTAATAATTATAAACTGTGGTAATTACGATATAATTTATTCTCTAAAATGTTAAGAATATACGTTGTAAAAATATATCCTGTTAATCTTCTATTTGGATTAAAAACTACTACAATACCAAAATTGTAGTATTCACAATAAATGTGAATATTGTACTGAAAATGTTGTTTAATGACAAATTGGTATATTGCAAATCAAATTACACTGAAATTGGGAGTAATGGAAAAAGAATAGTTGTGCCTAATTTTCATTGAAAATTTACAGTGATTTGGAAATTGTAAATAACATCTAACATAGAAAATAAAAAGGGAAAATTTGTAGTGGACATAGTCAAATGGATTAGGGAAAAATCAATACATTTCCATAATGATAAAATTATGGAGAACGTAGTTGCAAGAAAAGAAAGGGAAAAAGGGATTAGTGTGAAATAGGAATTCTTTTACCATATTGCACACTAATCAAATAAAAAGATATATGTATGACCATGAGAACATAAAAGAAATAGCTTGCAACTACAGATCTTGATTTATGTACGTTATGGGAATGGATCTTTATATCGTTCCACTAATTAATCTAATGAGGTGTGTGAAATATTTTCCTGAAATAATTAGAATTTACAAGACGTAGACAAGTGAAAGTTACAATAGTAAAAGTTTGGTTAATGTTAAAGAACCAAGGAAAATGTGATGTACGGGGAATATAACCTATCATAGTTAATTATATAAATGAGAATGTAATATAATAGGCAGGTTTGTCCTAGGGACAAGTGGAATTATAACATGGGTTATAATAAATAAATAAATAAATAGGGAACTTATTAAAAAGCCATAGATAAGAGAACTAAATTAATAAATAAACAACAATGGGTTGTGATGACAGTGCAAGACGAGGTCTTGACTAAATAAGGAAGAATGAGGTAGACTTATGGAATGAAATAAGTTATACTAAATTATATATATTAAGTAACATAAAACATGTGGATTGGATAAGATATACTTAATTATACATCAAGTTGAACATGCTATTGTAACTTGTAAACATTAAATTAGACAATAAATGACATGGTAATAATGTAAAAGGATTGTAGATTACTTTCGCTAATTACAATATTGGGACTAACATGTTATGGGCTTACTAATGAACTTAAACATGATTAGGTTAAACTTGTGCGATTAATAAGAGAGAAGGGCCCATTCCTCAAGGATATAAGGGGCGCAGGGAAACCTTGTAACTTAAATAAAAAGGAATATTTGGGCAATCAGGTAAATTAGTAATATGATAAGATAAAGCAAGCGCTTGATTAAAAGATTAGACATAGGATCTAATAACAAGGTTACATGATGTGCTTGGATCAGTCCGCATGTACGAAGGTGAAGAACCCAATAGGGCAGATCATTGAGGTGTTTTGAGATATGAGAGGAGCACGTCCATCTGATTATTCTGCATTGTTATTCTGCTACTTATTTTGTTAGCATGATTAGCGGGACTGGAAGGAAGCATGCAACTTCCGAGGGATGTGGTAGGGTACTCCGTGATGGTCCGTTATTGCGATACACGCTCAAGTTGTACTCGCAGATGTTTGGTCTATGCTGTACCACCCGGTGAATATACCTTGACTTCAACGAAGATTTGGTTGTTAGAGGGCCACGGCAGATGGCAATGGGTTATTCGGCGATTGGCCTCAATAGAGGTTGGTCAGGAATAAATTAAGAATAATAATCATCGTGCACCTGTCATCGATAGTCAGTGGGGTGCAGAAAGACTAGAGATAAACAAATAGACCATCAATCTTTCACTACCGAGACGTTGGTTGAGGGACACACCAAATTGGATGATAGATTATTTGTTAAGGACACGTCTTTCACCAGTTGAGGGAGTTGTTAGGGTGGGGATTGTTAGAGAATGGAGTTTTGATGAAAATAACCTTATTTAAATTATCATTGATTAAAAAATATATACTAGCATCTCTATCTAGAATATGTAGACATTTATATGCAGGATTTGTATACAAGACTTAAGTACTAGACCGTACAATTTTAGTGTTTCAAGAGATTTGGAATTCAGAGGAGATTCAAGACTCATGAGCAATCAAGTTATCAAGAGTTCAAGGCAAATATAGTAACCGAGTCTATTTTATATGTAATTAAGACTTTGATTAACACTCCAGGTTCAAGTTCAAAATTCAAATTCAAATTTTCAAAATTCAAATTTTAAATTCAAATTATTTTTCAATCTTACTTTTGATTTCAAAAATAAGTATTAAAGTTAAGTTTATATAATTTTATATTTATATAGTTATATAGTTTTAAACCTTATAATTTTATAAATATGTTTATATAATATATAACTATGTTTTCATATGATTTTACACTTTATAATACTCAATTATATCACTAATTTTTAATTTAAGAATTTCCAGAATTATATATATATTTAAACACTTGAAAAATAGTCTAAAAAAATATTTTATACATACATATGATGACATACATATGTTTCTATATCGATATACAACTGTCATTTTTATCAATTTTCAAAGGAAGTGTCTTTTCACTATTTGTAATGTTTTAGAAGCATTGCAACCTTTCAAATCTTATAAATAGGAGTTGATTTCTAATTTTTTTTCATCATTCTTCTTTTCTATCTTCGTCCCTCTTTATCCCGCCATTAATATTTCATATTTTATTGATTTCTACACTTCTACTTTGTCGATTTCTACTCTAATTACGTAAAACTTCTTCTTTTCTCACTCTCTACTCGGTACTTTTTGAATTGAAGTTCTTTTGAAGAGTTATTGGGCTGTTGTAATCAATTAGGAAGTATTTGGGAAAAGGTGTGTTCCTTGTAGCCTTGAAATCAATGAAATGGAGCGGTAGTAATATTGTAGCCGTGAAATCAAGAGTGGTTGGAGCGGTGTTAACCTTGTAGCTGGTATATCAAAGGGTTTGTACTTGGATATTGATAGTAAAAAAAACTCTGTGTAATCTAGCGTTGTGTGGGAATGGACGTAGAAGTAATCCAATCAGTATAAAATCCGGTGTGTTCTTTCCTTTTCTATATTTTATATTTAACTATTTCGGTGTTTGTGTTTTATTATGTGTCTGTGATCATCTCTATTGTGTGTGATTCATATAGTAGATCATTTAAATTTAAGATTTTTGTTAGTCTTGCCTTAAGATCCACGTTCCGCGTTCACTAAAAATTGGTATCAGAGCATAGGTTTTCAAAAAGTTCATAATCTGATTTTTGAAAATATTAAATGGCAACCAACACGGGTAATAACAGCTATTTTGTAGAGGGTCAAGTCCACTGCTAGACTACCACTGTTTAGTGGTAGTAATTATTCATATTGGGCATGTAGAACGAAAATATATTTACAATCAGTAGGATTAGACACATGGTATAGTACACAGACTGAATATGTCGAACCCACAACTATTTTTGCACAATGGACTAATGAACAAAAGGTTGTTGCACATAGTGATTCTAAAGCCAAGAATATGTTATTATGTCCATTAGATAGAAATGAATATAATAGAGTGTCAGTTTGTAAATTTTCTTATGAAATTTGGAGAACGTTACAAGTCACTCATGAAGGAACCAATAAAGTTAAACAAACTAAGATATCAATGTTAATTAATAAGTTTAAGTTATTCAAAATGAATGAGAATGAATCTTTCTCCAGTATGTATTATAGATTTCAAGAGATAGTGCATTCGTTAATAGCACTGGGAAAACTTATTCTGAAGAAGACCAAGTCAAAAAAATATTGAGTTCATTGACTCTAGAATGAGATCAGAAAATATTGGCAATTTAAGAAGCCCATAATGTCAATGAAATGAGGATTGAGGAGTTAACTGAGAATTTAACGTCTTTTGAAGTCCAATTACAAAGAAAGGAAAATAAGCCAACTAGAAAGAAGTCTATAGCATTTAATGCAACAACAAATAATTCTGATTCACACAGCGAAGACGATGAAGAAATAGCCTTAATGACAAGAAAATTCAGAAAAATTCTGAGATACAGAAGGAGATATAACTTTCAAAGAAATAATCAAGGGTGTTCAGGAAGAAATGATGATCGAGCAATAGGCCAGGCCATATAAGGAGAATGTGTCCATATCCAGATAAATCAATTAAATAGACAGACAATAGTAATTCATCAAAGAAAAGAAAAAGGGCATACACAACAACTTTAGACGATTCAGATTCATCATCAAGCGATGAAAAGCCAGAAACCGGAAATTCAAATATGTGTTTTACCGCAATTCGGAATTTAGAAAATATCGAAGAAATGGATCTAAAAACCGAGTATGCCTTATTTTTTTTGGTTAAATGGATGTTTGTTTGCTTTGTTTTGAATGTGAAATTTAAAATTCAAATTAAATTTGAATTTTGAAATTCAAAATAATAATAAATTAATAATTTGTAAAAGAATAAAATAAATTTTGGATGTTTGTTAGGATTAATATTAGAGGAAATAATAAAACCTGAAATATAAATCGATATTTTAATAAAACCAAAAAGTCAAAATAACATGACTTTGGAATTTCTGCATATATGTCGACATACATAGAAGGGCATGTCGACATAATGACCAGAAAATGAAATTCAAATTTCGAATTTCAAGAGTTTAAACTTCCAAACTTCTCTTCAACTTCGCCAATTCTCAAGGTCTGAAAAGGTGTCCTTGATTTCAGAAAAGTTGTCCATTAAATCTCTGTTTATATATCTATTCAATCTTATTCTCTCTACCTCTCATTCAAAATTCAAACTACTCTCTTCATATCTACAGTCTTCAAAACTCTCTAATGGCTTACTCTAGCACTCCACAAAAAATATGATTATCCAAAATCATCAAAGGATATTTCAATAATGATAGAGAAGCAATTAATACCCATGTTGACTATGTAGCAATTGCAAAAGTCCATAC
The DNA here is from genome assembly GCA_030737875.1 of Allium sativum. Classification (NCBI taxonomy): domain Eukaryota; kingdom Viridiplantae; phylum Streptophyta; class Magnoliopsida; order Asparagales; family Amaryllidaceae; genus Allium; species Allium sativum. The sequence goes on along the minus strand of CM060918.1, from coordinate 684,769,108 downwards.
GGGAGCTTTCGTCATCTTTAAAGACTTTCCATCTTATGATCTCCCTTATCTTTTCAATCATAATGAAATTTCGAGCTTGGTTGATGCTCTGGATAACAATGAAGTATGTTACCCGAGGCTCGTCAAAATGTTCTATGCAAATCTTAACCGTGGCTTTTACGAAGGAGAAGAAAATCAAATTTGGAGTATTGTAAATGGGACGCAAATTGTTCTAAATTGCGAAATTTTGGGCAATATCTTGAATTGTAAGAGTACGGGATCAGATTTTTCGGAATTCGGAATCGAAGAAATGGATTTGGAACTTATCATCACATATTTGATAGCGATACTCAAATGGAATTCAAATATCGCTTTTTCACCCAAAAACAAGAATCGTAAACCTCCTCCTTCAACATACCATCACTCCACGTTCCGGAAATTTTAACTACGCAACTCTCAAAGTCCAAAAAACACTCTTTGCTGTTAATGGTGGCTATGACATCAACTGAGCCGATATGATCTTAAAAGAACTTAAGCCCAAAGAAATGTCAAATAGAGAAAACACTCTTTATTATGGAGTTTACCTTACTCGAATCTTCAAATATTTTGGAGTTGATCTCAAGGGAGAAGTTTTTGTACCAAGAAAGATGTTTGACTCCACAAATATACACCTTATGAAAATTCCACTCACTTTCAATCCTTATGAGACATTCGAAGACAAACAAGCTCGAATGCAACAAGAATAAGAGTCTATGGATATTGAAGAAGAAGAAAATTCTTTAGAAAGTGCAGTGAGTCCACTCAACACTAGAACCATTTCCAAAGAGATGATAGTTCAAAATCAAGTGAAAATTGTCAAGAACCAAAAGAAGCTCAAAAAGATACTTACTCATATGTCTAAGTTCATTGGCAAAATAGGAAGAAAACTTGGAATTTCATCTTCCTCCTCATCATCTGCTGAAATCAAAGCCTGTCTAGTTTAAGTTATCTTTAATATTTGATTGTATTTGCTTTCAAATCTCATATTTAGTGTCTCTTAATTAGTTGGATGTATTTTCTTTTAAGTTGAAATGAATGGTGTTTTATTTATGTCAAAACTATCTTTAATTTATTGTAAAGACATTAGAATTAAATAAATTAAAATAATATAATAACAATTAACTAAAAATTAAAAAAAAATAGTATATGTCGACATATATATGCCACTATGTCGACATATAACTGACAGATTTTCAAATTTGTTCAAAATTTAAAATTAAAATAACTAACTCATGTCTATTCAAATCCAACGAATTCTAGACCCTATATAAGCCTGTTTCTTCTAGAAAAAATTATTATGTCATTCGTTCTTCCTCTCTAATCAGTTCTTATTTGAAAACTATCAAATTATGGCAAATCCAATACATAATTTGAGTGAAAATCTTGAAGAAACTTTGAATTCTTTCAAGAATAACCTATACATAGTACCACGTAATCTGCGTCATATAGAATTAATTCAGACGAGGATGGTTGAATATCAAGAAGAACACTTTGATGTAATTCTCTGGTTAATATCTTCTCATTTCAGAGATGAGAACAACAAAGCACCATTTACCAATGAAGAAGGCTGGAAGGACATCAAGAAGGATCCTATCTATGGAAAAGATGCATGGGTAGAAGTTCCAAGAAACATTTGATTATTTGGTATGATTTGATTGATTTGTTTGATTGAATTATATTTGAATTTGTTTGAAATTGTTTGAACCTTATTTGTAAATATTGCTTGGATTAGTTAGCTTTGATTTTAAACCATGTATATATATGAATTGATATACTTTTAAATATTAAATACTTGGTATTGATTATTACAGTTATAAATTTAGGGGGAATAATTTACTTTAGTATAATCATAAGATTTATATGATAGATATTGGATTTAGGGGGAGTATGTTTAGAATTTCTTTTTGATAATGAAAAAGGGGGAGAAATTATAATATAAGGACTAGTCGAAGAGAGAGTATGTAGGATTCATGAAGTCAGGGGGAGTATTAGAAGGATCAGAATCAACAGGTATGAACATGTATGAATATTTTATAAATCAAGGTTGTCATCATCAAAAAGGGGGATATTGTTGGAGAAAGGAGTTTTGTTGACAACAACCATATTTCAATTATCATTGATTATAGAATATATATTAACATCTCTATCTAGAATATATCGACATATATATGCAGGATTTGTGTACATAACTTAAGTAGTGAAGACTGTATAGTTTTAGAGTTTCAAGAGATTTAGAATTTAGAGGAGATTCAAGACTCATGAGTAATCAAGTTATCAAGAGTTCAAGACCAATATAGCAATAGAGTCTAGTTTATATTTAAGACTCTGAATAATGCTCCAGGTTCAAATTCAATTTCAAATTCTGATTTTTAAAATTCAAATTTTAAATTCAAATTGATTTTCAAACTTACTTATGATTTCAAATATAAGTTTTAAAGTTAAGTTTGCATAAATTTATATAATTTTATACTTATATAGTTTTATAGTTATATAGTTTTAAACCTTATAATTTTATAAATATGTTTATATAATATATAGTTAAGTTTTCATATGATTTTACAGTTTATAATACTCATTTATATCAATTTCCAGAATTATATGTATAGTTAAACACATGAAAAATAGTTAAAAATATATGGTATACATACTTATGTCGACATACGTATGTTGCTCTGTCAACATATAACTGTTATTTTGTCGAGTTTCAAATGAAGTGTCTATTCACTATTTGTAACGTTCCAGGACCATTGCAACCTTTCAAATCTTATAAATAGGGGTTGATTTCGAATTTTTTTCATTATTCTTCTTCTCTATCTTCATCCCACTGTTAGTATTTCATATTTATAGATTTCTACACTTTAACTTTGCCGATTTCTACACTAATTACATAAAATTTCTTCTTTTCTCACTCTCTACTCATTACTCTCTAAATTGAAGTGCTATTGAAGAGTTATAGGGCTGTTGTATTCAATTAGGAAGTGTTTGGGAAAAGGTTTGTTCCTTGTAGCCTTGAAATCAAGGTAATGGAGCGGTTCTAATCTTGTAGCCATGAAATCAAGAGCGGTAGGAGTAGTGTTAATCTTATAGCTGGGAAATCAAAGGGATTGTACTTGGATATTGATAGTAATAAAAACTCTGCGCAACCCAGCAATGTGTGAGATTTGATGTAGGAGAAACCTGAACCAGTATAAAATCCGGTGTGTTCTTTCCTTTCTGCATTTTATATTTATCTGTTTCTATGTTTTTATTTGATTTTGTGTCAATGATCATCTCTATTGTGTGTGATTCATATAGTAGATCATTTAAATTTAAGATTTTTGTAAATTCCTTAGAAACACTATTCACCCCCTCTAGTGCTCGTCCTGCCTTAAGATCCGCATTTTGCGTGTGATGACCGCCCATAACCCATGCACTAAACAAGAGGAACAATGCGCTGAAAGGTGTGCCAGGAAGCTATGGACGATCATTTGGGTAGGTAAACAACATCGGAACATATCGTAAACTCACAGCGCAAGGATAAAATATGATAGAACATATACAACAAGTAGCGATAGTGAAGCAGAAAACACTAAAACTTTCATGACAACTAGAAAGAAATTCCCATACACGTGGATAACAACAACAGTGTTTGCACAATTTGCCTCACTACAATACTCATAGAAATAAAAAATGATGGAAAAACAAAGGTACTGGATAGTAGTAAAATAGTACGCCAGCCTCTTGCTCACCACCGAACAACAACCTTGCCTCTCTAAGAAATCACCTGTCACCTACCACCTAGTCTGCCCATCCAAACAACGGGATGGACAACCCAAGGTAATAAGAGGAAACATAAAACCCTGAGTCATACAACAGTCTTAGTGATTGATAAAACAGCTAACCAACTTCATAAAAAAAGCATATGAGAATGGGTAGATTTACCAACCACTACCTAACACCAGAGAAGAACTCACACCCATCTTCCCCTCATCCGACAGTGATAGACTTTACAATCCATAACATCCAAGGTAACAACAATTTGTTCATGGAAATCAGAACAACCATTGATAACATTCATAGCATCCAGATTACATAGGTCTCACACAGACAATCCTAATCGAGTTTAACATCCCTCAAGTACTCTCCCCAGGGGCCTAAACCAATATCAGTCAAACACTCAAGGAACATCTCCCTCGACTTTGGATAATCCACATGCGATGGTACAAGCAGAACAACCAGTTATCCATGACTGACTTTGGCTATCACCGCCTTTGAAACCATCGTTAATCGTATGACCGACCAATTTGCCATCAACTGTCAAGGACAATACTTGATGCCCTGGTTCTAGCAAAAAACCCCACACACTATTCACAACACGTGTCTAGGCCATACATGACGCCCGGGGCACATGACCTACAATTGGTCTTCAATTGTACCCTCGCTTTGAGCCCGCTAGAACCTACAACAACGATAATTTCTCTCCTTCTATATCTCAAGTCATCTTCACTTGCGACTATCAATAAGCTTAGAATACTTTAGAGCAACCATTACTTCACACGAGCTCAATACATCATTGAGTCGTTCTTTCACATGAACTCAATACATCCTTGAGTCATTTCCACATTTTTGTATACAACAAACAACGAACAAATCACATCACTTCGAACATCCTCATCTGGACTCTCGTCGAAGCCACCATCACCATCGAACCAAACAACTTCGATATAAGGTTCAATATAGTCTATAGCATTATCACCCCACTCAGGACACCTTTGAGTTGTCATACTATTCGTTGTTCTACACCGATCAACAAACACCTTCAACACTTCGAATATTCCTACTTGAGTCCACTTCGAAGTCACGTCCAACCAATCCTCCCGTCCGACTGATCCTTTTGGACCGATCTCCCTGGACCGATCTCCCTAGACCGATCTCCCTAGACCGATCTCCCTAGAACGATCTCCCTAGACCGATCTTCCTAGACCTATCTCCTTGGACCGATCTCCCTGGACCGATCTCCCAAGACCGATCTCCCTGGATCGATCTCGCTGGACCGATCTCCCTGAACGATCTCCATGGACTTTTCTCCCTAGAACGATCTCCCTGGACCGATCTCCCTAGAACGATCTCCCTAGACCGATCTCCCTGGACCGATCTCCCTAAACCTATCTCCCTAGAATGATCTTCCTGGACCGATCTTCCTAGAACGATCTCCCAAGATCGATCTCCCTTTTGGCTCGCTCGACCGCTCCTTCATGTCTTGCTTTCCAAGAAAACCACCATGGTACGCGACCGATCCTTCCTACACATGACCCAAAACCTGCACTTCCACTCCGATTTACACCTAAACTTCACCAAACGATAGATTCGACAAAACCAACTTGTCCAATCCATCAAATATGATCAACAACATGGTATGAATCCACTAGCAACATGAAAACAATAGTTTTCTCCAAATCATGCAAATCACCCCAAAAATCATAATAAATGGTCATAAGAACAAATCTATAGATCTAACTTGCCTAATCATATGGAATAACATAGACTCAATGATTTAAACTTACTAAATGAGATCATAAGGTGATTCATGTAAAAAGGACTTAATATGGCATAGATCTATGGAAAAAACTAAAATACGATGAAAAACATGATCAAACACTAATACACTTCATTGAATCCATGTGAAAGATGCAAACCACTCACCGATCCTCCAAAACAAGCTAAAATGATAGAAATAAGAATCCGGATAGCAAGCACCTCGCACCAAACCCCTTGATCCGGTGAATCCTTGTTTCACTTGATGTCGACCTAGCCTCTAATGGTGTAGATCTAAGATTTCTCTCCTTGGATTTTGATTTTTAATGGTGGAAAGGTGTTAGAGGAAGAAGGAGCTCAAGGCCACCTAATGAGAGAATAGGGAAGTAAACTATTTCCCATACCTCTCACCCTCTATTTATAGTTTCCACCAGCCCACTACTTGGGCCTTCTCAAATCAGCCCAATGTGGCTCAAAATCCTGAATAGCCAACTGAAAAACCTTATAATGGTGATTACTCCCAAACCGCTGAGCCAAATCTTTATTGTAATCACTCTACGGAAAGGAAATCACCAATTTCTTTCCAATGGCACAGGTCTCACCCTCTGATTCGACCCAAGTCAAAAGTTATGCCCTGTACAAGACTGATAGGGGAAAATTGGTCACAAGTAAAATCGGTAAAAATTATGGACATGTCTCACATCTCCATAAGTAACATATCAAAAGATGAGAATGATCCAACCCTCAGGTAATAAAATAAAAAAATTCACGATTTTCGATATGTAAAATGCAGGTTGTTACATCCCCCCCCCCTTAAGAATTTCGCCCCTAAAATTCCAAGCAAACACAAGTAATCACAACAATTCTGCATGCCTATCATCCATGAGAAATGAATTCTATCATCCAAACTACCAACCATCAAGTCATGCATCCAAATCCCTATCCTAGCACGCGGAATCCTGATCACTAGCAAGGACAACAACAATAACAACAAGCTATATTAATGTAATGATGGCACAATATCAATGGTTCGTATGGACGAAGACTTATAAATGGGTCTTCTTCATATTCTCTTCCATTTCCCATGTCCAATCGTCGCCGTCCCTACTCTATTGTGCCTTGACTAACTTATTCATCTTTTCCCTAAGCTGTTTCATGTCATTCGCCATAACACGAAGCGGCTTACAAGATTTCATAACTACGAACTCAACCATAAGGTCGACGTACTACTACGTAGTACTACCACATCCGGGCTATGTGAATATTTCATAGAAACAACTTACAAAAACATTGTGCATGCTCTACATCTCTCATATAAAATCGACCTATACGCGAGCTTTCCGATTTGCTCGTCTATTGGAAACGTACAACAAACCTAGGAGAAAACTTTCTGTTTTCTCCCGAATTTACCCATCATTCAGAAAATCTAGGCAGTCTTTCTTCTTATGCCAAGGCTTACCGCATTTAAAGCAATTCCGTTCAGCTCTTGCTTCTTACAATCCCTGGCATAATGGCCCTGTAGCTGACAGTTGAAGCAAATGTCATTCTTCTTGGGTTTCTTCTTTTTCTTATTAAGCTTCCTTGTTCTACTGGGGCCAATAAAAGTTTCTTCTTGAGACTCATGCTTGCCTCTAAAAGCCTCATCCCAAGAAGCATTGACACTTTCTTCTCGCTCCTTGGCCCGACGTCGAAGCCGCTCTAAATATATACCTCTTCAGAACTCATCTTCTTCATCTATAGGAGGATAATCCCTCTGTCTCTTGGCGGAATCTCCCTAGGTACATGTACAGGAACACCACGACTTATTGTCGCTTCTGGAATGGGAATTCTTAGCAGGATAGTGGCCATCATTGCCCCAAATATAACCGTACATTCTAGCATAACAGTGAAAGCTTCCAACTTGTTGCCATCGCTTGTCCCTCCAGTATCAGTCTCCTCCTTAGTAGTTTTTCCTAAAGTTTGACGGCTCATTCTTAAAATTAAAATAGATTGACTAGTCCACATATGAGATAACAATAAGAATGAAATCCGAACCCTATTATATTATACACTGCTATATAGTATACATCCAGTTGAAATCTACAAATACGTCTCTCTTACGTAATTACGTCCTTAGAACTTTGACTAAAATCGATAACCAGAGCTCTGATACTAAATGTGATGACCGCCCATGACCCCTGCACTAAACAGGAGGAATAATGCACTAAAATGTGTGCCAGGAAACTATGGACGATCATCTGGATAGGTAAACAACATCAGAACCAATCGTAAAATCACAACGCAAGGATAAAATATAATAGAACATATACAATAGGTAGTGATAGTGAAGAAAAAAACACTAAAACTTTCATGACAACTAGAAAGTAATTCCCATACATGTGGATAACAACAATAGTGTTTGTACAATTTGCCTCACTACAATACTCAAAGAAATAGCAACCAGCGGAAAAACAAAGGTAATAGATAGTAGTAAAATAGTACCCCAGCCTCCTGCTCGCCACCGAACAGCAACCTCGCCCTCACAAAGCAATCACCTGTCACCTACCACCTAGTTTTCCCATCCAAACAACTGGATGAACAACCCAAGGTAATAAGAGGAAACATATAACCTTAAGTCAGACAATAGTCTTAGCAAGCGATAAAACAACTAACAAACTTCATCAATAAAGTACATAAGAATGGGTAGATTTACCAACCACTACCGAACACCAGAGAAGAACTCACACCCATCTTCCTCACATCCGACAGTGATAGCCTTTACAATCCATAACATCCAAGGTAACAACAATTCGTCCTTGGAAATCAGAACAACCATTGATAACATTCATAGCATTCAGATTACATAGGTCTTACACAGGCAATCCTAATCGAGTTTAACGTCCCTCAAGTACTCTCCCCAGAGGACTAAACTAATATCAGTCAAGCACTCAAGGAACATCTCCCTCGACTTTGGATAATCCAAGTGAGATGGTACAAACAGAACAACCAATCATCCATGACTGACTCTGGCTATCAACGCCAACCTTGCTTTGAAACCATTGTTAATCATATGGCTAGCTAAACAATTTTCCATCAACTGTCAAGGACCATACTCGATGCCCTGGTTCTAACAAAAGCCCACACGCTATACACAACATGTGTCTAGGCCATACAAAATGCCCGGGCACTTAACCTACAATTGGTCTTCAATTTTACCCCCGCTTTGAGTCGGCTAGAAACTACGACAATGATATTTTCTCAGCCTTCTGTATCTCTAGTCATCTTCACTTGCGACTATCAATAAGCTTAGAACATTTTTGAGCAACCATTACTTCACATGAGCTCAATACATTCTTAAGTCATTCTTTCACATGAACTCAATATTCCCTTGAGTCATTTCCACATTCATTGTAAAGAACGAACAAATCACATCACTTCGAACATCCTCATATGGACTCTCGTCGAATCCACCACCACCATCGAACCAAAAAACTTCAATATAGTCTATAGCATTATCACCCCACTCATGATACCTTTGAGTTGTCATACCATTAGTTGTTCTACGCCGATCAATGAACACCTTCAACACTTCAGATATTCCTACTTGAGTCCACTTCTAAGTCACATCCGAGCAATCCTCCCGTCCGACCGATCCTTCCGGACCATCTCCCTGGACCGATCCCACTAAACCGATCTCCCTAGACATATCTCCCTGGACCGATCTCCTTAGACCAATCTCCCTATACCGATCTCCCTAGACCGATCTCCCTGGACCGATCTCCTTGGAACGATCTCCCTAGACCAATCTCCATGGACCGATCTCACTAATCTGCCTAGACCGATCTCCCTGGAACGATCTCCCTAGAACGATCTCCCTGGACCGATCTCCCTAGAACGATCTCCTTGGACCAATCTCCCTAGACCAATCTCCCTTTTGGCTCGCTCGACCGCTCTTTCCTCTCTTTCTTTCCAAGGAAACCACCATGGTGTTCGACCAACCCCTCCTACGCGCGACCTAAAACCTGCGCTTCACAATTTCCACTCCGATTTCTACCAAAACTTCACCAAATGATAGATTCGACAAAACCAATGTATCCAATCCATCAAATATGATCAACAACATGGTATGAATCCGCTAACAACATGAAAACAATAGTTTTCTCCAAATCATACAAATCACCCCAAAAATCATAATGAATGGTCACAAGAAAAAAAACTATAGATCTAACTTGCCTAATCATATGGAATAACATAGTCTCAATGATTTAAACTTAATAAATGGGATCATAAGGTGATTCACGTAAAAAGGACTTATTATGGCATAGATCTATCGAAAAACACTTAAATATGATGAAAAACATGATCAAACACTCATACACTTCATTGAATCCATGTGAGAGATGCAAACCACTCATCGATCCTCCAAAACAAGCTAAAATGATATAAATAAGAATCCGAACAACAAGCACCTCGCACCAAACCCATTGATTAGATGAATCCTTGTTTCAATTGATGTTGATCTAGCCTCCAATGGTGTAGATCTAAGATTTCCCTCCTTGGATTTTGAATTTTAATGGTGGAAAGGTGTTAGAGTAAGAAGAAGCTCAAGACCACCTAATGAGAGAATGGGAAATGTGATTTTTATATACATAGCAACAACATAAAGATGCGATTTTTATATATATAGTGGATACGGACGACGAAAGTGATAAAAGGCGAGCACGACGAAGATTTCCTACATATGAAGAGTCGCGGTGTTTTGTTTAGCTAATCGGTGAGAACTCCTCACTTTTATTTTAATTTCTAGTTGAAATATATACTAGCATGCAGACGGTGCTTAGCACCACCTGACACCCGTCATCCACAAATCATGGATGAATTTTTTGTTTGATTGATGTGTTGTGAAAATTGATGTGTTGTGAAAATTGATCGTGTGATGTGGAATGAATAAAATATTTTATAGTTAAAAATATAATTTTTAACGTGTACATAAAATAAATATTTATAAAAAAATCAGAACGATTTGTTTATCTACACCCCTTTGACTGATATTAATTGGGACGATAAATTTTACACATCGCCCAACTGCACAAATAAAAATCTGTGTTTGTTGATTTGAAACCCACATGGGTATTGGGATGATATTTGGCATACACTAATCCTGATTGTTTAGTTGTATGCCAATCGATGGGTTGACAGACTGTGTAGGCGTTAAATATTTATATTTAATGCTTATGCAGTTGTGTGGTGCACTCTGGATGATGGTTGATTATTTATCGTTGCTATTATATACTGTGTTGTATGTAATCCATATAATTAACATTATATGGTAATTGATTGGGCCTCATTCCAATTTGGAAAATAAGGAATATTGTAAAAGAAAATTCATGTGTTGAATAGAATAAAAACTCATGTGTTGAATAGAATAAAAATTAGTGTGTTGAATAGAATAAAAATTCATGTGTTGAATAGAATAAAAATTCATGTCTTGAATAGAATAAAAATTCATGTGTTGAATAAAAAAAATTCATGTGTTGAATAAAAAAAATTCATGTGTTGAATAGAATAAAAATTCATGTGTTGACTAAAATAAATTCATGTGTTGAATAAAATAAATTCATGTGTTGAATAAAATAAATATTCATGTGTTGAATAAAAATATAAATTCATGTGTTGAATAAAATATATATTCATGTGTTGAATAAAAATATATATTCATGTGTTGAAGAAAATATTCATTTGTTGAATAGAATAACGAAGTTATTGAAATATATAAAGCCGTGTTGGTTAGATATGCGCCATTTGACGCGAACGATATTTATATCGATTATATTCGTTTTTATAATGAATATAGAAAAGGAATGATTACAAAATATAATGTTTGAAAATATTATCATTTGTATATCGATGATGTGGAATATTCAATTTTGATTCGAAATTGAATATGAAGTTGAAATCGTTTCGAAAACGAATTTAAAACGATTTACAAAATACATTTTAAAAGGAAATCAATGAAATATATATAATATATTATATATATATAATGGCCTGAATAGAACGCGCCGCGCAGCGGTAGTTCGCGAATTTCGACCATTGACTTCGAATGGACATTATGAGTGATCCGACCATCGGATTCTCCTAAAACCAGAACCGTTGGGTTCGTATCGAAAAGAACTTTCTAACAAATATTAGAGATTTGAAATCTAACAGTTGGATTTGGAATTATGTCCAAATCAAACTTGGAAAATGTCGCTGTAAGCGCAGTTCGATGGCCGTTGATGGAAATCGACTGTACGGGCCTTGATAAAATTATTAAAAATAGTAATAATTTGTATAAAATCATAAGAAATGATTTGGAAAGAATTGGGATGAAAAATTCCATATTTGAAAAGATAAAAATAGATTTTTATCGAAATGAACTAGTTTTGAACTAGAACTATAATCCCGTTTATTTTTAAAATAAATAAAGTGGATTTGAAATGGTTTTGAAAATAATCAGAATTTCCAATATATAAATTGGAAATGGATTGGAATCGAAATTGTCTTTGGAATATTTCGATGTCGGATTTCGTGATTATACAGATATAGTTATGGAAATTTGAAAGATTTATTTATATCGTTATTTCCAATACAATATTTGTTGGTCATAGAATTTGATATTGAATATAAGCCGATATATTTTCTATTCAGAGCCTTGTATTCAATATCAAATGGGATTTGGGTTTTTCGTGAATGGTGTCTTCATTAACACTATTCTTAAACCCAGTTGAGAAATTTTTTATTAGATTTAATGAAGTATACCAATTAAATGATATTTAATTGGAATTGAATTTGAATTGATTTTGGGTTTGTCATGAACCGTGTTTTAAATGACATTGGTTCTTTAACCCAGTTAAAGACAGGATATGGTTTCCCAAGTTAAACAACCATTAATATGATTTTTGGGAAGATTAAAACCAAGTGGAGCTTTAATGAATCTTTGATTAGATTGAGATGATCGAGAATGGAGTATCACCAGTTTTGCTCCAGGTGATAGTTAAATCTTTAATTAGATTTGAACGTGAAATGGTAATTGAATTTACCGGTAACACCGTGGTGTTAGATATGAAGTATGACCAGTTTCACTTCATGGGATGAATAGGTTGGGACTGGGAAATTTAAAACAAATGATTACTTCGGTAAGGTTCGTTAATCCCGACTAGTTTGGATAAACAATAATTAGGTTTGAATTGATATTCAAAGGAAGAATAAATTTAAAGAATTTATCTTTGATAAAGTTAATAGGAACCTTTCCCAAAGTATAAGAATATTTGAATAAAAGAATATTCTAAATTGAAATAAGGCGTATGTTGTGTTTGTGTAACACTTGTTTATTATATACACGAGTTATTCAGAAAGACCAGGTTTATCCCATTCTGAATAACTGATTCGACGATGTGTCGAGGATGAAAACGGTGGTCGAAGACCAGAGGTCTTCACATCGTTTGGATAATTACTGATGATCTTGATTGGGCTGTACACCCAAGAGGAGGGAATCAGTTGGTGATCGTCCAGACGTACTTGGAGATCGATGGATATGCGAGGTACCAGGTGCCTCCGGTTTCGTTCAGACCCAGAACGAACTTGTAAATGGACTATGTGTCTGACAATTGATTTTATTCTGTGTTGATTGATCTCTATTAAATATACATCTGTTTGGTGGCGGAGAATTTATTCTCTTGCTTAACACCCTTCTCTGAGACGTACGAGCTCACGGGGTGTATATCGATGGACATCAGTCACATGGACTGAATTGCCTTTGTGGCATGCCTAAGTGGCAATTGATCAAGGCTTCTGTTGAAAAGAAAAGTCTTGTGGTTGATGATCAAAGCACCGCCTGTGTGGCATAGCTTTGTGTAACATTGATTCGCGAGCCTCACACCCCGGTTGTGAACCAGAAACGGGAGAGGACATCAGGGAGGGCATGCGTTTCCTTCTAGCTAGGGTGGTGTCAGTGACTTAGCGGCCCTGACATTTATATTATTTTCACCTGTATGGTTGTTGGATTGCGAGGCGCTTCGGATATATCGGTGACTATGTGGAGCAGATGGAGTCATTTGGCTCATTTACGCCCCAAAGGGTGGGGAAACTAATTGTTTAGGCATTTTAATCCACATCGGTGGACCAGCCCTGACGATCCAAGGGCTCACCTGTGTCTGGGTCCTGAGGCTCGGGCTAGAGAGTCTCGAATTTGGTAGAGGACGATCCCTTGCCTCGGTTCATAGATGGAAATCCAACTTCCAAATACGTGACTTTACGGTTTTTGATTGTAGAGCCTAGTATGGTGACATGATATATAGTACCCATGCCGTCTAGGCCGTCTAGGATTGATACATTTATATTTGAATTTGTTTTATACACTATGCACTTATAATAGTATCAAGTGGTTTGTTTTTAACGTACCAAGCATGTTTGGCTATTATAAGGGAAAACCCTATCCTCCGGCTTGTGTTGCATTATGTGATGAGACCTGGGTCTTTTAATAGCTTCATTTTTCCAAAAAGCATTGCACTGATTTGTTATATGCACTGGTATTCTTGGGAGAAAACTCGTTCCGTGTTATAGGCGTAGTCCCATGATATATCTGATTTAAAATAAAGTTTTAAGTAACTGTTTTAGTTCTCACACCAGTCACATGACTGGCCTGGATTTTATTGTTTTAACCTAAACTCTGGGTACCTTTATTATCTACACAGGCAGCTAGTAGTTTTGGTTTTGCAGATTTATATTCATAGGATCCTGATTTACAACTGAAGCGATATTCGGAAAGCTCGGTATCCGTGTATTACTTCCAGCTGTGTTTTGTGTTATTTTCCGTTGCAGTAATGTATTAAATCTCTGATATTTCTCTGATGTATTATATTTTTTTGTACTCTGTATATTCTTGTATTCTGATGGAATTATTGTAATAAGTAATGAAATGTTCTTCTGTTTGTGTTCTGATTTGTCTTGTCCTCCGTACAATCCGGAATTTTCCGTAAGGGGGATTTCGGGTCGTAACAAATTTGAATGGTATTGGGGTGCAAAAAGTTGAAATAGTGAGAGGTATGCATGAAATCCCGTAACAGTTTTTCAGTTTTGAATCTCCAACTTCAAACTGCCATATCTCACTCAATTTCATTTAGAATTTGACGATCTACCCATTAAATCGACCGCAAGAACAAGAAATACAATCTAGAAAAGGATTTGGACAAAATAATCTAACCCGTGGATGCAATTAGAAAATAACTGTCAACGGTTTTGGTTTTCTTTTCTCTTTATTCACAAAAACTTCATTTGATCATTACTTGATCAATTCTTGACGGATTTACATGAAACCAATGGCATTGCAAAGCAAATGAACAGAAGTACGGTATGAAGATAAGTTGTAGATGAAAATCCAAAGTTATAAAGTGATCTGGTACCCATTTCTTCTTTGATTTACATTATATATGTCCATTTCTTCTTAATGTCTCTTCACCAATCGTCGTTACTCTTCCCCTCTTTTTGTTTCTTTTTGGAATTTGAATTTTCAATAGCCACCACTTTGGAATTTGAATTTCCAACAATCACGCCACCCATCTTTTCAGCGTTTGAATATCCAATAGCCATATAACCCATCTTTTCCTGTAAAACAACACAACTTTTCAAATAATCGAATAACTTTTCAAACAATTCAAATGTCTTTTCAAATATTTAAATGAATTTCAATTAATCAAAGGACTTTCCAAAATAATTAACCACAATTCTATCATGATAGTTTTGTAACACATCTATAGATCAATAATTTCAAAATTTAAAACATTTCAAATTTCAAAATTTCAAATTTCAAAAATCAAATCATAGTAAATTAATTTTTCAATAAAACTATATGTAGACTCATCTAATACTTGATGCAATACATGAATTAAAACAAGTGTTCAAAATTTGTCATTTAACATTTTCAAAAATCAGATTATGACCTTTTTAAAAGTCCTTGCTCTGATACCAATTATTGGGTACTACGGAATGGATCGTTCGGGAAAAGCTAACACTAGAGGAGGGGGGTGAATAGTGTTTGTAAGAATTTAAACAAAACTTAAAACTAAAGAGAATTATGGAATGAATCAAACACCACAAACACAATCGCAGACACAGATTCAAACACAAATGCAAAATAAACAGAAATAAAAATGCAGAAAAAGGAAAGAACACATCGGATTTTATACTGGTTCGGATTGCTCCTACGTCCAGTCCCTCACGACGCTAGATTATGCAGAGTTTTATTACTATTTTCAAATAGCCAAATACAACCTCCTTGATTTCATGGCTCAACAAAGAGACACCGACTCCTATCCCTTGATTCACCGCTCAACAAGGGAACACCAACTCCTATTCCTTGATTTCATGGCTACAAGGATACACCGATTACTCTTTGACTTACAAACAGGGTTTTTTCAACCCAAGAAATTACAAAACAGCCCTATAACTCTTCAATAGCACTTGATTCAGAGAGTAGAGAGTTGAGAGTGTAGAGAGAATAAATTTGATCAATTCAGAAATGAATTCGGTAGAGTATAAGTGTAAAAACCATAAAAATGATTAAGAATATTGGTGGGATGAAAGAGGATGAAGATGGGGAAGAAGATATGTTAAAAAATTCGGTTTTAACCTCTTTTTATAGAGTATGAAGGGTTGCAATGGTTCTGAAGCGTTTCAAATAGTGAAAAGACACTTCCCTTCAAAATTAGAAAAATAGCTGTTATATGTCGACATACATATTTTACTATGTTGACATACTTATGTGTAAATTTCATTTTCTAAATTTTTTTCAAGTATTTTGATATAAATCAAATTTTGGAAATTCCTGAGTAAAATTCTAATGTTGTAAATCAATATTATATGATAGAAAAACATATGAAAACAAAATTTTAAACTATATAAATATATTTATAAAATTATAAGGTTTTAAATTATATAAAATATAAACAAAGTATATATAAAAACTTAGGTTTAATAAACAAAGAAGAATAATAATAAAAAATAATATAAAAACAAAATAGAGAGGAATGATAATAAAATAGAAAAACAAAATAAAGAGGAGTGAGAAAAGAATTGAAAATTCAGAATTTGAATTTGAATTTGGATTTCAATCTGGAATGTTATTTAGAGTCTTACAAAATCTTGACTCTATAATTATATTAATCTTGAACTCTTGAAATCTTGATTACTCATGAGTCTTGAATCTACTCTGAATTCTAAATCTCTAAAAGCTCTTAAATTGTACAGTCTTCAGTATTAATTCTGTATACAAATCCTTCATATGTGTGTGTATATATATATATTCTAGATAAAAATGTTAGTATATATATTTTATAATCAATGATAATTGAAATAAGTTTATTATCATCAAAACTCCATTCCCCAACATTCATGTATCTAGGTTATATTTTTGGTCAGACTATTGTTGTGTGTAGGAGTAGACATACTTCACTATCGGGTGGCGGCCTTACCAGAACTCAATTATGAAGTATGATGGACGGTGGTTTCTCTGGAGCTCATCCATCTACTTTTCTACACATACGGTCATAGTCTGAGATGGTAATGTCCTTTTGGTTACCTGCCAGGCATGTTGGCAGCTGTTATGGATTTTGGTTATATATTTATTTATATTAAAAGAAACCACAATATATATTAAACATAATTATAGGTAATAATACAATTAATTAAGTAATCCTACAAATTATAATATTATTTAAACCAAAAATTTATACTTTTAGATTTTGACAACATTTACGAACAGATCTGATAGGCACATTTTAGATTTTTGCAATATTATAAACAGATATAATAAATGTTAGGCATAGATTTTTAATATTTAATTCAAGTGTGATAATAAGTTATTGTAACTTTGTATATAAATTTCCCACTCACTTGAAAGCATCCAAATCTGAAATCCGAATAATCTTTTGGGCCTACAATTCCTAGATTCTTACAGATCTACAGTTATTCTAAAAACGGGATACTTTTAGACTTGTAGTTTTTCAAAGAAAATAGTAAAAGTGGGAAGAATCTGATGAAGAATAGTTTAGTCATCAATTCGTACCCTTTTCCGCTTGAATCTGATTATCCCTTTCAAGTCTATATGGTTTATGTTTAATTGATTGTATATGAGTCTATTTTTGATTTACAAATTTATTCGAAGAGAATGGGAAACGATAGTGTAATGGCCCGCAAATCCGTACTATCTAAGTTGACTATATACATCACACGTCCAACCCAAATATCACAGAAATACAAATCATTCTTGTTTAGAAGAAAAGGTAGAAGAAGAACAAAAATAACAACACAGAACCTCACATCGTAGCGGAAAAAAATATAATATATCATAACTTTTGAAATATAAAATTTTAACTATATAACATATAATTATTAGAGTACAACACTTACAACACAACGGAAATAAAAATATTATATCTGACACTAAAGCCTCCTACTCTAAGATCCTTTAGATAAATCTGTAAAATCCTGAACTACTTGAATGCCCGTACAAATTTAGGCACCCAAGAGTTTAGGTAAAACAAAACAAAATAAACTCTGGGTCAGTTATGGGACTGGTATCTACAAACAATTTAAAATGGTTTGAGAAAATAAACATATCTCATAAGACCACACCGTTTAACACAGAACGAGTTTTTACCTTTTGAGAATCCAAAAATACTTGATTTAACTTTGAAATCCTTTTGAAAGAAAATGATAATCTTTATATCAAAACTCTTTTGATATTATAATAGTGTCTATACCGAATAAATAGAAATCTAGTGGAACGCTTTCAACTCACGCTCCACATAGATAATATACAATAAAAACCGCGGCGACTTATTGGGTAATGAATTTCCAACTATGACAAGGTATGGAACCACCTTTTGTTAGTGTATCTCTAGAGATGAATACACTGGGTTCAACAAGAACATCTTACAACCCGGCCGCATATGACCGACCACTCCTTTCGCTTGAGTGTATCGAATGTATATCACCAATGGTTGGGATCAACAACCATTTTCCCGAATGGGTCAACATCGAATAGATTAAAGAATGAAACGAATTTCTCTAGATAGGTGATAGCACACGCTTATTGGAAGCTATCCACTTAGCCATGCTACCTGCCTGAATTTTGTCATTTCCTAGTTGTTGAGGCCTGAGGCTATGCTTGCTTACAATTTATTGATCGCACAATCAATTTAAATGTCGCATTGTCAGATCTGTTAATCATTAACTGATTTGCATAAATATAATCTAGATATTATGCTAAGAGAATAAATTCTCCGCCACCATATATATTTATACAGACCAACATATGTGATCAATGGAAGTATCTTGTTAGACATTCGTCCATATACATTGGTTCTGAGATTGAATGAAACCGAAGGCACAATTTCCATTAACCCATCTTAGGAAATTTCTAAAACAGAAAAATCCCTTGCACTTTACTATGTCTTCGATTTTCTTCATATAGTCTGATTCGCAATGCTACTGCCAACACGGAGTGGTTCTCGGATAATAATCCAACAGGTCTCTCCATATTGACAATGATATTGGCAATTACTTCGATAGTCGGTTATTTAACTATCGAAGAAAAACAAACCATCACCCGAAGCATCAAACAATCACTGGGTCCCTTAATTAACATTTTATTAATTCATCAATTCCCCATTTCTTATAAATATTTGTTAACATGGTATTTTCGACGATCATCTTGGCCTCTTACATTATTTGGAGAACATTTCCATATATCGACTCGTTTTATCTTTTATATTTAGAAAATATCTTTTATTTATAGTTGGAAAACATTCCAATTATTTCTCTTTCCCGAACTCCTTTATTTCTATACTTAGGAAATATTCGTTATACTTCCAAAATTCCACTTACTTGGGTTAAAACGAATGTTGTGTAAAACATCGTTACAACAACCCAAATTACTGCATTCAACCTAATCTTGTTCAGACATTTATCTTCGATATTGATTCTTGTCATTTATCGGTTAAAAATGAAATCAATCAAGTTGGGGTATAACTACCTCTCAGTCCTTGACTGAATAATATTTTTAACTTCAAAACGGACAAGACTGCTTATCTCGAATAATCAATATCATAAAAACCAATTATTCATTTTTAAAACATACATACAATCCTCTATTCTATTTTTACCAGATTTAACTATAGATTTCCTTTTTGTTTATATTATTCTATTCTTTAAATTCGTTTCCTTAACGAATGGTGTATATATCGATATATTGCTTTCTAGTTATCGATTTTCCATAAAAATATTCTAACCCCTTAAATTTTCGGAAAATTTCGCCAGCACCTCCTTTCTGCCGGTCAATAGTTCAAACCTCAACTCGCCTCTCTAGGCCCTTTCCCTTCAAAAAGAAAATTAAAAAGCCAAGCCACTTGCCGATTCGGCACATAAAATCTCATATGGAATTTAAACATGTACCTTATTGTCGGGCACATGAACTAAAATCTTCGTACACTGCATTGCATACCTGTCTAACCCATATATGCCCATTCCTAATTTATTTCAAACCAATCTAATCATTTTAACTCAATTCGCTAATTTATTCCTTAATTAGCTCTTTTGCCTATTTCACTTTTTATTTAAACATATGACGTTCAAATATATTTTTACTTGCTTATAACAAATCAAATTCCATTTTTAATTCAAGTTTGATATTCGATTTGAAATATAAATTTACAAATCACATTCACTTATCCAACGCCCAATATTGATTCAAAACTCGATTAACTAATTATTCTTCAAATTATTAATCCTATTAAATATCTAATTTTTGTTTCAAAAAACATTTCATTTGCACAACTTGAGTTCGTATTTATTTTACAACTCAAAGCTAGATTTTTAAATTAAAAATCCACATTTTATTTGCTTAAAATACTTCGATTTTAATTAATAAAACGTTATGGTTATATAATGGTTATGGCGCTGCTTTTCTGAAAATTTGAATTTGACATAAATCAAAATCTATAAGACGAAATCCAGATTTTTTTATTCCATTAGAAAACTATTATTCAAACAGTCTTGACGATTCTTATTCCAAAGAATTCTGACTTAAATTGAGTTTTATATGCTCAGTGAAGTTTGAAACGCCAATTAACGAACTATCGCACTGCGGCAAGTTCGTTTTAATTATATTTAATATATAAACGTTTTAAACTTCGTTTATATATAAATTTTAAATTCATTCTAATATATTTTAATATATATTAAACCAATTTTCCCAATTCAACTAAATATTCCGATTATGCCTTGTAATGGATGGGATTTTCGACCCAGAAAATCAACATAAATACATTGTCAATTTTCTCGAGCATCGAAAATGCCGGAACATTAGTAGAAGAATTTAGAGGGTGAGATAGAAAAGATAGAACTAATAGAATAGAAGAAGAAGAACACTGAACAGAATCAGAGTAAATACGAATCTCACAGCGGAACAAAATAAAATGTATTATATACATTACTTTGAAATACAAAATCTGAATTTGTACTTACATATCATATCAGAGTACAGTACATCATATCACAGCGGAAAATAATCTCTATTTACTAACGGTGGAGCCTTCTGCTTCGAGCTCCTCCAAGTGAATCTGCAAAGCCTGAAACACTTGACTGCCCGTACAAATTTGGGCACCCAAGAGTTTAGGGAAAACAACAAAATAAACTCTGGGTCAGTCATGGGACTGGTGTGAGTAAATTCCAACCATACTGTTTAACTTTGAAAATCCTTTTCAAAACAAGAAGATAATAGTAAGACCAGCCCACACATAAACATGGACGGTTTTTACCTTACTATAACCCAACATATTTTTATATCAAACTTCGGTGATATTATGATAGTGTCTAAACAAATAATTATACAAGTAGCAGAACGCTTGCATCTCACGTTCCACATATATATAGTGTAAAATCATAAACCGCAGGGCGCTTATCGGTGAATGGATTTCAACAGACAAGGTATGGGAGCACCTTCTGAATAGTGTACTCTAGAGGGGATACACTCAGGGTTCAACAAGAACGTCTTGCAACCCGGCCACACATGACCGCTTACTCATTTAGCTTGAGTGTCGCGAATATATTGCCACCACGGTTGTAGGCCATCCAACCATCATCCGAAGATACAGAATCGAAAAGAAGTATAAATATGAATTTTCTCTAGATCGGTGACAATACACCCTGCTTGGGGATGACCCAACTAGCCATGCTGCCTAGCCCAACTTCTGTCATTCTCGGTTGTGAGGCTAGAGGCTACGTCTACCTTCAGAACATCTGATCACCATTCACTTTGAATGTCACATCGTCAAATCCATAATCACACATTGATTACACAAATGCACACTGGGTGTAGAATAAAGAGAAGTTACATTCTCCCCACCAACTTGGTATATTCATAAAATCAACGGCATGACCGTTGGAAATACTCTGTCAGACACTCGTCCATAAAGTTGTCCTGGGACTGGACAAACAGAAACACCATTCGAGAACTGGACGATCCTTGCATTTAACTCCGTCTTCAATTATCTTCAGCATATCTAATTCGCAATGATTATGCCTATACGGAGTGGTTTTCGGGTAATAACCCAACCGGTCTCTCCGTATTGACAACGACGGTCAAACACTTCGATAGTCGGTTATTTAACTATCGGAGTTAAAACAACATCCATTCTAATGTATAACTAAACATCATACAATCACGGGCGCTTTTTATTTAACATTCGTTATATTTTCAAATTCCAATATCTCACTAGATATTTCTCAAACTCTGTTTTTGCCTTTAACACTTTTGGAAAACATTTCCAATTATTATAAACTTTTATTCTTTCATGTTCCAAAAAATATAAGTTATTAACGTTCGAACTATTTCCCATTAATTCCACATTCTTTATTCCTATACTTGGGTAATCTACCTTATTTACACTGGAAAATATTTCCAAATTCATCTTAACCTTTTAATCGGCCCAACGTTCACTTTTAAAACATTATTCCCTTTGAAATGGGAATACCATCCCTTCTTATAGAAATCTAAACACCTTGATCATATAACTCTTTATTCACGCAATAATCTCCCTTATCTTATTTACCGAAATCTCTTTCATACTTTTTCACTCCTATTCCACTTTATAAACTCTGTCTCTAAGTCAACTTCTTATCTAATCGATATCAAGTTTATAACTAAATGCTGATTTCTATCCTATCAACATTTATTTGTTTATAACTAAATGTTAATTATTCTATCAGATTATAATCCCTAAAAATAGTTTACTTTTAATACATTCGACATCGTCGAATTCTAGTTCCAAATCCTAACGGTTTAATTCTAATTACATTTCGAACATCGAAATGCTGTCATCGTTTTCTAGCATGATTCTCCAATTTCTCTTTCTAAAACTGATTCTTACATTTTCTTACGACATCGTTATTTATCACTTTCGAATAAGTGGATTTCAACTAAACCGCTTCATTTCCTAGGAAGTGCTGCTATATAAACATCATGCTTAAGTTTGGTCAACAGCGTTAATTTATCGCTATAGTTCAAAACTAGCCACACGCTGTAATATTCTCCTTATAACTAATCTCAACATTACAGTCACACTTACCTTATTAACAACGTTATTTTATTTCTATAGTTCAACTTGTCATACGCTGTAATATTCTTTGTTATAACTAATCTTGACATAACAGTCACACTTATCTTATCAACAACGTTATTTTATCGCTATACTTCTAAGACTGGCAATACGTTGTCGTATTCCTTTTATACACATCTTGACATCTCTTTCCGTTACAAACTGTTATCATTCCTCGATAATAGTGAAGCCGTTCAAGTTGGGGTATTTTATTTACCTCTCAGACCTTGATCGACAACGTTCTTACCTTAGAACCGATACAAGTCTGTATTCAAATTCCTTATTACTTAATATATTTATTAAATCGTATTTCCTTGTTGTATTTTGGAATATGGTTTTACAACACCATATTCTTACTTTGGAATCTCTGTGGTTTATGAATATTTAATTTAAACGTTAATTCTTTGCTTTCTCCATTCCCCAGTTCTTATCTGCAACTTCTTAAATGGTAATTAACTCTCATTAATTTCGATAAACTTATTTCTAACCTGTTTTCATTAGATTAATTAAAGACCAGTTAATCTAATAATCATGTTCCCAAATAACAGTTGATTAAATCAACTTATTTCCATCAGTAAATTCATTAACTGATTTTAATTACTTCTTAACATTAGATTAATCTAATTAATCTGATGATATCTCTAAATTATTTATCTTAAATATAATTATCCAAATATTTAATCATCGGATAGTTTTTACTTTATAAACTTGTTTAAATGTCAACAATCGCTTTTACTTGCTTTATAAAAACGAACTCTAAAATACTGGTTTATAATAGAACTTCTATTATAATTTAAAACTTCACTTTAATTATAAAAATATAATTTCTATGATTAACTTCATTGATTTGCCTGACAGTAAATCAGTTTCTTAACAAAACGATGGTTTTACGGTCTACTGTTAACAGTTTCTAAATCGATATCGTTTATTTATTTAATCTAAACAAATGTTGAATTTCCGTTCAACATCAATATTCACATCGGGTTTTAAATATAATTCGGGTTCAAACAAAACAAACAGTACATATAATTATCAAGGAATCCGGTCGGATTCCTCCAACCGGTTTCCGCATCCACAGATGTCAGTCCACACTATCATCACTAACTCTATATTAGGGAATATTCTAATTGATGGAATCAGTGTCCATTCGATGATGATATATAATATTCAACCAAATGAATTGTACTCTAACTAATCGACCATCACACAACATTCAAACAACATTAAAATATAATTAAAATATTTTAGAATAGATCAGAGTTAGTGATTTTACTCACCTTGGCGCGTTAACCGTTAAATAACGATTTGCGTCGGTACACCGGATCAGACGCTATAACTTCCAACGAGCTTCCAATGGTTTCGAACCAGTTCCAATCCACTCGGTTGCCTTTATTATATCAGTCCGCTTCCACTTCCTCTTTCGCTGCCTCCTTTCTGTTCGATACTATGAAAACTTGCCGCTTTCTCCCTCGACATCGTTCCAGTTCAACACGCGGTGCCTCAACTCCGTCCACGCAATATGAACCTGCTGTTCATAGTACTCTTCTTCCAAAATGTTTCATCGCATCTTGCTCCCATTTAAACTTAACATTTTCAAAATGTTAGTTGCTTCGATCCACACCATTGCTTCACGAAGCCCAATAATCCAAACACCGTTATACACTCTCGGTCACCCTCGCACCATCCTTCAACTCGTCACGCACTACATAGAAGATCCGACAAACACACCTTGATTTTCTAGCCTTCTTCTTCACTCCACAATGTATAGCTCGCATGGCACATTCCCTCACTACAAAAACAGTCTTCCTGCTCGCTTACCCACGTATTTCCCGGTGAAAGCCATGCAACGACCCCCTCTACCTTGTATTATCATAATTTTAAACCACCTGCTTATCCCCCATAATGAAACTCCAGTATTTATTCACGTCGGAAAAATATGCCCACTTTGAAACCTTCTCAAACTACACAGCTCCTTACTTCTCCATCATTTCATAGCTTCCTCCACTACGTGGCATCCCCATACTCCATTTCTCTTTGCTGCGCCCGATACGTACGTCGTACACAGCTGCTTCCCCCTTCACTTCGCACCTTTCCCCCATAAACAGTCTTTACCAACAATTCTTCTCACATGAACAGCTCCAACTTAAACCCATCAGCTAAGCAAATGAACCACCGTATGCACAGCTCCTCACGCCATCTGTCCTTGCTTTGCTCACGTCTTTGCCTTCTACAATCCATCATGCATGTAGCTCACCACTTCTAGACATCTTCTTCACGTTATTTCTTGTACCCCTCACCAGCATTCATTTTTCACGCATCAGACTACCCAAGAACGTCGGCCTCTCTCATGTATACCCCCTTCCTCTTCACCATACTACAAACTTGAACGCCTGTCAATTCAAATCCCTTTTACACCCTTCATTTAACGCAACAATGCCTTTCCTCCCATCTCCCAAGACCAGATGCACTCATGTCCGCATATTTCCTCCCATCTCACACATCACCGCAAATATCACCATCAACTCCTTCCGCTCCCACCGGAACAAACACCACCACACACACTCCAACGCCCCCTACCTCACCTTCTCATTCGCAGGCCCAAGTGCATGACGTTGCACAATCATGGCCTTCCAGGTCACGGCAGTTTTGCTTGCTGAGAATGGAAGGCTTTGGGTATATAAATATCTATACGGAGAGGCAGAAGATAATAACATTGTTGCTTCCTATCGTACAAGTAAGAGGCACCATTTTCAAACTAGAGTTTGTTGTAGGTAAGGTGGCAACAGTACAACGTCATCTCATTTATTATTATTTTTATTGTATAGGCTTAAGCTAGAATTACTTTGCGCTTAAGTGATAGGCCAACATATAGGTTGGTCTGACCATCCCTTAGGCATGTTCTTCTCTTCAGTATAGGTAATGGGTTAGATTTCTTTTCCAATGAGAGCATGCGCCTGTACGACCCACGCATGTATTTTTATTTCGAGAGCTATTACTTTGAAATGTAGATAATAGGTTTACTTATAGAGAGAAAAGGTAACATCTATGACAATTCCCTTACCTATTGTGTAGGGTGATCTTTTGTCAACTTCTAAGTACTGTTTCTTCCTTATAGGCAAATGGATGGGTATGATTTCATTAGGACTTGTCTTCACTGTTTAGCTTCTCAAGTTAAATGTATATATTGACTTTAAGTGGTACGTTTCCATTTGTTTTTGAGAGTATAGCTATCCCATATCATAGGTCTATATTGAAATGTCTTGGGCAGCTTGGGTTAGGCTTCAGATTTGAAAACCATACGGCAGTGATTTATGAAATGGGTTAGGGTATTTGTTTTAAGCTTAAAAAGTTAAACGTACCCTATTGCGAAAAATTACAATCACGTCGGAGCTGTTACAGACAGATATAAGAATACGGCAGTGTCCAGCGAGGTGCCACGATCCCAAAAATATAATAATACCGGTAGTTTGACTTATATTGTGAAATCCCGAAGTACCGATACAGGGTGCACAATACTCCAAATAAAAAGTTTCATATTTAATTAATTAAAAATTACAGTAAAATTCTAAAAATTAAATTATCGCTGCGCCTCAAAAGAACCCTGTCCCGATTTGCAACCGATATCAAGTTATATTCAAATAACCGTTACGGTCGATATATGATTTCATAGCGACTTTCTGAATATTTGATTTGGACATATCCTGCAATCTACATAACGAAATCTTGGTTTTTCACTTCTGTTAGAAAGATACAGTTCAACAGATTCCAACGCTTCTTGTTTCGAAGAAATCCGACTAATAACGTGTCCTGTAGACTCAGTTGAAGTTCAGAAAGTTAATTTACGAACTGCCGCGATATTACGGGCTCGATTATATTAAATATATATTTTTATACGTTCAACTTCATCTTAATTAAAATATAAATTCACTTATATTCTGAATTCAATATTTAAACTGATTTAAATATTCAAATACGAATCGATAAAAATGCGGGACGTTACATGCCTAATCGTCGATTGTTTCATAACTCAGTTATAAATTTATTTATAACTAAATCTTCTATATTTAATTCCAATTCCTTTTATAAATAATTATTTATAAAATTTGATGTAATTGAATTTCAATTATAAACATGTTGGATTTTTCTCAATTCAGCTTATATTTCGTATTCCGAAATATAATCAATCGTTTAGTTTCAAAACACTTCCCAATTCAGTTTTAAATTCATATTTGAATTTAAATAATTAAATTATCCAAATGTCAATTATCTCACTTAATTTATAACCATCTCTGATAAATTTAACTTTCTTGTTTTATAAATTAAAACAAGTTTCCATTTCAAAATTTTATTTGAAACTCCATTCCTTTTATTTTCCAAATTCCAGAACAAAAACCATCGTCCCCTTTTCAAAATGATTTCAACTTTCTATTTTAAATTCAAACTTGAATTTAAAACTTCAAATTATCTTCTGATAATTAATTTGCCACAATCATGACAACGTTTATAAATTTACTTGTTATATATATTAAAACAAAACCCATTAAAAATTCTATCTAAAAACCAAAATCTTATTTTGGAATATTCTACTTATTTTAACTTATCCATATATAACATAGAATATATTTTCATATTTAAGTTTAACTTTTATTTAATAAAATCCTAATAATTTTTCTAGAAATAATTTATTTAAATAAATTCGAACTAAATGAATTCAAGTCATAAATCGTTGTGGATTTATTTTAGTTCAATTTTATTCTAAACATCAGAATAAATTTCATTGTTTGCTTCTTTAAAATGATTCCCCATTTCTATTTTTAAATTCACATTTGAATTTAAATATGCCAATTATCAAATGATAAATTTTCCACTTTATTTGTAAACACTTTTTATAAATTCATTTTAATTCCCTGATTATCCAATGAAAATCATTCCATTTTATTATAAACATTGTTTATAAGTTTACTTCAATGTCCTGTATTATTACATTTATAAACATCATTTATAAATTTCTTCAATTTCCACATTATTTAATTTGTAAACATCATTTATAAATTTCTTCAATTCCCGCGTTCTTTAATTTATAAACATTGTTTATAAATTTCTTTACTTGTTTTTATTATTCAAATAAGTAAATATTCCTCAGTCCATTCGAAATTCGAATTCTATTTTTAGAAAAATAGATTTCCTCTTCAATTCTCAAAAATCCCTTTTCACGATATTTTTATAAATCAACATTTAGGCCCAATGATATTTTAAACACCCAAAACTACCAATTATAAATGACAGGTTTTCTAAGACATCATATATGATAATATATATGAAAAACAAACAAATAATAATATTTTTGAGGATCCCAGTTAGATCCCTCCAACCTGTTTATCCTGCATCCACAGACGTTAGCCAACAAAAATAATACCCATCCTACTTCGAGGCAGGATATCGCAGTATAGAAAGTCATCTACAATTATAGCGTGGGGCGTATAACGTCATCCGCTAATGATACTGCGGGCATCCGCTAATGGTACTGCGGGAATCCGACCACCAATATATATATATATATATATATATATATATATATATATATATATATATAATAACCACAAATACCAAGCCTAAATAACTAATATATATTTTATAGAATAGCCACACAAATATTTAAATGCATCCAATCAACCAACAAACAGTATATAATATTTATTAAATAATACATAGACTGAGTTTTACTCACCGTGATTTTTATTATGCCGAATATCCAAAGTCTTGATTTTTCTAAATTCCCAACTGGCTCCGAAAATCCCAAACCCCATCGAAAACATATCCTACGTTCTTATGAATCCAACGCTTCTGACGGTGTTTAAATATGATTTCATATGTGGGAGTTGAATTGCTTACAAGTTTCTATTTTAGATAAAATAAAATTAACAGATATATTAAAAAAAATTACCTTACTTATATGTTTCTCCAACCTTCTTTCCCCTTATTAACCAAATGTGAGATCCTTCAAAGAAAAAGAATCAGAACTTACAGTAGCTTCAAACCCATCTCAGCAAAATACCTAGTGCTACGATAGTAGATGACCGATGCAACCTCCTCACCATACAATACTCGATGCCTTGTTGTACATCCCAACCCAAGAACAACAACCCCTTCTCGATATCAGCTTCAGGCAAGATCGCAACCCATAGAATAAGGCTCCGACTTCTTCACCATAAGTTCGATCCTCTGCCAGTCTCCAAGATAAAGAATCGCGACCCGTAGTTTCCGATCATTGCAATGATCAATGCAATCACCTCGAGATCGTCATAACTTCCTGCCTTCACTGTCCAAATCACAAGCTCCAGAAGCACTCTTCACACCCAAAAATAAACTGAATCAAACCTAACTCGAGTGTGTGGAACAAGTTTTTACAGTTTCTAGAATTTCATTTGATTTCAATCTGAGAAGTATTGGAGAAATAACGAACGAAAAACAAATAGAGGAGGAAAACCGATTTGTTTTAAGTGGATAATTACAGAGGGAAACTTCAATTTATTTGTGCTAGAAGAAAATTTACTGAAGTGTATCGGCAGTTATATAGACTAGAGATGCTACTTGGCTAAGGAAATGAAGCTATGTGTTTACTGGGCAAGGTTTATCAAGGTAGGTTACTATTGTTGCTTAGCTTGGGGTAGAAGAATTCCCCTATTTATTTTACTAATTATTTTAGTTTTAAATTGATCGAATACGATTTTATTTAATTTAAAATACCACGACATTTCGAACTACTATTTAAATGCAACAACCCGCATTCCTAGGGTTATACCACTATTCTGAACACACTGGGACAGGTTCCCAAAACTCAATTCGATCGTATGGAGAAGATATAAATTTAAATGATATAAATTGAATTAAAAACAATTAATTCTTCCATGATAAATTAACATTATTATTCTAATTCAAACAGAAAAATTGTATTGATCTTCTGAACTGTTTTCAATTCAGTTATAAATTTTGAATTCAATTAAATTCATTTTCGTATTACGATGATTATATATATTCGAAATAAATCGTATTTTGATTACTAAATCAATGACTCAATAAAATAACCGATTTATATTATCAACTCAATATTTAAATCCGTATTAAATATTAAAGTTAACCTACAAAATTCTGGGTCGTTACATTCTTTCCCTCTTGAAAGAATTTCGTCCCTGAAAATTACTAAGGTAGGAAAACTAGTACAAACCCATTTACTTTTCAAAACCCACTCATTATGAAACTCAATGTTTTATTTCCACAATCATAGTTCCAACCAAAACTTTTGATTTCCATTCATATTCGTTCAATTCAAATGATTTACATTCAATATGTGCACACCCCATTCATATTCCATTCATATGTATTTGAATTCATTCAAATTGATTTAAATCAATTTATTTACTTCAATCCATTTAACTTGCTGAAGTTAAATTTAAATTCCAGAATTCAAATCCCTGGGTTTTTATTTCAAATCCATTTGAAGTCATGTAAATATACACATATATAATTATAACTATTTCAAATTCAAAACATTTGAAATTTTAAACCAACTTGTTTTGTTTCAAACAGATTTCCATTTAAAATTTTTCTAAGGTAGCAATCCATCACTTAGAAACTCGAAAATGAACACTGATGATGCTGCAGTCATTATCAGAATTATTTCCCAGCTACTGAAGTGAGTTCAATGCCTTATCATTTTCAAAATCGATTCAAAACGATTTTTATTCAAAAACCCTTCTAAAACAAAGCTACATTATTTCAATATACTTCGGAAAATATTTTCCCAAATACCTAGGATTTATATTTCAAATTCTGGTTTGAGTTCAACTTTAATTCATCTCATTTGTATATTTCATTCTTATACAAATTTTATATTTGGTTATAATAAACCATTTCAATTATATAACCTCATTTGATTATAATAGCAATCAACTCATCCATATATATTATAATAATTTCAGAAAATTATTTCTTTCTATATCAAAATATAGTTTTGGATAAAATTATTTTACTTACCTACTTTAAAACAATACTGTGTCGAATTGCTCTGCTCAAGTGTTTAGAAATCCCTATCGACTTCGTTGCATCCCATGATTCGAATAGAATTCATAAACTACTCAACAAACAAGTCAACATAATATAAAACCATTTATATATCAATCAACAAATACGCGCTCTCGTGTGTGTGTGTGTGTATATATATACATATACATATATATATATACATACACACTCAACTCATTCTAGGGTACTGCTAACCCTATCTTTAATGAGTAATCACCCACCAAAGCCTAGGTGTTCGCTCAACCTAAGCTCTAATACCAAATGTAATGGCCCGCAAATCCGTACTATCTGAGTTGAATACATACATCACACATCCAACCCAAATATCACAGAAACACGAATCATTTTTTTAGAAGAAAAAGGTAGAAAAAGAACAAAAATAACAACACAGAATCTCATCTCGCAGCGGAAAACTTTTGAAATACAAAATTTTAACTGTATAACATACTACTATCAGAGTACGACACTTATAACATAGAGGAAATAAAAATATTATATCTAACACTAAAGCCTCCTGCTCCAAGCTCGTTTAGATAGATCTGTAAAATCCTGAACTGCTTGACTACCCATAAAAATTTGGGCACCCAATAGTTTAGGTAAAACAAAATAAACTCTGGGTCAGTCATGGGACTGGTATGACTAAACCATTTAAAACGGTTTGAGAAAATAAATGATTCAGAAGACCACGCCGTATAACACGGAACGGGTTTTTCCCTTACGAGAATCCAAAAGCACTTGATTTAACTTTCAAATTCTTTTGAAAGAAAACAATAATATTTATATCAAAACACTTTTGATATTATAGTAGTGTCTAAGTCAAATAAATAGAAATCTAGTGGAACGCTTTCATCTTACGCTCCACATACATAGTATACAATCAAAACCACGACCACTTGTTGGGTAATGAATTTCCAACTATTAAAAGGTATGGAACCACCTTCCGATAGTTATCTCTAGATAAGAATACACTGGGTTCAACAAGAACATCTTGCAACCCAACCACACATGACCGACCACTCATTTCGTTTGACTGTATCGAATGTATATCACCAGCGGTTGGATCAACAACCGTTTTCCTGAATGGGATAGCATCGAATAGACTAAAGAATGAAATGAATTGCTCTAGATAGGTGATAATACACCCTAATTAGAAGCTACCCACTTAGCCATGCTGCCTGCCCGATTTTTGTCATTTCCCGGTTGTTGAGGCCTGAGGCTACGCTTACTAACTATTTATTGATAGCACAATCACTTTAAATACCACATTGTCATATCCGTTAATAATTAATTGATTTGGATAAATATATTCCGGATATTATGCTAAGAGAATAAATTATCCGCCACCATATATATTTATACAGACCAACATATGTGATCAATGGAAGTATCTAGTCGGACATTCATCCATATACGTTCGTTCTGGGATTGAATGAAACCGAAGGCACAATTTCGATTAACCCATCTTAGGCAATTTCTACCTAGGATTAACAAAAAAGCCCTTGCACTTTACTCCGTCTTTGATTGTCTTCATATAATCAGATTCGCAATGTGTTGCCAATATGGAGTGGTTCTCGAATAATAATCCAACCGGTCTCTTCATATTGACAATGATATTGGAAAATACTTCGATAGTCAGTTATTTTACTATCGAAGAAAAACAAAACATCACACAAAGCATCAAACAATCACAGGGCCCCTTAATTAATATTTTATTAATTAAACCATTTCCCTATTTCTTATCAATATTTGTTAACACAATATTTTCGATAATCATATTGGCCTCTTACATTATTTGGAGAACATTTCCATATATCGACTACTTTCATTTTCTATATTTAGCAAATATCTTTTATTTATAGTTGGAAAACATTCCAATTATTTCTCTTTCCCGAACTCCTTTATTTCTATACTTAGGAAATATCCGTTATACTTCCGAAATTCCAATTACTAGGGTTAAAACGAATGTTATGTAAAACATCGTTACAACAACCAAAAATACTGCATTCAACCTAATCTTATTTAAACATTTATCTTCGATACTGAATCTTATTATTTATCGGTTAATAATGAAATCAATCAAGTTGGTGTATAACGACCTCTCAGACCATGACTGAGTAACATTCTTAACTTCAAAACGGACAATACTGCTTATCTCGAATAATCAATATCATAAAAACGAATTATTCATTTTTAAAACATATATACAATCCTCTATTCTATTTTTACTAGATTTAATTACAGATTTCCTTTTTGTTTATAATATTTTATTCTTTAAATTCGTTTCCTTTACGAATGTTGTATATATCAATATATTAATTTTTAGTTATTGATTTTCCTTAAAAATATTCTAACTCCTTAAATTTTCAGAAAATTTCGCCAGCACCTCCTTTGGACCAGTCAATAGTTCAAACCTCAACTCGCCTCTCTAGGCCTTTTCCATTCGAAAAGAAAATTAAAAAGCCAAGCAGCTTGTCGATTCGGCGCATAAAATCTCATCTGGAATTTAACCATGTACCTTATTGTCGGGCACACGAATTAAAATATTCATACACTTCATTCCATACCTGTCTAGCCCATATACATCCACTCCTAATTTTTTTCAACCCAATCTAATCATTTTAACTCAATTCGCTAATTTATTCGTTAATTAGCTCTTTTGCCTTTTTCACTTTTATTTAAACATATCACGTTCAAATATATTTTTAACTTGCTTATATCAAATCGAATTCCATTTTTAATTCTAGTTTATTTACAAATCACATTCACTTATCCAACGCCCAATTTTGATTCAAAACTCGACTAACTAATTATTCTTCAAATTAGTTAATCCTATTAAAAATATGATTTTTGTTTCAAGAATCATTTCATTTACACAACTTTAGTTCGTATTTATTTTACTTCTCAAATCTGGATTTTTAAATTAAAAATCCATATTTTATTTACTTAAAATACTTCGATTTTAATTGATAAACGGTTATGGTTTTATAATGGTTATGGCGCTGCTTTTCTGAAAATTTGAATTTTATATAGCTCAAAATTTATAAGACGAAATCTAGATTTTTCTTTTCCATTAGAAAACTATTATTCAAATGGTCTTGACGATTCTTGTTCCAAAGAATTCCAACTTAAATTGAGTTCTATATACTCAATTGAAGTTCGAAACGCCAATTTACAAACTGCCGTGCTGCGGCGAGTTCGTTTTAATTATATTTAATATATAAACGTTTTAAACTTCATTTATATATAAATTCTAGCTTCATTCTAATATATTTTAATATATATTATACCAGTTTTCCCAATTTAACTTAATATTCGGATTATGCCTAATCGTTGATTGTTTCATAACTCAGTTATAAATTTATTTATAACTAAATCTTCTATATTTACTTCCAATTCCTTTTATAAATAAACTGTTTATAAAATTCGATATAATCGAATTGCAATTATAATCCTGTTGGATTTTTTTTCAATTCAGCTTATATTTCGTATTCCGAAATATAATCAATCGTTCTGTTTCAAAACAATTCCCAATTCACTTTTAAATTCATATTTGAATTTAAATATTTAAATTCTCCAAATGATAATTATCTCACTTAATTTATAACCATTGCTTATAAATTTAACATCCTTGTTTTGTATATTAAAACAAGTTTCCATTCCAAAATTTTATTTGAAACCCCATTCCTTTCATATTCCAAATTCCGGAATAAAACCGTCTTTTTGAAATGATTTCAACTTTCTATTTTTAACTTCAAACTTGAATTTAAAATTCCAAATTATCTTCTGACAATTAATTTGCCACAATTATAACAACATTTATAAATTTATTTGTTATATATATTAAAACAAGTCCCATTTAAAAATCTATTTAAAAACCAAAGTTTTATTTTGGAATATTCTATTTATTTTAACTTATCCATATATAACATAGAATCTATTTTCATATTTAAATTTAACGTCTATTTAATAAAATCCGATTATTTTTTCTAGACATAATTTATTTAAATAAATTCATTTTAATTCCCCGATTATCCATTGAAAATCATTCCATTTTATTATAAACACTGTTTATAAATTTTCTTTAATGTCCTGTATTATTAAATTTATAAACATCATTTATAAAAAAATTCAATTTCCGCATTATTTAACTTGTAAACATCATTTATAAATTTCTTCAATTCCCGCATTCTTTAATTTATAAACATTGTTTATAAATTTCTTTACTTGTTTTTAATATTCAAGCAAGTTAATATTTCTCAGTCTATTTGAAATTCGAATTCTATTTTTAGAAAAATAGATTTCCCCTTCGATTCTCAAGAATCCCTTTTCACGATATTTTTATAAATCAACATTTAGGCCCAATGATATTTTAAACACCCAAAATAACCAATTATAAATGACAGGTTTTCTAACACATCGTATATGATAATATATATGAAAAACCAACAAATAATATTATTTTTGAGGATCCGAGTTGGATCCCTCCAACCTGTTTATGCTGCATCCACCGACGTTAGCCAACAAAAATAATACCCACCTTGCTTCGAGGTAGTATATCGCGGTATAGAAGGTCATCCACTATCATAGCGTGGGGCGTATAGGGCCATCCGCTAATGATGCAGCAAGCATCTGCTAATGGTACTGCAGTAATCCAACAACCAATATATATATATATATATATATATATATATATTGTGATGGCCCGCCCCGCACCAGCCGGCATTTCCTCCGAAAGTGCGCTGTACACATGCCCAACTAGAATAGAACGGTCGCCAAAGAAAGGAAAGAGGAGAATGAATTAATCAAAAACCTGTAGAATATCTCACAGCGCATGGAACAAAATATAATAATAATGTACTTGACATAAAACAGGTGAGACAGTGCATAAGCTAATAACTAAAACCAACATCAACATCAGAGCAGCGGAAATCCAAATACAGCTTATTACAGACTTCCAAATTACTGTCTCTAAACAAAAGAAAGAAAGATACACTACTAATTCCCAAAGTAGTGACCGCAGCAACACAGGGAGAATATCTACATGTGTATCATACGTGGAAGCCTCCTACTCGTCTCCGGTACAGCTACTCGTGCATACCTGCTAACCTGTCTCTAGTCTGCTCGTGAGAGCACCCAGAGTAACAAGAAGAGACATAAAACTCCGGGTCAGACAAAAAGTATGGTATGAGCGATAAGCAGCTAAACAGAACAATAACAGGTATACTAACCCATACCTGAACCTGGACCTACAACCAAAGAGTTAGCACTATATATCATACAATACTCTAAGGTGCCACTAACATAGGTGTAAAGAAATACGGGGTGGGGGTGTCCATGTCATGGTGATGGCAAACAATCAAGCATAGCAACCATCCACACATCTCTCGCTCAGTGCGTAAAGCATACAATATCCACTACCTTGGTCACCTAATCCTTTGGGCCATGATGGAATCCAATCCCGTACAACTATCACTACAAGCCCACTATCCGTCTCTCAGTGGTGGACCAAAGTTATGAATACCGACAACCCCTTTGCGTCCTGCAGCAAAGCCCAACTCATGAAGTGGACTCGTTGGTTCCCTTCTGGATCCTGAGTTCTACTTCCTATTTGGACTTCCTTTGCATCTCGGGTTTTGGTCGAATTGGAGTTGGCCTTCAGAAGAGTCGTCATGTAGAAATAGAAGTACACGTCCGGTTCGGTTCGGTCACCCACGCTCGGTTTGGTTCGGTCACCCATGTTCGGTTTGGTTCAGGTTCATCTCCTCCATGCAGTTCGGTTCAGCTTCTCACATGTGGCTCGGTCCGGTCTGGTGGTAAAGTGCCAAGGTCCTCCTTATAGTGTCAAATTCCGATCTGATCCAACCTTCCTTGTTGTCTCTTTCGTTTGCACGCCTCAGAAGATTCCAGCTCCGGTTCGGTTCGGTAGCCGATCCGATCCCACGCTCTAGCTCCAATCCGATCCCCTTTTTGTCTCTCTGATCCGATCCTCTGCCCAACTCCAATTCTAAGCAAATGGCTTCCTTCTCGCCAAGTCTCCTTTAGTGCGAAGTTCTGATCCGGTTCGGTTTCTCTGCCCAGTCCACCATCCAATCCGAGCCTCCTATCCCGATCCGATCCGAAATCCTGCACATTTTCCTGCAGCGTTTCCAGCGGCTGTTTTACGCCATTCGACGGCGTTTTCGACCAATCTAACACTTCTAGGCAATCACAAAGCATACCATACAGCTATAGCAACATGAACTTAACCAAATTAATCAAAGTTTCTAACAGAGGTCTAAAACATCATTTAAGATTTTATAATTATTTTTCCAGAATTTATTAGTGTATAAATTCGCTAATCAACGCTAATTACCCTTAATTAACCATAATTAGTGAGGAACTATGCAAATCACTCACCTTGGCCACAAATGAACTTTAGATCTGAAATAATCTACTGTTATGGTGCTGTTCCCAATGCAACACAGCAGCTCTAACCTTGCTTTGGCGCTATTCCTCCTTAGTTTGATGTAGTTTAAGCCAAAACTTGATTAAGAAGTGATTAGAGGTGTTTTTAGATGTTGGAGGAAATTGTTGGGTTGAAGAGAGGGTTTGTGGCGACTAAAAAATGAGTGAAAACCCGAAAACCTAACCCTAGCATCCCTTAAATACCTCTAATCCCGAAATCCCCCATTGGGCCTAGTTGTTAATCACCCGGTTAAGCCCAATTAAGCTGTTTTTCACCATCTGAAACTTGTTTCAGCCATATCTACCAAACGGTGAGTCCGTTTGGCTAATGTTACCACTCTACGGAATTGTAAAACATTTCAGGTCAAAATTCCTTTCCACTCAAAAGTTATGGCCAAAACAGTATCGGCTAGGGGCAAAACTGTCATTTAAAAATAGGCAAAAATCACGAACATGGGAAATGACCCCAATAGTCGTCTCCCAAAGTTACATGACCATACGACTTCGTATGTGAAAGAAATAAATATCCTACGATTCTGCGATGCGTAGAATGCGAGTCGTTACACTCTCCCCCTTTAAGAAATTTCGTCCTCGAAATTCCTTTACCTAAAACATACAAAGGATCCTGCATGCCTACAAGCCACAAACAACAATCAAACATGCAAAACAAACATAACCAATCTGTCCTAATATGCGGTTTACTAACAAGGGAAGAATTATCGCCGCTAAAATCTTACCAGGCAAAGAGCTTTGGATATGACTTTCTTATGTCATCCTCTACTTCCCAAGTACAGTCGTTCTCTCGCCATCGATTCCCATCTCTACCCTAGAGGTAATTTCCAATAGGGTAGGATCGTCCCTCTGACTGGAACCGATCCACTTAATCTAGATCGATCTAATTGTCAAGCTTACTAGCGTTTCTGAATCCAATTCACACTTAGGTCTGAAGTCATATCCCGTGATATACTCTAGTTGCTTCCATTCCAGAAAAATAGCCTCTAAACTGGCATGTCTCCTACCCAATGCATCAGCTACCGCACCCAGTCCGGTACTATGGCATCCGTCTATACTATCATCTTCTTAGGTAATCCAACCCTATACGCCAAATTTCCAACTACATTCCAAATGTCCTTTCAAGTCCAACTTGAGTCCTTCTTACATTCGTACTGCACGTCCAACGTACATTCACCTCCTAGAGGCAAACTAGACCCATCCAATGAACCTAGGTACTCCACTTATACTCGTACTGCACATCCAACATACATTCACCTTCTAAAGGTGAACTAGACTCATCCAATGAATCTAGGTACTCTACCTTCGAGTCCAAGTCCAAATTGAAGCTCCTATATCCGCTGACTCTCCAAGGTCAACGGTCGCTCCATAATGCCTAACATACTTCAAGTCTAACGTAAAGTATCATTCACCCGTCATATCACCATGATCAACGAACTTATACTATTTCCATTCAACAAGATCCTACAGGTGGTACTAAAGAGAAGAAAGGTAGGAACAAACACAACAACCATAGCATCCGTCAAACAAGCCCTATCTATCACCTGCAAAAGCCCTGAATACGTCGATACCTGTATGTCTGGTCCAACCAACACCAATAACTAACGGAAGCTCTGCCTCTAAACAGACTACCATATGTCCAACGTACGTTTACCCTCCAAGGATAACTAGATCACGTCCAACGGATCTAAGGTAAGTGGGCGTCCCCAAATACCCCTGTTTTTAGTCCGCCTGAAACACTCGAGTCCCACCCAAGTCTATCCATTATCTTGCTGCCCTCTCGAGTCCAACTCGAGCTAACCTAATTCCTTGCAGCCTTCTCGAGTCCAACTCGAGTCAATCTATTACCCATAAACTCAGACCCAATCTTGAGTATCCGTTACCTACAAACCCTACTCCAATGTGAGTCGTCTCCCTATTCGTTGCATATCCAAGATCTACAAACACCCATTTTCTTTTACGAGTCCAAGTCCAACTTTAATTGTCCTAATCTTCGTTGCATCTTCCATGATCGACGAACACATCCTATTTCTTCAAAGTTCTACTATCCAAAGAGAACATCAGTACAGGGTCCTAAACAATCCATTACTTTGTATCTTTCTCAAGTCCCACTCGAGTCATCTCATAACCCTATCGACTCTAACTCGGGGCAGTCCATACCATCAAATAGTCTTATCCTGTCACAGTTGTCCATCACTCCTCGATTAACCCAAGATATCATCCAATGAAGAATCGCAACAACTATTTATCTCTCATGCAAACCATCCTAGTCGAACTCGACATTCCCCAAGCACAAGCCCCAAAGGCCTAAACCAATATCAGACAAGCACCCAAGGAATATCTCCTCCGAATTCGGACGATCCACGTGAGGTGATACTAGCAAAAAAACTAAGCACTGGAGCACTCGTTTGCCTCCCAGAGATAACTAGAACTTATTACAACGATAACCTCTCAGCTTTCTTAACTCTAGTTATTATCGCCATCACTAGGTAGGTACCTAATACCACCCTATTCCTTTAGAGTAGATCGACTCCCCAAAATAATGCTAAACCCAGTAAAGACCAAAACAAAGTAATCACAAACAAACATACATCCATGACTCGATAAGACCACGTTACGGCAAATCATTTTTAGGCTAGTCGAACCACCAATCGGGTTCGTCACTACTAAAGGTCTATCGACTAACTCAGGTTTGTCAAAAAAACTCGATCAAAAAACATCTTAAATAGAAAGCATACCTCGAATAACGACACCTTTTTCCATCTGCGCCGTAGTTAGGGCATTCGACGAAGAAGGAACAGCATTGATAGCCTATGCTTTCACGATCTGCTTCTCCCTAGGAGGTTGTGGACATTCATTCTTGTGATGTCCCGCTTGGCCACAATTAAAGCACTTCCTTTCCCTAGGCTTTTCCCGACAATCCCTAGCATAGTGGCCCTTCTTGCCACAGCTAAAGCACTCGCCATCTTTCTTATTTTTCTTATTCTGACCATCCATGGCTTGGTCCTGTTTCCTCTTATTCTGGGAAATATTCTTGCCTCCACGACCTGCTTGCGGGTTTGGCTCTTCTGCAAATGCAACCTTAGTCTTCGACTTAGGGTAGAGACTCTCTGACCTCAATGCTTTCCCCACAATCGATTCAAACGTCTCATCGTTGTGGTTAATAAGCATTTCCCCCAACTACTGATCCAACCCTGTTATAAACTTCTCGTTCTTCTTCTTGGGAGTGCCAATGCGGGATAATCCATACTTCGATAAAGTATCGAACTCAGCAATATACTCCGAGACAGCTCTGCCATCCTGCTTGAGCTCCAAGAATTTCTTAAACAACACTGACTTCTGAGCAGCTGGAATGAACTTATCGCTAAAGCTTACCTTAAACTGCTCCCAAGTAATCTGATCCTCGGGAGTAGCTGCCTTTATAGCATTCCACCAATCCATTGCCCGTCCTTGCAGCTGACAGGATGCTAACCTTCTTTTCATCGCATCCTCGATACCCAAATCTTCGAAGATATGCTTGCAGCTATCCAACCAATCCTGAACATCCGTAGCCGACTCCGTTCCATGGAACGGCTTCCCACCAAGACTAGTATAATCCTTATTCAGCTTGGCGAAATCGGCCCTAGGCGCCTGCACTATTGGACCACCACCATTTCCATTATTGGGAGCTGCCCTCTGCACATCCCTCGGCATCTCTCTCATGAGGTCAGTAAACATCGTGCTCACGTCAGCAGCATTCCCGTTATTGGCTCCTCTACCGGCACCTCTTGCGTACCGGCTCATCGTTCAATCTGTAAAGAGAAAACGATTAACCATCTCCATAGCGGTGCTAGTGCAGTGCGACTTCATCCTTAGCTATACTAATAATATACATATATATAGCTTTTGAAAACCAAAATAATCACAAATACACGCTATCATATACGTATTATCTCTCCCCGGTGTCTTTCCCTAGGTTAACTACGCAACCTAGTGCTCTAATACCAAGTGTGACGGCCCGCCCCGCACCAGCTGACATTTCCTCCGAAAGTGCCCTGTATACATGCCCAACTAGCACAGAACGGTCGCCAAAGAAAGGAAAGAAGAGAATGAACTAATCAAAAACCTGTAGAATGTCTCACAGCGCAAGGAACAAAATATAATAATAATGTACTTAACATAAAACAGGCGAGACAATGCATAAGCTGATAACTAAAACCAACACCAACATCAGAGCAGCGGAAATCCAAATACAGCTTATTACAGCTTTCCAAATTACTGTCTCTAAACAAAAGAAAGAAAGATACACTACTAATGCCCAAAGTAGTGACCGCAGCAACACAGGGAGAACATCTATATATGTATCATACGTGGAAGCCTCCTGCTCGTCTCCGGTACAGCTACTCGTGCATCACCAACTAACCTGCGTCTAGTCTGCTCGTGAGAGCACCCAGAGTAATAAGAAGAGACATAAAACTCTGGGTCAGACAAAAAGTCTGGTATAAGTGATAAGCAACTAAATAGAACAATAACAGGTATACTAAACCATACATGAACCTGACCTGCAACCAAAGAGTTAGCACT
Organism: Allium sativum; assembly: GCA_030737875.1. Classification (NCBI taxonomy): domain Eukaryota; kingdom Viridiplantae; phylum Streptophyta; class Magnoliopsida; order Asparagales; family Amaryllidaceae; genus Allium; species Allium sativum. The sequence goes on along the minus strand of CM060918.1, from coordinate 684,726,800 downwards.
ACAAACCGTACAATAATCTAAGGTGCCACTAACATAGGTGTAAAGAAATATGGGGTAGGGGTGTGCATGTCAAGGTGATGGCAAACAATCAAGCATAACAACCATCCTCACATCGCTCGCTCAGTGCGTAAAGCATACGATATCCACTACCTTGGTCACCTAATCCTTTAGGCCATGACGGAATCTAATCCCGTACAACTATCACTACAAGCCCACTATCCGTCTCTCAGTGGTGGACCAATGTTATGAATACTGACACGTCCCGCAGCAAAGCCCAATTCATGAAGTGGAATCGTTGGTTCCCTTCTGGATCCTGAGTTCTACTTCCTATTTGGACTTACTTTGCATCTCGGGTTTTGGTCGAATTGGAGTTGGCCTTTAGAAGGGTCGTCATGTAGAAATAGAAGTACACGCCCAGTTCGGTTCGGTCACCCACGCTCGGTTCGGTTCGGTCGCCCATGTTCGGTTCGGTTCGGTCACCCTTTTTGTCTCTCCGATCCGATCCTCTGCCCAACTCCAATTCTAAGCAAATGGCCTTCCTTCTCGCCAAGTCTCCTTTAGTGCGAAGTTCCGATCCGGTTCGGTTTCTCTACCTAGTCCACCATCCAATCCGAGCCTCCTATCCCGATCTGATCCGAAACCCTGCACATTTTCTTGTAGCGTTTCCAGCGGCTGTTTTACGCCATTTGACAGCTTTTTTGACCAATCTAACAATTCTAGGCAATCACAAAGTATACCGTACAGCCATAGCAACAAGTATAATCATCCACAAACAGCAAAACAATAATCATAGCATGTAAAATGGATCAGACATACCCAAAATCCCATATATTCCCTTAAGCATGTTCTAGCATAGTTAATGATAGGAATATCAAAACTTAACCAAATTAACCCAAGTTTCTAACAGAGGTCTAAAACATCATTTAAGAATTTATAATTGTTTTTCCAGAATTTATTAGTGTATAAATTCGCTAATCAACGCTAATTACCCTTAATTAACCATAATTAGTGAGGAACTATCCAAATCACTCACCTTGGCCACAAATGAACTTTAGATTTGAAATAATCTACTGTTATGGCGCTATTCCCAATGCAACACAGCAGCTATAACCTTGCTTTGGCACTATTCCTCCTTAATTTGATGTAGTTTAAGCCAAAACTTGATTAAGAAGTGATTAAAGGTGTTTTTAGATGTTGGAGGCCATTGTTAGGTTGAAGAGAGGGCTTGTGGCGGCTAGAAAATGAGTGAAAAACCGAAATCCTAACCCTAGCAGCGCTTAAATACCTCTAATCCCGAAATCCCCCATTGGGCCTAGCTGTTAATCACCCGGTTAAACCCAATTAAGCTGTTTTTCACCATCTGAAACTTGTTTCAGCCATCTCTCCCAAACAATGAGTCCGTTTGGCTAATGTGACCACTCTACGGAACTGTAAACCATCATCCGGAGCCAATGGAAGTGGTTTTAGGTCAAAATTCATTTCCAGACAAAAGTTATGGCCAAAACAATATCGGCTAGGGGCAAAATAGTCATTTAAAAATCGACAAAAATCACGAACATGGGAAATGACCCCAGTAGTCATCTCCCAAAGTTACATGACCATACGACTTCGTATGTGAAAGAAATAAATATCCTACGATCTTGCGATGCGTAAAATGCGAGTCGTTATATATATACGTCCACTTCATAGTTCTTTGATTCAATAAAGAATTACAAGTACGATGATTTTATCCACTCAATTTCTCGAATACAATCATATTTATCACTCTATTTCGAAATGAAAGACTGTTGGCAGCCATGATTAAGGAATTTGGAGCTTCATATAGCCAAAGGTCCCCTGAATTTGTTGTGGAGTCATGTATTTATAGGCATTTAGGAGGCTAAGGGCGAGTGCCATGTGGCAAGCCTAGATATGTTCTTTGGAAGTGATGGAGAAAGTCCCTTCTGATCGTGTGAAGCCGTGTGTATCACAATCCGAATTTCATGCCTAAAGAATAGGTCAACAATGTTGTGTAGTAAATGTCCCAGGCGGATCGGGTAGGAGGCAACCCGACCCGAGCTAATGCTTGCCAGATCCCCATTGCCAAATCATTGTGTCGAAATAGCTGCCGGTGGATAGGGTAGGGGAGACCCCAACCGGATGTGATGCTTGAGTGCCGAAGTCCTTCGGTTCATGTGACTGAAGTGGGATCAGATCCTTATACATATGACCTGAGCTTCTGCTTGCGAGCTTAAAGTTCATATGTGCTTGAAAACTGCCTTGGGTGGATTGGGTTCTTGTATCTCGATCCAACCCAGTGCCTTCAATCATGTGAATGATAAGTTTTCTAATACCCTGTCACTTCATCCGAGCGATTGTCATTCACTTGTGCCTTGGGTAGCCTGGTTGCAAAGCAGGCTAACATTTTGCCCCCCAAAGTACGCCTTATCATAGATGAGATGTGCTTTGAATTAGTCGAGCTTAATCTTTCTGGAACTTCATCCATCTTCGAAAGGCTTTATCAAATTGTTGTGTCTTCTTGAGTAGCTCTGATATTCTTACTCTTCGTTGTATAAACGGCTACTCATATGTCACACTGCTTCTATAGGTGCTCATCGGGCCAAATTCTATGGCTGGTGTAGTCAAGACGATCAAGTAATCGTCTAGACCTCCTCCAATCAAGAGGTCGAAATCCTTCATCAAAAGTCATGTTGGATTGTTGGCTCCTGAATGTAATCATAGATGCGCAGGTCGTTGTCAAGCGACGTCGTCTTCCTACGCAAATCAAGCATACTACCGAGTCAGACTTTCTCTTACACATAGGTCAATGTATTAAGTAGTTGTCCAAGTCATTGGGTAGTATAAGAATCTTTGGGGTCTAAGCTAGAATCTAGACCTTTGGGATAGAGCACATCAGAATTGGCATATGAGTCAGACGTGTGTACTTGGCCTTGGACTGTTTTGATATCAGGATATTAATTTAGGACTCCATGATCGCATCAAATCGTAATAATAAGGAATCCGAAAGCCTGATCACTCCAGATCGTATCGGTAGAAAATAAAAAATCCATGGTTGCGTCGGACCACATGAGAAGAAATCCACGACCGCTCTGGATTGTTTCATGGTCACGTGATCACATATGAGTCAGTATGAGATGCTGTTGAAAACATGTAGGCCAGCATCTGGCATGGTCATCACAATCATAGGGCAGTAGAGAAGTTTATCAGACCATCTTTTTGATGCAGTTGAATCTTTAAAGTCACATTTGACCCATAAAATGGATCGCTTGAATGAGTAAGATGAATCATGTCACACTCTAAATATATAGTGTATATGCCTTTAATCACACACCGATTCAGGGATGTCTCTAAATTCAGTATATGAGTTGATGCTCGTGCTCCTAATGTCAGTAGAGAACAAGCGAAGTCGGTGCTTATGCCCCTAGCGTCGGTGGGGGTTGGACCAAGTCAATCGGACATCCGATCTTTAAGCCTTTACACTTTCCATCGTTGCATCAAATTAGAGTTATAGGCTTAGCAATCTTAGTCGACCCAAGTCGTTTTGTACTCTTTCTCAAGTTAGCGAGAGTTGGAATTGAATACACGAATGGTCGAATCATATTCGCTTTGGTGTCATTTCTCCTCTCTAGTTAAAAAGTAAGGATTCCCTTATTGGGCTTCCATGAAATTAGTTACTTTCATCGGATTAGTCGCGGAGTTAAGTACACTCATCAAAATGCTTGCGAATGTCATGGAGTTACTCGAGCTCCTTCGTTCATGCTTCATCGTAATCCAAAATAACCATCATAGTCTTGTTGAATCTATTTCTCATGCTCAGTTCCATTGAGCTTAACAAACAAGATTGTAGAATTGATTAGTGAAATTGGTCCTTTCTAGGATTGCACGCTCCTGCCATTTTCTCTCGGGGATCTACCTTTTCTCTTATCGTTTTCAGGGTTGAATGGTCCTTCATCCTTTGTCATAAACACGTCAAGATCGTTTGTTTCAGTGTTAGCATCCTCTTATTGCAAGAATATGTCTGTCTCAGGGTAGAATTCACCAAAGTTTCTAGGTAAATATCATGGTAGAAACATATTGAATTCTGTTTCAGTTGAGAAGCTTTACACATCAGCGATAAGTATTATGTATAATTTCGGTCGATCCCTCAACGAAACTGCAACATTAGTCCTTTCTAGAAAATAGCGCAAATAACATCTTTCGTATCCATGTAGATGTCGAATGGTGTAGCATTGAGTCCAGTTTAACGTATCAAGGCCTTCACTGAGGCTGAATAACACGATCATCCTCGGTAGCGGTCTTTCCTTTGCAGCTGTAATTGCCTTTTTCGGAATCAGATTGTCTTTCATCCTTGACCATGTTAACATCGAGAATGTCCTTCTCGGAATCTGCATCCTCTTTCCGTAGAAATATGTCTTCTTCGAAGGTGAATTTGTCAAGGCCTCTTGGTGGGTATCGATACAGAGAGACTTTGAAGTCAGAGTTATCCAGAATACCAGATACTACTGCTATCAATAGCACAGATTGTCCAGATCGATCTACCAATGTCATTATGGTGCTGAATCTTTCAAGGAATGAATGTAGGGTCTCTTCGAACCTCTGTTTGATTGAAATAAGTAACATGATGTTCTTGGGTCGAGAGATGTGGACCATTGACTTCTCAATGAAGTGGATGATCGATTCAGATGCATGCCACGAAAATTGTATAACAAAAATGCAAGTTAAGAATGGAGGGAAGCCCATAGCCATGACATTGTATGATGCCGATAACACTTCCATACGGCGCATTCAGCGCATCAGATGCACGGTAGGATCTCTCTTGCCGTTGTAAGTCTCCTTATGTGGTAGTTTGGAGTCCGGGGGATTGTGGAAATCCCCGATGTCTTATGTGAACTAGTGAGATGTGCCACCTCGGGTGAAGCATCGAATAATGTTGGCAATCTGACCTCCGTCTTTGATAAGTTGTTGCCAGTAGTCCAATTCATCGTCGGTACCTCAAGCGTGAAGTCGAAAATTGGGTGGATGTCATCCTTAGGCATCTTAGTTCTGCATATGCAATTGCCATCAATCAAGAATCTATCACTTAATTTTGGATGATTATCCGTTGCTAGATGTATGCGGGTTAATCTTGGGGAGTCATTATTTTGGCTATAGTCTAGGATCCTACGGAACTTTCGAGGATATTAAATGTGCATAGAGTAATCGGGTAGCCAAATAATTCCTCTCAAAGCTCGTATCCTATGCCCCTATCCATGTGGGTTTTTGCTGAGTGGTGAGCATCAAATTTATTTCTTCTCTGAATTCATACACCCTCATCAGGTCGTGACTTAGAGTTGGATGCCAAATGATTTGTTGTTACTCAGCCTATGGTACCCTCTAATCTCCCATCCAAGCTATAAGGATTGGAGTCAAGTGGCTAAAAGTCAAGCCATTGTCACCTCGAGTGCTCTTGCTTTCCCCGTCCAGTCTTATGTCAGCCTTCTAGTCAGGAAGTTGGTTAGGACCAGCAAATGGATGTTCACTCTGCATCAAGATCAAGGCATAAGTTAGATACAGACATGTAAGTTATGCCATTCATAAATAGTTTCAACAGTTATGGCTCAGTCCGGGGGTAATGGCAAGGGACAGGTGGTCGGGTCACTTCCCCTTCAAATTTAGACATGTACGAATGAAGAAGAGACATTTCTTTAAGAACTTCAGTGATTGCGTTATCCGAGCACTTGAGCCATTACATTTTCCATTCAATGTACTTGCAAGGTGACACTTGTTCTTGCACTTGGGCTATGGTCAGTCATGCATGGGTGTGTATGTTGATTTGATGTATTACTCTTAGGGACTCCTTTCGGTCGTTGCCTTAAGTCGTGTGTCATGTCATTAAACATCCACTTTCAAGACCTCCTTACGGTCATCGCCTTGAGTCACATGGGATGTTTAGCATTAGGCATCGGCTCCAGCCTTATGGACGGGGCCCTTTGCTTGTTTTGCACTGGCCTATTATGGTTGCTACTAGTGCGCCCCTCGCATTCTTGTCCTATTATCTTGTGCAAGCTTGCATCCTATAAATAAATGTTCATCACAATCAGATAAGAGTTTGAATCCATCGTCCCTGCAAATAAATATTCATGCAATCAAAAATCTTTTCCAAACTAAGTAATAAACAACATATCGCGTTGCAGCTATTATAGGGGTGTGATGTGTATGTGTGTCCCCTCAATCAATCTTGAATAAAGTGCCTGACTAGGGCTTGTTCGGGATCGATTAGGATCAACATTATATTCCCTCAATCCTTCTGTGGGGAGTGCGGGCTCAGCTTTCAATTTTTCCCCTAATCCTTCAATGGGATAGGAACGCATTTCCTTCAGCACTTGGTCTCAATGCCTTTATACTCTCCTGTCATACGCTCAAATTAGAGTTTGGGCTCAGCTTTCATTCTTGCCCCCAATCCTTCAGTGGGGTAAGAGCCATCATCTTTCGGCACTTGATCTCAGTGCCTTCATACTCTCCTATCGTACGCCCAAGTTAGAGTGTGGTTAAGGCGGTCTCTAATCGTGGTGCACCAATCACGCTTATCTTTATACTCACTCTCGAATCGGGAAAGGTTGAGTTGATCAGGTGAATGGTCATGCCGTTCGCCCCAGCTTTCCTTCTGCACTCTATATTCAAGAGCGGGATTCTACCTCATCGAGTGTCATTCTTGAACTCGATATTAATCCGTACTCCCCGCTTCTCTCTGGTGGTTGGAGCTTATCAGCAAGTGGTCGAGTCAACTTGCCAAGGTGTTACCTCTTAATCTCTGATTCGTGGGTAGAGGTGTCCATTTGCGTCAATTAAGTCTATGTTGTCCCGTCGAATGGTGGGATGCAGTCTATGTGATGGACGTCGTTATTCGTCCTTTATACTCTCCCTTTGTAAGTCAGGGTTAGAGTTAGGGACCTAGTGGTCTTTAATCTTGGCACGCGTATCACACTCGTATAGGGTTTACACTCCTATCCATGCTCTGAGGATTAGAGTAAACCGAGCAAACAGTCAAGTCATATTTGCGTTGGCATCATTCCCTTTGCCTCCACGTCAAAGGCAAAGACCGCCTTGAGGATAATCAAACCTCAATTATGTCGTATTATTCGCATCAGGCCAAGAGTTAGTAGGTGAACAATTGGATCACATTCACCAAAGCTTTACATTCCTTCTATCAATCTAGGAGAGGACAGATTGGCACCAAACTTCGGGTACCTACATCATTCATATTGCATAAGTTAATCATGTCAATAACTCAGGAAGCATGTAAAAGTAAAATGCATGATTGAAAAGTAAGCATATCAAGGGGAAGTGCTACCTCCATTATTTGAATTAGTGTAATCTGGTGGCATTGAGCATGGGGTCGAGCCATGTAGACGGTCAAACTGCGTCCATTTGGAGTTGGTTTCCGACTTTAAAATGGAAAAATCATTGCATAATTATTTTGAGTTCTTCCATGCATGAACCAAGGATTAGATAGTTATATCAGGCCCACCTTAGGCTATACAAATTTCCTCAAACGGAGGGCATGGCTTTGTAAACAAGTAGTTAAGTCGGTCTCATTGTTGTAGTGCTCTGTGATTCTAAATGCGGGTGTTAGAAGTTCGATCAGTACCAAATCCTAGGTACCTACACCATCCACATATAAATCCATCTGAGTTAATTGCATCAATAACTCATAAAGCATGCAAAAATAAGAGATATGGTTAAAGGATATTCCTGTTAAAGGAATGAATATCATTCCATGCAAAAATGACACCGTGTGTTCTTTCCAGGTCCTTTTTTCGTTGCCCTGTCTCTACCAAGGGATGACTGCAAAAGTCTTTAGCTGACGAAGGATATCTTTTCAAACTATCATGGGGGGAATACCAAGAATAAATAGAAATGATCGAGGTCTTGGAACGATAAACGCGGTTAGGCGGACTCTGGTAAGCAAATGACGAGGTCGCATCTCCTTTGAATCGCCTTTTAACCACCATGTCAAAGGCAAGGAACAAGGGTCAGGTAATCAGATCAAAACCGCTAATGGTAGCATCTCATCTTGTCGGCTCTCCAATGGAAATCAGCTAGAGAATAAGGACTTCATGCTTATAGGAACTTTTCACTTTCCATGCTAGGAAGTAGGATATGGCTAAAAGTGAATCCCTGCTTGTAGAAGCTTAGCCCTTTCTGTAACACCCCGAGTTTTCGGTTAACAGTATATTGATAAATTAAAGTATACTTAATTCAAAACATAAGAATTAAGGGAAATGGCTTATGCCATTGCGTTCTTCTCGGAATTCTAATTGAGATAGAGTCCAAGTTTGCATGAATCGGACTCAGTATGAAGGAGTTATGACCTTCGGAAGTTTCAGAATTAAATTGAAAATTCAAACAGCTCAGTTTCAAGTTCAAATTTCGAAAAAACAGGCTCAAACTGGGCTGGGCGGGAAAATTCCCGCCCAGGGACCAGGTCGAACATAGGGTCGACCTGGTCACCCCAGGTCGACCATAGTGTCGACCTGGGTGTCGACCTGCCTATCGACCTGCCTGGTCGACTTGGCTGGCCTGGTCTGTGTTCTGGTCGAATTCCTGAGCTCCAGTGTGTCACTAGGGCTTACGTGTCAAATTTTGATTGGCTACTCTTGGCATGAATGGCTTGGATTCCTCTGTCTTCATCGAAAGGCTCAAATCAACTCAAAATTCTGTATATACAACCTAAGTCTCAACTAAAATTCACACAAAGAAATAAACCTTGAGCCGACATGCTGCTGAGAGGAGTTTGAGAATAGCCGTCAAGAGGAAAAGCTTAAAGACAAGCCAACTCAAATAAGAACACAACAATCTAATCTATTTTCTACGCATCGTTTTCTACTTCATGGGAACGCTTGGCAAATTCAGAATAACAGAAACCAGAAAACAAGTTTCATCGCCCATTGTAAGTATAATGGAATTTCTGAGTATGAATAGAAATTGCGATGTAATTTGTTATAAATGGAATTGAGGCTTTTCTATTTGTATATAATAATGTAAATTCTATGTTCTATGATGATTCTGTCATAGTTTGTGATTGACGTTTGTGGCATAAGTTGATTGATGCAAGTCTATTGGATAATTGGGTATGAAAATAATGACACTTGCAAGTTTGTGACCAAAAACTAAAATCGACACCTTTGTGATTATGTAACTAGTATGAGCTGTACACATTTTCGAAGTCTAAATTAAGGCTTATGTAAACATGTTCTAGAATTGTGACCTTTTATGCCCACACAGCTCCAAAACTTATATATATATTCTTGGGTTTATTTGCAAGTCATATCTTGGTTTATGTAAGTACCTTCTAGTTACACAAACTATGCTAGTTTCATGTTAAAAATAGACTACTTGAAGTAAAGTTAGTTTGCACCCTTGGTTCATGACAAATAGTGGAAAAATTTATGACATGTAACATACTTGACATTATGCCTAGTTATATGTGTATAGAACCATGTTTAGGCAAGTTTAAAAGTATGCCATTTCATGTGACATCAAGTTAGCTATGTTCTCATTTGAATGTAGGTTTACCTGATCCATAATCTATGTTAGTGTAAACGCTATACTGCAAGTTCATGCGCCACACACTTTTATGTAATTCTAGAATATGTCATGATTCTGTGTTCCCCTTTTTTCTTCTTTTCATGTTTATAAGTTGGGCTAAATTGTTAAGCAAAACATATGTTAGAATGTTGTGTACGTTTGGACGGGGGTAATAACGTTGGGTTTATAATAAAATACTTGTATTGGCATGTTTGGCACATGCCAATGACTAGTGACATATTAAGCAGTATAAATTGTTATACCCAAAACTGGTGAATTTAGATAATTGGGCCATAAACATTTACATACAAAATGAATAGTGACAAATATGTAAATTAGAAAAATACGAGTATGCTTAACCCGAGGTTGGATTGAGTTGTGATGTAAACCTGCCCAGACCCGCCCAGCTATCCAGTAATCACAACAATACCTATCCAATGTGGGTGGTTAAGGCATTGAGCCCAATAAAGACCCGAGGTTAGACTAAGTCGCGGTGTAAACCTGCCCGGAACCGACCGGCATATCCAGTTACCGCAACAACACGTGTCTAATGTGAGTGGTTGGTGCTTTAATTAAAAAGCTAAGTCAAGAATGGTAGGGTTAAGTCACTTAAGAAAATACTTAACCAAATTCACATGCTAACTGAACTAGTGATTGGGGGTTAGGTTCATACAGACACTTAACCAACTTAGCATGTAGACTAGAAAACCCTAGTAACGAGGACCCATTTCAGCAGTAACCCAATTAGGTGTATCAGGGTACCCTGAAACTAGGCAGGGTGGGGCACGATTACTGGGCTGATTGTAAGCGGTCAAAGCGACGGCGGTGGTGCAGCAGTGTAGGTTCAAACGGAGTGCGGGCATGCACACACTCTGGCGTTGAAAAATTAGGCACTGGGCACTAGTAGTGTACCTTTGCATTCTAGAATTGTGTCGGGTCGCCACCACGGGACTTGATACACCCCATGCTGGGACCAGCATAGGTAGCTACACTCTTGGGGGCCATTAGACATAGGTGTTTATGCGAGTAGGAGCCGATAATTAGAAAGGGATCATTTCACCCAAACTTATGGGGTGCCAGTCGGAACAAGTACTAGTGGGTGCAGAGATTAATATGGGGTGCGATAGTAATTTCGGTTCTAAACCGCTTGTCTTAGCTTATAGTATTTTTCCCATTTTCAGTTATGCCAGTCATATCCTTTTTCTTATTCATATACCAAAGTACCATTAGACTTACCAGGCTTTATGTCTGACTTTACTTTTCTTTTACCCCTTTGTCTTTCATTCCCCCCTCCCTCCCCAGGTCCACAGGGAGGAAACAATTCAGCCTAGTTAGACTCTTTGCAAACTTCAGGATAGTAATGTACGGTTTGGACCTTCTTTGCATGGTATGGCTTTTGGACACGTTGTGGGGATTTATGCAGTTTTTGGTTTATGTTGCTTCTTTAATTTGTTTTAAATTCAAGACAGTATTTGTTGTAATAATGGAAAGTTTTATTTTATGGAAGTGATTTGTACGGACAAGTACTTGTGAAATGAAAGATGGTTTATTTTCCGCTGCTTGTACTTGTGTTTAATATCTGTCTTGTATTTTATCTGTGACTTGTACCTATAAACCTCCTCCAAAATAAGGGCATTCCCTTTGAGAGTGACCTTAACAGAGGTGGGGTGTCTCACTTGGTATCAGAGCATGGGTTTACCAGACTAGATAAAAAGTATTTGATACTAATTTTCGAAACAAAGTTTAAACAAGCATTTTTCAAGAAAAAGTGTTGAGTTATTTTTCTTTTTTTTAAAAAGGAGACATAATCCCCCAAGGCCATATGCACTATCTATCTGTCCTTAGATATTGAATCTTTCCTTTTTTTCGTTTTCAACATTTCTGGGGAACTAGACCTTCCCGAAGGTGTACCGGTACCTGGCTGGTTTAGAGGGTACCTCGATGCGAGGGCCAACAAAGCGGGCCCAACAAATGTTCCACCTCCTCCTCCTCCTCGTGCTAATGCTTTTGCTAAGATTTGTAGAGATTTTAAGGCTATGGGTGGAAAAGACTTCCATGGAACAGAATCCTTTGTGGCAGCTAGGAACTGGCTGAAAGAGACCGAAGATTTATTCGTCATCTTTGAAGTTGAGGACAGACAAAATTTACAACTGGCGGTGCGGTTGTTGAAAGATGAGGCTTCCTACTGGTGGGAAGTTACCCATGCTAAAAGGCCAGTGGAGACATGTGTAACAACCCGTATTTTCAGCAATCTGTTATGATATAAATCGAGGCAGAATTTAATTATGAAATGTGAATCAAGGGAAATGGGCTATGCCATTGCGTTCGTCTCGGAAAATTACGCAAAACAGAGTCCGAGTTTTCGCAAAACGGAGTCCGTATGGCCCAGATATGGCCCGTCAAAGTTTTCAGAAAATTCAAGGTTTAAAAACAGATTCAAATTCAGATAATTGGGCCAGCTGGGCCAAGGCGGGAAAAATCCCGCCACAGTACCCAAGTCGACAGGCCTGTCGACTTGGGTGTCGACAGGGTCGACCAGGTCGACAGCCCTGTCGACTTGGCTGTCGACTGGGTCTTGACGCCCAGTCTGCCTGGTGGACCATTTTGGGTTTTGTGTTCAGCTAGGGGGCCAGATTCGATTTGGAGGGCTGAGATGAGAACTAGGGTTTAATCCTATGGTCTATATCACTAGCCTAATCTATAAATAAGACCCTAATCTACCCTAAATCATTCATTATTCACCCTAGCAACTAAACTATGTCAAAATCAAACCTCTCATGGCCTCCACCCTCTTCATAAATTCCTAAGAGATTTCCATGCATACAAGTATATTTAGGCTTGTATGATCCTCTTTAGCTTGCATTAAAGGCTTGATTCTCTATTGGTATCATAAAGAAGGAGTTTTGATTAAGTTTGCTTGCATTTTTGGGGTTTTTGGTTGCATAAGGGTTTGCTTACATTTGCTATACTCATTTGAGTTCGCATAAGCATTGTAAGTCCTATTCCTTTCATACTTGAACTTTAAAGTTAATTGTATGATATGCAAGTTTCTTATGATAAGTTATGCAAGTTTCTAGGATAAGTTATGTAAGTTTCTTATGATAAGTTATGCAAGTTTCTTATGATAAGTTATGCAAGTTTTGCTATGCAAGTATGATATGCAAGTTGACAAATGTTATGTAAGTTTTGTTATGCAAGTTTGGTTTGCAAGTTATCATATGTTATGCAAGTTTGTTTATGCAAATATGATATGCAAGTTGTCATAAGTTATGCAAGTTTGTTTATGCAAGTTTTGCTATGCAAGTATGATATGCAAGTTGACAAATGTTATGCAAGTTTTGTTATGCAAGTTTGGTTTGCAAGTTATCATATGTTATGCAAGTTTGTTTATGCAAGTATGATATGCAAGTTGTCATAAGTTATGCAAGATTGTTTATGCAAGTATGATATGCAAGTTGTCATATGATATGCAAGTTATGATATGCAAGTTTGAAATGAAAGTTGTCATATGATATGTAAGATGTGCTATGCAAGTTTAATATGCAAGTTGTCATATGATATCCAAGTTATGTATGCTTTTTGAGGCCTAATGCAAGTATATGAACATATGTATGTTTCATATGCCACCATGTTGAATTTGTGGCTTCAACCATTTTTATGTCATGATTATGCCAAGTTCCCTCTTTCTATCCTTTATGCGCTATTGCGATATGTAAGCGATGGGATTGCGTTTGGGGTTGGGTAAACTTAAAAGACATAAAAATATGAGCTTGGGAATCTACCTATTAAGTTAGGTCTACCCATTGGGAATTTACCTATTAAGTTAGGTCTACCCAATTGCTTGAAAATGTGTAATATGTTTTGGAAGCATGATGGACATGACACTTAGAAAAGATAAGTGTGGCCAACTCGAGGTTGGGTTGAGTTTGTAGCGTAAACCTACCCGGAACCGACCGGCTTAACTAGTTGCTACAGACAATAGGACCCAATGTGAGAAGTTGGTCATGTTGTACCTTGAACCCGAGGTTAGACCAAGTTGTGGTGTAAAGCTACCCGGACCCGCCCGGCTTAACTAGTAACCACAATAAGGTCTAATGTGAGAGGTTAAGGCGCATTAATTAATTAATGCCTCGTGATTAGGGTTAAGTCATGGACCGCTGGAATACTTAACCAATTTGGATATGGGGGATTAACGGGGTTAAGTTAACCTACACTTAACCAATCTGAACTCGGAAAATTAACGGGGTTAAGTTACCCTACACTTAACCAATCTGAACTCGGTAAATTAACGGGGTTGAGTTGAACTTAACCAATCCAACTCAGTAGTTTGATAAGGCTGAGAACCAATTAGATATCTGGTCTGGATAAACTAACTTGATTGATAAATTAAACGAACCTGTTTTGCGGATCTGTAGGACCCACATCAAGTTAGGCAAGTTTGTAATCTGTTATCTGACCCGTTAATCTGAAGATTGATCGTCTGAACTTTGTGTGTCTGAACTCTGTTAATAAGTTAATCTGAATCTGATAGTCTGGGGACACAAGGGGGAATACGTGTGTCATCTGTTGTTTGGGACCCATATTAGTCAGTAACCCTTTCTGGTATCAACACTTTGACCCAACTATAGGTAGGGTCCGGGCACGCTTACTGAACTAATTATAAGTGGTTCATTCTGATAATGGCGATGGGTGTTGATGGTGCGTTCCAACCGAGTCATGTGCGTGCATGGATCCCGGTCTGCCTCTGAGGATGTAAGACGCCGTGACATCTGTAAATATGCCTGTGCCAATAGGTTGCCACTTTAGGGAGTGATACACCCTGTCGTGGGACCGACACAGGGTATTTATGTATTAGGGAGCCGATCGCTTGGGTAGGGTTTAGGGTACACTTAACTCTGTCTGACTCTGTAGGTACCGTCTGTTTTGTTGGGTGGTAACACCCGTCTGTTTCTGCGTGGTACCGTCTGTTAGGGTGGTAAAGGCCCACTACTAGTGTACACCTAATTGTAGTATTCCGTTTCTGTACTCTGTTCTGTTATGGTGGTAAAGGCCCATTATTGTAGCATTCTGTTTCTGTACTCCGTTCTGTTAGGGTGATAAAGGCCCATTATTGTCAACACTCTGTCTCTGTACTTTACCTGTTAGGGAGGTAAAAGCCCATTTTCCCCAAACTCTACTTCTGTATGGACCATTATGTTCCGTTCTGTTTTGGGTAACACCTAATACGGTTATACTAAGTATTGGTACCAAGAAATTGGATCTTGATTTGAGTCAAACACCCGATACTGGGCCAAGTTTAGGCCAAGGGATAAATTCTGGATTATACATGACATGTTAGAATGCTGGTACACCTGTGGTGAAAAACCTTAAACCTGATTTTTGCGATGACACCTTTATCTGCCTTGTTAGTTGGTCAACATGTTAGTATGTTTGTTATCCCTATGTTCATACCTGCTGCTCATGCCAGTTAACTTTATCAGTTTACATTGATTGTAGTAGGGCGTACTCAGTCTTTTTGACTGACCTGTTTTCTTTCGCCTCTTTTCTTCCGTTTCCCCCCCCAGGTTCTCAGGGAGGGAATACAGGAGCTTAGCTTGGATCTTTGCTGCTTTCCTTGGATAGCTCATGTATGCTTTGGACTTGAGCTCGCTATGGTTTATCACTCTTATTTGGGGATAGTACTTATGTATTTCAGTTTATCAGATGATGTTTTTATCTAGACTTGTAATTTTGGGAAATGACATTTTGATGTACCAGACTTGTGTTTTGAAATGGTTTAAAATCTTCCGCTGTTTTATCCATGTTATTTACTCTGTTTACATATATACATATGTTCTTGTTCTGCCTTGATATATCATTATGCATCTTTACCTTGTTTACAAATAATGCCCCTCCAAAGCTAGTGCATTCTTTTGCGAGTGACCCTGGCGGAGGTGGGGTGTTACATTTGGTATCAGAGCATATGGTTTACAAGAAAGGACAAAAAGTTTTTAAAAGACTTTTTTTTAAAAACTATTTTCAAAACAAGTATAAAGTATTTTCCAAAGAAAAAGTCTAGTATTTTAAAAAGCTATTCCCCAAAAAGCCATTAGCGTTATCCTCCGTTCCCTTGACCTAATCTTATCTTATCTTTCGTTTCAGTATGGCTGAGAATCTTGCCATCCCAGATGGAGTAAACGTACCACTCTGGTATAGGAGACTTCTAGACGCTAGGGCGGCAGCTGGCCCCGCAAACCCTACTCCCACTCCTCCTCCTGTAATTGAGAATCCTCTCCCTAATGTCCCTCCTCCAGTGGTTCCTATTCCTCCTCCTCCAGTTGCTGAGGCTCCTCCTCCTCCCCCTCAGCATCCTCAGGTTGAGTTCACGAAGGTTTGTAAAGACTTCAAGGCGATGGGAGGCAAGAATTTCCTAGGCACGGAATCTTTTGTTGAAGCTAGGAATTGGCTGAAAGACACGGAGGACTTGTTTGCTATCTTTAGGATTGATGACGAGAGGAAGATCTTATTGACAGTGTGGCTTTTGAAGGACGAAGCAGCCTATTGGTGGGAGGTCACCAATGGGACGAGGCCCGTCGAGACTTGGGCTGATTTGAGGGCTAGATTTGTGACCAAGTTTCTATCCTCAGCTAAAGCGAATTTACAGATGGAGAAGTTCATTGCATTAAAGCAAGATGATATGACTGTCAAGGAGTATGTGAATAAGTTTAATCAGCTGGCCCATTTTGGTCTGGATATAGTAAACACCCCTGAGAAGAAGGCTCTCCGGTTTGCTAGGGGGTTGAATGAGCCGCTGCAGGGTTTGGCGATGTCGCATATTCCGCATGGAGCTACTTTCGAGAGTTTGGTCGATATGGCTCTACTTCAGGGAGAGGGAAAGAAAGAGGTCAAGACGAGCGATACCCAAGCAAAGAAGACTGATTCTCAGGGTAAAGGCAATCAGGGTGGTCAAGGCAGTCAGGGGAATCAGAGCAAGAAAAAGAAGGACGAGAAATCTGAAGACAAAAAGGAAAAGAAGTGCTTTACTTGTGGAAGTTCAACCCATATAAACAGGGATTGCAGGAAGAGGAAGGGCACTTGCTTTAACTGCGGAGAGATGGGACACTTCACTAGGGACTGCCCGAAGAAGAAAGGGACTACATCGGAAGGAACGATGAATACTCGCATGGCGGGCGAATAGATTTGGGCTAGAATAATTTGTCTGTAGGATGTTTAATTCTCTTTGTCTGATTTTCAGTATGAAACTCTTTTTCTGGTATTTTGATTCTGAATGGAAACTCAGTATTTTAATGATAGTCTTGCTTCTGATCTGGTAATAGTCTCAAACTCCCTGAGAGTTATAACTCATCTGTTTGTGATAAATTGGGATTTGGGAGTGTCTGTGACTATGACGAATACGTTCTGGGTTTCTACCATGCTTGGTTTCCTAAGAATCATTTGGGGAAAATCTGATCTGTAATGGTATTCTGTAAGTATATGTGCCAAGTTTTGTTTTATCTGTACTCGCTCCCATCACTCGATTGTACCTTGTGGAGATAGGAATCCTATGGATGTAAACATGTGTTTGAGACATGTTATGTTTGGTGGTTGCAAGTGGTTGCAAGTGTTTGCAAGTGATTGCTCGTGGATGCATTATACACGGTTAGGCACTAGATCGGCTCGCACACTCCTCATATTGCATATGCATGAGTGTTTATGCTTATTCATGGATGAAAAATTGTGTGTTATCACATGGATGTTGCATGTGGGTGTATGTTATGTGCACACATATAGATGATATACATTATGTTAGAAATTGCATACATATGGATTCATTTCACTAACATAATTTGCATCGATGATATTTGCATTAGATAGGTACATATACACACACCTTTGCATATGTTCATCCAGCATTTAGAATCTTGTAAGGACAATGATTGCTCGTGGATGATGTTTTGAGTAGATGGATGATTGGATGGTAGGATACGTCCTTCCTAACTTGAAGATTTCGGGGACGAAATCCTTTAAGGAGGGGAGAATGTAACAACCCGTATTTTCAACAATCTGTTATGATATAAATCGAGGCAGAATTTAATTATGAAATGTGAATCAAGGGAAATGGGCTATGCCATTGCGTTCGTCTCGGAAAATTACGCAAAACAGAGTCCGAGTTTTCGTAAAACGGAGTCCGTATGGCCCAGATATGGCCCGTCAAAGTTTTCAGAAAATTCAAGGTTTAAAAACAGATTCAAATTCAGATAATTGGGCCAGCTGGGCCAAGGCGGGAAAAATCCCGCCATAGTACCCAAGTCGACAGGCCTGTCGACTTGGGTGTCGACAGGGTCGACCAGGTCGACAGCCCTGTCGACTTGGCTGTCGACTGGGTCTTGACGCCCAGTCTGCCTGGTGCACCATTTTGGGTTTTGTGTTCAGCTAGGGGGCCAGATTCGATTTGGAGGGCTGAGATGAGAACTAGGGTTTAATCCTATGGTCTATATCACTAGCCTAATCTATAAATAAGACCCTAATCTACCCTAAATCATTCATTATTCACCCTAGCAACTAAACTATGTCAAAATCAAACCTCTCATGGCCTCCACCCTCTTCATAAATTCCTAAATCAAATTCCTAAGAGATTTCCATGCATACAAGTATATTTAGGCTTGTATGATCCTCTTTAGCTTGCATTAAAGGCTTGATTCTCTATTGGTATCATAAAGAAGGAGTTTTGATTAAGTTTGCTTGCATTTTTGGGGTTTTTGGTTGCATAAGGGTTTGCTTACATTTGCTATACTCATTTGAGTTCGCATAAGCATTGTAAGCCCTATTCCTTTCATACTTGAACTTTAAAGTTAATTGTATGATATGCAAGTTTCTTATGATAAGTTATGCAAGTTTCTAGGATAAGTTATGTAAGTTTCTTATGATAAGTTATGCAAGTTTCTTATGATAAGTTATGCAAGTTTTGCTATGCAAGTATGATATGCAAGTTGACAAATGTTATGTAAGTTTTGTTATGCAAGTTTGGTTTGCAAGTTATCATATGTTATGCAAGTTTGTTTATGCAAATATGATATGCAAGTTGTCATAAGTTATGCAAGTTTGTTTATGCAAGTTTTGCTATGCAAGTATGATATGCAAGTTGACAAATGTTATGCAAGTTTTGTTATGCAAGTTTGGTTTGCAAGTTATCATATGTTATGCAAGTTTGTTTATGCAAGTATGATATGCAAGTTGTCATAAGTTATGCAAGATTGTTTATGCAAGTATGATATGCAAGTTGTCATATGATATGCAAGTTATGATATGCAAGTTTGAAATGAAAGTTGTCATATGATATGTAAGATGTGCTATGCAAGTTTAATATGCAAGTTGTCATATGATATCCAAGTTATGTATGCTTTTTGAGGCCTAATGCAAGTATATGAACATATGTATGTTTCATATGCCACCATGTTGAATTTGTGGCTTCAACCATTTTTATGTCATGATTATGCCAAGTTCCCTCTTTCTATCCTTTATGCGCTATTGCGATATGTAAGCGATGGGATTGCGTTTGGGGTTGGGTAAACTTAAAAGACATAAAAATATGAGCTTGGGAATTTACCTATTAAGTTAGGTCTACCCATTGGGAATTTACCTATTAAGTTACGTCTACCCAATTGCTTGAAAATGTGTAATATGTTTTGGAAGCATGATGGACATGACACTTAGAAAAGATAAGTGTGGCCAACTCGAGGTTGGGTTGAGTTTGTAGCGTAAACCTACCCGGAACCGACCGGCTTAACTAGTTGCTACAGACAATAGGACCCAATGTGAGAAGTTGGTCATGTTGTACCTTGAACCCGAGGTTAGACCAAGTTGTGGTGTAAAGCTACCCGGACCCGCCCGGCTTAACTAGTAACCACAATAAGGTCTAATGTGAGAGGTTAAGGCGCATTAATTAATTAATGCCTCGTGATTAGGGTTAAGTCATGGACCGCTGGAATACTTAACCAATTTGGATATGGGGGATTAACGGGGTTAAGTTAACCTACACTTAACCAATCTGAACTCGGTAAATTAACGGGGTTAAGTTACCCTACACTTAACCAATCTGAACTCGGTAAATTAACGGGGTTGAGTTGAACTTAACCAATCCAACTCAGTAATTTGATAAGGCTGAGAACCAATTAGATATCTGGTCTGGATAAACTAACTTGATTGATAAATTAAACGAACCTGTTTTGCGGATCTGTAGGACCCACATCAAGTTAGGCAAGTTTGTAATCTGTTATCTGACCCGTTAATCTGAAGATTGATCGTCTGAACTTTGTGTGTCTGAACTCTGTTAATAAGTTAATCTGAATCTGATAGTCTGGGGACACAAGGGGGAATACGTGTGTCATCTGTTGTTTGGGACCCATATTAGTCAGTAACCCTTTCTGGTATCAACACTTTGACCCAACTATAGGTAGGGTCCGGGCACGCTTACTGAACTAATTATAAGTGGTTCATTCTGATAATGGCGATGGGTGTTGATGGTGCGTTCCAACCGAGTCATGTGCGTGCATGGATCCCGGTCTGCCTCTGAGGATGTAAGACGCCGTGACATCTGTAAATATGCCTGTGCCAATAGGTTGCCACTTTAGGGAGTGATACACCCTGTCGTGGGACCGACACAGGGTATTTATGTATTAGGGAGCCGATCGCTTGGGTAGGGTTTAGGGTACACTTAACTCTGTCTGACTCTGTAGGTACCGTCTGTTTTGTTGGGTGGTAACACCCGTCTGTTTCTGCGTGGTACCGTCTGTTAGGGTGGTAAAGGCCCACTACTAGTGTACACCTAATTGTAGTATTCCGTTTCTGTACTCTGTTCTGTTAGGGTGGTAAAGGCCCATTATTGTAGCATTCTGTTTCTGTACTCCGTTCTGTTAGGGTGATAAAGGCCCATTATTGTCAACACTCTGTCTCTGTACTTTACCTGTTAGGGAGGTAAAAGCCCATTTTCCCCAAACTCTACTTCTGTATGGACCATTATGTTCCGTTCTGTTTTGGGTAACACCTAATACGGTTATACTAAGTATTGGTACCAAGAAATTGGATCTTGATTTGAGTCAAACACCCGATACTGGGCCAAGTTTAGGCCAAGGGATAAATTCTGGATTATACATGACATGTTAGAATGCTGGTACACCTGTGGTGAAAAACCTTAAACCTGATTTTTGCGATGACACCTTTATCTGCCTTGTTAGTTGGTCAACATGTTAGTATGTTTGTTATCCCTATGTTCATACCTGCTGCTCATGCCAGTTAACTTTATCAGTTTACATTGATTGTAGTAGGGCTTAGTCAGTCTTTTTGACTGACCTGTTTTCTTTCGCCTCTTTTCTTCCGTTTCCCCCCCCCCCCAGGTTCTCAGGGAGGGAATACAGGAGCTTAGCTTGGATCTTTGCTGCTTTCCTTGGATAGCTCATGTATGCTTTGGACTTGAGCTCGCTATGGTTTATCACTCTTATTTGGGGATAGTACTTATGTATTTCAGTTTATCAGATGATGTTTTTATCTAGACTTGTAATTTTGGGAAAATGACATTTTGATGTACCAGACTTGTGTTTTGAAATGGTTTAAAATCTTCCGCTGTTTTATCCATGTTATTTACTCTGTTTACATATATACATATGTTCTTGTTCTGCCTTGATATATCATTATGCATCTTTACCTTGTTTACAAATAATGCCCCTCCAAAGCTAGTGCATTCTTTTGCGAGTGACCCTGGCGGAGGTGGGGTGTTACAACATGGGAGGATTTCAGGGCAAGATTTGAGATGAAATTCCTCTCACAAGCTGAAAGGAGTCTGCAAATGGGGAGGTTCCTATCTCTTAAGGAAGGGAGCCTGACCGTTAAAGAGTATGTAAACCAGTTCAACCAGCTGGCTAGGTCCAGACTGGACTTGGTCAACACTCAGCACAAGAAAGCTCTCTGATTCGCTAAAGGACTAAACGAACCACTGCACAGCCTGGCCATGACTCATGTACCCATGGGGGCTACTTATGAAAGGTTCGTGGATATGGCAATGCTTCACGAAGAGAACAAAGGAAAGAAAGAGGCAAAAGTAGAAGTGCCTCAAGGAAAGAAAGAGGGCTTACAGCCTAAAAGGACAGATTTCAAGAAAGGCGGGAAAGACAACAAATCCTGTGAGAAGAGAAAGTGCATTTACTGTGGCAATGTAGGGCATTTGGTGAAAGACTGCAGGAAGAAAAAGGCCAAAATGACTGGTGGATGCTTTCAATGTGGAGAGACGAGCCACTTGGCTAAGGACTACCCAAAGAAATAGGGGCAGGGATAGAGGGCTGGATCAACCTCAGGGGGACAGGTTCATGCATTAGTGGCGCCTCCCCAACAGCGAGGTAGAAATATTTCTATAGAAAGTGTTGTTTATCTTTATGATCATCCAGTTCGCACTTTATTTGATTATGGCGCATCGCACACTTTTATTTCGTCTGCTTTAGTAGAATCTCTGCACCTAGACACTAGTATGGTAGAGGATCCCTTGGTTGTTTCGAATCCAATTGGGGGCTCAGCTTATTTGTCAATGGTCTGTATGGATTTGAAAATTTCTATTCTAAGCATAGAGTTTAGGTGTAGTGCCTTTGTTTTGGGCTTCTCGGGATATGGATTGATTTTGGGCATGGATTGGTTATCCAGTAATGGTGCCATTCTTGATTGTGAGAAGAGAGTGGTTAGGCTTTCAACTCGGCTCGGTAACACTCTCGAAATTGCTTGTAATCCCTTGAATGCGGTTATGATTTGTTATCTTGAATCGTTAGATGCCTCTATTGAAAACTTGCTGTCGGTTAGGGTGGTCCGTGAATACTCCGATGTCTTTGATAAGGTGAAGGGCTTGCCTCTGAAGTGGGAAATTGACTTCCGCATATATCTGGTTGATAATGCAAAGCCCGTTGCTTTATCTGTTAGGCACATGGCTCTGAGGGAGAGAAAGGAGCTTAGTAAGCAGGTTAAAGAGCTTCTAGAGTAGGTGTTCATTAGACAGAGCATTTCAGAATGGGGTGCTCCAGTGGTGTTCGCAACGAAAGCGGATGGTTCGCTCCGTCTATGTGTTGACTATAGGGAGTTAAACAAGCTGACTAAGAAGAATAGACACCCTCTTCCCAGAATTGATGATTTGTTCGATCAGCTTGTAGGAGCATCAGTTTTCTCCCAACTTGATTTGGCTAGAGGGTTTCATCAGCTGTGGGTGGCTGAGGATATCAATGACAAAACGGCGTTCAGAACCCCAGATGGTTTCTTTGAGTGGCTTGTCATGCCTTTTGGCTTGAGGAATGCACCCGCATACTTCGTGGATCTGATGAGCAAAGTATTTAGAGAATTCCTCAACAAGTTTGTAGTTGTCTTCGTAGACGATATTCTGATCTTCTCCAAGAATAAGGAAGAGCATGCTCAGCATTTGAAAGAAATCATGGAGACTCTTCGAGTGCATCAGTTAAAGGACAAATTCTCCAAGTGCCACTTTTGGAGAGAAGAAGTGAGGTTCCTTGGGCATGTAGTGTCCAAAGAGGGGTTAGCAGTGGACCCCGCGAAAGTAATAACGGTGCAGGACTGGAAGACGCCAAGGAACGCAACCGAGGTTCGAAGTTTCCTCGGGCTAGAAGGTTTTTGTAGAAAGTTCATAAGAGATTTTGCAAAAATATCTGCCCCACTCACGAGATTGACAAAGAAGAACTTAGCGTTTGCTAGGGATTTGGATTGTGAGTTTGCTTTCCAAAGATTGAAAAGGGCTCTTACAACAGCCCCAGTTCTGACCTTGCCAGATGGAAGCAAAATGTTTGCAGTGTATACAGATGCGTGCGGCACGGGACTTGGCGCTGTATTAATGCAAGAAGGGAGGGTGGTAGCCTATGGCGGGAGACAGTTAAAGGTCCATGAAAAGAACTATCCAACCCACGATCTTGAGTTGGCCGCCATTGTCTTTGTTCTTAAGTCTTGGCGCTATTATCTCCTAGGTGAGAAGTTTGAACTATACACTGACCATAAATCTCTGAAATATCTCTTCTCGCAGAAAGACCTTAACTTAAGGCAGCAAAGGTGGATGGAATTCTTGCCTCGTATGACTTTGAGATTTCCTATACTCCTGGCAAAGGCAATGTGGTCGCAGACGCTCTGAGTAGGAAGAAGCCGACCTTAAGTCCTCTCTTCATAGAAAGGCAAAGCCTGGAGTTTATAGCCAGTTTTAACTTTAGGCCTTCATCTGATTTGGTACCCGGATTGTTAGCATCACTAGAAGTGCGACCCACTCTTTTGGACTTGATAGGGACATCACAACGTGAGGACCCTCAGCTTGCTGAAGTGATTGATAAGCTAAGTAGGGGTAAGACTTCTAGTCACCTCAATAGGTAATCCGTCGACGAAAAGGGTTGGCAAAGGAGGGATGGAAAACTATGCATACCACAAGAAAGAGATTTAGTAAAGGTGGTTCTTGAGGAAGCACACCACTCCAAAATGACAATACACCCGGCGAAGACAAGATGTACAAGGATTTGAAAAGAGTTTTCTTTTGGAACGACATGAAAAGGGATGTGGCTGAGTTCGTTTCCAAGTGCATGATATGCCAACAAGTCAAGGCAGTGCAGAAAAAGCCTGGAGGACTGCTTCATCCTCTGGAGGCCCCACAGTGGAAGTGGGATAGCATTTCAATGGACTTTATTGATGGATTGCCTCGGTCCAGAAGGGACAATACCAGCATTTGGGTAATAGTAGACAGGCTGACGAAAAGTGCTCACTTCATACATGTCAAGAGTAGAAGGACTGCCTCATCTCTAGCATCTCTTTATCTCAAGGAAATTGTTCGACTCCATGGGATACCCTCCAGCATAGTGAGTGACAGGGATCCTATCTTTACAAGTGAATTCTGGCGGAGTATGCAAGAAGCTGTAGGCACACAGTTATGCTTGAGCACGGATTATCACCCCCAGACGGATGGTCAGACTGAAAGGGTGAGAAGGGTATTGGAAGATCTTCTAACACTGTGCGTCCTTGACTTTGGAGGGACGTGGGAGGACCACCTTCCTTTGGTGGAATTTGCCTACAACAACATTTACCAAGCCACCATCGGCATGGCACCCTTCGAAGCCTTATATGGAAGGCTGTGCCGATCACCAACTTGTTGGTGGGAATCAACAGACAAGCTTATACTTGGACCAGACATGATTTGAGAGACCTCAGAAAAGGTAGACTTGATATGAAGGAGAATGAAGACTTCCCAAGATAGGCATAAGTCCTACGCCGATAAAAGGAGGACCGACCTTGAATTTGAGGTTGGGGACAAAGTTTTTCTTAAGGTGTCTCCTTTAAGGAACGTCGTTCGCTTTGGATCAGCAGGAAAGCTAGCACCAAGATTTGTAGGGTCGTTCCCTATCATTGAGAAGATTGGGAAGATGGCTTATAGAGTGGAGCTTCCCGAAAGGTTGGCAGGAGTTCACAATGTCTTTCATATCTCTCATCCACGGAAGTGTTTGCACGAGTCTGCGGAAGTGGTGGAGCCTAGCATTCTAGAAGAGGTTGAAATAGAAAAAGAAGCAACCGTAAGGAAAGTTCCAACTCGTATCTTGGGAACTGAATTCAAAAAGCTACGCAACCGCGAAGTTAAGCTCGTCAAAGTTCAGTGGAGCGACGCCGAGGAAGATGCAACTTGGGAAACTGAGGACAGAATACGCGCGGCTTACCCTTTTCTTTTTTAGGGTACATCTATAACCTCTCTTTTTCCATAAGTTTATACTTGTACCTATCTTTTAGTGTATCTCCTTGGTCTTATCTATTATCCTTAGGTAGAAACCCTTTTTGGATGTAAACATGTATTTGAAACATGTTATGGTTGATGGTTGCATGTGGTTGCAAGTGGTTGCTCGTGGCTGCATATACACACACAATTAGGGGTAAGATCGGCTCAAGTCACTTTCATCTTGCATTTGCATACACTTGTATATGGATTGTATTTGATGAGTTGTCATATGGACGTTGCATTTGTACGAATGGTTGTGCACTCATGTAGAAAATCTTGAGTAGGAAAATTTGCATACATAATGGGTTCATGACACAACATAACTCGCATTAAGGAGGTCAACTGAATTAGTAGACCGCCTGATTTTGCATTAGATAAAGGACATATACACACTCTGCATATGATCATGAAGCATTAGAAGTCTTTTAAGGACAATGTTTGCCTGTGTTTGATGGTTGAGTAGATAGACGATTGGATGGTAGGTTATATGTTCTTCCAGACTTGAAGATTTCGGGGACGAAATCCTTTAAGGAGGGGAGAATGTAACACCCCGAGTTTTCGGTTAATAGTATATTGATAAATTAAAGTATACTTAACTCAAAATTTAAGAATTAAGCATCGCGTTCATCTCAGAATTCTACTTGAGATAGAGTCCGAGTTTGCATGAATCGGACTCCGTATGAAGAAGTTATGACCTTCGGAAGTTTCAGAATTAAATTAAAAATTCAAACAGCTCAGTTTCAAGTTCAAATTTCGAAAAAATAGGCTCAAACTGGGCTGGGCGGGAAAATTCCCGCTCAGGGACCAGGTCGACCATGGTGTCGACCTGGTCACCCCAGGTCGACCATAGTGTCGACCTGGGTGTCGACCTGCCTATCGACCTACCTGGTCGACTTGGCTGGCCTGTTCTGTGTTCTGGTCGAATTCCTGAGCTCTAGTGTGTCACTAGGGCTTACGTGTCAAATTTTGATTGGCTACTCTTGGCATGAATGGCTTGGATTCCTCTGTCTTGATCGAACGGCTCAAATCAACTTAAAATTCTATATATACAACCTAAGTCTCAACTAAAATTCACACAAAGAAATAAACCTTGAGCCGACATGCTGCTGAGAGGAGCTTGAGAATAGCCATCAAGAGGAAAAGCTTAAAGACAAGCCAACTCAAATAAGAACACAACAATCTAATCTATTTTCTATGCATCGTTTTCTACTTCAAGGGAACGCTTGGCAAATTCAGAATAACAGAAACCAGAAAACAAGTTTCAGCGCCCGTTATAAGTATAATGGAATTTCTTAGTATGAATAGAAATTACGATGTAATTTGTTATAAATGAAATTGGGGCTTTTCTATTTGTATATATTAATGTAAATTCTATGTTCTGTGATGATTCTGTCATAGTTTGTGACTGACGTTTGTGGCATAAGTTGATTGATGCAAGTCTATTGGATAATTGGGTATGAAAATAATGACACTTGCAAGTTTGTGACCGAAAACTAAAATCGACACCTTTGTGATTATGTAACTAGTATGATCTGTACACATTTTCTAAGTCTAAATTAAGGCTTATGTAAACATGTTCTAGAATTGTGACCTTTTATGCCCACACGACTCCAAAACATGTATACATATATTCTTGGGTTTATTTGCAAGTCTTAACTTGGTTTATGTAAGTACCTTCTAGTTACACAAACTATGCTAGTTTCATGTTAAAAATGGACTACTTGATGTAAAGTTAGTTTGCACCCTTGGTTCATGACAAATAGTGGACAAATTTATGACATGTAACATACTTGACATTATGCCTAGTTATATGTGTATAGAACCATGTTTAGGCAAGTTTAAAAGTATGCCATTTCATGTGACATCAAGTTAGCTATGTCCTCATTTGAATGCAAGTTTACCTGATCCATAATCTATGTTAATGTAAACGCTATACTGCAAGTTCATGCGCCACACGCTTTTATGTAATTCTAGAATATGTCATGATTCTGTGTTCCCCTTTTTTTTTCATGTTTATAAGTTCGTCTAAATTGCTAAACCCAACATATGTTATAATGTTGCGTACGTTTGGACGGGGGTAATAATGTTGGGTTTATAATAAAATACTTGTATTGGCATGTTTGGCACATGCCAATGACTAGTGACATATTAAGCGGTATAAATTTTTATACACAAAACTGGTGAATTTGAATAATTGGGCCATAAACATTTACATACAAAATGAATAGTGACAAATATGTAAATTAGAAAAATACGAGTATGCTTAACCCGAGGTTAGATTGAGTTGTGATGTAAACCTGCCCAGACCCGCCCGGCTATCCAGTAATCACAACAATACCTATCCAATGTGGGTGGTTAAGGCATTGAGCCCAATAAGGACCCGAGGTTAGACTGAGTCGTGGGGTAAACCTGCATGGAACTGACCGGCATATCCAGTTACCGCAACAACACGTGTCTAATGTGAGTGGTTGGTGCTTTAATTAAAAAGCTAAGTCAGGACTGGTAGGGTTAAGTCACTTAAGAAAACACTTAACCAAATTCACATGCTAACTGAACTAGTGATTGGGGGTTAGGTTCATACAGACACTTAACCAACTTAGCATGTAGACTAGAAAACCCTAGTAACGAGGACCCATTTCAGCAGTAACCCAATTAGGTGTATCAGGGTACCCTGAAACTAGGCAGGGTGGGGCACGATTACTGGGCTGATTGTAAGCGGTCAAAGCGACGGCAGTGGTGCAACAGTGTAGGTTCAAACGGAGTGCGGGCATGCACACACTCCGACGTTGAAAAATTAGGCACTGGGCACCAGTAGTGTACCTTTGCATTCTAGAATTGTGTCGGGTCGCCACCACGGGACATGATACACCCCATGGTGGGGCCAGCATAGGTAGCTACACTTTTGGGGGCCGTTAGACACAGGTGTTTATGCGAGTAGGAGCCGATCATTAGAAAGGGATCATTTCACCCAGACTTATGGGGTGCCAGTCGGAACAAGTACTAGTGGGTGTAGAGATTAATATGGGGTGCGATAGTAATTTCGGTTCTAAACCGCTTGTCTTAGCTTGTAGTATTTTTCCCATTTTCAGTTATGCCAGTCATATCCTTTTTCTTATTCATATACCAAAGTACCATTAGACTTACCAGGCTTTATGTCTGACTCTACTTTTCTTCTGCCCCTTTGTCTTTCGTTCCCCCTAGGTCCACAGGGAGGAAACAATCCAGCCTAGTCAGACTCTTTGCAAGCTTCGGGATAATGATGTACGGTTTGGGCCTTCTTTGTATGGCTATGGATTTTGGACACGTTGTGGGGATTTATGCAGTTTTTGGTTTATGTTGCTTCTTTAAGTTGTTTTAAATTCAAGACAGTATTTGTTGTAATAATGGAAAGTTTTATTTTATGGAAGTGATTTGTATGGACAAGTACTTGTGAAATGAAAGATGGTCTATTTTCCGCTGCTTATACTTGTGTTTAATATCTGTCTTGTATTTTATCTGTGACTTGTGCCTATAAACCTCCTCCAAAATTAAGGCATTCCCTTTGAGAGTGACCTTAACATAGGTGGGGTGTTTCACTTTCCATGTCAAAAAGTGGACGCGACGGCTTTGAATATAGACATGCCTCATCCATCCGTATCTATCTTCGATCCCATGTCGAGAATAAGAGTTGATGTGTGGACAATCAATCAACATCCAAGCCTAAGTGTTCCATACCTCTAACTCGCTAATCTTCTGGCTAGGCTGAGGCAATTGGTCATGCAAGATAATGTTACATCTTCTTTGGACAAGATAGTGGAATCATAAGCAATCCATGCTATGATTTCCGAGTTGTCCCCTGCATCTGGTTCATGAGTCAATCAACGAATGGTCATGGAAGGAAGTGGAACTGTGAATCTTAACATTCTAATACCAGAATTTTGACCATTAGAAATCCCATTCGTGTACATCTTCCATCAAGCGGGAAGTCGAAAAGTGCTTTTGTCGAATCATTTAGGGAAGCGAATTCAACAATGAGATTCGTTGATCTCTATCTCGAGATGACCTTCCAAGAGAAATAAACAATGTTACCTTGCATGTTGTATCTGGATACTTTACGAACGATGGTACACCATTCACTTTTTCTTGCCGGAAGCGTTCCATGCTGCAGGAAGTTCCTTATGGGAGTCATCCATGACTCTCTCTCTCGGGTTCGGTCTCCAATACTAGATCAAATTCCATCCGATCAATGCTCAGGGTTTCTCATGTCTTGATTGGGATCATCTCCATCTCTTCGGGATTGTGGAGCTCGCTAACTTAGCCAGCTTGTTCGCATTCATATTTTATGTTGAGATATGTTGTAACGCTCTAAGTCATCCAATATCTCTTCGACCCTTTATAGGTAAGTTGCAAGTCATGGTACCTTTACTAGAAACTCCTTCTGAACCTGGAAAATGACAATCTGAGTGTCACAAAAGATATCCAACACTTCCACCCTCAATTCCTTAGTGAGTTTTTTCCCAACAATCAGAGCTTCATACTCGAAATCGTTTTTAGCAACGAGAAAATCCAGTCACAAAGCATAGCAAATTGATTGTCTTTCAAAAGTTATCGGCATGACTTAGGCACTGGACCGTCAATCATTTTGAGTATTGTCTAAGTGCAGCTTCCCGGTACTCGATTCCATATTTCATTGTGAGGGGCCATCTTCTTCATCTAACACATCCTCTTCGGGAGTAGTGAATTCAGCAATGAAGTCAGCTAATGCTTGTCCTCGTATAGATTTCAGCGTAAGGAATTAGAGATCAAATTGACTTAGCTCAATTTGAGCTATCTTTCAGATGCCTCTAGTCGTTGCAGAACCTATCGTAGTAGTTGGTTGGTCTAAACTTTAATTTAGTAAGCCTGGGTATGGTAGCATGGCTTGCAAGGCTTCGAATAATGTTCATTGGATATGTCATGACAGAATCATCAAGTAGAGAGCTAATGGTTGATTCATATTGGCTTTGATCTCAAGCTCTCATCTCTATGCCGAGGTCACACGGTAGCTAATGAGCAGTCAAGTTGTTATCATCTAGGTAAGAATCCATAGGTCCAATCATGGCCTGCGGTGGTTCAACTGGTACCTGAGTCTAGGCACCGAAGTATGTTGATTTAATTCTTATCCCGCGGAAATCATTCGTCATCGATGCAGTTGTGGTAGACAGATATTGCAAAAGTTGGCTAAGTTCTTCAGGGAGTGAATCGCAGG
The DNA here is from genome assembly GCA_030737875.1 of Allium sativum. Lineage (NCBI taxonomy): Eukaryota > Viridiplantae > Streptophyta > Magnoliopsida > Asparagales > Amaryllidaceae > Allium > Allium sativum. The sequence goes on along the minus strand of CM060918.1, from coordinate 684,696,249 downwards.
ACACATGTCTTTCATCACGTCATACAAGTGAGGTGTAGCTTTGTAATGTTAGGATCCTTAGTCACTTTCTGGTATCCCATCATTGAGCATCACTATCAACAAGATCATTTGAGTCATCTTCGGAACAACACCCGGACTGCTCCATATTAATATCATTTGATACTCTACCGGTTGGACATGTTTAATACATGTGAACCAAGTGGTCGCTATTCGTTCAGGAACATCATCAGCTGCATTGGTGAAGTCTGTACACTATCAGAACCTTGAATAGGAGGCTGCAAAGAAATAATCTTTCCCTTACATACAACCACAGTTAACATGCTGAGTCTGCTCAAGGACTCCCTACATTGAATAACATTAGTAAACAAGGGTCATGGCTCTTGGAAGAATTCCAGTCATTATCTTTTTGTTGTGATATTATCGGACTATCCGTCCAATTTTGATTGATAAGATTTGATGAATGTTGTTAGCCAAAATACATGCCAAGCCGAAGGCGAGCTGAGTGCTGAGCCAATGGTGAGCCATCAACGGGCCCGGGCGCAGCGCCAGTGGTGGTTGGATATGACTTTGAGTTCGTTTGGATCATGTCCTTGGTTCGGATCGAGCAATTCTCTTCAGGTCAGGTCAAGCTTATATACCATGTTGAGCCGAACACGTCTACGGGTCAGGTCAAATGGACTTTGTGCCTTCGGGTCGAGTCTAACACATTAAGCAGCTATTGAATCGAATCGTGCTGAAGAGCATAGGCAGCTTCGGACGGGTCAGGAATTAGGCAATCCAACCCGATTGGGTTTCAAATTCCAGTTGCATCATTTCAGTCCACGCAGCTGATGTATGGTCAGGTAGGTTCATTCGACTCACTCCATTATATTCGATCTGGTAGGGTGCGATCCGATTTGAAAACTCATTCAATCCAACCCTAAAGCTTTACTGGACTTTGTCTCTGATCTTTGGTGATTGGTGCTAGATGGCGTAGAGGTGACTTTACATCTGGTGATCTCCACAATTGCTAATATAGAATTCACAGGATTTCCTCATCGGACTTTGTGATACAATAGTAGAATGGAGAATCCTTATATGTTAGGAATCTTCATTTCTCAGTGAAAGCACCAAAAAGTTAGACCAAAAAATGGCACAACACCTAGTTGACTAGGTTTTGTAGAGAATAATGAAGAATCATAAGCTAAGAACAGATAAAACCAATCAGACACACGAGATTTATAGTGGTTCGGCGAGCCTACATCCACGTCATAGTTCTTTGATTCGATAAAGAATTACAAGTACAATGATTTTAGCCATTCAAGCTCTCGAATAAAATCATATTTATCACTCTATTTCGAAATGAAAGACAGTTGACAGAAATGGCTAAGGAATTTGGAGCTTCATATGGCTAAAAGTCTGCTGAACTTACAGTGGAATCATCTATTTATAGGCATTTAGGAGGCTTGGGTCGAGTCCTACGTGGAGAGCCTGGTGGTGATCTCGGGAAGTAGTGGAGAAAGTCCCTTCTGATCGTATGAAGCCATGTGTATCACAATCTGAATTTCATGCCTAAAGAATAGATAAACAATGCTACTCAGCAAATATCCTAGGCGGATCGGGTAGGAGGCGACCCGACCCAAGGTAATGCTTGCCAGATCCCAATTGCCAAATTGTTGTACCGAAATAGCTTCAGGAGGATTAGTTAGGGTGCGGCTTGACCCAGTGTGATGCTTAAGTACCGAAGTCCTTCGGTTCATGGGACTGAAACGGGGTGGGATTCCTATACATCTGATCCGAGCTGCTGCTTACTAGCCGAAAGTTCATGCGTGCCTAGAAACCGCCTTGGGTAGATTGGATTCTTGTATCTCGATCTGAACTGGTGCCTTTAAGCATATGAATGCTAAGTTTTATAATACCTTGTCACTTCATTCGAGCAATTGTCGGTAACTTGAGCTTTGGGTAGCCTGGTCGCAAAGCAGGCTAACAATTACCAGCAAGAATTACCATGAATTTGAAAATAACTTGAAACTTTCATCCTCTCAAAATCTTCAAGCAGCAAAGAAAATGACATGCAACCCAATTCAAGCCAATTTAACCAAAACAGGCTAATTTTCGCCCCTTATATAGTGAGCTTTTAACATAGCAAACTTGCATTTTCACCCAGATTTAACCCAAAAATTACTTGAGGAAAGAAGACTTTTGATACCTCAAAACTAAACCAAATACCACGAAAATATTTGGATAGGTGCTATAAAAACATATCTAAATTTGAGAATTTTTGAGAATTTCTTTGATTTTTATGACTTCTTCCAACAGCTAGGATTTTTGTTATTTCCTTATTTTGGAGCTTCCTCTTTTCAGGAAGAGGAATGAGGAGATGGATTACGTATAGGAGAAGGAATGATACCAGAAAATTTGAGGGCTAATGGATCTTAATCAAAACTAGATGACTCATTTCCAATAATTAATCAACAATTTTAGTTATTATGTGTTCATTTTTTATTAATTTATGCACAAGTTTCACTTCTTAATATCTTCAAACATGAAACAAATTGCATTTTGTTTATTTTAGCAAAAGAACACTTAAACAACAATAAAATTTTATTTTCAATATTTAAAAATAAATTCTAAATCCTTTATTTAAATAATATTTAACAATATTGTCATTTAGGGCAAAAAATCACTAATTTGACATATTTTTATCATATAAAAATTATTGTCCTCATTCAAAACTTATACAAAAGTGTTATAACACTTTAAACAAATAAACATCACTTTCACATAATATTACATCTTTAAAATTCATTTACTTCTCATTTTTCCTTTTATTTTGTAACAGAAGGCCATTATTTGAATAAAGTTCCAATATTATCAATTTTACTCAAATTAATTATCATCTTTGTTCACTCCTATCCCAAATCACTTATAAAATATATGAAACTTCTTCAGAAACTTCTTGGATTTATTAATTATTTCCCAAATGAACATTTTAAAATCCAAATTTATTGTTAATTACTACATCAAATTATAACCTTCGTTATAATTTAATATAACAGGTAATCACCAGAAATTGGGTTGTTACACTCTTGATGCTTGTCTCGATGCTCTTAATCTCACACTACACTCACCTTAGGCTAGCTATGGTTTGGAAGATCTGCTGAAACGTTCTTACCGTGGTCGTCGTTCTTCTGTTCTAAACTACTTGCTTCGTTTTGGAAGTCCTTGCTTTTTTTTACCTGGCCAGTAACTATTCTCCTAATATATCGTCTACCTTTTATTGTTGGACTCTGTGATACTCCTGAGCCCTTCTTATGGTTTGCTATGGCAACTTTTCTCTATTGCTCAAAATTCCAAATGTAGATCCATGCCTGCTCCTTAAGAGAATGGCTTGGATTAGATCGCTAGCGACGCTAGTAATTCCTACTATGTTGGTCGGTTTTCCTTTGCTTTTCATGTATTGGATTGACAATTCTTGTCGAAGCACTTGGTTCTTCTATCGTGGATGTCATTTATCCTAGTATGAATTTTCAGGGTAATCGTTGGAGTTTTTTGTTTTTGGCATATGTCACAGTATTCCTTTGTTATTTTTTTATATGCAATAGTTTACTTTTCATACTTGTTCAAGTCAGATGGTTTTCTTACAATTTTAACATGTAATTATGTATGAGTATCGCCCTGGTTGGGCAATATTCTATCGGGTTGGTGATAGTGTAGCACCTCTTTGGTGTTGCTATTTCGGTGCAAATGTTGTTGTTCCTTTGCCTGTCTATCTTGGTGTATTTTCAGCATTGTGAAGTACGTACCGTACTCTATTTTCCCATACTAGTTTGCTACAGTAAAGGGTAGCCTTGTTATTAGTAACTTCCTGGAGCTTTGTGCATGTCTCTATGTGTTGCTGCCTATTTTGTGTGGTTCTATGTGATCAGTGCAAGTTGTGCCCAGTTTAAGATTGTTTGTATTATTGCTATTTTGTTTAGCTTGTCATTATTTATGTGAGCCACCATGTGTTGTGCCTCAAAGGAATTTCATCCCTGTATGGAGTAAGATATTGTTGTCTAGGTATCATTAGTTTAGCTCTAGTGCTGTAAACTTGCTTAGTTGTAGTGGACGGTCCAATATAAAAACCTTTTGTGGCAGACGGTCCACCTTAAAAACCGAAAGTAGTAGGTTGGTAACCGCCAACCTCGCGAAATATTTATAATTATTATTGGTTATATAATAAATGTTTGTGATCACTATAAAACCAGCCGGCTTTGCCAAAAAAACTTTTATATATTTTATAAATATTTTAGTTAACGTAGTTTAACGATTTATATTTTAAAATTAAACGAAAATATATTAAATTTAGGGTGCTTTTAGCTCACATCCCTGGAAAGTTTGCAAATTCAAATGGCATCTAGTCCAACTTTCAAATGCAAAGTGGGTTCCTATTTTGACACTTGTGTGTTTTTCAAAAAAAAAAATATGCGCTGATCAATAAAAAAGGTAAAAAAATCGCAAATATTGCCAGAAAAAATTTGAATAAAAACAAAAAAATTGCATACATATGTTCTATAAAACTGAATTATTGCATACGTGTATGTAACAATTCATGCAGTGTTTCTATTGAAAAATCTACATGAATTATTGTATACATGTATGCAATTATTGAGTTTTATTGCATATAAGTATGCAACAATTTCATGTAGAGTTTATGTTGAAAAATCTACATGAATTATTGCATACATGTATGCAATTATTGAGTTTTATTGCATACATGTATGCAAATAAAGAAGAACTAACATGCATGGACTACGAATTGTTGTATAAATTTACGCATTTATTCTATATTACATGCATACATGTATGCATAAAAATTAAGAAGGATGCAAAACTGCAATAGTTGCATACATGTATGCAACTGTAACAACCTCAATTTTTAGAGTATTTAATTAATGATTTAATTTAAAATTTTGGTTTATTTATTTTATTTATTTGCATTCATTCTTGAATTTTTATATGAATAATTTATGTAATAATATCCTCCGTTTTCAATATGGAATTATATATTTAATTTTATTTCAATTTGTATTTATTGTCGTTGATATAAATATAGAAAAAATTTATTTGTTCTTTAATTTAATTTCATTTCGTATTTATTATTGTTAATTTTATATTGCCAAAACCGTTTGTCATTTGAACTAAAAATTTGTATTGTTTTCCATTTATTTGCAAACATATTTATATTGGTTCCTTTTATTTGTTTGTAAAAAAAATTATATCTTTCTTGATTCTCATTAGTATTAATACTAGCTTGAATTTGAATTGGTGAAAAATTAATTTGCGGGGACACATTTAAATTGATTTATGTATTTGGTAACTTCCTTTTCATGCAAATAAAGATGTATGTATTCCTTTACATTCTCATTTGTATTAATAGTGGCTTGAATTTGAATGGATGAAAATCAATTTGCGGGGACACATTTATTAATTAACGTTAAAAATTTGGAAAGCCATGAATGATTATTTACGGTGGTTTTTTTTTCTTTTCTTTATATCATCATTTTATTCATTCATTCAACCATTCCTTTTTTTTTCTTCTTCTTCAAAATTCTCAGCAATCAACCATGGCTAAAATCAAGATCTACATCTAAATCTAACGGAGAAACTTCTCAAATTAAAAAAATAATAATAGAAGCCACCTAATCCATCAATCTCTTCTCCCTTTTTTCTCCTTTTATTTTCTATTTTTTGGCCAGATTTTGATCTGTTTTGTAGGGACCATAACTTCCTCATACGGAACCCAAATTGACTTTACTTTTTTTTTTTCAAATTGTGTAAAATTGAAAGAGCTAAAACTTTTGTGCAGTATACTATTTTAGATTTCGAATTTTCCTTGGCCGAAACTGCCAATATTTCAGGTGTGTTTTTGAAGCCAGATTTCGGATCCAAATATTTGTCTGTCGCTGTTTTGATCATATCTTCTTCAAATTTTATCGGAAATCGGTTTTTCTTTTTTTTTAAATTGAAGAAAAAAGAAATTGCAGCAACTTTTCAGTTTATGATTTTCCAAAATTTTGAATTTTATCTTGTTCAAAAACCACTTTTAAAATGGTTAACTTTTTGGTAAAAATCAAGATCCATCCTTCTTGCATTTCCCTTGCCCATTGGGTCAAGTTATGTGTTTGTGTGGGTTTGTCTTAATTCATTTTTTTCGTGTTGATTTATGTTTAATTTATATTATATATATATATGTGTGTGTGTGTGTGTGTGTGTGTGTGTGTTTGTTTGGGGCGTGCGTCTTTTTTATTTCGCCTATGTGTATATGTTATGTTATTTATATAAGGGAATGTTTATTTAGACACAAAGATTTGATACAAATTGAGTGACATAAAATCTAAACCATAAGATTACCCCATGAACTGCACCCCTCACATAAAGATAAATTAATCATGTGGCTGAGAAATTATGTCTTTTGATTTATGTCAAATTTTTGTGTTCATATAACCGCTCCCTTTATATAATATGTACATAGTTATTGTATGCATGAGTTTGCGTTAAGTTTCTATTTTATTTTATTTTTATAAAGAAAATATTTGTGAAAAAAAATATGATAGGTGTCTGGATTGTAGAGTTGATTTTTAGAAGAATATATATATATAATTATTTTGATGTGTATGTTTTATATATAATATATATAAGGTAATGGAATTTTAGTGTAATTGTGTTGCTTTTTTTATACCTATGAGCAAAAGGTTTCGTAAACTGTTCCACAAATCCAATTTCCATGTTGTTTTGCTGAGAAAATCCCTTCTCCTCTTATAAAATAAAATATTGAGTGATCATCGAGTTAAAATCCATTCTGAATCATGCCTGCAAGTCGCCGTTTCATTTTGGGCCTATTTTGGAGTTCAAACGCGTTCAGAACCAAAGGTGAGTGATTAAACCCACTCACGCATAACTAAATTATTCTAATTTTAGTTAAATTAATATTATTTCATGATATGATTGTATGGATTGATGTTTGACAGTTAAATTACATATTTATATTGATTTGCATCGATAGTGTAATTAAATTTGACTGTTAGTTTAAATTTCACCGTTATGTTAAAATTCGACATTTAATTACTGTATAAAACCTGACACCTGATAAATTGTAAATTTATACGATGTTAGACTGTTGTATGTACCGATGTGATGAATGGCTTGAATTTGATATGTTGAAAAATTGATGTTAATTGTGTGAATTTACCTGTTATTCACATTTATTCATATATGATCATTGTTTGTGCTGATTTATCCCAATCATTTACCTTAGATGTTACGGCATCAAATAAACCCGGGATTAATCATTAAAATGAATAAGAACGTAGGTTGAAATGATAAATACCTATAACCCTGATTTGGATTGAAATGATATATATCCTTTCCCAAAGTACTAAAATTAAATTTAAGTATCACTTGACCATAGGATAGAAAATTATATACGGACACCGGTTGGTTAAATGAAATTGGTTTTAACCATGACCTTTTAAATATTGTTTTAAAGACAATATAAGCGATGTTTTATAATTTATTTTTTCTTTGAACTTGAACTTTGAAAATTTTGAAATATAAATAAAGGGAGAAATAAATTAGTGTTGTAACTGAAGCTAAATAAAAAGTGAAATTGAATGTAAATCGAATTTGGTGAAATTGAATTGTTTCACCCACCTTTGAAATTTATTATGAACCAACATTGATTTGAATTATATTTGAATTGTGAACTCGACATTTGTTATAAATTGAAATCATTGAAAAATTGAATATGAATTGGAATTTAACTATTTGAATTAAACTGATTGAATTGTAATGAAGGTAAATTGGAAATTTAATCGGGTGAAATATTGAAATTGAGTTGATTAACTTGAAATTGAAATACGACTGCAAGTGAAATTGAAACTTTAAAGGAACGATTCTAATTCCAACTATAGTATTTTAAAACCATTTTATAAAATATTTTAATAATAATTATTTTATTTTCTTTATAAACTATTTTATTTTATTACTATTTTATTTTATAAATTATTTTAAATAAATCATTTTTATAATTAACTATTTATTTTCAAACTATTTCAATTCTATATCCAAACTATTTAAATATACTTTCAATTATTTTAATATCCAAATTATTTAAAGTTGGAATTGTTTCAAGATTTTAAATTGGTTTAAATGGAGATTTTATTGTGAATAATATTCTATCTTGAATATTAAAATGACTTTTGAAACGTGATATTTTGATACGAAGTATGAACCTCTTTGAAATGTAAAAGAACCGACCGGTGTGAAAAATGTAAACGATTGGTTGTTAAAGAGACCGGGATCGGATATTGTCATACTCTCTACCAATACCGAAAACCACTTTAACAACTGTGTACGCGGTGAAGTTCCAGAAATGGTGTTGGATGGATTTGGAGGCGATTACTGGATTTGAAGAAAGGGAACGATGATGGATATCCTTGACCTTCGGGTCATAATTAAAATGACTAAAACAGGGCTATACCGTGACCAAGTGGGTTTAGCTACCTCCATCGGCAACACTTCTTCCTTTATTACTATAGTCCCTCGGTTTGATTGATTTGATTTGATGTGCATCCGTGATTTTGGAGTGTTGTCCGAGGTGGGCGGTAGTTGCGGCTATGCGTTACCACCAGTCCGGGCGTGCAACTAGTATATTCATACTCTGGGCATTCCTTGTGTGCCTTTTCATATTATCCTGATCGAGCCCCTTATGATTTTGATTTAACGTTGTCGTATCACGGCGTATCTCTATCCGCCGACGTACTGGTGTGTTATATGCAAACTATACGGCAACGGTATAAACGGTGTAAGGGTAATAATGGTAATCCCGCTTACATTATTTTATTATGTTATATTTAACCATAGACATTATTATAATAGCGTATTATATTATATAGTATTAGTTTGACGGATCCTTAAGAGATGGAAATTCCCGTAACATCTCTTAAGTTATTGCACTCATATTATTACATGAAATTTGATTTAACTAATATGAGAACGATTTAGTTCTGATCCGAGTGTTTGTTGTGTTTCCTTTTTTTGCAATACGCTTGGGTCAGACCGAGTTACAGTTAGCGAAGATTCCCTTGCTTTGAAGATTCCGTTATGAAGATGAAGATGGAGCTAAACAGACGTATTAAAATTATTATTCCGTTGCATATATTGGTATGTTGTATGTTAATTTACTCTGATAAAGTGTGTAAGTATATTCAAATGTATGTTTTTAACAGCTTCATGAACTATTATTTATTTATTATATTTTGTCCTTCCGTTGCGAGATTCTGTATTTGTTTCCTTCTTTCTTCTTTTTCTTATTTTAATCCCAATAACTATCCGTATTTTTGATCTGTTTATGTTGACATTAAGGATCATTGTCGATTTGAACGGTCAAAAATCTCGGATGTTACATTTGGTATCAGAGCTTTGGTTTAGCGAAAACCTTGGCTCTTTTTGGGATTAACTCATTAGAGATGGGGTAGTAATACCCTAGAATGAGTTTGAGTGTATATGAGAGAGCGTATTTGTATTTTGATATAAAAAATGGTTTTATATTATGTTGGTTGTTCTGTTGAATATTTATGAATTCTGGTCGGTACTTGGGACGCCAATGTATCAATAGGGATTTCTAAACACTCGAACAGGGTTTATCGACATAATATTGTTTTGACTTATATTTTATTTATATATATAATTATTTGAAATATATGAATTTTGATTTTGTTGATGATAATATTAAATTTTCATCATTTATTACTCGATTAATTTATAATTAAAACCATTAGTTGTTGATTGGTTTAAGAAAAATTGAAAATTTATTCATAATGAAATAAGAAGTAAAATATGAATTTGAGAATTTGATTTCGGGTAAGTTTGTAATATTGATTTGTAAATGGTTTGAAATAATATATTTATATTTTAAAAGTGTTTCATATAGAAATTGTTTTAAATGAATTATTGGAAAAAAATGTATACCCTCTTGTCCTTGGAAATGATTTTGGTGATGAGTGCATGCATCATCGATGTTTATTTTCAAGAGTCTAAGTAGGGAGACATTTAATATTTTGTATTACAAAATTGAACTTTATTTAAATCCCTTTTTATAGTACAGTTTTATGTAAACGATATATTGTAATAAAAAATTAAAGAAAAAAAACCCGAAATTTAATTCTTGAAATCTTGAATAAGTAATGAATTGGAACTTTTGAATATTAAGAAGTTATATTTAAAATAAAATTCTTAAGGATTGGATAATAAAATAAAACGAACGGTAACCACTGAAACTTGTGTAATAATCAATTTTGTTCTATAACATGAATAACTTACCAATTAACTAAGAAGTTGAATGTTATAAGAATAAGCAGTTAATTAATGCACAAACATAAGAATGGAAAATCAAAGTGGGAAAAATTGATTGGTCATAAGTAAAATTTAAGTTATGAAATAAAAACAATATATGCTTAGTTATGTTATGCTAAGTAATATTAATTAACCGAGTCAATGAATAATTAATTAAGCGAATTAATTGGTAACAAACTGAAATGCATTGATATTAACGTTTGGTTTGGTGAAAATATAAGTGAATAAGCTTATAATTATAACTTAACGACAGTTGAATGAATAAATTTAATTTAATTAAAAAACGAGCTCGTCGCGTAGCGGTAGTTCGTAATTTTCCGAATTGAAGTTTAAATGAATGTACAAAATCCAAAATAAGTCAGAATTCTTTGAGACAAGAATCTTCCGGTTCTATTGATTGTAGTTTCCTATTGAAAGAGAAAGTTTTAAATTTCAACTTGTAAACTTGAGGATATGTGTAAATCAAAATTTCAAAAAAACAGCGCCAGGGAAATTCATGATTTAAAATTAAATTATAAATAAAACGAATGATAACTATGTTTGAACGAACTCTAAATTTGGTCGATAGAAGTGTTGAAGGATATTGGACTAAACATGAAACATAATTCAGTGTAAGTCAACAAAATATGAATTGGAAAATTTGGTTGTTTATATAAAACGGCAACAACTCATAACTTGAACAATGATATAGAGTAATAAATAAAATAAACCAAGCATTGACATTGGAAATGAGTTTGATAATGAAATATAACAAATGAAATTACAAATGGTTTAAAAGTGAAATAAACAATGAAATCATGCTAACAAAAAGTGACTTTGAAAATTTTGTTAGATTGCTTGGTTGAATGAATATAATTGATTGGATATTTTATTTATGTTTTACTTGCAATTGTTAAATTCATTTGTGTTTATTGTAACATATATACGTTATTTCTATTATATGTTGTTGAGTGCTTAGTAGGTACTGAAGGAAACTTGCTTGCATTGCTAATAACGCAAATGAAAGGTACATATATCGAATTTATATATCGTATTTTGGCGTTTTATATTGTTTTCCCCATTTTGGGATGCCTCATCATTGAGATGAGATGTATATTTGGAATTATTATATATTATTGTTTTCTAGGCCTAACCGTACAAAGGAGACTCTGCCGAAATTTTTCGTGAATTTATGACTTAGAAATTTTGTGAAAACTTGAGTCTTCGAACCTATATTAATTTTTGTATAAATAATTGTTTCCAAGTTGAATAAGAAGTATATGATTTGATATATAAACTGACAACTTTCTCTACCTCGTTCCTTTTTGGGGTCGAAAAGGTTTGAGTAGGGGAGATTGTAACAACCTCAATTTTTAGAGTATTTAATTAATGATTTAATTTAAAATTTTGGTTTATTTATTTTATTTATCTGCATTCATTCTTGAATTTTTATGTGAATAATTTATGTAATTATACCCTCCGTTTTCAATATGGAATTATATATTTAATTTTATTTCAATTTGTATTTATTTTGTTGATATAAATATAGCAAAATTTTATTTGTTCTTTAATTTAATTTCAATTCGTATTTATTGTTGTTAATTTTATATTGCCAAAACCGTTTGTCATTTGAACTAAAAATTTGTATTGTTTTCCATTTATTTGCAAACATATTTATATTGGTTCCTTTTATTTGTTTGTAAAAAAAATTATATCTTTCTTTATTCTCATTAGTATTAATACTAGCTTGAATTTGAATTGGTGAAAAATTAATTTGCGGGGACATATTTAAATTGACTTATGTATTTGGTAACTTCCTTTTCATGCAAATAAAGATGTATGTATTCCTTTACATTCTCATTTGTATTAATAGCGGCTTGAATTTGAATGGATGAAAATCAATTTGCGGGGACACATTTATTAATTAACGTTAAAAATTTAGAAAGCCATGAATGATTATTTACGGTGGTTTTTTTTTCTTTTCTTTATATCATCATTTTATTCATTCATTCAACCATTCCTTTTTTTTCTTCTTCTTCTTCAAAATTCTCAGCAATCAACCATGGCTAGAATCAAGATCTACATCTAAATCTAATGGAGAAACTTCTCAAATTAAAATAATAATAATAGAAGCCACCTTATTCATCAATCTCTTCTCCTTTTATTTTCTATTTTTTTGGCCAAATTTTGATCTGTTTTGTAGGGACCATAACTTCCTCATACGGAACCCAAATTGACTTTACTTTTTTTTTCAAACTGTGTAAAATTGAAAGAGCTAAAACTTTTGTGCAATATACTTTTTTAGATTTCGAATTTTTCTTGGCCGAAACTGCCAATCTTTCAGGTGCATTTTTGAAGCCAGATTTCGGATCCAAATATTTTTCTGTCGCTGTTTTGATCACATCTTCTTCAAATTTTATCGGAAATTGGTTTTTCTTTTTTTAAATTGAAGAGAAAAGAATTTGCAACAACTTTTCAGTTTATGATTTCCTAAAATTTTGATTTTATCTTGTTCAAAAACCACTTTTAAAATGGTTAAATTTTGGTTCAGTTTTGTAACTTTTTGGTAAAAATCAAGATCCATCCTTCTTGCATTTCCCTTGCCCATTGGGTCAAGTTATGTGTTTGTGTGGGTTTGTCTTACTTCATTTTTGTGTGTTGATTTATGTTTAATTTATATTATATATATGTGTGTGTGTGTGTGTGTGTGTGTTTGTTTGGGGCGTGCTTCTTTTTTATTTCGCCTATGTGTTGTGTTATTTATATAAGGGAATGTTTATTTAGACACAAAGATTTGATACAAATTGAGTGACATAAAATCTAAACCATAAGATTACCCCATGATCTGCCCCCCTCACATAAAGATAAATTAATCATGTGGTTGAGAAATTATGTCTTTTGATTTATGTCAAATTTTTGTGTTCATATAACCGCTCCCTTTATATAATATGTACATAGTTGTTGTATGCATGAGTTTGCGTTAAGTTTCTATTTTATTTTATTTTTATAAAGAAAATATTTGTGGAAAAAAATATGATAGGTGTTTGGATTGTAGATTTGATTTTTAGAAGAATATATATATATATATAAGTATTTTGATGTGTATGTTTTATATATAATATATATAAGGTAATGGAATTTTAGTGTAATTGTGTTGTTTCTTTTATACCTATGAAAAAAAGGTTTCGTAAACTGTTCCACAAATCCAATTTCCATGTTGTTTTGCTGAGAAAATCCCTTCTCCTCTTATAAAATAAAATAAAATATTGAGTGATCATCGAGTTAAAATCCATTCTGAATCATGCCTGCAAGTCGCCGTTTCATTTTGGGCCTATTTTGGAGTTCAAACGCGTTCAGAACCAAAGGTGAGTGATTAAACCCACTCACGCATAACTAAATTATTCTAATTTTAGTTAAATTAATATTATGTCATGATATGATTGTATGGATTGATGTTTGACAGTTAAATTACATATTTATATTGATTTGCATCGATAGTGTAATTAAATTTGACTGTTAGTTTAAATTTCACCGTTATGTTAAAATTCGACATTTAATTACTGTATAAAACCTGACACCTGATAAATTGTAAATTTATACGATGTTAGACTGTTGTATGTACCGATGTGATGAATGGCTTGAATTTGATATGTTGAAAAATTGATGTTAATTGTGTGAATTTACCTGTTATTCACATTTATTCATATATGATCATTGTTTGTGCTGATTTATCCCAATCATTTACCTTAGATGTTACGGGCATCAAATAAACCCGGGATTAATCATTAAAATGAATTAAGAACGTAGGTTGAAATGATAAATACCTATGACCCTGATTTGGATTGAAATGATATATATCCTTTCCCAAAGTACTAAAATTAAATTTAAGTATCACTTGACCATAGGATAGAAAATTATATACGGACACCGGTTGGTTAAATGAAATTGGTTTTAACCATGAACGTTTAAATATTGTTTTAAAGACAATATAAGCGATGTTTTATAATTTATTTTTTCTTTGAACTTGAACTTTGAAAATTTTGAAATATAAATAAAGGGATAAATAAATTAGTGTTGTAACTGAAGCTAAATAAAAAGTGAAATTGAATGTAAATCGAATTTGGTGAAATTGAATTGTTTCACCCACCTTTGAAATTTATTATGAACCAACATTGATTTGAATTATATATGAATTGTGAACTCGACATTTATTATAAATTGAAATCATTGAAACATGGAATCTGAATTAGAATTTAAGTATTTGAATTTAACTGATTGAATTGTAATGAATGTAAATTGGAAATTTAATCGGGTGAAATATTGAAATTGAGTTGATTAACTTGAAATTGAAATACGACTGCAAGTGAAATTGAAACTTTATAGGAACGATTCTAATTCCAACTATAGTATTTTAAAACCATTTTAAAACCATTTTATAAACTATTTTAATAATAATTATTTTATTTTCTTTATAAACTATTTTATTTTATTACTATTTTATTTTATAAATTATTTTAAATAAATCATTTTTATAATTAACTATTTAACTATTTCAATTCTATATCCAAAACTATTTAAATATACTTTCAATTATTTTAATATTCAAATTATTTAAAGTTGGAATTGTTTCAAGGTTTTAAATTGGTTTAAATGGAGATTTTATTGTGAATAATATTCTATCTTGAATATTAAAATGACTTTTGAAACATGATATTTTGATATGAAGTACGAACCTCTTTGAAATGTAAAAGAACTGACCGTTGTGAAAAATGTAAACGATTGGTTGTTAAAGAGACCGGGATCGGATATTGTCATACTCTCTACCAATACCGAAAACCACTTTAACAACTGTGTACGCGGTGAAGTTCCAGAAATGGTGTTGGATGGATTTGGAGGCGATTACTGGATTTGAAGAAAGAGAACGATGATGGATATCCTTGACCTTCGGGTCATAATTAAAATGACTAAAACAGGGTTATACCATGACCAAGTGGGGTTAGCTACCTCCATCGGCAACACTTCTTCCTTTATTACTATAGTCCCTCGGTTTGATTGATTTGATTTGATATGCATCCGTTATTTTGGAGTGTTGTCCGAGGTGGGCGGTAGTTGCGGCTATGCGTTACCACCAGTCCGGGCGTGCAACTAGTATATTCATACTCTATGCATTCCTCGTGTGCCTTGTCATATTATCCTGATCGAGCCCCCTACGATTTTGATTTAACGTTGTCGTATCACGACGCATCTCTATCCGCCGACGTACTGGTGTGTTATATGCAAACTGTGCGACAACAGTATAAACGGTGTAAGGGTAATAATGGTAATCCCGCTTACATTATTTTATTATGTTATATTTAACCATAGACATTATTATAATAGCGTATTGTATTATATAGTATTAGTTTGACGGATCCTTAAGAGATGGAAATTCCTGTAACATCTCTTAAGTTATTGCACTCATATTATTACATGAAATTTAATTTAACTAATATGAGAATGATTTAGTTCTAATCCGAGTGTTTGTTGTGTTTCCTTTTTTTGCAATACGCTCGGGTCAGACCGAGTTACAGTTAGCGAAGATTCCCTTGCTTTGAAGATTCCATTATGAAGATGAAGATGGAGCTCAACAGACGTATTAAAATTATTATTCCGCTGCATATATTGGTATGTTGTATGTTAATTTACTCTGATAAATTGTGTAAGTATAATCAAATGTATGTTTTTAACAGCTTCATGAACTATTATTTATTTATTATATTTTGTCCTTCCGTTGCGAGATTTTGTATTTGTTTCCTTCTTTCTTCTTTTTCTTATTTTAATCCCAATAACTATCCGTATTTTTGATCTGTTTATGTTGACATTAAGAATCATTGTCGATTTGAACGGTCAAAAATCTCGGATGTTACAGCAACAATTAAAAATATATGCATTTTTGAATGCAATAAACTGGAGATTCGCTATTTTTTTGGTTTCTGATGCCTTTTTGATTTGTTGTTTGGTGGTTTTACTAGTTGAATTTAATGATGTTTACGTGTTTAAATTAATTATGAATTTTCGTTACTTTTTTATTTTCTATTTTTTGATGAATTTTCGAAAAATAGGGATGTAACTTATTAAAAAGATTAACAGTGGATGTGAGCCTAATTTTCAAACCTTTTAGGGACATGAGCCTAATTTTCACTTAAATTTAACTATTTTTAATCAAAACATATTTCTAATCCGAATATTTAAGTCCAAATTGTGGGATATTAAGATTTCATTAAGACTAATTATGACATGGAAAACAATATTCCAAATTTGAGTTTTGATGATGAACCATCTTGTAATATGGGAGTTTGAACTTGAAACTGAATCTAGTATGGGATCAACTTAGGAGAATGATAATGGAAAATCAGTATTTGAACTAAATCCATTTATAACATGTATATGTTGTTTATTTAGACCTGAGCATTTCACTTGGGTTGATTTACTTGCACAAGAATGTTAGTCCTAACTCGAGTGATTTTTTTATTTTACGCTTATGTCAGACTGAGTACTTTAGTACTTTGAAGACCTTTAATTCTGAAGATGATGACGAAGATGAAGACTGTATTTACTACTGCTATTCTATAACATTAGTTTATTCAGTCAGTTAAATGTATAATTTAGTACAAAGTGAAATCAAATGTATACTAACAAATAGTTTCATGAATCATTTATGGATTTATTATATTATACCCTTCCACTGCGAGATTCTGCATTTGTTCTTCAGCATCTCATTTCTTTAGAACAATCTCGTTGAAATTTTATCTTTTTAAATGGTTTGAGTCAGACATGTATGGTTTATTGACGATTTAAACTGTTCCAAAAGGTTGGGTCACGACAACTGGTCTTCAAATTTTGGTTTAGCGAATACCAAAGCCTGATCGAGAAAATTTCATTAAAGATAGGTCTGTAGTTCACTAGAATGGGCTGAGAGTATTGAGAGAACGTGTCTGTATTTTTATAAGAGTATTTTGATAATTTGAATAACTATTACAGTATGAAAATATTGAATTGAAATATAGTAATTATATATTAGGTTGACTATATTATAAGCCATGATTCTTATAATTTAAGAATAAATGAATATGTAGTTAATATTGAAAAGATATCTATTCTAAAATCTTTAAATTTCTACTTGGCATCATTGATAGTATGCTTAAGGTTAATAATTAAAATTAAAAAAAAAGTAATCAAGCATATTTATGTTAAATGAATATTATAAATTAATAAGACCACAATATTATCACGGTGATCCTTTTTCGAAGAAAATGATTCCAATCTCCTTCAGCAAATTATTTGATGATAAGGTTTATGGATAGGAATAACAAACTTATATCTTTGGAACAAGGCAGCTATCTCATCTTATTTTGATAAACTCTTTTCTCCTAAAAATTGTTTATGATCAAAGTGGGTAAAGCAGAATTTAATTGGAAAAAAGCATTTCTGGATGATGGATGTGTCACAAAATTCTAGTTGGAGTTGGCGAAATATTCTGAATTTAAGAAATACTTTTTTTTACCATATATTCAGTGTAACTATAAGTTCATGAAGAATTTGTCCTTTTGGAAAGCTTGTTTGGCAAGGCCAGGCTTAGTTTTGAGTTCTATTATCGATTATAATTTGAGAAGGCTATCTGGTGTATTTGAAGCAAAATTTGTAGATGATTACATACATGATGGAAAGGTGGTACTGCCTTACACTAGTTCGGCTGTTCTAAGGAAATTATGGGCTGAAATCTCTTAAGGGTTTAGTGTAAGTAAAGAAAGTTGTTTAATATGGATGGATAAATCTCACTCTATCAAGCATGTTTATTCCCTTTTGCAAGGAGAAAAGCAAGTCTTTCCATAGGCTAAAAGGATTTGGAACATGTGCATCTCGGCTAAGGAGAATTTACTTTTGTGGAAGATCATGGCTAACGCAATCGACACAAAGGATAAGCTTCATTATTGGTTTATTACCTGGCAACATTTGTTTACTATGTAAGACTGTAGTGGAAACAAATGTACATTTGTTTTTTGAATGCAATTTTGACTTTCTAGTTTGGATGAGGTTATTAGCAAATGGATCTTCCATAGACCTTCTAATGATAGTAGAACGGAGTGGTATAATATTTTTAAACTACTAGGTCGAGAAATGATAGATCCAAGATACTGTTAAGGCTTTTGAAGAAATTTATTTATGAGTTAAGGGCAGAAAGGAAAAGAAGAGCATTCAGGTCTGGAGATCTTAATACAAATGAGTTGTTCAATGTTATTCATAAAAGCATTTTGAAGAGTTTCAGATCTGGTTACTGAGAAAATGGAAAGTAAGATTTATGGGGATGTTTTGGCTTTTGTATTTGTGCATCGCAATGTATGTATTGTATAGTGTTGTTGTATATTTGAGTTCTGTAGAGAGAATTTTTGTTTTGTAATTGAGTCATTTAGTTTATACTCGTCATTTTTGTAATCTTATATATGTGGTAATAAAATTGCTTGCCTTTCAATCAAAAACCCCAATATTAAAATTTGATTAGTGAGAATTGGTGCATATAATTAAGCATACACATACAATTCTGTAACTAAAATTTTGTGAGAGGATGTGTAACAACCTTGGTTTTGGAACTAATAACAAAAAAGTTAAATTATAATAATATTATAATTTATAAATCAAGAGATAAATATAATTTGGAATAGAAAATTTTAATAATTATCTATGATTGATTTTAGAATTTGGGTTTTTGGAATTAACCTGGGAAATTCAAGAAATTGGTTACTTAATCATTAGAAATGAATAAACATGGAATTTGTGTAAAATATATTTGGTTTGGAGTAAACTTGGGGATAATAAGGTTAAATAATGTGTTTTGCTTAAAAATAAAGTAACCAATGAATTTTGTGGTCAAATTGTGCTAAATTGGTATTTGGAGATAAATTGAGTTTAAAAATAAACATTTGAGTGCAAGGAAAATTGAGAATGATAAACAATGTCTTAGAAAACTCTATAAGGTAATATTTTTATAATATAAAAATTAATAGAATTCTTATATATCCCCAGCCTTAAATTGCAACATTATTGAAATTGGTGAATTATTGTACAAATTATGCTTTTCCGAATGAATATGGATTGAAAATAAATTTTAAACATATTTAAATTGATACATACTTATAAAATTTCAAAAAATAGTTTTTACTGACTAATAGTGTTCGTATATAATTTTCTACTCTATGGTTAAGTGAATCAGGTACGTATCATTTCAATCCATTTAATTAAATTTTCGGATATATATTATTTCAACCTGTATCCTAATTCGATATCAAAAGGTATAGTCATTCGGGGATTATATCATTTAAACCGAATAATGATTTTTCTAAATCTACAAGGAACTTGCATTGTGAGAACATACATTAAAAATTAACAATACTAATACGTCACATAGACAATTCATATCATGTCATCTGTCAATAACTGTCAAGGCATATCATACATGTCAAAGATAAACATATATCACAAAATAGTACAATTACATATCAAGAATGCAAATTTAAATTTAACATAATAATCATGTCAAATAAAACAATCCTAACATTTCAATTTAAATATTCACATGTGCTGAATAATACTTTCACAAAATATTGGCCAAGTGTGAGATAAACTCAATTTTTATGGCACTGAATCGAGATGACAAACGAAAGGACAAGGAAAGTGTAACAACACGCATTTTTCCCGACCTTAATCGATCGCTTGATCGATTAAAATCGTTCAAAACCCGCATACATTATCTTTGGGAATACAACATATCAGAACAACAACAGAAGACTTTTATAAACATTATAATAATGTTACATCAGAGTACAGAATATCATGGCACAATGATAAATAAAATACAACGGAAGACTTATTATAATAAATGTAATACAAAGCAGCAGAAACAAATACAACAGAAGGCTATCATGCTCTGGACACAACTTTAAGCTTCGATCCAGGATCCTGCTAAAGAGATAAGTATCTGCAAAAAGCTACTCGACTGCCCGTGTGGAAATATGGGCACCCGAGTTTGCCAAATGAAACAAACTACAGGTCAGTCATGGGACTGGTATGAGAAATCTAACTTAACTAATCTAATAATAAGGCTAATCACAGAACCACGCCGCTAACGCGGAACGGGTTTACTCCATTGGATTGCCAGTGCATAAAATAAAGTAAATCGCTAAACAACGCAGTGCTTTTTAGAAAAATGAAACCATTATAAGACTCAAGTCCCATCACACAATGCAACGCAAACCGGAGGATAGAGTTTTACCTTATAATGGTCAAAAATGCTTGATACGATAAAAACGGATTTGATATTATTAATATTATTAGTGTATATATGTTTTCAAAAACAATTCAATCATAATGTATCAATCATAGACGGCATAGTACCCCATCCTACTATGTCTCTATACTAGTTCTACAATCAAAATCGCATGGTGTCGTATTGGAAATTGGGTTTCCATCATGAATCCAAGCTAGGGATCATCCTCTCCGATTCGAGACACTAGCAAATGTCTCAGGATTCCCCGCAGTGAACCCTTGGAGCGGTAGGGCCGGTCCACACTTAACAGTAGTGGATTAGTTATGCCTGAACACACGCTTCCCGGTTCTTTTGAACCTCCAATATGACCACTAACAACCTATAAAACCGAGGTACCTCATAATCCATCATCCACATAAGTAAAATGTCAGGGCTGGTAGGTCACTGACATCACTCTAGCTAGAAAGAAACGTGTGTACTCCCTACAGTCCATATCCCGTTTTTGACTCATACCGGGGTGTGAGGCTCGCGAAGTCACGCTATACACAAAGCTGCGCCTAAACAGGGTATGCTTTGATCATCAACCACAAGGCTCTGCTTTTCAACAAAAGCCTTGATCCATGCATCTTAGCATGCCACATTGTCAATCCATACCATACCATTGATTCCTACCAATATATAACCTCTAAACTCGTACGTCTCAGAGAAGGGTGTTAAACACCAAACAGATATAAATTTAGTGGAGATCAACGAGTATCGTATAAAGGAATACAACGTCAGATATACAATCCATTTTCAAGTCCGTACTGGGTCTGAACGAAACCGGAGGCACCTTATACCTCGCATATCCGAACAATCAACAATACGTCAAGACGGCTACCCCTAACCCCCCTTCAAGGTAGCTACTCCAATCATGGTCCTCAGTAGCAACACATCATTCGATGTGAAGATCGTCGGTCTTCAATCACCGTCTTCAACTCTTCGACTTAGATCGTCGTATAATCATTTGAAATGAGATTGAATTCGGACTTTTCAAATGATTCTCGTATATATATATATATATATATTAAAAACATTTCATATCTTTATTAGTATTTAATAACAATTTATCGTCATATATATATATATATATATATATATATATATATAACAATATTCATTTAACGACGCTTCGGGTCGATCGGCGGCCCAGGCATTGCTTTTATCCAAATTTGATTTACACTTATCTCGAAATCTAACCGTTGGATTTTGATGAGATTTATATCATTGGAAAGATCTTTCCAAAGCGGTCCTAACGGTTCCAGTTTTGGGAAAATCCGACGGTCAGAT
Organism: Allium sativum; assembly: GCA_030737875.1. Taxonomy (NCBI): domain Eukaryota; kingdom Viridiplantae; phylum Streptophyta; class Magnoliopsida; order Asparagales; family Amaryllidaceae; genus Allium; species Allium sativum. Next base: position 684,674,264 of record CM060918.1, on the reverse strand, counting down.
CTTACGGTATAATCGTTTAAAGTTATGATTTCAAATCGCGAACTGCAGTAGTGCGATTCGTTTAATTTTAATTTATATTTATATAAAAATATAAATATAAATTGTTTGGCGATTTCAACTACTAAGACAGATTCTTTTTATCGCATCTAAAATGACGATAAGAATATCGCTTTTATTTCTACTCTTTTTATCACATCTAAAATGACGATAAATATATCACTTTTATTTCTACTATTTTTATTGTCCCTAGAATGACAATAAAAATATGTCTTTTTATACTATTCTTTTTGTTGTCTGTATTTTGACAATAAAAATTTAACATTAAATTCTATCCTTTGATTACATCTATAATGTAAATTTAAAATGTCTCTTTTAATTTAATCTTTTTATTTACACCTAGAATGTAAATAAAAATGTAACTTTAATTCTATTCTTTATTTACATTTAAATTGTAAATAAAGATGTTACTTTAAATTTAATCTTTTTATTTACATCTAAAATGTAAATAAAGATGTCACTTTATTTCTTATTATTTCACCAAAAATGTGACTTATTTATTTACATCAAAAATGTAACTTCAAATGTCACTTTTTAAATCTATGGTTTTATTTACAACTAACATGCAAATACAAGGTTCACTTTGATTTCTATGTTTTTATTTATATCTAAAATATAAATAAAAATGTGTCTTTTCTAATTCATGATCCTATTTACATCTAAAATGTAAATAAACATATAACCTTTCATCCTATGGTTTTATTTACTTTTTGCAATGTAAATAAAATGTAGTAAAAATTTCTCTTTTTAATCCATGGCTTTTATTTGCAACCAATTTGCAAATAAAAATGTACTTTTACATTCATGTCTTTTATTTGCAACTAATTTGCAAATAAAAATATACTTTTCCTCCATTTCATGCGTATCTTTTTATTTACACCAAAAGTGTAAATAAAAGAAAATAAGCCCTTTTTAATTCTATGTTTTATTTACTTTTTGCAATGTAAGTAAAAATTTCTCTTTTTAATCCATGACTTTTATTTGCAACCAATTTGCAAATAAAAATGTACTTTTATATTCATGTCTTTTATTTGCAACTAATTTGCAAATAAAAATATACTTTTCCTCCATTTCATGAGTTTCTTTTTATTTACATCAAAAGTGTAAATAAAAGAAAATAAGCCCTTTTTAATTCTATGTTTTATTTACAACAAATATGTAAATAAAATGGTGCTTTTTAATTCTATGTTTTATTTACAACAAAATTGTAAATAAAATAAACACTACCCAATCCTATGCTTCATTTGCATCTAAAAGTGCAAATAAAAAGCATAATTCTTTTTCTATGTTTCATTTGCATTTAAAAACGCAACAAAGTATAATTCTTTGTTTTTACTTACATCTAAAATGTGAATAGAATATCCTTTATAAATCAAGTTTTATTCACATCTAAAATGTGAATAAAAATGTACTTTTCATTTTCATGTTTTTATTTATATCTAAAATATAAAAAAATCCTTTTTTAATTCATGCTTTTATTTATATCTAAGATATAAATAAAATGTCAACTTCTTATAATCTTGTTTTTATTTACAACTAAATTGCAAATAAAATTGTACTTTATAACTTCATGTTTTTATTTCCAACTAACTTGCAAATAAAAAGTGTACTTTACATCTATGGCTTTTATTTGCATATAAAAAGGCAAATAAAAATGTACTTCTGAATTTCCTGTCTTTTATTCACATCTAAAATGTGAATAAAATATCCTTTACAAATTCATATCTTTACTCACATCTAAAATGTGAATAAAATATACCCTTTTAGTACAAGTCTTTTATTTACATGAAAATTGTAAATAAGATATACTTCTTTATTCATGCCTTTTATTTACATGTGAAATGTAAATAAGATAAACTTTCTTTTCTATTACATGTTTTTATTTACATGAGAAATGCAAATAAAATATTATTTTCTAATGTTTCATACTCGCAATAAAAATGATTTTTTTTATTGTATATCCTTAAACAATTTTCTATAAATTCTAATGACAAATAAAAGGATATGGTTTTAAAACTTTCCTATTTAAAAAAATGAATACTTTGTTTTTCATATTTTTCTATTTAACAAAAAGAATATTTTGTTTTTCATTCTTTTTTATTGCATGTTTTGATTTACACGAGGAATGCAACATTTTTGAATGAAAATGTTATATTTTTCTTTCTTTCTTTAATGCAACATTTTAAACAAAAAATGTTATTTCTTACTTATGTAACATTTTAAACTAAAAATGTTATTTCTTTCTAATGTCACTTTTTATAACAAGGTGTTATTTATTCTAATATCACCTCTGATAACAAAGTGTTATTTTAACCCAATGTACATTCTTTAACAAAAATGTTATTTTAATTCTCATGCTACATTTTATAATAAAAATGTTATTTTTCTCTAATGCAACATTTTAAAATAAAAATGTCATTTCTTTTGCTAATGCAACATTTATATGAAAATGTTATCTTTTTTTTCTACTAATGCATTATTTTACATAAAAATGTAATTCTATTTTTAATATAACATTTTACATAAAAATGTAATTCTCATGTTAACACGCTCTAATCAAAGTTATATTCTTTTTGTGAATCATTTACATAAAAATGTAATTCTCTTGTTAACACGCTCTAACCAAAGTTATATTCTTTTTATGAATCATTTACATAAAAATGTAATTCTCATGTTAACACGCTCTAACCAAAGTTATATTCTTTTTATGAATCATTTACATAGCTGTTAATTTTTGCATTAACAAATCTAGTGAACATAACATGATGTTCTTGTTTAACTTTTTCTAATTAACATAAATGCTAATTTTAAATCAACACATCGAATAAACATAACATGATTATTCTATTTAACTTTTTCTAATTAACATAAATGTTAATTTTAAATCAACACATCGAATAAACATAAAATGATTATTCTATTTAACCTTTTCTAATTAACATAATTGTTAATTAACAAATCTAACACACAACATCATCGATCAAATCACATATGAACATCCACAGAATATTACAGCGTATGATTTAACAACATCAGTTCTAGATGCGTTTCATGATTAAGCAATTTTAATTATATAAAAAGAAGAAGAAATAGAATTTCTCACCTTGCTTTTAATTCTATTCAGTTCAGATTGGAATTTTTTTCCAAATTCTGATTTGCTCTGTTTCATATCTGGTTCATTCCACGATGTAGTATTTTCCGTCATGACTCCAACGCAACGAAAATCACTGAATTTCGTTTCTGTTTGAAAGAGATATGATAATCTTTACGTTAAGTACTCTATTAAGGAAATTAAATAAATAATTTATTACTTTAATACCCTTCTCCCTTTGTATAACCCATTGTTCATCATACAGGAAAACAACCTGCCGAACTAGCCCATCCTCCCAACCTAGGTCCTGTAATTCCCGTCGCCACCATCATCGAGACCACGATCAACACCCGCCATATGAAAGGCGCCAACCTCCTCCCTTGACGCCAGGACCTAGGACGAACTTGAAGCTCCATCCTGCCGTAGAAACCCATTCAAATGATGCTACTTCATATGAGAAATCCGACCATCTTGCTTTGAATTTTCAGATCATCACCGGTTGAAGTTAAAGATCTTACCACACTCGATAATATTTGTACTATAATCTTTCGAAATCATTTACTGAATTTGAAGAAATTAATCAAAGAATTCGGGAGCTTGTCAGCCATCAATTTAGAACAACAGCGGCTGCTTTAGGACATGGTATTAGGGTTAAGCGTATGTACACCGTATTTATAATATATTATATTATGTTAATTAATTCATTAATATGCAAATAGCCCGTTAGGTCTCAGTTGCTCTAATTTCAGCCCAACAAAGGTTGTCCCTAGGTAGATACCCACCTTTCGGACGCGATGTGCTAGGTCTTGTCAGCCCATTTAATCATCTCCAGCTTGTTTTTTAATATATAAATCATTTATTTATTTAATTTGATCGTACATTTAAATTCACCGGGGCCCACACACTGACTCTAAAAATTACAGAAAAATTATATCTAGCTTTCTTTTGACTATACGGTCCTAACAAAACTAATTTCGTCAAATTCTGAGACTGTTTAAAAAATGGTCATTTTCAAGTCGATTAAATTTAATAAAAATTGACAAAACACGTTTTCCTTTGCCACGCTCACATATTAATTTGAAAAATTATGGAAACTTAAACCTAGCAATAATTTGACATTCCGGTTCCAACAAAAGTGGTTACATCGAAAACAGAGGTCGTTTGAAAAATGGCTATTTTTAATATTAAAAAATATATATAAATTCTACAGCGACTATTCTGACTTTTAAACTGGGCATAACTTTTGATTCCCACTATGAAATTTCGATTTTTCGGATTCGTTGGAAAGATGTTTTTAAATAGATTCTAATATTTTTGGTTTCACCAAATTCTGACTTATTTTGCAACCTGTACAGTCAATAAAAGTTTGAATTCAAAATTTCAAAATACCGCGCTATTTCTAACTCCTTTTATAATTAAAATAAATATATTCGTTCTAACTTCAATTAAAATAAAATTTTAATCGTTATTATTTAAAACAAATTATTTTAAACATTAAAAATCCATCGAAATTCCTAAAATAAAATTTTTAAATTGACCCCAAAATTCCGGGTTGTTACAGAAAGCAGGATGCACAACTCTGGCTACAATCAAAACTATGCACTCCCTAACACCATGGCATGAATAAATTCACAAATCAATAGAACATGAAATTAAAAGGAAGAAAATAGAGGGATTTTGGTTAGAAAAGAGAGATTTCAATTCTCACAAAATTTACAAAACCGAACAAGATTTTGGACATTTTAAAAATAATTTTTTGGACATGCTAACAACTGAACTTGAAAAAGTGTCCAAGAGATAAGTATTAGGAAATTCTTTTCCTTCATTTTAAAAAAATTTGAATTTGAATAAAATTTGAGGGAAATACAACTTAAACAGTAGAGTATATTCTCAGATCCAAAAAAAATATATGTCTGGAAGATTCACGATTTCGACATAGAAAATTATAAAATTTGTAAAAGTTATCAGCATAAAATTTGTAGCTCTATAACAAACCATATTTTTGGTCAATTTAAAATTTGATTTTAAATTAATTTTACAAGGATTTATAGTCGATTTTGAAAATTCGATGATTTAGCGTTGTTTCGATAGCTTATAAAGTTACATTTTTCAAACGATCTCGGAATTTGACGAAACCAATTTTGTTGGATCCGGAACGTCAAAAAATGATAACATTAAAAATTTCATAAATTTTGAAGTTAATATGTGAGCATGCGAAAATAAATGCGTACCAGGTCAATTTGTCAAAATTAAACGAAAATGCAATAAATAAAATAAAATGGATGGTTAAACGAACTCCAAAATCAACGATATCTATTTCATAGGATCCGGAATTACATTTATATTATGTTTCAAATTTTAGTGTAAAACAGCATTGTCATTTGATCACACGAGCAAAAGAAGTAAGGTTGAACAAAAACAAGTTCACCATTTTCCTTAAGCCTTAAAGGCAAAAGACACAATTGACATGTTGAGAATCCAAACCCTTAAGATATTTTTCTTCCTTATCCCTCCCCCTTCGACACCTAAGCGATCCAAGCACCTTCCCATTTTTTCTATAAAACCCCTTTCTTTCTTCCTTTCTCCTTTTCTTTTCTCACTTTATCTTAAAACCTTCCTCCTCCTCCTTGCAAAAGCCATAGTCGCCATGCCCTCCTCCTCCACTTGACCCATTCCATTCCTTCTCAACCCTCTTCTCCCCTTGTGCTCTCCCTTTCCCCTCTCCTCCCCCTTACCGTAGGCTCCCATCCCCTTCTAGCTTCTAAAAATCCAATTTTTAAAACAAATATGCAAATAACCCCTCCATAAATCAAAAAAGCAACCTCCTTTCCACCTGTACACCCCACAACCAGCCATTATACCTGCACCTAACTCCCCAACCTTTAGCGCCACCACATCCAAAAACCTAGGCCCCACTGCAAACCTGTACCCCCACAAGCCTTATACCCCCTTCTTTTCACTCTGTAATCCTAGATCAGTGAGCTTGAGTGCGTCTGGCAAGTTTAGGAACCTCGTAGCCTCCAAACTCAGATGCATAAGCTTCTAAAAAAATTTGTAGGCCCCGGAGGAGTGTAGTAACCATTTGTAAGGGTTCGAAGTTCATCCGTGAGAAAAATTGGCGGAGTGGAACCCACGGTGAGAAACCAAAACTAAAAAGGGCTAGATTTAATTAACTCTTTAATAATTAATTAGTTTGAACTGTAAAATGATTAGTGACTAATCACACGAGTTTATTATAGTATTTAGTATGATAAAAATACCATTTTTACTTGATATATGTGTGATTGCCTGGGTAAGTGACACTTGAATATAAACAGTGTTGACTTGGAATTGTTTTGAACCTTAAATGGACTTGGGATAGTAATCCACAAATTAATGGTTGTGGAATGTGATGTGAACTTTATTTGGGTATTGGAATGATATTTAACTGACACTAATCCCAATTGTTTGAATTTACGGTTAATCTATTGATTGGCGAAGTCATGTAAGCATTATTTATTTAAGGCTTATACGACGAATTCCTCTCTGTATGTGGATTGGATGTTGTTTGATGGTTGATTGAGTGTTATATAATACACTAATTGAAAATAAACAATAAATATGATAAATGGTTCATTAGTTAAGCCTCCATCAATTAAATGATTTTTTAATTAATATTTTAATAATATAATAATAGGTTGAAGATAAAGTTTGAATTTGATGTCCAATTTTGGATGGATGCGAAGATTATAAAATACACTAAATATTTGTAACTGAAAGAAATGGATCTGAATTAATTTTCATCTAGTTATGGCTAGTTCAAGTTTTAATTTCAAAATGAATAGTAACCGATAAAAGCGAAGTTCGGTTAGGATTTTTGTGGAATGTTTTGAAATAACTTCCTTTACAAAACTTTCTTGTTTATTTTTATAACAAGGGTCAAGAGATTTATACTTAAAATAACAAAGTTCAAAAAATAATATTATTTTAATATTCTTGTATCAAGTTACTAGAAATGTTTGAAATTGAAGTTGAAATTGGAAATATAATTTTTCGGTGGTTTTTAAATAGTTAATAAACTATTTTTAGATGGATTTGATTCGATGTTTAATTATAATTGAAGTTTGGTTTGAGTAGAACTCGTCGCACATCGATAGTTCACGAATGTATACCGTTACCTACAAACTAATGTACCAGGAGATCCGACCGCCATATTCTCCCGAAATGAAAAACGTTGGGTCAAAAATGAAAAGAGTTTTCAAATGAACCAAGAATATTAAGATCCAATGGTTAGATCTTGAGACAAATTCAAATCAAATTGGAATAAAAATAGCGCCAAGACCCATAATGACCTGTAATCATAATTTATGAATATTGACTATTCTTATATAATTAAAAATAGGGAAAAATTATGTTAAATCATAATAAATTTTTGGAAAGAGTTATGAACAAAATAAACTTGGTTTTGATATTTATTGTTGTCTATTGATTGTTTGGATTGTGCTCGACCAATTTATGAGCAAGTACGTTTTTATACTTAACATTGGGTTGGGTATAAATATTTGCATGCTAATACCTTGAGATTTAATTCATGATTTTACTATGTGGTGTTTAGCGATATTGTTCGGTTCATTTTAATTTAATGAATGGTTTTTGAAATGAGATTTTTATAAGAGAAAGGAAGTGTTATTCCCGATTTTGGACATGAAATGTTTTATAAAAAAGAAAGGATTTTGAGGAAGAAACTGATCATATGTGTGAATCGACAATATGAAGTGCTATGGTTTGAAAGTACTTGTAATTATTATTATTTTGAAATGGTTTTTCCCCACTTCGGGATATAAAATGTTTAGTATGTGTCTAAAGATTCGGGATACCCTGACGACAAAAGGTATGGGTGTGACCCAGGTACCTTAAATGGTCAGTGGCTGGTGTAGTCCTGCCACGTTAGTGGAAGGTGCGTATACATACATACAAACATATATATACTGAGCAAATAAAGGTGCGTGCCCTTTGCCTTGTTGATGGGAGAAACCTCTCGATATTTGGTTGCATACGTTTTGTTATGCATGTATTGTGATATTTTGGAATTTAAATTCCCAAGTGATTTGGTTTGAGATCCCGAAGCGAAAGCTTATTTGGTATGAAAGCTAGATATGTATTTCAAATGATTTGAAATAAGATTTCAGGAATAAATTCCAGTGAAATAACTTATGTAAAGTGAATTAGATTTAAAAAAATCTAAGTTTGGGAATTAAGCCTAAATGGGTAGTTTGAGAAATTGCATATTGTTTGTTGCGTCGTAGACTCCATAAGTCTATTTTTAGTAATTGTTTGTGCTTGTGCACTGGCCTTCATGTGGAATAAACATGTTCCGTGTTATACTGAGTGGTCCCATGATATGCCTTACTTTTGATTAAGTTAAATATAACACTAGGGTTTCTTATACTAGTCATCTGACTGACTCGTAATTTTTTTTTCACTTGCAAACTTTGGTGCACATTATTTCCATATGGGAAGCTAGGTAGTTTTTTTGCAGAAATTTTGAACAGGATTCTGGATTGAAGCTTAAAGCAGTGTCCAGAGTATCGACAAGTCTTCCGCTGATTGCAATTCTGTATTTTCGATGTGCATTGTAATCATTATATTCTGCATTTATTTTATACTCAGATAGATTCTTGTACTCTGATGTAAAAAATTGTAATAATAATGAAAAATTCTTTTGTTTCTGTCTCATGTGTTGTATGCCCAAATTAAGTTAACGGTTCGAGAGTCTCTGCCTTTTGGATCAGACATGTGTGGCTTACGGTCGATTCGAAGGGGGGTTTTCGGGTCGTTGCAAGCTCTTTCAGTTCCACCCAATCTGAGAAAAAGAAAATGTGGATTCGGGTTTTCTATGATAAGCTATGGTCGTGGGGAGATATTATAAAATCTAAAAGAACATAAAATGGAAACTTACGTAATAGTGTTTGAGTTTGTAGATTTTGGGTTTGGGTTATGGATGTGTGATGTGACCTGCGGGGCAGCAGGGCTTAGGTGGTTCTAGGCGCTAGTTAAGTAGTGCAGATGCTAAGTGGAAGTTGGCTTGGTGGTTGGTGATAGAGTTTGGTTGCTAGGAAGAAGGGAAACAAGGGATTTTATACAAAGATGGAAAAATGAGATCTAACTTTTGAGAAAAAAAACATAGCTTTTATAAAGAGTTGGATCAGATTTAGAAAATAGTAATTAGAGAGTAGATTGTAAATTAAGTTTTAGGATTTGTTTTGAGAATTAGGGAATTATAAAGAAGGTTTACAGAGAAAAAGGAAGGTAAGGTTAAGGAAATAAAGTACAAAGAGAAGAATTAGAATTAGAAATTTTGTTTTGATTTCAGAATTTCGATGGACAGGGAAGTCATGGAAATTTCATGAAGAAGTTTACAGAGAAGAGGATTGGGAAGAAGAAGAAGACATTTTCTCAGGGAAAAAGATGTGAGAAGTCCTGTGAAGAAAAAAACATATTATAATTTTCCAAAGTTTTTTAAAATTGAAATGCAAATATTAATGAGACGTAAGGTGGAAAAGCGTTCCCAAGAAGCCAAATAAACATTTGAATAAAGAGCAAAAGAGGACATGTAAGTATGGAGATACATAATGCCTATTTGCACGTTTTACACACTGTATATCACAGATTTAGAACAAGCGAAAGCATATTTTTATGAAACAAAAAATACTAGATAATTAATTCAGAGTATAATGAAAAAAAAGAAATTGTCAAATTTCAGAACTTTTAAATTTTCAATTTAAATTTTAACTAAGTTTGACCAGAATCGACTCTTTCAAAAAAGTTTCATTTCAGTAGACTTAGCAACTACCTTACTCAATATTACAAGTTTATTATTAAAAATTAAATTTTAGGAATGAATTTACATTCAAATAATAATGTAAATCTAAGTGACACGGCAATTAAGAACTACATTAACCACCACTTGATTCTTGTTGTCAAATTGTCCATGCTCATGTTTGTGTATAGGAAAACAATTCATTTATTTCATATAATTAAATAATAAATTAAATATTAAATTTTTGAAAACATAAATTTCTATTAATTCATCATCTAAAATTTTTTGAAGCTTCAGGTTGTTACACATTTGATTTATTAACATTGAAATGTGAATATAATGCATCTTTGAAATGCAAAATACGGTTCAAATCTTAGGTTAAATGCATAGGTAAATTTCACTTCCCTTAACTTTTAAATTAACTAAAAGTTTTAATAATAATAATAATAATAAATTAACTAAATTAACCAAATGAATACAAATTAACTAAGTTTTGTTAAAAATAAACAAGTTTTATAAAATTTACTAAGTTGGCTAAATTTTACAAACAATAATAATATAACTAGTTTAACAAAGTTTTACAAATACCAATAATCTTGATGATAATGATTTAACTAAGTTTATAAAAATTTACTAAGTTTATAATAGTAATAATAATATAATTAATTTAATTTAAGTTTTAACTATAATAATAATAGTAACAATAATAAAAATTAACTAAGTTAATGAAAATCAACTAAGTTATGCTAAGACAAAACAGGTTTTGTAAAATTAACTAAGTTTAAGTTAACTAAATTTTAGAAATAATTATATTACAACTAATTTAACAAAGTTTCATGAATAATGATGATATACTAATTCATTTGTTTTTAATTATGTAACATTTCCTTATTTGATATTAGATTTGAAGTCCTACGAACTAAAATAATTGTTTGACTATACGTTGTACTTTTATTTGTGCAGACATTGGACTTTCGAAAAGAGCAAAGTTAGATTTTCATGCTGATGGCGTTTACTTGTGCTGTAATGACCCGCATTGGTAGAGGTATTATAATTAATTTATTTAATTATATAAATAGTGATATAGTGAATTAAATGGTCGTGGAATAAAATAATGATGAATATTTAATTAAAATAATAAATTAAATAATATATTTAATTCTGAAATAATCAGAATTGGCTGAAATGGCGATATGGTGTGAACTGGATCATCTGTGATATTTAATTCAGTTTTGAATTGAATTAGAATAACGAATACATTATATAAACGATAGTTGAATGTAGAATTATAATATAATTAAAATCGAGCTTGAAATGGCACTGCAGTTCGTAAATTGGCGATTTGAACTTCAACTGAATGTAAAGGATTTGTTTTAAGCCGGATCTCTATGAAACAAGAAACGTGTGGAGCTGGTGAAGTATAACTTTCTAGTGGAAGTGAAAAATCGGGATTTTGTCGTGTAGATTTTGAGTTATGTCCAAATCAAATTCTCAGAAAAGCAGCGCCCTGACCATAACGATTTATTTATATTTTTAAAGAGAGTTTAAAATATAAATCGAATATCGGGTCGACCCAGATTGAAATATCAAGTTCGAAATTCACATAGGAATATTCTAGAGCTGTATGGTATTCCACTGCGAATATATACGATAATATTAATTTATTAATATTTTATTTAATTATATTTAAATATATTTATATATTTAAATGGGTCATTCAGAGCTTTAAAAATAGCCACTTTTGCAAATGAAGTCGGAATTCGACGAAACTAATTTTGTTAGATCCGCAATATTAAATTATTGCTAGAGTTAAGTTTCCGTGATTTTTGAAGTCATTATGTGGCCGTACGGGATTTTAATGTGAAGAACAGTCGGTATTTTGACAGTTAAAAATAGGCTGTGTGAGCATACTAAATCGGAATTTGACGAAACTAGTTTCGTTGGGTTCGTAATGTCAAACTATAGCTGCATGTCCAGTTTCGTGATTTTTGGATGTCACGTGTGATCATAGGAATTTTTAGAAGACGTATACACTTAACGATGGCTTAAAAATCAATATAAAAATATTTTAAAAATTTCCTATAAATATCCCACTACTTAGCCAAACCCTAAAAACATTCATTCTCTAGTCAACAGCTCTTCTGCCGCATCCATTTTCCTTCAACAGCAAAACCATGAGTTTGTAAAATCACAAACAAATCATACCAAAATCAATAAATCATGGGATTAGTGTTTTTGAGTTGCCAATGAGATTCACTTCTAATCTATACCTGATTTACTGGGTTCAACTACACTGATCGTAGCTGTATTGTTTGGTGCGATAGTTAGGGTTAGCTGTTGGGAAGACTACAGGCGGTAGGAGGAGGAACCGTGGGTGGCGTCGGTCTTGTGAGGTAGAATGGAGCTCGTAGGAGATTTTTGGTTGGAATCGAACTATTGGGACATCGATGTCTTCACTGTCACAGTCTGTTAAAAGCTGACGACGCGATGAGTAGGGTGGCATCGAGTTCAACCTTTTGGGTTCGGGAGGAAGGAGGTTGCGAAGAGAAGAGGAACGGTAAGCTTGGCTGTTGATATCATGAATCATGGATTGAGTTGGAGCTTGAACGATCGAGAATGGAGGAGTAATACAGGAGTCGGGTTCAACAGTTATTGGGGAAGAAGGATTAAGTGTGGTCTGGGTTTCATAAAGGTTTAGTTGGGCCTATTTGAGGTGGTGAGGTCCAAAGTTTTAAATGAGTTTAAGGGTGTTAGGATTATTGAATTATGGAGAGGAAAAGGAGGTAGATGTGATTTAGATATTTGGCATGTGGAAGTTCCAAATGTACGGGTTCTGGAGATGGAGAATGTGGAGGAGGATGAGCGATGGTATTGAGAGGGGATGACGTGGACACAAGGAATCTGACGAAACAAGACCCGTTGGGATCGTATGGACGGTGGCTACACGATGGAACTGACTAGAAGTCCATCAGAGCTCGTTACAATTTATAGCAAAATAAATTGTTCGTCCGAATCAAGCGATGGTTATCGTTATTAACGATGATCGTCCAATGTGAGTATATCTCACTAACTCTGAACAGTTTATAATTTCATGTTGTATTTTTAGAACTGTTAGATATTGGCTGATTGACTGTGTGTTGACTGTTTGATTGAACTGCTAGTCAGTTAGTTAAATTTCTATATTGATTCTATTTATCAGAATATATCATATGGAACTGAAAGTGATGTTGATTTTATTGTTTAACATCTGTGATGCAGGGAAACAGGTTGGAGGAACCCAACTGGGTTCCTCAACATTTATTTTACTGTTATTCATATATTGTAATATATATAGTGATATATAATCTGTTGTCGATTATACGTGTTTGGACGATACTGATTATCGTTATTTGATATGTTGAAAACCATAACATGCCGGAATGTTGATAAGGGAATATTTTCAAAGTGATATTTGAAAATAAAATATTTATAAATGGAATATTTATAAATAAGAAATATTTATAAATTGGAATATTTATAAATAGGAGATATTTAGAAAATGAATAAACGTTATAAAATGGAAATTGTTATAAGAAGGAAATCATTTGTAAAGTGAAGAACCGTTACTAAAAGTAAATCTTTATAAATGAATAGTTTAATCAAATTAAAAGGAGTTAATCGATGTTAGTTAAATCGAGTTAAAATGAGTTAATCAATGTTAGTTTAATCGAAAGGAGTTAATCGATGTTAGTTTAATCGATTAGAGTTAAAGAAAAGGAGTTAATCGAATATAGTTTATTCTAATAGAATTAAAGGAGTTAATCAAATCTAGTTTATTCGAATAGAGTAAAAGGAGTTAATCGAATATATAGTTTATTCAAATAGAATTAAAAGAGTTATCGAATATAGTTTATTCGATAGGAGTTAAGTGAATAGAGTTAAAGTTAAATCAAAAGAGTTAAGTGGACAGAATAAATTGAATAGAGTTATCGAATATACCATATCGAAGGAAAGAATTATCGAATAGAAAAGATTTGAAAGAGAGTTACATAAGGAAGTTTTTAAAGAATTAGAAGGGTGAACTTTGTCTATTTCAAGGTTAGAAACGTTGTTCAGTTAAGGTCTGAGAGGTAGTAATACCCCAACTTGATTGACTTCATTTTTAACTAAGGAATGGTTAAGGTTCGATAGTAAAGAATGGTTAAGTGAATTTAGTAATTAAAGGAAATGGTTTGAGTTGGCATCGCGATGGTTTGTTTAAACATCTGTCTAAGTCCAATGAAGAAGCTTTGGAAATGTTTTCCAAATAAGAAACCAAAAATGTTTTCTAATAAAGAAAACAAGAAATGGAAATGTTTTCCATTATTAATAACGTATATTTTCCAAATTTAGAAAATAAGAAATATTTAATATAGGGAAACATGAGATAAGTAAATTAATGAAATAAAGAGATAAATTTTGAATGATGTTTGATCGATATAAATTTCCATTTGGAAATAATATCGTTGTTTGCACACCTGTTTTTCTTCGATAGTTAAATCACAGACTATCGAAGTTTTGACCATTTTAACGTTGTTAATATGGAGAGACCGGTTGGATTATTATCCAAAGAACCACTCTGTATTGGCATAAGCGTTGCGAATCATTATGCCAAAGGAAATTGAAGACGGAATTATGCAAGGGCTATCCTGTTTACAGAATAGTGCCTTCGGTTCATCTTGTTCCTGGATGACTTGTATGGACGGATGTCTGACAAAGTATTTCCAGACGATCACGTATATTGATTTCTCCAACCGTACCAAGAGTGGAAGCGGAGAAGGAAACTTCTTTTAGCTAACACATAATGTATGGTTGAGGACGTCAATCGGTGATTTGATGGATTTGACGATGTGGCATTCAAAGTGAATCTGGTGTGATGATAAAGCGTAGCTTCAAGCCTCACATCCGGTAAATGACAGAAATCGGGCACGCAGCATGGCTAAATCAGTCGCATCGAAGTAGGGTGTATAATCACCTGATCTAGAGTTTCGTTTACTTCTAAAAATATATTGTTGATGTTGTCCCACTCGGGAAATGATTGCTGATCCAAACCGTTGGTGATATACATTCGATACACTCAAGCGAAATGAGTGGTCGGTCATGTGTGGCCGGGTTGCGAGATATTCTTGTTGAACCCACTGTATTCCATTCTAGACGTACACTAGCGAAAGGTGGTTCCATACCTTGTCATAGTTGGAAATTCATTACCCAATACGTGCTTGTGGTTTGATTGTATACAATATATGTAGAACGTGAGATGAAAGCGTTTCTACTAGATGATTATTATATTGTAGTTGATAGACATTATGATAATATCAAAACGTTTTTGATATAAAGATATTTTGAATTCTCATAAGGGAAAAACCCGTTTCGGTATACGGCGTGGTCTTATGAGATATCGTTTTCCTGTTCGAACTGTTTTAAAATGTTTTACTCATACCAGTCCCATGACTGACCCGGAGTTTATTTGTTTGTTTCCCTAAACTCTTGGGTGACCAATTTTGTACGGGCAGTCAAGTAGTCGGGATTTACAGATATACTGGAAGAGCTTGGAGCAGGAGGCTTCAAGATCATATAGCAATAGTTTATTTCCGCTGTTTTGTAAGTGTTATACTTTGATAAGTGCTATTGTATACATAACTGTTATATTTCAAAGTTATATATATTATATGTTATTCGCTCCGCTGTGACGTTCGTGTTACTCTGATGTTGTGTTCTTCTTCTTCTTCTATTCTAAGTTTCTATCTTATCTTTCCTCATCCTCTAATTTCTTTCATTAATGATCGGTATTTTGCGACGTTTGGTTAGTCATCATTGAGTTTATGGCGATAACCAAAGTCGTCAAAATCCCGGGACATTACAGTTGGTATCAGAGCAGAAGGTTAATTGATTAACTTGGCTCTGTGGCGTGACTCGGCAGAGATAGGGTTAGTAATACCCTAGATTGAGTTTGAGTATATATATACGAGTGAACGTATTTGTTATTCAATATAAAATAATTTTATATTGTGAAGATTTATTGGTTGAGTAGTTTATGAGTTCTGGTCGATCAGTTTGATCCACTGTATCGGTAGGGATTTTGTAAACACTCGAATACGATGAACCGTCATGGTATGTTTTGAAAAGAGGGTAAACGAAATAATTTTGCCCCAAATTATATTTTGATATAAAGGATTTATATTGGAATGATTATAATATATTGGATATATTGGTTGTTATTATAATCAAGTAAGATTATAAATTAAATGGTTATGTAAATAACCAATCAGAATTCATATAAGTGAAATACTTGAAATCAGATGAGTTAAATCTGAAATTTAAACCAAAAATTGAGCTAAAACTCTGGAGAATTGGATAAGTGTTTGTAAATGGATTTGGATTAAAAATAAGGAAAATTTAAGATCCTGGGAGATTTTAAATTGTTTTACAAGCAGTATGAATTATATTTTGAAATGAATTTCAAAGTGGGAATGTTTAGAAATGGTTTTATAGTATTGAACTCACTTCGATCGCTGGAAAATAGATTCCGATGATGACAGCTGCATCATCAGTATTCATTTTTGAGTTGTAAGTGATGAATTACTACCAGAGATACTGTTTTGAATTTATTTTGGGAAAGACAAGTTGTGTTGAATTTCAAAATGGGATTTATAATAAAAAATGAATAAAGAAAAATTGAAATAGAAATTCAAAGGGAATTTGATTGATTGACCAGTACAAAGGAGGTGCTGGCGAATTTTTTTCGAAAAGTTAAGGTGCTAGAAAAATTTTAGGATTTTTGAAAATTTTCTTTGATAAGAACTAATTAATATTTAATTGAAATTAAATTGTTTCAGCTAGAAACTGAAGTTAAGAAGTGAACAAATAGGTTCTAACCAGTCGATAGGGTCGTTCTCTACCTTAGCAATTTCGATGATGAAATTATTTTACGTGGGGAAGATTGTAACGACCCGAATTGGTAGAGGTATTATAATTAATTTATTTAATTATATAAATAGTGATATAATGAATTAAATGGTCGTGGAATAAAATAATGATGAATATTTAATTAAAATAATAAATTAAATAATATATTTAATTCTGAAATAATCAGAATTGGCTGAAATGGCGATATGGTGTGAACTGGATCATCTGTGATATTTAATTCAGTTTAGAATTGAATTAGAATAACGAATATATTATATAAACGACAGCTGAACGTAGAATTATAATATAATTAAAATCGAGCTTGAAATGGCACTACAGTTCGTAAATTGACGATTTGAACTTCAACTGAATGTATAGAATTCGTTTTAAGCCGGATCTCTGTGAAACAAGAAACGTGTGGAGCTGGTGAAGTATATCTTTCTAGTGGAAGAGAAAAATCAGGATTTCGTCATGTAGATTTTGAGTTATGTCCAAATCAAATTCTCAGAAAAGTAGCGCCCTGACCATAACGATTTATTTATATTTTTAAAGAGAGTTTAAAATATAAATCGAATATCGGGTCGACCCAGATTGAAATATCAAGTTAGAAATTCACATAGGAATATTCTAGAGCTGTACGGTATTCCACTGCGAATATATACGATAATATTAATTTACTAATAATTTATTTAATTATATTTAAATATATTTATATATTTAAATGGGTCATTCAGAGCTTTAAAAATAGCCACTCCTGCAAATGAAGTCGGAATTCGACGAAACTAATTTTGTTAGATCCGCAATATTAAATTATTGCTAGAGTTCAGTTTCCGTGATTTTTGAAGTCAGTATGTGGCCGTACGGGATTTTAATGTGAAGAATAGTCAGTATTTTGACAGTTAAAATTATGTTGTGTGAGCATACTAAATCGGAATTCGACGAAACTAGTTTTGTTGGGTTCGTAATGTCAAACTGTAGCTGCATGTCTAGTTTCGTGATTTTTGGATGTCACATGTGATCATAGGAATTTTTAGAAGACGTATACACTTAACGATGGCTTAAAAATCAATATAAAAATATTTTAAAAATTTCCTATAAATATCCCACTACTTAGCCAAACCCTAAAACATTCATTCTCTAGTCAACAGCTCTTCTGCCGCATCCATTTTCCTTCAATATTAAAACGATGAGTTTGTAAAATCACAAACAAATCATACCAAAATCAATAAATCATGGGATTAGTGTTTTTGAGTTGCCAATGGGATTCACTTCTAATCTATACCCGGTTTACTGGGTTCGACTAAGCTGATCGTAGCTGTATTGTTTGGTGCGGTAGTTAGGATTAGCTGTTGGGAAGACTACAGGCGGTAGGAGGAGAAACCGTGGGTGGCGTCGGTCTTGTGAGGTAGAATGGAGCTCGCAGGAGATTTTTGGGTGGAATCGAACTATTGGGACGTCGATGTCTTCACTGTCACTGTCGGTTAAAAGCTGACGGCGCAATGAGTAGGGTGGCGTCGAGTTCAACCTTTTGGGTTTGGGAGGAAGGAGGTTGCGAAGAGAAGAGGAACGGTAGGCTTGGCTGTTGATTTCATGAATCATGGATTGAGTTGGAGCTTGAACGAACGAGAATGGAGGAGTAATACTGGAGTCGGGTTCAACAGTTATTGGGGAAGAAGGATTAAGTGCGGTCTGGGTTTCATAAGGGTTTAGTTGGGCCTATTTGAAGTGGTGAGGCCCAAAGTTTTAAATGAGTTTAAGGGTGTTAGGATTGTTGAATTATGGAGAGGAAAAGGAGGTAGAAGGGATTTAGATATTTGGCATGTGGAAGTTCCAAACGTACGGGTTCTGGAGATGGAGAATGTGGAGGATGATGAGCGATGGTATTGAGAGTGGATGATGTGGACACAAGGAATCTGACGAAACAAGATCCGTTGGGATCGTATGGACGGTGGCTACACGATGGAACTGACCAGAAGTCCATCAGAGCTCATTACAATTTATAGCAAAATAAATTGTCCGTCTGAATCAAGCGATGGTTATCGTTATTTACGATGATCGTCCAATGTGAGTAAATCTCACTAACTCTGTACAGTTTATTATTTCATGTTGTATTTTTAGAACTGTTAGATATTGGCTGATTGACTATGTGTTGACTGTTTGATTGAACTGCTAGTCAGTTAGTTAAATTTCTATATTGATTCTGTTTATCAGAATATATCATATGGAACTAAAAGTGATGTTGATTTTATCGTTTAACATCTGTGATGCAGGGAAACAGGTTGGAGGAACCCAACTGGGTTCCTCAACATTTATTTTACTATTATTCATATATTGTAATATATATAGTGATATATAATCTATTGTCGATTATATGTGTTTGGACGATACTGATTATCGTGATTTGATATGTTGAATACCAAAACATACCGAAATGTTGATAAGGGAATATTTTCAAAGTGATATTTGAAAATAAAATATTTATAAATGGAATATTTATAAATAAGAAATATTTATAAATTGGAATATTTATAAATAGGAGATATTTAGAAAATGAATAAACGTTATAAAGTGTAAACTGTTATAAGAAGGAAATCATTTGTAAAGTGAAGAACCGTTACTAAAAGTAAATCTTTAAAAATGAATAGTTTAATCGAGTTAAAAGGAGTTAATCGATGTTAGTTAAATCAAGTTAAAAGGAGTTAATCGATGTTAGTTTAATCGAAAGGAGTTAATCGATGTTAGTTTAATCGTTTAGAGTTAAAGCAAAGGAGTTAATCGAATATAGTTTATTCGAATAGAATTAAAGGAGTTAATCGAATATAGTTTATTCGAATAGAGTAAAAGGAGTTAATCGAATATATAGTTTATTCAAATAGAATTAAAAGAGTTATCGAATATAGTTTATTCGATAGGAGTTAAGTGAATAGAGTTAAAGTTAAATCAAAAGAGTTAAGAGGATAGAATAAATTGAATAGAGTTATCGAATATACCTTATCAAAGGAAAGAATTATCGAATAGAAAAGATTTGAAAGAGAGTTACGTAAGGAAGTTGTTAAAGAATTAGAAGGGTGAACTTTGTCTATTTCAAGGTTAGAAATGTTGTTCAGTTAAGGTCTGAGAGGTAGTATTACCCCAACTTGATTGAATTCATTTTTAACTAAGGAATGGTTATGGTTCGATAGAAAAGAATAGTTAAGTGAATTTAGTAATTAAAGGAAATGGTTTGAGTTGGCATCGCGGTGGTTTGTTTAAACATCTGTCTAAGTGCAATGAAGAAGCTTTGGAAATGTTTTCCAAATAAGAAACCGGAAATGTTTTCTAATAAAGAAAATAAGAAATGGAAATGTTTCCCATTGTTAATAATGTATATTTTCCAAATTTAGAAAATAAGAAATATTGAATATAGGGAAACATGAGATAAGTAAATTAATGAAATAAAGAGATAAATGTTGAATGATGTTTGATCGATATAAATTTCCATTTGGAAATAATATCGTTGTTTGCACACCTGTTTTTCTTCGATAGTTAAATCACAGACTATCGAAGTTTTGACCATTTTAACGTTGTTAATATGGAGAGACTGGTTGGATTATTATCCAAAGAACCATACTGTAATGGCATAAGTGTTGCGAATCATTTATGCCAAAGGAAATTGAAGACGGAATTATGCAAGGGCTATCCTGTTTACAGAATAGTGCCTTCGGTTCATCCTGTTCCTGGATGACTTGTATGGACGGATGTCTGACAAAGTATTTCCTGACGATCACGTATATTGATTTCTCCAACCATACCAAGAGTGGAAGCGAAGAAGGAAACTTCTTTTAGCTAACACATAATGTATGGTTGAGGACGTCAATCGGTGATATGATGGATTTGACGATGTGGCATTCAAAGTGAATCTGGTGTGATGATAAAGCGTAGCTTCTAGCCTCACATCCGATAAATGACAGAAACTGGGCAGGCAGCGTGGATAAGTCGGTCGCACCGAAGTAGGGTGTATAATCACCTGATCTAGAGTTTCATTTACTTCTAAAAATCTATTGTTGATGTTGTTCCATTCGGAAAATGGTTGTTGATCCCAACCGTTGGTGATATACATTCGATACACTCAAGCGAAATGAGTGGTCGGTCATGTGTGGCCGGGTTGCGAGATATTCTTGTTGAACCCATGTACTCCTTTCTAGAGGTACACTAGCGAAAGGTGGTTCCATACCTTGTCATAGTTGGAAATCCATTACCCAATACGTGCTTGCGGTTTTGATTGTATACAATATATGTAGAACGTGAGATGAAAGCGTTTCTACTAGATGATTATTATATTGTAGTTGATAGACATTATGATAATATCAAAAGGTTTTTGATATAAACATATTTTGGATTCTCATCAGGGAAAACCCGTTCCGGTATACGGCGTGGTCTTATGAGATATTGTGATAGCCCGTAACTTCCCCGGTAAGGAAATCACGGATTACCTTGAGAACACGACAAAATAGAACGCAGACGGAAGAACATTTCATTGTTTATTTCAACAATTCCATCAGAATACAAGAACATACAGAGTATAATTGAATAAATTACATTCGATAAATGTCAAAGATTACAATAAATTACATAGCAGCGGAAAAGCAATACAAAACACAACTGAAAGTAATACACGGATACAAAGCTTTTCGAGCATCGTTCCAGCTGTAAATCAGGATCCTGTGAATATAAATCTGCAAAAACAAAACTACTTGCTGCCCGTGTCAAAAATAGGGGCACCTAGAGTTTAGGTTAAAACAATAAACCCCAGGTTAGTCATGTGACTGGTGTGAGAACTAAAACAGTTATTTATCCTTATTTTCAAAGTTAGGTAAATCAAGGGACCACGCCGTATAACACGGAACGGGTTTCCTCCCAAGAATACCAGTGCATAAAAATAAACAGCGCAATGCTTTTTCTAAAAATGAAGCTATTATAAGACCCAGGTCCCATCACACAATGCAACGCAAGCCGGAGGATAGGGTTTTCCCTTATAATAGCCAAACATGCTTGGTACGTTTAAAACAAATCATTTGATACAATTATAAGTGTATAGTGTCAAAACAATTTCAATCATAAATATCAATCGTAGACGGCATGGGTACCATATATCATGTCGCCATACTAGGCTCTACAAATAAAACCGAAATACACGTATTGGAAAGTTGGATTTCCATCATGGTGGCTCCTGATTCGAAAGATCGATCGCGTAGTGCAATTCCCCACGGCTTACGTCCCAGTAAGAGAAAACACCGTCTGCACATCCACACTTTTGGGACCAGAGTATCACCACGGCTTACATCCTAGCGAGAGAAAACACCGCTTACTCTATCCCTGAGCACTAAGCTCATCTCGATCGACCGAATCCACGACACCACTAAGGTGCCTATCCACTAAAAAGCATACTGATCAAACCATCAGTTTACCACCATACCGGGGTGTGAGGCTCGCGAATCAACGCTATACACAAAGCCATGCTATATTAAAGTTGCGCTTTGATCATCATCCACCAAACTTTGCTTTTCAACAAAAGTCTGGATCACTACATCTCAGCATGCCACATTATCAATCCATATCGTACCACTGATTTCTGCCAATATATAACCTCTGAGCTCGTATGTCTCAGAGAAGGGCGTTAAGCAAGAGAATAAATTCTCCGCCGCCAAACAGATATATATTTAGCAGAGATCAACGAATACAATATAAAGGAATATAATGTCAGACACACCATCCATTTACAAGTCCATTCTAGGTCTAAACGAAACCGGAGGCACTTTCCTCGCATATCCGTTTATCTCCAAGTACGTCTGGACGACCACCAACTGTTTCCCTCCTCTTGGGTGTACGGTCCAATCCGGATCATCAGTAATCGCCCAAACGATGTGAAGACTTCCGGTCTTCGACCACCATCATCATCTTCGACTTATCGTCGAATCGGTTATTCAGAATGGGTATAAAACCCGGCCTTTCTGAATGACCCGCGTATAATAAACAAATGTTACACAAACACAACATACGCCTCATTCCAATTCAGCAGTCACTAACCGTAAATTAACAAGAGAACAATTCCCCAAATATTAACCCCGAAGGCCGAAACCAACATCAGATCAATACCCAGGAAACCATTCTTCTTAGCTAACCTACAGTTAGTTTCTAAATTTCACATTCTTGGGGAAAGGTTCCCATTAATTTTATCAAAGATAAATTCTTTAAAATTTATTCTTTAATCATCCTTTGGATATTATTTCAAACCAAATTATGGTTTTCCAAACTAGTCGGGATTAGCGAACCACACCGAAGTAATTATTTATTTTATTTCCCAATCCCAACCTATTAATTCAATGGAGCAAAATTGGTAATACTCCATATCTAATACCACAGTGTTATCGATAAAATTAATTACCATTCCACTTTCAAATCTAATTAAAGATTTAACTATCGCTTGGAGCAAAACTGGTGATACTCCATTCTCGCTCGTTTTCCAAATTTGATAATTTAAATTATATATTCACATTTCAATCTAATTACAGATTCATTAAAACTCCTTTTACTGGGTTAAAGAACTAATGTCATGTAAAACACAGTTCACGATAAACCCAAATCACATTCTATTTATTATTGGGTTAAAGAACAAGTGTTATTTAAAACACCCTTCACGATAAACCCACAAATCAATTCTATTTAAAACCCATTTCAAATCCAATTTATTTATTTAAAAATAAATGGGTTTTAATTTTAGTTCAAAACTAGTTCATTTCGATAAAAATCTATTTTTATCTTTACAAATGTGGGATTTTTCATCCCAGTTTTTTACAAATCATTTCTTTTGATTCTACACAAATTATTAATATTTTAATAATTTTATCAAGGCCCGTACAGTCGATTTCCATCAACGGCCATCGAATTGCACTTACAACGACCTTTTCTAAAATTGATTTGGACATATCTCCAAATCCAACTGTTAGATTTCAAATTTCTAATATTCGTTAGAAAGCTCTTTTCGATACGAACCAACCGGTTCAGGTTTTAGGAGAATCCGACGGTCGGATCTCCCGTAATGTCCGTTCGAAGTTAATCGTCGAAATTCGCGAACTGCCGCAGCGCGGCGCGTTCTATTCAGGCCATTATATTATATATATAATATATATTTCGTCGATTTCTATTTATAAAGAATTTTATAAATCGTTTTAAATTCGTTTCAAAAACAATTTCAACTTTCATTTCAAATTCAAATCCAAATTGAATTTTCCATATAAATTCGTTTTAAATTCATTTCAATTAAATTCAAATTTCTATTCAATTTGAATTCATTTCAAATCGATTTTTATTCTATTTCAATTCGTTTTCAATTCAATTCGAATTCGTTTTAGATTCAATTCAATTCGAATTCGTTATATATTCAATTCAATTCGAATTCGTTACATATTCAATTCAATTCGAATTTGTTATATATTCAATTCAATTCGAATTCGTTATATATTCAATTCAATTCAAATTCGTTATATATTCAATTCAATTCAATTCGTTATATATTCAATTCAATTCGAATTCGTTTTATATTCAATTCAATTCGAATTCGTTATATATTCAATTCAATTCGAATTCGTTTGATATTCAATTCAATTCGAATTCGTTATCTATATTCAATTTTTATCTCTTTTCAATATTCATTATAAAAACGAATATAATTGATATAAATATCGTTCACGTCAAAATAGCGCATCTCTAATCAACACGGCTTTATATTTTTCAATAACTTCGTTATTCTATTCAACAAATGAATTTATATTTCTTTCAATACATGACTCTATATTTTTTTCAACACGTGACTAATCTCAATGAATGAGTACTGTCCATGTGTGACTATTTTTGTTTTTTTAATATATGTTATAAAAATTATGGTATCTATCGTTTGATTTCAAATCAGACTCCAACCGTAAATTAGTAAGAGAACGATTCCCGAAATATTAACCCCGAAGGCCGAAACCAACAT
Organism: Allium sativum; assembly: GCA_030737875.1. Classification (NCBI taxonomy): domain Eukaryota; kingdom Viridiplantae; phylum Streptophyta; class Magnoliopsida; order Asparagales; family Amaryllidaceae; genus Allium; species Allium sativum. The sequence goes on along the minus strand of CM060918.1, from coordinate 684,649,379 downwards.
CAGATCAATATCCAGAAGACCACTCATCTTATCAATTTGCCAGTTAGTTTCTAATTTTATATGTGATAAAGATGTAAATTTTATTGTTAAAATATTTCGTTCAACACATGTATATAATAGCAACGATACATAATCAACCATCATCCAAAGTGAACTACACTGTATAAGCATCAAATATAGATATCTAACGCTTATAACAGCCTGTCAATCAATCGATCGACATACAACGAATTACTGGGATTGGTGTATGCCATATTTTATCCCAATACCCATGTGGGGTTTCAAACAATCAAACACAGATTTTATTTGTACAGTTAGGCGATGTGTAAAATTTATCATCCCAATCAATATCAGTTAAATGTGTGTATATAAACCAATCGTCCGATTTGTTTATATTTTATTTATTTCATTTCATATACACGTTAAAAATTCCATTTTTAACTATACAATATTTATTTTCTATATAAATATTCTATTTCATTTCAAATCACACAATCAACTACACATCAAAATCAATCAAACAAACAAGCCGTCCATGGTCTGTGGACAACGGGTGTCGGGTGCTACTAAACACCGCCTGCATCCTAGTATATATTTATATAACTAGAAAAGAAAAGTTAAAGTGAGAAGTTCTCACAAAGGGTTCCACTCCGCCGTGCTTTGCTTCTGAATTGCTGAACATCTGGATTCGTTTGAAATCCCAATGTATTTCTTTCCATGCTGTTCAAATAAAAAAATTATATTTTTATCCCTTTATTTCAATAAAAAAAATCTATTTTTATTTCTACTTCCTATATTTTTACAACGCTTATTTCTATATAAAAATTATATTTTTATATTTCTACTTCATATATAAAGATCGAATTTTTATTTCATCGCTATCCTAATATATATAAAAATTATATCCTTAACACGGTGGTTATATTTTTAAAACCCAAGTGCTATTTTCATTTTTCAAAAATCCATCCTACTTTATATTCAAAACCATTCTATTTTTATTTACAGAAATCATATTTTATACTTTCAAAAATCATGCTATTTTATATTTTCAAAAACCAAGTATGTTATATTTTCAAAAACAAAGCATGTTATATATTCAAAAACAAAGCATGTTATATATTCAAAAACAAAGCATGCTATATATTCAAAAACAAAGCATGTTATATATATTTAAAAATCCGTGTTATTTATGTTTACATATTTTATTTTACAAAGCTTTTATATATAAAAATTATGAAAAATAAATTATGCTATTTTATATTCTCATGAAAGAAAATCTAAAAATAATCACTGTTATATAGAAAAAAAACTGATTATAATGCGCTGGGATTTATAAAAACTGCTCGCTGTTGTTCTTTGCTGACTATGTCTTCTTCATGTTCTCAGTAGGATCGAACCCATTCACGATTTGAACCTCCCCACCCCGCAACCTCCTCAGGCCGTTGGAGAAGCATCCGACGTGGCCACGTCGTAGGGCTGCGAGCCCTCACCCACCGCCCGAACTGGCGGCGCACTCGTGCTTCCTTGGAGGCTAGAAACCCGCGGTGAAACGATGGTGTTTAAGCAGCGATTGGTCACAAATCCTCACATGAACTTCGATCTTGACCGTCGGATAGGATGAGCTCGTGGATAGCTTGATTTTCCCTTAATAATCTTCTGAAATCGGTGAACAGATTGAGAATGGATTGAGGAAGTAATTCGGGGTGATTTTGGGCATCGGTCTATAACTAACGGCGGCTCCCTGATAATGGATTTGGGTTTAGTAAACAGAGGCTTATTTATATTTATTTTATATTATTATTTTATCCATATAATTTGTGTTTTTCATCTGAACCCCAAATCGAACCCAACGACTGTCGCCCCTAGCTAATTACCCCTATTTCGAATACAATGGGATATGTTTCGCAAGCCAATTCGGCTGTTACGGTCAGTTTTTGTTTAAATTTTAATTTAAATCTATATATATATTCAATTTAAACGCACATTTCAAATTACCGGGGCCACATACTAACTCGAAAAATTCCCAAAAAAATATTTTCTAGCTTCGTATTGACGATACGTTCCTAACAAAAATAGTTTCGTCGAATTCTGAGACCGTTTGAAAAATGGCCATTTTCCAGTCGATTAAAATCAACTGAAACTGGTCAAACGCGTTTTCCTTTGCCATGCTCACATATTGATTCGAAAAATTATGAAATTTGGAATCTAGCAATAACTTGACATCGCGGATCCAACAAAAGTGGTTTCGTTGAAATCCGAGGTCGTTTGCAAAATGGCTATTTTTAAGGGCCCGAATTCCATAGCGGCTATTCAGAATTTTCAATTGGACATATCTTTTGATTCCCGCTATGAAATTTCAACTCTTCGGATTCGTTGGAAAGATATTATCGATTAGATTCAAATATTTTTGGTTTCACTAAAATCCGGTTTATTTTGCACCCGGTACATTCAACTGAAGTTTGAAATCGAATTATCGAACTACCGCGCCATTTTCAATTCCCTTTATAATTATATATAATTATTTATATTCTAACGACGATCTATATAATATATACGTTCTAATTCCATTCAAAATAAATTTCTCGTCGATATTATTTAAAATAATCTATTTTAAATGTTCAACCTTCGCTAAAATTGCCAAAATAAAAATTTTAAACTGGCCCACATTTCCGGGTTGTTACAGATATCGTTTACCTGTTCGAACTGTTTTAAACTATTTTACTCATACCAGTCCCATGACTGACCCGGAGTTTATTTGTTTGTTTCCCTAAAGACTTGGGTGCCCAATTTTGTACGGGTAGTCAAGTAGTCAAAATTTACAGATATACTGGAAGAGCTTGGAGCAGGAGGCTTCAAGATCATATAGCTATAGTTTATTTCCGCTGTGTTGTAAGTGTTGTACTCTGATAAGTGCTATTGTATACATAACTGTTATATTTCAAAGTTATATATATTATATGTTATTCGCTCCGCTGTGAGGTTCGTGTTACTCTGATGTTGTGTTCTTCTTCTTCTTCTATTCTAAGTTTCTATCTTATCTTTCCTCATCCTCTAATTTCTTTCATTAATGTTTGGTATTTTTCGACGTTTGGTTAGTCATCATTGAGTTTATGGCGATAACCAAAGTCGTCAAAATCCCGGGTCATTACATGTGCACAGAGCAAAGAATTATGGGTAATCAAACGTTTTTTTGAAACTAGTTAGGTATATCATTTCATTAGCATTAGGTGTGAAAATTTGTATCCAAACAGTTATTATATGCGAGTTTCAACAACTTGTCGAAAATCTATCGTAACATAATGGTTATAGATATTTCATTTGATTATATAGTTGATATATTTTTTAGTTGTTCGAATATAACGGTCAAAAAGTGATTATTGACTGATATAGTAGAAACAAAATAGACCATTAACATGAAAAAATAGCATGGAAAAATGTTGTAAAAAATCAACAACTTTTAGTAGCGTTTCAAAAACGATAGTAAAACACATACAGTAGGGTTCAGTAAACACAACCATATAATAGGAGTAAAGTTGAAAACTCTATTAACAGTGCCAAAAAGCCTTTGTTGGCATTTTTAATATGCTGCAAAAAGATTTATGGTGGCATTTGAAAATGGTTGCGATAAAAGGATTTATAGTGGTGTTCAAATAAATGCAACTAATAAACATGTACTCTTAGTTACGGGCGCTAACACTGTTAGGGTTTATGTCCTAGAGGCAACTCATTTGGTAACACTATTGATGTTATTATTTTATTTGGAATAAAATATTCTGTTATGTTATATATATTTACTGCGTAATATAAATATCAACATGATAGAAGTCCTTAAAATAATAATACGGATTAATATAGTTCAAGTAAGTGACTTAAACATGAGATCATATAATATACTAAGTATTATAAATCTTAAATGTCCCTATTCAAGTTTTACTATTTAAACAAAGGACAAGAATAAAACGTTGAGACTAGTATGTTGATTGACTAATGATCACATCTCATTGATAATTAATATACATGATATTAATGTTAAAAACATAAATACTTGTTGGAGAATATGTATTGGGCTGACCCAACGTGAAAAAAACTACATGGAATATAATTAACAGTATCATAAGTTATTCTCATAGTGACAGTGATGTAATGGTCTTCATACCTGAAATCATTATAATTTTTACTTGTGTTTTGATATCATCTAAAGTTATTCGTAACAGAATAACGATAACGGTGATTAATTGGATACATCTCGAATCGAATGAAAGTTATGAATGATCTATATGGAATTTATGCTTACGATATATATATATATGTAGTGATATCCATGGTCCTCTTGATTGAGTGAGACTGTGAAATGCATGATCGTGCTCAAATATGGATATGTTTAAAACAGTATACTCATCGATCGAGATAAAATGATTAAATTATAAAGAGAATGATATGATCCATGCCTTGAGTTTAATCCTAGATATATTGGTTAAAAGGATTATATTACATTGAGACAATAGTCACAGAAAGGTTGTATCGAATAATTGATTTTATTATAACTTGGGTAACAACGATGTATTACTAGATGCCGCTCACTGTTTATAGTTTAAATATTATTTAAACTATTGCCAATGTTATGATAACTTATAGGGTCACACATAAGAGCGTTTTAAAGGGTGAGAACTATTCTTAATAAAGGAAATCAAAAGGTTTATTTTTTCTTCTAATTTGAATGGTTGAATGGGTTAAAAGGACTATCTAATATCGTGTATAGTCACATTATAAAACAAGGCCGATGCCACATTTTATTTCATCACTACAACGATATTCAGAAAACCCTAAATCCCAATATCGGCTAGTGAGGATTACCCTTTTTTACAAATTGTTTGACAAGATTGAAGAATAAATGTTCATGGATACTTATGGAGGCAAGGCACTTTTGTTTTGATCAGATTCGATGCTCCAGTTCTTTGATCTCGAGATGGATTCGGCTTCGAAGGTAATAAACCCTAAATCTAATTAATATAATTTATGATTTATTTATTTCCACATAAGATCCTATTTTAAGTTGTTAAAATATAATTAGGATTATGATTTTGATTGTTTCGAAACCAACAGTGGTATTAGAGCTACGTTTTTGCGTGAAATTAATAGATTGAACTTTGATTTCGGGCTATTCGTATTTGATTAATCATTTGTTGATAGTATCAGTTATACAAATATGTTTTCCAACTGAAATGATTAGTTTGATTTGGTGTGTTGGTTTATTTAGAAGTGAAAAACAGTTTCATATAGATACGAATCAATATTGGATATTAATTCGATTCACTGCATTTTATACAACTAAAACCATATACAATTGTGGATTTATATCTGAGGCCATGTTTTAATCTTCTAATTATAATGGATTATGTATTCTGAACACTAATACGCATTGATAAAAGACCTGAAACATGATTTCATTCTGATGTAAGTTTGTTACATCTAGGATATAATTTTGTGTTAATTTAAATTCAAAAAGGTGATTTACGGAGTGATATTGGATATCAATTTTATTATCAAACCCAACTTAGTAAATCCTTGTTAACTGGATTAGTTATTGTGGGTTTAATTTTCGAGTTAAACCTCTTATTATAGAACGCGGTTATAGAAATCGTCCCATTTTTTGTTTGATTTCTGAAATCAAAAAGTTTTTCTTATTCTATCAAGCACACAGTTAATTATATGGATATTTAAAAGCATTTGAATTTAGTGATGTAAGCCCTATTAGAATATGATTCAATTTATTGCATTACTAAAATCTTATGTTGATAAGCAGGGTGTTTTAAATCATTTTAAAATATGTAAAAAGTTTACATGTTTATTTTTAGCTATTCAGGTTTAATTCAAGTATTTCCTTTTATTTTATAATTATAACGCTAATCAGTCTAGGGCTTAATTTAGTGATATTTGGATTCATAATTTATAATAATTGGATATTTGAATTTATAACATACTTCCTGAATATGATATTGATCATAAACACAAGATGACCTTCAGGTCAGTGTACATTTATATATTATGACATATATAGAATAGTTTGTTTTGAAATATAATACCTATAAGAAATCAACGCAAACTTTACATGGTTATATGTTTACATTATGGTAAATAGAAGAGTTCAGCTTACCTCAAATGTATTCAAACTATTTATTTTCTAGTTTTGTGATCAATACATATTTTAAAACCTAATAAACAGACTTATTTAAGAAGTTATTAAGTTCTTTTGGTTTGATTCATGAATTAAGGATACTAACATGGATTTCATACTATTTGTACATAAATAGTATATGAATATGGTATTTATAACTATTATAAACAACATTCAATGATAAGTTAAAATCTAATTTTAAATAAAATCTTGTATAGCTTTTATCCTGCCTATTTATCATTAAATCTTAGTGACAAATCAAAAACTCAATTATGATTAATCAAGGAAGGCAAGACAATCTTATTTTACTTTTGAGATGCTGATTTCAAAAGTATTTTATTCCCTGGTGAATCTTAAAATGATGATAAATTGCTGCCTCCAACTGTTTTATATTTATATAGAGTATATATGTATGTATATATATAGTTGTATATTGGTTCATTAAGGATTCATGAATAAATTTATAATTGTCAGCATAAAAGTTGTATACTTATCCAAAGTATATTTAAATTTATTCTTAACTGTTAAGTTAAAATTTGATGAATAGTCATTTAATGAATGATCATTAATGTATGAGGGATAACAGGTTTGAAGTCTAGAACATAGTCTGTAATTTGTATGAAAATGTTTATGATATCGATCAATGAACACCATCAATTCAATAATCAAAATGTTTGATTAAACTGAGTGCAATATTTTGTTGGACTCAGTTACACGTGTAGCTTACTTTGAGTACAATCCTGTTTTAATGGTCTGTCCTTTTAGTTTTTTGGTTTTAATAACATTTAATTTGATGAAATAAATTGTTATTATGACTTATTTATTGTTTTTTATATATTTATTATGAAAGTATATATGTATCAAAGTCTGATTTCAATATTACTACAAATTTGATTTCCTGCTTATATTTTATTTTATATTACCGGTGTAAATTGGAAGGGATGTAAGAAATTGAAAAAAAATTGGTGACAAGCAAAAGGGAAAAAGGAAAAAAAACAGAGATTTTTTTTATTTGTTGAGAAAAAGGAAAGAAGTCGTAAGATGGAAACAAAAAATGTAGAAGGAATTTTTTTTACGAACTTTTCGGAAGTAGGAATAGATTTATAAGAGTGAAACAAATAAATGAAAAAAAGAAAGAAAGGAGAAATGACAAAAAAAGAATCTTTTTATGACTTTCCCTTTTTTATTATTGTTGAAAAGCAGACAAATAGGAAAGAAACAAATGACAAAAAAATGGGAAGAGAGATTTCAGAAAATAAAGAGAATTGTGAAGGAAGAAAGGAAAGTAATTGTAAAAGATTTGGAAAAGAAATTGAGAAGGGAAAGCAATAAAAGAGAAGACAAAAATAGAAAGAATTTTTTCTTTTGTTTATTGTTGTAAAATTAGAAGAGAGAGAAAAAAATGAAAAGGAAAAACTTGAAAAGGGAAAGAATAAATTTAGAAAGGAAAGAAAATTAATTGCAAGGCAAAGAAGAGAAATTTACAAAAGGATTTTTTTTTCCTTCAGCAAATTGTAAGAGAAGAAAGGATGCGAGATATTAGTAAGAGGGGAAACGAACAAAAGAAAGGAGAAAGAAGTTGAAAACAGGGAAGAAATAAAAGAAAACATGAAAAAGATTTTTTTTCTTCTCTTGTTTAAATGATTACAGTATCAACGGTCAATACTAAATTGACTAACAGAGATTTGTTTTTCTATATATACAAAAAAACGAAAGGAAACAAAATAAAATAAAACTAACACGAATCGGAAATTAAATAAATAATAAAATTTAATCGCTACCTCCCCGGCAACGGCGCCAAAAACTTGATCGTCGCTTTCCTATGAATTAGAAAAGCGTGATTTATGAAATAATACTGCAAGCGTACAGGTCGCGTAACATGCAGGTCGAATCACAGGGAGGTGTTTTAAATCTTTTATTTATCTATTCTTAGGTAAGTTAGGCAAAATTTGGAGATGTTTCTGAATTAATGTATTGAATTTACTATTGATCTGAATCTAATCAAATCAATGTCAAATTCAACAACTGAAAAGAAAAGAACCAATTAGAAAAAGAAAATATTAACTAGAACAATAACAGAAAATTAAAAGTAGGACTGTCGCTAAATCTAATCAACGATCAATCGCTAACATGCAGTAATAAAAGAAAATAACAATATGTGTTCTACCAAAACTAATTGCATAGACACACAAATTGTTTTGAAATAAAAAGACAATCAACTAAAATGAAGAAGAACTTTGTTATTCATAAACGAGAATACAGAATTAAAAAATGGCATGAACATTTACATGAGTACAACATATATTTATAGGTGGGATAGGCCAAACCCTAATCAGATCTATGAATGAATGGGCCTCTTTTCCTAAGAATTCTTATCATATCTCATGCCTTTCTTGACCAAGCTTATTTGGAAATAATCTTTAAGAATATCTGAGCATATCATGGTGAATATCTTCCATATCGTCGAAATCTTCCATGTGGCTAATTGATTGACAAAAGATTTGCATGTGATTAATTCTTCCAAACATGGACTCTCATTAGACTCCAAAAGTGCATAAAATCTTCAAATCTTCCATGTGGCTAATTGATTGGTAATCAGATTATATGTAATTAATTCTTCCAAGCATGGACTCTGATTAGACTCCAAAAGCACATGAGATAAAATCTTCGAAATTGATCTTCTCTTGTGTAATATCTTGTTTTTCGGGGTGCATGAGGATTGATGAATGGCCTGTGAAAATATACGAAAAATACCCAATGTAAAATTTATTTATTTACAATAAAGATAAGATAGAGCATAAAAATTAACACTTTTACATGTTAATCAAATACCCCCGCACTTATCTTTTACTCGTCCTCGAGTGAAAAGAAGGAAAAATAAAAAAATGAAAATCTAAACTATGTAGGTCACACTTTCGTAGGAAACACGATTGCATTGAACGTTTGCAACAAGCCGTTAAACCTCTAGGTGTCCCTAGTAGGACGAGTGGTGTCTCGTGAGGGTTTTCAGCAGATACTACCCACAAAATCCAAATGCAGTTTGGGTGGATCTAATCCAACTACATGAATGCAATGGATATATACAAAACACAAAAACAAAAATGACAACACGACTTATTTTAGAAAAACGGTATAACAAATTAAGTTAAAGATTTCTAATCAGTTGATTTTATTTTAGATACCTCAACTTGTCACAAATTTTCAATATAATTCAAGTTTTCAAATGTTAAATTCTAGCTTGGCCAGTTGGTTTGGTTGATAACATAGTGCAGCCATGAAATAGATTCTTAGTTTGCTTGGCACAGTTTACAAAGTGGTATTATTATTTTCTCATGTATGGCTAGTCAAATCAATAAGGTCAAGAAGTGTTTGGGCATCATCACTTATTCTCTGTTCTATAAAATTTTAAAATTTATGATTAATTACATACACCTAACTTAAAATACCTAGGTATACCACCCATACACTGCCTTGCGGACTGACGGAGAGTTAGGACAGAGCTTGGCGGATTCTGCAGACTGACGCTGACTTTGTCAACAACATGTCGGTAATCCTTAGGTGTCCAATCTCATATAATGAGACCAAGATATTCCAATGCTGACTTTGTCAACAACATGTCGGATAGAGCTTGGCGGGTTTGCACACCAACGCTTGATATACAAGCAATGTTGGATACCGTTGGATTACTATTATTATTATTGAAAATATAAGCACAAAAGAGAGTTACACGAATTCAACTTAACACAACTTAGTTTAAAAGATTCGAAAAGCCAATATAAGTATTTTAGGTCCCCCACTTATTTAAACAAAGACTACAATATAGAATAGATTTTGTGGCCATCACCTAAGAATCTCCCTATGTACCAGTTACACTATTTTCCCTCAAAATTAAACTTTTCATAATATTTCTTATTCGATCTAAGTTGAGAGAAAAAAATACTATCAACTGACTAAAAATTGTAAACATATTTCGTGGTATCACTCTAAAATTAGTCATGTGTGTGTTTGTGTGTCAGTGTTTTTTTGTTGATGATGTGATGCAGACTTGACTCCCCCACACTAGTTTGAGACAGTGTCCCAACTGTCTAAGGTATGCAAACCAAAATGGAAGGAGAAAAATGAAAAAAAATAACAGAAAAAGAATGTGTACCACCTGATTTCATGGTGGATGATCAAGCTCATGAAGATCAATAAGGTCATCGTCTTCGTATTGCTCGAATTCCAAAAATGGTTTCAGTTGTTGACCGTTTACTTTGAAGACTTTTCCATCCTTAGGATTTTCAATTTCAACTGCTCCATGAGGATATACTGCTTTCACAACATAAGGTCCAGTCCATCGAGATCTGAGTTTTCCTGGAAACAAGTGAAGTCTAAAGTTGTATAAAAGAACTTTTTATCCTACGTTGAATTCCTTACGAAGTATGTTCTTATCGTGTTGGGCTTTGGTTCTTTCTTTAATGATTTTCATATTTTCATATGCTTCATTTCTTATTTCCTCCAGTTTTGAGATCTGTAACTTCCTATGTGAGCCGGCCTTCTCTAAGTCAAAATTAAAAAGTTTAATTGGCCAAAGAGCACGATGCTCTAATTCAAGAGGTAAGTGACAGGCCTTCCCAAAGACTAACAAATAAGGTGACATTCCTAGATTGGTTTCGTAAGCAGTGCGAAATGCCCAAAGTGCATCAATCAATTTTAAGGACCAATCTTTTCAATTGGAATTCACGGTTTTCTCAAGAATTTGATTGATTTGTCTATTGGAAACTTCTACTTGTCCACTAGTTTGTGGATGGTAAGGGGTCGACAGCTTGTGTGTGACTGAATATTTCTTGAGCAAGGACTCAAAAGCACGATTACAGAAGTGAGTGCCATTATCGCTAATGATAGCTCAAGGTGTGCCAAAGCGTGAAAAGATGTTTTTTCTTTGAGGAATTTGATAACAACCTTGTTATCGTTGGTTTTGGTTGGGATGGCTTCAACCCATTTTGAAACATAGTCTACCGCAAGCAAGATGTAAAAATTCCCAAACGAGTTAGGGAATGGTCCCATGAAATCGATGCCCCAAACATCAAATAACTCGATCACTAAAATGGGGTTGAGAGGCATCATGTTTCGCTTAGTGATTCGACCTGTTCTTTGACATCGATCGCATTTAGAGCAAAATTCGAAAGCGCAACGGAAGAATGTGGGCCAATAAAAACCTCTTTGCAATACTTTTGCAGCAGTTTTTCTTACTCCAAAATGACCGCCACAAGCATGGTCATGTGAGAAAGAGAGAATACTTTGGTGTTCCTGATTGGGTACACACCTTCGAATGATTTGGTCTGGACAGTATTTGAAAAGATATGGGTCATCCCAATAGAAGTTTCGAACTTTAGAGAGAAATTTTTGTTTATCTTGTTTCGACCATTCAGCGGGTGTTTGCTGTGTGACAAGATAATTCACAATGTCAGCATACCAACGGGTGTTAGAGATGGAAAGAATTTGTTCGTCCGGAAAATAGTCATCGATTTGGGTGTCATCAACATTTTCGTGCATAATTCAAGAGAGATGATTAGCTACAACATTTTCAGAACCCTTTTTATCTCTTATTTCTATGTCAAATTCTTCAAGAAGAAGGATCCAACAAATCAAGCGGGCCTTGGCATCCTTTTTAGAAAGCAAATATCGTAAGGCAGCTTGGTCAGTGTAAACTATGATTTTGGATCCTATGAGATATGGTCTGAATTTCTCAAGAGCGAAGACAACTGCCAAAAATTCCTTTTCAGTAGTTGAGTAATTCAATTGGGCCTCATTTAAGGTTTTGCTAGCATAGTAAATGACTTGAGGGAGTTTGTCGATTCGTTGGATCAAGATGGCCCCAATGGCAAAATCAGAAGCATCACATATAAGTTCAAATGGTTGAGTCCAATCAGGGGGTTGAATGATGGGAGTTGTGGTCAAGATTGACTTAAGAGTATCGAAAGATGTTTTGTAATCATTGGAAAATTCAAACTTGACGTCTTTGGCAAGTAAGTTCGAGAGAGGTTTTGGAATTTTTGAGAAATCTTCAGTGAATCTTCTATAGAATCCCGCATGGCCAAGAAATGAACGAACGTCCTTAACAGACATAGGAGGAGGTAGATTAACAATCAAATCAATTTTGGATTTATCGACTTCAAGGCCATCTTTAGAAACGACATGACCTAGAACTATCCCCCTTTTAACCATGAAATGACATTTTTCCCAATTAAGCACGAGTGATTTCTCCTTACAATGTTTTAGGACGAGTTCTAAATGAGTGAGACAATGGGAAAAAGATGATCCGTAGATTGAAAAATCATCCATAAATATTTCCAAGAATTCTTCCACCATATCCGAGAAAATACTCATCATACACCTTTGGAAAGTCGCGGCGGCATTACAAAGACCAAAGGGCATGCGACGATAAGCAAAGGCTCCAAAGGGACAAGTAAAGGTGGTCTTATGTTGATCCTCTAAAGCAACAGGGGTTTGGTTATAGCCAGAGTATCCATCGAGAAAAAATATTACTCATGTCCCGCTAAGCGTTCGAGCAGTTGGTCAATAAAAGGCAAGGGGAAATGGTCTTTTCGTGTGGCTGAGTTGAGCTTTCGATAGTCAATACACACACGCCATTTTGTTTTGATTTTTGTTGGGACGAGCTCATTACTTTCATTTTTGATCACTGTGACTCCCGATTTCTTTGATACAAATTGTACCGGACTCACCCAAGTACTATCAGAGATGGGTAGATGATGTTATTGTCTAGATATTTGATTATCTCCTCCTTGACCACTTCTCTCATGTTTGGGTTTAATCGCCTTTGAGCCTCAAGGGTGGGTTTAAACTCATCAACCAAATATATGTGATGTTCCACAATTGATGGCTAATTCCTTTTATATCGCTCAGTTCCCACCCCAAAGCATCTTTATTTTCCCGTAAAATTTCCAAGAGTTTTTCTTCTTGGTCCTCGGTAAGATCAGAGGCCAAGATTACGGGAAAAGTTTCTGAGGAGTCTAAGTATGCGTACTTAAGGTCTTGTGGCAAGGGTTTGAGGTCTATCTTAGGGTGTTCTTGAGTGTTAACATTGGTCAACATTCCTTGGTTTGATTCAGATGACGAAGGATTGGAGTCAAGAAATTCATTCAGTTCAGAAATGTATTCGAGTTCATCGAAATCGGAGTCAAAATGCTCAAGACGGATTTTCAAGGCTTCAGAAGTGTCATTAGAGGTTTCATCAACTATGGTTTGAATCATGTCAATTTCGTCGGTCTCAAAATCTCTAGGTTGTTTGTTGAGATTAAAGATGTTTAGCTCAATGGTTAGGTGCCCGAAGGAAAGTCGAAGTTAATCGTTCCTACAATTAATGGCAGCATTTAAGGTTGCTAAGAAAGGGCGTCCTAAAATCAATGGTATTTGAACTTTGGGATTTGAGACAGGCTCTGTTTCTAAAACTATGAAATCGATAGGAAAGTAAAACTATTCAATCTGTATCAAGACGTCTTCGGTTATTCCCAATGGCTTTTTGACAGATCGATTAGCTAGCTGAAGAGTGATGTTTGTTGGTTCAATCTCCCCTAGTCCAAGTTGATGGTAAACAGTGTAATGGAGAAGATTGACACTGGCACCAAGATCAAGTAGAGCACAAGAGATGTGAGTGTTTCCTATTTTACAATTAATCGTAGGGCAGCCAGGGTCTTTGTACTTGGCTGGGGCAAGACCCAAAAGAATAGAGCTTGTATTCGCAGTTAGAAAGGCGGTTTTTTGGACATTAGTCGCACGTTTTTCTGTGCATAATTCCTTAAAACATTTAGCATATTTAGGAATTTGTTCAATGGTGTCTAAAAGAGGAATGTTCACATGGACTTGTTTGAAAATTTCCAAAATTTTACCAAAATTTGCCGCTTTCTTCTTATAATTGAGTCTATGAGGAAATGGAGCTACTGGTTTTTCGACTCTGTGACCAGTTTCATCGTTCGAAGAAGAAGGTTTATACACTGAAAAAGAAGGTGGTAAGGTTGTAGAAGATGGAATGTTGGTATTGCCAACATCAATTTTCGAAGGTGGGTCGGGTTTGCCAACACTGGGTGAAGAACTGTTGGGATTGCCAACATTTGAGGAAAATGGAGGTTTAGAAGAATTGGTGTTTGTAGCCAATAGATGATCATCAAGATTTGGCATTGGGGTCGAGTTCGAAGGTTCACCCGGGTTTCCCACATTATTATCAATCCTCTTTCCAGGTCTAAGGGGTTGTAATTGCATTGACCGGATTATGGTTTTCGTTCTCACAAGAATTTGCAGCACGAGAGTTATATTTTGGATTCACCTCGGGTTGACTAGGCAACTTTCCTTTCTCATTATTTTTCATTAGTTCCTTCATCATATTCATCATTTGGTCGAGTTTAGCGTCGCGTGAGTTCATTTTAGCTTCGTGAGAGTTCAACTGTTTCTCTAAACGCACAATTTCTTATGACGATTGAGAAGGTTGAGAGGATTGGTTTAATGATTGAAAGTTGGGGTGCCTATAAGGCTGTTTGGATTGAGGTGCAGCTTGAAAGGTTTGAGAATTGGAAGGTGGAGCTTGATGATTCGGATTTGGAATAAAGGGCTACATGTGAGATGGATTAGCCAAATTATTGGGGTTTGACCAAGTAAAATTTGGGTGGTTCCTCCAACCAGGATTGTACGTGGATGAGTAAGGATTATTTTGAGCAATAGCATTAGCTTGGTCCTGAGAGTAATAGTGGGGTAGCCCTTCTCCGGCTTGAGGAGTTTGATTTTCTAAGGAGATTTGACTTGGGTCCACGACATGCACTCCTCTAGTAGAAGTACGAATGGGAACACGAATTGATTCCCATTGCATATCCATTTTTGAATAATCTTTTAAGAATTTCCAAGCTTTATCGGCCGTCTTAGACATAAAGTCTCCTCCACACATTAATTCTAATTTAGTTCTAGTTTGATAGTTTAGCCCTTCATATGCAATTTGACATAAGTGGTCTTTTAGAATTCCATGGTGAGGACAACTATATAATAGTTGTTTGAATATTTCAAAGTATTTTGAAAAAGTTTCCCCCTCATTTTGACAAAATTGATTTATCTCAGTTCAAATTTTGAGAGTTTTATGGAAAGGGATATTTTTTTCAAGAATGCAGTGACAAATTCAACCCAACTTCTTATGGAATGTTTTGGAAGAGAATTTAGCCATCTTTTAGCGCTTTCAAGTAGTGCAATTGGAATTAGCCTCAGCTTGATCGATTCATTTGACAATTGTTTCATTTTTGTGGTGGACGCATATAATTCAAATTCACTTCGAAATTCAGAAGCATTTTCAGACCCAGTAAATTTTGGTACCCCTTGAATAAAAGAATGTTTAAGCTCAAAATTGTTTCCTTCAGCTGGTGGGAACACGATGACAGAGGGTTGAACGGTCCTAGTTGGATAACATCGATCACGAAGAGATAAGTGTCTATCCATTTCGATATTGAAATTTTGAAAATTTTGATGTGCTCGATTTTGATCCCCAAAGTTTGGAAAGTTTTGATTTAATTGATTTTGATCCAACTTGTTTGGAAAATTTTGGTTTATTCGAGAACCCCTAGGATAATTTTGTTGGCTAACACTTTTTTCACTCATTGTTGTTAAATGCACACACGGAAAAATCCTAGACTTAAGGTTGACACAAGAAGCTCTTAATCAAAATAAATAAGGAACACAAGTGTATCTTATTAGTTGATAATCTCGATTTGAAGGGGGAAGAGGGTCTTATGGCCTTTCACGTATAGTATAAATACTAAGGGATACGACCAATGTTTTACGGGTAGTATGCAACCTCTTTTGCTAGAAGTTCAATAAATTGAACTAATATATGTCCGCGATCAAACCCTTGAGAAAATCAATTTCACAAAATACACTTTTGTAGTTAAATATTTTGCAAATTAAATTAAATAAATAGATTGAAAAAGTTAATTTGCTAAAATGTTGAAAAATTCCTGATGTAATACGTATCACCGTCCTTTACAAAAGGAATAGAACGAATTCCACACAGCAAAATAAAATTTTAAATCTAATATATTTAACCCAATTTGTTTGTCCTATTGAGCTTGAATTTTGCTCCTAAGGCCAACGTTTAATGAATTTTTATTTAGGTCCAAGGAGTATGCAAATGACCGAATTTAATTGTTGTGGAGCCAAGGAAAGGTAATGACTTCCTCACCTTATGTTTGTTAGGGCTTTGCTCGTAATTAGATTTATTTCAGAATGCAGCCAAAACAATAATCAAACACAAATAATTGCAGAAATTAAAAAAAATTGTACAAGCAAGCTGCTGCCCCTGCAGAATTTTTTTTACAAACAATGTCTATATATATTTTTTTCTTTGCAGCAGAGCACCTGTAGAGTTAATAAAATATTACAGCGGGGTATGGCAGTCCTTCCAGAGCAAATGAATGGGGCTAGTTATTCAAATCCCACCGTTTGCAAATCGGTTGACCTTTGAATCCTTTGTCGCTTGATTGAATTTGTTTCTTCCTTTGACCTTTGATTTGTTTTGAGGGTTTTTTTTCTAGAGAAGAGAAGAAATAAACGAACAAAGGAAAAAAAACTGAAACAAAGCAAAAACAAAAACTAAACTAAAAACTGATTAGAATAAATAACATAAATGAACAACTAAAACTCAGCTTTAAAACGGAATTAAACCAAGCTTGGAAAAAGAAAAGGATAAAAAAAATCAAAAGAACTAAGTTTTTTTTTAAAAAAAAATAAAATGGAAAGGAATTGTAAATAAAAATGAGGAGAAGGGATGTAAGAAATTGAAAGAAAATTGGTGACAAGCAAAAGGGAAAAAGGAAAAAAAACAGAGATTTTTTTATTTGTTGAGAAAAAGGAAAGAAGTCGTAAGATGGAAACAAAAAATGTAGAAGGAATTTTTTTTATGAACTTTTCGGAAGTAGGAATGGATTTATAAGAGTGAAACAAATAAATGAAAAAAAGAAAGAAAGGAGAAATGACAAAAAAAGAATCTTTTTATGACTTTCCCTTTTTTATTATTGTTGAAAAGCAGACAAATAGGAAAGAAACAAATTACAAAAAAATGGGAAGAGAGATTTCAGAAAATAAAGAGAATTGTGAAGGAAGAAAGGAAAGTAATTGTAAAAGATTTGGAAAAGAAATTGAGAAGGGAAAGCAATAAAAGAGAAGACAAAAATAGAAAGAATTTTTTCTTTTGTTTATTGTTGTAAAATTAGAAGAGAGAGAAAAAAATGAAAAGGAAAAACTTGAAAAGGGAAAGAATAAATTTAGAAAGGAAAGAAAATTAATTGCAAGGCAAAGAAGAGAAATTTACAAAAGGATTTTTTTTCCTTCAGCAAATTGTAAGAGAAGAAAGGATGCGAGATATTAGTAAGAGGGGAAACGAACAAAAGAAAGGAGAAAGAAGTTGAAAACAGGGAAGAAATAAAAGAAAACATGAAAAAGATTTTTTTTCTTCTCTTGTTTAAATGATTACAGTATCAACGGTCAATACTAAATTGACTAACAGAGATTTGTTTTTCTATATATACAAAAAAACGAAAGGAAACAAAATAAAATAAAACTAACACGAATCGGAAATTAAATAAATAATAAAATTTAATCGCTACCTCCCCGGCAACGGCGCCAAAAACTTGATCGTCGCTTTCCTATGAATTAGAAAAGCGTGATTTATGAAATAATACTGCAAGCGTACAGGTCGCGTAACATGCAGGTCGAATCACAGGGAGGTGTTTTAAATCTTTTATTTATCTATTCTTAGGCAAGTTAGGCAAAATTTGGAGATGTTTCTGAATTAATGTATTGAATTTACTATTGATCTGAATCTAATCAAATCAATGTCAAATTCAACAACTGAAAAGAAAAGAACCAATTAGAAAAAGAAAATATTAACTAGAACAATAACAGAAAATTAAAAGTAGGACTGTCGCTAAATCTAATCAACGATCAATCGCTAACATGCAGTAATAAAAGAAAATAACAATATGTGTTCTACCAAAACTAATTGCATAGACACACAAATTGTTTTGAAATAAAAAGACAATCAACTAAAATGAAGAAGAACTTTGTTATTCATAAACGAGAATACAGAATTAAAAAATGGCATGAACATTTACATGAGTACAACATATATTTATAGGTGGGATAGGCCACACCCTAATCAGATCTATGAATGAATGGGCCTCTTTTCCTAAGAATTCTTATCATATCTCATGCCTTTCTTGACCAAGCTTATTTGGAAATAATCTTTAAGAATATCTGAGCATATCATTGTGAATATCTTCCATATCTTCCAAATCTTCCATGTGGCTAATTGATTGACAAAAGATTTGCATGTGATTATTCTTCCAAACAAGGACTCTCATTAGACTCCAAAAGTGCATAAAATCTTCAAATCTTCCATGTGGCTAATTGATTGGTAATCAGATTATATGTAATTAATTCTTCCAAACATGGACTCTGATTAGACTCCAAAAGCACATGAGATAAAATTTTTGAAGTTGATCTTTTTCTTGTGTAGTATCTTGCTTTTCGGGGTGCATGAGGATTGATGAATGGCCTGTGAAAATATACGAAAAATACCCAATGTAAAATTTATTTATTTACAATAAAGATAAGATAGAGCAAAAAAATTAACACTTTTATATGTTAATCATGTGTATATAAATAAATGCAAAGTATTAAATACACATGATGTATTTAAATCTACCTATAATCGTGGATCGAAAAATTGCTTCATAACATCTAGGAATTTTGGTTGCTGAAATTGTTTCAACTCAGCAAAAGGACCAACTCGAAAGGGCACGTTTCCACAGAAGCAGATATTGCATTTTTCTATTTTGGTTGAAACTGTACAAGACAGTGAAAGCCAATATTTGTAGAAGTAACTAAATATGTAAAAGCTTTCAACTTGTATGTAATTCCTAATAATACATGCAAACATGTATTGATGCAGAGCAGTTTTGTAATGATATTATACTAAGGACGTCTGATCCTTTATTTGTATGTATATAAACATATATATATATATATATATTTGTATAATGGATACAAAGTAAAACAAGTAAGACTTGTTCGGAGCAATCTGCATATGATTTTGAAAATATCAGATCTAATGTTGTTTACAAGAGAAGGTTGAATATGTACATTTAACATATATAATGTTCTGTTATATAAAAGGGGTCTGAACCTGTATATCTGTTGCTAATTCAGATTGGTCATGCGAAATAAATTCAGTTTGAATTATAATATGGAGCATCACACTCTGTATATTGACTAATGGTTTGATATGATAATTACATATGTAAATGAACCTGTATTTCTTGTTTTACTGGGTAATGTTCACTTTCTTATTCATGGATATGTATATAAACCTATCACTTAGTCCATTAGAAATAATTCGCTCATGAATACTATCTTCAATTTTGTGTATGTGAGATGCAATGCAAAATTTTGAATTTTGATAATCATTTTTTTTTAATGTTCAAAGGAAATACAGGCAAGATTCCTATATAATGTTGAATTTAAATAATATATATAAATATAAATTTGATTTATATATTTTATTTAAATGAATATTATGAATATAAAATACATATTTTTTATATATGTAAATAACTCTAATATTGTTCACCGCTATAAATTATAAAATTCTCTTTACAGCAAGTTTTAGTTATATTAAGTCATGGTGACGTCTTCCAATATTACAGTCATCAATGTCCAAAATGGCTGGATGTAGGTAATGCCAAAGCATTGTGCATCCTTTTATTTTGGTTATATGCAACGGAGTAAAAGTGATATTTGAATTGTATTATTGGGTCTGACTTAATTAAGTGGCATAATAAGATTATGGCTTAGAGACAACAACGTAAATTATTCTATATTTTGAGCAAATGAATAATACTGAACAAAATGTTCAACATGCGATCCAAGAGTTATATGTCTAATATAATTGACATAAGATGTCTACCTAAAAGGTTGTGTTTCTGGGCGTAGCCAAAGCTTGGTCAAGGCATGACTAGATACGAATCTTGGAACACCATTATGTGTTTGTGTGTGTATATATATATAGATATAGATATAAGTATGTATATAAACAAAGGGATGTTAATTTGATTAGGAGCGTATTTTAGTTTAAAATTATATATTTATGTTAATATAATTTTTGATTGTTAGTAATCTGAATTTATATTAAATAAATATTAAAGAATCAGTTATTATTTATTATCTATTATAGATATTAAATAATAAATAACTCTGATAATTTAAATTAATTATTGAGAAGCATAAATCGAATTAAATCAGATTTCTTGACTAACATTAAAATTTGAGGATTGTCCTCAAACAAATTAAACATAGTTGTTATACAAACATAAAGGATCTAAAATGAAAGTTGAAATATGATTTCAACCGAATAATATATAATGTTATAATAATCTACTTATACATTTCTAGTATTAGGTACTAGTTATAATTACATAAATATATGTTAACTTACACAAATCGCAAAATAAGTAGAAATCTGATAAAAGGACAAGTGGACTTATGATTGGAAATGAAGCAAATGTTGCTGGATTATCCATAGGATGTTGATTCTTATTGTATATACTGGATTAATTGAATAAATAAAATAATTGTTATTATGAAATTCCATTTAAAATAAATGTTATTATAAATCTTGTTCAGACAAGTTTAAATTTCATTTGTAATAAAAGAATAATTGTTATTCATTTTATTAAAATGAAATATTGTATGAAATTTCACAAATAGTTAATGATCTTTGTAAATCCTTAACTATAATGTACTTGACATAAATAATGAGTGGATTAAATTTAGTGATTTAAATCCAACATACCTTTAGCATTCCAGTTAGCCTATATAAACAATAAACTATATCAAAACTCCATAATTATGGAATTTTGAGATCATTTGATTTTGAATTATATGAAGAATGCAAATCTTATTTATTAGGCAAAATAAATGAATCACCTTTCACTTGACACAGTGAATAAGTGATAAGTATTGGGTCTCGTACATAATGATGTATATGGAGCAATAAATACATAAGCTAGAGGCAGATTTTATTACTTCATTATATTTATTGTATCAGTAGATACAAATATGTGTATCTTATGAAACACATATCAAAATCCTTTGAAAAGTTCTAAGCATTCAAAGTGAGGTTAGAAACCTACTTTAATAGAAAATAAATGCTTTTCGAACAGATCGAAAGAGAATATTTAATCCAACTATATAATGACTATCAAAATGAGTTTGAAATTATTTCACAACTCGCACCATCTAGAACAACATATTGGAATAGTGTGTGTGTGTAAAAGGAGACATTGCACCTTATAAGATATAGTACGATTAATGATAAGTCATATAGATCTTCCAATAAATAAATTGGAACAATTGTGTTAAATCCCACTAAAGTGATTCTGAAGACGCCATATAAAATATGGACTAGGAAACGTCCTTGTGTGTCTAATGCGAAGATATGGAATGTACGGCGCTTGTTAAACGTCCTTCCTTTGATAAGATCGGACACAAATTAGATAAGTATTTTATGGAATATCCAAAATAAGTAAATGGATATTATTCTTATAAATCCTCCGAGAATAAAATGTTCATTGCTCGAATAGGTATCCATTTAAAGGAGAGCCAGTCTCTAAGATACCAATGGAATGAAATAGAATTCGAAATATCTCGAAAACTACAAAATACCATTGAATTCTGTATTGACAAGAAATTGAGTGGGAGTGACACAATAGTTCTAATGTTATTTGATAGCACAGTAGTTATTGTATATAATGTTAGTTTTAAAACAAGAAATAAATACTGATTCTAATAAAGAAAATGTTTGGATTAAGAAGTTCATAATTGAACATAATTCATTATTGGTAGAATTTACATTGGGATAACAATGTGGCTAATGCTCAGGCCTAAAGCCTTTAAAATCGCTATTGATCCAAACATATATTTAAGAAATATAACTCTTATGTGGAGTTGTTCACAGAAGAAATAAACATATCTGCTAAGTTGTAAAAGTTGTAATGTTGCAGACCTACTGAATTAAACTCTGTCGCAATAGAAGTTTAATAGTCACATTAGTTTCATCAATATACGATACGTGAATGATTGACTCTAGTGCAAATGGAAGATTGTTAGAGTTTATGCCGTAGAGGCAATTCATTTGATAACACTATTTATGTTATTATTTGGAATAAAATATTCTGTTATGTTATATATATATTTACTGCATAACATAAGTATCAACATGATAGAAGTCCTTTGAATAATAATACGGATTTATATAGTTTAAGCAGGTGACTTGAACATGAGATTTTATAATATGTTAAGTATTATAATTCTTAAATGTCCTTAGTCAAGTTTTACTATTTATACCAAGGACAACAATAAAACGTTGAGACTAGTATGTTGATTGACTGATGATCACATCTCATTGATCATTAATATATGTGATATTAATGTCAAAAACATAAATATGTATTGGAGAATATCGTATTGGGCTGACCCAATGTAATGGCCCGGTTCTTATATAACATCGCTAACACAAATTTTGATCGATCGTATTACAAATACGATTTAAATTCCATACTTTAACCAATTCAAATGTGTAAATCCTTGTATATAATAATAATAGTTTAAATCTATTTTAAATATGTATGTATGATAGCATTTGTGTAAATTCATTAAACATGGGTGTGTGTAGTTAATATATACAAAGTGCCATTTCTTTTATGCTAGCACCTACCTTATTTCAGTCTTATACTAAGATTTATAATTTTTGTAAGTTCTTAAGTTTTTAAAACATAAGAGCATTTAACAAATTATACACAAAAACCATTTCTTTCTCAAATGAAAGTTTTAGAACAAAACCCATTTTTTCTTTCACATGAGAATTATTTAACATGAAGTGGCCACTTTCTTTGTACTGACACAGGACATGTCCAACATACAAAAAGAATATCATTTGTATTTGTACACTAGAAATAGGCTAGAAAATAAGATCTTGATAAAAATTTATTTCACATGGCCGATCGATACATGATCAGGATATTTTCAGGTTCTCAGAACATGAAATATAGCAAAACCATTCTTCTCAAGTACTCAAGTTAAATGCCATCTTTCTCAATATTTGTGCGCACTTGAGAAAATAAACTTAAGATTTTCATACACTAGGATTTTTATTAGCATCTAGATACCTAGAATTTGATCATACATTTATACATCACATGGCCGTAGCTTCTTTTGTACATAGAAAATTTCAGTTTGCAACTACTTGGAAGCAAAGTAAAGCTTTTATAATATTGTTGTTAAATCAAAGGATCATATGCCAACCTGTACTTAAATAACCAAAGCTCTAAACAATACCATGGTATGGAATGATGGCTGCTACGTTTTTCTTCACCAATGCAAGATTTAGAGAGGAACATGGTTAGGTACATGAGCATTTAATGTGATTTCACCTAGGCAACCAATTGGAAGAGTGTTGGTACATGCGTAGGAAATTTCAGGGCAAATATTTGCTGATGGTAGCCATGTTATCATAGGAAAAAGTGTAGTGACATCTAAATATTTAGGAGAGAAGAGGATTTTTAATTGTCAATCATTTGTCAACTTTGTGGAAAGAGATTTCTGAAACTGTTTGCTCTTTCCAGACCAACAATTAATGCACAAATATTTTATACTTTCCTACACCTATATAAAGACCTGGCCATGCATTTTCTTTCTTCACACCAAATCATTGGAACCAAAACAGTTCAGTGAGAAGAGAGTTCCAAATTTTCTGGTGAGTAAACTTTCTTTTATTTCATAGTTTAATTTCTGCATCTTTATACCAAAAAACTGTTAAGTTAAGTCTGTTGTTTGGATGTTCTTTGTTGAGTTACAAGTCTTGTTTGAATGCCATTCTGTGCCTGATAAAAGAACTAGTGGTTGGTACTTAAACTATTGGGTATCTTTAGTTTGAATTGCTATGATTGCTTAAGTCTTGTGTTCTGTTTTCAACCTTAAAATAACCAGAACTGTTGTTTGGTTATTAATCACAAAAGGGCTCCAACACTTGATTGTTTGAAGGGAATACTACCACTGGTTTGCACCAGGATAATATAGGGTAAAATGTATGCACTCGGTGTATTTTTAATCGAAGAAGAAACATTCCCGTTCAAGAAAACAAACACATTCTGAAAACAGGAAACTCTTTGTATGCACAAAAAACCAAAACATGTAAAAACTAGATTTAGATATATTAATTGAATCGTATAAGAAAATGATGATTTTTGGTGGTGGTTTCACGATTTTTAACATTTTGGATAATGAGATATACTGTGATGATCAGAATTTGAACATTGATCAAATTCCGACCATCCAGGCCATCGGAAGCCATGCGTTTGGGAGGAAAGCTTCATCTAGGGTCGAGGGTTCTAGGAAAATACTAAATAATTTTTATAAAGAAGGGATTGGGAGAACTAGGTTGAAATAGGGTTTTTGGGTTTGTTTTTCTCATTTGGGTTCTCGCCGGAACTGTGCATCAATGTCGATGTGTTGAGGGCGCGGTTTAGGGGGATGGTGGCGTCGGGGTGTCATGGTGGCGTGACAAGAAGTGGATGGTGATCAATGGTCGGGGCAAGGAGCAGTAGGGGTTTTCCTGGATGAACCCAAATCGGTGATGGAGAACTCGAACATTGAAATCACTGTAGCTTCTAGGTGGTGGTGCTCGGTGGGTGGTAAAGTGATCTGGGGGTGCGAAGTGATGTGTGGTGGTGGTCGGAAGTGGTGAACGTGGCCTTAGGCGTGTGTGCGCGTGCACATGTATGTGTGGATGATTAGAAGTGAAGACACCATGGATTTGAAGTGATCGGCCGTGTTTCAGGGGGGTGGTACTTTGGCACTTTGGTATTTGGGTACTGGCACTTTGGTAGTGGTCTGGCGCATGAAGGGCGAAGCTGATTGGCAAGCAAAACACTGGGATTTCAAAGTGGTAGTTCGGTAGTGATCTGGAAAGTGGTACTTTGGCCAGATCATGGGAGCCAAGCCTGATTTTACTTGCGCGCACATGAGTTTTCAAACTGGCACTTTGTCCAAAGTGGTACTTTGGCATAAAAATGTTTTTTCAAGGAAGATTTTTATTAATTTAAATAAAACCAGTTTTAATTGAAAAATAAATTAATATAAAGTGGAAATAAATAAGGAAACAAAAAGAAATTTTTTATTCAAATAAGTAAGTGGACAAAGGGAGTAGCTCAAGTATGGGAGATCGAGTGGAAGTGTGACTAAGTGAATTAAAAAGTGTAAAAGCTATAATTTAAAATAAATTTTAGATTTTAAATTTAGTTAATTTATGAATAATTAGAATAAGAAATAATTTTCTAAAGGATAACGCAAGTATTCATTTTTAAAATCGACAAACGAAGTGGAAAGAAAGACCATGTGCGACGCGCACACTAAAATTATCCATTTTTAAGATAAAAATCATAATACCCAGATATAAGCAAGATAATCATTTACAATTTTGTTTGACTGAAATTATTTAACAAAGGATATGTAAATTAAATTATAATCATGTTAGACTAACAATTTAAAAACAAAGATATTACGCTCATCATTTCGAAGAATCCTGAACTTATATTCCACTTCGACTTGATTTATACGCCACGAGTCAGAGATTATCAAAGATAATTGAAGACGGATATATACAAAGGCTATGCTTGGATAGTGCCTTCGGATTGTCCAATCCTAGGACAACTTGTATGGACGAATGTTTGACAAAGTAATTCTAACTGATCACGTACATTGATCTCTTCAAACGTATTTACATAGTGGCAGAGGAATTCGATTCTCTCGCTTTATACCTATAATATATTTTGGGGAAGTCAATTAGTGGTTTCCGAGTTTTGATGATGTGGCATTCAAAGAAATTAAGCAGTGATGATAAAAAGGTGAGTCTAGCCTCAGGCCTTACACTCAGGAAATGACAAAAAATCAGGCAAGCAGCATGGCTATATGGGTCGCTCCCATTAGGGTGTAGCATTACCTATCTAGAGGAATTCCTTTTGTTTCTTACTCTATCGATTCTGTCCCATTCGGGAAATGGTTGTCGTACACAACCATTGTTGATATACATTCGATACACTCAAGAGAAATGAGTGGTCAGTCATGTGTGTGCCGGGCTGCAAGACGTTCTTGTTGAACCCAGTGTATTCGCCTTTAGAGATACACGATCGGAAGGTGGTTCCATACCTTGTCATAGTTGGAAACGCATTATCCATACGTGCTAAGCGGTTTTTGTTTGTATACTATATAGGAGAATTTGAGATGCAAGCATTCTTCAAGATTCTAAATTACTTGTAAAAAAAACCTAGACACTATGATAATATCTGATTTAAAGTATACAAAGTGTTTTATTCTTATAAGGTAAAAATCCGTTCCGTATTCACGGCGTGGTCTTATGAGATATTTTTATTTCTTTAATTTGTTTAAAATCGTTTACTCATACTAGTCCCCTGACAGACCCGGAGTTTATTTTTCTGTGTTTTCCTTAAACTATTGGGTACTCATAACACTTGTAATTAGTAGACAAGTGAATCAGGCCATGATAAAACTTGGGAAGATGGATGGAAACTTTCTGTGTGCTGTTCTACTTGTCATGCCTACTGTATAAGTATAAGTATGCCAGTTTGGTCATTGATGATACGTATAATTAAGTTGTACTATAAAGTGGCTTGTATCCCTATATCTATTATGCTCTGATGTAATATGTTTAAATGTGTAATATTATGAAGTATCATCTTTTGTAAAAATTCCGCTGTGAGATTCTGATGTTTCTGTATTTTATCTTCTATCCATTCTTATTCGTACATAATGGCATGACTTCCGATGCGTTCGAAAGTTGGGTCGTTACAGTTGGTATCAGAGCTTATGTTAATGATTACCTAGGTTTTGGGTGAGTGTGAAAGAGCATATTTTTATAAAAATTTAAAATAAAATAAATTTAGATCAACTTGAATTATATACCTATGTTAGTTATATCCAATCAAGTCTTGATTGTCAACCTATTATATTCAGGTGATTAGAATGAGTAACCGAGGACGAAGAGGTCGCGCTAGTGGGACTTCCACTACTACTGGTCATAATACTGCCTCCCAAGATCAAGGAGAAACTGTGGAGGAAGTTACACTAGTCCAGCAGGACAAAAGCTTTGCAACTATCCATAAGGAGTATACCACTTTGGGAGGGAAGGTATTCAAAGGGACTGAGTCTTTTATTGAGGCTCAAGCATGGTTGAGGTCTTGTGAGAGGATTTTCAAAGGACTGAAATTGAATGATGAGCAGAAATGTCTCTTAGCTATGTGGCAACTCCAAGAAGCTGCTGCAATCTGGTGGGACGCTCAAACTGCGAACGTTCCTGGAGAAGATTTTACTTGGGACAAATTCAAAGAGGCATTTAAAGCGCAATTTCTTCCTGCCGCTGGCAAAACTAGGATGTATCGGGATTTCATCGATCTCAAACAAGGGAACATGAAAATATCCGAATATGAAAATAAGTTCAATGCACTTTCTTGTTTTGGGACAGAACTGATCAACACCCCACTCAAGAAGAATGAAGTGTTTATAGCAGGATTGAAGGATAGCTTGCAAGTTAAAATGATTTGGCATCTTAAGATTCCATTTGTTGATCTAGTAGATATAGCAGTTCATTATGAAGCACTTGAGGGAAAGAAGCCAGTTGCAAAAGCACAGACTGGAGAAACCAGTGGTGAAAATCCCAATAAAAGGAAATCTGATCCAAATTGGAACAACAAGGGAATACCAAAAATGGGGGAGAAGGCTAAAGAGCGTTATAAGGATACACAATGCCACAACTGTAAGGAGAAGGGACACATTGCTAGGTTTTGTATGAAGCCAGCAGTAGAGAAGCCAGAGCAACCTCAACAAAAACCACAGGAATCGGCTAATGCTAATGTCAAGCAGATTTTATGCTATTAGTGTCATCAGCCCAGACATTTGATTAAAGATTGTCCGCTTATAAAGAAGGAAACACAACCAAAGGTCTATGCCTTAATGGATAAGCCATCAACTTCTGAGAATGTGAAAATGGAAGAAGTTCCAGAAGGTACCTTACTCTTTTTAAAATAAAAGGAGTTAATTAACCAGGGACAACCTTAGGATAAACTAAATATGGTTGAATTAAATTAGAATAATGTCTAATCATATTGATACAAGAAATCAAGTTCGAATTATAAATTGAATTAAAATTTGGATTTCCTGTAATTAAGTCTAGACTTAAGTATTAATCGGATATGAACTCAGGGAAAGTGAACTGGTCGATTTGTGAAATAAAATCATATTTGTGAGTCCCGAAATGGAGATAATTAACTAAGTTAATGGAGACTATGGATAATACTTAACGGAGTTAATTGAATTGACTGATGAGTTAAATACGGATTCAAGTTTAAAAAGAGAATTTGGACAGATACATATGCTTGAGCAAGATTGATTCAATGAAGTGACTTGGGATCTATTTTCCAGATAAAATCAAGAATATTTGGAAGTTGATGAGAATTTAAGAGATGGAAGATATTTTTCAACCATAGGAACAGATATATCCAGTTATGGAAATAGTTGTTATAAATAAAATATTTCTGATGTGTGTTAATTATTTATAAATAAGTCGATAACTCTAATTAAAATATAATGTTTACAAATTTCTAGGATGAAATTTTTATAAGGGGGGTAGATTATAATGGACCAGTTCTTATATAACATCGCTAACACAAATTTTGATCGATCGTATTACAAATACTATTTAAATTCCATACTTTAACCAATTCAAATGCGTAATACCTTGTGTATAATAATAATAGTATAAATTCATTTAACATATGTATGTATAATAGCATTTGTGTAAATTCATTAAACATGGGTGTGTGTAGTTAATTTATAAAAAGTGCCATTTCTTTTATGCTAGCACCTACCTTGTTTCAATCTTATACTAAGACTTATAATTTTTGTAAGTTCTTAAGTTCTTAAAACATAAGAGCATTTGACAAATTATACACAAAAACCATTTCTTTCTCAAACGAAAGTTTTAGAACAAAACCCATTTTTTCTTTCACACGAGAATTATTTAACATGAAGTGGCCACTTTCTTTATACTGACATAGGAAATGTCCAACATACAAAGAGAATATCATTTGTAGCTGTACACTAGAAATAGGCTAGAAAATAGGATATTGATAAAAAATTATTTCACGTAGCCGATTGATACATTGTAACGACCCGGGGTTTTTGCGATCATGAGTACTCGACATAAACTCAATGTCGACTTACCAGATAGTCCATGAAAGAAAACAGAGGGTGAGAATAGATAAGATAGAAACTTAGAATAGAAGAAGAAGAAGAACATACAACATCATAGTAACACGAATTTCACAGCAGAACGAACAACATATAATAGATAACATATCCTTGAAATAAAATCAGTATATGTATACAGTAACATTATTAGCGTATAACACATACAACATAGCGGAAATAACTACAGCTATATAATCTTGAAGCCTCCTTCTCCAAGCTCTCCAAGTATATCTGTAAAATCCTGACTACTTGACTGCCCGTACAAAATTGGGCACCCAAGAGTTTAGGGAAAACAAAACAAAATAAACTCCGGGTCAGTCATGGGACTGGTGTTAGTAAAACAATTTAAAACGGTTTGAGCAATAAAACGATATATTATAAGACCACGCTGTATAACGGAATGGGTTTTTCACTTATGAGAATCCAAAATAATCTTTATATCAAAATTCTTTTGATATTATAATAGTGTCTATCAATCACAATATAATAATCATCTAGCCAAAACGCTTTCCACTCACGTTCTACATATATAGTATACAATCAAAACTGCGAGCACTTATTGGATAATGGATTTCCAACTATGACAAGGTATGGAACCACCTTCTGATAGTGTACCTCTACAGAGGAATGCACTGGGTTCAACAAGAGCATCTTGCAACCCGGCCACACATGATCGACCACTCATTTCGCTTGAGTGTATCGAATGTATATCACCAACGGTTGGGATCAGCAACCGTTTCCCAATAAGGGACAGCATCGACAGATTAAAGAAGGAAATGAATATTCTCTAGATAGGTGATTATACACCCTAATAGGTGCGACCTACATAGCCATGCTGCCTGCCCGACTCTTTTCATTTCCGGATGTGAGGCTAGAAGCTACGCTTATCTTTTTACATATCATATCTTTATTTACTTGGAATACCACATCGTCATACCCACCAAATCACAAATTGATTTCCCCAAAAATACCACGGGTATACAGCTGAGAGAAACGAATTCCTCCGCCACCAAATGTAACTACGTTTGAAGAGATCCACTTACGCGATCATTTAGATATACTCTGTCGAACATTCTTCCATATAGATTTGTCCTAGGACTAGACAAACCGAAGGCACTATTCAGTACATCCATCTTAGGCAATCTCTGCCTAGGATTTATAAACAACGTTAGCACTTTACTCCGTCTTCAATATATTCAACATACTTGGTTTGCAACGGTTATGCCAATACGGAGTGGTTCTTCGGATAATAATCAAAGCCGTCTCTCCATATTAACAACATTTAAATGGTCAAAAACTTTGATAGTCGGTGATTTAACTATCAAATGAAAAATGTCCGTGTACACACAACGATCTTATTTCCACATGGAATTATCGATCAAATCATCAAACATATATATAGATATATATTCATATGTCCTTATTTTCTATGTTCAGAAAACATCTTTGGTTATGCTTGGAAAACGTTTCCAAAACTCATTTATGTGGATTTTCAAACTAACGCTGTCTAAAACATCGTTACGACTCCTCAATCCATTAATCTCTTATTTCTTAACTGTATCTTTAACTCCTTCGCTATCGAACCTCAACTATTTATTAGTTAAGTAAGGAAGTCAATCAAGTTGGGGTATATTTAGTTCTCAGACCTTAACTGAACAACATTTTTAACGTTGCAATTGATAAAGCTCACTGCTCCAATTTTCTACAATCATTTGCTTACACAAATTCTCGGATTTAGATTACAAATCCACTTCTTTTATAAAAACCATTTATTATGATGTTAACGTTATAAACCCTATTTATGAAATATCCAACTTAAAATCTGACTTTTATTTCTTACTTTGAATAATTAACCTAACAACTAATTTATTTATAAATAAATCAAATCTTGATTAAAAACCGAAAAGTAATTAGTACTTTCCCGAATTCGATATAATCGAATTCGACGTATAACTCTCTTTCGAGTAATCTCTTTTCGATTAACTCACTTCGAATAACTAATATTCGATTATCTCTCTTCGAATGGCATATATTCGATTTTCTCTAATTCGAATAAACTATATTTGATTTACTCATTTTCAAATAACTCTATTCGATTAACTCCTTTCGAATAAATTATATTCGATTAATTCCCTTTCAACTCTATTCGAATAAATTAAATTCGATTAACTCCTTTCTTCAAATAATAATATTCCATTTACTAATACTTGACTAACTCTTAACTCGATTTACTCTATTTGAATAACACTAGTTCGATTTAACTCTAATCGATTAACTCAAATTAATTAACTCTAACTGGTAATCTCTAACTGATTAACTCTAACTGATTAACCCTAACTGATTAACCCTAAATGATTAACCCTAATTGATTAACTCTAACTAATTAACTATAGTTGATTAACTCTTCGTCCATATTTAGTTCAAATATCGATGTTGAAATCGTTTCTTACTTCTCTATATAAGTCCTGGCTTATATATTCTATTTATCCAATAATAAATATTTTATTTAATTTATAAAAATTTATTTACAAATTAATCTTCTTACTTTATCTGTTAAAACAGTTTTCTCTTAAATGTTCACTTTGAATTCATATTCTGTTATACCTGTGTGCAAAGCACGGGTCTAAACTTTCCTAGTGAAAAAGTCTCTTTTTATACACTTCTTTCATTTTTCAAGTATTTCCTTTTATAATCTATTTATTTTCTAAATAAATATTTCCTTTATAATTCTATTTATTTTCTAAATACACATTGAAAATCCCCTTTTCTACATCCTAGTATTTCTTACGGTATTCAAAATACCACATAACAATGATCGATATCATTCAAACACACATAATCAACAATAGATTATATATCACATCATATATTACAATATATGAAAAACAACAAAATAAATGTTGAAGAATCCAGTCGGATTCCTCCAACCTGTTTCCTGCATCCAAAGATGTTTAACAATATAATTAACATCGATTTCATTTCAATATGAAATATTATGCTAAACAGAATCAAGACTTGGTTAACACCCTATATATATGTCGTTATCTATAACTTCAACCAATACATAAGCAATTCAACTGAACAGTTAACACACAACAATCAACAGATAATTATCAGTTCTAAGAATACGTTATAAAAAACATAACTGTTCAGAGTTGGTGAGTTTTACTCATATTGGACGATCATCGTTAAACAACGATTTACGGTCGATAGTTCGATTCAGTCGTTTTCCTTTGCCATAAATTCCTGCGATCCCTGAATCATTCCAAACCAGTCGGTATTCGTAGTGTCCGTCCCTACGATCCTGTCGGATCCTGTTTCGCTGAAAACCGATCATGTATGGCAAAGATATTAATTTTACTAGTTAATATATTATTCTCTTTTGTACTTAAACTTAATTAAATTAGTCATGGGCCTTACCCATCTGATCATAGCCCAAACAAATTCGTCCCATTTCAAAACCGACCCGCCATCCTTATTTGCTTTTTCCTCGATTTCATTCTGCGTCTTCCTCTAGAAACATTCCGCCATTTCTGATTTTCCTTGAGCTCAAACGCACTCCCTTCTTCACGAATCCCGCAATCTTCCTCTTCTCTATAGATAAGCCGACTCCAGCTCCTCAACAAATGAATACCTGTGCAACTCCTCCCCTTTGTAGCCACATTCAACTCACGCTGGGAAAACAAAGACCCCAAGAAATTCGAACTGCCCATTCCTCAATCATATGCCAACAGCAGTTTAACCCTTCACCAATTCAACCACCGTAAACCTCAACTTTCCCTTTACTTCATGAAACCGAAACACAGCATGAAACTCTCTTTCAACTCGAGGTTCATCTGAACTTGCGTCATCAGTCCATCCACGATGGATACAGTAAAAGGATCAAACTCCTTAGCCACCGAAACTCTTCAAAGTGCACACAAGGTGCGGTTTTCATCGATGAATCCAAAAATAACAACATAAATTCCAACAGATGCTTGTACCCCTAGATACAGTAAAAGGATCGAACTCCTTAGCAACCGAAACTCTTCAAAGTGCTCTTAAGGTGCGGTTTTCATCGATGAATCCAAAAATAACAACATAAATTCCAACAGATGCTTATACCCCCATATTTTTCCCGAACCCCATATTTGCTGTAGAAATCACAGCGTACAAAATGAATTTCGAATCTTATAAAACCCATACCAGATCGTTGCCAACCCTGATGTAATGATTTTAGGATTTTCGTATGATTTTATATCGATTTTTGAAAGAAGGAAAATCTCAGGAAATCAGTTTTCCTGAAGCAGAGTGGCGGCTTAACTTTTGAGCAGAGAAAAATAGTGTTAGGTTAAAACGAGATAAGAGTATTATATAAGGATTTCCTTTTTTTTATTAAGAGGCTAATTGTTTTTCCACGTTTCCTTCTTTTGGCTAGCGGCTGAAAAGAAATGTAGATGTGGACTCTGTTTTAACCGTGTGGAGTTAAGGGATGGATTTTTCTCATGAAACTTCTTTTCTCCCTTCCCAAAGTTTGTGTATGCATTGAGACTGAAATAAAAATACAGTTGTGTTCAGTGAGGTGCCACGATTCCACAAATATAAAAATATCGGTAGGTTAACTTATATTGTGAAACCCCAAAATATTGATATAGGGTATAAAACACTCCAAATAAAAAGTCGCATATTTAATTAATTAAAAATTATAGTGAAATTCTAAAAATTAAATTATAACTACGTCTCAAAGGGCTTGTCTAAATTCGAGGCCAATATTTAGTTATAATTAAATATATCGTTATGGTTGATAAATGATTCCATAGCGACTTTTCGAAAATTTGATTTGGACACAAATCGAAATCTACACGACGAAATCCTGATTTTTCTCTTCCATTAGAAATATATACTTCACCAGCTCTGAACGTTTCTTACTTCATAGAAATCCGGCTTAAAACGACTTCTGTATATTCGTTTGAAGTTCGAATAGCCAAATAGCGAACTACCGCGCAATTTCGAGCTTGATTATTATTATATTATAATTCTACATTCAAACTTTGTCAAAATAATATATTCGTTATTCTAATTCAACTCTAAGCCGAAATAAATATTTTAAATTGTTCAATTCACATTATATTGCAAATTCACTATTTCTGACTATTTCAGAAATTAAATATGTTATTTAATTTAATTAAATATTCAATATTATTTAATTAAAAAACCTTTAAATTACTAGACCATTAATTTAAATAATTAAATTAATTAATTATTCGACCGTAAAATACGGGTCATTACATGCATGATCAGGATATTTTCAGGTTCTCAGAACATGAAACATAGCAAAATCATTCTTTTCAAGTACTCAAGTTAAATGCCTTCTTTATCAGTATTTGTGCACACTTGAGAAAATAAACTTAAGATTTGCATACACTAGGATTTTTATTAGCATCTAGATACCTAGAATTTGATCATACATCGCATGGCCGTAGCTTCTTTTATACATAGAAAATTTCAGTTTGCAACTACTTTGAAGCAAAGTAAAGCTTTTATAATATTGTTATTAAATCAAAGGATCATATGCTAACCTGTAGTTAGATAACCAAAGATCTAAACATTACCATGGTACGAAATGATGGCTTCTACATTTTTCTTCACCAATGCAAGATTTAGAGAGGAACATGGCTAGGTACATGAGCATTTAATGTGATTTCACCTAGACAACCAATAGGAAGAATGTTGGTACATGCGCAAGAAATTTCAGAGCAAATATTTGCTGATGGTAGCCATGTTAGCATAGGGAAAAGTGTAGTGACATCTAAATATTTAGCATATGGAAAGGTGAGTCTAGCCTCAGGCCTCACACCCAGGAAAACAAAAATCGGGCAGGCAACACGGCTATGTGGGTCTCCCCCATTAGGGTGTAGCATCACCTATCTAGAGAAATTCCTTTTGTTTCTTACACTATCGATTCTGTCCCATTCGGGAAATGGTTTCCGTACACAACAATTGGTGATATACATTCAATACACTCAAGAGAAATGAGTGGTTGGTCATGTGTGGGCCGGGTTGCAAGATGTTCTTGTTGAACCCAGTGTATTCGCCTCTAGAGATACACGATCGGAAGGTGGTTCCATACCTTGTCATAGTTAGAAACCCATTATCCATATGCGCTAAGCGGTTTTAATTTGTATATTATATAGGGGAATGTGAGATGCAAGCATTCTTCTAGATTCTAAATTATTTGTAAAAAAACCTAGACACTATGATAATATCTGATTTAAAGTATACAAAGTGTTTTATTCTCATAAGGTAAAAATCCGTTTTGTATTCACGGCGTGGTCTTATGTGATATTTTTATTTCTTTAATTTATTTTAAACCGTTTACTCATACCAATCCCCTGACTAACCCGGAGTCTATTTTTTCTATGTTTTCCTTAAACTCTTGGGTACTCATAACACTTGTTATGAGTAGACAAGTGAATCAGGTCATGATAAAACTTGGGAAGCCGGATGGAAACTTTCTTTGTGTTGTTCTACTTGTCATGTCTGTTGTACAAGTATAAGTATGCCAGTTTGGTCATCGATGATATGTATAATTAAGTTGTACTATGAGGTGGCTTGTATCCTAGATCTATTATGCTCTGATGTAATATGTTCTAATGTGTAATGTTATGAAGTATCATCTTTTGTAAAAATTCAACTGTGAGATTCTGATATTTTTGTATTTTATCTTCTATCTATTCTTATTCTTACATAATGGCACGATTTCCAATATATACGAAAGTTGGGTCGTTACACCCAACGTGAGAAAAACTACATGGAATATAATTAACAATATCATAAGTTATTCTCATAGTGACAGTGATGTAATGGTCCCCAGACCTGAAATCTTTATAATTTAATTTGAGGATATTTGTGTTTTGATATCATCTAAAGTTACTCATAATAGAATAACGATAACGGTGATTATTGCATACATCTTGAATCGAATAAAAATTATGAATGACCTAGATGGAATTTAAGCCTACGATATATATATATATATATATATATTTGTAGTGATATTCATGGTCCCATTGATTGAGTGAAACTGTGAAATGCATAGCCGTACTCTAATATTGATTTGTTTTAAATAGTCTGCTCCGATCGAGATAAAAGGATTAAATTATAAAGAGAATGATATGATTTGTGTCTTGAGTTTAATCCTCAATATATTGGTTAAAAGGATTATATTACATTAAGACACTAGCCACAGAATGGTTGTATTGAATAATTGGTCTTATTATGACTTGGGTAACATCAATGTATTACTAGGTATTGCTCACTGTTTACAGTTCAAATATTGTTTAAACTATTGCCAACATTATGACAACCTATAGGGTCACACATA
Source organism: Allium sativum (assembly GCA_030737875.1). NCBI lineage: Eukaryota > Viridiplantae > Streptophyta > Magnoliopsida > Asparagales > Amaryllidaceae > Allium > Allium sativum. The sequence continues at coordinate 684,612,432 of CM060918.1, read as the reverse complement.
AATTTGTTTTAAAGGGTCAGAACTATTGTAACAACCCACACTTCTAACTACTTTAAACCGACCCAAAAACCGAAACCTACGTCGATTCAAGGTAAGCAAAAGTACATTTCGTAAGGGTATATCAGAGCAAACACAGCGGAATACAAAGCTCACAGTAGAACATATAAAATATAATTAGAATATATTATTGTAACGGAAACATTTTTGAATACAAATCCGATTTTACATACCATTACTTCATAAAGGCTTAACCTAATATAATGATAATAGGGTACATCTGGTCTTCATAAGAAACTCCAACTTTCTCTGAAACTCCAGGTCTTCAAGCTTGAATCTGATGTCTAAAACTGAAAAATAAATGAATAGACTGCCCGTGTGGAAATTGTGAGCACCCGCAGTTTGCAAGAGAAAAACAAACTACGAGTCAGTCATAGGACTGGTGTGAGAAAACTCAAAGTTGGGTATATCATGGGACCACGCCGCATAACACGTAACGGGTTTACTCCACACGAATGCCAGTGCACAAACAACTACCAAAAATAATCTAATGAAGCCTACAATGCATCAAACAATATGCAATTCCTTAATATACCTATTTAGGTTTAATTCCCAAACTTAGATTTCAAAATCCAATTAACTTTACATAAGTTATTTCTTTGGACTTTATACCCAAATTCTTATTTCAAATCATTTGAAATACAGTATAGCTTTCACTTTGGAATCTCAATCCAAAACATATGTGAAAACCTCAAATTTCTACTATACAAGCATATCAATATATATATATATATGTACGTATGTATGTATGCCACCTGATCGGGAGATCCTCCTGATGATCAGGCTCCAGGTACACCTTACCGTCATGATAATAATCTAGGTACGTCCTCTCTCCACCTCGAGAGCGAACTATACCTTCCATATACATCCCCGACTTTTCATCACCAGCGCCGTTACCCGATCATTGGTAACACATAGAAATCATTTTTATATCCCGAAGTAGGAAAAACCATTTCACAATAATAATAATCACAAGTACTTTCAAACTATAGTACTGCACAACAACAATTCACACATATGATCAGTCACTATTAATCATATAATCTTTGAGCTCATACATCTCAAAGAAGGGTGTAAACCAAGAGAATAAATTCTCCTCTACCAAGCAGATACATCATCATTAGCAAGTAATTGGTTATGTTATGAACTACAATGTCAAGCACATAATACTTTTCTAGATCATTTCGAAAACATCGGGTTCAATCCTTGAAATCTTTTCTGTTTTATAAAACATTTTTATAAAATATTCCCTGTCCAAAATCGGGAATAACACTTCTTTTCATTTAAGAAAACCTCATTCCAAAAATCATTCATCAAATAGAAATGAAGCCCAAAAGCATCGCTAAACAGCTCATAGTTAAATCATGAAGTGTTTCACAAGGTGCTAGCATACAAGTATTATCTACCCAACCCCATGCTAAATATAAAAGCAACTATTTGCTCATAAACTGGTCGAGCACAATCCAACCAACCAATCAATCACAATAATGAACTTGTATTATCAACCACATATAATCATATAAGCTTACTAACAATTATCGATATTAAACTAGCCCTTAATCGGTTGATAGCTTCCAACATACTTGAGTGACTACCCACATTAAACTTAAAGATCGAATCTTTGGGGGTTTGATTTTCTTTACCACATCAAACCACTTGCAAACAATTCGAACATGCCACCACAAATCAACTAAGGCATGTATATACCTAATATTCCATAAAGGTGTAATTTTGTGAATTAACATAAGGTGTTTCACTTCCAATTTCCAAAAAGAGGTCATTTTTACTCCATGAATCTATTTAAGAATCATTAGCAAACATATATCATAAATATAACCACATATAAACCATTAATTTCCTAAGAGACATATCATTAAACACCTTATAGGCATCATATAAAACTAGCAAATAAACCCCTTTATAACTTGAAAATTTTAACCTGAATTAAAATCTGCTTTCACTCATTTGAAAGCTCTCGTAAATAGAAACCAAACGTACTTATTTTCGTGGAAATCCGATTTAAATTGCAAAAGTTATAAGCGTTTAAAGTTTATAACTAAAAATACGCGAATTATCATTATGTGACAAAAGCCATTTTGATAGCCATAAAAATTATTCTTTGATACTTCAAAATACCTTAGAAAACCATTATGTACTTATATAAACCACTAAAAACTATTTTAAATTTATTCTCCCAAAATATTTGGGGATCAAAATTCAACTTTTATTTTTTCTTAAATAAATTAAATTCCAATTTATCTGTAAATTCAAATAATTAAATCTTGAATTGACCATCCCATTTGTCAGACCCGTTAGGGCTAGCCAGGGAGAGTAGGTAACTATATTTTCCAAACCCAAGCCTAAACACTATCCTCTCTGTCATCCTTGAATGTTCCGGTATTTATTTATTTATTTAAAGAGACCTTATCATAAATTATTGTCCTTCAACTTCCAAAAATATTGCTTCTAATTACGAAGGAGATTTGCCGATCACCAATGTAATGTCATAATTGATGTATCATGGTGTGTGCGAAACAACAACCATTATAAACATTCATAGCAACCATCGTTAACATAATTAAATAATAATTGTGCCCAAGCGTTATAACACTAATGATGAATTGTTTGTGTGTTTTAAACTACACAACCATCATCCATCATAACAAACATCATACATGCAAGTCATTAAATCAAGAAAAAAAACCCTTTAAAAGTTCAGTTTTTCTCACCTCGTGAAGTCCAAACTTTTGCCAAAGGGTCACTGGTTCCTAGTCTTGCCCTCCTTTCTCCGTTTCTTCTTTTTCCTTTATTTTATTTTTTTATTAATTATTTTCGGCCATGGAGATGAACTTAAGGGAGAGGGGGGAAGAAGAAGATGGAAGTGAGGTTAAAGTGGATGGGAAAGGTCCTTTTATAGCTTAGAAAGTCACATGGGTTGGTGACATGTCACAAATCTAAGGGAAGAGAAATGAATGACTTAGATTCGTCATTATCCATTTTCATACTTATAGTGTGCTTATTCATGTGTTTTCTCATAGACTTTCCGCTCTCATTTCGGAGTATCAAACGATAATGTTTTACGGAAATTCTTCAACCATATTTTCCGGTTTCTAACGTACTTCAATCCTATGTGTTCAAGTCCAAAATCGGAGTTTGTTTAGATTTTCAAATTTATTTTAATTTTGTTTTCATAATAACTTTCTATATTCGATATGGGATTTCGCCATACTTCATACATAGCTAATATTCTATGTTCTAATTTTTTCTGGATAGGTCTCAGGTTCCAGTTTTGCGGTTAGCACTATCAAATTCCAATTACCATCAAATTTTAGTTCAAATTTTGGCCTTTAATTTTTTTCCACATACGGATATCGTTTTACATGAAACTTCCTTGAGTACTAAAATTCACTATTCCAGATCCAACGAAGGTGGTCTCACGATCTAGCGATATTCCATTCTCAAGATATCCTCAGAATCGTCCGTTTTTTTTTATTTTGAATCTTTTGCGAATTTAACATATTTAACGGATGCCATTTTTGACGTAACTTGGTTGGTTACCTAATTTCATCATTTCGGACTTAATTAAACTGATTCCATCGAAATCTGAGTTCGTGAGCTACTACTTCCTTAAGAAACTGCTATTTCTTAAGAGAAATCAATATTAAATTGGTTCTGAAATTTCTGGGTCGTTACATTCTACCCCACTTAAAATGATTTCATTCTCGAAATTGAAGTCGGAACTAATGGTCATATACCTAACCAATACCTCGATTGCCCAAATCATCGAGAATTCAAATTTCTTAATTAGTTATACAAATTATTATCTCCCGCAATCAATTAGTGGATTGAATTTTCCAAAACATAGCTTTCATCAACACATATATCCTTTTTTATGAAAATATATTTTTCGACAAAATTATTTCATAAAAATGGGTTAGATTGCTCTATTCAAGTGTTTAGAAACACTTACCGATACAGTGAGCTCTTACTATTCCGACCAATGTTCATAACCCACTCAACAAATTAATCCAACACAAAACCATTTGTATATCAAATTACAAATACGTCCCTTATATATATACGCACACACTCACAACTCATTCTAGGGTATTACTAATCTTATCTCTAATGAGTTACTTGTCCTAGGATACTACTGATCCCATCTCTGACAAGTCTATATCCCATAGAGCCAAGTTTTATCTAACCAAGGCTCTGATATCAACTGTAATGACCCGTGCTTCTACCTACTTTAAACCGACCCAAAAGCCGAACCCACATCGATTCAAGGTAAGCAAAAGTACATTTCATAAGGGTTTATCAAAGCAAACACAGCGGAATACAAAGCTCACAGTGGAACAGGTAATGTAACGACCTAGATTTTTGGTCATTTATTTTAAATATTTAATGTTGTTTTAAATATTGAGTTGACAATATAAATTAATATTTACATTGTGTTATAGATTTTATAATCGAAATACAATTTATTTTGAATATTTATAATTATCGGAATATGAGAATTTGAAATAATTCAATTCAAATTTAAAACGGAGATAATTAATTCAAATGATTAATATGAATTTTATTTGAATTTAAAACAAAATATAATTGAATCCAGAGTTTAAAAAAGAATCAAGATGATAAATTAGTATACATTCTATTTGAATAGAATTGATGATAATATTAATTTATTTTCAAGGAATAAATTGTTTTGAATTAAATTTATATTATATCAATTTAATATGGTTATTATATATATACATATTTATATATATATGTTTAGATTAAATATCAAAATATATACTATTCAATTCTGAATAGCGTCATAACATTTAAACGTCAGTCGTTATGTTAAAATAGCAGTTCAAGAATTCATGTAATGGACCCTGAGATGTTTTAACGGATAAGACTGAAGTCGAATCAAAATCAAATCATATTTAAATCAAATATCAAGTCACATTTAACATTTTGTACCTTAGCCTACTCTACCTACAACGTACTCCCTTATTGCTTAATCTCGAAGTGTTCATTTTTATAAATATCGCAACTTAATCCCTCCCCTTATATTTTTCCTCAGCAAAAATTAATTGAAAGCTTAAATTAAAATGGCAAGAGAGATCCATTTAGAATAAAATTTAGTGAATCCTTAGCCTCTTGTTTTCTTCTTATTTTCCCAACAAAAAGAATAAGGCCCGGACTTTGTTTCCAATCGAAATCTAAGCTGTGAAAATTGATACTTCAGGAGAGAAATGGTCACTGCCTTAAAATCAAAACCCAGTTCAAATCGATCGATCCGCAGTTGAACAGCGAGTAACTCGACATCAAAGAGGCTCATGCGAGTCTGGAAAAAACTCGGAGGAAGACTGAGGTTCGGTTCAAAGCAACGTGAGCTCGAGCTTTCCAATTTCGAAGAAATCGCGTGCGATGTCACTTGAGAGGTTCGAACTCGAACCGTGCATTAAGGCTAGGTCTTTATCAAGGAGGAGCTCAGGACTAGGGATTCACCAAATTTCACTTCAATTTGATGATTAGGAAGGGCGCGATGGATTTTGCTGTTCCTGGACTTCGCTCCAACGTTGATTAGGGCAGTGCGATTGAGGATTACTAACGACTGTTAGGGGTCGGTCAGAAGTAGCGCGATGATGAAGGCAATACTTGTGTGGCATTCATGGCGAGTTGAAGCAATGAGCGACAACTTTGGTGAAGGGCATGACTGTTTCTTACTGTAGCAGACAGAGAGGTTGGTCACGCAACTTCAAAATGGGAAACGAGATTAAGGCTTTAGTAAGGTTAGTTTAATTTATTTAATTAAAGCTAATAGTGTTTAAATCAAATTTGTTTGATTTATATCCAACCTCCTAAATAAATAAAATGGTTAGAATTTAATTAATATATTAGTTAGAATTTAATTAGTATATTAGTTAGAATTTAATTAATATACTGGTTAGAATTTAATTAGTTAATAATGGATTAAGGTAATGTTAGTTATATAATTAAATTCTGATTTACAAGTTAATGACAATTCAAATTATATCAAATTTGTAACATCGTTAATTATCTCAAATGATAACAGTTTTTGGCAAAACGAAGTGTGCTGAAATCATAGTGATGAATGCTATACTACAAAAAGGGATTTGAGATTTCTCGAAGTCAGCTAGTTTTTTCAGTTTAATCCGAACGATCGATTTAAATTCAAAAGTTGGAACGGATGAAGAAGGAAACAACGGTGAGTAAATTCTCATTCTGAAATTTGTTAGACTTGGTGTTGGCTATTATATATGTAAATATATTAGTTACTTAGGCTTGGTGTTTGTGGTTAATATATATATATATATATATATATATATATATTGGTGGTTGGATTCCCGTAGTACCATTAGCGGATGCCCGCAATATCATTAGCGGATGACCCTATATGCTCCACGCTGTGATAGTGGATGACCTTCTATACCGCGATATCCTGCCTCGAAGCAGGATGGGTATTATTTCTGTTAGCTAACGTATGTGGATGCAGGAAAACAGGTTGGGGAGATCCGACTGGATTCCTCAAAAATATGATTATTGTTGTTTTCATATATATCATCATATATGAGGTGTTAGAAAACCAGTGATTGATAATTGGTTGGTTTGGATGTTTAAAATATCACTGGGCCAAAATGGGTAATTTATAAAAATATCGTAAACAAGGTTTTGATAATTAAAAAGGGAAATTATATTTTTCTAAAATAGAATTTGAATTTAGAATAGGCTATAAAGATATTAACTTGTTTGAATAATAAAAACAAGTGAAGAAATTTATAAATTAAATAATTAGGGAATTAAAGAAATTTATAAGCGATGTTTATAAATTAAATAATGTAGGAAATTGAAGTGAATTTTTAAATGGTGTTTATAAATTAAGTGGAAAAATTATCATTAGATAATTTGAATATTTAAATTCAAATGTGAATTTAAAAATAGAAATGGGGAATTATTTTAAAAAAGTAAACGATGAAATTTATTCTAATGTTCAGAATGTAAATTGAACTAAAAATAAATCCGTATGGATTTACGATTTCAATTCGATTAGATCGAATTTTTTTAAATAAATTATTTCAGAAAGGATATTGAAATTATATTAACTAGAACAAATATTTAAATTAAATATGAAAATAGATTCTATATTTATACAGATAAGTTATAATATATAGAATATTCCAAAATAAGAGGTTGCTTTTAAATAGATTTCGAAACGGACTTATTTGATAATAGAACAAGTAAGTTTATAAATGATGTTTATAAATATGGCGAATAAATTATCAAGAGATAATTGGTAACTTTGAATTCAAATATGAATTTAAAAATATAATAGGAAATCGTTTCGGGTTTATTTCTTGAATTCAGAATATAAACTAAGATGAGATAAATTAGAAGGATTCATAATTTGAAATTCGATTATATCAAATTTTATAAATAATTTATTTATAAAGGGAATTGGAATTTAATATAGCAAATTGAGTTATAAATTTATAACCGATTAATGAAAAATTGACAATTAGAGAAAATCAGAAATGTTAAGTTGGATTTGGAAACTGGATTGAATATATACTAAGATATATATATTAGAACGAGATTGAAATTTATTTATAAACGAAGTTTATATTGAACTATAATTAAAACGAACTCGCCGCAGCGCAGTAGTTCGTAAATTAGCATTTGGAACTTTAATTGAGCATATAGAACTCAATTTAAGTCGGAATTCTCTGAAACAAGAATCGTCAGGACCGATTTGATAATAGTTTTCTAATGGAAGAGAAAGATCTGAATTTCATCGAATAGATTTTGAGTTATATCAAAATCTAATTTTCAGAAAAACAACGCCATAACCATTATAAAACCATAATGGTTTATTTAAATTTATAAAAGGATTTTAAGCAAATGAAAATCCGAATCTTCATTAGAAAAATCCAGATTTGAGTTATAAAATATATCTCAACTCAAACGGAGTAATGAAATGATTTTTGAAACAAAAATATGATGTTGGTAATTATTGAGTAGAATTAACTAGTTTGAAGAATAATTAGTTAATGGAGTTTGAATTGAAATTTGGCTTTGGAGAAGTAAATTGGGTTGTAAATTTATATTCGAAATCGAATATGAAACTCGAGTTAAAATTGGAATTCGATTGGTTTATAACCAAATTAAAAATAGTATATGAATGTGATATGTTAAATTAAAAAGGGGAATAGGCAAAAGAGCTAATTAAAAATAAGTTAGCGAATTGAGTTAAAATGGCCAGAATGAGTTGGAATAAATTGAGAATGGACTTATATGGGTCAGACTAGTATGGAATGAAGTGTATAAAGATTATAATTCGAGTGCGCGACAAAAAGGTACACTTTAAATTCCATATGAGTTTTTATGCGCCGAATCGGCAAGCCACTTGGCTTTTTGATTTTCTCTTTGAATGGAAAGGGCCTAGAGAGGTGAGTTGAGGTTTGAACTGTTGACCGATACAAAGGAGGTTATGGCGAAATTTTCCAAAAATTTAAGGAGTAAAATATTTTTAAGAAAAAATGATAACTAGAAATCAATATGTCGATATATATGGAATTCGACAGGGAAACGAACTTAAAAGAGAATATTATATACAAAAAGGAAATCTATAATTAAATCTAGTAAAAACAGAAAGAGAAATGTATATACGTTTCAAAAATGAATAATTGGTTTGTATGGTGTTGATTATTCGAGTTAAGTGGTCTTGTCTGTTTTGAAGTTAAGGATGTTTTCAGTCAAGGTCTGAGAGGTAGTTATATCCCAACTTGACTGATTTCATTTTTAACTGATAAATAACAAGGTTCAGTCTCGAAGACAAATGTTTGAATAAGATTAGTTGAATGAAGTATTTTGAGTTATCGTAACGATGTTTTACACAACATTTATTTTAACCCAAGGAAGTGGAATTTTGGAAAATAATAATAAATATTTCCTAAGTATGGAAACAAATGAGTCGGAAAGAGAAATAAATAATTGGAATGCTTCCTATTATAAATAGAAGATATTTTCTAAGTATAGAAAATAAAAGAAGACGATATATGGAAACGTTCTCCAAATAGCATAAGAGGACAAGAAGATGATTATTGAAAATATCGGATTAACAGATATTGATAAGAAAAGGGAGAAGTGATTTAATTAATGAAATATTAATTGAAGGGCTCAGTGATTTGTTTGATGCTTTAGTTGAATGTTTGTTTTTCGTCGATAGTTAAATAACCGACCATCGAAGTATTCGCCAATAATCATGGTCAATATGGAGAGACCGGTTGGATTATTATCCGTGAACCACTCCTTATTAGAAGTAGTGTTGCGAATCAGATTATATGAAGATAATCGAAGATGGAGTAAAGTGCAAGGACTTTTTCTATTAATAGAAATGGTGCCTTCAATTTCATTCAATCCCAGAACGAACGTATATGGACGAATGTCTGACAGATTATTTCCAATGATCGCATATGTTGCTCTGTATAAATATATATGGTGGCGGAGAATTTATTCTCTTAGCATAATATCCAGAATATATTTATGCAAATCAATTAATGATTAATGGATCTGACAAAGTGGCATTCATAGTGATTGGGTTATAAATAAATTGCAAGTAATCGTAGCCTCAGGCCTCAACAACCAGAAAATGACAAAAATCGGGCAGGCAGCATGGCTATATGGGTAGCTTCCATTAGGGTGTATTATCACCTATATATAGAAATTCATTTAATTCCGTATTCTATTCGATGTTGTCCCATTCGGGAAAACGGTTGCTGATCCCAACCGTTGGTGAAATACATTCGATACACTCAAGCGAAATGATTGTTTGGTCATGTGTGGCCGGGTTACAAGATGTTCTTGTTGAATTCAGTGTATTCCCCTCTAAAGATACACTATCGGAAGGTGGTTCCATACCTTGTCATAGCTGGAAATGCATTACCCAATAAGTGCCCGCGGTTTTGATTGTATATTATATATATGTGGAACATGAGATACAAACTTTACACTAGATTTCTATTTATTTGATTTAGACACTATTATAATATCAATAGAGTTTTGATATAAAGATTATCATTTCTTTCAAAAGGATTTGGAAAGTTGAATCAAGTATTTTGGATTCTCATAAGGGAAAAACCCGTTCCGTGTTATACGGCAGGGTCTTATGAGATTTCGTTTATTTTCTCAAACTGTTTTAAATTGCTTACTTATACCAGTCCCATGACTGACCCGGAGTTTATTTTGTTTTATTTTAACTAAACTCTTGGGTGCCCAAATTTGTACGGGCAGTCAACTAGTTCAGGATTTTATAGATTTACTTGAAGGAGCTGGAAGCAGGAGGCTTCAGCGTTATCTAGTTATTGTTATTTCCGTGGTGTTGTAAGTGTTATACACTGATAGTGATACTCTGATAATAGTATGTATATGTATACAGAAAATTTTGTATTCCAAAAGCTGTTATATATTATATTTGGTTCCGCTGCGATGTGAGATTCTATGTTGTTATTTATGTTCTTCTCCTACCTTTTTCTTCTAAAAAAATGTTTTGTATTTCTGTGATATTTGGGTTGGACGTGTGATGTATGTAGTCAACTCAGATAGTACGGATTTGCGGGACATTACAATTGGTATGAGAGCTTAGATTGAGCGAATACCTAGATTTGGTGGGGTTGTGCTCATTAGAGATAGGGTCAGTAGCACCCTAGAACGAGTTGAATGTATATATGCGAGAGAGCGTATTTGTTAATTTGTATGAAAATTGTTTTGTATTGCGTTGGCTAGTCTATTGAGTGGCTTATGAATTCTGATCAAATCATGGGACGTCACGAAGTCGATAAGAATTTCTAAACACTTAAATAGAAAATTTCGACATGATATTTTTTTAAAGTGGGTAAATGGAATAATCTTACCCAAAATTCTATTTTTGAAACTGAAGGAATAATTTTCTGAAATTATTATAAATGGATGTGTTGGTTGTTATAATTACAATCAAATGAGATTATCAAAAAATGAAATGGTTAAATATAACCAAGTAAAAATTTGTATAATAATGAGATATACAAAGGAAATGAATTAAAATTAAATTCAAACCAGAATTTTGAATTTGAATTCTAGGGAAGTTGGAAAATATTTTTGAAGTATATTAAAAAAAATATAGCTTTGTTTTGAAAGGGATTTTAGAATAAAATCATTTTAGATGGATTTTGAAAGTGATAAGGCATTGAACTCACTTCAGTGGCTGGAAAATAATTCTGATGATGATCGCGAAATCATCAGTGTTAATTTTCGAGTTTCTATTGCTGCCTTAGAAAGGTTTTGATAGATATTTGTTTGAAAGGAAACAAGTTGGTTTTGAAATTTTAAATGTTTTGAATTTGTGATGGGTTATAAATATAGGTATATATTTATATATTATTTCAAAAAGGGATTTGAAATAAAAACCCAGGCATTTGAATTTTGGAATATTAAATTTAACTTAAGCAAGTTAAATGGGATGAAGTGAATAAATTGACTAGAATCAATTTAAATAATATAAAAGGAATCTGAATTGGATGTGAAGATATTCAAATAAAATGAATATGAGCATATATGATATTCAATATGAATGAAAACCAAAAGTTTTGGTAGAACTAAATTTTTTGAAATATGAAGAGTTTAGTTTCAACACAAGTGAATTTTTGGAAAATAAATGGGTTTGTAGTATTCTTCCTACCTTAGTAATTTCGGGGACGAAATTCTTTTAAGGGGGGAAAATGTAACAACCCATATTTTTGGTCATTTATTTTAAAATTTTAACATTGTTTTAAATATTGAGTTGACAATATAAATTAATATTTATGTTGTGTTATAGATAATCGAAATACAATTTATTTTGAATATTTATAATTATCGGAATATGAGAATTTGAAATAATTCAATTCTAATTTAAAACAGAGATAAATAATTCAAATGATTGATACGAATTTTATTTGAGTTTAACACAAAATATAATTGAATCCAGAATTTAAAAATAAATCAAGACGATGAATCAATATAAATTCTATTTGAATAGAATTGACGGTAATATTAATTTATTTTCATGGAATAAATTGTTTTTAATTTAATTTACATTATATTGATTTAATATGGTTATTATATATATATGTATGTTCAAATTAAATATCAAAATATATAATGTTCAATTCAGAATAGCGTCATAACATTTAAACGTCAGTCGTTATGTTAAAATAGTGGTTCATGAATTCATGTAATGGACCCTGAGATATTTTAACGGATAAGATTGAATTCGAATCATAATCAAATCAGATTTAAATCAAATATCAAATCACATTTAATATTTTGTACCTTAACCTACCTTACCTACAATGTATTCCCTTATTGCTTAATCCCGAAGTGTACATTTTTATAAATATCGCAACTTAATCCCTCCCCCTTTTATTTTTCCTCAGCAAAAATCAATCGAAAGCTTCAAATTAAAATGGCAAGAGAGACCCGTTCAAAATAAAATCTAGTGAATCGTTAGCCTCTTGTTTTCTCCTTATTTTCCAAACGAAAAGAAAAAGGCCCGGACTTTGTTTCCATTCGAAATCAAACCCGTGAAAATCGATACTTCAAGAGAGAAATGGCCACTGCCTTAAAATCAAAACCCAGTTCGAATCGATCGATCCGCAGTTGAACAGCGAGTAACTAGACGTCAAAGAGGCACGCGCGAGTCTGGTAAAAACTCGGAGGAAGACTGAGGTTCGGTTCGAAGAAACGTGAGCTCGAGCTTTTCAATTTCGAAGAAATTGCGTGCGATGCCACTTGAGTGGTTCGAACTCGAACCAAGCATTAAGGCTAGATCTGTGTGAAGGAGGAGCTCAGGACTAGGGATTCACCAAATTTCTATTCAATTTGATGACTAGGAAGGGCGCGATGGATTTTGCTATTCCTGGACTTCACTCCAACGTTGATTAGGGCAGTGCGATTGAGGATTACTAACGACTGTCTAGGGTCGGTCAAAAGCAGCACGATGGTAAAGGCAATAATTATGTGGCATTCATGGCGAGTGGAAGCAATGAGCGACAAATTTGGTGAAGGGCATGATTCTTACTGTAGTAGACAGAGAGGTTGGTCGCGCAACTTCAAAAGGGGAAACGAGATTAAGGCTTCAGTAAGATTAGTTTAATTTATTTAATTAAAGCTAATAGTGTTTAAATCAAATTTGTTTGATTTATATCCAAACTCATAAATGAATAAAATGGTTAGAATTTAATTAATATATTGGTTAGAATTTAATTAGTTAATAATGGATTAAGGTAATGTTAGTTATATAATTAAATTCTGATTTACAAGTTAATGACAATTTAAATTATAACAAATTTGTAACATTGTTAATTATCTCAAATGATAATAGTTATTGGCAAAACGAAGTGTGCTGAAAATCATAGTGATGAATGTTATACTATAAAAAGGGATTTGAGATTTCACGAAGTCAGCTAGATTTTTCAGTTTAATCCGAACGATCGATTTAAATTCAAAAGTTGGAACGGATCAAAATGGAAACCATGGTGAGTAAATTCTCATTCTGAAATTTTATTTAAATTTATTTTTATCGTTAAAAATAAATTGTTGACTGCTTGTATGCGTTTATAATTGTTTATTAGAGTTGGCTATTATATATGTAAATATATTAGTTATTTAGGCTTAGCGTTTGTGGTTATTATATATATATTGGTGGTTGGATTCCCGCAGTACGATTAGCGGATGCCCGTAGTATCATTAGCAGATGACCACATACGCCCGACGCTATGATAGTGGATGACGTTCTATACCGCGATATTCTGCCTTGAAGCAGGATGGGTATTATTTCTGTTGGCTAACGTCTGTGGATGCAGGAAAATAGATTGGAGAGATCCGACTGGATTCCTCAAAAATATTATTGTTGTTTTCATATATATCATCATATATGAGGTGTTAGAAAACCAGTGATTAATAATTGGTTGGTTTGGATGATAAAAATATCACTAGGCCTAAATGGTAATTTATAAAAATATCGTAAATAGGGTTTTGATATTTAAAAAGGGAAATTCTATTTTTCTAAAATAGAATTTGAATTTCGAATAGGCTATAAAGATATTAACTTGTTTGAATAATAAAAACAAGTGAAGAAATTTATAAATTAAATAATAAAGGAATTAAAGAAATTTATAAGCAATGTTTATAAATTGAATAATGCAGGGAATTGAAGTGAATTTTTAAACGGTGTTTATGAATGAATTGGAAAAATTATCATTAGATAATTTGAATATTAAAATTCAAATGTGAATTTAAAAATAGAAATCAGAAATTATTTTAAAGAAGTAAACGGTGAAATTTATTCTGATGTTCAGAATGTAAATTAAACTAAGAATAAATCCGTATGGATTTACGATTTGAATTCGATTAAATCAAATTTGTTTAAATAAATTATTTTCGGAAAGGATATTGAAATTATATTCCTTAGAACAAATATTTAAATTAAATATGAAAATAGATTCTATATTTATATAGTTAAGTTATAATATATAGAATATTCCAAAATAAGATTTTGGTTTTAAATAGATTTCGAAACGGACTTGTTTGATACTAGAACAAGTAAGTTTATAAACGATGTTTATAAATATGGCGAATAAATTATCAAGAGATTATTGGTAACTTTTAATTCAAGTATGAATTTAAAAATATAATTGGAAATCGTTTCTAAAAGGAACGACGGGTTTATTTCTTGAATTCGGAATATAAACTGAGATGAGATAAATCAGAAGGATTCATAATTTGAAATTTGATCATATCAAATTTTATAAATAATTTATCTATAAAGGGAATTGGAATTTAATATAGAAAATTGAGTTATAAATAAATTTATGACCAAGTAATGAAAAATTGACAATTAGAGAAAATCAGAAATGTTAAGTTGGATTTGGAAACCGGATTGAATATATACTAAGATATATATTAGAACGAGTTTGAAATTTATTTATAAACAAAGTTTATATTTAAATATAATCATAACGAACACGACGTAGCGCGGTAGTTCGTAAATTGGCAGTTCGAACTTCAATTGAGCATATAGAAGTCTGTTTAAGTCGGAATTCTTTGAAACAAGAATCGTCAGAACAGATTTGATAATTGTTTTCTAATGGAAGAGAAAGATCTAAATTTCGTCAAATAGATTTTGTGCTATATCAAAATCAAATTTTCAGAAAACAGCGCCATAACCATTATTAAACCATAATGGTTTATTTAAATTTATAAAAGGATTTTAAGCAAATAAAAATCCGAATATTCATTAGAAAAATCCAGATTTGAGTTATAAAATATATCTCAACTCAAACGGAGTAATGAAATGATTTTTGAAACAAATATATGATGTTGTTAACTATTGAGTAGAATTAACTAGTTTGAATAACAATTAGATAAAGGAGTTTAAATTGAAATTGAGCTTTGGATAAGTAAATTGGGTTCTAAATTTATATTCGAAATCGAATATGAAACTTGAGTTGAAATTGGAATTCGATTGGTTTATAACCAAGGTAAAAATAATATATGAACGTGATATGTTCAATTGAAAAGTGGAATATGCAAAAGAGCTAATTAAAGAATAAATTAGCAAATTGAGTTAAAATGGCCAAACTGAGTTGGAATAAATTGAGAATGGACTTATATGGGTTAGACTGGTATGCAATGAAGTGTATAAAGATTATAATTCGAGTGTCCGACAAAAAGGTACACATTTAAATTCCATATGAGTTTTTATGCACCGAATCTGCAAGCCACTTGGCTTTTTGATTTTCTCTTTGAATGGAAAGGGCCTAGAGAGGCGAGATGAGGTTTGAATTATTGACCGGTACAAAGGAGGTTATAGCGAAATTTTCTGGAAATTTAAGGAGCTAGAATATTTTTAAGAAAAATTGATAACTAGAAATCAATATATCGATATATATGGAATTCGATAAGGAAACGAACTTAAAAGAGAATATTATAAACAAAAAGGAAATCTATAATTAAATCTGTTAAGAATAGAAAGAGAAATGTATATATGTTTCAAAAATGAATAATTGGTTTGTATGGTGTTGATTATTCGAGTTAAGTGGTCTTGTCTATTTTGAAGTTAAGGATGTTTTCAGTCAAGGTCTGAGAGGTAGTACCCCAACTTGATTGATTTCATTTTTAACTGATAAATAACAAGGTTCAGTCTTGAAGATAAATGTTCGAATAAGATTAGTAGAATGCAGTATTTTGGGAAGTCGTAATGATGTTTTACACAACATTCATTTTAACCCAAGGAAGTGGAATTATGGAAAATAATAATAAATATTTCCTAAGTATGATGGAAATAAATGAGTCGGGAAGAGAGATAAATAATTCGAATGCTTCCAATTATAAATAGAAGATACTTTCTAAGTATAGAAAATAAAAGAAGACAATATATGGAAATGTTTTCCAAATAGCATAATAGGCCAAGAAGATGATTATTGAAAATATCGGGTTAACAGATATTGATAAGAAAATGGAGAAGTTATTTAATTAATGAAATACTAATTAAAGGGCTCAGTGATTTGTTTGATGCTCTAGTTGATTGTTTGTTTTTCTTCGATAGTTAAATAACCTACTATCGAAGTATTTGCCAATAATCGTTGTCAATATGGAAAGACCGGTTGGATTATTATCCGTGAACCACTCCTTATTGGCAGTAGCGTTGCGAATCAGATTGTACGAAGATAATCGAAAACGGTGTAAAGTACAAGGACTTTTTCTATTAATAAAAATGGTTCCTTTGGTTTCGTTCAATCCCTAAACGAACGTATATGGACGAATGTCTGACACAGTATTTCCAATGATCACATATGTTGGTTTGTATAAATATATATGGTGGCGGAGAATTTATTCTCTTAGCATAATATCCAGAATATATTTATGAAAATCAATTAATGATTAACGGATCTGACCAAGTGGCATTCATAGTGATTTTGTTATAAATAAATTGTAAGAAATCGTAGCCTCAGGCCTCAACAACCAGGAAATGACAAAAATCGGGCAGGCAGCATGGCTATATGGGTAGCTTCCATTAGGGTGTATTATCACCTATCTAGAGAAATTCATTTAATTCCTTATTCTATTCGATGTTGTCCCATTCGGGAGAATGGTTGTTGATCCCAACCGTTGGTTAAATACATTCGATACACTCAAGCGAAATGAGTGGTCGGTCATGTGTGGTCGGGTTACAAGATGTTCTTGTTGAACCAAGTGTATTCCTCTCAAGAGATACATTATCGGAAGGTGGATCCATACCTTGTCATAGTTGGAAATGCGTTACCCAATAAGTGCCCGCGGTTTTGATTGTATATTATATATATGGGAACGTGAGATTCAAACGTTATCACTAGATTTCTATTTATTTGATTTAGACACTATTATAATATCAAAAGAGTTTTGATACAAAGATTATTATTTCTTTCAAAAGGATTTGGAAAGTTGAATCATGTGTTTTGGATTCTCATAAGGGAAAAACCCGTTCTGTGTTATACGGCGTGGTCTTATGAGATATCGTTTATTTTCTCAAACTGTTTTAAATTGATTACTTATACCAGTCCCATGACCGACCTAGAGTTTATTTTATTTTGTTTTACCTAAACTCTTGGGTGCCCAAATTTGTACGGGCAGTCAAGTAGTTCAGGATTTTGCGGATATACTTGGAGGAGCTGGAAGCAGGAGGCTTCAGCGTTATCTAGTTATTGTTATTTCTGTTGTGTTGTAAGTGTTATACTCTGATAGTGATACTTTGATAATAGTTTGTATTTGTACACAGAAATTTTGTATTCCAAAAGCTGTTATATATTATATTTGGTTCCGCTACGATGTGAGATTATGTGTTGTTATTTCTTTTCTTCTTCTAACTTTTTCTTCTAAAAAAAATGATTCGTATTTCTGTGATATTTGGGTTGGACGTGTGATGTATGTAGTCAACTCAGATAGTACGGATTTGCGGGCCATTACAGGTAAAATATTTGCAGCGGAAACATTTTTGAATAAAAATCTAATTTAACATACCATTACTCCATAAAAACTTAACATAATATATCTATAATAGAGTATGTCCGGCCTTCATAAGAAACTCCAACTTTCTCTGAAACTCCAGGTCTTCAAGCTTGAATCCGATCTCTAAAACAGAAAAACAAACAAACAGATTGCTCGTGTGGAAATTGAGGGCACCCGCAGTTTGCAAGAGAAAAACAAACTACGAGTCAGTCACGGGATTGGTGTGAGAAAACTCAAATCAGTTATTCACTTTATTTCAAAGTTTGGTATATCATGGGACCACGCCGCATAACACAGAACGGGTGTACTCCACACGAATGCTAGTGCACAAACAACTGCCAAAAATAGACTTATGAAGCCTACAATGCATCAAACAATATGCAATTCCTTAATCTACCCATTTAAATTTAATTCCCAAACTTAGATTTCAAAATCCAATTAACTTTACATAAGTTATTTCTTGGGACTTTATACCCGAATTCTTATTTCAGATCATTTGAAATACAATATAGCTTTCATATCAAATTAGCTTTCACTTCGAGATCACAATCCAAAAAATATTAGAAAACCTCAAATATCTACTATACAAGCATATCAATATATATATGTCACCCGATCGGGAGATCCTCCTGATGATCAGGCTTTAGGTACACCTTACCGTCATGATAATAATCCAGGTACGTGCTCTCTCCACCTCGAGGGCGAACCATACCTTCCATATACATACCAGACCTTTCATCACCAGCGTCGTTACCTGATCATTGGTAACACATAGAAATCATTTTTATATCCCGAAGTGGGAAAAACCATTTCGCATAATAATTATCACAAGTACTTTTCAACTATAGAACTGCACATCAGCAATTCACACATATGATCAGTCACTATTAATCATATAAACTTTGAGCTCATATGTCTCAAAGAAGGGTGTTAAGAAAGAGATTAAATTCCCCGCCAGCAAGCAGATACATCATCAATAACAAGTAATCGGTTATGTGATGAACTACAATGTCAAGCACATAATACTTTTCTAAATCATTTCAAAAACATCGGATTCAATCCTTGAAATCCTTTCTGTTTTATAAAACATTTTTATAAAACATTCCCTATCCAAATCGGGAATAATACTTCTTTTCATTTAAGAAAATATCATTCCAAAAATCATTCATTAAATTGAAATAAACCCAAAAAGCATCGCTAAACAGCTCAAAGTTAAATCATGAAGTGTTTCAGAAGGTGCTAGCATACAAGTATTTTCTACCTAACCCCATGCTAAATATAAAAGCAACTATTTGCTCATAAACTGGTCGAGCACAATCCAACCAACCAATCAATCACAATAATGAACTTGTATTATCAACCACATATAATCATATAAGCTCACTAATAATTATCGATATTGAACTAGCCCTTAATCGGTTGATAGCTTCCCACATACTTGAGTGACTGCCCACATTTTACTTAAAGATCGAATCATTAGAGGTTTGATTTTCTTTACTACATCAAATCACTTGCAAATAATTCAAACATACCACCACAAATAAACTAAGGCATGTATATACCTAATATTCCATAAAGGTGTAATTTTGTGAATTAACATAAGGTGTTTCACTTCCTATTTCCATAAAGATGTCATTTTACTCCATGAATCTATTTAAGAATCATTAGCAAACATATATCATCAATATAACCACATATAAACCATTAATTTCCTAAGAGACATATCATTAAGCACCTTATAGGCATCATATAAAACTAGCAAATAAACCCCTTTATAACTTGAAAATTATAACCCGAATTAAAATCTGCTATCACTCATTTGAAAGCTCTCGTAAATAGAAACCAAATGTACTTTGTTTCGTGGATATCCGATTCAAATTGCAAAAGTTATAAGCGTTTAAAGTTCATAACTAAAAATATATGAATTGTCATTATGCAACAAAAGCTATTTTGATTGCCATAAAAATTATTCTACTGTACTTCAAAATACCTTAGAAAACCATTATGTACTTATATAAAACATTCAAAATCATTTTATATTTATTTTCCCAAAATATATGGGGTTCAAAATTCAACTTTTATTTTTTCTAAAATAAATTAAATTCCAATTTATCTTTAAATCCAAATAATTAAATGTTGCATTGACCATCCCATTCGTCGAACCAATTAGGGCCAGCCAGGGAGAGCAAGAAACTATATTTTCCAAACCCAAGCCTAGACACTATCCTCTCTGTCATCCTTGAATGTTCTGATATTTATTTATTTATTTAAAGAGACTTTATCATAGATTATTATCCTTTAATGTCCAAAAATACTTCTTCTAATTACGAAGGAGTTTTGCCGATCAATAATGTAATGTCATATTTGGTGTATCATGGTGTGTGCGAAACAACAACATTATAAACATTCATAGCAACCATTATTAACATAATTAAATAATAACTGTGCACAAGCGTCATAATATTAACACTTAATTGTTTGTGTGTTCTAAACTACACAACCATCATCCATCATAACTAACATCATACATGCAAATCATTAAATCAAGCAACAAAACCCTTTAAAAGTTTAGTTTTTCTCACCCCGTGAAGTCCAAGCTTTTGCCTAAGGGTCACTAGCTCCTAGTCTTGCCCTCCTTTCTCCTTTTCTTCTTTTCCCTTTGCTTTATTTTTTTATTTTTTTATTTTCTTACTAATGATTTTCGGCCATGGCCACGAGCTTAAGGGAGAGGGAGGAAGAAGAAGATGGAAGTGAGATTAAAGTGGACGAGGAAGGTCCTTTTATAGCTTAGAAATTCACATGGATTGGTGACATGTCACAAATCTAAGGGAAGATAAATGAATGGCTTAGATTCATACTTATCCAAATGTGTGCTTTCTTATGAGTTTTCTCATCGATTTTCCGATCTCATTTTGGAATATAAAACGATAATGTTTTCCAGAAATTTTTCAACCATACTGTCCGGTTTCTAGCGTACTTCAATCCTATGTGTTCAGATCTAAAATCGGAGTCTGTTTGGATTTTCAAATGATTTATTTTAATTTTATTTTCTTATTAACTTTCTATATTCGATACGGGATTTCCCTAGACTTCATGCGTAGCTAATATTCTATGTTCTAAATTTTTCTGGACAGGTCTTAGGTTCTGGTTATGCCGTTAGCACTATCAAATTCCAATTATCGTCAAAATTTATTTCAATTTTGGCCTTTGTTTTCCATGAACGAATGACGTTTTACGTGAAACTTCCTTGAGTACTAAAATCCACTATTCTGGATCCAATGGAGGTGGTCTCACGATCTAGCGATATACCATTCTCAAGATATCCTCAAAATCATCCGTTTTTAGTTCAAATTTTGATTCTTTTGCGAATTTAACATATTTAACAGATACCATTTTTGATGTAACTTGGTTGGTTACCTAATTTCATCATTCCGGATTTAATGAAACTGATTCCATCAAAATTCGAGTTCGTTGGCTACTACTTCCTTAAGAAACAGCTATTTCTTAAGAGAAATCGAAATTAAATTGGTTCTGAAATTTTTGGGTCGTTACTACAATTTTTAATAAAGGAAATCAAAAGGTTGACTTTTTCTTCTATTTTGAATGGTTGAACGAGTTAAAAGGACTATTTAATATCATGTATAGTCACATTATAAAACAAGGTCGATGCCTCATTTTATTTCATCATTACAATGATATTCAGAAAACCCTATATCCCAATATTGGCTAGGGACGATTACCCCTTTTCTTCAAACTGTTTGACTAGATTGAAGAATATACGTTCGTGGATAATTATGGAGGCAAGGCACTTTTGTTTTGCTCAGATTCGATGCTCCAGTTCTTTGATCTCGAGATGGATTCGGCTTCGAAGGTAACGAACCCTAAATCTAATTAATACATGTTTTGATTTATTTATTTTCGCTTAAGATCCTATTTTAAGTTGTTAAAATATAATTAGAGTTTTGATTTAGATCGATTCGAAACCAACAATCATGACATTTATCACAACACTGCCATAAGTTTTTATAGTGTTTTTTTGAGTGCCATCAAAGATAACATTTCTTGTAGTGTAAGATTTAATTGTGACTTAGTGGAAATTATAAATTGGAATAATCTTACATAAAGGAAGATGAATCTCAACAAAATGTCATCAATAGAATAAGCTAGTGAAATGAACATGAATTCAAAGCTAACTCAAAAGAAATTAAATCAAATGAAATTATGATATTAATTAATGAAAATTTACAAATTGAGTAAACTAAAATAGAACTTGGTATGAATTGAAAATGAGTGTAAGTGAAATGGAAGAGAATACAACGAATAAAAATGATTGAACGTAAATCAATTAGATATAAATAAATGTAAGTTAATTGAATGTACATTTATTAAATTCAAATAAGTGAAGATGGACATAATGAATGCAAAATAGTTGTAAATCAATTATAAGAGATAAAATTAAATGACAAACAAAATGATTATAATAAGTGAATATTAATAAGATTAGAAATAAATCAATAAAATATTACTATGAAATAAATGTAGTAAAATTGAAGTGTATATGAATTGAATGATAACAGTGTATGATGTATTGCTTATGTTTTTTCATATGTCTTTGCCACGTTTACTAATGGTTGTGTATTGCTAATGCTACACATGTTTTTTATCCCATATACTTACTCTTAATTGCTACTAAGTATTTAGTATATGTAACGATGGTGTGTGCCTCATTTTTGGAGTTTGTTTTTGCGCTATATCACTAAAATATGTTTGTTAATAACAATAAAAGGTACACATCTCGGATTACACATCATGTTTGGGTATTACATATTGTTTCCCATGTTTTGGGATGCCTTATCGCTAAGATGAGATGTATATTTGTTATTATATACTCCCTCCTGTTTATAATATAAGACGTTTTAAGTTGTTTTATTTATTTCAAAATGTAAGGTGTTTAAGCTTGTGATTCCTGTTTTATCCTTGATGCATAAAAAATGTCAAAGACTCAATGGTTGCTTCATGATTTTTTATGCGTGAAAGTAGGAATGATAATTAGGTTGCACATGAAAAGAAAACTTAATTTGTGGAACCTACTTAATTTAAGTGTGGGTTGAAGTGTCAATTATTTATTTCCTTAATTCATATGTAAATTTCTAAAACTTTTTATATTATTAACTAAATGGAGTATAATTGTATGTATTTCCGATCGAGCCATGTAAGGGAGATGCTACCGAAATTTTTCATTATCTCGAGTGTTAGAAAAAATTTGAGACTTCAAAAAATTTATAACTTAATTTTTTTTGAACAAATTGAAAACTAAATAAAAGTTTTATAAGAGTATTATTTTGTTTAAATTATATCTAAGTGTGATTCTTTACACTGTTCCTTTTTAAAGACGAAATGTTTTGAATGAGAGAACTTGTAACGACTTGCAAATTTCAATGGTTTCAAATAGTGTTTTAACTGAAATTTACTTGAAATTTAAAGTAAATAATGAAATTTTATATTTGAAATATGTTTGACTAACCATAGTAGAGGAATAAATTTCGTAGTAAAGTATGCAAGTTGATTCTGTTCACGTAAATTTTGTTAAAGGATTGCAAAATCGTTGATAATATTTTTTTTCGAAATTCAAATATATATTTATATTAAATGCTAGATCTTCTTTTAAGAAAAACGTCATTTTTTATTTCGTGAAATTCATACGTTCATTGTTATGTACAATTTTGTCTGTAAAATGGTATGTTTCGTTATGTTCTACTTATCTGTGTGCTCTTTCCAATATATTAACTGTTTGAATTCTGAGGTGGTTAACTATGCACGTTCAAAACTTAAGGGTAAGTGTCAAGAATGCTTGATACGTTTAAAAGAAATCATTTGATACTATTATAAGTGTATAGTGTATAAAACAACTTCAAATCATAAGTATCAATCATAGGCGGCATGAATGCCCCATACCACTATGTCGCCATATATAGGTTATACAATCAAAATCGCAAAGTCACGTATTTGGAAATTGGGTTTCCATCTATGAACCGAGGCTAGGGATCGTCCTCACCGTCTTCGAGACTCTCTAGCCCGAGCCTCAGGGTCAGAGCGCATCGACCCTTGGATCATCAGGGCCGGTCCACCGATGTGGATTAAAATGGCTGAACACTGCGTTTCCCCGCCCTTTGGGGGCATAAATGAGCCAACGAATGACTCCATCAGACCCGGATCGTCCGATCAAACCGAGGCGCCTCGCAACAACAACAACCACATAGGTGAAAAGTATATGAATGTCAGGGCTGGTAGGTCACTGACACCACCCTAGCTAGAAAGAAACGCATGCCCTCCCTGAGGTCCTCTCCCGTTTTTGGTTCACAACCGGGGTGTGAGGCTCGCGAATTCACGTTACACAAAGCTGTGCCACACAGGCTGTGCTTTGATCATCACCACAAGACTTTACTTTTCAACAGAAGCCTCGATCAATTGCCACTTAGGCATGCCACACAGGCAATTCACTCCATGCGTTTGATATCCATCAATATATAACCCCTGAGCTCGTACGTCTCAGAGAAGGGCGTTAAGCAAAAGAATAAATTCTCCGCCGCCAAACAGATATATATTTAATAGAGATCAATCACACGGACTAAAATCCAATGTCAGACACACGGTCCATTTACAAGTCCGTTCTGGGTCTGAACGAAACCGGAGGCACCTAGTACCCCGCATATCCATCGATCTCCAAGCATGTCTGGACGATCACCAACTGTTTCCATCTTCTTGGGTGTACAGCCCAATCAAGATCATCGGTAATCACCCAAACGACGTGAAGACCTCCGGTCTTCGACCATCGTCTTCATCCTCGACTTACCGTCGTATCGGTTATTCAGAATGGGATAAACCTGGTCTTTCCGAACAACTCGCGTAAATTTTAAATAAGTGTTACACAAACACAACATACGCCTCATTCCAATTTATCAGTCACTAACCGTAAATTAATCAAGAGAATAATTCCCCAAATATTAACCCCGAAGGCCGAAACCAACATCAGATCAATATCCAGAAAACCATTCTGCTTGGCTAACCGACAGTTAGTTTCTAAATTTCATATTCATAGGGAAAGGTTCCCATTAATTTTATCAAAGATAAATTCCTTGAATTTATTCTTTAATCTTCTTTTGAATTTCGATTCAACTAGTCGGGATTAACGAACCTTACTGAAGTAATCATTTGTTTTAATTTCCCAATCCCAACCTATTCATCCCATGAAGTAAAAATGGTAATACTTCATATCTAACACCACGGTGTTATCGGTAAATTCAATTACCATTTCACGTTCAAATCTAATTAAAGATTTAACTATCGCCTGGAGTAAAACTGGTGATACTCCATTCTCGATCTTTTCAATCTAATTAAAGATTAATTTAAACTCCACTTAGTTTTAATCGTTAACTGGGTTGAAGAATCAGTGTCATTTAAAACACGGTTCACTATAAACCCAAAACCACATTCCATTGATTATCGGGTTAAAGAACGAGTGTTATTTAAAAACACTGTTCACGATAAACCCAAAAATCAATATCAATTCAATTAAATATTATCTAATTGGTACACTTCGTTAAATCCAAATAAAAAGATTTAATCTTTTCTCAACTGGGTTCAAGAACAGTGTTAGTCAAGACACCATTCACGACAAACCCAAATCACATTTGATATTCAATACAAGGCTCTGAATAGAAAATATATCGGCTTATATTCAATATCAAATTCTACGACCAACATATATCGTATTGGAAATAACGATATATATATCTATATCTTTCAAATTTCCATAACAACATCTGTATAATCACGAAATCCAACATCGAAA
Organism: Allium sativum; assembly: GCA_030737875.1. Lineage (NCBI taxonomy): Eukaryota > Viridiplantae > Streptophyta > Magnoliopsida > Asparagales > Amaryllidaceae > Allium > Allium sativum. The sequence continues at coordinate 684,586,448 of CM060918.1, read as the reverse complement.
TATTCCGAAGACAATTTCGATTCAAATCCATTCCAATGCAATCATTAGAAATTCTGGTTATTTTCAAAACCATTTCAAACTCACTTTATTTATTTTAAAAATAAATAAATTACTATTATAGTTCAAAACTAGTTCATTTCGATAAAAATCTATTTTTATCTTTTCAAATATGGAGTTTTTCATCCTGATTCTTCCCAACCCATTTCTTATGATTTTACACTAATTATTGATATTTTTAATAATTTTATCAAGGCCCGTACAGTCGATTTCCATCAACGGCCATCGAACTGCACTTACAACGAACTTTTCCAAATTTGATTTGGACATAATTCCAAATCCAACCATTTGATTTCTAATTTCTAATATTCGTTAGAAAGCTCTTTTCGATACGAACCCAACGGTTCCAGTTTTAGGAGAATCCGACGGTCGGATCTCCCGTAATATCCGTTCGAAGTCAATGGTCAAAATTCGCGAACTGCCGCGGCGCTTTCAATTCAAAACGAAATTCGAATTTCAATTCAAAACGAAATTATATATATATATATAATATTATATATATATATTATATTATATATATATAATATATATAATATAGTATATATAATATATACTTCGTCGATTTTAATTCAAAACGAAATTCATAAATCGTTTTAAATTCGATTTCAAAACGTTTTCAACTTCATTTTCAAATTCAAATCAAAACTAAATTTTCCCTTTCAAATTCGGTTTAAATTCATTTCAAATTGAATCCAATTCAAATCGATTTTTAATTCAATTTCGATTCGTTTTCAATTAAATTTTGATTCGTATTCAATTCTATTAAATTTCAATTCGAATTCATTTCTGTCCAAATTCAATTCGAATTCATTTCTATTCGAATTTCAAATCATTTCAGTGTATTTCGAATTTCAAATCAATTCAGTTTAATTCGAATTTCAATTCACTTTAAATATAATTCGAATTTCAATTCATTTCAATATAGTTCGAATTTCAATTCATTTCAATATAGTTCGAATTTCAACTCATTTCGATATAGTTCGAATTTCAATTCATTCAATATAGTTCAAATTTCAATTCATTTCAATATAGTTCAAATTTCAATTCTATTCAATATAGTTCGAATTTTAATTCTATTCAATATAGTTCAAATTTCAATTCTATTCAATATAGTTCGAATTTCAATTCTATTCAATATTCATTGAAGAATGAATAAAATCGATATAAATATCGATCACGTCAAAATATTGTCAATCTAACCAAGACGGCTTCATATGTTTCTATTTTCAAATATTTTATTTCAAATATTTCTATTTCAAATATTTCTATACAAATATTTCTATTTCAAATATTTCTATTCAAATATTTATATTTCAAATATTTTTATTTTAAATATTTTTATTTTAAATATTTCTTTTTCGAAACTGGAATGAGGCCCAATCAATTACCATATAATGTTAATTATATGGATTTTCTACAACACATGTATACAATAACAACGATGAATAATCAACCATCATCCAAAGTACATTTTACACTGTATATGCATCAAATAAAAATATTCACCGCTTATAACAGTCTGTCAATCAATCGATCGACATACAACTAATTATTAGGATTAGTGTACATCAAATATCATCCCAATACCCGTGTGGGGTTTCAAACAATCAAACACAGATTTTATTTGTGTAGTTGGGCGATGTGTAAAATTTATCGTCCCAATCAATATCAGTCAAATGTGTGTATATAAACAAATCGTTCGATTTGTTTATTTTTATTTCATTTCATATGCACGTTAAGATTTCTATTTTTAACTATAAAATATTTTAACTATATAAATATTTTATTTCATTTAACATCACATCACACAATCAACTACACATCGAAATCAAACAATCAAGCATACAAGCCGTCCATGGTCTGTGGACGACGGGTGTCGGGTGCTACTAAACACCGTCTGCATCCTAGTATATATTTCAACTAGAAAATTAAATTAAAGAGTGAGAAATTCTCACAGGTAGCTAATCCAACGCCTCGATTCTTCAAATGTAGAAATCTTCGCCGTTCTTCCCTTTTTGTCATTTCACTGCCCGTATTCTCTAAATATGTAAAAATCACATTTTTACTTCGCTATTTGATATATAAAAATCGAATTTTTACTTCGCTATTCAATATAGAAAAATCGAATTTTTACTTCGCTATTCAATATAGAAAAATCGAATTTCTACTTCGCTATTCAATATAGAAAAATCGAATTTTTACTTCGCTATTCAATATAGAAAAATCGAATTTTTACTTCGCTATTCAATATAGAAAAATCGAACACTATTCAATATAGAAAAATCGAATTTCTACTTCGCTATTCAATATAGAAAAATCGAATTTCTACTTCGCTATTCAATATAGAAAAATCGAATTTCTACTTCGCTATTCAATATAGAAAAATCGAATTTTTACTTCGCTATTCAATATAGAAAAATCGAATTTTTACTTCGCTATTCAATATAGAAAAATCGAATTTTTACTTCGCTATTCAATATAGAAAAATCGAATTTTTACTTCGCTATTCAATATAGAAAAATCGAATTTTTACTTCGCTATTCAATATAGAAAAATCGAATTTCTACTTCGCTATTCAATATAGAAAAATCGAATTTCTACTTCGCTATTCAATATAGAAAAATCGAATTTCTACTTCGCTATTCAATATAGAAAAATCGAATTTTTACTTCGCTATTCAATATAGAAAAATCGAATTTTTACTTCGCTATTCAATATAGAAAAATCGAATTTTTACTTCGCTATTCAATATAGAAAAATCGAATTTTTACTTTGCTATTCAATATAGAAAAATCGAATTTTTATTCTTTCTATAATATAAAAATTATATTTTTTAATGCCATTAGTATAAAAATTATATCTTTAACTTTCCTATATTATAAAAATTATATTTTTACTATTCTACATTAATAAAAATTATATTTTTATATCGTTCTTCTTCTAGTAAAGATTATAATTTTCTTTTCTCTTTCACGTATATAAAAAAAAACAATCTTTTTATAATAACAAAGTCGTATCTTTTATATAAGCAAAATCATGCTATTTATATTTTATAAAACTATGATATTTACTATTAAAATCTGAAATTAAAATTCAAAGCTTTATATGTAAAAAAAAACTTATTTTAAATCAATGTATTTAATTAATTTTCTTTAAACAATTCCATTGTAAATATAAAAAAAAAGAAAAAAAAGCTACCTTTCACTGTTAAACCCATCGTCTTCCTCAGATAAGAGAACCCCGCCGTTCAACCTAATCTGTCGTCGACGCACCTGACTGGAGCTTCCAGTATCCAATTGACGACAGCCACGAGGTAGGCCGGAGCCTCCTCTTACTCCGCCAGCTGACATGGCACATTCGGTGCCCTAAGCGCCCAGAAAAGTTGTTCGACGACAACCTTCTTCGATTTTGGGTGCGGGATCCTTATTAGAGGGAGAAGGGGCTGAGGAGGGGCGTGGGGGAGTTCGCCAATGGCGGTCGCCACCTGGGGCGCGACGATGATGGTGGCTGGGAGGCTGGAGGGAAATCGCGATTTGATTTTTGGAAGAGGGGGGGCAGCCTTTGACCGTGGATTTTGTTTTGACCTAGGTTAGTTAAGAGATGGATATATATAAATATATATTATATTTTAAGTATTATTTAATTCAACCCTTAACTGTTTAACGCTCTGAACTCCAACCGAGACCCAACGACTGTCGCCTCTAGCTAATAACCCCCCTTCCGAACACAATGGGATATGTTTCGTTAGCCAATTCGGTCGTTACGATCAGCTTCCGTTCAAATTAAATTATAAATCTATATATATTCAATTTGAACGTACATTTCAAATTACCGGGATCACATACGAACCCGAAAAATTCCAGAAAAATGTTTTCTAGCTTCGTATTGACGATACGGTCCTAACAAAACTAATTTCGTCGAATTCTGAGATTGTTTGAAAAATGGTCATTTTCCAGTCGATTAAAATCAACTGAAACTGGTCAAACGCGTTTTCCTTTGCCACGCTCACATATCGATTCGAAAAATTATGAAATTTGGAATCTAGCAATAACTCTACACCATGTACCCAACAAAAGTGGTTTCGTCGAAATCCGATGTCGTTTGCAAAATGGCTATTTTTAAGGGCTTGAATTCCATAGCGACTATTCAGAATTTTAAACTGGACATATTTTTTGATCCCCGCTATGAAATTTTGATTTTTCGGATTCGTTGGAAAGATATTATCAATTAGATCCTATTATTTTTTGTTTCACTAAAATACGGTTTATTTTGCACCCGGTACATTCAATTGAAGTTTGAAATCGAATTATCGAACTACCGCGCCATTTTCAATTCCTTTTATATATATAAATAAATATTTATATTCTATCATCGATCTATATAAATATATTCGTTCGAATTCTATTCAAAATAAATTCCTCGTCGATATTATTTAAAATAATTCATTTTAAATAATTAAAATTCGCTAAAATTGCCAAAATAAAAATTTTAAACTGACCCAGATTTTCGGTTTGTTACAGTAGGGATATATTATTAATGGTGTGTTATGTACTAAATATAATCCAAAAATAAAAAATAAAATTTCACCATTTGAAATTCTGAAATATTACAAACCCAATGTGTCATATCTTAGAACTTAGGGATGCTTGACATGTTTTTGTATTCCAAACCCTAAGAGAATAAAATTAGCAAGTAGTGCATATGAATGTGTATTTACTGGCTATGATGTTGATAACAAAGCATTCAGATTTTATAGCATAAATACACATGATATAATTGGATCAAATGATGCCAATTTTTATGAAACAAAATTTCCTTTTAAATTAAGGAAAAGTGGGGGCACATCAGGTAATTTATTACCTGTAAGAACAGAACCTAATGAACATTCTGAAAATGAACCTAGAAGAAGTAAAAGAGCAAGAACTGCAAAAGATTTTGGGTTAGATTTTTGTACTTTTACTATAAAAGAACATCCCTTAAACCTCCAAGTGGCCTTATCTGCACTAGATGCCGATTTTTGGCAAGAGGATACAAACGATGAGATGGATTCTTTGGAATCCAATAAGACTTGTCACTTATTTGATTTGCCACCTAGTTGTAGATCTATAGGCAATAAATGAGTGCTTAAAAGAAATCAAAATATGATGACACGGTTTGTAAATATGTAGCCCATTTAATAGCTAAAGGATGTAAGCAAAGACAAAATATAGACCTTATTAGCACCATTTCACCTGTAACTGGAACTACATCCATTCGAGTACTAACTTCACTTTCATATATTCATAATTTTAAAATGGATGTTAATATTGCATTTTAAATAGTTAATTGGAACAGGAAATTTGTATGGACCAATTTAAATAATTTATAGTTCATGGTCAAGAACCTAAAATTTACAAATGAGATAAATCATTATATGGTCTAAAACAAACACCTAAGAGATGGCTTGAAAATTTTAATAACTTAATGATCTCATATGGATTTAAAGTTAATGAAAGAGACAAATGCATTTATTACAAATCTAAGAGTGACATTTGTACAATTATATGTCTTTATGTAAATGACCTACTCATTTTTAGGTCAAATATTCATGTGATAAACAATGTTAAATCTTTGCTAAGTGCCATCTTTAATATGAAAGATCTATGTGAGGCGAGTGTAATCCTTGGTATTAAAATTACTAGGTTTGAAAAGTGACTTTCTTTGGATCAATCTCATTATGTTGAGAAGATTCTAAAGAAATACAATTAGTTTGACTGTAAAACTGCATGTACACCATATGATCTCAGTATGAAGATATTTCAAAACACTAGTGAAGGTGTAAGACAGTCTGACTATGCGAGCATCATTGGCAGCCTTCGCTATGCCAATGATTGCATAGACCCGACACTGCCGATGTTGTGAGATTATTATGCAGGTTTATCAGTAGACCTAGTATAGAGCATTATCATGCTATTGAGAGGGTCATGAGATACCTAAAATAAACCATGAACCTTGAAATATATTATGAAAAGTTTCTGGTTATTCTTGAAGGCTATTCCAATAAAGACTGGAATACTTTATATGATGATTCAAAAGAGACCAATGGATACATATATATATAGCATTACTAGAGGAGTTGTTTCTTGAAAAATCCAGGAAACATACTATTTTGACTCAGTCTACTATAGAGACTTAGATAATAGCACTAGCCACAGTTAGTGAAGAAGCAGAGAAAAACTGCTAGTTGAGATCCCCATATGGGAGAAACCAACACCAGCGGTGTCATCTATTGCAATAGTTCCGCTGCTATTGCAAAAAATATAGAACTGTTATTACAACGGTAGAAGACGACAATCGTAAGCACAATATTATAAGAGAACATCACATACGGAGTGATGACAATTTGACAGTTATTGAAAAAAAGGACATAATCGATATTACAATGGTAAGAAATGACTTTCATATGCATAGTATTGTTAGAGAACATGACATATGAAGTGATGAAAATTTGGCAGATCCTTTGATGAAAGGACTGACCAGAAAGAAAGTCCTTAATGAATCTAAAAGAATAAGACTATTTCCCTGAGATTGTGGAATCATACAAAATGGTAACCCGACCTAAATGACTGGAGATCCGAAGAACTAGGTTCAATGGGTAAAAACAAGTTGTGTTATGATAGTAGATGAACATGCTATATTAATATTAAGAAGCATGTATTCCTGAAGTGATTAGAGGATGAGTTAATAGAAATTCTTAATGAGATCTATACTGTATTTGGAGTGGAGTACCTACCTTCAAGAGTATTCTTGATAGACTCACCTTTGTAAATGCGGAAATGTGGTCATTTCCTATGGAGTTTTGGGTAAGATTCCTAGAGCGTTAACTAAACCGGGATAGACGTGCAAGGTCATAAATACACGGCCTTATTTGATTGCATTCTAGAAAGGTTGTGTGTGGTTTGATGTCAGGAACAGATCTCAAGACTATGTGTCACTCAGTAAAAACTGAATCTTACTCACTATGCAAAGTTTCAAGTCGGAAGACACCTTTGTTTATGCATTATTTCATGTATTTTTTCTTGAACTGCTCGAAAATATTTTTTAAGAAATTCAAGTAGGGGATTGTTGGAACATTTTGTGAACTTATTAAAAAATATTAAATACAAATTGAGTCATTGTAAATTAATAACGGTAAAATATTTTATGCCATTATTATTTTGAGATGCTCAATATTATTATAGACATCATATTTATAAGGCAATAATGCATAGAGCCGTTGCAAGCTATAAACGGTATTATATTTTGTATCAGTAATTTTCTTTTGAGAGTTATTACATTTGCAAAACATTTATATATATATATATATATATATATATATATATATACAATCTATGTATATACACACACAAGCTTGTATATGTTTGATCTGCTACAAAATATAAATGGCATTAACAAATTACCATGGATGATAATAAATTTACTATCTTTTGTTATTCTTGGAACATATACAATTTACATTGTATATTATAATCTTTTGTCCATTTCTTTATTTTAATACATGGTATTAAAATATTGCAATGAATGATAATAAATTAATATTTATTAACATTCATCTCTTTTGAAATGTATTGAATTTACACGTTAAAAATTGCAAGTTTTTTGAACATTTCTTTTATTTAATATGACACTAATTGTGGTTCAATCTTCCTCCCACTAACATAGCTACCATTTTTTCTATATAAGAAATTGGTCACAGACAAGGAAACATACATAATACAGATAATATAGAAGAAAACCCTCTCTCTTCTTCCTTAGAAAGATAAAAAATCTTCTCCTCCACCATTCTTTTACAAAATAAAAAGAAAAAAAAAATTGAGCAGTATTATTTTAGAGTGCAAACAGAATCGGCTTCATATATGCAAATGAGCCAATATAGAAAAAAAAAACAAGGAAGAGGTTGTTTTATCCTAGAGGCGGCAGCGAACAGTACGACTACTTTGTACCTTGAGTAGATCGCCAAACATCTTCAAGAAAGTGACCTAGTCCACGACTCAGCAAACCATTGTTTCCAAAACTCCACAAACTCGAGCCCTTAAATCCACGCACCCGCGAGACCAAACTGCCACCACTACTCCTTTCCTCCCCTCAGGTCGCCACTACCTGGCAGTACTCCAGCATCTGTTTGACCGCTAGCCCGACCCCACTAGAGAACCCGCTCACCCTTGCAGCCTACACCTTATGACGCTGCAGTCGAGCTATGACACAGCTCTCCACTTCATTGCTTCTCTTCTTCGTTTTAATAGAAAAACTTTTACCCTACTTACATGTTCTGCCTTGTTATGGTTTCTGAGCTAGCGTGTTCGTGTCATTCGAGTTGTCTCATGTTCCAATCTGAATCAATTTTTTTATAGCTTGATTTGTCATTTCAACCCACGAATGGTGAGATTTTCACCGACGAGTAGTATTTATTTGTAAGTAATGATATTCACAGCGAAATGCTTATATTTAAAATGATATGTAGTTAATTAGTATTGATATTCACATGGATTGATAGATCTTAATTATATAACATAATAGTTATTAACTACCTAAAATAATATTGTTTGGCTCAAGATTGTTGTGATGTGTGTATGATTGTTTAGAATTGTTTATTTAAATTGACATGATCCTTGTTATCACACTACAAGTTCGTAAAATTATATATTGTATGAAATCATTATGGCACTGAATTGAGATATAGGTTGAAATGATTCATTCCTGATTTAAAATCACTATGCGTTGAAATGATACATATCTGAATCATTTAACCATAGGATAGAAAATTATATATGGACACCGCTGCTCAAATTGTAATATTCTCCAAAATTTTATAAGTATGGTTTGATTTAAATAAATTGATTTTGAAATGTAATGAAAAGATTTTTAAGTTTAAATTAATGTTTGTAATATTTTAAACCTGAATTTATAAATTTAAAATTTAATTAATTTAAAAGTTTTTTTTTTGGAAAAGCTAACCGATTTTTAAAGTGATCAGTAACACTTTTTATTATAGTAAATAATAAAGAATATAAGTACAGAAGTCAAATATATTGTCTAACTACTTCGGAAAGGTTTTTAAAGTGGATCATCCACTAGCTAACCTACAGTCATTCTCCACCATCAGAAGAATAGTGACTGTGAGATCCGGAAGAAACTAGATCAGTAACCTGCCTAACGGCTACAAAGTAGGAAACCAAATTGGGATCATAGCGAGCGTAGTCTTTGTCATAAAAGAATCTCCTACGCTAACTCTCATCTTCTAGTACAGACTTGTTCATGCTTCCAAATTCACTTTCTTAGTATTAGACAAGACCATTCCCTCTATCATAGTAATGTAGCAGTTTGTGTTCTCCTTCCTTCTCACTAACAAAAATAAAGAAATCATTACAAGCAGACTTAGTGCATTTCATACGGACATGAATCCACATCGTTTCATGAGTGCTCCAAACTGAATTAGAACTCTCAACCATAGGGTCAACAAGCACAGGGACCGGTGGAGGACATGACAGAGGAGTGGGTTGTGGATCTTTAGGAACTCATCTTCTGAGCAGGGGCTGAGGTAAAGGAATTTTTTCAGGTAAGAGATGAGGGTTACTTGTGGAGGTAAGCTTACAACATTTTTCAGTATGACCAAAGGAGTGACATCTAGTACATATGTCTGGCTTCCAACTATAGAATACATCAATCACGACTTTACGGCCTTCAATAATCACCTTAATTACAGAAGGAAGAAGCCTCCCAGGAGTAATCTCAATTAAGGACCTAGCATCAATGAAAGTGGCCTTTGCTTTGCCTCCTAGGAATCAGCTCAACTATGTTGTCTAACTTGACAATGAAGATCTTCCTCCAAGGAGGCACCACAGGGATTACACTGTAGAGTTGGATCACAGCCGCAGGAATCAGATGGAGATCTAAACTCTTGAACACAACACCATGGTTTGCAGGATCGTGAGAGATTCATAAGTCAATGATGATTAGGAAGCGATACGAGGCGTTACCCTTTCATTGATGCTATTCTGAATGTTGGGTGGCCTTGACGATTTAATATGCCACAGCTTACAACATACTCAGGAAAAACCAATCTATGACAGTTCGTCAACTGATATGAGTGGCATATGGACTCAGCTCTTTCCATTGACGCAGTAAAGTGCAAGAGCTTTCCTGTGTTCCCTGTAGATAGACTCTATTATTTTACAGCGGACCGTATCTTCCTTCAATCATGTAACACTCAGTAAAATATACCATAAATAGACTTAGGTAATTACATTAAACATAAATAATAATAAATAAATTAATTAATTATTAATAGGGTGAAAATAAGAATTTTGGATAATTAATAACTAAGCCACAACAATATTACTAATGTATTCATGGCCAGATTCTGATCCGTTTTCATATTTTATTTACCGAAAATGGAGTTCATATGAAGAAGTTGGGTGGAGAAGGTAATTTTTTATGGATTTATTTATAATTTTGCATCAATGGACCGTCTAGATTAAATCTAATTAATCCTACGGTCTATATACACACTTGCAACTATGCATAGAACCACCTAGCCTCTCTCTCTAAACCCCACAACTCATTCTATTTTGTGCCCCCATCTTGTCCCTCCAATATTCTTAATTCCAAAAGTAATCTTAGGATTCCTCTCTCTCTCTCTCTCTAATCTATATTCTATCTTTTCTAAATGAAATATAAATACATACATACACATATATAGATACTGGAATTAATACGCATGTATATATGAGTCTCTAAACTTGATTCTCTTGTATGTGTGTGTGTGTAAGGAGAGATTGGAGCATGCCTATTCGAAGATTATAATCCAGATTTTTGATAGATTCTGCATCAAAACCACTCTTCTATCCTTTCCAACCTCTGTGAGTGGAAATTATATAAATTTGCTATTTCATATATCTTCTTAGTATAAATAAGGATTATTATTCCTAAAGGAATTTGGATGCGAACGAAAACAAAACCATACAAACCTCCAAACTCCTTTTTTCATTTATGGAAATGGTCAATCAAATTGTATAATTTGAGATTTGTTTTAATCAATGTAACAAAAGGTAGATGTTTGTGTGCTCTAAAGTTTCTGAAATTGGTCTGATTCACTTGTTGTAAATTAAATGATATTCAGATTTGTATGTATTAAAGCATATGAATTGAGTTTTTGGTAGAATTATTAGGTTTACGCATCTATTTTTAAAATATATCGTTTGGACATATTATTCACAAAATTACTAAAGTCTTAAGTTTATATATATATATATATATATATATATATATATATATATATATATATATATATATTTGTGTGTGTGTGTGAAGCAGTACCAAAAAGGATGCCTTACAAATGTATTTAGATTATTGCTCCATGTCTATCTTTTGTTATTGAGATAACTATTCAAATCATGGTTACAAGTTTTATGTTTAAGCTGTTATGAGACAACCCGATTTCCCGTTCTCACGGAAACAAGGTTATCTTTTGGAATATAACACAGAAACATATAATAGCAGAACAGAATTAAATAAATACACCAGAATGAACAACAAAATATACTGGATAAAAGTAATCATCAGAGTTACACAGTATGCAGGATCTTACTTAGTACAAATACAGTTCAGCTATACATAAATGTCTACAGCGGAAATAAACAAAATATGTACAATAGGAGCTGAACAGCATAAAAAGAAATAAATGATAGAATCCATCTTCAGCTCCAGCTATCCAGAAAAAGAACCAGCTAAACCTGAATACAAGGCTGCCCGTGTAGAAAAAGGGGCACCCGAGTTTGAGAGTGAAACAAACTACGAGTCAGTCATGGGACTGGTATGAGAAATCTACTCAACACATATATAATTGGCTAATCACAGGACCACGCCACTTTCGTGGAACGGGTTTACTCCATTGGATTGCCAGTGCTTTAAAACAAATCTTTCTTTTAAACATCGCTATGCTTTTTATAAAAATGAAGCCATTATAAGACTCAGTTCCCATCACACAATGCAACGCAAACCGGAGGATAGAGTTTTACCTTATAATGGCTAAAATATGATTGATACGAATAAAACAAGGGCATTTGATATTATTGCTAGTGTTTATATGTTTTGAAAACTATTTCAAATCACAACTATCAATCATAGACGGCATGGGTACCATATATCATGTCGCCACATATATATACAATCAAAACCGCACGATGTCGTATTTGGAAATTGGATTTCCGTCATGAACCAAGGCAAAAGATAGTCCTTACCGAATTCGTGACTCTCTAGCCCGAGCCACAGGATCAGAACGCATCAACCCTTTAGATCGTCAGGGCCGGTCCACCGATGTGGATTATTATACCTGAACACTACGTCTCCCCGCCCTTTGGGGCGTAAACGAGCCAACGAATGACTCCATCGGACCCGGATCGTCCGATCAAACCGAGGCGCCTCGCAACAGCAACAACCACATAGGTGAAAAGTATATAAATGTCAGGGCTGGTAGGTCACTGACACCACCCTAGCTAGAAAGAAACGCAGGCCCTCCCTGATGTCCTCTCCCGTTTTAGGTTCATACCGGGGTGTGAGGCTCGCGAATTCACGTTATACACAAAGCTACGCCACACAGGCGGTGCTTTGATCATCACCACAAGACTTTGCTTTTCAACAGAAGCCCTGATCACTGCATCTTAGCATGCCACACAGAATAAATCCTATGTCAGACACACAGTCCATTTACAAGTCCGTTCTGGGTCTGAACGACACCGGAGGCACTAAATACCTCGCAAACCCTTTGATCAACACGTACGTCTGAACGATCACCACTCATTATCCATATTTCGGGATGCCTCCCAATCAGGACCTCGGTTACCATCCAAACGAGGTGAAGATCTCCGGTCTTCGACCATCGTCTTCATCTTCGAATTTCAATCGTCGGTCGATTATTCGAAATGAGAATTAACTCGGCCTTTTCAAATAATTCACGTATATTTAGAATTTCAAATCGATTTATTTCAATGGTTAAATTATTCGACAACACCAATTGTGTTCTTTATATAGTTTTCACACCGAACACATTCAACCATCAAACGTCACATAAATCAAGCAAATTCAGTTTATTTCCATTCCATATCGCTTACGATATTTTATAACTATTTATCGCTATTTTTATTTATTTTAAAATAGCCATTTTATTCAAAACGACGCTTCGGGCCATAAGGCGGTCGTGGCGCTGTTTTTCTTCAGATTTGATTTACACATATCTGAAAATCTAACCGTTGGATCTTCACAAAATTTACATCATTAGAAAGGTCTTTTCAAAACGAATCCAACGGTTCCAGTTTCGGGAAAATCCGACGGTCGGATCTCCCGGTACAATCGTTTGAATTTTCGATTTCAAAATACGAACTGCAGCGTCGTTATTCGATTAAATATAATTTTATTTATATATATAAATAAATATAATCGTTTCTGGCGCTGTTTTTCTTCAGATTTGAATTAAACATTCCAGACAATCCAACCGTTGGATTTCTACAAGGTTGGTGCCGTTGGAAAGATTATTCCAAGGCGAACCCGACGGTTGAGGTTTCGGGAAAATCCAATGGTCGGATTTCCCGTACTAGTCGTTTGAAATCACGGTTTCGAAATACGAACTGCACGGCCTCGTTTCGTTTTAATTTTATTTATATTTATATAGTTATATAAATATAGTTCATTCAAGGATTTCTATATCGTTTTCACTTCAAAAAAATTTCTAACACCTTAAATTTTGGAAAAATTTCGCCATAACCTCCCCTGCACCGGGAGCGTCGGGAAATCGCAAATAGCGTCCCGGTCCTTCTAATCTCAAAAAGAAAAAGAAGAAGCCAAGCGGCTAGCCAATAGGCTCAAAATCATCACCCAAACAAATCAGTAAATGTGTACCTATTTGTCGGGCACAAAATTTTATTCCTCTTCTCTAGCCCCTTTGCTACAACCTGTTCAAAGAATATTGCATGTACATATATATACAGTTCATATCATTTTTCATTTTCTATTCGATTTCATATTCGATTTCTATTTGGTTTAAAAACACCATTCATTCTAATGTTACATAAATAGGTGCAAATCATTTCATTAGTTAATTAATGAATATTTCAACTCATCTATGTTTATTTGAACAAGTGGCTATTTTTAACATTTCACATTTCAACGATTTATGCATACAATAAAAATGTGATTTTTATTGTAAAATAATTCATTTCAAAACACTATTTTTCCATATAGTTCATATAGTCTATAAAAGATGATTTTTATTATCAAACAATTTATTTCAAAATATGAATACCATTCAACACATGAATGTTTCTATAGTTTTTATATATCGATAAAAAAGTGATTTTTATTATCGAACTATTTATTTCAAAATATGAATACCATTCAACACATGAATTTCTAAACAACGAATGAATATCAATTCAACACATGAATGTTTCTATAGTTTTTATATATCGATAAAAATGTGATTTTTATTATCGAACTATTTATTTCAAAATATGAATACCATTCAACACATGAATTTCTAAACAACGAATGAATATCAATTCAACTCATGAATGTTTTCAATAGTTTTTAGATATGGATAAAAATGTGATTTTTATTATCTAACAGTTTATTTCAAAATATGAATACCATTCAACACATGAATTTCTAAACAACGAATGAATATCAATTCAACACATGAATGTTTTCAATAGTTTTTAGATATGGATAAAAATGTGATTTTTATTATCTAACAGTTTATTTCAAAATATGAATACCATTCAACACATGAATTTCTAAACAACGAATGAATATCAATTCAACACATGAATGTTTTCAATAGTTTTTAGATATAGATAAAAATGTGATTTTTATTATCTAACAGTTTATTTCAAAATATGAATACCATTCAACACATGAATTTCTAAACAACGAATGAATATCAATTCAACACATGAATGTTTTCAATAGTTTTTAGATATAGATAAAAATGTGATTTTTATTATCTAACAGTTTATTTCAAAATATGAATACCATTCAACACATGAATTTCTAAACAACGAATGAATATCAATTCAACACATGAATGTTTTCAATAGTTTAAGCATATGAAAATAATTCAAACACACAAATATTATTCAAAATTTCGGCAGCATAACGGCAGGGTAGTTACACCGGCACCGTCCCTAGTACGGCTCCTCGCTCTACCTTAAAACCTCGCGGTTTTTGACAATGGGAAACATGCATCTAGTTCGCACGCAGGCGGCATGTATATATATTTATTTCATTTCCACAAACTAATCCTATGTGGTTTCAACCAAATATTTCACAACCACAAATGGGTATTTTTCAACCACAATCAACCAATATCAATCACAAACAATCCCAAACAATCATTCAATTTTCACCACAATTTCAACCAATAAATATCGTCCATGGTTTGTGGACGAGGGGCGTATATATATATATATATATATATAGATATTAATATATAGCAATTCACTTTCATTTTCACGCATATATATATAATTTTAAATCAGAAATCTCACCAATAGCTATCCAACTTCAAGACTCTTCTTAATAGAAATCTTCGCCTATTTGTCGCTTTCACCCGTATTCTCTGCATACGTAAAAATAGAATTTTTACTATGCTATTCAATATATAAAAATCGAATTTTGACTTCGCTATTCAATATATAAAAATATGATTTTTACTTTGGCTTTCGATATATAAAAATGTGATTTTTACTTTGGCTTTCGATATATAAAAATGTGATTTTTACTTTGGCTTTCAAGATAAAAAAAAAAATCTGATTTTCTTTTATTTTTTTAAACAGTTTTTACTTGCTTTTAAAATCAGTTTTTGCATCTTTTTTTAAAAAAAAAACAGTTTTATAATGTTTTTCAAATCAGTTTTAAATCTTCTTAAAATCAGTTTTTATAGTTTTATAAAACAGTTTTTAAAATCTTTAAAATAATCAGTTTTAAAATTCAAACATAAAACAGTTTTAATCTTTTTAAATTCTGTTTTACTCTTTTTAAATTCTGTTTTATATTTTTTTTTTTTTAAAACAAACAATTCAGTTTTAAAATACTTATATAAAAAATCAATTCAGTTTTTACTTTTATAAAATCAGTTTATATACTTTTATAAAATCAGTTTATATATATTTTTTTTTCATACAGAATAATAAAATAAAAATAAAAATAAAAATATAAAGCGACTTACAGCGGGGGGCGGGGGGGGGGGGGGGGGGGGGTTTCTGCAGTTCGACGGAGGCTCCTCGAGGTAGGCGTTCGCTGGTTCGAACGGTGGTGGCGGTCTTCGATCTCCAGGGGGGCGTCGCGATGCTTGGGGTCTGGTGGCGGCTTGGGTCTTCGGGGTGAGGGCGCTGGGAGGAGGAGGCGCTTCGAGGGTAAGGGCGGCGGCTCTGGGTTCCGTCGGCGTCGATCTTTAGGGGGGGCGGCGGCTTCGATTAGCTTAGGGTTTTCTTTTTTTTTTTTTTTTTTTTATTCTGTTCGTTCGAAATAAAAAGGAACGGGGGGGGGGCCAGGAAGAAGAACAAAGGGAGGGAGGGAAATTAAATTAATATATTTTTTTTTTTTTATTAATTAATTATTTATTTTGTGAAAAGGTTGACTTTTACATACGACCTCGAAACGAGGCCCACCGCCTGTCGTCCATAGCGTTTAACCCCCATTCCGAACACAATGGGATATATATCGCAAGCTGATTTGATCGTTACAATCAGTTTCCGTTGAATTTACATTTAAACCACTATATTGAATTTTAAACGCACATTTCAAATTACCGGGGTCACATACTAACTAGAAAAATTTCAGAAAAATATTTTCTAGCTTCGTATTGACGATACGGTCCTAACAAAACTAGTTTCGTCAAATTCTGAGACCGTTTGAAAAATGGCCAATTTCCAGTCGATTAAAATCAACAGAAACTGGTCAAACGCGTTTTCTTTTGCCACGCTCACATATTGATTCGAAAAATTATGAAATTTGAAACCTAGCAATAACCTGACACTGCGGATCTAACAAAAGTGGTTTCGTCGAAATCCGAGGTCATTTGCAAAATGTCCACTTTTAAGGGCCTGAATTCCATAGCGACTATTCAGAATTTTCAACTGGACATATCTTTTGATTCCCGCTATCAAATTTCGATTGGTCGGATTCGTTAGAAAGATATTACCAATTAGATTCCATTATTTTTGGTCTCACTAAAATCCAGATTGTTTTGCACCCGGTATATTCAATTGAAGTTTGAAATCGAATTATCGAACTACCGCGCCATTTTCAATTCTATATATAATTATATTTAATTATATTCGTTTTCAATTGTCGATTCAAACTCAGTTTTCATCGCCATTATTTAAAATATTTATTTTAAATATTTAAAATCCATTATTTTAGCCAATTTAAAAAAATTTAAATTGGTTCAGATTTTCTAGGTCGTTACAATCTCCCCCACTTAAAACTTTTCGTCCCCGAAAAGGAATAAAGTTGAAAGTGGTTTGATTAATCTACAACCATACAACACAACAACCAATTTGTTTCTAATATTCAGAGTATAGAATAAACAATGCACATCCATGGGAAGAAAATAGCAACAGAATAGAGAATTAAATGGTAATGCAAAGTATGACAAATGTACCTTGCACCAGAGTCAATCAGAGATATCTACTCGGCATCTAGGATAAGCTTTCTGAATGCTCTCCTCAGTTTCCCAAGTACAATCCCGCGGATCTCCACTCCATTGTACCTTGACTAAGTGAACCTTCTTGTTCCTCAGCTCTTTGGTTTCTTTGCCGATAATCTTTAGCGGCTCTCGCCTCACAGCTAGTTCGGGAGTAATTTCAATATCCTGCTGAGCTGCTTCTTCCACGATCAAGTCTGGATCATGAACGTGCTTTCGAAGTTGAGATATGTGAAATACATCATGAACTCCAGGCAACCAGTCAGGCAGTTTGACCCTGTAAGCGAGAGTTCCAATCCGTTCCAGAATAGGAAACAGACCAATGAATTTGGGCGCTAACTTTCCTGTTTTACCGAACCGGATAACTCCTCTCATCGGCGATACTTTCAAATATACATAGTCGCCAACTTCAAAGGATATATCTCTTCTTCTTTTATCAGCATAGCTCTTTTGTCGGCTTTGAGCGGCGAGTAATCGCTTCTTGATAAAATCAACTTTGTCGGCAGCTTCTCGAATCATATCGGGACCCAACACAAGTCTATTTCCTGGTTCGACCCAGCAAGCAGGAGATCGGCAAGGTCTACCATACAATGCTTCGAATGGCGACATTGTCAGACTCGCCTGGTAGCTGTTGTTATAAGAGAATTCAGCCAAATGCAGATGGTCTTCCCATGATCCACCGAAATCTATAACACAAGCCCGCAATAGATCTTCTAAAATGCGATTCACCCTCTCAGTCTGACCGTCTGTCTGAGGATGATAAGCGGTGCTCAAGTTTAACTTCGTCCCCAGCTCGACTTGAAATGCTTCCCAGAATTTGCTAGTGAAAATCGTATCTCTATCACTTACTATACTGAGTGGCACTCCATGTAGTCTAACTATTTCCCTGAAGTAAATCTGCGCCAGACTCTGAGCAGTTCTATTTGATTTGACAGGTATGAAATGGGCGGTCTTCGTGAAACGATCTACGATCACCCAAATACTGTCATTTCCTTTTCTGGTTCTGGGCAAACCATCAATGAAATCCATGGAGATATGCTCCCACTTCCAACCAGGAACTTCTAGTGGTTGTAATAGTCCAGCCAATTTCTGTTGGTCGCTTTTAACTAGCTGGCAAGTAGGGCATCGGCTGACATATAAAGAAATGTCCCTTTTCATCGACTTCCACCAGAAAGTGCGTTTGATGTCATTATACATTTTGTTTACTCCCGGATGGATACTGAGTTTCGACTTGTGGCATTCATCCAGTACTTCCTTTCGAAGTTCAGGAATGTTAGGAACGCATATTCGACCTTTGAGCCTTAGAATCCCCTCATTATCAACTTGAAAACTCGAGGGTTCGCCTCATTGAATTATCCTTCTGATCTTCTGAATGAAGTGATCATCCTCCTGAAGAGCAGATATCTTATCTAGCAATGAAGTCGTGATAATAAAACTGGCGATCATCACATTCTTTCTGCTTAACGCATCGGCCACGACATTGGCTTTTCCTGGAGTATATATAATTTCGAAGTCATAAGCTGCAAGAAACTCCAGCCAACGCTGTTGCCTCAGATTCAAGTCCTTCTGAGTGAACAGATACTTTAACGACTGGTGGTCTGTAAATAGTTCAAACCTCTCGCCCAGAAGATAGTGTCTCCAGATTTTCAAAGAGAATATGATAGCCAATAACTCAAGATCATGAGTTACGTAGTTCTTTTCATGTGGCTTCAGTTGACGGCTAGCATAAGCAATTACTTGGCCTCTTTGCATTAACACTGCGCCAAGGCCTTCTCTAGAAGCATCAGTCCAGACTTTTAGATCTTGGTTGCCATCGATGATGGTTAACACTGGAGCTGTTGTTAATCTTAACTTTAGCTCTTCAAAAGCCTCCTCACTCTCTTCAGTCCATTTGAACTTAGAATGCTTCTTTGTAAGCTTCGTTAAGTGACCAGATATCTTCGAAAAGTCTTTAACGAATTTCCGGTAATAACTAGCCAATCCGAGAAAACTGCGGACTTCAGTGGGAGTACTGGGCTGTTTCCAATTCTGAATAGCTGTGATTTTGCTTGGATCCACAGCGATTCCATCTTTCGATACGACATGGCCCAGAAATTTCACTTCATCTTGCCAGAATATACATTTGGAAAACTTGGCTTTTAATACATTCCGTCTGAGAATTTCTAACACTTGTTCCAGATGTTTTTCATGCTCGGCCTTTGATTTAGAGAAGATTAAAATATCATCAATAAAAACCAGAACGAATTTATTCAATACTCCTCTGAATACTCTGTTCATCAGATCGACGAAATAGGCTGGAGCGTTACATAAGCCGAACGGCATTACTAACCACTCGTAGAATAAGTCGGGGCCTCTGAACGCTGTCATTGGAACACACTCTTCGGCAATTCGAAGTTGATGGAAGCCTGTAGCTAGGTCCATTCGTGAAAATACTTGTGCTCCATTTAATCGATCTAACAAATCATCAATCCGCGGCAATGGATATTTGTTCTTTATTGTCTGTTTGTTCAGATCACGATAATCCACACATAGACGTAGAGTACCGTCAGATTTCGGGACAAACACCACTGCTACTCCCCAATCAGAGAAACTAGGCCTGATCAGACCTTTCCATACTAGCTGTCGTGTTTGATTGTCTAATTCTTCCTTCTCTTTCAAGGACATTCTTCGAATAGCGTGAACTACCGGCCTTGCATTCGGAATTAAAGCAATTTTGAAATCTATTTCTCTCTGCGGAGGTAAGCGAACAACTTCTTCGAACACATCCGCATAGTTCTTGACGACAGGAATATCTTTGATGAGGTCAGGAATATTCTCTGTAACTTCAGGGATATTTTCAATTTGGGCTGGAGAAACATCGAGAGCTGACCAGAAATCTTTTCTATTTGAAGTCGGGCCTTCACATGGTATGGTTATATAACCCCCTGATTTAATCTTAGCTCTAACAACTCTCTCGGCGCATCTAACCTCTGCTTCATATTTGGTTAACCAATCCAATCCCAAAATAAGATCGAATTCATCAAAATTCATGACGACAGAGATAATAGGGAATTTATAGCAAGAAAAAGAGACGGGTACTGCACAAACCCAACTGAGATTGATGGATCCTCCAACTGGATTTCGGACAGTCATTGGCTCTTTAAGCTTCTTCATATTCAAATCTAATTTCTTGACTGCACTCTTTGCAATAAAGCTTCGTGACGCGCCAGTGTCAAACAGTACTTTAACTGGAATGTTCTTGACATTGAGCGTGCCTTCTAAAACGTCAGACCTTTCCTGGCTAGCTGAGGGCTCAGAAGTTTCTGCCACTTCATTCACTTGAACTATTTCAGTCTTTTTCAACTGCCAGCAATCCTTTGCGAGATGACCAGTCTGCTTGCATTTACTGCAACCTCTTTTCTCTTGGAAATTCTTCTCTGAATTAGATCCACCCTTGATTCGTTTCTTTAGAGATCTGCAACTTATCGAGAGATGTCCTTGCTTATTGCAGTTAGAGCATACAGTTGCCGTTACTGGTTTCTTCTCAGTTTTGGCCCTTTTCCTCTTGGCACTGGGCTTCTTACTGATCTCCGACCTTGTACTGGTTTCAGGAATATCAGTTTCCGAATTTTCTTTGTCACTAGAACAGACTTCTTCTTCGTCGCGTAACATTCCTTTCTTATGAAGATCTTCATATTGATAAGCCATATAAATCATTTCTGAAAAAGGAAGCTTCACATGCCCCAATACTTTATTCTGGTATTTCCTTTGAAGCCCGTGAATAAATCTCATATTTTTACTCTTCGGATTTTGAATTAGGTGAGGAGCAAAGTGAGCTAGTTCGTTGAATTTCTTATGATATTCGGGAATTGTCATGTCTCCTTGTATCAGATAAGAAAATTCGTCGCATAGTCGCTCGGTCGCTTCTGGAGGAGTAAATCTTTCTAAGAAAAACACTTTGAATCTATCCCAGGTGATATCACCTTCTGGATTATTCTCTACAACCGAATCCCACCAGAACAAAGCTTCATCTTTCAGAGCCCAGGAGGCCAGTAATCTCTTCTGGTCATCCCTAAGCTTTAATGCTTCAAATATTTTCTCAGCCGAACGAATCCAAGCTTGTGTTCTCATAATAGATTCTTCGCCCGAGAACGGCTTTCCACCCAGATTTCTATACTTCTTGAATAGAGCTTCTATATCCGGGTCAGTATTACTTCTTCTGTTTCTGGCACTCATTTTCTAGTTCTTCTGCAAATAGCAGATCAAGTGTCAGGTCACAGAAAAGGTATTTTAAAATATAGAGACAAATACTTGAAGTGTAAATGTGTCTATCGAAGTGTATTCATTCTGCTTTACTCATACTAGGATATTGCTGATCCTATCTGTATTGAGTTACCCGTCCTAGAACACTACTGGTTCTATTTCTGACGAGTTCGTTCAAATGTTATATTCCAGAACTAAGCTTAACCAAAGCTCTGATACCACGTTGAGACAACCCGATTTCCCGTTCTCACGGAAACAAGGTTATCTTTTGGAATATAACACAGAAACATATAATAGCAGAACAGAATTAAATAAATACACCAGAATGAACAACAAAATATACTGGATAAAAGTAATCATCAGAGTTACACAGTATACAGGATCTTACTTAGTACAAATACAGTTCAGCTATACATAAATGTCTACAGCGGAAATAAACAAAATATGTACAATAGGAGCTGAACAGCATAAAAAGAAATAAATGATAGAATCCATCTTCAGCTCCAGCTATCCAGAAAAAGAACCAGCTAAACCTGAATACAAGGCTGCCCGTGTAGAAAAAGGGGCACCCGAGTTTGAGAGTGAAACAAACTACGAGTCAGTCATGGGACTGGTATGAGAAATCTACTCAACACATATATAATTGGCTAATCACAGGACCACGCCACTTTCGTGGAACGGGTTTACTCCATTGGATTGCCAGTGCTTTAAAACAAATCTTTCTTTTAAACATCGCTATGCTTTTTATAAAAATGAAGCCATTATAAGACTCAGTTCCCATCACACAATGCAACGCAAACCGGAGGATAGAGTTTTACCTTATAATGGCTAAAATATGATTGATACGAATAAAACAAGGGCATTTGATATTATTGCTAGTGTTTATATGTTTTGAAAACTATTTCAAATCACAACTATCAATCATAGACGGCATGGGTACCATATATCATGTCGCCACATATATATACAATCAAAACCGCACGATGTCGTATTTGGAAATTGGATTTCCGTCATGAACCAAGGCAAAAGATAGTCCTTACCGAATTCGTGACTCTCTAGCCCGAGCCACAGGATCAGAACGCATCAACCCTTTAGATCGTCAGGGCCGGTCCACCGATGTGGATTATTATACCTGAACACTACGTCTCCCCGCCCTTTGGGGCGTAAACGAGCCAACGAATGACTCCATCGGACCCGGATCGTCCGATCAAACCGAGGCGCCTCGCAACAGCAACAACCACATAGGTGAAAAGTATATAAATGTCAGGGCTGGTAGGTCACTGACACCACCCTAGCTAGAAAGAAACGCAGGCCCTCCCTGATGTCCTCTCCCGTTTTAGGTTCATACCGGGGTGTGAGGCTCGCGAATTCACGTTATACACAAAGCTACGCCACACAGGCGGTGCTTTGATCATCACCACAAGACTTTGCTTTTCAACAGAAGCCCTGATCACTGCATCTTAGCATGCCACACAGAATAAATCCTATGTCAGACACACAGTCCATTTACAAGTCCGTTCTGGGTCTGAACGACACCGGAGGCACTAAATACCTCGCAAACCCTTTGATCAACACGTACGTCTGAACGATCACCACTCATTATCCATATTTCGGGATGCCTCCCAATCAGGACCTCGGTTACCATCCAAACGAGGTGAAGATCTCCGGTCTTCGACCATCGTCTTCATCTTCGAATTTCAATCGTCGGTCGATTATTCGAAATGAGAATTAACTCGGCCTTTTCAAATAATTCACGTATATTTAGAATTTCAAATCGATTTATTTCAATGGTTAAATTATTCGACAACACCAATTGTGTTCTTTATATAGTTTTCACACCGAACACATTCAACCATCAAACGTCACATAAATCAAGCAAATTCAGTTTATTTCCATTCCATATCGCTTACGATATTTTATAACTATTTATCGCTATTTTTATTTATTTTAAAATAGCCATTTTATTCAAAACGACGCTTCGGGCCATAAGGCGGTCGTGGCGCTGTTTTTCTTCAGATTTGATTTACACATATCTGAAAATCTAACCGTTGGATCTTCACAAAATTTACATCATTAGAAAGGTCTTTTCAAAACGAATCCAACGGTTCCAGTTTCGGGAAAATCCGACGGTCGGATCTCCCGGTACAATCGTTTGAATTTTCGATTTCAAAATACGAACTGCAGCGTCGTTATTCGATTAAATATAATTTTATTTATATATATAAATAAATATAATCGTTTCTGGCGCTGTTTTTCTTCAGATTTGAATTAAACATTCCAGACAATCCAACCGTTGGATTTCTACAAGGTTGGTGCCGTTGGAAAGATTATTCCAAGGCGAACCCGACGGTTGAGGTTTCGGGAAAATCCAATGGTCGGATTTCCCGTACTAGTCGTTTGAAATCACGGTTTCGAAATACGAACTGCACGGCCTCGTTTCGTTTTAATTTTATTTATATTTATATAGTTATATAAATATAGTTCATTCAAGGATTTCTATATCGTTTTCACTTCAAAAAATTTTCTAACACCTTAAATTTTGGAAAAATTTCGCCATAACCTCCCCTGCACCGGGAGCGTCGGGAAATCGCAAATAGCGTCCCGGTCCTTCTAATCTCAAAAAGAAAAAGAAGAAGCCAAGCGGCTAGCCAATAGGCTCAAAATCATCACCCAAACAAATCAGTAAATGTGTACCTATTTGTCGGGCACAAAATTTTATTCCTCTTCTCTAGCCCCTTTGCTACAACCTGTTCAAAGAATATTGCATGTACATATATATACAGTTCATATCATTTTTCATTTTCTATTCGATTTCATATTCGATTTCTATTTGGTTTAAAAACACCATTCATTCTAATGTTACATAAATAGGTGCAAATCATTTCATTAGTTAATTAATGAATATTTCAACTCATCTATGTTTATTTGAACAAGTGGCTATTTTTAACATTTCACATTTCAACGATTTATGCATACAATAAAAATGTGATTTTTATTGTAAAATAATTCATTTCAAAACACTATTTTTCCATATAGTTCATATAGTCTATAAAAGATGATTTTTATTATCAAACAATTTATTTCAAAATATGAATACCATTCAACACATGAATGTTTCTATAGTTTTTATATATCGATAAAAAAGTGATTTTTATTATCGAACTATTTATTTCAAAATATGAATACCATTCAACACATGAATTTCTAAACAACGAATGAATATCAATTCAACACATGAATGTTTCTATAGTTTTTATATATCGATAAAAATGTGATTTTTATTATCGAACTATTTATTTCAAAATATGAATACCATTCAACACATGAATTTCTAAACAACGAATGAATATCAATTCAACTCATGAATGTTTTCAATAGTTTTTAGATATGGATAAAAATGTGATTTTTATTATCTAACAGTTTATTTCAAAATATGAATACCATTCAACACATGAATTTCTAAACAACGAATGAATATCAATTCAACACATGAATGTTTTCAATAGTTTTTAGATATGGATAAAAATGTGATTTTTATTATCTAACAGTTTATTTCAAAATATGAATACCATTCAACACATGAATTTCTAAACAACGAATGAATATCAATTCAACACATGAATGTTTTCAATAGTTTTTAGATATAGATAAAAATGTGATTTTTATTATCTAACAGTTTATTTCAAAATATGAATACCATTCAACACATGAATTTCTAAACAACGAATGAATATCAATTCAACACATGAATGTTTTCAATAGTTTTTAGATATAGATAAAAATGTGATTTTTATTATCTAACAGTTTATTTCAAAATATGAATACCATTCAACACATGAATTTCTAAACAACGAATGAATATCAATTCAACACATGAATGTTTTCAATAGTTTAAGCATATGAAAATAATTCAAACACACAAATATTATTCAAAATTTCGGCAGCATAACGGCAGGGTAGTTACACCGGCACCGTCCCTAGTACGGCTCCTCGCTCTACCTTAAAACCTCGCGGTTTTTGACAATGGGAAACATGCATCTAGTTCGCACGCAGGCGGCATGTATATATATTTATTTCATTTCCACAAACTAATCCTATGTGGTTTCAACCAAATATTTCACAACCACAAATGGGTATTTTTCAACCACAATCAACCAATATCAATCACAAACAATCCCAAACAATCATTCAATTTTCACCACAATTTCAACCAATAAATATCGTCCATGGTTTGTGGACGAGGGGCGTATATATATATATATATATATATATATATATATAGATATTAATATATAGCAATTCACTTTCATTTTCACGCATATATATATAATTTTAAATCAGAAATCTCACCAATAGCTATCCAACTTCAAGACTCTTCTTAATAGAAATCTTCGCCTATTTGTCGCTTTCACCCGTATTCTCTGCATACGTAAAAATAGAATTTTTACTATGCTATTCAATATATAAAAATCGAATTTTGACTTCGCTATTCAATATATAAAAATATGATTTTTACTTTGGCTTTCGATATATAAAAATGTGATTTTTACTTTGGCTTTCGATATATAAAAATGTGATTTTTACTTTGGCTTTCAAGATAAAAAAAAAAAATCTGATTTTCTTTTATTTTTTTAAACAGTTTTTACTTGCTTTTAAAATCAGTTTTTGCATCTTTTTTTTAAAAAAAAACAGTTTTATAATGTTTTTCAAATCAGTTTTAAATCTTCTTAAAATCAGTTTTTATAGTTTTATAAAACAGTTTTTAAAATCTTTAAAATAATCAGTTTTAAAATTCAAACATAAAACAGTTTTAATCTTTTTAAATTCTGTTTTACTCTTTTTAAATTCTGTTTTATATTTTTTTTTTTTTTAAAACAAACAATTCAGTTTTAAAATACTTATATAAAAAATCAATTCAGTTTTTACTTTTATAAAATCAGTTTATATACTTTTATAAAATCAGTTTATATATATTTTTTTTCATACAGAATAATAAAATAAAAATAAAAATAAAAATATAAAGCGACTTACAGCGGGGGGCGGGGGGGGGGGGGGGTTTCTGCAGTTCGACGGAGGCTCCTCGAGGTAGGCGTTCGCTGGTTCGAACGGTGGTGGCGGTCTTCGATCTCCAGGGGGGCGTCGCGATGCTTGGGGTCTGGTGGCGGCTTGGGTCTTCGGGGTGAGGGCGCTGGGAGGAGGAGGCGCTTCGAGGGTAAGGGCGGCGGCTCTGGGTTCCGTCGGCGTCGATCTTTAGGGGGGGCGGCGGCTTCGATTAGCTTAGGGTTTTTTTTTTTTTTTTTTTTTTTTATTCTGTTCGTTCGAAATAAAAAGGAACGGGGGGGGGGGGGGCCAGGAAGAAGAACAAAGGGAGGGAGGGAAATTAAATTAATATATTTATTTTTTTTTTTATTAATTAATTATTTATTTTGTGAAAAGGTTGACTTTTACATACGACCTCGAAACGAGGCCCACCGCCTGTCGTCCATAGCGTTTAACCCCCATTCCGAACACAATGGGATATATATCGCAAGCTGATTTGATCGTTACAATCAGTTTCCGTTGAATTTACATTTAAACCACTATATTGAATTTTAAACGCACATTTCAAATTACCGGGGTCACATACTAACTAGAAAAATTTCAGAAAAATATTTTCTAGCTTCGTATTGACGATACGGTCCTAACAAAACTAGTTTCGTCAAATTCTGAGACCGTTTGAAAAATGGCCAATTTCCAGTCGATTAAAATCAACAGAAACTGGTCAAACGCGTTTTCTTTTGCCACGCTCACATATTGATTCGAAAAATTATGAAATTTGAAACCTAGCAATAACCTGACACTGCGGATCTAACAAAAGTGGTTTCGTCGAAATCCGAGGTCATTTGCAAAATGTCCACTTTTAAGGGCCTGAATTCCATAGCGACTATTCAGAATTTTCAACTGGACATATCTTTTGATTCCCGCTATCAAATTTCGATTGGTCGGATTCGTTAGAAAGATATTACCAATTAGATTCCATTATTTTTGGTCTCACTAAAATCCAGATTGTTTTGCACCCGGTATATTCAATTGAAGTTTGAAATCGAATTATCGAACTACCGCGCCATTTTCAATTCTATATATAATTATATTTAATTATATTCGTTTTCAATTGTCGATTCAAACTCAGTTTTCATCGCCATTATTTAAAATATTTATTTTA
Organism: Allium sativum; assembly: GCA_030737875.1. NCBI lineage: Eukaryota > Viridiplantae > Streptophyta > Magnoliopsida > Asparagales > Amaryllidaceae > Allium > Allium sativum. Next base: position 684,558,210 of record CM060918.1, on the reverse strand, counting down.
AATATTTAAAATCCATTATTTTAGCCAATTTAAAAAATTTTAAATTGGTTCAGATTTTCTGGGTCGTTACATGTTATTTCCCTTTTATTATTAAATGAGAATATGTCATGTGATGAAATAGGGAAATAAACTTATATACCATGATTATGTTGTTAGGATTGATATTTCAAATGAATTAGGACGTTCATTCTTGTGCGCTTTATTTACGTTTATTATTATTTATTAGCATAATTAACGTATTATGAATGCTTGTTAAATTTGTATTAGATAGTGTATAAAATATGTTGAAATATAAAAATAGAAATTAAATGTCCCCATAGGAAATTTCACGTGTATGAGTTAATGGCTTTAATTAGTATCAATAACAGACAGACATGAGGTTAACCATTACATGTAGTAGAAGTCTGCCTGGAACCAATCGACATATCTAGTGTCTACAAGTAAAACTAGTTAATATAAAAGGTCTAGGTGTCATGGGCCATTATAATAACTACAAGGCATGAGGTTAATTCCAAATTATAGAATAAGCCTGTCAGAAACCACCCGACAAATCCAGTACCTACAAATGGATGGTTTAATGTGAGATGTCTTTTGTGTGTGTGTGTGTGTATATATACACAACAACTATATGATTAACACCCCAAAAATGAGATCTGCCTGCAGAACTCCTATTTTATGACGAAACAGAGCTCAAACTTGAAAATTGTCTATATTATGGAATTCTTGTTGAAATACCACCATAGAATTCCATAGGTATATTTCCTTTATCACTGTATATTTCCTTTTATTGATCATATCCCATGTTATAAATTTTTCTCCAAACTGATTTTGTAATTAGGGTTTAACCCCGTCATAAGAAATTACAAAATATTAAAAATAAACTAAATGTCCAAGAAAAAGAACTACCCACTTTGAGTTTCTAGGGACATATTTACAGGTGTGGATTGATCCTTCATTCGACTTAAATGCTCCGTTTCGATCACCCGATAAGGTTTAATCACGAAGGCTTTGTAAGCACACTGACGACTTTCCTTTGAAGCAAATCCAACTAGCTTTTTCCGAGGGTCCTAACGAATGGAGCTCTCAGTTGAATGTGAGAAGGATGTCTTGCACTGGCTTCCGGCTTCTTCTAACTTTCGTCCCGTGCTTTGTCTTTAAGGCTTAGAGGTCTGAAATTTAGATTCCTTGCCCTTTATGTTGTGCCAGTTGTATCTTGTCCTTCCTAGGCCTTGGTGTTATGCATTGGAAGTCTTGCTTTATTTCTTCTGAAGGGCACCTCTAATATCTATATAGGGCTATCCTTCCTTCTCTCGTCTTTAGCAGCTTTCATAAATCCTTTCCATTATGTCCTTTCTTATTACTCGAATGATCTTTTGGTTTCATTTATCGTTGCTTTAGAACCTCTTCTGATGGTTATATGACAGCTTTCTCAACTTCACTGTTCTTCTTTATTAGCATCCTCATGGTAAACCCCTTCAATTTCGATCTGAATAGTTGCAAGAGGCATAGATATATGCAGACTTTCGGCTTATAGTAGCAGTTATCTTCAAATCAGCATACTCCTTGAGATTGTTAGGGCTGAGAATTCTTTTATTGATGTCTGATCTGTCTGATAGGCCTCTTCTTGGCTATTTCCCTTTCTTTTCAATCTTGTGATTTGGAATACATTTCCTATTAGTATACTTAAGATATAATTTTGACTTGTTCATGCCTTTTTGCTTATGGAATACATACCTTTTGGAATATGACCGAAGGTCTTCGTCGGTTGCAAAATTGGTTGCTAACAGCTCTTATCTCTTTCTCTGTTTCTTCTTACGCTTTGATATAGGCTTTCTCCTTTTTCCCTTTCTCGCAGCGTTTTCAAGTCCAAAATTAGTGCCATTTCAATTAAGGCCGAAAGGGGCTTTCTGGTTGGAGGGAAATTCCCTTTTCTTTCATTCTCTTATTTTGAAAGGGATGTTTCCAAAAACCCAGCACTGCTCCCTTTGGAGTGTTGTTGGCTTTTGCACTCCTTCTCTTCAACTTTAATTCTTGATTTTCCTTAGTTATTTTTGGTGCTAACATTTTCCCTCACCAAATGAAGGAGTGCTCTTGACTTTTCAAGTCATCTGGCTTAGATTCCTACGTCTGTGTTATCATTTATCTATATTTGCTTTTCAGTGCTACTCTCTTGGTAGTTTGGATTTGGTCAACAGGAGTCGATTCACTTCTTTTTTGCACATTCCGTAATTTTCTCTTTCCTTTGTAGACTCCTTTTCACTTGCAAGTTTCTTTTCAGGCGATGGTTATTAGTTGCTCCAATTAACATTTATTTGTACTTGGTTTCTCTTCCTTTTTGATGTTACTCGAGGAGATGTTTTCTTTATAAATAGTCTCATTCTTATTCTTTATCCCATCTCCTAATCTTTCATTAAGCAGAAAAGCTTCTCTTTTCATCATTTCTAGAGTTTTTTTTGGTATTATTGCTTGATTGGATTGGGCATGACGATGCCTTCTTTAGAGGTGTCTGCTTTATCCTTTATGAAGAATCTTCCTTGCACTTTGAAAGTTCCCATTTTTCTCTTGGGTCCTCTGCTTAATGCAAATTCTGGTAAAGCTTCTGGTTTGTTTAGCAAGTGCTTTTGGAGCTTCTCTATGTTTTTCTTTGTGGCTAAAAGGATTTCATTTTGGTAGAGCAATTTTCTAGCTCCCCATTTTAGTTAGTTGCGCCATTTTGTTTATTTCCCTTTGAATAATGCCTTTTAACCTGCTCATCTTACAAACTTATAATAATGCTGTTAGGTATGCTCGAAAACATCAATTGGTATAGTGATTTTCCTTCTTTTTATTTTTAGGGATGGCAGTTCAGGTTTTTTATGAACATTGCATGGAGGGTGTTTAGTTGGATTCTTCGGGGTATTAAGAGTCATGATTCAAAGTTTTCTACTTGCCTTTGTGAGGAAGGAAAAAATTGGTCACTTAGTATTTTTTCAGTAATTTGTTCAATAAGCTCTTCGTATTTCTTAGGAAAAGAAAATTATGGATGTATATCTTTTCATATTGTAATTGGTATACATCTTTGTTATAATGTCGATATTACTTGGGATGTAATTTTTTTTTTGGCAAAGCCGACTGGTTTTTATAGTGATCCGTAATGCTCTTTTAGTAAAAAAATAAGAAATACAATGATAACAGGTGATATACAGAGCATATATCAGCTAAAATATTTAACATAGGGAAAAGATAGCTTAATTCATTCAAAATACATCGTTCATTTCATAACTAAATTCATAGCTCAATTTCATATTGCCTCATAATGCAGACGCATTATGAGTACCATGGTAAAGAAGCATGACTTCTAACCATTTTCTTGTAGATACTTGGGATGTAATTTTGGATGATGCAATTATGAATATTTTAATTTTAAGAAAATTTTCCACTTGAGGTCTTTGTTCGGAATTCGTTACTCTAAGGAAGGAGACTTCAGGCAAGTTCTTATTGCTTGTTCCTTTCGAAATTCTTACAAGTACTTCTTGTGAAGGCTGAATGAGCCTTTAACACATTTGGTCGTTCGTCATATGTTAGAGAGTGAAATTAAATAATTTTGACTGTCATATCAAAAGGTGCTTACGAAATGTGTTGCCTTCGCTTCGTAACTTCGTGAGGTATAATATCCTCGTCATTAGAATCTTTTACCCTCGTTAATTGTTTCATTAAAGTAAAATATTAAACTAACCTTTTGCCCATCCAAATTTCAAGAAAAATGATGTCTTTTATAATCTATTCTTCCTTGGGCTTTTAGCTTTCGTCTTACCTACGGAACGCTTGTTTTTAAAGACTCTGACTTTCAGCATAGACAAATGAGTAAAATGCCTTCCGGGCAAGTAAGGTTTATGAGACTAGAGCAAAAATATTCCTTTTGATAGGGAATGTTGATGCCTTAAAGTTTATTTTGAAAAAAGATGAGTCTTTGTAACTTCCAATGGTTGAATTCTAAATTATAGTCCCCGAATTCTTGCTGATTTATTTCGTCTCTCAGTTGAATGCGAATACTTGGCATTATCTTTTAGCAAGTTTAAATTTATGGTTTATTGAGGTTTTGAGTTGGTAAACTATTCCAAGGAACACCAAAGAGGTGACTATTTATCTTGCTTGAATAGGCTGTATGAAGAAGTTTTAAATATAAAAAAAATCTTCTTCTTTTACGTAGGACGGATGGCTATAAGGTCACCAAATCCCTTTCGGAAATTAATATGTTATAGGAAGGTTCTCTCCTGTTTATCAGCTTCAGTGTGTTTCAAGAAGTCTAATGATTATCAAATGGTTATCCGGAAATTAATATGTTATAGGAAGGTTCTCTCCTGTTATAGGAAGGTTATCTAGATGTCATGGTAGGCTCATAACTACAATCCTAAGAGTTCAGGCTTAAATGTATAAACTATTTATGAACAATAGAAATTGGTATTGTTTACCTGAGCATTTAAGCAGTGGTACCTCGTATTACTTTTCCTGAAGGCGTAATAAAGTTAAAAATTCCTTCTTTGGTGTCAGAACCCTAATAGAGGAATTATTTATTTGATGGAGATGCTTTTGGACATTAGAAAGGTGGGGCCACTTTCATGTTGGAAGCCTAACCAGCATGTATATGACGAGATGGTAGAGATTTCTGAACATTCGAAACTTCATATAGCTTAAGAATCGGAACCCAGGTTTCAGTGCTGAAAATTTGTGAAGAATTTGTACAAATCCTTAAATGGTTTTAAGAAGATCAGAACTGAGTAATAAGGTGATAGAAGCCAAAATATTGTCTTCGAGAAATAGAAGGATCCTTTTTTCATTTAGGAAATCCAGAATTTTCGTAATAGAAGCTTACAGATTATTTTCAACTGCTTTTGGCTTAGGAACCCAGATTTGGGTAATAGTATAATAGAAATCCAAAGATAATTTTTTTAGAAATAGGCGAAGCCCTTCTCAACTTCTTTTATAGAAAACTCGAAATATCCTCTTCCGGTTTTGATGGAGCCATATTTGGAATGTTAAGGAGAATTCGGAATGTCCTCTTCCAGTTTACTTATGATAGCACTTTCGGTTTTAATTAATTTTTGGTTGTTTTAAGCATTTTTCTAAAGCAGAGGCGGAAACGACCCAAACTCGCCCTTACGGGAAAAGCCTGGATTGAGTTGAGAACACGACAAATCAGAAAGAAAACAGAAGAAAATTTCATTGCTTATTACAACAACTACATCAAAGTACAAGAATATAATGGAGTATGTGTAAATAACATACATCAGAAAATATAAGAGATTTTAAAATACATTACATAGCAGCGGAGAAATAATACGTAACAATACATAACATAACTGAAAGGAATATACGGATATAGAGCGTTCTGAATATAGCTCCAGCTGTAATCTAGGATCCTATGAATATAATATCTGCAAAACCAAAACTTCTAGCTGCCCATGTGGAAAACAGGGGCACCCAGAGTTTAGGTTAAAACAATAAACTCCAGGTCAGTCATGTGACTGGTGGGAGAACTAAAACAGTTATTTAAAACTTTACTTTAAAATTGAGTAAATCAAGGGACCATGCCATATAACACGGAATAGGTTTCCTCCCAAGAATACCAGTGCATAAAACAAACATGTAACACCCCGCCTCCGCTAGGGTCACTCGAAAAGGAATGCACTAGCTTTAGAGGGGCATTATTGGTAAACATACACAGAAATATCACAAGACAGAACATATATAAATAGCGGAAGTAAAATCAAACTTTCATAACATGAATAAATAAGGTCTAAAGCCTTTTACATCAGAGTACATCAAGACCAGTCTTGCAATAGTAAAGAAACATAAAGACTTTTTAATAAATTATTCCCCAAGTAAAACAGTAAAGTAGCCATAGCCAAGAGAAGTCCAAGCCATCCATGATGACCTTCAAGCAGAAGAAGTCCGAACTAAACAGCATTGTTTCCCCCCTGAAACCTGGGGGGGGAACGGAAGAAAAGAGGCAAAACAAAACGGGTCAGTCAAAAAGACTGAGTAAGTCCTATCTACTTCCAGTATAAAAACAGGTAAAGGTAACATGACATGCATAAACTGAAAGTAAACATAAGGATAACTACAAGATAGATAAACCAGGATAGCCGGTTGAACTACTGCGGCAAGGTAAACTAAGGTATCATGATATACTACGGTGTTATGATAAGTCAAGGTATCACATCGTCAGATTTCTATCGAGTACATTATCCCAAGGTATCTACCCCGTCTAACATCCCACGGTATCTGTTATGTATATTCTTCCTAGTTCTAACATGTATATTTGCTCTGCACCTCTCGTACTAGTATCCCTACCCGCGTCATGTGTTAACCATGAACGTCCCTTGCTCAAAGTCGTGTAATGGTCCATGTCAACCTAATATCACATATATAGGTTACTCAAATCATACGTTTCTTTCCATGTATATAAGTTCAGTCCTTTGCCGTACCTCGTACGGGCTTCCTCATGTCGTATTATCCTTGAAACCGTTTGGACTGTCACCCTTGTTCTAGCTGGGCTCTTCCGTATGAATCATCGTTTGAACTACTAGGACTTACGCCACCTAGCACGACTAGGGATTACGCTTACCTATTGCACGCTTTCGTATTTCGGTTTGGGTTAAACCACCTAGGCCACTAGGGATTACGCTAACCCTCAACCGCGCCCTTTTCCCCACGCATTCATCGTGGATCGTTTTTCTATAACTGTATGCACATGCATCACATCGTGCCATCCGAGTCCTGTCACAGGGCAATACCAGAAATACAGGACTCGGTCGGGAGCTTTAGATTTATCTGCCGATGCAGATACTAAGGTCTGCTTTTCTACACGTGGCTATGGTCCCACGAGACCCCTCCCTCAACTAGTGAAAGGCAACACAAGAGAAAATCTTGCATGAGAACTACACTCCGGCCAGCCCAAATCCTACGGCCTACCTCACCCATAATTAGATAGCAATTATGGTCTGTTGGGTGTTCCCTGCCTTCCCGTACGTACACCCTTGACTCAAGATGGTAGATGATCGACGAACTTGCTATCTCGGGCACCTTATGTATTCGTCGACTCACTGCTATCCACCCTAGTCTTTAGGTCGCTCGCATAGCAACCAAGGCATATTCTTGGTTCTTCTACCGCAGACCTCAACCTCTCGTGAGCCTAGTATAATGACCTGGCAGCTCACAGAGGGATCCCAAGAATATCCTCACGTTCCCCGAAGCCGCTGCTTCGTTACGCAGTTCGTTGGAGCCTTTATCTAAATCAGATAGCCTGCTCCTTCACGCATACTTAAACGTTGACCTAACGTATCGGGTTACTAATCTATCTAAGAAATGGTCCAAATTTCCTTGACTAAGAATTATTACTTAGTTTCCCTTAACTAAGGTTTACCACTTAGCCTTATTTCCATAATCCTTGTTAACTATGGTTATTTACCTAATCCTCCGAATTAGGGTTTACCTAATGGGTTAAGTGTCACTTAAGTTCATAACTTAGCCCGTCTACAAACCATGTCAAAATTGGCTAAGTATCCAAGTCCAAGACTTAACCCTACAAACCATGTGTCAAGTTGGCTAAGTATATTAAGCAATCCCTAACTTAACCTCGTCTGATTATCATTTTAGATTGGTTAACTATATAAATTAACTTGACCTTGTCAAATTACCGAGTCAAATCAGTCAAGCGTATTCAAGTGATTCGTGACTTAGCCTTATCATGTTTTCACGTTAGATTGGTTAAGTATAGATTAACTTAACCTCATCAAATTAACGAGTTGGATTGGTTAAGTATAGGTCACTTAACCTCATCAAATTAACGAGTTAGATTGGTTAAGTATAGGTCACTTAACCTCATCAAATCATCGTGTTAAATTAGTTAAGTGTTTAACTTAACCCCATTAAATTACTAAGTTGGATTAATTAAGTCTAGGCTAACTTAACCCCATCCGATTACCATGTTTAGATTAGTTAAGCCTAATCTTAACCCCATCCATTAACTGTATTATACGGTTAAGTGTCATTAAGAAAATTTACTTAACCTTATCACGTTATCGTGTTGGATTGATTAAGTGTTGGTTAACTTAATCCCGTCCACTAGTCGTATAAAAATGGTCAAGTGTCATTAGGCAAATCAAGTTACTTAACCTACCCAAGCTTATCATGTTTTGTTAAGTATCATTAGCCTAATCAAATTACTTAACCCATTTGTCCATATCATATTTGGTTAAGCCTCATTAATCAAATTAACTTAACCCTATTATGTGGCATTAATTTAATTAATGCACCCTCAACCTCTCACATTAGACCTTATTGTGGTTACTAGTTAAGCCGGGCGGGTCCGGGTAGATTTACACCACAACCTAGTCTAACCTCGGGTCTTAAGCGCGACATGACCAACTTCTCACATTGGGTCCTATTGTTTGCAACTACTAGTTAGGCCGGTCGGTTCCGGGTAGTTTTACGTTGCAAACTCAACCCAACCTCGAGTTGGCCATACTTATATTATCTAAGTTCATCATGTTTCCAAAACATGTTACAAGTTTTCAAGCATTTGGGTAGACCTAACTTAATAGGTAAATTCCCAAAGGGTAGACCTAACTTAATAGGTAAATTCCCAAGATCATGTTTTTATGCATACTTACATGTCAACTTCCATGTCATCTTTCAAGTCATATTTTCAAGTATAAACACATGTTCATGTTTATCTAACTACCCAAAATCGTGTTTTCCCCAACGCAAGCAAAGCGAGTCAACATAGTAAGGATACTATGTCACATATTGGTCTCAAAACATGCATGATGCCAAAAAGGGCTTGGCTTCCACATGCATAACATCATAAAGGGATTGGCCATAAACATGCATAGTGTCATAAGGTAATTTGGCCACAAACATACATATTATCAAAAGGGGTTTGGCCATAAACATGCACAACTTAAAAGGGGGGATTGGCCACGAGCATGCATAATCTCATAAAGGATTTGGCCACAAACTTGCATGTTAGCATAAGGGGTTTGGGTTCATAAACATGCATAAGCCCCAAAATCTTGTCTTAGCCAATGTTTCACACGTAAAGTGGTTCCTAAAGGTACATGCTAGCATTTTATGCATAAAGATCCAAACTTGCAAGTTAAACTAGGTTATGCATAGCATGAGAGGCATGATTAAGTCACTCACATGGCCTAAGATCATAAATATGAACACAAGAGGCATGGTAAGGTTCATATAGGTTCGCATAATCATGTTTAGCCTCATTTTATCCCATGTCATTATCAAAACTACTGTTTCCATCTAAAAGTAGCTAGAACTTACATAGTTAGGCCTAGGGAAAGGAGCATGAATCATCTTGGCTAAGAAAGGTGCCTCCTTTGTAGAAGAATCGTCATGGAACTCGCATAGCAATGTTGATTTGGCCTTGATTTGGTGTAGCAAGCTTGCACCCTTTGATTTGAACTTGATTTGGATGCATAGGCTCTAGGGATTTGAGATGGAGGCCATGATCAAAATTGATTTTGGCAGCATTTAGTTGCTAGGTTTGATTTTTAGGGATTTAGGTTAGGTTTAGGGTCTTTTTATAGAGATTAGGATAGTTTTAGGCCCTTAGATTAACCCTAGGATAGATTAGGACCATCAGATCTCGGAAGTTTCCAGAATCAGCCCAAGAACAAGACCAGGTGAGCCAAACAGGTGCGCCAGGCAACTTGCCCCGGCCACCCCCTGTCGACAGGCAAGTCGACAGGGCTGTCGACTTGGTCTTGGCCCAAGTCGACAGGCCTGTCGACAGCCCTGTCGACATGGCCTAGGCGGGGAAACTTCCCGCCTAGCCCCAGATCTGATTTCCAAAACTGTTTTCCGAAATTCAAATTCCCAGAAATCTTCTTTGGGCCTTTAACGGGTCATACGGACTCCGATTCTCGAAAACTCGGACTCTATTTTGCGTATTTTTCCGAGACGAACGCAATGGCACAGACCGTTTCACTTGATTCAGAATTTATAATTTAATTCGGTCTTGATTCTTGATTTAACGTGTTATCGAAAAATACGGGTTGTTACATTCTCCCCACCTTTTAGGATTTCGTCCCCGAAATCTCCAAGTTAGGAAGAACATATCCTACCATCCATCATCCATCTACTCAAAACATCATACACAAGCAACCATTGTCCTTAGATGATTTCTAATGCTGTATGAATATATGCAAAACGTGTGTGTACATGTTCCTTAGCTAATGCTAATGATCAGGCCTGAAAAATCTTTTGAATGCAAAAATATGTTTAGTGCTATGAATCCATCATGTATGCAAATAGTCCTAATCATATACACTATATGCGTGCACAAACATTCAACCCTATGCAACATCCGCATGATAACACATTCAATTTCATCCATAAACAAGTATAAATACTCGTGCATATGCAATATGAAATGTGACCGAGTCGAGCTAATATCTAATGTAAATTCGTGCATCCACGAGCAACCACTTGCAACCATTTGCAACCATATCAATCATAACATGTTTCAAATACATGTTTACATCCATAGGGTTCTACCTAAGATTCCCTGAAACAGGGTCGAGAAGATAAACAGGACAAACTCCTTACGGGGTTTGTAACAGAAAATAGGACCGAGAGGACGTCCACAAAAGATAGCCTACAAGTAAGCTCTACAGAAAACAGGGATCAAGGATATACTCCCAAAAAGAGATATCATGCGCGTATCTAGTCTTTGACCATCAAAGTCGTACTTCCTTGAGCTCAATTTCCTTGTGCCTTGACCGTCTTTGCGATTCCGTAGCTTCTTATTTCCTGTTTCCCTAACATGAGCTGGAACTCATTCCTTCGTCGCCTCTCGTTCCACTTGCACTTATCCTTTTTCCTAGAATACTTGAAGCAAACATGACTGCGTACTCATGATCTCATGCAAGCTTTCCAAAATTCACTAGTGAATCTTGGATCTCGTACCACAAGGTATACCACATAAAGAAACTTTCTCTTGAAAGTAAACAGATGCCAACCAGGTTATCAAGCGCACTTACTAAGGTGATTTCTATAATCCATGCATAAGTGAAATAAACCATCCGTCTTATCGGCGAACACCCCTCGATTGGGCTTCCAATTTCCCATAAAGGCATCAAGGGATTCTAAGTAACTAACCATGACCGAACCCAAAAGGTTGCACGAGACTTCGAGGGTTAGTCAAGAGTCCAACTACCCTTCTATCAAAACCGAGAGTGGCACCCCTTACTGGATAACCACTTCATCCCTAGAATCCATCCATAACCGAGGCATGTCATTCTCAAATCCTAAACAAGTCATGAGTAAATGGACCGATCTTCCAATAGGACTTGAGATAAAACGGGATCCTCTACTACGCTAGTACTAAGGTGCAGAGACTCAACTACCGAAGCAGACTTAAATGATACGAACAACGAAGTCCTAACGGGATGATAGAGAAGAAAAGCTAAACCTTTGATAAGATCGTTACCCTCCTTCCGAGGTACTCTAGAAATGAGAGCATACTATTGCCCTCCGAATGATCTTGTCTCTGTTCCATGATACTTAACTATCTATCCCGTTCCACTATGCCAAAGGTACCCTCTCGTCATGGGTTTCATTGTTCATCTTTCTCCCTCCTTTGAGGACTAAGCCATACCAACAAGTTGCTCATCCTTAAGCTCGTATCCTTTATCCTTCTTTCTCACGATCCTTTCTTATAACGCGGTCACTGGTCTCTCGAGAACCACCTCCATCGTATGGAAAACACTTTCGTAGGTAGAAAAGACTAGTCGCAGTTAAAACTACTGTGACTACAGATGGAGGAAAGAAAGGAAAAGAGACTCAATCAAGGAAACAAGGATAGTGCTAATGGCCTTTGGGGAATAGCCTTTTTCTTTTAAAAGAAAATTTTCGTGAAAAATGCTTCTTTGTAAACGGTTTTCAAATAGTTTTCAGAAGGTCTTTAAAAACTTTTGCCCAGTCTGGTAACCTTCTGCTCTGATACCAAATGTAACACCCCGCCTCCGCTAGGGTCACTCGCAAAGGAATGCACTAGCTTTAGAGGGGCATTATTGGTAAACATACACAGAAATATCACAAGACAGAACATATATAAATAGCGGAAGTAAAATCAAACTTTCATAACATGAATAAATAAGGTCTAAAGCCTTTTACATCAGAGTACATCAAGACCTGTCTTGCAATAGTAAAGAAACATAAAGACTTTTTAATAAATTATTCCCCAAGTAAAACAGTAAAGTAGCCATAGCCAAGAGAAGTCCAAGCCATCCATGATGACCTTCAAGCAGAAGAAGTCCGAACTAAACAGCATTGTTTCCTCCCTGAAACCTGCGGGGGGAACAGAAGAAAAGAGGCGAAACAAAACGGGTCAGTCAAAAAGACTGAGTAAGTCCTATCTACTTCCAGTATAAAAACAGGTAAAGGTAACATGACATGCATAAACTGAAAGTAAACATAAGGATAACTACAAGATAGATAAACCAGGATAGCCGGTTGAACTACTGCGGCAAGGTAAACTAAGGTATCATGATATACTACGGTGTTATGATAAGTCAAGGTATCACATCGTCAGATTTCTATCGAGTACATTATCCTAAGGTATCTACCCCGTCTAACATCCCACGGTATTTGTTATGTATATTCTTCCTAGTTCTAACATGTATATTTGCTCTGCACCTCTCGTACTAGTATCCCTACCCGCGTCATGTGTTAACCATGAACGTCCCTTGCTCAAAGTCGTGTAATGGTCCATGTCAACCTAATATCGCATATATAGGTTACTCAAATCATACGTTTCTTTCCATGTATATAAGTTCAGTCCTTTGCCGTACCTCGTACGGGCTTCCTCATGTCGTATTATCCTTGAAACCGTTTGGACTGTCACCCTTGTTCTAGCTGGGCTCTTCCATATGAATCATCGTTTGAACTACTAGGACTTACGCCACCTAGCACCACTAGGGATTACGCTTACCTATTGCACGCTTTCGTATTTCGGTTTGGGTTAAACCACCTAGGCCACTAGGGATTACGCTAACCCTCAACCGCGCCCTTTTCCCCACGCATTCATCGTGAATCGTTTTTCTATAACTGTATGCACATGCATCACATCGTGCCATCCGAGTCCTGTCACAGGGCAATACCAGAAATATAGGACTCGGTCGGGAGCTTTAGATTTATCTGCCGATGCAGATACTAAGGTCTGCTTTTCTACACGTGGCTATGGTCCCACGAGACCCCTCCCTCAACTAGTGAAAGGCAACACAAGAGAAAATCTTGCATGAGAACTACACTCCGGCCAGCCCAAATCCTACGGCCTACCTCACCCATAATTAGATAGCAATTATGGTCTGTTGGGTGTTCCCTGCCTTCCCGTACGTACACGCTTGACTCAAGATGGTAGATGATCGACGAACTTGCTATCTCGGGCACCTTATGTATTCGTCGACTCACTGCTATCCACCCTAGTCTTTAGGTCGCTCGCATAGCAACCAAGGCATATTCTTGGTTCTTCTACCGCAGACCTCAACCTCTCGTGAGCCTAGTATAATGACCTGGCAGCTCACAGAGGGATCCCAAGAATATCCTCACGTTCCCCGAAGCCGCTGCTTCGTTACCCAGTTCGTTGGAGCCTTTATCTAAATCAGATAGCCTGCTCCTTCACGCATACTTAAACGTTGACCTAACGTATCGGGTTACTAATCTATCTAAGAAATGGTCCAAATTTCCTTGACTAAGAATTATTACTTAGTTTCCCTTAACTAAGGTTTACCACTTAGCCTTATTTCCATAATCCTTGTTAACTATGGTTATTTACCTAATCCTCCGAATTAGGGTTTACCTAATGGGTTAAGTGTCACTTAAGTTCATAACTTAGCCCGTCTACAAACCATGTCAAAATTGGCTAAGTACCCAAGTCCAAGACTTAACCCTACAAACCATGTGTCAAGTTGGCTAAGTATATTAAGCAATCCCTAACTTAACCTCGTCTGATTATCATTTTAGATTGGTTAACTATATAAATTAACTTGACCTTGTCAAATTACCGAGTCAAATTAGTCAAGCGTATTCAAGTGATTCGTGACTTAGCCTTATCATGTTTTCACGTTAGATTGGTTAAGTATAGATTAACTTAACCTCATCAAATTAACGAGTTGGATTGGTTAAGTATAGGTCACTTAACCTCATCAAATTAACGAGTTGGATTGGTTAAGTATAGGTCACTTAACCTCATCAAATCATCGTGTTAAATTAGTTAAGTGTTTAACTTAACCCCATTAAATTACTAAGTTGGATTAATTAAGTCTAGGCTAACTTAACCCCATCCGATTACCATGTTTAGATTAGTTAAGCCTAATCTTAACCCCATCCATTAACTGTATTATACGGTTAAGTGTCATTAAGAAAATTTACTTAACCTTATCACGTTATCGTGTTGGATTGATTAAGTGTTGGTTAACTTAATCCCGTCCACTAGTCGTATAAAAATGGTCAAGTGTCATTAGGCAAATCAAGTTACTTAACCTACCCAAGCTTATCATGTTTTGTTAAGTATCATTAGCCTAATCAAATTACTTAACCCATTTGTCCATATCATATTTGGTTAAGCCTCATTAATCAAATTAACTTAACCCTATTATGTGGCATTAATTTAATTAATGCACCCTCAACCTCTCACATTAGACCTTATTGTGGTTACTAGTTAAGCCGGGCGGGTCCGGGTAGATTTACACCACAACCTAGTCTAACCTCGGGTCTTAAGCGCGACATGACCAACTTCTCACATTGGGTCCTATTGTTTGCAACTACTAGTTAGGCCGGTCGGTTCCGGGTAGTTTTACGTTGCAAACTCAACCCAACCTCGAGTTGGCCATACTTATATTATCTAAGTTCATCATGTTTCCAAAACATGTTACAAGTTTTCAAGCATTTGGGTAGACCTAACTTAATAGGTAAATTCCCAAAGGGTAGACCTAACTTAATAGGTAAATTCCCAAGCTCATGTTTTTATGCATACTTACATGTCAACTTCCATGTCATCTTTCAAGTCATATTTTCAAGTATAAACACATGTTCATGTTTATCTAACTACCCAAAATCGTGTTTTCCCCAACGCAAGCAAAGCGAGTCAACATAGTAAGGATACTATGTCACATATTGGTCTCAAAACATGCATGATGCCAAAAAGGGCTTGGCTTCCACATGCATAACATCATAAAGGGATTGGCCATAAATATGCATAGTGTCATAAGGTAATTTGGCCACAAACATACATATTATCAAAAGGGGTTTGGCCATAAACATGCACAACTTAAAAGGGGGGATTGGCCACGAGCATGCATAATCTCATAAAGGATTTGGCCACAAACTTGCATGTTAGCATAAGGGGTTTGGGTTCATAAACATGCATAAGCCCCAAAATCTTGTCTTAGCCAATGTTTCACACGTAAAGTGGTTCCTAAAGGTACATGCTAGCATTTCATGCATAAAGATCCAAACTTGCAAGTTAAACTAGGTTATGCATAGCATGAGAGGCATGATTAAGTCACTCACATGGCCTAAGATCATAAATATGAACACAAGAGGCATGGTAAGGTTCATATAGGTTCGCATAATCATGTTTAGCCTCATTTTATCCCATGTCATTATCAAAACTACCGTTTCCATCTAAAAGTAGCTAGAACTTACATAGTTAGGCCTAGGGAAAGGAGCATGAATCATCTTGGCTAAGAAAGGTGCCTCCTTTGTAGAAGAATCGTCATGGAACTCGCATAGCAATGTTGATTTGGCCTTGATTTGGTGTAGCAAGCTTGCACCCTTTGATTTGAACTTGATTTGGATGCATAGGCTCTAGGGATTTGAGATGGAGGCCATGATCAAAATTGATTTTGGCAGCATTTAGTTGCTAGGTTTGATTTTTAGGGATTTAGGTTAGGTTTAGGGTTTTTTTATATAGATTAGGATAGTTTTAGGCCCTTAGATTAACCCTAGGATAGATTAGGACCATCAGATCTCGGAAGTTTCCATAATCAGCCCAAGAACAAGACCAGGTGAGCCAAACAGGTGCGCCAGGCAACTTGCCCCGGCCACCCCCTGTCGATAGGCAAGTCGACAGGGCTGTCGACTTGGTCTTGGCCCAAGTCGACAGGCCTGTCGACAGCCCTGTCGACATGGCTTAGGCGGGGAAACTTCCCGCCTAGCCCCAGATCTGATTTCCAAAACTGTTTTCCGAAATTCAAATTCCCAGAAATCTTCTTTGGGCCTTTAACGGGTCATACGGACTCCGATTCTCGAAAACTCGGACTCTATTTCGCGTATTTTTCCGAGACGAACGCAATGGCACAGACCGTTTCACTTGATTCAGAATTTATAATTTAATTCGGTCTTGATTCTTGATTTAACGTGGTATCGAAAAATACGGGTTGTTACAAAACAGCTAAATGCTTTTTGGAAAAATGAAGCTATTATAAGACTCAAGTCCCATCACACAATGCATCGCAAACCCGGAGGAGTTTCCCTTTATAATAGCCAAACATGCTTGGTACATTCAAAACAGATCATTTGATACTATTATAAGTGCATAGTGTATAAAACAATTTCAAATATAAATGTATGAATCATAGGTGGCAAGGGTACCATCTATCATGTCGCCATACTAGGCTCTACAAATAAAACTGAAATGCCACTTATTGGAAATTAGATTTCCGTCATGAGTTGAGGCAAGGGATGTACTCCTCGCCGACTTCCAGACACTCTAGCAAATGCCTCAGGATCTCCCGCAAAAGACCCTATGATCCTCCAAGGTCGGTCCTCCCTTACGTTTGAGGATTAGTTATTCCTGAGCACACGTTTCCCTGTCCTATAGGACCTATATCCATCGGCTCCGTAGTAGCCGAAATAACCAAGGTGCCTCGCAATCCATCATTCACATAGGTAAAAATATAATAAATGTCTGGGCTCTATACCATGACACTACCCATAGCTAGAAAGAAACATCATGTCCTCCTTGGGCCCTTTGTCCCATTTTTGACTCATACCGAGGGGTGAGGCTCGCGAGTTAACGCTATACACAAAGCTATGCCCTTTAAGGCCGTGCTTTGATCATCAACCACAAGAATTCGCGTTTCAACAGAAGCCTTGATTATTTGCATCTCAGCACGCCACACTAACAATTCACACCATGCAAATGATGTCTATCGATATATAACCTCTGAGCTCGTACGTCTCAGAGAAGGGTGTTAAGCAAGAGAATAAATTATCTACCACCAAAAAGATATATATTTAATAGAGATCAATCAACACAGAATAAAATCCAACGTCAGACACACATCCATTTAATAGTTCGTTCTGGGTCTGAACGAAACCGGAGGCACCTTATACCTCGTCCCGTGTCCAATACAGGAGAGAAGTCCTCGCATATCTGGTCGATCTCCAAGTACGTCTCGACGATCACCACTTATTACTTTGTCTTAGGTGTACCGCCCAATGAAGGCATCAGTAATCATCCAAATGATGTGAAGACCTCCGGTCTTCAACCATCGTCTTCGTCATCGACTTATTGTTGAATCGGTTATTCAGAATGGGTATAAACCCGACCTTTTCAAATAACTCGTGTATATAATAAACAAGTGCTATAAAAACACAACATACGTCTCATTCCAATTTAGAATATTCTTTTATTCAAATATTCACTTCCTTTGGGAAAGGTTCCCATTAATTTTATCAAAGATAAATTTTCTAAATTTATTCTTTAATCTTCCTTTGGATATCATTTTTAAATTAAGGTTTATCAACTAGTCAGGATTATCGAACCATACCGAAGTAATCATTAGTTTAATTTCCCAATCCCAACCTATTCATCCGATGGAGAAAAACTGGTAATACTCCATATATAACACCACGGTTATCAATAAATTTAATTACCATTTCACGTTCAATTCTAATTAAAGATTTAACTATCGCTTGGAGTAAAACTGGTGCTACTCCATTCTCGATAATTTCCCGAATTTGATAATTTAAATTATCACATTCTCTTTTCAATCTAATTAAAGATTCATTAAAACTCCACTTATTTTTTATCTTCCCAAAAATCAATATTAATGATTATTTAACTTTGGAAACACAAACATGCCGCATCGACAATCTACATCGTACTATTTATTTTTGCCGATATATAACCTCTAAGCTCGTACTTCTTAGAGAAGGGTGTTAAGCAAGAGAATAAATTCTCTACCACCAAACAGATATATATTTAGCAGAGATCAACCATACAGTTCGAAATACAATGTTAGACATGTAATCATGTCTTTAATTGGGTTAAAGAACAAACGTCATTTAAAACACGTTCACGATAAACCCAAAATCACATTCCATTAATTATGAAATCTTCAAGGAAAACAAATCGATATATATATATACATATATATAATTGATATCAATTTCCGTATCCAACTAATAATATAATGGAATAACGACCAAGCCTTTTAAATTCCATATATATTACCCGTCTTCCTCCACAGAAGTTCACTTTGATTATTATCAAATCAAATTCCATTCCATTCTAATTTTTTGTATTATATTGGAAAATTTCTGTGACACCCCGTGATTTTAAATATTAAAAATTAACGAATTTAAGAATACTTAATTTCAAGCGTGAGAAATAAGGGAAATGGGTTACGCCATTGCGTTCGTCTCGGAATTCTACTTGAGATAGAGTCTGAGTTTCGTGAGTTGGACTCCGTATGGAGAAGTTATGGCCTTCCGAAGTTTCAGAATTCAAATAAATTAAAAACAGTTCAGAAATTCAAATTCAAACAGGGGAACAGGCTGGGCGGGAATTCTCCCACCCAAGGGCTAGGTCGACCTAACCCCCTCCCCCCCCCCCCCCGGAAGATCTAAAAGATGACGTTGTTTTGACCCCTTGCTGAGTCATTAGGGCTATGGTGTTACTCTATCTTGACTGGATGGTCTTGATTGTTTCGAGGGTTAATCTGACGGCTCTAAATTAATTAAAATTCTATATAAGCAACCTAACTCTCAACCTAAAATCTAACTAATTCGTACCAAGAGACGCCATGTCGTCAATGGAGAACCAAGAGTAGCCGTCGTTCCCTTTCAACTAAAAAAAACAAGATAGAAGCAAGAATCGAATCAAATCTAAAATTAGAATAGCGATTAGTCTACATCAAAGGCGAGCAATTCGGTTTTAGAATACAGATCACAGAAAGACAAGACTATTCTTTTTAATTGTGAGTATAATACCTTTCACGAAATAATTAACTAATTTAATTATGATAAGTTATAATTGGGATTATGAGAATATGATTTTGAATCATGTGATGTTGAATTATATGCAAATTTGTGATGTTGGATTACATGTTCTTATATAAATTATATGCAAGTTTGTGATGTTGGACTATATGTTATTATATGAATCTTATGCAAGTTTGGGATATTGAGACATATATGAATCTTATGCAAGTTTGGGATATTAAGACATATGTGAATCTTATGCAAGTTTGGGATGTTAAAACATATGTGAATCATGTAGATACATATGCGAGTTTATATGCAAACATGTGACATTAATCTTTATGTTTAGATCCATATGCAAGTTCACATCTTTATGTTTAGATCCATATGCAAGTTCACATCTTTATGTTTAGATCCATATGCAAGTTCACATCTTTATGTTTAGATCCATGGCAGTACATAGTTATGAAAAGTTTATGTTCTATATGTCCATTGTCTATGCTAGTTTTGTATGTGAATCATATGCTAGTTTGAATGGAATTCATATGCAAGTTAGAGGAAAACCATATCCATATATGCAAGTTATTGGCTATGTATACTTATGTCATGATTCTTAGATCTATTTTATGTGTTATGGAAGTTGTGATGTTGCTTTTCTTTTTATAAGTTAAACTATTTGCGAGTCTAACATATATCATATTAAAACATACAAATAGCGTGGGGTTGATGGGATTATATTAAATATACATAATTGTGAATTGGCATAAAATGGCCTTAAAGGCATATAATTAATTTGAGACATTATTTGGTATAAATTTGTATACCTGGAATTTATGGACATAATTTAGGTGACAATTATGGACATAAATAAATTTGGAATTTAATGACAAATTTGAATAGGGATATTAATACAATTTTGGGTTAAATAAAGATGTGTAATAATTAACCGCCTAAGACACGAGGTTAGACTTGTTTGTGGTGTAAGACTGCCTGGACCCGCCCGGCAAATCCAGCAACCACAAACGGTAGTCTAATGTGAGAGTTCAAAGGCACGAATTAAATGCGTAACAATTATAAAGACACGAGGTTCGGCTCATTTGCGGTATAAGACTGCCCGGACCCGCCCGGCAAATCCAGCAACCGCAAATGTTAGTCTAATGTAGGAGGTCTTTACAAAATTACAGTCATAATGAATTAAGTTACACTTAACCAGATAAACATGTGGTGGGACATAGGGGTAAGGTGGGTGCCTTGGGTAGCATGTGAAATACGATTAGAAACACTTAACCAAGTTGAAAACATGTAAGAAGACATGAATTAGAAGGGGTTAAGTGGGAAATTCTAGTGGGGACCAAGCATAAGTGGAAAGCTTGTGTGGGGACCCTTTTCAAACTAGTAACCCATTAAGTATCTTTGTGAGCTCGACCCAAGTCGAGGACGGGACACGCTTACTGAGTTTGATTGTAAGAGGTCAAAACGGGTTAGCAGTGGCAACGCAAGTCCAACGGGGTCATGTGCGTGTGTGGGCCCGGGCTTGTAGGTAAGACGTTGTTGCATCATGTAGATATAAGTCGTGCATCTCTAGTGGTATCGGGTTGCCACTTTGGGGTGTGATACACCCTACTGTGGGACCAGCACGGGTAACTACGAGTTAGGGAGCCGATTGCATGGGGGTAGTGGGTACAACTAGTGGAGATAGGGGGTAGACGACACCTATGAAGGCAGCTAGGGGTACACGAAACTACCATTATCAATATTATGTTCTGTAGGCGGGATCAACTTTTAGGGTGACTAGTAGCAGTGTAGTATAGTAATTATCCTATAGTGAGTAGGAATGAAATTAACACCAGAATATTCATCCAATTTGCTTTGTTATGCCCACTTGTTTCAGGGTCATACCTTGTTTTACCAGTTTATGCCTTATCCTAGTTACTTGCATAATTATATTGTTAAAGTTATTATACTCGCCATACTTTATATCTGACCCCCTTGTTTCCGCCTCTTTTCTTCCTTCCCACCCCTCCCCCCCAAGTTCTCAGGGTGGGATTAGTTCTAGTGGAGCTTAATCAGGATCTTTCTCTCTCTTTTGGAAGTGCTTGGATTGCTGAAAGTAAAGTTCGGCTCATCTCTTTTACGGCTACTTATGTTGCGTTTATGCTTTTTATCGTATGTACTCAAAAACAATTAGTCAAGATGGTTACTAGGTGTACTTGGTTTTTCTGTTGGTTTATGATGTTGTTGTAATCAAACTATTTCTCCGCTGCAATAAATGTCATTTTGAAAATTTTCAAGTACCAATATATGTATATGTCTTGTTATATTCCGTTCTACTCACCAATAACACTCCATGAAAGTTAATGCATTCCCTTTGAGAGTGACAATAATGGACGTCAGGTTTTACACGTGGTATCAGAGCTGAAGGTTAACAGAACAGATAAGAGATTTTGAAAAACTGTTTTTCAAAAGCGTTTTATAAAGAAATACTTTCAAAAGTATGTTTTAAGGAGAGTGTTTTCAAGAGAAAAGTTTGTTTTAAAAACATAACCCCCAAGAGCCACATATCTTTCTTTCAAATTCTCCGTTTTGAATCTCTTCATTTTCTTTTCAGCATGTCTGGGTTACCCGAGATACCTGAGGGAATACCGATACCAACCTGGTTCAGACAGTATCTGGAGGCTAGGGCCACCACTGTAGGCCCAATAGACATCCCTCCTCCCCCAGCTGCAGCCGCTCCTCCTCCTCCCCCTCCCCGTGTTGATACTTTTTCAAAAATATGCAAAGAATTTTGAGCAATGGGGAAAACCTTTTCACGGATTAGAGACATTTGTTGAAGCTCGAAATTGGCTTAAGGAGGTAGAAGACTTGTTTGGTATCTTCGAGGTTGAAGATGGAAGGAAGGCCCAATTGGCTGTTTGGTTAATGGAGGACGAAGCCTCGTTTTGGTGGGAGGTTACGAATGGAGAGCGTCCGGTAGAGACATGGATGGATTTCAGGCATAGGTTCGAGATGAAATTTCTCTCATGAGCAGAAGAAAATTTATATATGGAGAGGTTCTTAGCATTGAAGCAAGGAAATTTGTCAGTAAAGGAGTATGTCAACAAGTTCAATCAGTTGGCGAGATTTGGCTTAGACTTGGTAAACACACCTGAGAAGAAGGCCCTGAGGTTCGTTAATGGTTTGAATGAGTCGCTATATGGGTTGGCTATGACCCACATTCCGATGGGGGTTACCTTTGAGAAATTGGTTGACATGGCGCTTATGCATGAAGAGGAGAAAGGTGCTAATGCTAATAAGGCACCGGAGAAGCAAGGGGACCAAAAGAAACCACAATAGCAAAATAAGAAAGGCGGAAGAACAACAATAGCAAAGGAAAGAAAAAGTGCTTTAACTATGGAACACCAGGCCATCTAAGCAAGGACTGTAGGAAGAAGAAGAAGACTGGTTGTTTCCACTGTGGAGAGGCAGGACATCTAGTTAAAGACTGTCTGAGGAAACATAGGCAAAGGCAAAGAATAGGGTCCACTTCTGCAGGGAAGATTCAGGCTCTCATGGCGCCAGGGCAGGCAAGAGGGAAGATTCAGGCTCTCATGGCACCAGGACAGGAAGGAGGTAGAAACATTCTATTGAAAATTTGGTTTTTCTGTTTGAACATCCTGTTCGTACTTTATTTGATTCTGGCGCATCACACTCGTTTTTGTCTGCTTCGTTAGTTGAAACACTGCACCTAAATACTAGTCTAGTTACGGATCCCATAGTAGTCTCAAATCCTATTGGTGGTTCGGCTCATCTTTCAATGATTTGTCGGGATTTAAGAGTGTCTATTTTGAGCGTTAAGTTTGAATGCAACGCCTTCGTTCTTGTCTTCACGGGCTATGGATTGATTCTAGGCATGGATTGGTTATCCAGTAATGGTGCCATCATCGATTGTCAAAAGAGAGTGGTTAGACTTATGACTCACCTTGGCAACACTCTCGAAATCTCTTGTAACCCCATACATTCTTTTATGCTTAGTTACCTAGAATCTCTTGGTGCGTCTGTTGAAAACTTGCAGTCTGTTAGAGTAGTCCATGAATACCCAGATGTATTTGAAGAGGTGAAGGGCTTACCTCCAAAGCGGGAAATAGACTCCCGCATATACCTTATTGATAATGCAAAACCCGTAGCTCTACCCGTTAGACACATGGCTCCTAAGGAGAGAAAAGAGCTCAGTAAGCAAGTCAAAGAGCTGCTCGAAAAGGGGTTTATAAGGCGGAGTATTTCTGAATGGGGTGCTCCAGTAGTATTCCCAACAAAAGCGGATGGTTCACTTCGCCTATGCGTTGACTATAGGGAGCTAAACAAGCTGACCAAGAAGAATAGGCACCCACTTCCTAGAATAGATGACCTATTTGATCAGCTTGTAGGTGCGTCTGTTTTCTCCTAACTAGACTTGGCTACCGAGTTCCATCAGCTAAGAGTGGCTGAAGACAGTATTGATAAGACCGCATTTAGAACCTCGGATGGTTTCTTCGAATGGCTTGTCATGCCTTTCGGCTTGACAAACGCACCCGCGTACTTCGTTGACTTGATGAGTAGGGTGTTTAGAGAATTCCTTAATAAGTTTGTGGTGGTCTTCGTAGATGAAATTTTGATCTTCTCAAAGAATGAAGAAGAGCATGCTTTGCATTTAAGAGAAATCATGGATACTCTTCGCACACATCAGCTGAAGGCCAAATTCCAATTGTCATTTCTAGAGAGAAGAAGTGAGGTTTCCTGGACATGTGGTGTCCAAAGAGGTGTTAGCCGTGGATCACGCAAAAGTAGTTGTGGTGCAAGATTGGAAGGTTCCACGGAATGTAACCGAAGTCCGAAGCTTTCTTGGGCTAGCGGGCTTTTACCGAAAGTTCATTGAAGACTTTGCAAAAATCTCATCCCCACTCACGAGATTAACGAAGAAGAACCTAATTTTCGCTTGGGATTTGGATTGCGATATTGCTTTCCAACGTCTGAAAAGGGTTCTAACAACAGCCCCAGTTCTGACATTGCCGGATGGGAGCAAGATATTTACCATATACACGGATGTATGTGGTACGGGACTAGGTGCTGTCTTGATGCAAGAAGGGAAGGTAGTAGCTTATGGAGGCAGATAGTTGAAAGTACATGAGAAAAACTACGCGACCCACGATCTAGAGTTGGCTTTCATCGTCTTTGCGCTTAAGTCTTGGCGCCATTATCTCCTAGGTGAGAAGTTTGAATTATATACTAACCACAAATCGTTGAAGTACCTTTCTCGCAGAAAGATCTTAACTTAAGACAGCAAAGGTGGATGGAATTTCTGGCCTCTTATGATTTTGAGATTTCCTAATCCCCAGGCAAGGGAAATGTGGTAGCAGATGCCTTGAGTAGGAAGAAGCTGACCTTGAGTCCTCTCTTTGTAGAAAGACAAAGCTCGGAGTATATAGCAAACTTTAATTTTAGACCCTCCTCAAAAATAGTGCCTGGTTTGTTAGCATCACTAGAGGTGCGGCCTACTCTTTTGGACTCATTAGGAACCGCGCAACAAGAAGACCCTTAGCTAGTTGATGTGATGGAAAAACTAGTTAGGGTGAGACTTCTAGTCACCTCAATAGATACTCCATCAATGATTGGGGTTGGCTGAGACGGGATGGAAGGTTATGCATCCCACAAGTAAGGGATTTAGTGAAAATGGTTCTCGAAGAGGCGCACCATTCCAAACTGACCATGCACCCAGGCGGAGACAAGATCTATAAAGATATAAAAAGGGTTTTATTTTGGAATTGCATGAAGAGTGATGTAGCTGAGTTCATCGCTAAGTGCTTGATATGCCAGCAAGTCCAAGCGGAGCAAAAGAAGCCTGGTGGTCTGCTTCATCCTCTCGAGGTCCCAAAATGGAAGTGGGATAGCATTTCGATGGACTTTGTTGATGGGTTGCCTAGGTCAAGAAGGGGCAATACCAGTATTTGGGTAATAGTGGACAGGCTCACTAAAAGCGCCTACTTTATACCTGTTAAAAGTAGAAGGACTGCCTCGTCCCTATTATCCATTTATCTTAAAGAAATAGTTCGACTCCATGGGATACCCTCCACCATAGTGAGCGATCGAGATCCTATCTTTACGAGCGAGTTTTGGAAGAGTTTACAAGAAGCAGTAGGCACTCAATTATGCTTAAGCACGACCTATCACCCCCAAACTGATGGTCAGACGGAAAGGGTGGACAGAGTATTAGAAGACCTCTTGAGATTGTGCATTCTTGAATTTGGAGGGACATGGGAGGATCATCTACCTTTGGTGGAATTCGCCTACAACAATAGCTACCAAGCCACCATAGGACTGGTGCCCTTCGAAGCTTTATATGGAAGACTGTGCTGATCACCAACTTGTTGGTGGGAGTCTAAAGACAAGCTTGTACTTAGCCCAGACATGATTAGAGAGACCTCAGAAAAGGTGGACTTGATAAGAAGACAGATGAAGGCTGCACAAGATAAACAGAAGTCCTACGTAGACAAAAGAAGGACCGACCTCGAGTTTAAGGTTGGAGATAGGGTGTTCCTTAAAGTATCTCCTTTGAGGAATGTCATTCGCTTTGGGTCCATAGGAAAGCTAGCACCAAGATTTGTAGGTCCATTTCCTATTATTGAAAGGATTGGGACGATGGCTTACAGAGTAGAGCTACCCGAGAGACTGGCTGGAGTTCATAATGTTTTTCATGTTTCTCAACTACGAAAATGCTTACATGAATCTGCGGAAGTGGTTGAACCAAGCATACTTGAGGAAGTAGAAGTGGAACGAGAAGCGACTGTGAGAAGAGTTCCAACTCGTATCTTGGGTACGGAAGTCAAAAAGTTATGCAACCATGAAGTTAAGCTTGTTAAAGTTCAATGGAGTGATGCTGAGGAAGACGCGACTTGGGAAACTGAGAGGAAAATACGCGTAGCCTACCCTTTTCTCTTTGGGGGTACCTCCTTGATCTCTTTTTTTTCATAAGTTTATTCATGTTTATATTTATCTTTCAAGGATATCTCCTCAGTCCTATTCTTTATCCTTAGGTAGAAACCGATGGATGTAAACATGTGTTTGAAACATGTTATGAATGATGGTTGCGAGCGGTTGCAAGTAGCTGCTAGGGTTGCTCGTGGAAGCATGTACACACACACTTTAGGCACTAGATCAGCTCAATTACCTTCATATTGTATATAAATGTGTGTGCATATCTAAATTCATGGATGTATAATGGTTGTGCCATCATATGGAAGCTGCATTTTGATGAATGGTTGTGCACGCATATAGAAATAATATGTATCGTTAGGATTCTTTCACATACATAATGGACGCATGGCACTATCATGATTTGCATCAAGGAGGTCAGCTGAGTCAGTAAACCGCCTGATTTGGCATTAGACAAGGAACATATACACACACTTTTTGCATATGTTCATATGCCATTAGAAATCTTATAAGGACA
This sequence comes from Allium sativum, assembly GCA_030737875.1. Classification (NCBI taxonomy): domain Eukaryota; kingdom Viridiplantae; phylum Streptophyta; class Magnoliopsida; order Asparagales; family Amaryllidaceae; genus Allium; species Allium sativum. Next base: position 684,531,476 of record CM060918.1, on the reverse strand, counting down.
ATGGATGCATATGTTTGATGGTTGACTAGATGGATGATTGGATGTTAGGATATACATTCTCCTTAACTTGTTCGGGGGCGAAATCCTTTAAGGAGGGGAGAATGTAGCACCCCGTGATTTTAAATATTCAAAATTAACGAATTTAAGAATACTTAATTTCAAACGTGAGAGTTAGGGGAAACGGGTTATGCCATTTCGTTCATCTCGGAATTCTGCTTGAGATAGATTCCGAGTTTGCGTGAATTGGACTCTGTATGGAGAAGTTATGGCCTTCCGAAGTTTCAGAATTCAAATAAATCAAAAATACTTCAGAAATTCAAATTCAAACAGGGGAACAGGCTGGGCGGGAGTTCTCCCGCCCAAGGGTCAGGTCGATCTGGGGGTCGACCTACCCATACAGGTCGACCAGGGGGTCGATCTACCCCCCCCCCCCCGGCAGATCTGAAAGATGACCCTATTTTGACTCCTTGCTAAGTCATTAGGGCTGAGGTGTTATTCTATCTTGACTAGATGGTCTTGATTGCTTCTAGAGTTAATCTGACGGCTCTAAATTAATTAAAACTCTATATAAGCAACCTAACTCTTAACCTAAAATCACACAAATTCATACCAAGAGCCGGCATGCCGTCAATGGAGAACCTTGAGTTGTCGCCGTTCCCTTTCAACTCAAAAAAAAAGATAGAAGCAAGAATCAAATCAAATCTAAAATTAGAATAGATTAGTCTACATCAAAGGCAAGCAATTCAGTTTCAGAATACAGATCCCAGAAAGACAAGACTATTCTTTTTGTTTGTGGGTATAATACCTTTCACAAATTAATTAATTAATTTAATTATGATAAGTTATAATTGGGATTATGAGAATATGATTTTGAATCATGTGATGTTGCATTATATGCAAGTTTGTGATGTTGGATTACACGTTCTTATATAAATTATATGCAAGTTTGTGATGTTGGACTATATGTTCTTATATGAATCTTATGCAAGTTTGGGATATTGAGACATATATCAATCTTATGCAAGTTCGGGATATTAAGACATATGTGAATCTTATGCAAGTTTGGGATATTAAAACATATGGGAATCATGTAGATACATATGCTAGTTTATATGCAAACATGTGACATTAATCTTTATGTTTAGATCCATATGCAAGTTCACATCTTTATGTTTAGATCCATATGCAAGTTCACATTTTTATGTTTAGATCCATATGCAAGTTCACATCTTTATGTTTAGATCCATGACAGTACATAGTTATGAAAAGTTTATGTTCTATATGTCCATTGTCAATGCTAGTTTTGTATGTGAATCATATGCTAGTTTGAATGGAATTCATATGCAAGTTAGAGGAAAACCATATCCATATATGCAAGTTATTGGCTATGTATACTTATGTCATGATTCTTAGATCTATTTAATGTGTTATGGAAGCTGTGATGTTGCTTTTTTTTATAAGTTAAACTATTTGCGAGTCTAACATATGTCATATTAAAACATACGAATAGCGTGGGGATGATGGGATTATATTAAATATACATAATTATGAATTGGCATAAAATGGCCTTAAAGACATATAATTAATTTGAGACATTATTTGGTATAAATTTGTATACCTGGAATTTATAGACATAATTTAGGTGACAATTATGGACATAAATAAATTTGGAATTTACTGACAAATTTGAATAGGGATATTAATCCAATTTGGGGTTAAATAAAGATGTGTAATTATTAACCGCCTAAGACACGAGGTTAGACTCGTTTGTGGTGTAAGACTGCCTGGACCCGCCCGGCAAATCCAGCAATCACAAACGGTAGTCTAATGTGAGAGGTCAAAGGCACGAATTAAATGGGTAACAATTGTAAAGACACGAGGTTAGGCTCGTTTGCGGTATAAGACTGCCCAGACCTGCCCGGCAAATCCAGCAACCGCAAATGTCAGTCTAATGTGGGAGGTCTTTCCAAAGTTACGGTTATAACGAATTAAGTAACACTTAACCAGATAAACATGTGGAGGGACATGGGGGTTAGGTGGGTGCCTTGGGTGGCATGTGAAATACGATTAGAAACACTTAACCAAGTTGAAAACATGTAAGAAGACATGAATAAGAAGGGGTTAATTGGGAAATTCTAGTGGGGATCAAGCATAGGTGGAAAGCTTGTGTGGGGACCCTTTTCAAACTAGTAACCCATTAAGTATCTTTGTGAACTCGACCCAAGTCGAGGATGGGACACGCTTACTGAGTTAGATTGTAAGAGGTCAAAACGGGTTAGCGGTGGCAACGCAAGCCCAACGGGGTCATGTGCGTGCGTGGGCCCAGGATGGTAGGTAAGACGTTGTTGCATCGTGTAGATATAAGTCGTGCATCTCTAATGGTATCGAGTAGCCACTTTGGGGAGTGATACACCCCACTGTGGGACCAGCACGGGTATCTACGAGTTAGGGAGTCGATTGCATGGGGGTAGTGGGTACAACTAGTGGAGATAGGGGGCAGACGGCACCTATGAAGGTAGCTAGGGGTACACGAAACTACCATTATCATTATTATGTTCTGTAGGCGGGATCAACTTTTAGGGTGACTAATAACGGTGTAGTATAGTAATTATCCTATAGTGATTAGGAATGAGATTAAAGCCAGAATATTCCTCTAGTTTTCTTTGTCATGCCCACTTGTTTCACGGTCATACCTTGTTTTACCAATTTATGCCTTATCCTATTTACTTTAATAATTATATTATTAAACTCATTATACTTGCCAGACTTTATGTCTGATCCCCTTGTTTCCGCCTCTTTTCTTCCTCCCCCCCCCCCCCCATTCCCTAGGTTCTCAGGGTGGGACTAGTTCTAGTGGAGCTTGATCAGGATCTTTCTCTCTCTTTTGGAAATGCTTGGATTGCTGAAAGTAAAGTTTAGCTCATCTCTTTTATGACTACTTATGTTGGGGTAATGCTTTTTATCTTATGTACTCAGAAAACAATTTGTCAAGATGGTTACTAAGTGTACTTGGTTTTTCTATTGGTTTATGATGTTGTTGTAATCAAACTATTTCTCCGCTGCAACAAATGCCGTTTTGAAAATTTTCAAGTACCAATATATGTATCTTTCTTGTTATATTATGTTCTATTCACCAATAATACTCCATGAAAGTTAATGCATTCCCTTTGAGAGTGACATTAATGGGCATGGGTTGTTACAATTTCCTTTAAATCTAAATAAAAGATTTATAAATTCAAAATCACATTTCGTTGTAAATGAACGAATGTCGTTAAAAACACGGTTCATAATAAACCCAATTCACATTCCATTTTATTCCAATTATTAAATATAATTGGAAACTCTAATAATCTTAATTAAAAGATTTATTCTTTTCACCTAGGGTTCAAGAACAGTGTTACTGAAAACACCATTCACGACAAACCCAAAATCCAGTTCTTTTATTCAATTCCAATTAAATATTAATTAATTGGAAAACTTCACTAAATCTTAATTAAAAGATTTATTCTTTTTCACATGGGGTTCAAGAACAGTGTTACTGAGAACACCATTCACGACGAACTCAAAATCCAATTCGATATCAAATACAAGGCCCTAAATAGAAATTATATTGGCTTATATTCAATATCAAATTCTGACACCGACAAATATCGTATTGGAAATAACGATATAACCATATCTTCCAAATTTCCATAACAATATCCGTATAATCATGAAATCCAACATCGAAATATTCCAAAGGTGATTTCCATTCAAATTCACTCCAATTCGTATATTGGAAATTCTAGTTATATTAAAACCATTCACAAACCCAATTTATTTTATTTAAAATTTATTGGATTTCAAATCTAGTTAATAACTAGTTCATTTTGATAAAAATATATTTTTTATCTTTACAAACATGGAATTTTTCATCCCAATTCTTTCCAAATCATTTATTATGATTTTACACAAATTAACAATATTTTTGATAATTTTATTAAGGCCCTTTCAGTCGATTTCCATAAACGGTCATCGAACTACACTTACAACTACCTTTTCCAAATTTTATTTGGACATAATTCCAAATCCAACCCTTTGATTTCAAATATTTTGTATTCGTTGGAAAGATCTTTTCGATACAAACCCAACGGTTCTGGTTTTAAGAGAATCCGATGGTCGAATCTCCCGTAATGTCAATTCGAAATCAATGGTCGAAATTCGCGAACGGTCGCGGCGTGTTCTATTCAGGCCATTAAATATATATATATATATTTCATCGATTTCCGTCTAAAACATATTATATAAATTATTTTAAATTCGTTTTAAAAACAATTCCAACTTCATTATCAATTTTAAACCAAAACTGAATATTCTATATCATTATAATATATAAATGATACTATTTTCAAAATATCTGATTTTGAAATCATTTCCTTTTCAATATTCATTATAAAAATGAAAAAAATCAATATAAATATCTTTCACGTCTAAATGGCGCATATCTAATCAACACGGCTTCATATATTTCAATATTTTCGTGTCCATCCAAAATCAGACATCAAAATCATATTTTGATCGTTTACTGGATATTTTTTTTAAGATATTCGTTATTTTAAAATATTCTTTATTTCTGAATTGGAATCAGACACAGTCAATTACCATATAATTTTATTTATATGGATTTCATACACACATGTACTCAACAATAATCAAACACAGTCAACCATCATCCAGAGTGCATTGCACAACTGCATAAGCGTTAAATATAAATAATTAACACTTACAACAGTCTGTCAACCCATCGATTGACATACAACTAAACAATTGGGATTATTGTACGTCAAATATCATCCCAATACCCGTGTGGGGTTTCAATCAACACACACAGATTTTATTTGTGCAGTTGGGCGATGTGTAAAATATATCATCCCAATCAATATCAGTCAAATGTGTGTACATAAACAAATCGTCCGATTTGTAAATGATTATTTATTTTCATTCATATACTCATTAAAAATTATACTTTTAACGATAAATATTTATTTAAACACATGAATATTTTATACAGTTCATTTAAACAATAAAAATGATAATTTTATTGTTCTAACATTTTTAGGAAATTTCTGGAGCATAACGGCGCGATGCTAGAACGGGGATAAGGTCTAGCCTTATCCCTCGCCTAATACTGGCTCGCGCCATACACATACCAATTCTAATCAATTCAATTTACATCCCAAATAAAATTCAAACAAATAAACCCATCAAACAAACAACCAAACATCCATGGTTTCAAACAAAGGTGTCGGGTGCTTCTAAGCACCGTCTACATCCTAGTATATAAATTTTTAACTAGAAAATAAAATTACTATACCAATCGCCTCGACATGTCTACTATAGAAAGTTCTTATCGCCGCGCTCGCTTTTGTCGTTCCCCGCACTTGAATTCACCTTTTTGGCTATAGAATTTTCATACGGCCTCCAATCTTCACCAAACATTGTCAATAGCCTAAACGCACCATTCCGGACAAGTTTTACCTAGTGGACTTTCTTCCAATACCGCACCAATTCGCCAGAAATCACGAAAAATAGCAGCAAATCCGCGATCTTCGGACGCGTTTTCCGGACAGCTCCGCAATTCAAAATATGACTTCCATATATCCAAATCGAAGATAAAAACATGATCTTCGACTTTAGTAATGTGGTGTTTTGGCCAGAAACGCTTGGATTTGAAGATATTGAGGAAATAAAATCTGGGCTGCTTTGCACATACGAGAATTTTGGTGTAAAGAGGGATTTTGGGTTTCGTGGGGCCCACGGTCGGAGCTGATGGCTGAGGGGCGGCAGCAGGACCTGATTGGGTGTAGGGGAGGTGCAGCCAGGTGGTGGTGGCACTGGAGGGGCCTAGGATAGTGGTGGTTTGCAATTTGGGGTTATGGTTTGTGAAACACCCCACCTCCGTTAGGGTAACTCTCAAAGGGAATGCCCTAATTTTGGTGGAGGTTTATAAGTATAAATCACAGATATACAAGACAGATATAATAACACATATTTTTGAACAGCGGAAAACAACAACTTTTATTTCATTCAAATACGTGTTACACCAACCATACCATAATTGTCTTACAACACTTCCAAAAACATAACATCTTCATAACTGTCTTGATTACATTATTTAAAGAAGCATAAAGAAAACATAAATAAACTGCAAAAGTCCCATAATTGATGTCCAAAGCCATAGTCCAAAAACGAAAAGATCCAAGCAATACATTCTTTCTCTTCAAGCTGGATATGAAGGCTGATCAAGCTGCGGTATTCCCTCCCTGTGGACCTGGGAGGGGGGAACGGAAGAAAAGAAGACGAAAGAAAAGTAGAGTCAGACATAAAGCCTGAGTAAGTCTAGGACTATTCAGTCTATGAATAAAGAACTGGGTATGATAAGTATAAACTAGAAATGGAAAGCACCATGAACTAAGTTAAGTTGTCTAGGGTCGAATATACTATCGTACCCCATGTTAATCTCTGTACCCATATAAACTAGTTCCCAACAGGCATCCCATAATCAGGGTGAAGTGATCTATCTTATGATGATCGGCTCCTACTCGCATAGTTACATGTGTCTTACGGCCCCCGATGTTGTAGTTACCTATGCTGGTCCCACCATGGGGTGTATCAAGTCCCATGGTGGAGGCCCGACACAACCCTAGAATGCACAGGTATGCTACTGGTGCCCAGTGCCTTATTTTTCTGCGCCGGAGTGTGTGCACGCCCGCACCCCGTTAGAACCTACACTGCTGCACCACCGCCGTCGATTTGACCTCTTACAGTCAGCCCAGTAATCGTGCCCCACCCTGCCTAGTTTCAGGGTATCATGATACGCCTTGTAGGGTTACTGCTGAAAAGGGTCCCCCGCTACTAGGTTTTCTATTTCTAGCCAACATGCTAAGTTGGTTAAGTGTTTTATAAACCTAACCCCCAATCAGTCTGTTTAGTTTAGCATGTTCTATTTTGATTAAGTCTTAATTCACTTAATCCTATCAATCCTGACTCAGCCTTAATTGTCTTATTAAAGCCTTGACCTCTCACATTAGACAGGTATTGTTGTGGCTGCCTGTTGCCGGTTGGGTCCGGGCAGTCTTACGCCACAACTCAGTCTAACCTCGGGTCTTTATTGGGCTCCGTGTTTAACCACCCACATTGGATAGGTATTGTTGTGACTACTGGACAGCCGGGCGGTTCCGGGCAGGTTTACATCACAACTCAATCCAACCTCGGGTTAAACACATCGTATTTTCTACATTTACATATTTTGTCTCTTTTCTTTTTATATGTAAATATTTGCGGCCCATTATTCAAATTCATCTTTATTGGTTAAGATTTATTTATGCCACTTAATTGTTTTTCAAGGTTGTTGGCATGCGTCAAACATGCCAACACATATGTTCTATATTTTAGCCCAAACGTCAATACCCCCGTTTTACACGTCCGTTCAAATGTAAGGTGTGTTGGGTTTAATACTTAAACCCAATTTAGCCAAATGAAAAGGGGAGGCTATAACATGGTGTTTATAAGGTAACATAAAAAGGGGAGTGTGAACGCATGAACTTGCAACATAACGATTCAATTAACATAAGGTAGGCATATGTGAACTTGCAATTGTAACAACATATAATATAAGCAATACTTAAACATGAATCATTCTGTTCACATAATCATGGCATAAACAAAACATGAATCATTCTATTTGTATAGTCATGGCATAAATGATACTTAAACATGAACCATTCTAATTATATAATTATGGCATAATCATAAATTAAACATGAATCCTACTATTCATATAATCATGGTTTTTATCCTATCTATGTAACTTGTAAGTGGGATGTAATTCTAGTGTAATTTCTAATGTAACTTATGTGCCAAATATATTATCATATGATTATGATAACAACATAAGCCTAGGAACATGTTTTCAACTAGGAATAATGACAAACATAGTTTAGTCATATTAATACAAGCTTACAAAGACGCTTGCTTTTGTCACTATTACAAAATCATGATTTTTATACTTGAACTATGATACCAATTTCAACATAACCTTCATATGAATCATAATACATAGGTGAATCAAATTACACTAAAGATGACCATAGAATTTTACATCATGTTGGCATAACAATAAATCATAGACTTGCATGAATTTCAAATAAACTATTACAACATATAGTTGTTATTTTCAACATGAATCATATACTTGCAATTATCAAATGGGTGTTGTAAATAACTACCACAAACATGTAGTTTTCAATATGAATCATATGCTTGCATGAATCCCAATCAAAATTCCACAACATGTGGTTGTCAACATAAACCATATACTTGTATGAATCAAACCATAGCATTACCAAATCGTTTAGAATCAAAATAACATACAAATATAAGTCATTATCGCCACAATTCCATTTCGTTTCCAACGCAAATCGCGTACTTGCAAATATCCAATCGTATACCATAATATTCCCAAATCGTTTAGCATCAAAGCAACATACAAATATAGATTATTATCGCCACAATTCCATTTCTTACTTTACACAAATCAACACAATTATTTAATTCACATCGGAATAGCACTCTACTTACAACGTATGACGAATCTTCAATTCAGGAATCTGAATTCTGAAATTGGAGATGCTATCCTTTGTTGTAGGCGTTGTTTTGATTTGATTAACGTTGCTTTAAGCTTTTGATTTATCCCCTAATTGTCTCTCTATTTCTGACGGCTATCCTCGGTCTCTCCTCAGCAGCATGACGGTCTCATCTCCATTTTAGTTTAAGTGAATTAGGGTTAGACTTAGGTCCTTTTTATAGAGTTTGTGAGTCGATTTAGACCGTCGATGAAGCTTGGTTCAATAATAGCCGTTCGTTCAAAGGAGAGACCAACCAGGAGCTGACACCTAGCCCTAGTGACAAGGCAAGGCTCAGAAAATCGACTAAACACAGACGAGGCCAGCCAGTGGGGCTGGGCTCGACCTGGCTCAGGGGCCAGGTCGACTCCCAGGTCGACCCCCAGGTCGACTCTAGAGTCGACCTGCCTGGGCAGGTCGACACCTAGGTCGACTCCCAGGTCGACCTGGCCTGGCAGGTCGACCCTAGGGTCGACCCCCAGGTCGACCTGGTGGGTTTGGGCGAGAATTTTCCCGCCTACTCTGATTGGGCTGAGATTCAAATCTGTTTTCGAATTTTGAATTTTCTGAAACTTCATCGGGCCATAATTTGGTCATACGGGCTCCGTTTTTCGAAAAATCGGACTCTATTTCGCGTATTTTTCCGAGACGAACGCAATGGCATATCCCGTTTCCCTTAATACTTTGATTTGAAATTTATTATACTTTAATTTGTGAATTTCACTGTTATAAAATACATGGGGTGTTACAGTTTGCAAATCTGAAGAGAGAAAGAGGAGGAGAGAGAGGAGAGGAGGAAGAGAAGGAAAGGGTAGAAGGAGGACGGGGGTGACCAGCAAGGAGAAGGATCGACGCGTTTTTTTCCTCTCGTGCGATCTGAGTTGAACGACGGGGGGAGGAGAAGAAAGAGAATGAAGGGTTGGCTTTGGTTATATATATATATATATATTTATTTATTTATTTAATTTTAAAAAGTTACTTTTTCTTCTGAACTCCAAATTGAACCCAACAATTATCGCCTCTAGCTAAATACTCCCATTCCGGACACAATGGGATATGTCCCATTGGCCAAACTGTTACGATCAGTTTTCATCAAAATTAAAATATAAATTAATATAACGTTCAAAATTGAATTCAACGTACATTTTAATTCACCGGGCCACATACTGACTCCAAAAATTACAGAAAAATAAATATAGCTATGTTTTTGATGATACGATCCTAATAAAACTAATTTCGTCGAATTTGGAGACTATTTGAAAAATGGTCATTTTCTAGTCGATTAAATTCATACTGAATTTGCCAAACACGTTTAAATTCACCACGCTCACATATTAATTCCAAAAATTATGAAAATTGGAATCTAGCAATAGTTTGACATTCTGAATCCAGCAAAAGTAGTTTCATCTAAAAGGAGGTCGTTTGCAAAATGGCTATTTTTGAGGGATATATATATATATATATATATATATATATATATATATATATATATATATAAATTCCATATCTACTATTCTGAATTTTCAACTGGACATAACTTTTTATTCCCGTTATGAAATCTGAATTTTTCACATTCGTTGGAAAGATATTTTCAAACAGATTAAAATATTTCAAGTTTTACTGAAATCCGATTTATTTTGAATCATGTACATTCATTTGAAATCGAACTTTCAAACTACCTCGCCATTTCAGGATCATTACATAATTAAAATAAATTTATTCGTTCTAACTTCGTTTAAAATAAATTTTTAGTCGTTATTCTTTAAAATAATATTACTTTAATCTGTTTTGTTATTTTAAACTCTTTTTATATATTATTATTAGTTATTTTACCTTAATTTTGGGTTCCATATCTAGTTAACCCCAACTTGTTTGGGATATATGGCTTTGTTGTTGTTGTATTCTTTAAAATAATTCATTTTAAATATTCAAAATTCATTAAAATAGCTAAAACAAAAATTTTAAATTGGTTCCGATTTTTCAGGTTGTTACAATCTCCCCCACTTAAAATCTTTTCGTCCTTGAAAAGGAACGGAGCTGAAAGTTGTTTAACTAATCAACTCAACTTTCATTCTGGCTTTCATTCTTTAGCTTTCCAATTTCTAAGAATTTTCAAATTCTTCAAAAATTTGGCTAACACCCTAAATTTTTTGAAAAATTTCACCATAGCCTCCTTTGTATGGGGAGACATTTAAAACCGCAACTCGTCATCCATAAAGAAAAAGAAAACGCCAATCGGCTCATAAAATCATCCAAACCCAAGAAATATAGTAAATATGTACCTATTTGTTGGGCATACAATTTTATTGTAACGGCCCGAATTTCTGTACTCTCTGAGTCGACTAATAACACCACGCGTTCAACCCAAAGTGCATAGAAATACGAATCATTATTAGAAAGAAGTTAGAGGATGAGAAATAGAAAAAAAGAGAAATTAGAATAAAAGAAAAATGAAGAACACAAATGTCACAGCAGAACGAATAAAATATAATATGTAACATAATCTTTTGAAATACAAATCAGTACCTGTATATACATACCATTATCAGAGCACAACAGTTATTCCTGGAACAGTTATAAACACCTGTTTCCAAATACAACATAGTACACAGCGGAAAATGTGATAGTATATAGCTAATAGTTGAAGCCTCCTGCTTCAAGCTCCTCTAAGCGAATCCGTAAAATCCCGACTACTTGACTACCCGTACAAATTTGGGCACCCAAGAGTTTAGGGACAACAAAACAAAACAAACTCTGGGTCAGTCATAGGACTGGTGTGAGTAAATTCCAATCATTGGTTTAATTTTTAAAAATCCTTTCAAAAGAAAAGATAATTGTAAGACCACTCCACACATAAACACGGATGGTTTTTACCGTACGATAACCCCAAACACTTTGATATGAAAATCCAGTGATATTATAATAATGTCTAATCAAATAAATAGAATCTAGCTGAACACTTGCATCTCACGCTCCATATATAATATAAAATTAAAAATCGCAGGGCGCTTATTGGAGATTGGATTTCCAACATGACAAGGTATGGAACCACCTTCCGATAGTGCATCTCTAGAGGGGAATACAATGGTTCAACAAGAATGTCTTGTAACCCGGCCCACACATGACTGACCACTCATTTCGCTTGAGTGTATCGAATGTATATCACCAATGGTTGGGATCAGCAACCGTTTCCTGAAAGGGACAGCCTTGATAGATTAAAGAAGCAAATGGAATTTCTCCAGATAGGTGATTATACATCCTAATGGGAGCGACCCACCTAGCCATACCGCCTGCCCGATTTTTGTCAATTCCCGGTTGTGAGGCTTGAGGTTTGAATTATCCTCCAGAACATCTGGCCACCATTCACTTTGAATGCCACATCGTCATATCCAACGGAAATCACTAATTGATTCCCACAAAAATACTCAGATTGTTAGGCTAAAGAAGTTTCCCTTCTTTGCCATCAACTTCGTACGTTTGAAGAAATCAACGTACGTAATCCCTTTGGAAATACTCCGTTAGACACTCATCCTTACAAGTTGTCCTAGGTCTGTACAAACCGAAGGCACCATTCTATTAATCCATCTTAGGCAATTTCTACCTAGGCTTAACAGAACAGCCCTCACACTTTACTCCATCTTCATAATATCCTCAACATAAGTTGATTCGTAATGTTTATGCTAATACAGAGTGGTTTTCAGATATTAAATCTGATCCCGGTCTCTCCGTATTGACAACGGAGGTATAAAATAAATCAAAACTTTGATAGTCAGTGATTTAACTATGAAAGGAGCATCCATTCAACCAACGACCCTATTTCCAAATGGAAATTCTACTGATCAACCATCAAGCAATACTGGCCCCTATTTATATATATTCCTTATTTTGTTATCAATTCCAAATTTCCATCTTGCTTATCTTTTCATAGCTCGATTTTCTCTCTCGATTCTTGTAAAACATTTTCAATATTCTAAATCTTTATTCGAGAAAATATCTCTTATTCCAGTTGGAAAACATTTCTAAATATTCACGAAATCCTTATTTTCTATTTTCACAAAATATACCTTATTAATATTGGAAAATATTTCCATATTCCATTTCTTAATTCCCGGTTGACCAATTCATTTCATTTTCTACATGTAGAAAATATCCCTCAATTTATTCGGGGAAATATTTCAAAATCCTTTAAATTAAGCCGATGTTATAAAAACATCATTATTGTAACTCAAACCATTCACCATTTATTAACTAAACATATCGCTAGCCAATCTTCACTATCGAACCTTAACCATTTCTCCATTGATCATGAAGTCAATTAAGCTGGGGTATAATTACCTCTCAGACCTTAACTAAACAACACTCTCAATTTTGAAATAGCCAAAGCTCACAACTTCAAAAAAATATCGCTTGCGTGACTCTCAGATTCAATCTAAGAATCCACTTCCTTTACGGAAAGACATTGATTATAATGGTAGTGTTATAATCACTGTTTTCCAATTATTTCATTTATAAGCCATTTATTATAACGACAGCTTTAAAATCGCTGTATAGATTTACAAACATTTATTATAACAGTAGCATTATAATCGCTGTTTAGATTTACAAAACATTTATTTTAACGGCAGTGTTTAATCGCTGTTTTGAATAAAGTACCGTGTGCGACGCACACGCTTCCGTTGTTCATTTTTAAAAGATAGTCAAAAATGTCTGGATTTACACAATGCAGACATCCAAAACCCATAAGATAAAGGGTATATAAGGATAAAAATCCGCTTTCCACCTTCTTTACAACAAAACCTCTTTCTTTGGATTTTATTTCAAAAATCCATTTATCGATGTTTAACACAAACTATCTTATGTGTTTTCCTTAGCATTTAAAATCTTTATTTTGATTGCAGTGCTTTGCTTAATTCAATTAAAGTCATCACTTTGGTTTTAAAAACCTCATTTAAACCTTGTTTGGATTAATCACTTATACTAATCCGTTTACCATCTTTTCACCACTTAGCTTAGAATTCATTCTAAAAATATTAACACATTTTAGTCCATTAATACCCAATTAACCATCTTCCTTAAAAGTTTCATTCCATTGAATTTTCTTTACTTAATTTAAAAATTAAGACGAAGCCTTATTTCAATCTCCACATTTACCGACAAATCCCGTTTACAAATCTCATTTAAAACTTGAATTACAAATTCTTTTATGAAACTTTATCACCTCCTTGATCAAATTATAATGCCACTAAATCATTTCTTAATTGAATCTCCAGTTAACATCATTGTTTAATTATTATTCATTAAAATAACAATTAATTTTATTATTTACTATATTAAAAATAGTTAACATTGCTAAAAATAGTATAATTATAACTTTTAAAAGCTTAATAGTTAACTTTATTAACACTAACCATTTCGATAATTACTTTAATTATAGCTAATCGAAGATTAACTAATATTTAATACCCTTCATTAAATTCAAATTAATTTCTTTTTTAAAGTCTTAAATTTCCCCTTTTTTCGAAAACATTTTACGATATTTTCAATACCAAATTACTAGGGTCAGAGTAATTCAACACAACATAATCAAATCACAGTAAATAACAAACAATAATATAACTGTTGAGGAATCCAATTGGATCGCTCCAACCTGTTTCCCTGCATCCACAGATGTTAACACAACATAAATAACATCAAATTTATTTCAATATGAAATATCATGGTAACTGGAATCAATATTTAATCAATGATTAATTAGTCAACCATTTCAACCAATTTTCATCAACCATTCATGCAAACAACCATCACACAGTATAAAATTACTATAAATAAATTTAAAAACTTGTTTATATAAAAATATAAACAAGAAAGAGTTAGTGAGTTTACTCACTTTGGTTCGCAGTTGACGATTCTGCTTTTATTTTGTTTACAATCAAACAAATGTTTGATTTTATCATGAAATTCCAATAGCTCTATACTCAGCCATATCCGTTCCATAATATAAATGTCATCGTTACCATTCCAACAGGACCGATTTAGCGAAATTCTGATACCACACGGACAAGATATATATGTTATAATGTTTAATTTAAAATAAAATAGCCTAAACTTCTTAATTACATCATTAAAATTTGAATTACAGTAATTTGGCTCTTAATCTCGTCACTTGAAAATTTAAACATCCGTAACCCAGTGATACTTCCCAGGTGAACTTCTAATGAAATCTCTACCATTTTCACATCGTCTTCAACTCATTTATTTACTTTAACATTACATTAACCTGTCTTCCACGTCTTGCCAATACATGACTCCCTCCTGTGTCCTTATTTCCGAACTCGCCCTTCTTCTATTCAGACAAAACGAACCCACTCATTCCTTTTCTTTTCCTTTTTCCATTTTGCCCCACTCTATACCTTCCTGAAGACAATTAACCTCCACCCATATAACACTAATCCCCTTAGTTAGACTTCATTAGCGCCTAAACCCCTTTCTTCACCATTTTAAACACAGTAATACCTATTACCTTCCTTCATTTTAGACTTTCTTCCCTGTATATGCGACTCACCCCATCTCCACGCAATAACAGTGAACTCGACACCCCACCGTTCATCAAACAATGTCTACCGTAGAACTACTTATCCTATCATCCTCATTGTCGTCACAGCTTTGTATTTTAGCCCTTCCCCATTTAATCCCACTTACTTAACGATTTTCACCATGTACCATAACCTACAATTCCAAATTCAAATACCAGTATCACGTCTCCTATTTCAAAGCAGACCACAAAATGAATTTGGCATCAAGTCCCTTCTTTTCCCTTTCTCGATCCACTGCCCTAAATCGATATCTTTCCCAATCGCACGATCCGACTTCCATGATCGGACCCTCCTCCAAGATGCTGGCAGGTACGCCCTGCTTCAACGAAATCAACGCTAACCCCGTTTTCCTCTCCGGCCTCCCATACACCCAAAAAACCCATGCCTTAGTCAACGGCTCATGAAAACTGAGCTTACCCAAAAACCTGATCGCATCGTAAGAAGTATGCACGTAGATGAAGAACAAGCTACGCAGGATTCAGATGTATATATTTTGAACTTTTTCGTTGAAGGAATTAATTGATTTAGAACATGGAATTTGTTCTGAAGGGGTGCAATTTTGTTTCGATGGTTGAGTGAAAAATGGAAGCTTGCTTTGAATGGTTTTTAATGAATCTGAAACCACAGATTATTATTGAGTTATTCGTTTTAAATTGATTTAGGGAGTTTGGTTGCTCTCGTTGTTTTCTTGGTTTGCGTTGAGAAGAGAGTGTGCAGTATTTAAAAAGAAAGATGTGTTTCTTGCACGAAAAATATTACTTGATATGCACGGGTACGAAGCGTTGAGGTCATGGAACTGAAAATCGTGGAGTTCACAATGTTCTGAAGCGTACAGTGAAAGATAGTGTATATATACACATATTTTTTGTCCTCACTGTTATTAATATAACTTTGATTTTCTTTTCTATATAGAAGGTTGATATATATACACATTACGTACCGCTGGCGTGCATAAATTATGCTTCTACTTGTTCTTCCATCAGACTTGAGATAATTCCTTATGTACTCTTTATATATATAATATGAACAGTTAGGCTTGTGCATCGAGACTTTGACTTAAGTAGCTATAGTTTCAACATCTCAGTATGGACTTGAATGTTACTTTGAAAATATAGTTTGTTGAAAGAAGAAAATAAGTTTAGTAATATGCATGTAAAATGGACGTCCCAAGACACTTGTCACCATTTCAATTTGATGCTCAAAAGGACATTTGAAGTTGGAGTAACATGTGATCAATTGTAACATTAAATACAACATCTAGCAAAAGTTCGATCTGCTTAGATGCTCTTCTACGTGATTTCAGATGGACTCATCAACTTGTACAGTTAGATACATCACCATATGCTTCTTAAAATAAAGGTAGAGGAAATTGGAACTCATCCAAAAGAGCACAATACGATAAAGAAAACACAGCGGACAACCATAAGAGATGTATTCGAGACCGACTTAAGCGAGTGACTACATTCTATAAGATGAAGAAGCATTTGAGAATATGAGGAAAACTGGGCTAAAATTATAGCAATACCAACAACGCAATCAATGGCAAAATAAATTGGTTACACTGCGGGAACATGAAATCAGAAAACATACATTTAACGAACTCATTATATATTTGTTACTGTGGGTTTATCCAGGCATATATATATATATATATATATATATTTGTTAGTGTACATGGTACCGACTACACAGTAAATTATATATATATATATATATACATAAATAATTATTTATAAAAATCATATTATATTACCAATACAACATTTAAAATTAATTTAAATGTTTTAAAATTAATAGCATAAAAATCTAGGTCATTACATTTATTCCTCTTCTTAGCCTCCTTGCGATGACCTGTTCATTGTATACACACGTACATATATACAATTGCAATCAATTTTCAAGTTAGTTCAATATTTGATTCAATTTGGCTTAATGGTTCAAAATTTTAATTAATAAAGCCAATCATTAAACAACACAATCAGCAATCAATTAGTTGATTAATGTTTCAAACACAAAACTTTTATATATATACAAAAATCGTATTTTTGATGCCAATTGACAAACAATAAATCCTATCTAGTTTGGGTTCTCACACCAGTCAATTGGAAATATATAGAAATCCCACTTTCGAAACTCGAACATAAATACTGATGATGTCCGGGCATCACCAGAATTATCCCCGAGCGACTAGAGTGTGACTCTATATCTATCCATTGTATTTGAGACTTCGAATATACGTTCATGACGCATATATGCAAAATCTCATATACTCGATTGTCCAAAATAAAATAAAATAATATAATCAAATACATATAATTAGATTAAACATTCAAAACAAAATTTGTTTTCCATTTTTATTTTTAATAAATAACACTCTTTACGCTTGTTTTAGGATACTATTGATCCCATCTATAACAAGTCATTCTCCTTGGATATTACTAATCCAATCTCCGATGAATTCTTTTGTTCGGTTATAATGTTTCTTGATCTCGAGCTCTATAAGCCAAAGCTCTGATACCAACTGAAACGACCCAAACTCTCCCTTACGGGAAAGACCGGATTGAGTAGAGAACACGACAAATCCTAATGCAAACAAAAGAACACTTCATTGCTTATTACAACAATTACATACGAGTACAAGAATATAACAGAGTACGTGTAAATAATATACATCATAAAATATCAGAGATTTTAAATACATTATATAGCAGCAGAAAAATAATACATAACAAAACAAAACAAAACTGAAGGGAATATACGGATATAGAGCATTCCGAATATAGCTCTAGCTGTAATCCAAGATCCTGTGAATATAATATCTGCAAAACCAAAACTTCTAGCTGGCCATGCGGAAAATAGGGGCACCCAGAGTTTAGGTTAAAATAATAAACTCCAGGTCAGTCATGTGACTGGTGTGAGAACTAAAACAGTTATTTAAAACTTTACTTTAAATGGAGTAAATCAAGGGACCACGCCGTATAACATGGAAAGGGTTTCTTCCCAAGAATACCGGTGCATAAAACAAACAGCGAAATGATTTTTGGAAAAATGAAGCTATTATAAGACTCGGGTCCCATCACACAATGCAACGCAAGCCGGAGGATAGAGTTTTCCCTTATAAGAGCCAAACATGCTTGGTACGTTTAAAACAAATCATTTGATACTATTATAAGTGCATAGTGTATAAAACAATTTCAAATATAAATGTATCAATCATTGGCGGCATGGGTACCATCTATCATGTCGCCATACAAGGATCTACAAATAAAACCGAAATGTCACGTATTGGAAATTAGGTTTCCGTCATGAGTCGAGGCAAGGGATGTACTCCTCGTCGACTTCGAGACACTCTAGCAAATTCCTCAGGATCTCCCGCAGAAGACCCTTGGATCCTCCAAGGTCGGTCCTTCCTTATGTTTGAGGACTAGTTATTCCTGAACACTTGTTTCTCGGTCCTATAGGACCTATATCCATTGGCTTTGTAGTAACCGATATATCCGAGGCTCCTCGCAATCTATCATCCACATAGGTAAAAATATAATAAATTTCTGGGCTCCATACCATGACACCATCCATAGCTAGAAAGAAACGTCATGTCCTCCTTGGGCTCCTTATCCCGTTTTTGACTCATACCGAGGTGTGAGGCTCGCGAATTAACGCTATATACAAAGCTATGCCCTTTAAGGTCGTGCTTTGATCATCAACCACAAGACTCTGCTTTCCAATAGAAGCCTTGATCATTTGCATCTCAGCATGCCACACTGACAATTCACGCCATGCAACTGATGTCTATCGATATATAACCTCTGAGCTCATACGTCTCAGAGAAGGGTGTTAAGCAAGAGAATAAATTCTCCGCCACCAAACAGATATATATTTAATAGAGATCAATCAACACAAAATAAAATCCAACGTCAGACACACATCCATTTAATAGTTCGTTCTGGGTCTGAACGAAACTGGAGGCACCCTATTCCTCGTCCTGAGTCCAACACAGGAGAGAGGTCCTCGCATATCCGGTAGATCTCCAAGTACGTGTGGACGATCACCACTTGTTACCTTGTCTTGGGTGTACCGCCCAACCAATACATCAGTAATCATCCAAACGATGTGAAGACCTCTGGTCTTCAACCATCGTCTTCATCGTCAACTTATTGTCGAATCAGTTATTCAGAATGGGTATATACTCGGCCCTTCCGAATAACAAGCATATATAATAAACAATTGCTATAAAAACACAACATACGCCTCATTCCAATTCAGAATATTCTTTTATTCAAATATTCACTTCCTTTGGGAAAAGTTCCCATTAATTTTATCGAAGATAAATTCTTTAAATTTATTCTTTAATCTTTCTTTGGATATCATTTCTAAAACAAATTAAGGTTTATTAAGTAGTCGGGATTATCGAACCATACCGAAGTAATCATTTGTTAAATTTCTCAATCCCAACCTATTCATCCCATGGAGAAAAACTGGTAATACTCCATATCTAACACCACGGTGTTATCGGTAAATTTAATTACCGTTTCACACTCAAATCTAATTAAAGATTTAACTATCACTGGGAGTAAAATTGGTACTACTCCATTCTCGATCATTTCCCGAATTTGATAATTTAAATTATCACATTCCCTTTTCAATCTAATTAAAGATTCATTAAAATTCCACTTAGATTTAATCTTCCTAAAAAACAATATTAATGATTATTTAACTTTGGAAACACAAACATGTCGCATCGACAATCTACACTGTACTATTGATTTCTGCCAATATATAACATCTAAGCTCGTATGTCTTAGAGAAGGGTGTTAAGCAAGAGAATAAATTCTCTGCCACCAAACAGATATATATTTAGCAGAGATTAACCATACAGTTTGAAATACAATGTTAGACATGTAATACTGTCTTTAACTGGGTTAAAGAACTAATGTCATTTAAAACACAGTTCACAATAAAGCCAAAATCACATTCCATTAATTATGGAATCTTCATGGAAAATAGATCGATATATATATATATATATATATATATATATATATATAATCGATATCAATTTCCATATCCGACTAATAATATAAATGGAATAATGACCAAGCCTTTTAAATTCCTTATATATTACCATTCATCCTCCATAGAAGTTCACTTCGATTATTATCAAATCAAATTCCATTCCATTCTAATTTGTTGTATTAAATTGGAAAACTTTACTTTGGAAAATTTTCTTTAAATCTAAATAAAAAATTTATAAATTCCAAATCACATTTCGTTGTAAATTAGGTCAAAGAATGAATGTAGTTAAAAATACGGTTCACAATAAACCCAATTAACATTCGATTTTATTCCAATTATTAAATATAATTGGAAACTCTAATAATCTTAATTAAAAGATTTATTCTTTTCACCTAGGGTTCAAGAAAAATGTTACCGAAAACACCATTCACGACAAACCCAAAATCCAATTCTTTTATTCAGTTCCAATTAAATATTAATTAATTGGAAAACTTCATTAAATCTTAATTAAAAGACATATTCTTTTTCATACGGGGTTCAAGAACAGTGTTACTGAAAACACAATTCACGACGAACCCAAAATCCAATTCGATATCAAATACAAGGCTCTGAATAGAAATTATATCGGCTTATATTCAATATCAAATTCAGACACCAACAAATGTCGTATTGGAAATAACGATATAACCATATCTTACAAATTTCTATAACAATATCTGTATAATCACGAAATCCAACATCGAAATATTCCGAAGATGATTTCCATTCAAATTCACTCCAATTCATATATTGGAAATTCTGGTTATATTAAAACCATTCACAAACCCAGTTTATTTTATTTAAAAATTATTGGATTTCAAATCTAGTTAATAACTA
Organism: Allium sativum; assembly: GCA_030737875.1. Taxonomy (NCBI): domain Eukaryota; kingdom Viridiplantae; phylum Streptophyta; class Magnoliopsida; order Asparagales; family Amaryllidaceae; genus Allium; species Allium sativum. The sequence goes on along the minus strand of CM060918.1, from coordinate 684,510,331 downwards.
GTTCAATTTGGTAAAAATATATTTTTACCTTTATAAACGTGGAATTTTTCATCCTGGTTCTTTCCAAATCATTTATTATGATTTTACACAAATTATCAATATTTTTAATAATTTTATTAAAGCACTTTCAGTCGATTTCCATAAACGTTCATTGAACTTCACTAACAACGTCCTTTTCCAAATTTGATTTGGACAAATCCAACTGTTAAATTTTAAATATCTTGCATTCTTGGAAAGATCTTTTCGATACGAACCCAACGGTTCTTGTTTTAAGAGAATCCGACGGACAGATCTCCCGTAATGTCAATTCAAAGTCAATGGTCGAAATTCAGGAACGGTTGCGGCGCAGCGCGTTCTATTCAGGCCATTAAATATAAATAATACATGTAATATATATTTCATCGATTTTTTTCATCTAAAACGTATTTTATAAATTGAAACACCCCACCTCCGTTAAGGTCACTCACTAAGGGAATGCATTAACTTTGGTGAAGCATTTTAGGTAAAAGGCACAGAGACAGACATATAAACAGCGGAAAACTGAAATCATTTCATAAATAGCGTGGTTCAGCCAAAACATTACAAGAATTGTTTAAAATCCCAACTTCTAAATTATTACAATAAAACATCTGTCTTGATTTAAAACTCCAAGTACATAAAGAAGCATAAAACAGTAGTAAAGCAGCATAAATCCCCAATAAAAGTGTAATCACAGCCATAGCCCAAGAAAAAGAGAATCCAAGCAATACATCTACTCTCTTTAAGCTGGAAAAGGTCTGCACTAAGCTGAAGTATTCCCTCCCTGCGGACCTGGGGGGAACGAAAGAAAAGAAGGCGAAAGAAAACGGGTCAGACATAAGCCTGGTAAGTCCAGTGATTATTCAGCATGTAAACAGGTAAAAGGATCATGACATGAATAAACTGAACATAGGACAATACCATAGCAATAAGATAACATAAGATAAGGCAAGATAAATTGAATATATTATCGCACTCATTTCCATTTCTCTGCACCTACTAACGAATGTTTCAACTGCCATCATGTGTTCATAACAAAGTGATCCCTCTTCCGATCGGCTTCTACTCGCATGCATTTATTACTTGTGTCATTTGGCCCCGCTTGATTGTAGATACCTATGCTGGTCCCGCCATAGGGTGTATCAATTCCTATGGTGGCAACCCGACACAAATTCTAGATGCACAGTGTATAATACTGATGCCCAATGCCTTCTTTATCCACTCCGGAGTACGTGCACCCCCATACTCCGCCGGAACCTACACTGCTGCACCACTCGCCGCTATTTTGACCACTTATAATCAGCCCAGTAAACGAGCCCCACCCTGCCTAGTTCAGGGTACCGTGATACATCTATGTGGGTTACTGCTGAAATGGGTCCCCGTTATTAGGGTTTCCTAATCCGCATGTTCTAATGGTTAAGTGTTCTCAAATTTACCTAACGCTACCCATTTGTTTAATTAACATGTTGTGTTTGTTAAGCGTTGCCTTAAATAACCTAACCCTACCATTCTTAGACTGTCTGTTCCTTAGCTTTAATTCATTCATTAAAGCACGAACCTCTCACATTAGATCTATATTGTTGTGGTTGCTGGATGTGCCGGGCGGTTCCGATAAGTTTTACACCGCAACTCAATCTAATCTCAGGTTTTTGAGCTTAATGCGCTAACCTCTCAAATTAGATCTATATTCTTGCGGTCGCTGGATGTGCCGGGCGGTTCCGGGCAGTCTCACACCGCAACTCAATCTAACCTCGGGTTAGACATGTTCATCTTTAGCGAAATTACATATTTGTCATATGTGTCAAAGTTTATATCTTTTTATGCCAATATTTCCCAAGTATAATCAGTACGAGTTTTATGCCACATTCACTTGTTATGCCCAAAATTTACTCAATTAAATTATACCAAATTTTCTCGCGTTATAATCGCACATACAATGAGATTCAATCTAAGTTCTGAATGAAATTAATATTCCCAAAAGAAAGTAAAAAGGGGGAAAATAAAGAAGGAGCAAAAGAATTGACATAAGGAAAAATAGGCATGTGAAGGTGTACCCAATTCAAGAATCATGTTTCAATATGCATGTTGTACATTAGTAATAAGTGTGGGAAAGCTAAGAAATTTACACCATAGGTATAAAGATTAGACAGAATTGGACTTAAGAGAATCACTAATTTTGATGTACAACAGGACAAGTCCCATTATATCAATCACAATAGTCTCATAGGCATTGGATGTATAACATGATAAGTTCCATCATATCAATCACGACAGTCTCATAGGCATGATAGGTTCCATTATGTCAATCGCAACAGTCTCTAGGCACGATAGGTTTCATTATGTCAGTCACAACAGTAACATAGGCATAGACAATTCAGATTTGTCAAAAGGATAGGCATGAATATGAATTAGGCATCATTCTAGATCCGATTATTACAGTCATGATTTCTATTAGGTGTTTAAATCTAAATAATAACTCAACTTACTGAAAAAGGACGGATCTTGTATACTGGGATCTGATTTCTGAATTTGTTAAGCTAATCCTTTGATGTAGACTTTTGATTTGAAGTTCTTCTAATTGATTTCTAATTTGGATTTGATTTTCTAGTTTAGAGAAGATGAAGGAGGCTAGGCTAGCTTGTAGATGAACAGCATGATGACACCATAGTTTTAGGGTTATGAGGTTAGGGTTTAGGTTTAGCTATGTATATATAGATGTCTAGGATTCATTCTAGCCTTTAGATTAGTCTAGGAGAAATCATAGCCATTCAAACCAAAGAGATGTGCCATCTATCCAACCACAGCATGACACATAAGCCCTAATACCTCAGAATTTGTCATCGTGCCAATCAGAGAAGGCCACATCAGCTCAGAGCTATATAAATTCGCCAAAGGAATTGGATCTCAAAGGGGTCGACTCCCTACAGGGGGGTCAACACCAATGTCGACACCCCTATAGGGGGTCCACACCTATATCGACTCCCCCTGGGGGGGTCGACACCCCTGAGCGGGAAATTTCCCGTTCAATTGTTCTGAACAAATTTCGAATTTCAAACTGTTTTTCTGAAATTTAATTATTATTTTAATTTAAACTTGAAAACTTCTAACCTCCATTACTTTTTCATACGGAGTCCGATTCACGCAAACTCGGACTCTATCTCAAGCAGAATTCCGAGATGAATGCAATGGCGTAACCCATTTCCCTTAATTCCTCTTCTAAAAATTAAGTATTCTTTAATTCGTTACTTTTAATATTCACAAAAAATACGAGGTGTTACGTTCTCCCCTCCTTAAAGGATTTCGTCCTCGAAATCTAAGTTAAGAAGAATGTATCCTAACATATAACATCCATCTACTCAACCATCAATCACAGACATCCGTTGTCTTTAAAAATATTTCTAATGCTTTCATGATCATATGCATAGTTTGTGTATATGTCCTTATCTAATGCAAAATCAGGTGGTCTATTGATTTAGTTGACCTCCTTAATGTGAATCATATCGGTGCTCTGATTCCATCATGTATGCAATTATTCCTAATCGTATTTTCTAACTTCTATATGAGTGCGCAATCATTCGTACAAATGCAACATCCACATGATAACATATCAAGTTTCAATCCATATATAAATACATATATGCATATGCAATATGAAAGTGACTGAGCCGATCTAGTACCTAGTGTGTGTGTGTGTGTATATGCATCCACGAGCAACCACTTGCAACCACTTGCAACCATCAATCATAACATGTTTTCAAACACATGTTTACATCCATTGGTTTCTACTTAAGGATCAAGAATAGGACCGAGGAGATATGCTTAAGAGATTGATACAAGCATGCATAAACTTACGGAAAAAGAGACTAAGTATGTACCCTAAAAAAGATAAGGGTAGGTTGCGTGTATCTTGTCCTCAGTCTCCCACATCGCATCTTCCTCAGCATCACTCCATTGTACTTTAACTAGCTTGACCTCATGATTGCGTAGCTTTTTAAATTCTATACCCAAGATACGAGTTGGAACTCTTCTCACCGTTGCTTCTCATTCCACTTCTATTGCCTCTAGTATGCTTGGCTCCACAACTTCCGCAGACTCATGTAAGCACTTTCGTAGATGAGAGACATGAAAAACATTATGTACTCCAGCCAATCTTTTGTGCAGCTCTACTTTATAAGCCATCTTCCCAATCCTCTTAATGATAGGAAATGGCCCTACAAATCTTGGTGCCAATTTTCCTACAGACCCAAAGCAAACGACATTCTTCAAAGGAGATACTTTAAGAAAAACTCTGTCCCGAACCTCAAACTCAAGGTCGGTCCTTCTTTTATCAACGTAGGACTTCTGTCTATTTTGTGCGGTCTTCATTCGTCTTTGTATCAAGTCCACCTTCTCTAAAGTTTCTCTGATCATGTCAGGCCCAAGTACGAGCTTGTCTGTAGACTCCCACCAACAAGTTGGTGATTAGCATGGTCTTCCATATAAAGCCTCAAAGGGTGCCATGCCAATGGTGGCTTGGTAGCTATTGTTGTAGGCGAACTCCACCAAAGGAAAATGATCCTCCCATGTTCCTCCAAAATCAAGGATGCACAATCTCAAAAGATCCTCTAATACTCTGTTCACCCATTCCGTCTGACCATCGGTTTGAGGGTGATATGCAGTGCTTAAGCATAGCTGTGTGCCTACAGCCTCTTGCAAACTCTTCCAAAATTTGCTTGTAAAGATAGGGTCTCAATAACTTACTATGCTAGAGGGTATTCCATGCAGTCGAACTACCTCTTTAAGATAAATGGATGCTAATGATGAGGCAGTCCTCCTACTCTTAACATGTATAAAGTGAGTGCTTTTAGTGAGTCTGTCCACTATTACCCAAATACTGGTATTGCCCCTTCTTGACCTTGGCAACCCGTCAATAAAGTCCATTGAAATGCTATCCCATTTCCACTGTGCGATCTCTAGAGGATGAAGCAAACCACCAGGCTTCTTCTGCTCTTCCTTGACTTGCTGGCATATCAAGCATTTAGAGACAAACTCAGCTACATCCTTCTTCATGCCATTCCAAAAGAAAACCCTTTTTATGTCTTTATACATCTTGTCCCCGCCTGGGTGAATGGTTAACTTAGAATTGTGTGCTTCTTCGAAAATGGTTTTCACCAAATCCCTTGCTTATGGGACGCATAGTCTTCCAACCCGTCTCAACCAACCCTTGTCATCGATGGATTATCTATTGAGGTGACTAGAAGTCTCACCTTTAATTAGCTTATCCATCACATCAACTAGCTGAGGGTCTTCACGTTGCGCGGTTCCTATTGAGTCCAAAAAAGTAGGTCGCGCCTCTAGCGATGCTAACAAACCAGGTACAAATTCAAAGGAGGTTCTAAAGTCAAAGTTTGCTATGTACTCCAAGCTTTTCCTTTCTACAAAGAGAGGACTTAAGGTCAGCTTTTTCCTACTTAAGGCATCTGCTACCACATTGCTTTTTCCAAGGGTATAAAAAATCTCTAAATTGTAAAGGCAAGAAATTCCATCCACCTTAGTTGTCTTAAGTTAAGATCTTTTCTATGAGAAAAGGTACTTTAATGATTTATGGTCAGTAAACAATTCAAACCTTTATCTTAGCAGGTAATGACGCCATGACTTAAGAGCGAAAACAATGGCAGCTAGTTCTAAATCATGAGTTGGGTAGTTTTTCTCATGTACCTTCAACTGCCTTCCTCCATAACAAACTACTCTACCCTCTTGCATCAAGACAGCGGCCAATCCTGTACTGCATGTGTCTGTGTATACAGTAAACATCTTACTTCCATCAGGCAATGTCAGAACCGGGGTTGTTGTTATAGCTCTTGTCAATCGTTGGAAAGCAACATCGCGATCCAAATCCCAAGCAAAAGTTAGGTTCTTCCCTGTCAACCTAGTAAGTGGGGCTGAGATCTTCGCAAAGTCCTTAATGAACTTTCTGTAAAAGCCCCCTAGCCCGAGAAAACTTCGTACAACGGTTGCATTTCATGGGATCTTCCAATCTTGCACTGCAACTACTTTTGTGGGATCCACAGCTATCCCTTCTATGGACACCATATGTCCAAGAAACCTTACTTCTTCTCTCCAAAATGGCATTTGGAGAATTTTGCTTTTAGCTGATGTGCGCGAAGAGTATCCATAACTTCCCTTAAATGCAGAGAATGTTCTTCCTCACTTTTTGAGAAAATCAAAATGTTGTCCACGAAGACCACTACAAATTTATTAAGGAACTCTCTGAACACCCTACTCATCAAGTCTACGAAAGGCAGATGCGTTTGTCAAACTGAAAGGCATGACAAGCCATTCAAAGAAACCATCCGGGGTCCTGAACGCGGTCTTATCTATGTTGTCTTCGGCCACTCTTAGTTGATGAAATCTGGTGGCTAGATCCAGTTGAGAGAAAACCGAGGCACCTACGAGTTGGTCGAACAAGTCATCTATTCTAGGAAGTGGGTGCCTATTCTTCTTGGTCAGCTTGTTTAGCTCCCTATAGTCCATGCACAGCCGAAGTAAACCATCTGCTTTGGTTGCAAACACCACTGGAGAACCCCATTTAGAAATACTCCGCCTTATGAACCCCTTTTCAAGCAACTCTTTCACTTGCTTGCTGAGCTCTTTCCTTTCCCTTGGAGCCATGTGTCTAATGGGTAAAGCAACAGGTTTTGCATTATCAACAAGGTATATGCGGAAGTCTATCTCTCACTTTGGAGGCAAACCCTTCACCTCTTCAAAGACATCCGAGTATTCACGGACTACTCTAATAGATTGCAAGTTTTCAACAGACGCATCAAGAGATTCTAGATAGCTAAGCATAACAAAATTCACGGGATTACAAGAGATTTAAAGAGTGTTACCGAGGCGAGTCATAAGTCTAACCATTCTCCTTTCACAATCAAGGATGGAACCATTACTGGATAACAAATCCATGCCTAGAATCAACCCATAGCCCATGAAGCCCAAAACATAAGCATTACATCTAAACCCAACGCTTTGTATAGAAATTTCCAAATCCAAACAAATCATTGACAAATAAGCTGAACCCCCAAGTGGATTTGAAACAACCATGGGATCCTCTACTATACTGGTATCTTGGTGCAGAGATTCAACAAAAGCAGTAGATATAAAAGAGTGCGATGCGCCAGAATAAAAAAAATTGTGAACTGGATGATCAGAAAGATAAACTAAACTCTCAACAGAAATATTTCTGCCTCTTTCTTGCGAAAGTGCAATGAGAGGGTGAATTTGCCCTCCAGAAGTAGATCTAGTCCTCTTCCCTTGCCCTTGCCTTTTTGGGCAATCCTTAGCCATATGTCCGGTCTCACCACATTGGAAACAACCACCCATCTTCCTCTTCTTCTTTCTGCAGTCCTCAATCAGATGTCTAGGTATGCCACAAAATTTACACTTTCTCTTGTCATGGGGTTTGTTATTATTCCCGCCTTTCTTGGAATTTGTCTTCTTATTCTGTGATCCCTCAACTTTCTTGTCTAGAGGTTCTTCCACCTTTTCCTCTTTCTTGCCATCCTTGTCTTCCTCCTGTAATAGTGCCATGTCCACCAGTCTCTCAAAAGTCGCACCCATAGGTATATGGGACATAGCTAGGCTGTGTAGTGGCTCATTCAACCCTTTCACGAATTGAAGATCCTTTTTAAGTGGAGTGTTTACCAATTCTAGTCAGAATCTAGCCAGCTGGTTGAATTGGTTGACGTATTCCTTAACCGACAGGCATCCATGTTTGAGTGCTAAGAACTTCTCCATCTGTAGGCTTCGTTCAGCTTGCAAGAGGAACTTCATTTCAAATCTCATCCTGAAATCCTCCTAAGTTTCAACGGGTCTCTTAGCATTAGTAACTTCCCACCAGTAAGAGGCTTCGTCCTTAAGTAACCATACAGCCAGTTGTATCTTCTGCCTATCGTCCACTTCAAAGATAACAAACAAATCTTCTATTTCCTTGAGCCAGATTCTTGCTTCCATAAATGACTCAGTCCCATTAAAGTTCTTTCAGCCCGTAGATCGAAAGTCTCTGCATATCTTCGAGTAAGCATTCACGCGTAGAGGAGGAGGAAGGGGTGCAGCTGGGAGGGGGGAGGGGGTGGAACGTCTGTTGGGCCTGCGCCATTAGCCCTAGCCTCCAGATAACTTCTGAACTAGCCAAGTATCGGTACGCCCTCGGGAAGATTAAGATCCCCAGACATGCTGAAACGAAAAGAAAAGGTTCAAAACAAAGGATAGAAAGATAGTGTATATGGCTTTTGGGATTAAGCCTTTAAAATAAAACAACACTTTTCTTTAAAATAGTTCTTTAAACTTCTTTTTGAAAAATAGTATTCAGAAACTTTTATCTGATCTGGTAAACCATCGCTCTGATACCAAGTGAAACACCCCACCTCCGTTAAGGTCACTCACAAAGGGAATGCATTAATTTGGTGAAGCATTTTAGGTAAAAGGCATAGAGACAGACATATAAATAGCGGAAAACTGAAATCATTTCATAAACAGCGTGGTTCAGCTAAAACATTACAAGCATTGTCTCAAAACCCAACTTCTAAATTATTACAATAAAACATCTATCTTGATTTAAAACTCCAAATACATAAAGAAGCATAAAATAGTAGTAAAGCAGCATAAATCCCCAATAAAAGTGTAACCCCAGCCATAGCCCAAGAAAAGAGAATCCAAGCAATACATCTACTCTCTTCAAGCTGGAAAAGGTCTGCACTAAGATGAAGTATTCCCTCCCTACGGACCTGGGGGGAACGGAAGAAAAGAAGGCGAAGGAAAACGGGTCAGACATAAGCCTGGTAAGTCCAGTGATTATTCAGCATGTAAACAGGTAAAAGGATCATGACATGAATAAACTGAACATAGGACAATACCATAGCAATAAGATAGCATAAGATAAGGCAAGATAAACTGAATATAGTATCGCACTCATTTCCATTTCTCTGCACCTACTAATGAATGTTTCAACTACCATCATGTGTTCATAACAAAGTGATCCCTCTTCCGATCGGCTTCTACTCGCGTGCATTTATTACTTGTGTCATTCGGCCCCGCTTGATTGTAGATACCTGTGCTGGTTCCACCATAGGGTGTATCAATTCCTATGGTGGCAACCGACACAAATTCTAGATGCACAGTGTATACTATTGATGCCCAGTGCATGCTTTATCCTCTCCGGAGTACGCGCACGCCCATACTCCACGGAACCTACACTGCTGCACCACTCGCCGCTATTTTGACCGCTTATAATCAGCCCAGTAATCGTGCCCCACCCTGCCTAGTTTAGGGTACCGTGGCACATCTATGTGGGTTACTCCTGAAACAGGCCCCCTTTACTAGGGTTTCCTAATCAACATGTTATAATGGTTAAGCGTTCTCAAATTTACCCAACCCCACCCATCTGTTTAATTAACATGCTGTGTGGGTTAAGTGTTGCCTTAATTAACTTAACCCTACCATTCTTAGCATGTTTGTTCCTTAGCTTTAATTCATTCATTAAAGCACCAACCTCTCACATTAGATTTATATTGTTGCGGTCGTTGGATGTGTCGGGCGGTTCCGGGTAGTCTTACACCTCAACTTAATCTAACCTCGAGTTTTTGGCTTAATGTGCTAACCTCTCACATTAGAACTATATTCTTGCGGTCGCTGGATGTGCCGGGCGGTTCCAGGCTGTAACACCCCGTGAATTCTATAACATTAAGCTTCACAAATCAAAGTGTAATTAATCATAAATGAAATAATTAAGGGAAATGGGTTACGCCATTGCGTTTGTCTCGAAATTCTGCTTGAGATAGAGTCCGAGTTTGCATGAATCGGACTCCGTATGAAGGACTTATGACCTTCAGAAGTTTTAGAATAAAATTTAAAATTCAAACAGCTCAGTTTCAAATTCGAAATTCGAAAAACAGGTTCAAACTGGGCTGGGAGGGAAATTCCCGCCCAGGGACCAGGTCAACCATAGGGTCGACCATGGTGTCGACCTGGTCACCCCAGGTCAACCATAGTGTCGACCTGGGTGTCGACCTGCCAGTCGACCTACCTGGTCGACCTGGCTGGTTGGGTCTAGCTCTGGCTCGAATTTCTGTGGCTCGGTGTGTCATTAGGGCTGACATGTCACCTCTTGATTGGCTCTTTGAACTTTGTATGGTCTAGATTCCTCCTGTCTTCATCTGACGGATCAAAACAATTTAAAAATCTATAAATACACCCTAAGTCTCAACTAAAAATTCACAAAAAAAATAAGATTAGATTCGTCATGCTGCCAGGAAGGAATTGAGCATAGCCGTCAAGAGAGAGGAGCTTAGAGACGAATCAAACTAAGAAGAGAACTAAAGCTTAATCAAATTATTCAACGCAACGTTAATCTACCCAAAGGAACGCATCTCAATTTCAAAATTCAAAATCCAGAATTCAAGATTCTGCATTCGTTGTAAGTATAGTGACCTTTCAGAATATGAATAAAAACTGTGACGTGATTCATTGTAAATGAAAATAGAATTGTGTTATTGTATGATAATGATATAAATTCTGTGTATTGTAATGATTCTGTCATGACTTGTGTATTGATATTTGTGGCCTAAATTAATTGATGCAAGCCTATTGAACAATTGTATATAAAAACAGTGGCACTTGCAAGTTTGTGGCAAAAACTAGAATTTGATCCCTTTATGTTTATGCCTATGGCATGGACTATATACATTCACTAAGTCTGAATTATGGCTTATGTAAACATGTTCTAGATTTGAGATCTTTTATGCCTACATGATCCAAAACCTATGAACACATTCTTATGTTTATTTGCAAGTATAATTGGATATATGTTAAGTACCATTTAGGTTACATAAACTATGCAAGTTCATGTTGAATAGGCTATATGATTTGATGTTAAAATTGGACATTTTGGTGAATATACAACATACTAGTTTTGTGGTTGACATTATGCCAAGTTAAACATGTTTAAACCCAAGTTTGTATAAGTCTAAACTATGCCATTTCATATGACATCTACTTAGTTATACTTTGGTTTGAATGCAAGTTCACATGACCCATATTATATGTTAGTTGAATTGCTAAATTGCAAGTTCATGCGCCACACACCTTTATGTGAAATAATTACATGTTCTTGATTTTCCCTTTTTCTCATGTTTATAAAGCTGGGCTGAATTGTGTCAAACCCAACACTTGTTATAATGTTGCGAACGTACAAACGGGGGTAATAACGTTGGGTGTAAAACATGAAAATATACGTTGGCATGTTTGGCACATGCCAACGACAATGACAATTAAACAGTATGAATTGTTATACCCAAGAATAAAAGAACATGACTTTTACATATAAAATTGAGAAGTGATAAAATATGTAAATTTAGAAAACACGGTATGCTTAACCCGAGGTTGGATTGAGTTGTAACGTAAACCTGCCCAGACCCGCCCGGTTGTCCAGTAGTCACAACAATACCTATCCAATGTGGGTGGTTAAGCACTGAGCCCAATAAAGACCCGAGGTTAGACTGAGCTACGATGTAAACCTGCCCGGAACCGACCTGCACATCCAGTAACCGTAGCAATATCTGTCTAATGTGAGTGGTCAGGTGCTTTAAGAGGCTAAGGACAGATGGTAGGGTTAAGTCAACTATAAACACTTAACCAAATTCAACATGTTAACAAGAATTGATGGGTGAGGTTAGGTAAATATAAACACTTAACCACTTAACATGTTTGACTAGAAAACCCTAGTAACGAGGGACCCATTTCAGTAGTAACCCAAGTTAGGTATCATGGTACCCTGAAACTAGGCAGGGTGGGGCACGATTACTGGGCTGATTGTAAGCGGCAAAGCGACGGTGGTGGGTGCAATAGTGTAGGTTCTAACGGGGTGCAGGCGTGCACACACTCCAGAGCAGACAAACAGGGAACTGGGGGCACCTGTAGTATAACCTATGCCTTCTAGAATTTGTGTCGGGGCCGCCACCATGGGTCTTGATACACCCCATGGTGGGACCAGCATAGGTATCTACAATTCTTGGGGGCCGTATGACACATGTTTACGCGAGTAGGAGCCGATCTTTAGAAAATAGGGATCATTTCACCCTCAGCATGGGGTGCCAGTTAGAATAAGCTTAAGTAGGTGCAGAGATATAGTGTGGGTGCGATTGTACATTCGATTCTAAACGACACTTCCTTAGCTTGTGACATTTTCCTATTTTCAGTTTATATCTATCATGCCCTTTTTCTTATTCACATACTGAAGAGTTACTAGATTTACTCAAGCTTTATGTCTGACTCTATTTTCTTTTCGTCTTCTTTTCTTTCGTTTCCCCCCCAGGTCCACAGGGAGGAAACAACCCAGCTTAGTACTCTTTTGCAAGCTTCAAGACCGTAGATGTATGGTTTGGATCTCTTTTGCTCGGATCATGGCTTTGGATATCACTATGGGATTTTTGTTACTTTTACTTATGTTTTATGCTTCTTTAATAATCAAGACAGTAATGAGGTTGTAATGATGGAAGTATTTTGAGACAATTATGGAAATGTTTTGTTTGAACACGTATTGATGAAATAAAAGTCTGTTTAGTTTTCGCTGTTTAAAATATGTGTATTTATATCTGTCTTGTGTTTATCTGTGACTTTTAATTATAAACCTCCACCAAAGTTAAGGCATTCCCTTTGTGAGTGACCTTAACGGAGGTGGGGTGTTTCACTTGGTATCAGAGCATAGGTTTACCAAATAAGATAAAAAAAATTGAAATTGTTTTCAAAAGAAAGTTTAAAGAAGCATTTTTCAAGAAAAAGTGTTATATTTTTAAAGAGGCATAATCCCCTAAAGCCATGTGCACTGTCTCTCTCTATCCTTCGTTTTGAATCTTTCCTTTCTGTTTCAGCATGTCTGGGGACCTTACTCCCCAGCTACAGATGCTTTTACTCCTCCACCTCCTCCTCTACGTGAACCAGAAACCAGAAGAATCACCGAACAAGAAGACGGATAATAGTCAAGGAGGAAAGGACCACAACAATAATAACAAGACACGTGACAAAAGGAAATGTTATTTCTGTGGCATTGTTGGACATGTGATGAACGACTGCAGAAAGAAGAAGAGGAAGATGAGTGCTACTTGCTTCGATTACGGTGAGGCTGGACACATGGCTAAGGACTGCCCTAAGAAGCAAGGGCAAGGCCCGCAAGCAGGACCTTCTAGGGGTACCTCTTTAACTTCTTCTCCTAGATGCTTTGTTTTATCCTGCTTATCTTCTAAATCCTATCTTGAGAACTTTAGGTAGTAATATTTCTGTAGAAAGTGTAGTCTATCTTTATGATCATCCAGTTTGCACACTTTTTGACTTTGGCGCATCACACTCCTTTATTTCATCTGCCTTAGTAGAATCTCTGCATCTAGACACTAGCATGGTAGAGGATCCCTTAGTAGTTTCAAATCCAATTGGGGGCTCCGCTTACTTGTAAATGGTTTGTTTGGGTTTGAAAATCTCTATCCTCAGCATTGAGTTTAGTTGTAATGCCTTTGTTTTGGGCTTCTCGGGATATTGTTTGATCTTAGGGATGGACTGGTTATCGAGTAATGGTGTCATTCTTGATTGTGAGAAAAGAGTAGTTAGACTCTTGACTCGGCTTGGTAACACTCTAGAAATTTCTTGTAATCCCTTGAATGTTGTTATGCTTAGTTATCTAGAGTCGCTTGATGCTTCTGATGAGAATTTGCAATCAGTTAGAGTAGTCCGGGAATATCTGGATGTCTTTGAGGAGGTGAAAGGCTTACCTCTGAGGCGAGAAATAGACTTCCGCATATATCTTGTCGATAATGCAAAGCCTATAGCTTTACCTATCAGACACATGGATCCAAAGGAGAGAAAGGAGCTCAGTAAGCAGGTTAAAGAACTTCTTGAAAAGGGGTTCATTAGACGGAGCATTTCGGAATGGGGTGCTCCAGTGGGTTCGCAACCAAAGAGGACGGTTCGCTTCGCCTTTGCGTCGACTATAGGGAGTTAAACAAATTGACCAAGAAAAATAGGCACCCTCTTCCCTGAATCGACGATTTGTTTGATTAGCTTATAGGTGCGTCGGTCTTCTCCCAACTTGATCTGGCAACTGGGTTCCATCAGCTAAGAGTAGCTGAAGACAACATTGATAAAACGGCATTCAGAACCCCAGACGGTTTCTTCGAGTGGCATGTCATGCCTTTCGGCTTGACAAACGCACCCGCTTATTTCGTAGACCTAATGAGCATAGTGTTCAGAGAATTCCTCAACAAACTTGTGGTTGTCTTCGTAGACAATATTTTGATCTTCTCAAAGAATGAGGAAGAGCATGCTCAGCATCTGAAAGAAATCATGGAAACTCTTCGAGTTCATCAGCTAAAAGCCAAATTCTCCAAGTGTCACTTCTAGAGAAAAGAAGTAAGATTTCTTGGGCATTTAGTGTCCAAAGAGAGGTTGGCTGTGGACCCCGCGAAAGTGATGGCAGTGCAAGATTGGAAGACACCAAGAAATACAACCGAAGTTCGAAGCTTTCTTGGGCTAGCCGGTTTTTACCGAAAGTTTATTAGGGATTTCGCGAAAATCTCTGCTTCACTCACTAGGCTAACAAAGAAGAATCTGGCGTTCACTTGGGATTTGGACTGCGAGTTTGCTTTCTAACGATTAAAAAGGGCTCTCACAACAGCCCCAGTTCTGACTTTGCCAGATTGAAGCAAAATGTTCACAGTATATACAGATGCATGTGGAACGGGACTAGGTGCTATTATAATGCAAGAAGGAAGGGTAGTAGCTTATGGTGGAAGACAATTTAAAGTTCATGAAAAGAACTACCCAACCCACGATCTTGAGTTGGCCGCCATCGTCTTTACGCTTAAGTCTTGGTGCCATTATCTCCTAGTTGAGAAGTTCGAATTATACACTGACCATAAATCGTTGAAATATCTCTTCTCGTAGAAGGATCTTAACTTGAGGCAGCAAAGATGGATGGAGTTTCATGCCTCATATGACTTTGAAATTTCCTATACTCCCGGCAAAGGCAACGTAGTAGCAGACGCGTTGAGACGAAAGAAACTGACCTTAAGCTCACTCTTTGTAGAAAGGCAAAGCTTGGAGTATATAGCCAGTTTTAACTTTAGGCCCTCCTCGGATTTTGTACCTGGTTTGTTAACATCTCTCAAAGTACGCCCTACTCTCTTGGACTCAATAGGGGTTGCACAACGTGAAGATCCTCAACTTGTTGATGTGATTGATAAACTTATTAGGGGTGAGACTTCTAGTCACCTCGGTAGATACGCCATCGATGATAAGGGTTGGCTGAGGCGAGATGGAAGATTACGCATCCCACAAGCAAGGGAGTTGACAAAGAAGGTTCTCGAGGAAGCGCATCATTCCAAGATGACTATACACCCTAGCGGTGATAAGATGTACAAGGATATAAAAAGAACTTTCTTTTGGAGCGGCATAAAGCAGGACGTGGCAGATTTTCGTTTCTAAGTGCATGACCTGCCAACAGGTCAAGGAGGAACAGAAGAAGCCTGGAGGACTACTTCATCCTTTAGAGGTCCCACAGTGGAAGTGGGATAGCATTTCAATGGACTTTATTGATGGACTGCCAAGGTCGAGAAGAGGCAATACTAACATTAGGGTAATAGTGGATAGGCTTACTAAAAGCGCCCACTTTATACCTGTGAAAAGTAGAAGGACTGCCTCATCTCTAGCATCTCTTTATCTCAAGGAAATAGTTCGACTCCATGGGATACCCTTCAGCATAATTAGTGACCGAGACCCTATCTTCACAAGCGAGTTTTGGCGGAGTCTGCAAGAAGATGTAGGCACACAGTTATGTTTGAGCATGGCCTATCACCCTCAAACCGATGGTCAGACGGAGAGGGTGAATAGAGTTTTAGAGGATCTTTTGAGACTTTGCGTTCTTGACTTTGGAAGGACTTGGGAGGATCACCTTCCTTTAGTGGAATTTGCGTACAACAACAGCTGCCAAGCTACCATCGGTATGGCGCCCTTCGAAGCCTTGTATGGAAGACCGTGCAAATCACCAACATGTAGGTGGGAGTCTACAGATAAACTTATACTTGGGCCAGACATGATTCGAGAGACTTTGGAGAAAGTGGACTTGATACAAAGGAGAATGAAGACTGCCCAAGACAGACAAAAATCCTACGCCGACAAAAGAAGGACCGACCTTGAGTTTGAGGTTGGGGACAGGGTTTTCCTTAAGGTATCTCCTTTAAGGAATGTCGTTCGCTTTGGATCCGTAGGAAAGCTAGCACCAAGATTTGTAGGACCGTTTCCTATCATCGAGAAGGTTAGGAAGATGGCCTATAGATTAGAGCTACCCGAGAGACTGGCCGGAGTTCACAACGTCTTTCATGTTTCTCACCTCCAGAAGTGTTTGCATTAGTCTGTGGAAGTGGTGGAACCTAGCATTCTAGAAGAAGCCGAAGTGGAACGTGAAGCAACTGTGAGGAGAGTTCCAACCCGCATCTTAGGAACTGGAGTGAAAAAGCTACGCAATCGCGAAATCAAGCTTGTTAAAATTCAAAGGAGCGACACCGAGGAAGACGCGACATGGGAAACTGAGGACAGAATATATGCTGCCTACCCTCTTCTTTTTGAGGGTACATCTTTGATCTCTCTTTTTCCTTAAGTTATGCTTTATCTATCCTTTTAGGTATATCTCCTCGGTCCTTTTCCTAACTCCTCAGGTAGAAAACAAATGGATGCAAACATGTATTTGAAAATATGTTATAGATGATGGCTGCAAATGGTTGCTAGTGGTTTCTCGTGGATGCATATACGCACACACCCTAGGTTTTAGATCGGCTCAGTCACTTCAAATTGCATATGCATATATGTATTCTGATTTGTATATGGTTGAAACTTGATATGCTGTCATATGGTCGTCGCATTTGTATGAATAGTTGTGAACTCATATAGAATTATGAGTAGGAAAAATTTGCATACATAATGGATTCATGACACTTACATGATTCGCATTAAGGAAGTCAACTGAATCAGTAGACCGCCTGATTTCTGCATTAGATAAGGACATGTAGACACACTATGCATATGATCATAAAGCATTAGAAGTCTTTTAAGGATAGTGGACGCCTGTGTTTGTTGGTTGAGTAGATGGACGGTTGGATGGTAGGATATACATTCTTCCTAACTTGAAGATTTCGGGGACGAAATCCTTTTAAGGGGGGAGAATGTAACACCCCGTGAATTCTATAACATTAAGCTTCACAAACTAAAGTGTAATTAATTCTAAATGAAAGAATTAAGGGAAATGGGTTACGCCATTGCGTTCGTCTCGAAATTCTGCTTGAGATAGAGTCCGAGTTTGCGTGAATCAGACTCTGTATGAAGGAGTTATGACCTTCGGAAGTTTTAGAATAAAATTTAAAATTCAAACAGCTCAGTTTCAAATTCGAAATTCGAAAAACAGGTTCAAACTGGCTGGGCAGGAAAATTCCCACCCAGGGACCAGGTCGACCATAGGGTCGACCATGGTGTCGACCTGGTCACCCCAGGTCGACCATGGTGTCGACCTGGGTGTCGACCTGCCAGTCGACCTACCTGGTCGACCTGGCTGGTTGGGTCTGGCTCTGGCTCGAATTTCTGTGGCTCGGTGTGTCATTAGGGCTGATGTGTCACCTCTTGATTGGCTCTTTAAACTTTGTATGGTCTAGATTCCTCCTGTCTTCAACTGACGGCTCAAAACAATTTAAAAATCTATAAATACACCCTAAGTCTCAACTAAAAATTCACACAAAAAAATAAGATTGGAGTCGTCATGCTGCCAGGAAGGAATTGAGCATAGCCGTCAAGACAGAGGAGCTTAGAGACGAATCAAATTAAGAAGAGAACTAAAGCTTAACCAAATTATTCAACGCAACGTTAATCTACCCAAAGGAACGCATCTCAATTTCAAAATTCAGAATTCAAGATTCTGCATTCGTTGTAAGTGTAGTGACCTTTCAGAATATGAATAAAAACTGTGACGTGATTCGATGTAAATGAAAATAGAATTGTGTTATTGTATGATAATGATATAAATTATGTGTATTGTAATGATTCTGTCATGACTTGTGTATTGATATTTGTGGCCTAAATTGATTGATGCAAGCCTATTGAACAATTGTATATAAAAACAGTGGCACTTGCAAGTTTGAGGCATAAACTAGAATTTGATCCCTTTATGTTTATGTCTATGGCATGGACTATATACATTCACTAAGTCTGAATTATGGCTTATGTAAACATGTTCTAGATTTGAGACCTTTTATGCCTACATGATCCAAAACCTATGAACACATTCTTATGTTTATTTGCAAGTATAATTGGATCTATGTTAAGTATCATTTGGGTTACATAAACTATGCAAATTCAAGTTGAATAGGCTATATGATTTGATGTTAAAATTGGACATTTTGGTGAATATACAACATGCTAGTTTTGTAGTTGACATTATGCCAAGTTAAACATGTTTAAACCCAAGTTTTTATAAGCCTAAACTATGCCATTTCATATGTCATCTACTTAGTTATAATTTTGTTTGAATGCAAGTTCACATGACCCATATTATATGTTAGTTGAATCGCTAAATTGCAAGTTCATGCGCCACACACCTTTATGTGAAATAATTACATGTTCTTGATTTCCCCTTTTTCTCACGTTTATAAAGTTGGGCTGAATTGTGTCAAGCCCAACACTTGTTATAATGTTGCGAACGTACAAACGAGGGTAATAACGTTGGGTGTAAAACATGAAAATATACGTTGGCATGTTTGGCACATGCCAACGACAATGACATTTAAGCGGTATGAATTGTTATACCCAAGAATAAAAGAACATGACTTTTACATATAAAATTGAGAAGTGATAAAATATGTAAATTTAGAAAACACGGTATTCTTAACCCGAGGTTGGATTGAGCTGTGACGTAAACCTACCCGGACCCGCCCGGCTGTCCAGTAGTCACAACAATACTTATCCAATGTGGGTGGTTAAGCATTGAGCCCAATAAAGACCCGAGGTTAGACTGAGCTACGATGTAAACCTGCCCGGAGCCGACCGGCACATCCAGTAACCATAGCAATATCTGTCTAATGTGAGTGGTCAGGTGCTTTAAGAGGCTAAGGACAGATGGTATGGTTAAGTCAACTATAAACACTTAACAAAATTCAACATGTTAACAAGAATTGATGGGTGAGGTTAGGTAAATACAGACACTTAACCACTTAACATGTTTGACTAGAAAACCCTAGTAACGAGGGACCCGTTTCAGCAGTAACCCAAGTTAGGTATCATGGTACCCTGAAACTAGGCAGGGTGGGGCACGATTACTGGGTTGATTGTAAGCGGTCAAAGCGACGGCGGTGGGTGCAACAGTGTAGGTTCTAACGAGGTGCGGGCGTGCACACACTCCAGAGCAGACAAACATGGCACTAGGGGCACCAGTAGTATAACCCATGCCTTCTAGAATTTGTGTTGAGGCCGCCAACATGGGTCTTGATACACCCTATGGTGGGACCAGCATAGGTATCTACAATTCTTGGGGGCCGTATGACACATGTTTACGCGAGTAGGAGCCGATCTTTAGAAAATGGGGATCACTTCACCCTCAGCATGGGGTGCTAGTTAGAATAAGTTCAAGTAGGTGCAGAGATATAATGTGGGTGTGATACTACATTCGATTCTAAACGACACTTCCTTAGCTTGTGACACTTTCCTGTTTTCAGTTTATATCTATCATGCCCTTTTTCTTATTCACATACTGAAGAGTTACTAGATTTACTCAGGCTTTATGTCTGAATCTATTTTCTTTTCGTCTTCTTTTCTTTTGTTCCCCCCCCCCCCCCCACAGGTCCACAGGGAGGAAACAAGCCAGCTTAGTAATCTTTTGCAAGCTTTTTTTTTTTGAGCAAAAGATGTGTGATCTTCCAGAAGGAAGAGAGCAAACATATATATAATAATAATACAAAGATACAAATATCCAAATACAACCACAAGACGAGAAACTCACAAAGAAAAAGTAAGGGATAATAGATAGATGAGTTCCGGCAAGGCCACCACCCATCATACTACTTATCGAATTCCGGCAAGGCCACCACCCGATAAGAAGTATATCTATTCCCCTACACATAACAACTATGAGCAAAAGTGATGAAGCAAAACACCAAGAAAATACAAACACCTCTACTCGTCATACACTAATAAACCAAGTCAAATCAAAAGTGATCAATCCAGCCAGCCGCCACAAAAGCTCCACTATAATATCTACAACCTGTAATCTGAAAAACTGAAACAAAAATATCAGTATCTTATACATATATATGAGTATATGCCTATATATAAATATAGACATATATCCATATATACATGTATAAGGAGAAGGGCATAAAAAATAAACAAGTAAGAGGGTAGAAACAACCCAAATAAAAAGAAATCAACATCCAAGACGAAGTCTATTACTACTAAAAAAGCTATTAATACGAATGAATAAACTCAGATTTATACTGACCTTAAACAGAAAGCGACCAAATAGCAAATCACCAAAAAAATTAAAGTGCGAATTTGACAACCAGAACAGACAGAAATTAACTATGTTGATAATTAAATAATCCTTAGGAACAGAAACTGAATGAAAATTCTCTGGTTCCTCTCAACCCAAATAAACCAACTTATGAAAATTACTAAAGAATCCAATATGTATTGCTGTCTAGAATTGTAGCGAAATCTATGACAATCCCAATACTCTCTACAACTACTAAAGGAATTAAAACAATCAAAGGAGAAAATCCTGATAATCATATTGAAAATAGAAAGGGTAAAATAACAAGAGTAAAATAAATGATCTACATCCTCCTCTCCAGAATTACAAAAACAACATTTGACATCGAAAATAACATTCTTTCTTTTTAACATCTCAATCATATTAAGCTTCTTATGCATGATCAACCACATTAGGAACTTTGCTTTAGGTGTAGCATTAGCCTTCCAAAGAAATTTAAAAGGATAGAATGAAATACCAGAAAAGTTAATAAAACTATACATTGAATTAACAGTGTAAACTAAACTTTTATTTAAACCCTAGCTAATAGAATCATCACTTTCATCCAAGTGGTACAATGCTAACTTAGCTTTCAGTAAGGCCAATTATCTTAATAAATCTACCTCTAAAATATTATCAAAGGAAAACTCCCACGGAGGATCTAAATCAGCTTTGTATACATCCTTAATAAGAGCATTCTTAAATCTACTAATATTGTAAAGCTCACTAAATTCAACTTTAAGCGGCGTTATAGAAATCCAAGCATCGTGCCAAAAATAAGAAAGGTTTCCTGAATGAACTAACACTTTACATCCTAAGTTAAAATAATCAAAACAATTCAAAACAGACTTCCAAAAGTGAGATAATCTATTATCCCAACCACTACTATTTTCTATAAAAAAATTCACCTCTTGAATAATAAGATTTGAAAACAATAGACTTCCAAGAAGCGTTCACTTCTGGACATCTATATTTCCATAACCATTTAGCAAGTAAAGCGGAATTAAAATTATGAAGATTAACGATCCCCAGTCCCCCATCTTTCTTAGGTTTACAACACATGTCCCAATTAACTAAACATTTATATCCCCCACAACTAGAATCACCATTCCAAAGAAAATTCCGCCTAACCCTATCAATCTTCTCAATGACCCATTTAGGAAATTGATGAACAGCCATCCAGTATGAGGGGATAGCCGATAAAATGGAATTGACTAGAACTAATCTACCTGCTCTAGACAGGAATCTGTTGTTCCAGCTTAATAATATATTACTAATCTTATCAATGATGACTATCCAATCTTCCTTCTTAAGCTTCGAAGGTCTAATCTTAAAACCTAAATAATCAAAAGGAAATTTCATAGTCGAACAGTTCAAAGTGCTAGCTACTAAAGACTCAACATTGTTAAAATCATTAAGAACCATTACATCACTTTTATCAAAATTAATTCTAAGACCAGATAACATCTCAAAACAGTAAAGAATAAACTTTAAAGCTATAATATGCTCAGGCAAGTGGGAAGAAAATAATAATGTATCATCTGCAAATTGAAGGATCGATAATTCATTATTAAATTCCTCATTACCGACCCTACCAAGGACACCTAAACTCCCAGCTCTCTTAATAATTCTAGAGAAGACATCAACCGCTAAATTAAATAGAAAAGGCGATAAAGGGTCTCCTTGTCTAAGACCCCATTTGGATTGAATCTTCTTACCCACTACCCCATTCACCATAATGTTTGAACAACTAGTCCTAAGCAATAACAAGATCCAGTTTGTCCATCTAACACTAAAACCCCTAGCAAGATATAATTCACAGATAAAATCCCAATCAATAGAGTCAAAAGCTTTCTCAAAGTCTAGCTTCAAAATGGCACAAGATATATTATTCTTACAGCAGACATTAATGTATTCCTGCACCGCTGCCACACCATCTACTATATTTCTACCTTTAATAAAAGCAGTTTGGGAGCAATCAATAAGGTCGTTCATCTTGCTACTAAGCCTATTCGCTAGGACTTTAGAGATAATCTTAACAGAAACGTTTATAAGAGAAATTGGCCTAAAATCCTTTAGAGAATTGGCTCTCTCTCTTTTGTGAATAAGAATGACGTTAGCAAAGTTAAAACTACCTAGACGCAATTCCCCACTATAAAATTCATTAAATAAGCCAATAATATCAGACTTTAAGACTTCCCAAAAATGTTTATAAAAATTAACTGAAAAACCGTCAGGTCCAGGAGCTTTGTCACTAGGCATATCACTGATTGCCTTCCAAATCTCATGTTCAGAAAAAGGTTCATCTAAACTATCCAGATTAATCCTAGTTTCATAAGGGTATAAATCGTTCCATCTAACATTAGTTCTTCTCTTAACCTTTGAACCAAAGATCTGCTTATAATAACTTGTGAAAGCTTCATTTAAGTCCTTTTGTAAAGACAATTCCACATTATTGACAATAATAGAATTAATCCTATTCTCACGTCTCCTCTTATTCGCCACACTATGGAAGAATTTCGTGTTATTATCCCATTCCTTAATCCACTGAATACGAGACCTTTGCCTCCACATGACCTCTTCTTTTTCTAAAATCTGTTTGAGATCTAGTTTAAGATTACAATATTTGTCCTTCTCAGTGGAGTTAAGAATCCTTGACTCACTAATTATATCCAAATCTAACAAACCACACATGATCTTATCCTTTTTAATTTTAATGTTACCAAAAACAAATTTATTCCAGCGCTTAAGGAAAAACCTCAACTTGCCTAATTTTGCAACAAAAATCTTTGCACTATTTCCCCTATATACATTATTAAAATAAAACAAAGACTTCCACTTGACAGACACAAGATTAGTGAAACTAGAATCAAGTAACCACATTTTTTCAAATTTGAAACAGTTACTAATAGAAATATTCGATTCACAAGTGAGGATGATAGGGCAATGGTCAGAGTGCAAAAAAGGTAAACCCTTAACTCTACAAATCGAAAATCTATCATCTACTTCAGAATTAATAAAAAATCTGTCTAATAAAGCAAAAGAAGGACTATCCCTAACATTCGACCAAGTAAAAGATCTGTTATCCATCGAAATCTCTATCAAATTGTTATCTAAAATAAAGTCATTAAATTCCTCCATGTCTGAGAAATCTCCTTCTTGGGGTGATCTCTCCCCTAAATACCTAGTAACATTGAAATCTCCCCCTACAATCCACAGATTATGGGAAAGATTTCGAAAAAGAGTAACTTCATCTCACAGAATTCTCCTCTCTATCTTTGAGTGCGGCCCATACACATTAGAGATACCCCAGATAGAATTATCCATAATTGAAGATAAAATAACGTGCAAGGAATGTAACTTAGTATACTCCTGCACAAGTCTATATTGACTCTCTTTCCATCCAATCATAAGTCCACCAGCAGTACCAATTGCCGGAAGACAAACCCAATTACGGAACGTGGACCCACCTAAACGAAGATAAAAAACTAAAATCCGGACACTCTATTTTAGTCTCTTGAAGCAAAACAATATCAGCATGGTGATCTCTCAAAAAAACACGAACTTTAGCACATTTTTTAGGATCGTTTAGACCCCTAACATTCCAACTAACAATCCTCATCTACTCAAGGAAGAAACTCTCTCTAATTCCCTACTCCTAATGTACTCAGCATCAACCTCAATATCAGAAAAAATAAAAGCAGTATCATTGGCAAGCTGAAATAACTGGTCAGTCGAAAGACTACCTAAAGCAAAAGGAGTGTAATCACTACCCAAAATCGGAGACATACCTGGGCCCAAATCCAAACTGCTACTGTTAGCATTTGAATTCAGGAACTTACCATGAGAGGAAGACGAACCATATCTAATCCGTGCACTTCGTCGAACCAAACCAGATACGGGAGACACCCTCCTACGTCTCCTCTTCCTAGACTGAGAAAAAAATAACCCACTATTGCACTGATGATGCTCTTCGTTAATTACTCTTGGACACTTGCTAATTGCTGGACGAGAAGCAACAGCAGCCTCAAATACTGAACTAGGAAAATCAAACCCCAAAGAGACCCCATCGAGGCACGGCCTTAGAATCAATGAGCAAAGACTTGTCCCCTGCTTGCTAATAAGGATAGATGAAAAATCACTTCCCCCAAAAAACGACAGGCTACACAAAACTGGATATAACACAGGATAGTCTACTTTAAAATCAACGCCTGTCCGCTCTTCAACATCATTCTGCACAACAAAAACAGCGAGATCAGAAGGAAAAGCCTCCCACAAACTCGACACTTTGTTTGCGGTAATAAGCTCCTCAAAAGATTCTCCTCGCTTGGCTTTCTGATTGACCTGCCACCCTAACTTAACCCTTCCAATCCTAAAGCCTTTTCGAGACGAACTCTTGGGATTAACAGCGAACGTCTCTGAGAAAGGAATGGTAGCCTCCGTCTCATAGTTTTCTAGCAGGGCAAAGTTGTTCGAAAGAATTAAATCATCTGCCACTTTCCAATGAACATCATCAACACAATCTGAACCAGATGGCATACTCCCAGCCTCATCTACCACAACATAACCACACTTATCAATTCCGTCCACTCCAGTCATCATCTCCCTTGGCCTCCTCCCTTTTTTAGTTGAAGAGCTAATCTCCTCCAAAAAACCCAGACAGTAAGATACAACAGGGTCACAGAAAATAGGATCCACACGACCACAATCCCACTCAATCCCTACACTACCCACCAACAGATCGCCAAAGAAACTGGCTGCATCAACATGATTTATTGAAGCCTCATCCTGAGAATTTTCTACACAAACCTTATCGCTCAAGCCAGAATCAGAATGAACAACATTGTCTGATAAATTCTGAAAAATGACAACTCTTCTATCGCAATTAATAATGGTGTTTAAGATGTCGAAATGTTTCAGAATCTCATTCAAACACTCACTAACTTTCCTCTTGTTTCGTACCGTCGAATCCTCATATAACATGCGAAATTTCAGGAAGTTTTTACAAAATGCAAGAGCATGATCCTTCCTACTTAGCGGACACGGCAAAGGAGGATAAGCAACAACATTTTCCCACCTCTTATACCACAGAATTCCATCAACAAGGCCCTCCAGATGCCACCCCAAAAGTAATAACGTATAATCTCCATCGTTCGACCTTCCAGCAAAATCTTGTACATAAAGATCCGACAACAAAATGATGATCTGACATATTCTCGAACAGTTGAAGTGCATTATGTCAAAGTCTGAATTCCCACTGAATCTCCTCGGACAATTGGACTTGCAATGACCTATAACGCCGCAATTGAAACATCCAAGTCCATTCCGACAATTCTTCGCCAAATGAAACGAATCACCACACTTAAAACATCTTCGAACTCTTTGCCATCCATTAGATCTTTTTGACAGAGTAGAAATCCAGTCCAAAACGCATGAAGGCCTTCTGACCATGTCCGCATAAGAAATTGGAGGAGGATGAGTCAATTCAAGCGGATCTTGACGCAGAAATTGAGTTGAATTCGAAAATTCTTTGCTATCGACTTTCTCCCCCAAAACAAAGTTCGTCTCATCCAAGAAACCCTGAACTCCACATATAAGACGACAATCTGAACAATTGGGTACAATCCCCCTTTCATGCTGATTAATTATCGCCGCCGAAGATTGAGAGGGAGGATGAATTGGGCATGATTTGTTCCAAGAAGAGGAATTTTCAGTCGCCATTCGTTTGTTCACTCTTTTGCAAGCTTTAAGACCGTAGACGTATGGTTTGGATCTCTTTTGCTCGGATCATGGCTTTGGATATCACTATGGGGATTTTTGTTAGTTTTACTTATGTTTTATGCTTCTTTAATAATCAAGACAGTAATGAGGTTGTAATGATGGAAGTATTTTGAGACAATTATGGAAATGTTTTGTTTGAACACGTATTGATGAAATAAAAGTCTGTTTGGTTTCCGCTGTTTAAAATATGTGTATTTATATATGTCTTGTGTTTATTTGTGACTTTTACTTATTAACCTCCACCAAAGTTAAGGCATTCCCTTTGTGAGTGACCTTAACGGAGGTGGGGTGTTTCACAGGCAGTCTTACACTGCAACTCAATCTAACCTTGGGTTAGGCATGTTCATCTTTAGCCAATTTACATATTTGTCATATGTGTGAAAGTTTATGTCTTTTTATGTCAATATTTCCCAAGTGTAATTTGTACAAGTTTTATGCCACATTCAGTTGTTATGCCCAAAATTTACTCAATTAAATTATACCAAATTTTCCCGCGTTATAATCGCACGTACAACGAGATTCAATCTAAGTTCCGAATGAACTTAGTATTCGCAAAAGAAAGTAAAAAAGGGGAAAAATAAAGAAGGAGCATAAGAATTGACATAAGGAAAAATAGGCATGCAAAGGTGTACCCAATTCAAGAATCATGTTTCAATAGGCATGTTGTACATTAATAATAAGTGTGGGCAAGCTAAGAAATTTACACCATAGGTATAAAGATTAGATAGAATTGGACTTAAGAGAATCACTAATTTTGATGTACAACATGACAAGTCCCATTATATCAATCACAATAATCTCATAAGCATAGGATGTATAACATGATAAGTTCCATCATATCAATCACGACAGTCTCATAGGCATGATAGGTTCCATTATGTCAATCGCAACAGTCTCTAGGCACGATAGGTTTCATTATGTCAGTCACAACAGTAACATAGGCATAGACAATTCAGATTTGTCAAAAGGATAGGCATGAATATGAATTAGGCATCATTCTAGATCCGATTATTACAGTCATGATTATTACAGTCTTATAATAATCAGAGCCATTCAAACCACAGAGATGTGTCATCCAGTCGACCACAACATGAAACATAAGCCTTAATACCTCATAATTTGTCATCAAGTCAATCAGAGAAGGCCACATCAGCTCAGGGTATAAAAATTCGTCTTAGGAATTGGATCTCAAAGGGCTCGACTCCTTACGGAGGGGTCGACACGCCACCCCTACAGGGGGGTCGACACCTATGTCGGCTCCCCCTGGGGGGGTCGACACCCCTGAGCGGGAAATTTCCCGCTTAGCTGTTCTGACCGAATTTCGAATTTCAAAATGTTTTTCTGACTTTTAATTATTATTTTAATTTAAACTTGAAAACTTCTAACCTCCATAACTTCTTCATACGGAGTCCGATTCACGCAAACTCGGACTCTATCTCAAGCAGAATTCTGAGATGAACGCAATGGCGTAACCGTTTCCCTTAATTCCTCTTTTAAAAATTAAGTATTCTTTAATTCGTTACTTTTAATATTAATAGAAAATACGGTGTGTTACATAAATCGTTTTAAATTTGTTTTAAAAACAATTCCAACTTCATTTTCAATATTAAACCAAAATTGAATATTTTATATCATTATAATATATAAATTATACTATTTTCAAAATATCATATTTTGAAATCATTTCCTTTTTGATATTCATTATAAAAATGAACAAAATCGATATAAATATCATTCGTGTCTAAATGGTGTACATCTAATCAACACGGCGGCTTCATATATTTCAATATTTTCGTGTCCATCCAAAATCGGACATCAAAATCATATTTTGATCTTTTAATGAATATTATTTTAAAATATTCCATATTTAAAAATATTCGTTATTTTAAAATATTCCTTATTTCTGAATCGGAACCAGACACAATCAATTACCAAATAATTTTATTTATATGGATTTCATACACACATGTACTCAACAATAATCAAACACAGTCAGCCAACATCCAGAGTGCATTACACAACTGCATAAGCATTAAATATAAATAATTAACGCTTACAACAGTCTATCAACCCATAGATTGACATACAACTAAACAACTGGGATTAGTGTACGTCAAATATCATCCCAATACCCATGTGGAGTTTCAGTCAACACACACAGATTTTATTTGTGCAGTCGGGTGATGGGTAAAATATATCGTCCCAATCAATATCAGTCAAATGTGTGTACATAAACAAATCGTCCGATTTGTAAATGAATAATTATTTTCGTTCATATACTCGTTAAAAATTATATTTTTAATGATAAATATTTATATAAACACATGAACATTTTATACAATAAAAATGATATTTTTATTATTCTAACATTTTTAGAAAATTTCAGCAGCATAATGGCACAATACTAGAACTGGGGTAAGGTCTAGCCTTATCCCTCGCCTAATACTGGCTCGCGCCATACAATTCCCAATCAAATTCGAACAAATAAACCCAACAAACAAACAACAAAACATCCATGATTTCAAACAAAGGTGTCGGGCGCTTCTAAGCACCGTCTGCATCCTAATATATATATATATATATATATATATATATATATATATATATATATATATATATATATTTTTAACTAGAAAATAAAATTAGAGTGAGAAGTTCTCGCCCAAGCTATACCAATCGCCTAGACACTTCTAATATAGAAAATTCTTGTCGTCGCGCTCGCTTTTGGCATTTCCCGCACTTGAATTCGCCTCTTTGGCTCTAGAATTTGCATATGGCCTCCAATCTTCACCAAACTTTGTCAATAGCCTAAACGCGCCATTCCGGACAACTTTTACCTAGTAGACTTTCTTCCAAAACTGCACCAATTCGCCGGAAACCATGAAAAATAGCAGTAGATCCGCGATCTTCGGACGCGTTTTCGGAACAGCTCCGCAATCGAAAATATGACTTCCATATATCCAAATCGAAGATAAAAACGAGATCTTCGGATTTGGTACTGTGGAGTTTTGGCCAGAAATGCTCGAATTGGAAGTAATTGAGGAAATAAGATCTAGGCTGTTTTGCACATATGGGAATTTTGGCGTAAAGAGGGATTTTGGGTTTCGTGGCGCCCACGGTCGTGCTGAGGGCTGAGGGGCGGTGGTAGGTCCTGATTGGGTGTGGGTAGGGATGAGCAGGAAAACCGATTACAAACCGAAATCGAACCGAAATCGCATAAAACCGCATCTTAAAAAACCGCACCGAAGTAAAACCGCAAAACCGATGAAACCGCACCATTAGTATGGTCCAGGTTCGGTTTTCATCATTTTTCAAACCGCAAAACCGAAACCGCACCGAATGTTACTTATATGTAAATTTTAACGCTACCTTCTCAAATTTAGCTTCAGGCAAATCTGCACGTTCACTACTTGGCAATCATGGAAGCAAAAGAGCAGCAATACATGTTGCAGCACTCTAACTGCACGGCTATATTGACTCAAGTTGCCAAGATTAATCATGACATGTTGATGGAAATGTCTGATCATAGAAAGGATCTTCAAAAGAAAACAAATATAATATTGAACACCTTGAGAAGCTATCAAGACCTACCACTAGACAAATCTCTTATTGTATTAGCTATAGAGGTTAAAAAGAGGCGGTATGCTACGGCTGAGAAGTATCTAGAACAAATTCTACATACTGCTTTCGGTCCATTAGAATTATGATTTGGATTACATCCATTGCCTTGATGTCATTTATAGTAAGATGGTATTAGGATTGGATCGATTGGTCATTACAGTAAAAGAGTTTTCATTTGCATGTGAAGATCAATATCACACACTGGACGAATAAAAAAGCCTCTGCCTCAGCTTTAAACATTTCATGTGCATCATCATCTAAGGGAACGATGTTTTTTTTTGTTAATTGGTTTTAAAACCGAAACCGCACTTTTAAAAATCGAAACCGCACTTTTAAAACCGAACAGCACCAACGGTTTTTGGTCCGGTTCCGGTTCCTACTTTTGAAAACCGCACGCTAGCATTTACGGGTGCGGTTTTAAGTCAAAACCACACCAAACCGCACCATGCTCATCCCTAGGTGTGGGGGAGGTGCAGCCAGGTGGTGGTGGCGCTGGAGGGGCCCACGGTGGTGGTGGTTTGAAATTTGGGGCTTAGGGTTTGCAATTTTGAAGAGAGAAAGAGGAAGAGAGAGGGGAGTGGAGGAAGAGGAGGAGGATAAGGGGAGAAGGAGGAGGGGCGATGGCCAGCGAGGAGGAGAAGGAGTGACGCGTTTTTTTCCTCTCGTGTGATCTGAGTTGAACGACGGGGGAAAGGAGAAGAAAGAGAATGAAGGGTTGACTTTGGTTATATAAATATATATATATATAATTTAATTTTAAAAGTTACTTTTTCTTTTGAACTCCAAACCGAACCCAACGACTGTCGCCCCTAGCTAAATACCCCTCTTCCGTCCACAATAGGATATGTCCAGTAAGCCAATTCAACTATTACGATCAGTTTTCCATCAAAATTAAAATATAAATTAATATAACATACAAAATTGAATTCAACGTACTTTTTAATTCACCGGGGCCACATATTGACTCCAAAAATTCCAAAAAAAAATAATTCTAGCTATATTTTGATGATATGGTCCTAATAAAACTAATTTCATCGAATTTTGAGGTCGTTTGAAAAACGATCATTTTCTAGTCGATTAAATTCAAACTGAATTTGCCAAACGTATTTAAATTCTCTATGCTCACACATTAATTCCAAAATTTACGAAATTGGAATCTAGCAATAATTTGACATTCCAGATCCAACAAAAGTGGTTTTGTCGAAAACGGAGGTAATTCGCCAAATGGCTATTTTTAAGGGCTATATATATAAATTCCATAATGACTATTCTGAATTTTCAACTGGACATAACTTTTTATTCCCATTATGAAATCTGGATTTTTCATATTTGTTCGAAAGATATTTTCAAATAGATTCAAATATTTCTGGTTTTACTAAAATTCGATTTATTTTGAATCATGTACATTCATTTGAAATTTGAAATCGAATTTTCAAACTACCGCGCCATTTCAGGCTCGTTATATAATTAAAATAAATTTATTCGTTCAAAATAAATTTTTAATCGTTATTATTTAAAATAATTCATTTTAAATATTCAAAATTCATTAAAATAACTAAAACAAAAATTGTATATTGGTTCCGATTTTCCGGGTTGTTACAGAGGCTTTGGCATTCTTTAGCGCTCCTTTTGAGCTTGTGAACCCTTCTTTGGGATAAGATATAAATAAAGGCAGTGCGTGCTTATGCCGTAGCAGAGGCAGGACTTGATCATGTAATGATCATAGGCAGAGCATGCTTCTTTCGGATCCGGGCGCATGTCCACGGGCTTACCCGTGCCTCCACTTGAGGGCTCCTTAACCTGGTCCTTGGTTGCGATTAAGGGGTTCGATGCACAACCCTATTCCTTGGGAGCGGATGACAACTTACCCTCCTCCCTCTAGGAGGCGCCAAGGATATACGCTAGGTTTGAGTTCAGGCACGCGATTTTCTATACTTATAACCCCCTTCCCTTTTCGGGGGAAGGACCCGGGATATACTCAAGAATTTCTAAACTAATCCATTGTTAGAAGGGAACTTCTCCAATCAAGTAGAAACTCTTATATATTTTAACAATGGTTTAATGCAATTCTTAATTCCTTACCTAGACTCCCTTTTGTGGATTGGTTTTAACTCCAGAATGATTTTCAATTCATAATATACTTCCATAATTTCCCTTGCTTACAAAGATGGTACATTCACTTTTCGAGTGTCCTGCACTGATTGGTCTCATGACCATTCATTAGGTGATAGTAGCAATAATTACCTCCTTCATTCCATTCATACTTATTCATTCTTTCTTGTTGGACGCTAATCAAATTCCTCTTTAGCTCGTAGGAAGATATTTTCTCTTAAGGTGGTTAACTTTTAGTCCATAGTTGGGTTAGATCTTCCCTTTTTACTAAAGGGCTCGGATTTTGGCTTCCTCTTTTCTGGTTGTAATCCTGTAGTATCATAAAATATTTTCCCTTTTGATACCATTATGGTAGGATATTGTGAAAAGCTTCTACCGATGATGATTCTATGTTTTCTTGATTGATATGGGTTCGGATTCTCTTGGGGCTTAGCCATAGTATCTTGCCATTTTTGGGCAAAAGCCTCATAATCCTTAGTCATTTCTTCTTCAAAGATCAAGCCTTATGAGAAGGTTTGTATATCCTTTCTTGTTTGATGGAATACCACATTGCTTTGATTGCTAAAGAGGAGGTCGATTTCCCTTAGGCTGAGTTCACCTCTACTTTTTTGGAGTCATAATCTTTTTTCCTCTTTTGGATAATCATACCTAGAGCTTGAATTTGCAACCATTGTTCCTTGTGAAACCTCATTAGACATCTCCTTTCGGAATGGTTTGAAAGATCCTTGTTTCAATTTGGTTGATTAGATATCCATACCCAAGGGATGGTTTTACTAAGATTAATACCCTTTTCCTTTTCTTCGATGGTTGACTTTTCTTTCAGTTTTCCCTGATTATCCATATATTGACAATAGAAAAGATTCGCAACCTCTTTTCCTAGACTATGGAGGTGTCCATATATCCCTACTGATTTGATACCTTATCCTATGGGGATGTTTTCTTATTTCACTGAGATTTTCATTCTTACTACAACCTTTGTCCGTTGGTTTGTTCGAAATATTATTCGAGGTTGCCACGACCCTTTGTAATCCATCAATGGTCCTTTTACGTTTACTTCCCATTGGTTTTTATCTTCATAAAGATAAATTTTAGTAACACTTGGAGGAGAAAAACAAGATTAAAGGTTCAAGCGCTCCTTCTAGCGCCAAAAATGTTCGCCAAATTCATGGTTAACACCCCAAAAACGAGATCTACCTGTAGAACTCCTGTTTTATGACATAATTGAGCTCAAACTTGGAAAACAACCAATATTCTGGAATTCTTGTTGAAATACCACAAGCATAATACCGTAGGTATATTTCCTTAATCATTTTATATTCCCTTTTATTGATCATATCCCATGTTACAAATCTTTCTCTAAGCTGATTTTGTAATTAGGGTTTGACCTCGCCACGCGAGATTACAAAATGTTATAAATAAACTGAATGTTTGGGAAAAGAGCCCCCCACTTTGAGTTTCTAGGGTCCTTTTTATAGGTGTGGTTTGATCCTTCCTTTGACTTAAATGCTCAGCTTTGGTCACCTGATAGGGTTTAACCACAAAGGCTTTATGAGCGCATTGATGGCTTTCCTTTGAGAGAAAATCCAAATAGCTTCTTCTGAGGGTCCTGACGGAGGGAGCTCTCAGTTGAATGTGAGAGAGATGTTTTTTCAGGGGATACCAACTCTCTTCTAACTTTCATCTCGTTCTTTTTCTTTAAGGCTTAGAGGTCTGGAATTTAAATTCCTTTCCCTTTGTGTTGTGGCAGCTGTATCTCATCCTTTCTAGGCGTTGGAGTTATGCATCGAAAGCCCTTCTTTATTTCTTCCAAAGGGCTCCTTTGTTATCTATATAAAGTTATCCTTCCATCTTTCATCTTTGGCAGCCTTCAGAAATCCTTTCCTTCTGTTTGGCCCATTCTTATAACCGAATGATCTTCAAGATTCATATGTCGTTGCTTTAGAAGCCCTTCTGATGGTTATACGAAGGCTTTTTCGGCTTCAGCTATTCTTCTTTATTAGCATCCTCAAGGTTAACCCCTTCGGTTTCGATCTAAACAATTGCGAGAAGCATAGATGTATGCGGACTCTCGGCTTATAGTGGTCGTTGTATTTAAATTAGCATACTCCTTGATGTGGTTTGGTCTTAGAGTTCTTTTATCGATATCCGATCTGTCCGATGGGCCTCTACTTGGTTTTCTCCTTTCCTTTCGATCTTGTGCTTCAGAATACATTTCCTTTTAGTATATTTGAGGGATGAATTTTTCTTGTTAGTGCCCTTTTTCTTATGAAAGACGGACCTTTTGGAATACGACCGAAGCTCTTCGTTAGCTGCAAACTTGCCTGCTTCCGGCTCTTATCTTCTTCTCTGTTTCTTATGATGCTTTACCCCTGGCTTGCTCCTTTTTCCCTTTCTTGCAGGGTTGCTAGGTCCAAAATTAGTGCCCTTTAGGTTAAGGCCGAAAGGGGCTTTTTGGTTGGTGGAAAATTCCATTTTCTTTCATTCTCTTATTTCGAAAGGGATGTTACTGAAGATCCAGCACTTCTCCCTTCGAGGCACTGTTGGCTTTCGCACTCCTTCACTTCAACTTTAATTCCCAATTCACCTTGGTTTTTTTGGTGATAACCATATGTACACAATAATTTTGTGTGAAATAGGCCTGCCTTGAGAAGGTAAGTGATTGACCTATCTAGTTTCAGTATTAAGTGGTTAGGACATTAGGCCTCTCCTAATGCTTATTCATTAGAAAGGCTGAAGTCATTGGGCCTGCACTTATTAGGGCTTAAATGGTCATTAAGTTCGCCTTTATCTTATATGGTATATTGCCCGCTTCTTATCTAGGGGCTAAGTGAGGGCTGACGTAGGGATGAGCTACTAAGAGTTCCTCCTATCATGTATGGGGGACCGATTATCTAAGGAAAGTGCTAGGTGGCTATGAGTTCACCCGTAATACAAGTTAAATAGTAACACATGGTCTACCGAAGGGGTCTTAAATGACGATGAGTGTCTATCTTAGCCCATTATTAAGTGGCATATTACCATTTCTATTATTACAATGGAGAGAATATTTATTAGCGTTGATTATTATAAGACGAAGTCTTAAGTGGCTAGGTTCCGCCATAGGTTAATAAGTGATAGTGGGAATCCGCTTAAGAATAAATATAAAATGATGGCTAAGTGACCAATGGTAGTCCACCTCGAAGGGTACTGAGTGATCATAGAGAATCCGCCCTTAAATAAACATTATAGGCCTTAAGTGACTGTAGGGTAGCCCGCCTCATAAGTAAATATGATTGATTTTCTGTTGAACTATGTAAAAATAATTTGATGAATTAATACTCTAAACTATAGGATATAGTTATTCCTTAAACTTATGTTATTTTCACTCACCAGAACTTATTGGTCTGACCTCCATCCTCGTAACATATAAACAAGTTAGTAGGTAGAGACATTGGACAGTGATGCCTTGGGGTATGGAGCTAGATGGAAGAGGATCCATAGCTACTGGTTATTATTTATGATAGTATTACGATCATTTTCGTGTTATTAGAACAATTATTATTATTTATGTACCTCTTATTGACAGTTGACATTTGTTGTAACCGACATTTATATTCTTTAAATTTATGGTACATCTATTTCAGACTATTATATTTTATCCCTTCCGCTGTGTGAGATTTTGATTTCGTTTTAGTTTTCTCTACTATATCAGTTAAAGTATTCCCTTATAGGAACCAATGACCTGTTTAGAATGACTCTACGATGGGGCTTTCTAGGTCGGAATTTTGGCCGATTCCGAGCAGATTGTTACAAATCTGTTAGCCAGGAAATTGGTGGAGCAATTTCGTACGCACACCACCAGATCCAATAATATTATGTTACAAATCTGTTGGCCAGGAAAGTGGTGTATTTCCAGGTCCTTCCCTAGCAGTCGGGTTCTGAATGGTGGTTGAACTGGTTGCTCAACCTAATTAAGGAATCTTGTAATCAATTTCTCCTATCTCTTCCATAGTGTTTCCTGTGCTGTTTGGGGCGAGTTTGTAAAGCATCAATTGCCTCATCCATGTTTCCCTAGTCAAATATAGGGAAGGATTTCCTCCAAAAGAAGGCTCTTAACTTCCTCCCTTCGTTGTTCAGCCTTGTGGTTGTTCTACCGGTGTTCTTCTTCCTAGGCGTCGTCTCACGATTGTAAAAAGCGAAGTAGTCGTGTTCCCTTACCTGACACACCAAAACGCTGAAAATAATCTCCAGCCTTTTGAGAAGGTTGTTACTCTTTGGTCTTGGATGTCTGGTTCTCTATGACTCGATTGCGGGCTCAAATAAACTTGAACTAAGTGTCAGAATCAACATTCTCTTAGGAATCAAAATATGACTAGCTCGGATCGATTGCCTCTGGGCATCGTCTGATCAATTAGAAATATCCTAATCAACTTGCTGGATTATTCCATTTTCATTTTTTCGATTCTACGCGGTATTAGATCGATCGCCTCAGAATAGCATGATCAACACTCACTAATCACCAATAAATCCGGGATCAGATAGATCTAGCACTTACTCGATCATTTAGTAAGCTCGGATCGACATTATGAAAAATGATGATTGGCATAGTCTGATCAATCAAAACAGATGTAACATGGAAATCATCTCAGAAATTTAGCCCGATCACACTGAAAACACGGATCGGCATAACTAAGAGTCACAATCCGATAACTTGAAAATAGTTGATATGCATGTCATGATCACAAGAAAACATGTAATCAGGAAAATGACGAATCACTTGAAAATGAACCAGATCAGGCAAAATTATGTGATCACCTCGGGCTGATCAATACAAAAAGGCGAACCTTAGCTCGGATACGAAAATATCCCAGTTTTAAGATACAAAACCGCAGATCTAAAAATTACACAAGAGTATCGGACAAGCTGGAGCAAGGCTGATAACGCCAAAATAGTGATCGTCATGGAATGATCACCCGGAAACGGTTGAGCAACTTGGAATACACGAACCCGGAATTCCCTAATACGGGATCGAATGGAAGCAATACGAAATAGGCATGGATCATCTTGAAATGAGTGGGTTGGTATTCAGGAATTGGCTCGATCGAAAGCCTCTAAAAACTTTAGGATAATTCTTTGAGAAAGCCAAGCAATACCAATGTCAAAAAGAAGCGCGTAGGAACCGGGCTGCACAAGGCTATCCTTATAAACTTCAACAGGATAATTACCAAAGCAACATTACATCAAAACAAGCTAGAAAGAATTCCGATAAGGCCATTCTTGATGCCCAAAATAAACTACTCAAGGTAGTAATAACAAAGTAGTCATGATAAACTGAAAGATTCAAGAGTCGATCGAGGTTCCAATTATACGACAACTACACTTCGCTCAAAAATTCCCTTCAAAACATCTACTTGGAAACCTGCAACACTATAACAACCTGCACCCCTGTTCACGCAAGATATTGTCCCTAACTTAGCCACCGTATAGGTGTGGGATTTTGTTCCTCAAAAGGCCTCGGCGTTAGTAAGAAATGGGCTCTACTATATAAGTACCCATTTCACCCAGGCTTCCACGATTTGGGACTTAGGGGTATTACATTCTCCCCTCCTACAGAGCCCAACGTACCGTTGGCTCACAAAAACCTCACCCAGGCATTGTGGTCCACACAAGAGCCACAATTCCGGCTGGGTATTGGCTTAAATACCACTGTAACAGCCCGCACCTCCGTTCACGCAAGATATTGTCCCAAACTTAGCTACCGTATAGATGTGGGGTTTTGTTCCTCAAAAGGCCTCGGCGTTAGTAAGAGATGGGCTCTACTATGTAAGTACCCACTTCACACAGGCTTCCACGATGTGGGACTTAGGATTGTTACAGTGGTATCTAAGCTAATACCCAGCCGGAATTGTGGCTCCTATGTGTACCACAGCGCTTGGGTGAGGTGTTTGTGAGCCAACGGGGGCGTTGGGCTCTGTAGGAGGGGAGAATGTAACACCCCCTAAGTCCACATCGTGGAAGCCTGTGTGAAGTGGGTACTTATATAGTAGAGCCCATCTCTTACTAACGCCGAGGCCTTTTGAGGAACAAAACCCCACACCTATACGGTGGCTAAGTTGGGGACAATATCTTGTGTGAACGGAGGTGTGGGCTGTTACAAACACTCTCCGATACAAAGGATAAATCCTAAGAAATCGATGGAAAAGATAAAAGAATCTAGAAAATGCAGCAGATATCGTGAAATGTATGGTCATGACACTAACGGCTACAGTAACTTGAGGGATGCAATTGAAAAACTCATCCACCAGAGTAAACTAAGTTGTACAGGAAAGCTCCTTTAAATGAAGTTCTAGATCCTTCCAATGCTCCGCAAAAATGACAAACAAGGAGGGCATTGGTCATACTTAGATCCCTAGGGATCGATATCTTGCTTGACAAACTTGAAACATGAATAAGTGGCTCGGACATGAGACGTTGCATCATTTATTTCATTTCATCTGAACTATAATTCAACATAGACTTTCATTTTTGTTTTATTTGAATAAACTGATTGGCTGTTGACCTTATTTTCACATACTGTTTGAGTTGTTGACATGGACGGCTTGGATATAACCTTATATGAAACATTTAATTAGGTGACAATATAAACCTTCATCATCCATTAATAGACCATCCAAGTACTATTGCAACGAGTGCAATCAAGTTTTTTGACATTCATATCTACCTGCTATATTGAGAGCAACGATACACGTCCAATGGGAGTGACATGACCAACCTATGCTCCGACACACTTAGGAGCCCTTCTGTTGGCTTATTTTCCTATTTGCCAAATAAACCTTGAGTCCGGCCTGTACAATACAACCTATTTATGCTTAAGAGTATCTAGGAGTCTATTCATCAGCTTAATCTCTAACATATTAGGCAGAGTGCAACTAGAGTCAAATGGGATCCATCCATTTGCACGTCGAATTTCCCTTTAGACAAATTTCCATTGTGCGTATTATGCTATGGTGATACGATGAGTGTAACCCAGTGAATGCGGTGCCTCAAAGCTCGGCACTAATTCACCGCTCTAAGGTCACTTTCTAGACTCCAATTTAACGAGTGTGGTCCGACCACCCACAAACCAACTAGAACCTCGAACAAATGATGAAGCATAGTATAAATAACTCACTATGCTCATGACTCCAGTGTCCAACCACTAAACCCTAAGTCTTCGAACTTAAGGGGAAACTACTACAGCCTGAGTGAATGTGATATTGACCCTTCACTTAGCCAAATGTGATCCTTAGATCCTGGATATAGGTATAAAACTAGCGAAAAAATGATGCCATCAACTCTAACTTGAATTTTTTTTATAGGAGAGTATAAAGGACGAAGCAACAACATCCATAACGCGAGCCTGAACCAACGATAGTTGAGAATAAAGGGCCAATCTTGACACCCAATTTTAAGCTGTACAGTGACCTGAGATTTACAACCGAAAGGAGATCCCGAAAGCAAAGCTCTACAACTCTAAGATTCACACAACTAGGATCAATGATAGAAAGGAGGTCCTATGTGCGGAAACTCGCACCACGAGCCACTCATGACTTAGGGCCAATGTCCGAAAGGAGGTCTCAAGAGTGGGGAGCCCTACCATGAATTCCACATGACTTTTGACTAACGACCATAATGAGGTCTTGAGAGTGGAGCGTACAACTTTAAACTTCATATAAACCGAATCATGACTGGAAGGGGATATAGAGAGTGAAGCGTCAAACGATTATTCTAAGTTTAAGTTCAACGATGAGTTACCATGCACTAGTACAGCAAATGGAAAATGTACAAAAGCTTGAACATTTAGGAAAAATTCACATGAAATTAAAGGAAACAAACTTTTATTCATAAATAACAAACGGTTGTACAAGTGTTATTATAAGATGTCCAAAAGCGAGGGTCGTACTCTCAAAATACTTGGCTACAAATATGGAAACATATTTACAACTCCAAGAAAGGCCAAGTTTAGCAATCACCCTATTTCTTTCCTTTGTGTTTACTTTTTGGAATCGGTGATTTACATTTCTTGTTGCTTCTCTTCATCTTCGTTCCATTTCCTCCACTGGAGTTTTTTCCTATCATCCTCTAGTCGAAGTAGATTTGAGATGGAGCTTCATTTCAAAGTTCTTCGCTGAATCTAGATCAAATGACTCCTTCGCATCGTCAGTATTTCTGTAACCTCATATCTAGCATCCTCAGGGAAAATCTCTTTCAAAGGCATAAGATCAAATATAATTATTTCTGTTACTGCCTGTGCCTTCACATCTTCTTACTTTGCCTTCCTCTCTGTATTAGCTTTCATCTCTTCCCTGGTAGTTCGCAAGTCATCTATCTTTTTCGACATTTTCTCTAAGCTGTCTTTTTCACCGGGATCTACCTTCCCTTGCTCCAGATCCTTCGACGATCATACATAGTCAAATTCCATGTTCATTAGCTCTTTGTAAGCATCTTCATCCCAAGCATTATTTTTTGTCGATGCTTCAAGCCTTCAACAGGGATCATGAAAGTGGAATAGTTGGGGGAACTTGCATCCTATGTATACTCCATGTCTATTTGTAGCATAAAGTCAAAACATGATTAACCTTCTTATGTTTTATTATGACTAGGTGGAAATCTAAATGGCTTCTTCACAAACCTTAATCATCTTCTCAAAGGCCAAGAGAGAGTAGGTATACTTCCAACCTTATATTCCATTCTTTCCATCGAAGTTTTTCCTTCAGGGATTGGTGATAAGAAAGTTCCAGTGCCTAAGCCGAGATTCTAAGGGTCGTACTTCGGATAAACGACGATAGATTCAGATAGACCACTTGGAGATGTGGGCGGAACAATTAGGGGCTGGGAACCACTCATGTAACTTGACGATTGGTCTTCCAAGCCAGCAGTATAGGCGACTATAACATCTCATTCACGATCAATTTCCCTTTCCTTAGTGCCGCCACAGTTTCTTCCTCTTTCAATCGACCTCGTTCTTCTTCCAAAATATGGGGTGCATCTCCACTCAAATACTTAGTTGGCAATGCCTATTCATCAACTTCCTTAACATCCCTCGCGATAGCCTCATCATCCAAAAACCGCTCCTACATCAAAGTAAAGGTCTTTTCATAATGACTTATCCATAAGAGATCACAATAGCGAATAGTCTTGGTATTGAATCCCAAGATCATGAAATCGAGTTCTTCTTTACTTTTACTCTCGTCTTTTTGAGCTTAGGCTCTAAGTTCATTAAATTGAATTCTAAAACCCTTTCTCGCATCATTAATCTGTTCAATCATGACCTTGTTCGACTCATTTTCCTTGGCCCTATTAGCCTCTCTCTCCCTTTTAAGCTCCTCAATTTCCTTTTCCAAGCGCTCAGTTTTTGTAAGCACCTTCTTCAACCGCTCATTCTCCTCAGTAAGTGATTTGTTGTACTTCTCATCACTCACCATTCTAAAAGAATAAGCATCTAACTCTTACTTGAACTTGTCCCTAGCCTGATCCGTTGCCTTGGCCATATCAGTAATCTTTTTGTTAGCCTCCTCTAAATTCTTTTTCAAATCATTGATATCGTCTTTTGCTGCATTCATGCTATCTTGATCCATCACGACCTCGAGCCTCAAACCTGCTGTTTCAACATTTTTCTTCTTTAGGATATCAGATAACTTCTCAGCATAACTCATGGTGACTTTGAATTGATTGTAAAAATATCAAACACATGATCAAGTGTTTCTTTATCAATATTCTTTGAATTCGGTGCATTAGAGGTACAAACACTATCTCATCAAAATATAACTTGGGAACATGGATTTAAGGTTTTCTTTCTGTGGGTGTGAAGTGAAGGCCAACCCAGGCTTGGGTTCCCTATCAACTTACCTTTTCTTCCTCTATTCTCCCCATATTGGCATTTTAGCTATAGTAGAGCCCCTGCTAGGCTGATCTCGGCTCATATCCTTGAGCGGAGTGGAAGGGGCACCTGTTTAGTAGAAGTAGGAGGTTGAGGAGCGGTAGACTGCTCGGTACTTTTTGAACCGCCACACTTATCAAATTCACTCGGCTTTGTATCAACTGGTGCAGAATAAGAATAGGGAGGGTATTCTTTTCTTCTCTTCAATAGTTATAATTGAACTTTCGACGAGGATGGCATCCTTCAACATCGTCGAAGAATGACCAAGTAATATCAAATTTCCTAAGTCGGAGCCTTCTTTTCCTCTGTCTCTGTCTCTTTCCCTTTCTCGTTCTCTTTCTCTGCTTTGCTCCCTATCTTTTTCCTTATCTCCCTTTCGAACCATTATGTTTGAACATAAAATAAAACTTGAGTTAGAGACATTTAATCTACACATGAATAAGTGTTGTTCCATGCAATGCTTATTAGTGTGTGTCCTACTGTCCCCCAATGGACTAGATTTCAACTTTTGCTTTATGGTTATCTCCTCGAATCATGAAGGCATCGAAGCTATTTTTTTCTTGGAAGAAGTCTCTCGACATTAACGTCTTCAACATCAAAGGATGACGTTTCTAATTGTATTTCTTCCAATCCCTTGAATTTTCTTTCCATCTTCATCGACATGATTGTCTTTGATGTTGCTGTAGGAGATATCGGTTCTAGCTTTACCCATCCTAGTTTCACTTGATGGAGAAAGATCCGGAGTAGGTGAGAAATCATATCCTCCTTCGAGATTCTCCTCATTGGCCAAATTTCCATCTCTAGTTTTATGTTAAGCTCCTCCATGTTCCTGCTCGACTGAGGGAACATTTGAATGAGCGACAGGGGCAAACCGCGTACTCCTTTCCCTCCAGTTCCACCCTCTTCAAAGGCTATATCCTTATCATCGCTAAGATCGATTGAATGGTCCTCATGCAAAAATCAAAAGTATGCAGGAGATAGTCATAGATTTGAATCTATAAATTATGACACCGGACTCTCACTTCTCTTAGGATTAATATTCAAGTACTCGTTACTAGTTGGTCTCGAGGGACTTCCTATATAATTAAAGTTTCATGTTAGTCTAAAGCTTACGATTCAATTAATTTGAGGCAATGCAAATGAGTTTCGACACATTTGCTACTTCCATCCGTCATCTCGCGATCTGGGGTAGACACCGCACGTAGAACCAATCATGCTTAAAGTTACTAAGCTTGTTCCATGCACCAAGGATAATTCAGCTTTTGGGTAGATCTTCTAAGTGCAAAGTGATGAGAATCCTCTCCAATGCTTGAAATAATATAGATATCTGATCTCTT
The DNA here is from genome assembly GCA_030737875.1 of Allium sativum. Lineage (NCBI taxonomy): Eukaryota > Viridiplantae > Streptophyta > Magnoliopsida > Asparagales > Amaryllidaceae > Allium > Allium sativum. The sequence goes on along the minus strand of CM060918.1, from coordinate 684,466,980 downwards.
CTTTGGTTAGTTCTTGACCTAATTTCTCTACATAAAGGATGTAAGTCCCGAGCAGGAAGGCGTAGCTGTTCAAATGAAGCTGTGTTGCTGATAATCATATATAATAAAGCACATCTCATATGAATGGACAAAATGGAGGAATGCACTCCATAGAACACATATATCTATTACAAGCAGAAACGCATTCTATCATCCCATCTAGGAGCATGAACATCATTTGGTGGTATATACACTTTGTATAGATTCTCGCCAATATTGCTTCATTAATCCTAGATGCAACCAAATCTGAGGGATCCTCCAAGATCATTACATCTTCAAAAGTGTCGGGTGCTAGCGAAACATCTTCTTGATCAATTTCTACTTCATGGACTCTTTGTAATCCCGCATTTGCTTGTTGCAAGCCTTCTTTATCATTTAGTTCACCTCCGGACTGATCTACCGATGGCTTCTCTTCGAGCTACTCTTCTAATTAAGCCCCTCGGGTTAGTTTGCTTGCTGAGATGGGATGGACACTCTAGAAGCTAAATGGTTGCTAGAAAAGGACTCGACTTGTCCACCGAATGGCTAAGTTATGAATCCAACTCGATACTCTTAGCCTGCAAGCCTCCTAGTCCTCTTGGACTACTTGTTATCATGATTCACTATAATGGCAAACAATCACAATTAGCGCGATTAAGCTATACCCTCTATGTCAACTAATATGGAATGTGCAATGTTATGCATGCTCATGCAGTTTAAATAAATACTTTAGAACGTAATGATGAGATTCAGTTTAAAACTGGAACGACCGTCATCGCTAATTATCTGTCGGATGACTGGATCAAATCATGGATTTCCATTAAAGATCGGATTGAAAACGAAGTTCAAAATCAATAATTTAGTCATGCATCCAATGTCCAGTTTTATGCTTTATTATACATGCATGTCTAAGTTATTGGTTCAGTTCAGTATTCAAGGTTATTCATGTATGTGATTGATCGAGATATCGGCTCGACAACGACGTCGCGAAATTGTTAACTTCAAATTCGCAGTTGAATCATTAATACATGAGTTCGCAAGAAGAAAAATCAAACATCGAATTGATCAGATCAGTTACCTCACCATGAAGACAATTCCTATTCCACACCAAAAATACGATCTGACCCATGTTGTGCTCGATCACCAAAAATCACGACCTGATCTACGCCTTTGCCAAAACTCCTGATCTGATCCCTCATGAATCAGAATCGAAAATCTGCTTGCTCCTTCCTTCCTTTTTCACTTCCTTCTTGGCCTAATCACTCTCTTCTTCGTCCTTTCTCACTTCTCAATGCCTTCAGGCCACCGTGGGTTACATCAATTCCTTCACCACTTCTTCACACCTTCGCCAGTACTAACCTACCATCTCCTATAACCACATCATTCATCGATTCGAGAGATGGTCATAAAAAGCGAGGAAACCTGCCTCAATTTGATCCAAATTTATCGGGACTAAATCGTTGTTCGGTGGCGCTAGAGTAGTAGCGATTTAGGGGAGTTCGTGGCTTTGTTGGATGATGGTCGGAGGAGGTGCTAGTTTAATACGTATCCAAATGCTCGAAGTCGACTGGAAGCAGAAAGTAAAAAGGGAAGAATAAGAGGGTTCAACTATTTATACAAAGGGGAAGCCAAACACCGCATACAATAGTTTGCAGAAAAACTGTTAAGTGTGGGTTCGGTATCGATCTCAAATCATGTTGAGTTTTTAAAAAATATAGAAAAAATAGGGAAAGAATTTGTGCGTTTTTATCAAACCTGCATTCTTACGTCTGTATACGTTAACGTACAAGTATATGATTGGTGATGCGATCACGAGTCTGGTATTAAACATGTACTTACCGGTAAAAAATTATCATTCAATTCCTGAGTATATGTTCGATATTTGAGCACAATCAAACCCGAATGTTAACATGTATAACCATATGCAAACATTTAAATATCTCCATATACCATTTACAAAAAATTCCAAGCGTGTCATGCAAAATCATGTACGAGCGTGTGAGTGCATATCCAACTCCAAATCAGCAACGACTTGCTTACACTCGGGTGTAAGCTGTAAGCAGAAGCCGACAACTAACAGTTAATTTCTTGATTTGATAGAAATAAGGTGCTTAACTGAAAATTCAAATAAAGTATAGTCTAGATGGTTGAATTCAGACATATCAAAACCATTAGCAACGCTGAAACCTATATTTATACCACTGGAACTCGACGGTACGTCATATGTATATGGAACGATATGCTCCTTGGTACCTACTACTTGAAAGAAGGATCACTTTCATTCGTCGAGTGCAGCATGGAGTCCATTCCTACAGTTAAGACTTGTTACGATTCAAAAACGTCATGTTACTTTGGCAGCAAGCTTTACCCAACCTTTTGGCCCAACTATCAGAAGTCATTTGGATTGACACTACTTGATGATTATCAAGACTAGCGACTAAGAAACATCACCAAAATGCATAAAAGTTAAGTCCAAATAGCGTCGTACGTCGTCAACGATCGCTTTAGCTCACCGAAAGAGTGCCCAAGAACTCGTCCAATGAGGGAACGACAAAACTAATAATGAGAGGTCGGTACAACTTTGAAACGAACAGGTAAAATAACAGAACTTCAAATCAAACAATTATAACTTTTAAAATACAAGTTCAAACTGGACCAAACTTTATAGAATAGCTCAAGACATCCAAAGGGACCCAGGATAGGGATCGTGGGTTCCACAAGCAATTATATGAGGACCAACGCTGATCCCTATGGTGATTGGGCCCGATCCCTCACTTAGTGAATTTTGGGCTTAGGCTTCTCAAACTCCCTCTCCAACGGTCTTCCGACTTTTCTGCCTAGTCTACATCAAAAAAATACTAGCTTTATAGATGAAAAATGGATCTTTTTTATGTTTGTTTAGTTTACATCATGTTATTCGAAGTGTAACCGATTCAAACACTTGTAAATTAGATTTCAACAATAAAATGAGTAGATTTTCAAAGTTGACGTTGGCCAATAAACGCCGAACCACAATATATATCTTTTTTCTACTGCATTTCTGTTATTCTATTACTATTATTTTTCAATTTAGCTGGTTTAATTGTTCGTTGAAGTTGTTGGGAGTTGTACCAATTTTAGTCTCTAACACGATAAGATGTTATTCATTTAGACTTCAATAAACTAGTGTTAGTATCTTTTATATTTCTTTAATTACATTGCATATATTTGCTCGATTTGCATTCTTAATTCCTTCTAGTTTACTATTTTCATCACCAAGGGCCCAAACCATGTACAAATTCTCAAATTTTTACAACAAACTGAAGTTGTAACAGTTTATTGACTATCGACCATTCTCAAAAACAAATCAAAACGGGATTTTTATCTTTTCATGGGCTAAGCTCTAAGATATGTAGATCAGCGCACATATAACATATTTACTTTTTTTTTCCTTTTGTTTATTCATGAATATTTGTGTGGATTGCACTGAATGTCACTTCTTTCTTTACGTCACGTCTTCAATGCAATTACGACGTATTTCTAATTGTCCTGCACACAAGTACAAATCGATCTGTACGTCAAAACTGTTCAATATTAATTTCGACAGTAAATTCTGTTTTATTAAACTAATCATATCAATTATTGTTGGTAGGATCATAAAATATGGTTGGTTGGATAGTTAACCTCTAAATTAAAAGAAGACCATACGAAGCTTAATTAGTTAATTTTTCAATTTTGTTTTAAGTGATTGAATGTTTGATTACATCGCTTACAACTTATATTTTCGTTTCTTTTCGTTAGAATAATTCATACAACATACGTTTATTATCGCATTTGTTTTTCATATTCACCGACATCAGGGCTTATAATGCGGTGGATGATAATATAATACGATTGCTCTATAGGATCAAATCTCAGCGGATATGCCAATGCATGTATATTTTTAGATTGGCGAAGCATATTCTTGCGTTTTCATTCTTTCTTTAACCAAGTAGTACCGGCATATGCTTTAATTATGTGAACGTAAATGCCAACAGAAGGTGACCTAATCAGATTCGTGAATACATATGCTTTGTTTTTCTTAAATGGAGGGGAGAATAAGAGGGTTCAACTATTTATATGGAGGGGAGGTCAAACACCGCACACAACAGTAAGTGTGGGGTCGGTATTGACCCTAAATCATGTTGACTTTTTTCTTAAAAAAATATATAGAAATAATGGGGAAAGGAATTGGTGCGTTTTTATCAAATCTGCGTTCTTACGTCTGTATATGTTTACGTACAAGTATACGATCGATGATCTGATCGCGGGTCAGTATTGAACATGTACTTACCGGTAAAAAATTATCATTCAATTCCTCAGTATATGTTCGATACTTGAGCACGATCAAATCCTGAACGATAACATGTCTAACCATAAGCAAGCATTTACATATCTACATGATTGAATTCAGAGAGATCAAAACCATTACATATATACCATCTACAGAAAATTCCGAGCGTACCATGCAAAATCATGTACGAGCGTGTGAGTGCATATGCAGCTCCAAATCGACGATTTGCTTGCACTCAGGTGTAAGCAAAAGCCGATGACTAACGGTTAATTTCTTGAATCGATAGAAATAAGGTGCTCACCTGAAAATTCAAATAAAGTCCAATCTACATGATTGAATTTAGAGAGATCAAAACCATTAACAATGTTGAAACCTATTTATACCATTGGAACTCGACAGTACGTCATATGTATCAGGAACGATATATTCCTTGGTACCCACTACTTGAAAGAAGAATCACTTTCATTCGATGAGCGCAGCATGGAGTCCATTCCTGCAGTTAAGACTTATTACGATTCAAAGTACGCCACGTTACTTTAGCGACAAGCGTTACCTAACATTTTGGTCTAACTATCAAAAGCCATCTGGATTGACATAACTCGGCGATTATCAAGGCTAACGGCTCAGAAATGACGAAACCAATAATGAGGGGTCGGTACAACTTCGAAACGAATAGGTAAAATAACAGAACTTCAAATCAAACAATTATAACTCTCAAAATACAAGTTCAAACTGGACCAAACTTTACAGAATAGCTCAAGACATCCAAAGGGACCCATGATAGGGATCACGGGTCCCACAAGAAATTATATGGGGACCAACATTGATCCTTATGTGGGACTGTGCCTGATTCCTCAATTAGTGAATTTTGGGCTTAGGCTTCTCAAACTCCCTCTCGAGCAGTCTTCCAACTTTTCTGCCTAATCTACGTTAAAAAATACTAGCTATATTAATGAAAAATGGTTCTTTTTTGGCATTTGTTTAGTTTACTTCGTATTATAAGTCTAATTGATTCGAACACTTGTAACATTAGTTTTCAACAAGAAAATGAATAAATTTTCAAAGTTGGCATTGGCCAATAAACGCCAGACCAAAATAAATATCTTTTTTATACTGTATTCTATTATTCTATTCATCTTTTTTTCATTTATCTTGTTTAACCATTCGTTAAAGTCGTTGGATGGTTGTACCAATTTTTGTCAACAACAGGAGAGGTTATTCACTTAGACTTGAATAAACTATTGTTTAGCATCTTTTATATTTCTTTAATTACATTAGCATATATGTATTCAATTTGCATTCTTATTTCCTTCTAGTTTACGATGAAATAGTTTACTATTTTCATCGCCAAATTAAACCATGCAGAAATTCTCAAATTTTTACAGCAAATTGAAGTTGAAACTTGAAACGGTTTTTTTGACTATCTATCGTTCCCAAAAACGAATTAAAACGCGGTTTTTCTTTTCATGGGGTAAGCTCTAAGGCAGATCAACGTACGTATAACATATTTAATTTAATTTTTTTTTCGGCCAATTTCGAATTTGTTTATTTAGGAATATTTGCAATATAAGTTTGTTGACACCACTTTATGTGATGTCAAAATGACCCACTTCTTGATTGAAGGAAATCAGAGGGATCTATATGGACCCCTGATTTTCTTCAATGAGGAGTCAAAGTCACGTTGACACCACATAAAGTGGTGTCAACAAACTCAGTTTTGAATATTCGAGGAGAACTAGTTTGTTTACACCTTTTTAATGGATGTGAACATAACACCACTAACACCGTTAGTGGTGTGCGGCTGAGATTAAACGAGTGGAATTCAGTGGAATTCAGTGGGCCAATCATAGCCGCACACCACTAACGGTGTTAGTGATGTTTTGTTCACATCCGATAAAAAGGTGTAAACAAACTTATACTGATATTTGAGTGGATTGCACGGAATGTCACGTCTTTCTTTGCATCACGTCTTCAATGCAATTAAGAGGTATTTCTAATTGTTTGGCCGTCCATTTGCATTGAAAACCCATGAACGAGTTCGTCACTTGTGCGCGTCAATCTGTCCTCCACATATGTACAAAACGATCTATACCAAACTGAATTTCATCATTAATTTTCGACCGTAAATTCTGTTTTATTAAACCAATCATATCAATTATTGTAGAATTACGATCCCAAAATATGGTTGGATAGTTGACCTCTAAATTAAAAGAAGACCATATGAAACTTAGTTAATTTTAATTGATTGAATGTTTGACCACGTCGCTTGCAACTTATATTTTCTTTTCTGTTCATTACAATAATTTGTACAATATACGTTTTACATCGTATGTGTTCTTCATATTCACCAACAGGGCTTATAAGAGCATTCCCAATGAACAACAATATGAGTGATAAAATGCAAGAAAAAGCGTCGATTCCTCCTACCGTTTCAGCCATGGATGGGTGGACGCTTTAATTCTTTTATTTTATTAATATTAAAAACCTTAAACGGTTCTTAGAAAACCGTTTAAGACTTAAGTTTAATCAAAAAAACAAAAACAAAAAAATCAAACGGGAATTTGCATTTATAAACGGCAACGCTTCCCGTTTGTCTCCGCTCCTCATACTCTTCCTTCCACTGCTGTAATACGAGCGGCATCCATTCTTTTCCATTTCACCCTGTTTGACCATTGCTAGGAGTGTCCTAATGAGGTGGATGATAGTATAATACAATTGCTCTATAGGATCAAATCTCAGCGAATATGCCAATGGATGTGTATTTTTAGTTTGGCAAAGCATATTCTTGTGTTTCATTCTTTCTTTAACCAAGTAGTACCGGCATATGCTTTATGTGAACGTAAATGCCAACAGAAGGTGACCTAATCAGATTTGTGAATATATGCTTCATGTATAAATGACCTTGATACTCTTGCTTTTCCTTTTATATGATATATACTTAGGTCATGAAGATAATATGTCACAGTCAATGATGACGGTGCATGCACAGTTTTATTCCTACACTCTTGAATAAGCTGGTATGCTTTGCGTATAAACAACAACTAGACATGAAGCTACGTTTGTTATCATGTATTTTCTTCGTAGTTAGTTCAACTCCATAACAAATTTTGATTGCTGTGAAATAATCACACAAATGAAATCACAAACTTTAGAGGTTTTAAACTTCGAGAACATTCTGCTGTACGCAAAAGTTTTTGTGAATTGGAAAAGGAAAACCAGAACCTTATTAGGTACCTTGAGGTGCATTTAGTTGTCTTATTATTGTCATTATTATTATTTTTAACCTTGCTTCACTCGTACCAACAAGTACTAGTTTCAAGAATCAATCTTAGAAGCTAGTCTTCCATCTTGGAAAAATCTTCATTTTAATATTTCAATGCATTAGGCACAATAGTAGATAGCAAACCTAACCACATGTAACAATCCGTATTATATGTATTGGATAATCCTAAATAATTCTATTTAATTATTTATTGTATGACTCTACTATTTTAGGATATATATGAATCTTTGGAACGTCCCGAATTTTTGCTGTATTTTTATGTGATCGTTTTTCCCTTCTTCTTTTAAAAAAAAAAAAAAAAATCTTATTTCAGCCATAAATTTAAACGAAGTTATATGCACTAACATATTTCATTACTTCAGAATTATGGTTTATCTTTTTGTGCACTGGTTTTACAAGAAAATTGAATTAGTGGGTAGGATTCTTCCATTTCTTGTTGTGAATGTTAAATCTCCCTATAACGCCTTTTTGAGTCAATCAGCTCTTGCTGAATTCTGAGCATGCAAAACTCCTTGGTGCTTGCTTTTGAAGTTTTCGACAGAGGAAGGAGTCAGAGTTGTACGAGGAGACCAGGTAGCAAGACGAGCATGTTATTTGTCTGAATGGAAAAAAGCCCACGGCAAGGAGAATGGAGAAGTTGTAGATAATTCCTCACCTGACAAAAGATGTTGCCATATAGCAAGTAAAGCACAAATCCTGGTCTGGACTGTGTAGCCGCCAATTCAAGGATATTGATCCGAGAGAGGATGAGTAGTCAGGATATCAAAGGGCGACTCCTAATGAAATTACGATGGTAATCCCAATCGATAACAACGGCCGGTTTAAGGTCTTGAAGATCAGATCTCATCTTGACTCCCTCATGACGAGGGAATTGATTGATTTTCTCCGTGCAAACCTTAATGTTTTTGCGTGCTTCCATACTAACATGTGTGGAATATCACTAAATATCATGATCCATTCGCTCAACATTGACCCAAAGTACGTCTCAGTGAAGCATAAGAGGTATATGCTTGGTCCCAAGAGGTCGGCATCTTTGAAGGAGGAAGTAGAAATGTTAAAGAGCAATGGATCGATTCAAGACTCGCTATACCCCAAGTGGATATTAATTCTGGTCCTCGTGAAGAAGTCCAATGGGAAGTAGCGGACGTGCATTGACTTTTCGGACTTGAATAAAGCTTGCCCCAAAGACAGCTTTCTATTTCCCAAGATTGACCAGCTCGTCGACTCAACATCTGGGCACAAACTTCTCTTCATCATGGATGCTTATTTCTGGTGTAATCAGATCTTGATGCATCACTACAACAAAAACACCATATTACAACTTTAGTTTTACAACTGTGGGAAAAATACAGTTGTAATAAATGTTTTTTACAACAGTCGATTCGCTAAAGTTGTAATAAACATATTTTTACAACTTTTCATTTTGTTAGTTGCAATAGATGCCTGTTACAAACTTCATGTTTATAATATCTATATTTAATAGCTAATTATATTAATATTTCATAATAATTAATAATTAATAATTAACTTAGGAATCAATAATATTAATTAATTATTATCAAATAATTAATATTTAATAAGTAGTTATTTATTTTTAATAATTAATGCTTTTAATAATTACTAATTGATTATAACTAAGTAGAAAATAAGTAAAAGCTAAATAATTTTTTTTTTGAAAATTGGTTCACTTTATTAACTACTAAAAATCGTACATGAGAAAGGTTAGCATACTAATCATCACGAAAGCAAAAACGAAAAAACATGAAAATACAAGTAATAAAAAGCCTAAACAAACATCCGCCCATGATGAGGCAACCATCCCGCTGGCGTGCACCACTGCACATCACGTGAGCCCAAAGTTCATCATGAGCATGATCATAGATCGATCATCTCCTCAATCCAGTGTAGCCTTTTGCTTCAGTATAGAAAGCAGCATATCTCTCATCAGAAAATCCAGTAAGCATTTGATCCAAACCCACTAATATTGAAAACAAGGTCATCAGATCAACATCAAATTTCAACATACAATTATCAGCCCTTAAACAAATAATAGCTATACCCTATCTTAGTTATCCATCCAAACCAGCGTGATTAATCCATTACATTGAGAACCTCACTAAACTTAGCCGCAAGACAAAATACAAACTGTGTTCACATTGTAAATGATCAAATTCCAATAGCTGATGGAAAACTGAATCTACAGCAAATTCTTTTGCCCATAACTAGTAACCAAATATGATAGCACCAAATTAAATCCCTGCTGATGACATCCCATATGATATTCAATTCAAATTCCACTGTCTGGTTGATGATTCACAAACATTTATGAATCAATCCTAGGAACCTAAATCGACATTTTGGATTATGAATTCAAATGACCTGTAATTGTCCCTGTGCCACCATCTAAATTGTAACAGCTGTATAAGCTCTGTTATGAACTATGAATCATCAAAACGTTAAATCCATACTCAACTCAGTCATAACAGGCTAATCGTTGATCAAATTCATCATGGGATTAAAATTAGGCTTTGGATGTACTGATTTTAAATTTTCTAAAGGATTGAAAATGCTTAAAAGCCACTGATAACATCTTCTCATGAATATATCCTCAAATACCATCTATTAAACCAAAACAATATTCGCACACGATCTTCAATCTCATAAAAGGTTTCACATGAGGATGAATAACGTGCGGAAAAATTGGTTAAACTTGATGACTTTGGATGATATCAGAAGACCTAGTTAAATAAGCCCATGTTCATCTACTACTCATCACATTGAAGATTAGTGGGACTTTCTTGAACAAAATCAACTGTTTCTTTAAATCAAAATATTAGATCCAATACAAAATAAAGAAAGAAGGTACCAACAGATCTCAACTCCACATAGTAGATCTAGAAACCCATAAGCCTAGCACTGACTATGATAGGCAAACAATCGAAACTACCTGCAAAATCTGTTAGAGAACTTGGAAGCATGAAGCTTGTGCCGACAATGTCAGAACCCAAGAAACCGGATGTCTTGATTCGCTGCAATTCGAAAATCCGCCATAGGTGATGGCTCCTCTATTCTCAAAACAAGTCATAGGAGATCTAAGATCTGGATTTATTTAAGGAACTAAGTTGAAAACGAAACTAATAGGATTATCAAAAGACTTATCAACAAAACTCGCTGAAGATTTACAGATAGAATAAAGCGCGATTAGGTTATGAAAAATAGATCTCGAGATGGAAAGTTTTGAAATACAGATGGCTTAACAATGTTGAAAAATCATTGAAGGTTGCGATTGAGATTCAAAGAAAAATCGATTTAAAATATCAAATGAAATATAGATTTGAGAAGTTCACGCATAGTGAAATCAGGCACTCGCTTGTCGCCATTAACGAACCCCCATAGTAAAAGCTAAATAATTATTATTATTAATAAGTAATATTTGATTTGGTAGTAACTATTTCAGCAGTTTTAATAAATACAGTTTTGGCAACTTATTCGTTCCGCAGTTAACAAAAACGCTAGTTTGTGCTTTTGATAGATTTTTTTATTTATGTGTAAACTTAATGTTGTAAAAAATATATTTGCGTGTAAACTTAATGTCGATAGGGTGGTTAACCAATCACTACAATAAATTAAATTATAATTAAGAAGTAACAAAAATTAATTAAAATAATAATAGTAAGTGTAAAATGAGAAGTAAGATTAGTAAGTAAAAAAATAAGAAGTATGAACAAATAAGTAGAAATGGGAAGCAACCAAAATTTCATACTAGGATATAAATATTTAATGTTGACGTAATAATTTCATTTATTTTCCTCCATCATTTGTTGATAATGTTCTATTTCCATTTGTCTGCATTTTGTCACTAACCATATGTTCCAGATGCAATTACAAAATAACAAAACCGAAATCCACTTTTCCCTTGCAACGGAACTTTTGGCTCCAAACCCTAAGAATTCCCCCCAAAATCAAAATTTTTGGCTCCAGCATCCTATTTTTTTTCCCCGCACCACCTATTTCCTCTTTTCAGATCTAAACATTTCATCTTCCATTTTCATGCCTTTCACACAAAAATTCTGCATCCGCTTCTTTTTCTCTTCCTTGCTTTTTTTTAAGATTCGACAGCCTTCGAAGTTCCTCTCGTTAACTGTTGCTGTTGTTTCACGGGTAATTACCTCAAAAACCTGTTCGCTTTATTTTCCTTAGATCCATTTTTATTTCCTCACTCGAAACCCCTAATATTTTCTACAATGATGAATCAACTTCATTTATCCCTCTCACGAGCTTCTAGTCCATCTCTCTTGTCTTCACGACCAATTTTACAAATAACTGAAATGCTCTTCGTGACCTTTTCAGTGGAAGTGGCATCGTTTTTTTCCTTGGTTTGTGATCACTAGCCTGGAAGTTTGGGGTTAGTCTGGTGAGGCTCTTCAGATTCTATCATAATTGGTCTGCATTTGTCTTTTGTATTGGGTTTTTAGTGAGCTGTGACTAGTTTCTGGTTTTGGTTTTTCCTGGGTTGTGTTTTCACTTTGGATGCGTGTTCCTTGTTGATGTCCTATACCAGATCGAGATTCCACAACGATATCTAATGTTATAGTGGATAGGGATTCTTTCGATGGTTTTGGTTTTGTGTCTCAATTGTCTTTCCCTTTTTTTTGCCACAACTTAAAGATCATACTAAAATAACCATGTCTTAAGGTGCAAAGCTTTCGCATTGGCCATAGAGAAATGAGTAGCATGATGTAGTTTTTATATTCCTGAAGATGATCTTAGCTGGCAATGAGGCCAGCGATGGTGATACTAAGAAAATGAATATTTGTGATGATTGGATGTTATTTAAAGTAGATGTACCAGTGGTTGTGAAAAGGCAATGTGATAAATGATAGACACAGACGTAAATGAGTGTAGGACACTACTAAATGGTACAAAAAGTATATATGGATGGTGCTGTAGCTGTAGTACTTATTTCTGCATTGTATTTTATCTTCTCAACTTGAGGCAAAGGACGATGAGATGATCGATTACACTAATCAGTTAAGAAATGGAGTATTAGAAGCTTATTATGGTATCTTTCAGGGCTTCAAGAGCTCACAAAAAAAACAGTTATTAATGTCTTATGCTCCTCACATACTTCAGTTCTTGGATAATATGTATTTGCTCAAGGATGTGTAAGTTTTACATTTTATTTTGTATTTACGAATTTATTTAACAAAACTGACTTTTTTCTATGCGTATTAGGGATGATGGAGCGACGAGGGCAGCACTAGGAGCACAAGGAGATTTAGCGGATATACTAGGTAGTAATGTGACTCCACTGTTCAATTAGAGAGAGATTTCCTTAACTAGTGCTTATCATCAGATGACCATTTGATTAAGAGATTGGCCGATTGGGTTAGGCTTGCTGTAAATAGAGCTATATCTCTCTAATGATTTTTATGGCAAGCTATAAGTAGTCTAGTATGCATTCATTGTTGTCAAGTCGGTCGATCGAGCTCATGGTCTTAGATTTGGGTTTAAATACATGTGTTGGCAGTTAGACATTGACATTTTTGCACAATTTTTTTTTTTTGGTTTTTCTTTTTTTTTTGCTATTTCCAGTCGGATTGGATAATTCTTTTGGTTACTACCTCTATGGAAAAGGAAAAATAAGAAGCTATGGATGCTGATTGTTTTGGTCTTAAAGTTGTAAGTGTTGTATTATCTAAAGTCAACTTGTCGTGATGCTTTTATTTACAGTTGCATGGAAGGATGTAATGATTAAACTTTGATCCTCGGTATCCTTCGTCCACTGCTACCAATGCCCAAGCTTGTCGGATTTGATCTAAGTTTACAAAAAGACAATAGTGAGATGATGGATATGCTGTGGGTGTGGAGCATGTTGTTGCTGATAGAATTTTGTATGATCCTTCTTTTCAAACCAAAGTCTGTTCAATTTATGTTTTTTAGTTAAACTAGTCAAAACACATGGGTTCAGTGTGAAATAACAGTGTCCACTTAGATGTCATTTTCTAGACTTTCGTAGCTTGATCATCCTATTTTTGGTTTACTAGCATTGGACATCTATTTATGGATGTCCAAAAATTGGACTTTCAGCGTTGCATGCACAAAAAATGGGTGTCCTAACTTGCTTTAGTTTCTTGAAGTGTGGCATCTTTATTCAGTTGAATTTAGCCTGAATTGGGTTTGTTGGTCCATGTATATTCTGTACATCAATTTTTAACTGAACTGGCAAATTTAATTTTCTCCTTTATCTCAGAATGGACATCAGTAAAGGATTTCAAGAAATTCTTAGAGGTGCACTCATTTATTCCCTACCAAATGGTTCAAATTAAGATATTAAAGGGGCATGGTAAAACTCTGGTATGTGTGGACTACTCGATGGTGCTTTGGAAAATATTATTCCATTCAAGTGTGTAGGATTTTGATGGATCAAGGTAATATTCCACAAGGATGTGTTCAAATTCAAAGAAGAGGCGCTGAATGGTTTCAGTTATGTTATGATAGATATAAGATTTGGGCGGACAAGTACATAGCAACTTCAGTGGTCATAAGGTGATGTGTTCGGTTCAGTTATCACAACCACTTTACAACATGATGCTACTTACTTTAGGCTAAAATTATTGCTGCTTGAAGATGGTCATAAATCAGGATAGGACATGGAGCATTAAAAATAGCTGCAAACATGTGTTCACGTGATGGGATCTGTGTTTTATGGATGTTGGCCTACCATCTGCATTTTGGATTTGTATTTAGTTTTATGCTACTGTAGACGAGAGTAACCTTTCTGGACAATTCTCATATTGCTGCTAATCAAGTTCGGTCAGAATCATCTTCGATTGATGCCATTGATCTTGTGTACCCTGCTGAAGTGTTGAACTATATGTATTGTGTTTCGTAAGCGTATTATGTAAAAAAAAATGATGAGAGTTTGAAAATATTAATAAATTATTTTGGTTCCTATTTTAAGTTTGTTTGATATCTTAAGTTTTGTAGATAATATGTTCTGGAATGAATTCTTTTATCAGTAATATGTATATAATTTTTGGATATACTACAATTGTAAAATAATAGTTATAATAAAATATATCACAACGGTTATAAAAAGTTGTAAAAATTATAACAACAACGATGCATAACAGTTGTAATAAAGTTTATTACAACGGTGGAAAACAGTTGTAAAATATACATTTCACAACGGTGCCGCATTAGTGCAAAAAAGTTGTAAAAGATTTTAGTTTATTACAACTTCTTAATGGACGACGGTGGCTCCACCATTGTAAAAAGTCTTTTACAACTGTTTTACACGGTTGTAATAAGGTCATTTTGTTGTAGTGCATGTTCTGAACCAGGAACATACTAGCTTCATAACGAATCACAGACTATATTTCTATGTGTTTATGTCATTCGAACTAAAGAACGCTGGGGCGACATATCAGCGATTGGTTAACCATATGATCCAGAACCAAATCAGAAAGTCGATGGAGGTGTATGTTGATGATATGCTTGTGAAACCGATACAGTCAGCTAGTCATGTCAAAGACTTGGCGAAAATGTTTAGTATTCTCCATCAATATGGGATGCAGCTCAACCCTTTAAATGCTCTTTTGTCTTCGCGTCAGAGAATTTTTTGGATTTCATCGTCAGGTCTTGGGCATTGAAGTTGTAACAACCCAAAATTTTTCTGATATAAATTAATTAATAGAATTTCAAAAATAGGAATTTCTACAAACGCTGGAAATTGGCCACGAAACTTTAACCGATGCGTTCGTCTCAAAATTCTGGTCAGCTTTTATGTTTGGAGTTTCGCGAACGGAGTCTGTATGAAAATGTTAAGGACGAAATATGAAAATGGACGAAAAATAAATAAATCAAAATTTATAATTATAATTTACCTTATTTGACCAAGCCGACCTGGGCAATATGAGGCCCGGGCGGTCGAACATTGGGATCGACCAGCGATCGACCTACTGGGCGTCAGACTGCCCTGTGATGGATAGGTTTTTAGGGTTTGGTTTATAATGTTATTAAAATGAATGGACGTATATAACTTAAAACTAATCCAACGGTTCTAGGCCATTTCCACCCCTATAAATAAATGGGTAAAGCCTCATTTTTTTTCATATAAATCTGCAGTGGCAGCGAAGCTCTTCCATTTTCCTCCTTCTAACATAATTTCTAAAATAAAAATATATTCATACATAACAAATCAAATACAATTCATATGAAATTGAGAGGATAAGCAAATCTAATGGAAAAGAATGCAAAGTGACGCTCCAAATCATAATCTCCCCTCTCTTCCTGTTATCTTACATCTCTACATATCCGGAATTTCACCCTTTCCAAATAAATTGTAGATTTATAAAAATTTAGGGATTGTATGCCTAAAGGGTTCAAACTTTGGATTTGGAGGCTATAACGTGAGTGAGAAATTTGCGAATACAGTTATAATAACTTATCTATTTTGTTTGAATTAAATCTAGGTTTTTATGCTTATTCCCTATCAGATCTGTTCATTTAAATATTGTGAATTTATTGACAACCATCAAGTCTAATTATAAACATGGTTAAAACTTGTGAATTATAAGTTGTGGCTATATAATGTAAACTGTAGGATTCTTAAATTTGTTCACACATGTTCCTACAGTTATGTCATGAAATATGTTGTATATGTTGCATAACACTGTGGATCTAGAAATCAGTCCCATTAAACACCAATTTGATGTAGTTACATTCCAGATCTTTAGTTCAGTGTTGAAAAATAAAATATGTGAATCTGGGTAAAACGATGAAATTGGTAAATTATGTGATTGTAATGTTTAAAGGAAATATGCCTGTTTGTATTTAATATTGTTGGGTTTTGACTTAATTGTTGTAAATGTGTCGTTTTCCTCTTTTTGAATAAAAATGCGTTATTTTGAAATCACACGAGGTGCGATAAAAAGATCAAAAAGGGAAAAGTGATGCAAATATATGTATAAATACAAATAAATATATTAGTGCGTAATTTGCATCAACTATTCCAAATTATACATTTACATATATTTCTTGTGATTTTGAAATGCGTTAATTCCGTTAATTAGGCACGATTTACAATTGTTATGGCTAAACGTCTTTTTGTAAGATTTGAACCTTTTGGCAATTGAATGCAAAAGGAATGTTTGGTTATTGATTACATTTAATTTAAAATTAAAATAATAAGAAAAATGAATATAACAACTACGTTGAACGCACGAAAACATAAAAATAAATATAGACGTATTATCCGTCCAAATCAGCGTAAAACGGTAAAATTTACATTGTATTGAATGCTTGAATGTTTGGATAAAGTTCAATTATGGAGTTATATGTAATGTAATCCATACTGAATCAATATATTTGTGGTGACCATTTGTAGCAATCAATATAATTAATTACTACAAATAGACTGCAAATCAATTAATAACCATTGTAACCAATATTGGTTGTGGAAATATAAATGTGATAGGGAAATGGTTATAATTCCTAATTTAATTAGGATAAATGTTGTAAACCCCAAAATAGGGAATTTGAATTATAAAACACTTAGACACTAGGTTAAGCTCCACTTGTGGTATAAACCTTCCCAGAATTGACTGACAAATCCAGCAACCACAGGTGGTCAGCTTAGTGTGAGGAGTCTAATGCATAAATATAATCGTACTAAGACCCGATGTTAAGTTTAACTTATGGTAGAAGTCTATCGGGGACCGACCAACAAATCCAACATCCACAAGTTGTCAACTTAATGTGAGAGGCCTGTTACGTAAATATACATATACATATACATATACATATACATATACATATACATATACATATACATATACATACATACATACATATATGTATATATATAACAGACAACCAATAAATAAACAAATAAATAAGAATAGAAATTGTCTTTTAGGGTACAACAAATGAGTAACTTGGGACTGATAAATAGTCGCCTTAGGAAAACATGACTGTTATGGTCATAAAGGGAAATAAAATAGAAACAAGAGAAAATGGGTGTCATAAGGGGATTAATGGACATTGATTGTCGTTTAAATACTAAGTCCAAATTAGGGAAGAAATCAAATGAATGTCCTAAGGGAAAAGGGGAAACAACCTTCCTTAATTATGTTAGTAAATATAGAACTTAAAATATAAAATATAGTTTGACTTAGTAGGTTAATAATGTAAAATATTATTAACCATATAAAACCATGATGATAATGAATTGTATACATATAATATTCCTGTGTAAAGGAACTAAACAGGAATAACTAAATTACGTGGCATACTTTATCCCAATAGGGAGGTGCTAAAGGCAAATGGGGAACGAATTTAATAACCTTCATGTATAGTCTGCTTCCTTGTGTCTTAAGCAGCTAGGGTTGAGGAGTCAACCTGGGAATATGTCTTTCAGTTTAGGGGCCTTAAATGGAAGGTGTCTGTGGGCCTACCCAAACCTGGAAACTAAAAACGTCAGATATGCCTACCTATTCTACGGGAACTAACAAGCGACTAAGGGGGTTATCTAATAAGGTCGGCTAGAAGGTATAGCGAACGATAAAATACCATCTCTTACCTTATGTGGGGCAAGAGTATGTGCGTGAATGGCAGAAGCCTTAACTAGTAGGGCCCGTAGCTAGTCCCTCTAGTTCATGTTAATGTTAAGTAAATTATTGAGAAATAAGAAGTGACCAATCGGTTCGCCTACGGTCTTAAGCATTCAGGAAGAATCTACCCTATCTATCATTGATAGTGAGGTGATAAACGATGAAGGATAAGCGAATGGAAGTATATGGATATAGAAACTCTGTAATTAGGGGTCTAATCTCGATATAGTTACCAACTAAACTCTAGTCTAAAGGTTTCACAAAAATATTCATAAACGTCCTCTCTCGGTATTATACTTTGGGAATACTACTTTGGGAAGAGTAGTAAAGTCGTGCGTAAACATTTACAAGGTTAGGTTAGAATTACTAATCTTGTTAGGCATACATCGTAGGTTGAACCAAACGGGATACATCTATGTATTATAGTCTATGATGTACATTTCTTAGTCATGAGAACTTGTTGTTCTGACCCCTCCTCCTCATTACAACCTCCTAGGTTTCCTGGTGAAGGTCGGGTCTCGCAGATGTTAAGTTTGGCTTTCGGTTCCCATTCTTTTTCATGCTCGGCGTTGACATAGTGAATTATTACAACACCCCGTATTTTATGTACTAAAGATATTAAAATATTCTGAATTAAGCAGAACCGGCATCACCATTGCGTTTGTCTTGGAATTCTGGTTCAGATGAACTCCAAGTTTATGTAAAATGGACAACGTATGAAGAAGTTGTGAGCATTGGAAGTTTGCATACACATAAGGCTCATTATATATAAATAAAATAAATCCAGAAAATTAGAAAATCAGAATTTACGAATGCAGGAACGAAGGAGGGAAAGAGACCCATTGGGGGTCGACCCCAACACATGGATGTTGACCCATGTGTCGACCCCATAACGGGGGTGTCGACCCATGGGCCGACACCCGTGTCAACCCCCTCGAGATCTAGGGTACATTCCTACGAGCGAACATGGAATATTTCTTTTGCCAAATTCATAGTTGAGCACCTATAAATAAGCTTACAGAATCTAGCCTAAATCTCATATTTCTGAGACGACGTCTATATTCTGCCATTTTTCTTCCTCCTCAAATCTCTTCCAAAAAATATGATAAGTAATTTAGGAAAATACTGAACCAAGATCTGGAGGAAAGAATGAGTGTTAATAAAAAGGTGATCAAAATCATATTCGAAGTGAGGTAACTTCTTAGATTTGGTCTTTTCTTCCTCTTTCTTCTCTTTTTCTTTTAGTAAGAATTATGGATCAATGGTTGAGTGTTAGATCTGGACTAGATTCAGGATTTAGAAAGAAAATTAGGTGAGTGGATTTAAGTTATATCATTTTTGATAATGATATATAATCATTTAACATTCCCCATTATTATACAATGTGAATTTGCTAGAATAATTAAAAAGCATTGAAATGCTATTACGACATGTTGAAATATAAACTTGTTGAAATATGTGTTGCGACTACTGTTGTTGAATTACATGTAACTTGTAACATTTAAGTACCGGAACCCTTATTTGTGGGAGTTGGAACAATTACATGTTAGAATTAAACACATGTTAAAAGGAACATGCGACATAATACAGGCTTAACATGATGCCATGAAAAATATAAATTATAGTAAAATTTGAAAGAAATGGACATGCCTAAATTATATAGAAAATTTTCAACAAATAGAAAACTGTAATGCACTTAGACATAAGGTTAAATTCGATTTGTGGTAGAAGTCTGCCCGGAACCACCCGACAAATCCAGCATCCACAAGTTGTTAATTTAATGTGAGAGGTCTAGCGCGTAAATAAAACATGTAAGGGTGCTAAGACACGAGGTTAAGTCAACTTATGGTAGAAATTTGCCCAGAACCGTCCGACAAATCCAGCATCCACAAGTGTAGGCTTAATGTGAGAGGTTTAGCGCATAAATATATACATATATATATATATAGCAGGATTGATAAAATGACACTAATTATGATTAATGGAAATGAATGGAAGTTACAACAGTAAAAGAAGTGAATGAACGGGGAATGATAATAAACTATTATAATTAACTACATTAATGATAATGTTATATAATAGGTAGGCTTGTCCTAGGGACAGGTGGAAATTATAACTTAGGTTATAATAAATGATAAAGAAATGAAATAACTTATGTAATAAGATAACTCGTACTTAATTGCAAATTAAGTTATCTGTGAGAACGAGAATCTGAAATATGTTGATAAGGACAACATAAGTTATATTTATGGAAAAGGAACTTATCAGTAAACCTTAGTTAAGAGAACTAAGTTAACAAGTAAACAACAATAAGTTGTAGTGACAATATAAGATGGAATTATGATTAAATAAGAAAGAATAAGGCATACTTATGAAATGAAATAAGTTATATTTAATCATAAATAATGATTGACATGTTAAACAAAAAACATGTGAATTGAGATATACTTAATTACATATTAAGTAGAACATATTATTGTAACCATGAAATCAAAAGAATATAAAGGATTGTGGATTACAGACCTAGGATCACTATCTAGAAAATAACATGTTGTGGGCTTATTAATAGGCTTATATGGGTTAAGTTATATGATTGAAATTAATAAGCAAGAGGAACTTGGAAACTTGACTAAGAAGTCAATGTGAATGGGAATAACCAAGTTAAATGGAAACCTGATGAGGTAAAGAAAGAACATAAAGGAATGTTTAGACATACGATTTAATAACATATTAAAATTAGGCGCTTGGACCAGTCCGCACATTTGAGGGTGAATAACCCAACAGGGCAGATCATCGTGGTGTCATGAGCCATGAGGGGAGCATATATTCATATGATTATTCAATCGGCTTCGAAGGACTGGAAGGGGGAAGCACGTGACTTCCTGAAATACGTAAGGTGCTTCTGGTAGTCCTCTGCGCTATGGCAGATGTTTAGGCTGTGCTCGCAGAGGTTGGGTCCGCGCGTTACTACCAGGTGGGTGGGCCTTGACTACAAAAGTAGCTTTGCATTCAGAATGTTGTGACGAGGTGACACTAGGATGATTCGGCGATTGCCTCAACGGGAGGCAAGGTCAGGACCAACAAGGATAATAAATCGTTGGTACCCGTCATCGGCAACCAATGGGATGCAAAAAGAGTAGAGATAAACCCAAGATGTCATTCACCTTTCACTAGCGAGGTAGGGTGGTTGAGGAGAGAGCCAACTGAAGTTTAGATTATTTTTTAGGGGTAAGTCGCTTAGCTCTTGTAGTCTTTACTAATTGAGGGAGGGGCCTAGGTGGAGCCATAGCCACCATGAAAAATAGACCCGAGTAATATCTGTATTTTGAGGCCCTTAAAGGCGGGCCTGTACAGACATGGGAAAGCTCCCAACCAAGTTTCGTGTTTCTGGTATAGCCCTGCCACGGAAATCGGATTAGAGGTTATATGCGTTTAAGGCATCGAATACGATTGAGGATACGTACGTGGGTAAGTCTAGATACATGCATGTCTGCTCTGGGTGGTGTATCGTGGACTTGAGGGCATTACTCTGCGATGGAATCTGATTCGATCGAAGGTGGTAATCCGTACGCTAACGTAACTTAGTAATGGCAGATATATGCGGAACATAACATTGTTATATAGAGATCCACATGTCACTCCGGTGTAGGATGAGGGACTGCGTACATTTTTATGGCATTACAGTGGAGACCGTGCAAGTGGGTACCATGGAGTGTACCTTAATATTGGGGGTAGCTATATATATACTGTATTAGGTTAATCCATTGGGAAGTAAATGGGTATGAGTGTGTAAGCCTTGAGTGTTGTTAACCCAAGTAACCTAATAAATAAGAAAATTTGATTGAACAGTATATGTCGGGTTATCCAAAATGTATAGTTTAAATCCAGTTACCAGAACTTGTGTTCTGACCCCTCCTCATAACATACTCGCAGGTTATTGTGGTAGAGATATGATAGCTTTGGGTACTGGTTTGGCAGTATTATTCATATGGTAAGGCTATTCTTTGATTATATTATACTTTATCCATTCTGATGTGAGATATTTTCTGAGCTCTGATATATTTTATATCTATGTTTTTTACAGGATACCAGAGCAATCAACACGGGTTTCGATGGATTAGAATTTTGAAAAAAAAAAATCGGTCTATCGAAATTCGGGTTGTTACATCTGGTATCAGAGCTTAGGTTTAGGATTCCTGTATAAATAGTGAGTGAACATATTTATATTTTTAAAAATATAAATATTATAAATATACATACCTAGATTCATAGAGGAAACCGCTAAATAGAAAGAATATAATATGGTAAGAATTGGGATGACTGTTTTGTACACTAAAGGAATGAATATGGAAATCTGAGACCCATATGAAATTTGGGTAGTGTACAACACACTTTGTATGGAAGAAAGGTGAATCCCATATAACATTATTCCGGTAAAGTGGGTTCAGTATTGAAACCTTATCATGAAAAGTCAGATGGAATATATATATATATACAGGTAGGAAGATTAGAACATTGAGACTTTGTCACTTCATAAGATGGAAAGGAGATATTAATCCTAAACTAACCATTAGAATTTGAAGGACTTTTAAAGTGACATGATAGCTAAGGTGGGCATTTTAGAATAATTATGCAGCTGACTGGCCTCTCACCTTTTTCAGGGTTCGAGCGAAGCAAGAAAGAAAGAGGGAGGGGGACGACCCAGGTGTCGACCTGGGGGGTCAACACACCAGGCAAGGGGTCAACCCATGGGTTGACACCCCTTGCAGGGAGTCGACAACTCGACGCTAGATCGAAAAAAAATAAAAGGAGACAAAGCCGAAGCTTCGTCCCCATTTCGATCCCCACTCAGCCACTGAGACCCACCAATTTTCCCCACTTCCCAAGCCCATCACCACCTTAAATCTCCACCATTTTCACGCAATTTTGGTGCCGAATTGAAGCTCACGACGCTCCCTACCCGAATCTACTAGAGTCTCCCTTCAATTTGAAGGAAAATCGCCATGCAACTGTAACCTTCCCTCGTCGCTGCTTTCCCCAATTAACCCCTCAAGAAATTTCTTGGTGCAACAATTGGAGAGACATAGTGGAGGCATATGCAAACATCGTAGGAAACAGTATTCTACATGGGAGACCGGTCAAGTTTGGAGACTTTGTAGGCATCGATTTGGAGCATTGTTCAATACAGTGAGGTTGGACAACATTTTGGACCACAACATTGTTGAGAGAAGGGGTTTTCAAGGTTAGTATGTCTTTTTGATGCAAACTTGGAAATTAGTGAAGAGCATGATATGTTAATTTTTGAGTCTGAGGTAAAAGGAGTGCATATCTGATTTACTCAGGCCCATTTTGGGGCCATGCCTTGTATAAGGGATTGTAAAGACCCGTAAATCCCTGCCCTTTGAATCAACCATAAACCACACAGGTCTGACCCAAAAGTTGGAAATCCACGAATACTTTAACTCTGGGCATACAACACATTAGAACAAATAACAACAATTTATAAACATCGTAATAATGTTACATCAGAGTATAGAATATCAGAGTACATCGAATCATATTACAACGGAAGATTAAATTACACTAATTTTAATACAATGCAGCGGAATAAATAAACTAATACAGCGGAAGACTACCAATGCTCTGGATGTGGCTTTAAGCTTTGATGCAAAATCCTACTTAAGAAATGAATATCTGCAAAGGAAGCTACTCGACTGCCCGTGTGGAAAAGAGTGCACCCGAGTTTGCAGGTGAAACAAACTACAGGTCAGTCATGGGACTGGTATGAGAAATCTTACTTAAGCTATCTAATAATAATAAGGCTAATCATAGGACCACGCCGCTAACGCGGTACGGGTTTACTCCATTGGATTGCCAGTGCATAAATAAAGTAAATCGTTAAAACAGCGCAATGCTTTCTATAAAAATGAAACCATTATAAGACTCAAGTCCCATCACACGATGCAACGCAAACCTGAGGATAAAGTTTTACCTTATAATGGTCAAAAATGCTTGATACGATAAAACGAAGTTGATATTATTATTAGTGTATATATTTTAAAACATTACAATCATAATATCAATCATAGACATCATAGCTACCATATACTATGTCACTGTACTAGTAATTCAATCAAAACCGCATGGGTCGTATTGGAAGTTGGATTTCCATCATGAACCAAGGCAAGAGATAGTCCTTACTGAATTCGAGACACTCTAGCCCGTGCCTCAGGATACAGTCACAACCGCACCTGGATCTTCAGGGTCAGTCCACAAATATATTAGTGGATTAATAATGCCTGAACGATACGTTTCCCCGCCCTATGGGGCGTAAATAGAGCCACCAGGGACTCAAATAACCGAGGCGCCTCATTCCATCATCCACATAAGTAAAAATGTCAGGCCTTGTAAAAATAGTGACACCACTCCTAGCTAGAAAGAAACATATGTCCTCCCTGCAGTCCTTACTCCCGTTTCTGGTTCATATCGGGGTGTGAGGCTCGCGAAGTAACGCTACACAAAGCTATGCTATTTAAAGTTGTGCTTTGATCATCAACCACAAGGCTCTGATTTTCAACAAAAGCCTTGATCCATGCATCTTGGCATGCTACATTGTCAATCCATACCATACCATTGATTTCTGCCAATATATAACCTCTAACTCGTACGTCTTAAAGAAGGGTGTTAAGCAAGAGAATAAATTCTTCGCCACCATAGATATATATTTAGCAGAGATCAACGAATACAACATAAAGGAATACAATGTAAGACATACATCCATTTACAAGTCCGTTCTGGGTCTGAACGAAACTGGAGGTACCTTATACCTCGCATATCCGAACAATCAACAATACGTCCGGACAACTACCACTGGAACCCTCTCAAGGCAGCAACTCCAATCAAAGGCATCAGTAGCCATCCATTCGATGTGAAGATCGCCGGTCTTCAACCACCGTCTTCATCTTCGACTTTTAATCGTCGTTGTTATTATTCAGAATGGGTTAAACCTGGTCTTTCCGAATAACTCACGTATTTTATAATTAAAAATCAAGTGCTATAAGAACACATTATACGCCACATTCCAATTCAGAATATTCTTTTAAATAAATATTCACAACATTAGGGAAAGGTTCCCACTAATTTTATCAAAGATAAATTCATTGAAATTTATACTTTAATCATTTTATTATCTCATTCCATTTCAATCTAATTAGGAATTCATTAAAACTCAAGTCGGTTTTAATCTTAAAAATCATTACTTAATGATTATTCAAATTTAAGAAATTAATCTTGTCTTTAACTGGGTTAAAAAACTAATGTCTTTTAAAACATCGTTCACGATAAACCCAAAATCATCTTCCATTAAATATGGAATTTTCACAGAAATCAAATCAATATAAATTTCGGTATTAGACTAATAATATAAATGGAATAACGGCAAAGCCTTTTAAATTCCATATATAGTAACGGTCTTCTTTTACAGAATCTCATCTCGATTATTATTAAATCGAATTCCATTCAATTCCAATTTAATATATTAAATTGGAAAACTTTACATTTTGGAAAATTTTCATTAAATCTTTATAAAAGATTTATAATTTCCAAAATAATATTTTCACTGTTAATTGAGTTAAAGAACAAATGTCATTTAAAACACAGTTCACAATAAATCCAATTCACATTTCATTTTATTCCAATTACTAGATATAATTAGAAACTCTAATAATCTTAATTAAAAGATCTATTCTTTGATACGCGGTTCAAGAACAAATGTCATTTAAAACATCATTCATGACAAACCCACAAATCCAATTTATCTTATTTAATACCAATTAAATATCAATTAATTGGAAAACTTCATTAAATCTTAATTTAAAGATTTATTCTAGTTAATAACTAGTTCATATTGATAAAAATATATTTTTATCCTTACAAATGTGGAATTTTTCATCCAAACTCTTTCCAAATCATTTATTATGATTTTACATAAATTTTCCCTATTTTTGGTAATTTTATTTAGGCCTGTACAGTCGGTTTCCAATAACGGCTACCGAACTGCACTTATAGCGACCTTTTCTGAAATTGATTTGGACATAATTCCAAATCTATCCGTTAGATTTCAAAAATATTATATTCATTGGAAAGCTCTTTTCGATACGAACCCAACGGTTCTGATTTTTGTAGAATCCGACAGTCGGATCTTCCGTTACGCTAATTTGAAGTTAATGGTCGAAATTCGCGAACGGTCGATGTGCGGCGCGTTCTATTCAGGCCATTAAATAAATGTTTATAACATATCGTCGATTTCTATTCAAAACGTATTTATAAAATATTTATAAATTCATTTTAAATGATTGTAACTTCATTTTCAATTTTAAAGCAAAATTGAATACTCTATATCTTTATTATATTAAAATAATAATATTTCCAAAATATTATATTTTAAATCACTTCTTCTCAATATTCAATTTAAAATGAATAAAATTGGTCGATAAACCCGTTCGGGTTAAAAATAGCTTTCTACATAACACCGTTTCATATTTCAGTATTTTGAGTCCATCCAAAAATGGGTATAAAAATCATAATTTTAATCTTCATTAAATTTATATAAAAATATTCGTTATTGAAAAATATTCTTTATTTTAAAGATTTCTTTAAAACATTATTTATATCAAAATGTTCTTTATTTTAAAATATCCTTTATATCGAAAGATATTCTGAATCGGAATGCGACTCAATCAATTACCATACAATTTCGGTTGTATGGATTTCATACATCACATGTATATATTCAACAATAATGATACATAATCACTAAACAATCCATTCACAACCAGAGTGAAATTTATAAATGTGTGAGCGTTAAAATAAATAAATAAATAACGCTCAACACAAACTGTCAATCCATTGACTGACATACGACTACATATTGGGACTAGTGTACGTCATCCCAACACACGTGTGGGGTTTTCAAGCAACAACAGTTCATCTAAATAGATTATTGGTTAATGAATTTAACCAATTCTGATGTCGAACAAAAAGAATATTTTATTCGCATTACAATTCTATTTTAAACACGGCAAATACAAAAAATACTTTTATTTGTATAATATGTTTCATATTTTTAGCGACGAAATAAAAGACAATTTTTGTTTTGTCGACAATTCCTATTTCAACATAAATGAAAGTGACAATTCTAATTTCAATATAAATGAAAATGATACTTTTGTATGTCGACAATTTCCATTTAACAAAAGTGACAATTTTAGGTGCCAATTCTAGATTTGAAAAAAGTGACTAATTTATATCTAAATAAACATTCCTAGTTACAATGTTATTTTTAATCTAAATAAACATCTCTAATGATAATGACTATTTTTATTCTCATGCAACATTTTATAATAAAAATTGTTATTTTAATCTCATACAACATTTCATACTAAAATGTTATTTTATTTTCATACAACATTTCATAATAAAATGTTACTTTTATCCAATGTAACATTTTATACTCTAGATGACATGTTTAATCTATTGTAACATTTTAATAATAAGAATGTTATTTTTCCTTATGTAACAACTTACAACAAAATGTTTATTTACTTTTTTTTTTTACAAATCTAACATAATATGAAAATAAAAAATGTTTATTTTTATTTTGTATACAAAATCTAATGTAACTTTTCTTAACAAAAATGTTATTTTAATCTTCCTCAACAAAATGCTATTTTATTTCTAATGCACATTTTATAACAAAAATGCTATTTTATTTCTAATGCATATTTTATTCTCTTCTTTCATTTGTATCAAAATGCAAGTGAAAAATGTAACTTCTTAAACTAGGCTTTTATCTGCGTCTAAAATGCAAACAAAAAGGTAACCTTTTTAATTCATGTTATATTTGCATCAAAGAATGCAAATAAAAATGCAACTTTTAAATCAATATTTTATTCACATCAAAAATGCAAACAAAAATATTACTTTCATTTTAATGTTTTTGTTTACATCTAAATACAAACAAAAATGCAACTTTAATTAATGTTTTGTTTGCATTTAAAATTGCAAACAAAAATGCAACCTTTATTTCCACCTTTTTTTGCATCAAAGAATGCAAATAAAAATTCAACTTTTTATTGCAATACTTCATTTGCATCAAAGAATGCAAATAAAATATAACTTTTTATTTTAATGTTTATTTGCAACAAAGAATGCAAATAAAGGTATAACTTCTACTTTCAATGTATTATTTGCATAAAGAATACAAATAAAAATATAACTTTTAATTTCTAGTTTATTTGCATCAAAGAATGCAAATAAAAATGTATATTTATATTTCATGTTTTATGTTTGCATCTAAAATGCAAACAAAAAATGTAATCTTTTTCTACGGTGTTTATTTGCATCTAAATATGCAAATAAAAATGTAATCTTTTTCTGCGATGTTAATAAAATTGTAATCTTTTTCTACGATGTTTATTTGCATCTAAATATGCAAATAAAAATGAAATCTTTTTCTACGATGTTTATTTGCATCTAAATATGAAAATAAAAATGTAATCTTTTTCTACGATGTTAATTTGCGTCTAAATATGCAAATAAAAATGTAATCTTTTTCTACGATGTTTATTTGCATCTAAATATGCAAATAAAAATGAAATCTTTTTCTACGATGTTTATTTGCATCTAAATATGCAAATAAAAACGTAGTCTTTTTCTATGGTGTTTATTTGCTGATCCTAATTCAACAAAGAGGGAAAATTTTATTTGTTGATTCTAATTCAATAAAAAAGGAAAATTCTATTTGTTGATCTAGCAAATTATGAACATCAGAGTACACCACAAATAACAATCAATACATTCTAAATCACAAACATCGCAGATCTGAATTATCAACATACATACAATGATTTTCAAAGAAAGAAAAATAATTAAAATTTAATTTAATTATTAAATCAGAATTCTCACAGTTGTTTATATCCGAATTTTCAAAGTGCTCCGTTGAAGCTGTAGTCAGTTCCACCGCGAAGATATTTTCACCATGATTCCAACGCTTTCAGTTTCATCAGATTCTGATTAGATTTGGATAAGATATAACTATTTAATCATCTAAGTAATTTAATTATATAATTAGGTTTTAATTACCCTTTGTTTTAAATCTCTTCTTCCTGTTTACCGTCGAACCAGAAAAACCCAAACCATCGCTTCGAACAGCAACCATCGCACCTTGCACTAGACCACCAGAGACTGATCTTCCACCACTGCTCGAAGCGCCTACGCCTGCGCCCACAACCCAGGCCGAATCGCACCACCGTGGGTCCCTGAATCCCCATCCGAACGATGACACTTCCTGCCCTAATTTCTCTCTCCCGGCAAAACGAAATACGATCACACTCGTATGGATTGAAAGGTGATAGAGAGGTCTACAATATTTGCTTAAGAGTGGGTGTCTAATTCGTAATGGATTACAATTGTAAAACAATTTAAAATCGTACGAGGATGGCCATTGAAAGTTAAAGAGCGACGACTCCTATTTCTGAGATTAGGGTTTGGAGTATACCAAACATATTTTATACAGTATATTTATATTAATTAATTATTAATGAGAGTATAACCCGTTAGTCTATACGGACTCCAAATCCAGCCCAACAAAAGTTGTCCCTACCTAATTGCCCCCATTCCGGACACGATGGGCTAGGTCCCGTCAGCCCAAACGACTGTCTGTGGCCTGAATTCTTCAATTTAATATTTAAATCCTTTAATAAATTAATTCGATCGTATATTTAAATTCACCGGGGCCACACGAACTCTAAAAGTTCCAGAAAAATTATTTCTAGTTATGTTTTGATGATACGGTCCTAACAAGACTAATTTCGTCGAATTCCGAGACCGTTTGAAAAACGGCCATTTTCCGGTCATTCGAATTTGACTGAAATTAACAAAACACATTTTCTTTTGCCATGCCCACATATTAATTCTAAAAATTATGAAAATTGGAACCTAGCAATAATTTGACATTCCGGTTCCAACAAAAGTAGTTTCGTCGAAAACAGAGATCGTTTGCAAAATGGCTATTTTTAATATTAAATATATATATATATATATATATATATATTCTACAGCGACTACTCTGAATTTTAAACTGGGCATAACTTTTTATTCCCGCTATGAAATCTCAATTTTTCAGATTCGTTGGAAAGATATTTTTAAACAAATTTAAATATTTTTAGTTTCACTAAAATCCGATTTAATTTGCATCCTGTTCGGTCAGTCAAAGTTCAAATTCAAATTTTCAAACTACCGAACTATTTCTAACTCCTTTTTTATAACTAAAATAAATATATTCATTTTAACTTCGATTTAAATAAATTTTTTAGTCACTATTATTGATAATAAATCATTTTAACTATTTAAAATCCAGTAAAATTTCTAAAATAAATTTTTTAAATTGGTTCAGAATTTCCGGGTTGTTACAGCGATGGGGTTTAAATTTATAGGATGTGGAAATGTCAAATCTAGTAGTTTTGCATAAAATTTTTATAAATGAAGATCAGAGACATTGGGATATAACACATCTACGCCCATTAGCCAGAGTAGTCATATGCATACTGCAATATCACTTTGTTGCCAGAACTAGTGTTTTGATAAGATTTCTCCCACGATTGAGGTTGCTACTTATGCAGCCTTCGCAGGACTTGAGGTGAATTGGGCCCGCTTAATCCTACAGTATTATAGCTCTTCCAGGGAAATGAGACAGACTAACATTCCTTTTGGACATCTTTAGACGAAAGTTTTTGTACAGTCACGGGTTTCCTTAGCAAGGGTGAGTCAGAGATCACATCCAGTACATATTATAGATCTAAGCATGTTGACTAGGATGTAGATTGAGTTTCAAGAGTTACTGGAAGTGAACCCACGGCCAATGGAGCATGACCAAGAGGAAGGAGTAGGCGGGGGAGATGGAGAGAAAGAGTATGTAGGGCAGATGAAGATCAGTTGAACGAGGAAGACCTACAAGACCTAGGAGTACAACGTTATGGGCATATGGCTGGGTATCAACCCATTCCAGAGGCAGAGCCTCAGCATTAACCATTAGTAGAGCCGTAATAGTATCAGTACTTTTATATTTCATAGGACAACTAGTATACAAACACGGAGCAGCAGTGGGGAGGTGTCGGATCCTCCCAGACCTCTGGATGGGACACATGGTCATCCAGAGAACATAGGGACTTGAGGGCTGAGGTTAGGGCCATTTCAGATAGACAAGCTCAGCTAGCTAGGGAGCATCATGATATCTTGCGGGGATAATAATAGATGATTCAGACATAGATAGAGGCTACCTAGACACAAAAGTAGAGCTTACAGGAGATCTACGCCACGCAGTAGCGGTTTGATCAGATGTAGGCCAATATGCGGGACATGCAGCCTGAGGTTAGAGATGGGACCAGACGATAGGAGGAGCGTCTACGTATAGTGGAGGATATGTTAGGTGGATTGGATTCTTTCGTCCTCAATTTCTTTGGGCACGGACCCAAGCCTCCATTCTCGTGGCGATTTTCTAGACCGCATGTGCCAGATCTTGACTATCTTAGTTTTACATTATTGTTGTAGAATTTTTGTTTGAGATCTATTTTACGATAGTAGGACTTATGTTTTTACTTTGATGTAGAAAACCTATGCTTTAGATTTGCTTTGGTTTAGCAGTGTGTTGTTTATTATGTGTAAAACTCTATTATCTAGTAAGAAAACTTCTGTTATACCAATTTGTCTTGTAATAACAATAAGAAAATCAGTAACAAAGAAAATTTTCTTATGTGGACGGTGCTTGGATAGGAAAATAGGGAATCTTTATACATAGTTACATAAAATCCAAGTACGGTTGGAAAAAAGTTCGTAAAAAGATGGAAGATGTGAAATTTTTAGTTTTCCACCTTTTTGTAACATAAGAAATCAATTTTAGAAAATTAGATTTTTCTGAAATTCGAAAAAAAAGGTGGTTGGTAGGATTTTGGATGCAACAATTGGATGAACTACGTTCTTACCTAGTAAGAGTGTGGGAAAAATGGGATGAAAATGTATTTTGATTTTCAAAATATCGCATTCATGTAGAACTGCCAGTATGTTTAGGATGTGAGCATCATATTTTAAAAATGATTTTTGAAAAACTTGCATACACATAGGAGGTATCGCTGAAGCATACATGTTTTATTATGTTGTATTTCACCTTGCACAAGTGCACATTGTTTGCCAATATTGGATGCACACATGATGGATGGATATTATGCGAGGAATTATCTATTTTACCCTTATCGAATTTCGGGGACGAAACTTCCTAAGGGTGGTAGAATGTAACACCCCGTATTTTATGTATTAAAGATAATAAAATATTATGAATTAAGCAGAAACGACATCACCTTTGCGTTCGTCTCGAAATTCTGGTTTAGATAGACCCCAAGTTTACGTAAATCGGACAACGTATGAAGAAGTTGTGAGCATTGGAAGTTTGCATACACATAAGGCTCATTATATATAATTAAAATAAATCCAGAAAATCAGAAAATAAAAATTTACGAAAGCGGGAACAAATGCGGGAAAGAGACCTGTTGGGGGTCGACCCCAACATATGGGTGTCGACCCATGTGTCGACCCCATAACGGGCCCCCAGATCCGGGGTACATCCCTACGAGCGAATGTGGACTATTTATTTTGCCAAATTCATAGCTGAGCACCTATAAATAATCTTGCAGAGTCTAGCCTAAATCTTATATTTCTGAGGTGACGTCTATATTCTGCCATTTTTCTTCCTCCTTTAATCTCTTCGGAAAAATATGATAAGTAATTTAGGAACATTCTAAATCAAGATCTAGAGGAAAGAATGAGTGTAAGTAAAAAGGTGTTCATAATCATATTCGAAGTGAGGTGATTTCTTAGATCTGGTTTATTCAGTTTTCTTCCTCTTTCTTCTCTTTTTCTTTTAGAAAGAATTATGGATCCATGGTTGTTAGTTTCTAAATCCAGTTAGGGGAAACCATGGAGAGCTAGATCTGGACCAGATTCAGGATTTGGAAAGCAAATTAGGTGAGTGGATTTAAGTTATATCATTTTTGATAATGATGTATTATCGTTTAACATTCCCCGTTATTATACAATGTGAATTTGCTAGAATAATTAAAAATCATTGAAATGCTATTATGACATATTGAAATATAAACTTGTTGAAATATGTATAGCGACTACTGTTGTTGAATTTCATGTTAACTTGTGACATTTAAGTACTAGAACCCTTATTTGTGGGAATTGGAACAATTACATGATTACATGTTAGAATTAAATACATGTTAAAAGGAACATGCGGCATAAAACGAGCTTAATATGATGCCATGAAAAATATAGATTATAGTAAAATTTAAAAGAAATGGGCACGCCTAGATTATATAGAAAATTTTCAGCAAATAGAAAACTGTAATGCACTTAGACACGAGGTTAAATTTGATTTGTGGTAGAAGTCTTCCCAGAACCGCCCGACAAATCCAGCATCCAAAAATTGTTAGTTTAATGTGAGAGGTGATCTAGTTCGTAAATAAAACATGTAATGGTGCTAAGACACGAGGTTAATTCAACTTATGGTAGAAACCTATCCGGAACCGTCCAGCAAATCCAGCATCCACAAGTGTAGGCTTAATGTAAGAGGTTTAATGCACAAATTCATACATATATATATATATATACGTATATAAATAGCAGGATTGATAAAATGGCACTAATTGTGATTAGTGGAAATGAATAAAGAAATGAATGGAAGTTACAACAGTAAAAGAAGTGAATGGGGAATGATAATAACCTATTATAATTAACTACATTAATGAGAATGTTATATAATAGGTAGGCTTGTCCTAGGGACAAGTGGAAATTATAACTTAGGTTATAATAAAAGATAAAGAAATGGAATAACTTATGTAATAAGATAAGTCGTACTTTATTGTAAAATAAGTTATCTGTGAGAACGAGAATTTGAAATATGCTGATAAGGACAACATAAGTTATATTTATGGAAAGGTAACTTATTAGTAAACCTTAGTTAAGAGAACTAAGTTAATAAGTAAAGTACAATAAGTTGTAGTTACAGTAAAAGATGGAATTATGGTTAAATAAGAAAGGATGAGGTAAACTTATAAAATGAAATAAGTTATATTTAATCATAAATAATGACTGACATGTTAAACAGAAAACATGTGAATTGATATATACTTAATTACATATTATGTAGAACATGTTATTATAACTATGAAATTGAATAAGAATATAAAGGGATTGTGGATTACAGACCTTGGATCACAATCTAGAAAATGACATGTTGTGGACTTATTAATAGGCTTAAATGGGTTAAGTTATATGACTGAAATTAATAAGCAAGAGGAACTTGGTAACTTGAATAAGAAGTCAATGTGAACGGGAATAACCAAGTTAAATGGAAACCTGATGAGATAAAGCAAGTGTGTAAAGGAATGTTTAGACATAAGGTCTAATAACATATTAAAAAGAGGCGCTTGGGCCAGTCTGCATGTTTGAGGGTGAATAACCAATGGGGTAGATCATCGTGGTGTCATGAGGCACGAGAGGAGCATACGTTCTTCTGATTATTCTGTCGGCTCCAAAGGACTGGAAAAGGGAAGCATGTGACTTCCTAGGATACGTAAAGTTCTCCTGGTAGTCCTCTGTGGGTGGCAGATGTTTAGGCTATGGTCGCAGAGGTTGGGTCTGTGCGTTACTACCAGGTGGGTGGGCCTTGACTGCAAAATTAGCTTTGCGGTTAGAATGCTGTGACGAGGTGACACTGGGGTGATTCGGCGATCGCCTCAACGGGAGGTGAGGTCAGGACCAACAAGGATAGTAGATCGTTGGGTACCCTTCATCGGCAGCCAGTGGGATGCGAAAAGACTAGAGCTAAACCCAAGATTCCATTCACCTTTCACTATCGAGGTACGGTGGTTGAGGGGAGACGCCAAATGGATGTTTAGATTGTTTGTTAGGGGCAAGCCTCTTAGCTCTTGTAGTCTTTACTGGTTGAGGGAGGTGCCGAGGTGGGGCCATAGCCACCATGAAAAACAGACCTGAGGGATATCTGTATTTTGAGACACTTAAAGGCGGGTTTGTGTAGACATGGAAAAGCTCCCGACCAAGTTCCGTGTTTCTTGTATAGCCCTACCACGAAACTCTGTGCACATTAGAGGTTATGTACGGTCAAGGCATCGAATACGATTGACGATATGTATATGGAAAATTCTAGATACATGCATGTCTGCTCTGGGTGGTGTATCGTAGACTTGAGGGCATTACTCTGAGATGGAATCTAATTCGATCGAAGGTGGCAGTCCGTAGCTTACGTAGCATAGTAATGGCAGATATATACGAAATGCAACATTGTTAGGTAGAGATTCGTATGTCACTCCGGCGTAGGATGAGAGACTGCATAAATTTCTGTGGTGTTACGGTGGAGACCGTGCGAGTGGGGTACCATGGGGTGTACCTTAATATTGGGGGCTAGTGACATATATATTATATTAGGTTAATCCACTGGGAAGTGAATGAGTACGACGTGTGTGTAAGCCTTGAGTTCTGTTAACCCAGGCAACTTAATAAATAAGTAAATGTTATTGAATGGTATATATACGGTTATCCAAAATGTATAGTTTAAATCCAGTCACCAGAACTTGTGTTATGATCCCCTCCTCATAGCATACTTGCATGTTAGATTTATGGCAGAGATATGATAGCTTTGGATACTAGTTAGGCAGTATTATTCATACGATAAGGCTATACTTTGATTATACTATACTTTATCCATTCCGCTTGACATATTTTTTGAGCTAGGATATATTTTATATCTCTTTCTTTTCTGCTGGATATCAGAGCAACCAACACGGGTTTCGATGGATTAGAATTTTGAAAAAAATCTGGTCTGTCGAAATTTGGGTTGTTACAATTACTTTGAAAAAGGTAGTTTCTTGAGTTAATACTAGTTTATCTTATTTTATTTCTGCTGTGAGTTATCTTATCATACTCTGATTATGCTCATGCTCATATATTGCATGTACCAGATATACATGCTCTATGCTTGGATGTGTTCAAATTTTAATTTTTGTTGAAATTTGGGCGAAGAAAAGTGTGGGGTGTTACATTTGGTATCAGAGACTAGGTTCAATGATCAAAGGAATTTGTAAATTAGGACTCGTGAGAGTACGTAATTCGATTTTTTTCTGTTTTTCTTCATCTTTCTTACTCGACTTTAATTTATTTCAACAATGAAATTAGTCGTGGGCCTAATTATACAAAATGGGCTTTAAGCGACTAAGAGTTGAAATATGCTGAGTTCAGGTTTCTAGCAAATCTTGTCTTACCCGCAGTATGTTGGCAATCTCGTCGTAAAGAGAATGAGGACGACTTATGATGGATGCCGTTATTTCGAGTTTGGAAACTGTATTATATTAATATAAAATTCTAGCTACAACCGAGATAGTCATTATTCCTGGTTTGGTTTCGTTGGTACTTCTAGTTAAGACCATTAATCGATCCAAAATGAAAAAAAAACCACGTTTATATGTCATATCCATTTCGGAAATATAATTATGAGGTGTATCCATTTGTTACTTCGTTAAAAATTATGAATCTACCTTTGTTGAAATATTCAATTGAGTTCTTGGCCTTGTATTAGGGGAAATTATATTCTAAAACTATTTGAAAAATAAAATTGGTTTCAAAGGTTTGAAATACGGTTTTAGAAAATAGTTTGTAAAGATATGGTTTTTAAATTTTAATCTATTCGTGGTTTGAAATTTTTTGGAGCCATTCAGTAATTTTAACAAATGTAATCCGATTGGTGGGAAGAAAGGAGTTAGAAATGACAAGGAATATATCACTAAAACTCAAGAATAAAAAATATCCATTCCTTGTGATTTTTAGTATCCATTTTCCAATATATATTTGAAAATTTGTTAAAGTTATCAAAATAAATCTTAATTGTTTTTAAGCTCCAATATCTTTGAACACGAAAAGGTTTTTCCAGAAATATTAAACTGGAATATAAATAGTAATAGCAATAATAAAATAGATTTATAAATATGAAACCGTTAGTTTATAATAAAATTCCACTTTTGGAAAAGTTTTAATTTTTTCTTCGAAAAGGCTAAGAAAAACCTTATACCATATTTTAGGGTATTTGATTTCGTGAATCGTCCGTTTGTTGTCAGCTAGGTAAGGGGAAAATTCATTATAATTTATACTACGTATTTCTAGCTAAGTTATTTTTGGAATTCATTCGTTCGTTGTGTAGTCGCAGCATCGTTGTTGAAACTATAAATCTTTGGAGTTGGTTCGGAGTTGATTACGGTCTTAGATACCGTTATGATGAGGATAATTATTTTCGAATCGCGTTAGACTTTGAAAAATGACGTGGGATGATTAATATTTTAATCCGGCCTAATGACGTTTGTGACACCCCACGTCTGTTAATGTCACTCACTATGGGAATGCATTAAGTTTTGTGAAGCGTTATAGGTAAACAGACACAGAATAATTACAAGACATGTATAAATAAGATAGCAGCGGAAATTTAAATTTTTATTTCAAACGTAAATCATAATGCCGTGGTCCACAATACCAATAAGTCACAAAAACCATTACAATAAAATAAATTCTGTCTTGCACTATCAGGGTATATAAGTATATAAAAAGCATAATTCCCCAAATGAAAGAGTTAAACCATAGTAAAGACAAGAACTTGAGCCATACTTCATAGATAGTTCCTAGCAAGACAATATCTGAGTCCTGACTAAGCCTGAGATGATCCCTTTTAAACTTCACGGTGGCAGACATGGGCATACATCCAAATATGCCCTAGCTACTACCCTAATCGATCGGATCTCTACTCCGTAGATACTCTGTCCCGGCTACACGGTACGATGTATCACGTCCTAAAGTGGCAACCCCTCACTGATATGTACAGCCCTATATCTACAGGTGTCATTTTCGTCTTATCCCCCTCTGCCCGGCTCATGCACGCACATGGCCCGGTCGGTTTGCGTCACCCACACCGTCCTCCACGTTTGGATCTCTTACAATCAGTTAGTAAGCATGTCCCCTCTCCACCTAGTATGGAGTACTTTTATTTGATACCTTCTCCGGGTTACTGACTGAAATGGGTCCCACACAATATGATACAAGCTCTCCCCTTTGTCTTGTCTCCCCCACTAGGTTTCCATGGACCATGTATACAATTAGGTGCCTTTAATTACATAGCCATATACCAGTTATGCTTACAATAAAAGGTGTTTTCAATAACATAACTCTATTATTTCCTCCGGTTATGTATACCACTAGGTGTATTTAATTACATAACCTTATCGGGTTAAGTTTGTAGGCCTATACGTAGATATTACCCACCCCCTCCAGATTTGCTTAACCCATCCACTATCCAATCAATTTACTTAACACCAACCTTAGTTCACAATCATACAATTCCTATGGATTAGATTTTATTAAGTAGTCCAATTCATTACCATGTCCATTTATGGTTTATAATGGGCTAGACCTCTCACATTAGGCCTACAACGTGTCGATGCTGGATATGCCGGTCGGGTCCGGGCAGACTTATTCCACAGTTGGGCCTAACCTTGTGTCTTAGCCCGATTCGTATTTGCGTACTTAGCCATCCCACATTAGGTTCAATATTAGTGGCTGTTGGATATGCCGGTCGGGTCCGAGAAGACTTCCACCACTAATGCAACCTAACCTCGTGTCATAAGTTCAATTACAATTCCTAATTGTAATTACTAGACATTCCATTATTAATCAATCAATCAATTAATTAATCCTTTCCCTTTATAGATGCTAATGCCCACTCGACCCAATAATTTGAATTATATGTTCAAAAATGTTCGTATTCCAATTATGCCATTATTAACCCTTTTTCCCCTATTCCTTAACTAGCGCCCTCACAAAATTGGCAGCATGCCTAGGCTAGATAACAGCCTAGCCACAAACGAGAAAAAGGAAAAAATAAAGTGATTGTTTAACAAAACTTGGCATAGGCATATACTATGATGGTGATAAGGTGAATGTAACAACCCGAAAATCTAGGCCAGTTTAAAATTTTTATTTTGGCAATTTTAATGAATTTTGATTATTTAAAATAGATTATTTTAAATAATATCGACGAGAAATTTATTTTGAATAGAATTCGAACGTATATATTATATACGTCGTCGTTAGAATATATTATATTTATATATAATTATAAATAGAATTGAAAATGGCGCGGTAGTTCGATAATTCGATTTCAAACTTCAATTGAATGTACCGGGTGCAAAACAATCCGGATTTTAGTGAAACCAAAAACATTAGGATCTAATTGTGAATATCTTTCCATCGAATCCGAAAAATCGAAGTTTCATAGCGGGAATCAAAAGATATGTCCAGTTGAAAATTCTGAATAGTCGCTATGGAATTCAAGCCCTTAAAAATGGACATTTTGCAAATGACCTCGGATCTCGACGAAACCAGTTTTGTTGGGTCCGTGATGTCAAATTATTGTTAGGTTTTAAATTTCATAATTTTTCGAATCAATATGTGAGCATGGCAAAGGAAAACGCGTTTGACCAGTTTCAGTTGATTTTAATCGACTGGAAATTGGCCATTTTTTAAACGGTCTCAGAATTCGATGAAACTAGTTTAGTTTGGACCGTATCGTCAATACGAAGCTAGAAAATATTTTTCGAGAATTTTTAGAGTCCGTATGTGGCCCTGGTAAATTAAAATGTGCGTTTGAATTCAATATGTATTGATTTATATTTTAATTCCGATGGAAACTGATCAAAACTATAAAATTGGCTTGTGGGGAATATCCCATTGTGTTCGAAATAGGGGTAATTAGCTAGGGGGCGGCAATCGTTGGGTTTGATTTGAAGTTCAGATGCGAAACTCACTTTGGAAAAGATTTTGAATTAAATATTATTTAAATTTAATATAAAACCCTAGGAAATTTCTTCATTGGTCAAAACCCCCTTCATACTCGTTTCGTGGTCAACAGAAAAGGCCCGCCCACATTTCACTATCGACGACAGCGATCCTCCCCCTTTCTCCCTCAAATTCATGCAAATCCGCATTATGATTTCCGAAATCGATAAAGCCTAAGGGGAAGAGCGAGAAGAGAGCTTGGATAGGGGGTGGGTTTGATCGACTGTCGACCGCCAAAGGGGTCAGAATCCCACCTGGAGGCGGTGGAGTTGAGAGGCGTTTCCTGCCCTCGTTGGACATGCGAGTGGGCCCCAAAGCCTGGGGTAGGAAGGTGGTGGTTGGGGCGTCGGAATGGCGAAATCTGATGGTGGTCCGGTGCACTAGGGAGGCCGTGACAGAGAGGGGAATGGCGGCGCTGATGGGTTCGAGCTCCAGATTCTTTGAACGATTGGGAAGAAGGTTAACGTGAGGTCCAGAAAAATAACAGTGAGCCTTAGTTTACTTTTTTTTATGTTATTAGGTTAATAAAATCTAAAATTTTATTTATATTATAATTTTAAAATCTGAAATTCTTATATAAAAATTGTGTTGAAATAAAATATGGATTTTTGTATAAAATGTTTGAAATAAAATAAAGGTTTTTTTATATATAGTAA
This sequence comes from Allium sativum, assembly GCA_030737875.1. NCBI lineage: Eukaryota > Viridiplantae > Streptophyta > Magnoliopsida > Asparagales > Amaryllidaceae > Allium > Allium sativum. The sequence goes on along the minus strand of CM060918.1, from coordinate 684,426,087 downwards.
AAGAAATGATTTTTATATGATAAAGTTTATATTTTTATAATAGGAAAGTTTATATGTTTATATAGGAAAGATTAGATTTTTAAAACAGTAAAGATATGATTTTTATGTAGGAGGTAGGAACTTAAAAATATGATCTTTACTAGGAAGTAGACAAAATAAAAGTATGATTTTTATCATATGGGAAATATAAAAATATAATTTTTATATTATAGAAAGGTTAAAAATATAATTTTTTATATAGTAGAGAATATAAAAATATTATCTTTATATATGTTGCAAAATAAAATTCTGATTTTTTATTATATATATAGAGAGAGATAAAAATGTGATTTTTACTATTTACAGCGTGGAAGAGATTGCATTGGAATCGACTGAAATCAAATCTCAATCTGAACCGTTCATAAAGATAGAATGGCGGAGTGGAACCCCTCGGTGAGAATTTCTCACCTTTCAATTTCATTTTCTAGTTATATATATATATACTAGGATGCAGACGGTGCTTAGTAGCACCCGACACAATCGTCCACAGACCATGGACTTGTTTGTTCGATTGCAAAAATTAGTTAGATCATTTGATTGAAATTGAACTGTGTGGTGAAATGAATGGATTTGATTGATGTGTGAATGGCATGGGCCTTCACTAGACCGGGGATAAGGCTAGGCCTTGTCCCGTTTCTAGTATCGTGCCGTTATGCCGCCGAAATTTTCTAAAAATAAGTTAGAAAAATAAAGATAACATTTTATTTAAAAAATGAACCGAATAGAATATTCGTAGGTTGGATAAAATAGTTTGATCGTTAAAAATATAATTTTTAACGTGAATGTGAATAAATAAATATTCATTTACAAACCGGACGGTTTGTTTATGTACACCTATTTGAAGGACATTGATTGGGACGATAAATTTTACACATCGCCCAACTGCACAAATAAAATCTGTGTTTGTTGATATGAAACCCCACACGGGTGTTGGGATGAAATTTGAAGTTCACTCATCCTGATTGATTAAATATGTCGATCGATTGATTGGCATGCTGTTATAAGCGTTAGATATCTATATTTGATGCTTATACAGTGTAGTGCACTTTGGTTGATGGTTGATGATTTTTCAATGCTATTATATACATGTGTTGTATGGAATCCATATAATTAACTTTATATGGTAATTGATTGGGCCTCATTCCAATTTGAAAAATAAAGAATAATATAAAATAAAGGTTCATGTGTTGACAGTACTCACCCGTTGAGATTAGTCATGTGTTGAACGAAATATTTTAATAATAAAATTTGCATCTTTATCAGTATAAAATAAAGGTTCATGTGTTGACAGTACTCACCCGTTGAGATTAGTCATGTGTTGAACGAATTATATTTGAAATAGAAATATTTGAAATAGAATATTTGAAAATAGGAATATATGAAGCCTTGTTGATTAGATTGACGCCATTTTGACGTGAACGATATTTATATCGATTTTATTCATTCTATAATGAATATCGAAAATGATTTCAAAAATCTGATATATCAAAATGAATAGAAATGAATTCGAATTGAAAATGAATAGAATTGATTTCGAATTGAAAAGGAATAGAAATGAATTCGAATTGAAAAGGAATAGAAATGAATTCGAATTGAAATTGAATATAAATGAATTCGAATTGAAATTGAATTGAATGTAAAACGAATTCGAATTGAATTGAATATAAAACGAATTCGAAGTGAATTGAATTTAAAACGGATTCGTATTGAATTGAATTGAAAAGAAAATGAATTCAAATCGAATTAAAATCGAAATTGAATTGAAATCAATTTGAAATGAATTTAAACCGAATTTATATTGGAATATTCAATTTTGATTTGAAATTGAATATGAAGTTGAAACCGTTTTGAAAATGAATTTAAAACGATTTATAAAGCACGTTTTGAATTGGAATCGACAAAGTATATATTATATATATTATATATATAATATAATGGCCTGAATAGAACGCGCCGCGCCGCGGCAGTTCGCGAATTTCGACCATTGACTTCGAACGGATATTACGGGAGATCCGACCGTCGGATTCTCCTAAAACCGGAACCGTTGGGTTCGTATCGAAAAGAGCTTTCTAACGAATATTAGAAATTTGAAATCTAACGGTTGGATTTGGAATTATGTCCAAATCAAATTTGAAAAGGGTCGCTATAAGTGCAGTTCGATGGCCATTGATGGAAATCGACTGTACGGGCCTTGATAAAATTATTAAAAATAGTAATAATTTGTGTAAAATCATAAGAAATGATTTTGGGAAAAATTGGGATGAAAAACTCCATATTTGAAAAGATAAAAATAGATTTTTATCAAAATGAACTAGTTTGAACTAGAATTATAATTCTATTTATTTTTAAGTAAATAAATTGAATTTGAAAAGGGTTTTAAAAATAACCAGAATTTCCAATGATTGCAATGGAGTGGATTTGAATCGAAATTGTCTTCGGAATATTTCGATGTTGGAATTCGTGATTATACAGATGTTGTTATGGAAATTTGAAAGATATATATTTATATCGTTATTTCCAATACGACATTTGTTAATCGTAGAATTTGATATTGAATATAAGCCGATATATTTTCTATTCAGAGCCTTGTATTGAATATCAAATGTGATTTGGGTGTGTCGTGAATGGTGTCTTCATTAACACTGTTCTTGAACCCAGTTGAGAAAAGATTAAATCTTTTTATTTAGATTTAATGAAGTGTACCAATTAAACAATATTTAATTGGAATTGAATTGATATTGATTCTTGGGTTTATCGTGAATGGTGTTTTTAAATAACACTCATTCTTTAACCCGATAATTAATGGAAATGTGATTTTGGGTTTATCGTGAACCGTGTTTTAAATGACACTGATTCTTTAACCCAGTCACAGATTAAAACTAAGTGGAGTTTTAATGAATCTTTAATTAGATTGAAAAGATCGAGAATGGAGTATCACCAGTTTTACTCCAGGCGATAGTTAAATCTTTAATTAGATTTGAACGTGAAATGGTAATTGAATTTTCCGATAACACCGTGGTGTTAGATATGAAGTACTAACCAGTTTTACTTCATGGGATGAATAGGTTGGGATTGGGAAATTAAAACAAATGATTACTTCGGTAAGGTTCGTTAATCCCGACTAGTTGAATCGAAATTCAAAAGAAGATTAAAGAATAAATTCAAGGAATTTATCTTGGATAAAATTAATGGGAACCTTTCCCTATGAATGTGAAATTTAGAAACTAGCTGTCCGTTAGCTAAGCAGAATGGTTTTCTGGATATTGATCTGATGTTGGTTTCGGCCTTCGGGGTTAATATTTGGGGAATTATTCTCTTGATTAATTTACGGTTAGTGACTGATGAATTGGAATGAGGCGTATGTTGTGTTTGTGTAACACTTTTATAAAATATACGCGAGTTATTCGGGAAGACCGGGTTTATCCCATTCTGAATAACTGATACGACGATAAGTCGAAGATGAAGACGATGGTCGAAGACCGGAAGTCTTCACGTCGTTTAGGGGATTACTGATGATCTTGATTGGGGTGTACACCCAAGAAGATGGAAACAGTTGGTGATCGTCCAGACGTACTTGGAGATCGATGGATATGCGGGGTACTAGGTGCCTCCGGTTTCGCTCAGCCCCAGAACGGACTTGTAAATGGACTGTGTGTCTGACATTGGATTTTAGTCCGTGTGATTGATCTCTATTAAATATATATCTGTTTGGCGGCGGAGAATTTATTCTCTTGCTTAACGCCCTTCTCTGAGACGTACGAGCTCAGGGGTTATATATTGATGGATATCAAACGCATGGAGTGAATTGCCTGTGTGGCATGCCTAAGTGGCAAATGATCGAGGCTTCTGTTGAAAAGCAAAGTCTTGTGGTTGATGATCGAAGCACGGCCTTCGTGGCGTAGCTTTGTGTAACGTTTACTTCGCGAGTTTCACCCCCGGTATGAACCAAAAACGGGAGACGGACCTCAGGGAGGGCATGCGTTTCTTTCTAGTTAGAAGTGGCGTCAGTGGTTTTACACGCCCTGACGAGTTTGACTTATGTGGTTGTTGCTGTTGCGAGGCGCCTCGGTTATATCGGTTTCAGCCGATGCATTCTGGTCAGCTGACGGGCCAGGCTTATGCCCCAAAGGGCGGGGAAACGCAGTGTCCAGGAATTTTAATCCACATCGGTGGACCGGCCCTGACGATCCAAAGGCTTGACAGAGTACTTGCCTGAGGCTCGGGCTAGACAGTCTCGAATCGGTGAGGATCTTGCCCCTAGCCTCGGTTCATTCCATAAATGATAACCCAACTTCCAATACGACATTGCGGTTTTGATTGTAAACCTATATGTGGCGACATAGTGGCATGGGACGCTCATGTCGCCTATGATTGATACTTATGATTTGAAGTTGTTTTATACACTATGCACTTATAATAGTATCAAATGATTTGTTTTAAATGTATCAAGCATTCTTTGGCTGTTATAAGGGAAAACCCTATCCCCCGGCTTACGTTGCATTGTGTGATAGGACCTGGGTCTTATAAAGCTTCATTTTTCTTTATTTAGCATTGCGCTGTTTGTTTTATGCACTGGTATTCTTGGGAGGAAACCCGTTCCGTGTTATACGGCGTGGTCCCTTGATTTACCTAACTTTAAAATAAAGATTTATAACTGTTTTAGTTCTCACACCAGTCACATGACTGACCTAGAGTTTATTGTTTTAACCTAAACTCTGGGTGCCCCTGTTTTGACACGGGCAGCTAGTAGTTTTGGTTTTGCAGATTTATATTCACAGGATCCTGGTTTACAGCTGGAACGATATCCGGAAAGCTTTGTATCCGTATATCTCCTTCAGTTGTGTATTGTATTATTTTCCGCTGCTATGTAATGTATTTAAATGTAATTTCAATCTCTGATATTTCTGTGTAATATTTATTTGTTTATACTTTGTATATTCTTGTAATCTGATGCATTGTTGTAATATACAATGAAATGTTCTTCCATATGCGTTCATTTGTGGCTTGTTCTCAAACTATCCGCTCTTTCCTTCACGGGGAAGTTACGGGTTTTTACAGTTGGTATCAGAGCTTTGGTTTACAAAGCCCAGAGAACAAGACACATTAGAACCGTACGAAAGAATTCATCAGATATTGGATTAGCAATATCCAATGAGAATGACTCGTTAGAGATGGGATCAGTAGTATCCTAGAACGAGTGTGGAGAGTATATTTTTCAAATGAAAACAATTCTGTTTTGAAATTTAGATCGTTTTACACGTATTTGAATAATTTATTTATATTGATTTTGGACAATTCAGTATATAAAGAATTTGCATATACGCCTTGCAAACGTATATTCAAAGTTTTAATATATTGGATAGATATAGCATCACACTTTAGTCGCCCGAAGATAATATTGATGATAGCGATCGCATCATCAACATTTATGTTCGAGTTTCGAAGGTGTGATTTTCTATATATTTCCATTAGACTGGTGTGAGAACCAAAACTAATATAGCTAGAATACATTGTTGTGATTTGACATCAAAACATGATTTTCTTTATATATATATCAAAATTATGAATTTGAAACTCTAATCCACTAATTGATTGATGTTTGTGTTGTTTGTTTATTTGTTTGATAATTTTGAACCATTATGCCTAATATAACCAAATATTGAACTGTATTGAAAATTGGTCGCATTTGCTTGCATACATATACTTACATTGAACAGGTCATAGCAAGGAGGCTAGAGCCGAAGAATAAAATTTGTTTGCCCGACAAATAGGTACATGTTTACTACATAATTTACTGTTTTGTTTGGATGATGATGATTTTATGAGCCTATTGGCTAGCCGCTTGGCCTTTTCTTTTTCTTTTTTGAGATCAGAAGGCCTATATGGCAATTTCGGGATTTTCCCGTGGCTCCCGGTGCAGTGGAGGTTATGGCGAAATTTTTCGAAAATTTAGGGTGTTAGCCAAATTTTTGAAGAATTTGAAAATTCTCAGAAACTGAAAAGTTGGAGAATGAAAGCCAGATCGAACGTTGAGTTGATTAATCAAACCACTTTCGATTTTGTTCCTTTTCGGGGACGAAAAGTTTTAAGTGGGGGAGATTGTAACAACCCGGAAATCTGGGCCAGTTTAAACTTTTAATTTTGGCAATTTTAATGAATTTTGATTCTTTAAAATAGATTATTTTAAATAATATCGACGAGAAATTTATTTTGAATAGAATTCGAATGTATATATTATATACGTCATCGTTAGAATATATTATATTTATATATAATTATAAATAGAATTGAAAATGGCGCGGTAGTTCGATAATTCGATTTCAAACTTCAATCGAATGTACCGGGTGCAAAACAATCCGGATTTTAGTGAAACCAAAAACATTAGGATCTAATTGTGAATATCTTTCCACCGATTCCGAAAAATCGAAGTTTCATAGCGGGAATCAAAAGATATGTCCAGTTGAAAATTCTGAATAGTCGCTATGGAATTCAGGCCCTTAAAAATGGACATTTTGCAAATGACCTCGGATCTCGACGAAACCAGTTTTGTTGGGTCCGTGATGTCAAATTATTGTTAGGTTTTAAATTTCATAATTTTTCGAATCAATATGTGAGCGTGGCAAAGGAAAACGCGTTTGACCAGTTTCAGTTGATTTTAATCGACTGGAAATTGGCCATTTTTTAAACGGTCTCAGAATTCGATGAAACTAGTTTAGTTTGGACCGTATCGTCAATACGAAGCTAGAAAATATTTTTCGAGAATTTTTAGAGTCCGTATGTGGCCCCGGTAAATTAAAATGTGCGTTTGAATTCAATATGTATTGATTTATATTTTAATTCCGATGGAAACTGATCGAAACTATAAAATTGGCTTGTGGGGAATATCCCATTGTGTTCGAAATAGGGGTAATTAGCTAGGGGGTGGCAATCGTTGGGTTTGATTTGAAGTTCAGATGCGAAACTCACTTTGGAAAAGATTTTGAATTAAATATTATTTAAATTTAATATAAAACCCTAGGAAATTTCTTCATTGGTCAAAACCCCCTTCATACTCGTTTCGTGGTCAACGGAAAAGGCCCGCCCCCATTTCACTATCGACGACAGCGATCCTCCCCCTTTCTCCCTCAAATTCATCCAAATCCGCATTATGATTTCCGAAATCGATAAAGCCTAAGGGGAAGAGCGAGAAGAGAGCTTGGATAGGGGGTGGGTTTGATCGACTGTCGACCGCCGAAGGGGTCAGAATCCCGCCTGGAAGCGGTGGAGTTGAGAGGCGTTTCCTGCCCTCGTTGGACACGCGAGTGGGCCCCAAAGCCTGGGGTAGGAAGGCGGTGGTTGGGGCGTCGGAATGGCGAAATCTGATGGTGGTCCGGTGCACTAGGCAGGCCGTGACAGAGAGGGGAATGGCGGCGCTGATGGGTTCGAGCTCCAGATTCTTTGAACGATAGGGAAGAAGGTTAACGTGAGGTCCAGAAAAATAACAGTGAGCCTTAGTTTACTTTTTTTTTATGTTATTAGGTTAATAAAATCTGAAATTTTATTTATATTATAATTTTAAAATCTGAAATTCTTATATAAAAATTGTGTTGAAATAAAATATGGATTTTTGTATAAAATGTTTGAAATAAAATAAAGGTTTTTTTATATATAGTAAAAGAAATGATTTTTATATGATAAATTTTATATTTTTATAATAGGAAAGTTTATATGTTTATATAGGAAAGATCAGATTTTAAAAAAAGTAAAGATATGATTTTTATGTAGGAGGTAGCAACTTAAAAATATGATCTTTACTAGGAAGTAGACAAAATAAAAGTATGATTTTTATCATATGGGAAATATAAAAATATAATTTTTATATTATAGAAAGGTTAAAAATATAATTTTTTATATAGTAGAGAATATAAAAATATTATCTTTATATATGTTGCAAAATAAAAATCTGATTTTTTATTATATATATAGAGAGAGATAAAAATGTGATTTTTACTATTTACAGGGTGGAAGAGATTGCATTGGAATCGACTGAAATCAAATCTCAATCTGAACCGTTCATAAAGATAGAATGGCGGAGTGGAACCCCTCGGTGAGAATTTCTCACCTTTCAATTTCATTTTCTAGTTATATATATATACTAGGATGCAGACGGTGCTTAGTAGCACCCGACACAATCGTCCACAGACCATGGACTTGTTTGTTTGATTGCAAAAATTAGTTAGATCATTTGATTGAAATTGAACAGTGTGGTGAAATGAATGGATTTGATTGATGTGTGAATGGCGTGGGCCTTCACTAGACCGGGGATAAGGCTAGGCCTTGTCCCGTTTCTAGTATCGTGCCGTTATACCGCCGAAATTTTCTAAAAATAAGTTAGAAAAATAAAGATAACATTTTGTTTAATAAATGAACCGAATAGAATATTCGTAGGTTGGATAAAATAGTTTGATCGTTAAAAATATAATTTTTAACGTGAATGTGAATAAATAAATATTCATTTACAAACCGGACGGTTTGTTTATGTACACCTATTTGAAGGACATTGATTGGGACGATAAATTTTACACATCGCCCAACTGCACAAATAAAATCTGTGTTTGTTGATTTGAAACCCCACACGGGTGTTGGGATGAAATTTGAAGTTCACTCATCCTGATTGATTAAATATGTCGATCGATTGATTGACAGGTTGTTATAAGCGTTAGATATCTATATTTGATGCTTATACAGTGTAGTGCACTTTGGTTGATGGTTGATGATTTTTCAATGCTATTATATACATGTGTTGTATGGAATCCATATAATTAACTTTATATGGTAATTGATTGGGCCTCATTCCAATTTGAAAAATAAAGAATAATATAAAATAAAGGTTCATGTGTTGACAGTACTCACCCGTTGAGATTAGTCATTTGTTGAACGAATTATATTTGAAATAGAAATATTTGAAATAGAATATTTGAAAATAGGAATATATGAAGCCGTGTTGATTAGATTGACGCCATTTTGACGTGAACGATATTTATATCGATTTTATTCATTCTATAATGAATATCGAAAATGATTTCAAAAATCTGATATATCAAAATGAATAGAAATGAATTCGAATTGAAAACGAATAGAATTGATTTCGAATTGAAAATGAATAGAAATGAATTCGAATTGAAAAGGAATAGAAATGAATTCGAATTGAAATTGAATATAAATGAATTCGAATTGAATTGAATGTAAAACGAATTCGAATTGAATATAAAACGAATTCGAAGTGAATTGAATTTAAAACGGATTCGTATTGAATTGAATTGAAAAGAAAATGAATTCAAATCGAATTAAAATCGAAATTGAATTGAAATCAATTTGAAATGAATTTAAACCGAATTTATATTGGAATATTCAATTTTGATTTGAAATTGAATATGAAGTTGAAACCGTTTTGAAAATGAATTTAAAACGATTTATAAAGCACGTTTTGAATTGGAATCGACGAAGTATATATTATATATATTATATATATAATATAATGGCCTGAATAGAACGCGCCGCGCCGCGGCAGTTCGCGAATTTCGACCATTGACTTCGAACGGATATTACGGGAGATCCGACCGTCGGATTCTCCTAAAACCGGAACCGTTGGGTTCGTATCGAAAAGAGCTTTCTAACGAATATTAGAAATTTGAAATCTAACGGTTGGATTTGGAATTATGTCCAAATCAAATTTGAAAAGGGTCGCTATAAGTGCAGTTCGATGGCCATTGATGGAAATCGACTGTACGGGCCTTGATAAAATTATTAAAAATAGTAATAATTTGTGTAAAATCATAAGAAATGATTTTGGGAAAAATTGGGATGAAAAACTCCATATTTGAAAAGATAAAAATAGATTTTTATCAAAATGAACTAGTTTGAACTAGAATTATAATTCTATTTATTTTTAAGTAAATAAATTGAATTTGAAAAGGATTTTAAAAATAACCAGAATTTCCAATGATTGCATTGGAGTGGATTTGAATCGAAATTGTCTTCGGAATATTTCGATGTTGGAATTCGTGATTATACATATGTTGTTATGGAAATTTGAAAGATATATATTTATATCGTTATTTCCAATACGACATTTGTTAATCGTAGAATTTGATATTGAATATAAGCCGATATATTTTCTATTCTGAGCCTTGTATTGAATATCAAATGTGATTTGGGTGTGTCGTGAATGGTGTCTTCATTAACACTGTTCTTGAACCCAGTTGAGAAAAGATTAAATCTTTTTATTTAGATTTAATGAAGTGTACCAATTAAACAATATTTAATTGGAATTGAATTGATATTGATTCTTGGGTTTATCGTGAATGGTGTTTTTAAATAACACTCGTTCTTTAACCCGATAATTAATGGAAATGTGATTTTGGGTTTATCGTGAACCGTGTTTTAAATGACACTGATTCTTTAACCCAGTCACAGATTAAAACTAAGTGGAGTTTTAATGAATCTTTAATTAGATTGAAAAGATCGAGAATGGAGTATCACCAGTTTTACTCCAAGCGATAGTTAAATCTTTAATTAGATTTGAACGTGAAATGGTAATTGAATTTACCGATAACACCGTGGTGTTAGATAAGAAGTACTAACCAGTTTTACTTCATGGGATGAATAGGTTGGGATTGGGAAATTAAAACAAATGATTACTTCGGTAAGGTTCGTTAATCCCGACTAGTTGAATCGAAATTCAAAAGAATATTAAAGAATAAATTCAAGGAATTTATCTTGGATAAAATTAATGGGAACCTTTCCCTATGAATGTGAAATTTAGAAACTAGCTGTCGGTTAGCTAAGCAGAATGGTTTTCTGGATATTGATCTGATGTTGGTTTCGGCCTTCGGGGTTAATATTTGGGTAATTATTCTCTTGATTAATTTACGGTTAGTGACTGATGAATTGGAATGAGGCGTATGTTGTGTTTGTGTAACACTTTTATAAAACATACGCGAGTTATTCGGGAAGACCGGGTTTATCCCATTCTGAATAACTGATACGACGATAAGTCGAAGATGAAGACGATGGTCGAAGACCGGAAGTCTTCACGTCGTTTGGGGGATTACTGATGATCTTGATTGGGCTGTACACCCAAGAAGATGGAAACAGTTGGTGATCGTCCAGACGTACTTGGAGATCGATGGATATGCGGGGTACTAGGTGCCTCCGGTTTCGTTCAGCCCCAGAACGGACTTGTAAATGGACTGTGTGTCTGACATTGGATTTTAGTCCGTGTGATTGATCTCTATTAAATATATATCTGTTTGGCGGCGGAGAATTTATTCTCTTGCTTAATGCCCTTCTCTGAGACGTACGAGCTCAGGGGTTATATATTGATGGATATCAAACGCATGGAGTGAATTGCCTGTGTGGCATGCCTAAGTGGCAAATGATCGAGGCTTCTGTTGAAAAGCAAAGTCTTGTGGTTGATGATCGAAGCACGGCCTTCGTGGCGTAGCTTTGTGTAACGTTTACTTCGCGAGTTTCACCCCCGGTATGAACCAAAAACGGGAGACGGACCTCAGGGAGGGCATGCGTTTCTTTCTAGTTAGAAGTGGCGTCAGTGGTTTTACACGCCCTGACGAGTTTGACTTATGTGGTTGTTGCTGTTGCGAGGCGCCTCGGTTATATCGGTTTCGGCCGATGCATTCTGGTCGGCTGACGGGCCATGCTTACGCCCCAAAGGGCGGGGAAACGCAGTGTCCAGGAATTTTAATCCACATCGGTGGACCGGCCCTGACGATCCAAAGGCTTGACAGAGTACTTGCCTGAGGCTCGGGCTAGACAGTCTCGAATCGGTGAGGATCTTGCCCCTAGCCTCGGTTCATTCCATAAATGATAACCCAACTTCCAATACGACATTGCGGTTTTGATTGTAAACCTATATGTGGCGACATAGTGGCATGGGACGCTCATGTCGCCTATGATTGATACTTATGATTTGAAGTTGTTTTATACACTATGCACTTATAATAGTATCAAATGATTTGTTTTAAACGTATCAAGCATTCTTTGGCTGTTATAAGGGAAAACCCTATCCCCCGGCTTGCGTTGCATTGTGTGATAGGACCTGGGTCTTATAACAGCTTCATTTTTCTTTATTTAGCATTGCGCTGTTTGTTTTATGCACTGGTATTCTTGGGAGGAAACCCGTTCCGTGTTATACGGCGTGGTCCCTTGATTTACCTAACTTTAAAATAAAGATTTATAACTGTTTTAGTTCTCACAGCAGTCACATGACTGACCTGGAGTTTATTGTTTTAACCTAAACTCTGGGTGCCCCTATTTTGACACGGGCAGCTAGTAGTTTTGGTTTTGCAGATTTATATTCACAGGATCCTGGTTTACAGCTGGAACGATATCCGGAAAGCTTTGTATCCGTATATCTCCTTCAGTTGTGTATTGTATTATTTTCCGCTGCTATGTAATGTATTTAAATGTAATTTAAATCTCTGATATTTCTGTGTAATAATTATTTGTTTATACTCTGTATATTCTTGTAATCTGATGCATTGTTGTAATATACAATGAAATGTTCTTCCATATGCGTTCATTTGTGGCTTGTTCTCAAACTATCCGCTCTTTCCTTCATGGGGAAGTTACGGGTTTTTACAGTGAACATACATACTAACATGGACATGTAATTAACATCATAACAAGGTGGACATAAAACTGGTGAACTTGTGGCAGTCAGTTGATTCTAACATAACTATGATGTCTCAATAAGCATAGTGAGATCTAAATTAGCAGTTTAGATATCCAATTGGTTTAGATCTAATATGATAAACACAAGGTGATAAATTAGATCACATAATTCATATCCAATGGTTAAAATAGGTCTAACACCATTAGGATGACATAATAGCATGTTTAGATCTAAATATGGATTCACATGTCCAATTTACAACATATCTAAGTTGATCACAATATGATAGGTGAAAGGTGATTTTCATAAAGAATTGGATCTAACCAACATTGTAACTGTCCAAATTAACAGATTTACATTAACCAAAATATAGTAAGATCCATAGAGGCGACTTAATAGAATAACCACAATTGCATTAGATCTAGAGAAATAGATCTATCATGACATAGTATAAGGTTTAACAAAAGCATGTATTCATAGTTTACAACATATCCAATTCACAGTCTTTCACAATTTACTTTTATTTATTTAAACCTAAAAATAACCAACTCACTATGTTTGGATTGTCAAGATGATAGAAAAGAAGTTGATGTTGAATCTATGCTTGAATCTCAGAATTTGATTTGCAAAACTGATAGTTGTTTGAAGAAAACAGATCTGTCTCAGTTCGTCCACTGGCAGCATTCGGCTCTCATGATTTCCAATGAAGAAATAGGAGAATTGGACACACACATATATATAGCTGCAGAACCCTCTGAAACCGATTGCTACCTCAGCCCTAGGGGTGTCGACACCCCTGTGGGTGGGTCGACCCATAGGCCTACACCCCTTAAGGGGGGTCAACCCTGGTTTCGATACCCCTCTAAGGGGGTCGACCCCCTAGAGCGGGAAATTTGCCGCCTTGACGAATTTTTGATTTTTGAACTGTTCCGGATAGGGTCTGACTCATATCTGATTCATACGTGACTCATATGTGTATATATGTTCTTTCAGGGCGTAAACAATTTTAAAACCCTCATAACTTCTTCATACGGTGTTCGTTTTACGCAAACCAAATGTTTATCCTGACCAGAATTTTGAGATGGACGCAATGGCGCAGTCCGTTTTCCCTAATTATGAATATTACATAAATTATTATTTAATTTATCCTCTTTTAGTTTCGTTAAAAATTCAGGGTTTTACATTCTCTCCTACTCAAAGGATTTCGTCCCCGAAATCTCTAAGTTGAGAAGAATGCATATCCTACCATCCATCATCCATCTACTCATCCAACAACCACTGACATCCATTGTCCTTAAAGACTTCTAATGCTTATATGAATATATGCAAAGGTGTGTGTTTATGTCCCAGCACTAGTGTGAAAAATCAGGCGGTCTACTGATTTAGTTGACCTGCTTAACGCAATGTATGTTAGTGCCATGAATCCAATATGTATGCATATAATCCTATTATAACATGCAAGCTCTATATGTGTGCACACTCATTCGTCCAAATGCAACATCCATATTCTAATACATCCATTTCCATGCATAAAAGGAAAGAAAATGCACACACATCCATATGCAGTATGAAAGTGATTGAGCCGATCTTAGTGCCTAATGTGTGTGTGTATATGCATCCACATGCAACCACTAGCAAACATTTACATCCACTTGCATCTATCAAGCATAACATGTTTCAAACACATGTTTACATCCATAGGATTCCTATCTAAAGGTCGAAAAATACTACGGATAAGATATACTCAAATGATAGAAACAAACACTGATAAAACTTTGGAAAAAGGAGTTAAGAACATAACCTCAAAAAGGAAATTGGGTACGAAGCATGAATCTTGTCTTCGGTTTCCCAAGTTGCATCCTCTGTGTTATCTCCTCATTGAACTAGCAACTTGATCTTTTTATTGCATAGCTTCTTAACTTCTAATCCAAGAATACGGGAAGGAACTCGTCTGACTGTCGCCTCCCGTTCCACTTCTACTTCTTCCAACACACTCGGCTCAACGATTACTGCGGTATCATGCAGGTACTTCCATAGATGAGAAACCTGGAAAACACATGAACGCCGGATAGATTTTCTGGGAGCTTTATTCTGCAGGCCATTTGGCCAATCCTCTCAGTTATGGGAAATGGTCCCACAAACCTAGGTGCCAACTCCCCTATCGATCCGAAGCGAACCACATTCCTCAGAGGTGGCACTTTGATAAAAACTAAGTCTCCTACTTCAAATTCGTTATCAGTTCTTCTCTTGTTTGCATAGGATTTCTGTCTATCTTGAGTGCCGTCGTCGAATAAGGTCAATCTTTTCGGACGTTCCTCTAACCATATCTGGTCCAAGTAATAATCTTTCTGTAGATTCCCACCAACAAGTTGGTGGTCTACAGGGTCGTCCGTACAATGCTTCGAAGTGTGCCATGCCGATGCTGGACTGATAGCTATTGTTATTGGCAAACTCTACTAAAGGAAGGTGCTCTTCCCAAGTCCCTCCAAAGTCTAGGATAAGCAACCTCAAAAGATCTTCAAGAATCCTGTTCACCCTCTCCGTCTGTCCATTGGTCTGAGGATAATAAGCGGTGCTCAAACATAACAGTGTACCTAATGCTTCTTGCAAGCTCCTCCAAAATTCGATGGTAAAGATGGGGTCGCGATCGCTCATTGTTGAGACAAGATTTAGATCGATGCCAACATATAAAGGTGCAATGAAGATTATTTCATAGAGATAAGGTTTTTACTTTGAGTCGTGTTAGAAATATGTTAAAATCTTCCTCAAAGTATAACACGAATGCACAAAACAATATCATATCTTCGTTGCTGAAATCTATATAATTGAGGAATTGAAAAGTCACAGAAAAATCCCAAATGGTCCCGGCTCCGACCGCGAAAGAGTGCAGAGTGATATAGACTGTGGATCGAGGTCCCCTGGTCCACAGCCATAAAACGGTCGACCGCCCAAAAAGGGACCCGTCGACCGGTTATGTTGTGTTTTTAAAACAGAAACTAAAAAGGTCGACCGCCCAAAAAGGACCAATCGACCGATTTATGTGTTTTTGCACACAACGGATATTTTTCTGGAAATTTCAATTTTAATTATTTTCAACTAGTCGACCGGTGATTTTTGACCTGTCGACCGGTCCGAAACAGCAAGTTTTTTTTGAAGGGTTGCTTCCATTCATCAAGAGTTTTCTTTTCAATTTTCAATGGAAACAGATGCAATCTTTTGTAGAAACTCTTCATGAAGGAATGCAACTATTCTACACTATAAATAGACTTGAAATCATACTTTCAAATCATCGATTCTTGCTCTAATTTATAATCTTACTTTCTAAATACTCTTGCATTCTAAAAGCTCTCAAATATTTCAATTGCTTATTGAATCATTGAAATTATTTCATATCTCTTGATTCAATAAGTAATATACTTCCTTCAATCTTCACATACACATTATATACTTGAGGATAAGATTATAGGAAGGGTGTAATACAAGTGACAAATCCGTGTTGTAAAGAACACACATTGTCAACAACTGTTGTTTCGTCTGATTTGAAGTCCTCCATGTTGTGAGAGGCAAAGTTGTGAAGTCCTCGTGTTGTAAGAGGGGTGAAATCCCGTTCGGCTGCTCGGGTGTTGTGAACCTGTTCCTCCGGGTGAAGCAAGGTAGTTGTTAGTGAAAATCCAGATAGAGGTCTGGGACTGGATGTAGGACGGTGCTCCGAACCAGTACAAAAATCCCTGGTGTGATTTTTCCTTTTTACTGCATTTTTCGCTTTTATATCTGTAATTCGTTATTATTTCATACTCGTCTGTTATACACCATATTACACGATCCGTGTGTACTACTAGCACGTACCCGCACTTTCAATTGGTATCAGAGCCAGGCGTTTTAGAGATCTTAACAACATCCTAGAACAAATGGCTATAAAGAAATCTAGTTAGAGAATTAGAAAATGGAAGAGCAACAAAGCAGAATCAGGAGAGCAAGGAAACAAGTGTCTCATGGATAAAGTCAGATCACAATCGGTATGTACAGATTCATTATATAAAGATCTTTTGTTAGACCATGAAAAATTATTGAAACTCAATATAGTCATT
Organism: Allium sativum; assembly: GCA_030737875.1. Classification (NCBI taxonomy): domain Eukaryota; kingdom Viridiplantae; phylum Streptophyta; class Magnoliopsida; order Asparagales; family Amaryllidaceae; genus Allium; species Allium sativum. The sequence continues at coordinate 684,409,287 of CM060918.1, read as the reverse complement.
TTAGCTATGTCAAAAAATTGCAAGCAAGAAAATTCCAAATTAAAAGAAGAAAACAAACGTTTGGTAAAACAAACCAAATGTTTTGAAAATACCTTAGAAGAGCTTGTTTCTCAAAAAGATTTCCTTTAAAAAGAAAATGAGCGACTAGAAGATAAAAACAATGTTCTTTTAAAGGAAATCGATCTTTTGCAAAATAGAAATATATCATTAGAAGATTCTTTAAATAATTCCAGTTCTTTAATTTCGTCTCTTGAAAAAGAGAATGGAGCTTTAACTGAAAAGAATTTAGAATTATCTAAAGAATATGAGATTTTAAAGGTGAATAATAATATTTTGCAAAATGAAATTTTTGACACAAAAGAAAATTTTGAAAAATTACAATCTCCTTTTAATTCAGAATCTCAATTTTTTGGTCTCAAAACTGAGAATGGTACTTTGAAAGAAAAAATTTCTGAATTAAATAAGGAAATTGATAATAACAAAATTTCCTTTGAAAATGTCATTCGCGACTTTGGAATTAAATTTGATAAATGTACAAATAAGTTCGCGAAATTTAGTAAAGGTCAAAATGATTTAAACATGATTTTATCTAGATCTCGACCTTTACATGACAAAAGTGGTATAGGATATAATAAAACCAATCATAGAAATAGTACTAGATATGCTTTTATGTACAATAAGAATATCACTGCTAGTACTAATGCTCATCCGAGACCCAATTATTATAGAAATTCGAATACTTCTATGACTAACGGTATTTATAATAAATATAGAAGTACGAAAAGGAATATCACTGAGATTACTTAAGTATTTAGGTTCCTGTAAGTTGGAAAAACAGAGAAAAATATATTGATGATTATTTTGATTTAGTAGTTAATAATGAAAATTTTATCTTTAAAGGTTCCATTAATCCCTCTTGGGTATGGTTACCTTCCATCTAACCCATGGACCCAAACAAAGCAAGTGGGTACCAAACTATATATGTTATATTTTTTGCAGGTATACCATAATAAAGAGAAGGTTATTCGGTATCTCCTGAACGTACTATAATTATTGTATTCTCTACTGCTCTCTATTACTGTGCTTATTATGGTATTTATTCTTTTTAATCGATGACAAAGGGGGAGAAATATTTTCTCTTATGATTATTCATATCATTCATGGTACATATACTATCATTTAAAATTATGTGCTTAACATGGTAATAGTATATGTGTGCTAACATTTGTTAATGCAGGAATCAAAAGGTATGATTATTTATATTATGAACTAACAAATGTTGCAGAAATTCGGGGGGAGCTTTATATTTAGAGAAAGAAAATCCAAGGTGTTGTCATCAATCAAAGGGGGAGAATGTTGAGACAAGATTTTGATCGATGGCAACATATAAAGGTGCAATGAAGATTATTTCATAGAGATAAGGTTTTTACTTTGAGTCGTGTTAGAAATATGTTAAAATCTATCCTCAAAGTATAACACGAATGCACAAAACAATATCATATCTTCGTTGCTGAAATCTGTATATTTGAGGAATTGAAAAGTCATAGAAAAAGCCCAAACGGTCCCGGCTCCGACCGCGAAAGAGTGCAGAGTGATATAGACTATGGACTGAGGTCCTCTGGTCCACATCCATAAAATGGCCGACCGCCCAAAAAGGGACCAGTCGACCGGTTATGCTGTGTTTTTAAAACAAAAACTAAAAAGGTCGACTGCCCAAAAAGGACCAGTCAACCGATTTATGTGTTTTTGCACACAACGACTATTTTTCTGGAAATTTCAATTTTAATTATTTTCAACTAGTCGACCGGTGATTTTTGACCTGTCGACCGGTCCGAAACAGCAAGTTTTTTTTTCTTCTGAAGGGTTGCTTCCATTCATCAAGAGTTTTCTCTTCAATTTTCAATGGAAACGGATGCAATCTTTTGTAGAAACTCTTCATGAAGGAATGCAACTATTCTACACTATAAATAGACTTGAAATCATACTTTCAAATCACCGATTCTTGCTCTAATTTCTGATATTACTTTCTAAATACTCTTGCATTCTAAAAGCTCTCAAATATTTCAATTGCTTATTGAATCATTGAAATTATTTCATATCTCTTGATTCAAAAAGTAATATACTTCCTTCAATCTTCACATACAAATTATACATTTGAGGATAAGATTATAGGAAGGGTGTACTACAAGTGACAAATCCGTGTTGTAAAGAACACACATTGTCAACAACTGTTGTTTCGTCTGATTTGAAGTCCTCCGTGTTGTGAGAGGCAAAGTTGTGAAGTCCTCGTGTTGTAAGAGGCATGAAATCCCGTTCAGCTGCTCGGTGTTGTGAACCTGTTCCTCCGGGTGAAGCGAGATAGTTGTTAGTGAAAATCCAAATAGAGGTCTGGGACTGGACGTAGGACGGTGCTCCAAACCAGTATAAAAATCCCTGGTGTGATTTTTCCATTTTACTGCATTTTCCGCTTTTATATCTGTGATTCGTTATTATTTCATACTCATCTGTTATACACCATATTACACGATCCGTGTGTACTACTAGCACGTACACGTACTTTCACTCGTGATGCTGGAAGGTACTCCATAAAGACGAACTATCTCACACACATAAATTGCTGCCAACCATGATGTTGTCCTCTTACTCTTAGCACAATTAGTGAGTCTATCTACCACAACCCAGATATTGGTGTTGCCTTTTTTCAATCTAGGCAATCCATCTATGAAATTCATAGAGACGCTCTCCCATTTCCATTGCGGAACCTCCAACGGATCAAGTAATCTCCCGGGCTTCTTTTGCTCAGCTTTAACTTGTTGGCAAACTAAACATTGAGAAAAAAATCCGGCCACATATTTCTTCATCCCAGCCTAAAAGAAAACCCTCTTCATGTCCCTCTACATCTTATCACCGCCTGCATGAATGGTCATCTTAGAATGGTAGGCTTGTTCTAGGACTACCTTTATCAAGCTTCCAGTTTGAGGAACACAAAGCCTTCCATCTCATCGCAACCACCCCTTTTCATCTATGGCATATATACTGAGGTGACTAGAAATCTCCCCTCTCTTCTGAGCTTATCCATGATGTCTAGAATCCGTGGGTCACCTTGTTGCGAAGCTCTTATCTGGTCCATAAGAGTTGGTCGTATCTCCAAGGATGCAAACAAATCAGGAAAAATCTCAATGGAGGGTCTAAAATCAAAAGCTTATGAACTACAAGTTCTTTCTTTCCACAAACAGAGGACTCAGGGACACCGTCTGCCTACTTAGTACGTCTGCCACTACATTACCCTTGTTAGGGGTATAAGCAATCTCAAAATCATAAGAAGCTAGAAACTCTATCCACCGTTGTTGCCTTAAATTGAGGTCTTTCTGCGAGAACAAATACTTGAGAGATTTATGATCGGTGCATAACTCGGACTTCTCTCCAAGTAAATAATGATGCCACGTCGTTAACGCAAACACTATAGCAGCTAACTCTAGGTCATGGGTAGGGTAGTTCTTTTCATGAACCCTCAACTGTCTACCCCATTAACACACTACTTTCCCTTCTTGCACTAGAACCGAACCAAGCCCTGTACCACACGCATCAGTATAAACGGTAAACACCTTACTCCCATCAGGCAAGGTCAAGACTGGGGCTGTTGTCAGAGCCCTCTTCAGTCGTTGGAAAGCAAAATCACAATCCATATCCCACGAAAATGCCAAGTCCTTCTTTATCAGCCTGGTGAGTGGGGCTGATATCTTTGTGAAGTCCTGAATGAACTTCCTATAGTAACTTGCTAACCCAAGAAAGCTTCTCACCTCGGTTGCATTTTTAGGAACCTGCCAATCTTGCACTGCAACCACCTTCGCGGGATCTATGGCTATCCCTTCTTTGGAGACTACATGCCCTAAGAATCTCACCTCTTTTCTCCAAAAATGGCATTTGGAGAACTTCGCCTTAAGTTGATGGTCACAGAGAGTTTTCAAAATTTCTCTCAAATGTTGGGCATGCTCTTCTTTGCTTTTGGAGAAGATCAAAATATCATCAACAAAGACTACAAAAAATTATTTAGGAACTCCCGAAACACCCTACTCATCAGATCGACAAAATAGGCAGGTGCATTCATCAGCCCAAAAGGCATAACTAGCCATTTGAAGAAACCGTCCGGAGTCCTAAAAGCAGTCTTATCTATGCTGTCCTCAGCCACCCTCAACTGATGGAACCCCGTGGCCAAGTCTAACTGGGGAAAATACTGAGGCACCAAAAAGATGATCAAATAAATCATCAATCCTCGGAAGCAGGTGCCTATTATTCTTAGTGAGTTTATTCAGCTCTCTGTAGTCAACACACAAACGAAGCAAACCATCCGCCTTAGTCACGAATACTACTGGAGCACCCCATTCAGATATTCTTCATCTGATAAACCCCTTCTCAAGTAGCTCCCCTACTTGCTTACTCAACTCCCTCCTTTCCCTCGGAGCCATGTGGCACACTGGCAATGCACCTGGCTTTGCATTGTCCACCAAATATATATGGAAGTCGATTTCACGCCTCGGGGATAAACCCTGAACCTCATGAAAACATCAAAAAAAATTGGACTACTGGAACAGATTGCAAATCGTCGATAGATGCATTAAGAGACTCTAGGGAGCTAAGCATAACAGACCCTTGAGGGTCACAAGAAATTCGAGGGTCCTCCTATGGCAAGTCAAAAGCCTAACGACCCTCTTCTCACAATCCATAATGGCACCATAATTGGTAAGCCAATCCATTCCTAGAATCAACCCATAGCCCATAAACCCGAGCACATACGCGTCGCATTCAAACTTGACGCCTAACCCAAATATTTTCAAACCCTGACAAATCATAGATAAACAAGCCGAACCACCAATTGGGTTTGAAATAACTACGGGATCCACTACCATACTAGTAATTAAGTGCAAAGATTCAACTACAGAACTTGATATAAATGAATGTGAGGCACCAGAGTCAAAAAGTTTTCTAATAAGATAGTTTGAAAGAGAAATTAAACCTTCCATAGAAATTTTTCTACCTCTATCAGGAGAAGTGATTGCATGAGCATGCACCTGCCCTCCAGAAGTTCCTGTCCTTTGACCCTGTGCCTGTGATCCCTGTTTCTTCGGTCACTCTCTAGCAAAATGTTCGACTTCTCTACAGTGGTAGCAAGAGTTCTTCCTTCGCTTACAGTCTTTAATCAGGTGACCGTCCTTCCCACAATTGTGACATTTTCTCTTATCCTTACCTTTATCATTTTTCCCTCCTTTCTTCTGTTGTTGTTGTTGTTGCCCCTTCTTGGGTCACACCTTCCTATTTTGCGATATTTCCTCAACTTCTTTTCTCCCTTGTCTTCCTCATGCATTAGGGCCATATCGACAAGCTTTCCAGAAGTGGCCCCCATTGGAATATGGGACATGGCTAACCCATGCAGAGGCTCATTCATCCCTTTAGCAAACCACAAAGCCCTTTTGTGTGGCGTATCCACTAACTCTAAAACGAACCATGCTAGCTGGTTGAATTTATTCACATACTCCTTTACCGACAAGTTTCCTTGCTTGAGTGCTAAGAATCTCTCTAACTGAATGCTTCTTTCGGCTTGGAAAAAAAAATCATTTCGAACCTCTGTCTAAAAATCTTCCCAAGTTTCCACCGGACGTCCAGCTTGGGTAACTTCCCACCAAAATAAGGCTTCGTCTTTCAGTAGCCAGGCGGCTGACTGAACCTTTCTTCTATCCTCTACTTCAAAGATTACGAACAAGTCCTCGGTCTCCTTGAGCCAATTCCGAGCTTCTACGAATGTCTCGTTCCCATGGATTGGCTTCCCTCCCATAGCATGGAAGTCTTTTCAGATCTTGGCGAAGTTATCTGCACTTGGAGGAGGAGGAGGAGGAATGACTGGTGCAGCTGGGGGAGGAACATTTCCTTGGCCTTCGGCAGGCGCCGTGACCTCCAAATACCTATGAAACCATCCGGGTATTGTGATGCCCTCTGGGATATTAGTAATGTTTTGTTCCCCAGACATGCTGAAAAAGGAAAAGGAGTAAATTTAGATAAACGACAGAAAGATACTACATATGGCTCAAACTTTTCTTTTTGAAAATGCTTTCTTTTAAAATCTTTTTGAAAATAATTTTCAAAAACTTTATCCAATCTGGTAACCTTTAGCTTTAATACCAACTGTGACACCCCACATCCGTTAATGTCACTCACTAAGGGAATGCATTAATTTCATGAAGCGTTATAGGTGAATAGACACTGAATAATTACAAGACAAATATAAATAAGATAGCAGCGGAAATTTAAATTTTTATTTCAAACATAAATCATAATATCGTGGTCCACAATACCATAAGTCACAAAAACCATTACAATAAAATAACTTCTGTCTTGCACTATCAGGGTACATAAGTATATAAAAAGCATAATTCCCTAAATAAAAGAGTTATTCCATAGTAGAGACAAGAACTTGAGCCATACTTCAGAGGTAGCTCCTAGCAAGATATATCTGAGCCCTGACTAAGCCTGAGTGTTTCCTCCTTAAAAACCTTGAGGGAGGTGGATGGAAGAAAGAAGGAGAAATAAAAGGGTCAGACATAAAGTTTGGCGAGTCTAGTTACTTTTAGCCGGTAAATAAATAAAAGTAGCATGTCAGGCATATAAAGTGGATAAGAGAGATCATTACATAAATGGCAGGTGTGATAAGGTAGACAGGATAAGGTATACACACTTCTCTAATGATTACTCTGCAATATCACTAGTATAATCAAGATGAGACGATCCCTTTTACACTTCACGATGGTAGACTTGGGTTTATGTCCAAATATGCCCTAGCTACTACCCTAATCGATCGGTTCCGTACTCCATAGATACTTTGTGTCGGCCCCACGGTAGGATGTATCACATCCTAAAGTGGCAACCCCTTACTGATATGCACAACCCCATATCTATAGTTGTCACGGTCGTCTAATCTCCCTCTGCCCGGCTCATGCACGCACATGGCCTGGTCGGTTTGCGCCACCCACACTGTCCTCCACGTTTGGATCTCTTACAGTCAGTCAATAAGCGTATCCCCTCTCCACCTGGTACAGAGTACTTTTATTTGATACCTACTTCGGGTTACTGACTGAAATGGGTCCTACACAATATGATACAAGCTCTCCCCTTTGTCTTTTATCCCCTACCAGGTTTTCACTAATTATGTATACCATTAGGTGTCTTTAATTACATAGCACTATACCAGTTATGCTTACCCTAAAAGGTGTCTTTAATTACATAACTCTATTATTTTCTCCGGTTATGTATACCACTAGGTGTCTTTAATTACATAATTTTATCGGGTTAAGTTTGTGGGCCTATATGTAGATATTATCCATCCCCTCAAGATTTGCTTAACCCATCCACTATCCAATCAATTTACTTAACCCTAACCATAGTTCACAATCATACAATCCTTATGGATTAGATTTGGTTAAGTAGTCCAATTCATTACCATGTCCATTTATGGTTTATAATGGGCTAGACCTCTCACATTAGGCCTACAACGTGTGGATGTTGGATATGCCGGTCGGGTCCGGGTAAAATTATTCCACAGTTAGGCCTAACCTCGTGTCTTAGCCCGATTCGTATTTGTGTACTTAGACCTCCCACATTAGGTTCAACATTAGTGGCTGTTGGATATGCCGGCCGGGTCCGGGCAGACTTCCACCACTAATGCAACCTAACCTTAATTCATAAGTACAATCACAATTCCTAATTGTAATTACTAGACATTCCATTATTAATTAATTAATCAATTAATCCTTTCCCTTTATAGGTGTTAATGCCCACTCGACCCAATAATTTGAACTATATGTCCAAAAAATGTTCATATTCCAATTATACCATTATTAACCCTTTTTCTCCTGTTCCTTAACTAGCGCCCTCACATAATTGGCAGCATGCCTAGGCTAGATAACAACCTAGCCATAAACGAGAAAAAAAAAGTGATTGTTTAACATAACGTGGCATAGACATATACTATCATGGTGATAAGGTGAACATACATACCAACATGGACATGTAATTAACATCATAACAAGGTGGACATAAAACTGGTGAACTAGTGGCAGTCAATTGATTCTAACATAAATACAATGTCTCAATAAGCATAGTGTGATCTAAATTAGCAGTTTGGATGTCCAATTGGTTTAGATCTGACATGATAAACACAAGGTGATAAATTAGATCACATAATTCATATCCAAAGGTTAAAATAGATCTAACACCATTAGGATGACATAATAGCATGTTTAGATCTAAATATGGATTCATATGTCCAATTTACGACATATCTAAGTTGATCACAATGCGACAGGTGAAAGGTGATTTTCATAAAGAATTGGATCTAACCAACATTGTAACTCTCAAAATTAACAGTTTTACATTAACCACAATATAGTTACAATTCAAGATCCACAAAGGCGACTTAATAGAATAACCACAATTGCATTAGATCTAGAGAAATAGATCTGTCATGACATAGTATAAGGTTTAACAATAGCATGGATTCATAGTTTACACAATATCCAATTCATAGTCTTTCATAATTTACTTTTATTTATTTAAACCTAAAAATAACCAACTCACCGTGTTTGGATTGTCAAGATGATAGAAAAGAAGTTGGTGTTGAATCTATGCTTGAATCTCAGAATTTGATTTGCAAAACTGATAGTTATTTGAAGGAAACGGATCTGTCTCAGTTATCGCACACCGGCAGCATTTGGCTCCCTTGATTTCCAATGAAGAAATAGGAGAATTGGACACATATATAGCTGCAGAACCCTCTGAAACCAACTTCCAACTCAGCCCTGAGGGTGTCGACACCCCTGTGGGTTGGTCGACCAATAGGTCGACACCCCTTAAGGTGGGTTGACCCCTGTGTCGACACCCCTCTAGGGTGTCAACCCCCTAGAGCAGGAAATTTGCCGCCTTGAATAATTTTTGATTTTCGAACTATTTAGGATAGGGTCTGACTCATATGTGACTCATATGTGTATATATGTTCTTTCTGTGCATATACAAACTTAAAACCCTCATAACTTCTTCATATGGTGTCCGTTTTATGCAAACCAAATGTCTTCTTGACCAGAATTTTGAGGTGGACGCAATGGTGCAATCCGTTTTCCTTCATTCTGAATATTAAATAAATTATTATTTAATTTATCCTCTTTTAGTGTCGTTAAAAATTCAGGGTTTTACAACGTCAAGGTTCGACCCCTGTCCAAAGCCCACCTAATAGTTGACCATTTAGCGCTATACTAGGACGGTCAATTAGTTGATGAGTTTTGGTACAACTTAGGCCTGTTACTCAACCATACAAGTTGCATCCAAATCTCCCCCTTAACTTCTTTCTTTCATTCTTCCTTACTCATCTAGCCGAACCATATTCTTATCCTTCTTCTCTTTCTTTTTGCTCGCCTTGTTTCTTCTTTTTCCACGTTAGTTTGCACATTAGATCTTGCCTCACTAAACTCCAAGATCTAATTTCTTTTCTCTGACCATTTATTAGTCCATAGTATGTAATTGCACTACCCTACCTTACTTGTACCATTTATGTCTCATCCTTAGGTAAGAGATCATTTGGTTGGGTTAGGATGAGCAAAATGGTCTCACTATTTTAGGGCTAAGAAAATTTGTCGAGGCAATTGGACTTGTACCGACCAGTTGCTTCGAGATCTTATAATAGGATTAGTTGTTTATGCTGCATCCGCCTTTGTTATACCTTGTTAGAATAGGTTCTTTCAAAGGCAACCGTCATTTTAGAGATGAAGAATAAGCTATTTTTGGATGGTTTTTATGAGGAGAATCTCGATGAGATTTTAGAGGAATCCCTATTGTATGCAGACTTATATGGTATTTTGTTTGACCAACTTGGGAGATTTTGCAGCAAGTCTCTTTTTTAATGTCCGGAAATCTATGTTCGAACTGCCTATGTAGACATGTGACTCGTTTAGCACATCATTCTTTTAATGGGAAGTTATGACTAGATTTGTCTCATGATGCAGGAATTAATCTTTTATTCGATCGATGACCCATCATTTAGTGTCGCATCATATTCGATTTAGCTTGTTGTTCTTGTGTGTTCTCTCATGAAGTTACTTTCTGTAATTTTGCATATCCATTTTTGTCCTTAGACAATATTAGGTGAATTTCCATGAGAAGCTGTTTTGTGGTAGGCTTCTTTTCTTATCATAAATTTTCTCTTAGTAAAGATGGTGATGTGGAAACCTCCAACAACACCAACAATATTTGTAACATGAGACTGAGCTTTTTTTCTACCATGGTATGGTAAATTAAAGATCATAAAAATTGGTTTGAGCTCTAGTCGCGGAGCAAGACATCTCGTTGTTTATAGTCATTCTTTTGAGAGTTTTGGTGTTGTTTTGTCATTGTCTTTGTTGTTATCCCTTTCCACCATCGGGTTCTTGGCTTTGTGGTTATTCGTGCTTGTAACTGTCAGTGTTGTTTAAAAAATGCACGATATAGGTAAATGAGATTTCTAAGTTTGTAAATGTTTATGTCATTCACGCATGCCTATTTGAACGAAATCTCACTTTCGTATCTAAACTAACAATTGTCCTAAAGCTGGAAAAAATAAGATTCTGTGTTAGATAAATTTTAGTAAAGGAATGGTTCTACGTTATGGGTATATAAACAAATGAATCACTGTTCCTTGTTAAAGCTAAAATTTATTTTTGGACTTTTTATGTGATTTCAGTTTTCACATTTTTGGTGTGACTGACTTCCTTCTTCGTCAAAATTTGACTTGAATTGTTTGAATTTCCGCAAAATGCATTTTTTGAAGTTTTTGGAAAATGTTGCTTAAAAAAAAACATTTTCTTATTTTATAGGAAAGTGAAAATGGTTTTAAACGGAAATTTTCAAAATAAACATGAAAAGTTTTCAAGTGGGAATTTATTTTTATGAAAATTTCAATTTTGGGTCACATGAACGGTGTAAGGAAGATTTTTGGATGCTTTGTGTGCACGTTTTAGCGGTGCAGTAGGACCGACGATAACGGTAGTAAGGGAGAGGTTGTTTTTGCCTTTGGAACGTTGTTCCCATACTTATCAATGATGCGCGCGAGCTATTAATTAACTTGTTTTGTGTTTTAGAGCTTGTTTTAAGCCTCCTTTACAGCCTACAGATGAGAATCATAGGAGTATTTTGGGTAACTGAGGTGGAAATCCCACTGTAGGATGGGAAATGGAAGATTTGTAAGCGAGGAAAATGTTAAAATTATTCGCTTCGATTTCCTCGTTTCGGTTTAGGAGAGATTATATATGAAACGATTAGACTGTGTGACATTTTGGATGGTAGGGTTTGGATGCAAAAATTGGTTGCTCACACTTTTATTCGTAATTGTGTGAAGGTGATGGATGAAAAAAGGTTTTCTAAATTGGCATTCATATAGAACTTCCAGTATATTGAGGATGTTCTATCTAAGCTATTCTAATCTCCACTAATCCGCTCTAAAGCTTAGATCTAACGCAAAATCACCATGGAATCAAGGAAAACCACTCAAGTGGTCAAGTGTTGAAGATATTCATCAATCTCTACCACACTTAGAGAAATCAAACTGTTCCTTTGTAAATTCAAATGAAATCTAGATCCAAGAGAGAGATTTCATAAAATGAGTGAAATGTATACAGCAATATACTTTATAAACTCAAATACGATAATGAGAAGTGATTCCATAGTGGATGTAGGCTATTGCTAAGCCGAACCACTCTAAAAATTCCTTGTTCTTAACTTTTGTTCTTTATTTTGTGTCTGTGGCTCCGTAATCTCAAGTCATATCGTTTGGTGAAGTGCTCCAAGAGCACCTTTGGTGTTGTGATCGTTTTTCGATAGCAACATTTTTTGGTGCTAGGTTCCTCATCCACGAGCAACTTTCCCTTGAGCCGAAGTCGCTCTGCATCTTCCTCCTCCTTTATAATACCTTCCATAAGAAATTCAGGCTCATCACCCTGAAAATATCTAGCCCTAAGTTCCTCCTCATCCACCACGTTATTTGCGAAAAGACTTTTTCTCCTCCTCTATGAATTAGTCCGAAGCGTCTGCCAAAGTCTATGGGTAATTTACAACCTATGACAAGTCCCGGTACCTAAGAACTCGGGCGTTAAATTTCAACACTTAAGTTCCAAATTTTTCCTCCATCCTCTCTGCCTCATCTACTTTGGTCTTGAGCTACCGGATTTGTATGTCATGTTGGACTTGAAGAGTACATAGAAGACTCAAGAGCAGAATTGGCGCTCTCCTTGGCCTTTTTCCTGTCTTCTTCGAAGGCGACTAGTTGGGCCTTAAGCGATGCATTTTCTTGGCGTAGCCGCTTCTCCTTCTGTAATGCCTCATTCTTAGTGTTAACAGAATGAGTCACTTTTTCGACTAGCTTCATCTCATCCTCCAAGAATTTTTTTAAGTGACCAAAGGTTAAGCTCGGAATCAAATCTTGCTCGAGTACTGTCAAAATCAGCATAGGTCTTCTCATGTAGATTTTTGGTGGTCGTGAGCTGGGCCTCACATGCGGCTAAGTCTTTCTTTGTATGCGCAAGGATTTCTTGTCACAATCCCACTATTGATTCATATTGTTGATGTCTAGCCCCAAACCCTTGATAACCTCAAATAGTCGCCTCGAGTATGTCACCATCTCCTGATACTAGGCGAATATGAGATTAGTGTGTTATCAAAATTTATCCTCGAATGACTCTATGATTGGTTGTAGATTGGGCAAAAATAACATCTAAGAGAAGTAGTTTTGCCGGAAGACTTTCTCCAACTCTTTATTTCTTTGTTCGATGGTCATTCCCTGCACTAGAGGAATTGCAAGCTGAGGTTCTTTATCTTTCCCTCCACTTGGGATGATTGGACCCCAACCCTTAGGTGATGCAGGCTTAGACTGTTGAGGCAGATCTGTTGGAGGCTTATTCTATGATGAGCGGTTGGTTTGGGAGTGCTCGCTTGTTGTCTTATCATGTGCCTGATATGACTTTCTATGTGAATAGGAAGCGGAGTCATGATGGCACTTTTCTCTCTCATGCTCCCTCTCCCTCTCTCGGGCTTCCTCCGTCTCCTCCCTCCCACGGTCTCGGTCCTCCCGGTCCTACTTCTCTTGGTCCTCGCAATCTCACCTCTATTGATATTCGAGGTTCCGCCTCTATTGGTATTCAGGGTCCCGTCACTCTTGGTGAAAAGATTGATGGCCAAGGCCACTCCTGGAAAGACTGGTGCCAAAATGGTGATGGTACTTCTTTCCTTTAGTCATGGTACCTGTAATTCAAGAAAGGGACTCAAGTTAGAACTCAACATACACGGAAAGGGTGTTGTGATGTGCAGTGCTTATGTAATGTGTGTTCTCGTGTCCCCTCCCTCCCGAAGGGAGCAGAGCCCGGAGTTAGGCTAGTCAGCTTTATTTTCCCAACTTTAGCTGGAGTAATTTCTTCCTTAAATCCAGGAAGGAATGTTGTGAGGTCTAAATTCTGCGATGTATAGATAACATACGGCAATGACAAATCATTCAAGACCTTGAATAGTGTCTCAGTGTCCCTTGACTGGGCACCTTGAGCTGGAGATTTTGCCGAAGACGGAGTTTGGAGATGGGGCTCATCTGCAGTTGGCTATTTTGGAGGAGAGCTTTAGGAACCTTCTTTAATCACTTTCTCATGGGATTTCTATTTCTCCCCTTCCTATTCCGTTGGGACCCGACTAAGCTGGGGGCATCCCTTTTCTTGGCAGCATGCATGACCCGGACTTGAGATCGGACTGCCACAAATGCTACTGGACTAGGGGCAAGGTCGTTGGCTCCCCGACTAGGGACACAACTGCTGATGGTGCTATAGAAAGAGACCAAGCTCCACCGACTCCCAAAGTTCGATTAGGATCAGGTAGATGGAAGCAATGAAAGAATTTGTCAGCAATACATCTCCTAACAGTCTGACACTTCTCCAGAGTGTTCTGCAGAGTGACCATGCGATTGCAATACACTTGGACAGTGGGATCAGCCGAGGTGCCGCCTCCAAAGAGTAACATGCACCAGCTGTGAAGTTGACAAAGTAAGATAAGACTTGACGCTTACTGCATTGAAGCCATCTTTTGGCGCATCCTTCTTGCTAAGGAACATAGTACCACTTCAGCCTTGTGTCCCCCAATTTTTTGAATCCCTCTTTGATGATTCTCTTACCCAGGTCAAACTCGAAGTAGAGGAACGAAGGGGTTGTGCTCAGATGTTTGACGTAATAGAGAAAGACGATATCATCTAGAGTCGGCTCTTGGCCCAGATGCTCCATGTACATAATGTATAAGGAAACGAGGTAAGAATATGTTGTAGGGTAAACACTTCTCCAGCTTCCTCCAACTACATTCGTGGGACCCTCTCCATAATCCAAAGTTCTCCAATATTTGTCCTCGTCTCCCTAAACACGCCAAGTCCATCGATGCATCTTTGAGCGTAATTCAAACAACACTCCTCCTTCTGGAGACATCGCTCCGGCCATCTCGTGACACTACAGCGACGTAAACAACGCCTTCGGTGGCGTCTCCAACACAACCAGCGATGAAGGTAAGGCATGAACACAAAATAGAAATTTGTGATAAGAAACATGAACTTATGCTCGAAACCCGAATACAGACTCAATTCGTTCGAAGTCATGAATAAAAACGTGGAAACCTACTTGATATTCAAAGATGAACAATAAAGTCTGAATTGGATTTAGGTTTGGGAATTGTTCGAATTCTCGGTTTGAAAACAACAAAAAGTAAATAGTAATAACTATGGTGGGTTCGGTATTTATAGGGAAAAGAGGAAAGATTCCTTGTCTACTCCTTGAAAAGACAGGGTGACTCAGTCCGATTTGACTTGATTTAGGGCAATCATATCGATCTAAGGCAGTTCGGGTCGACTATTCGAACCGAAGATTGGTTCGACTATTGATCCAAAGTAAAAATAGGGGGAGAAAGGAGTGAAACTCTCCTCTCTTATGGCTTGATCGTTGATTCCACATACTTAATTGTATGTGACAGATGGTTTGACTCGACCATACACTTGACTTGCGCAAGAAGACAACATTGTTTGGTAATGACCTATGTGTGAAATCACATGCAACAGCCAACGACTCGACACAAGTCAACTATATATATATGTGTGTGTGTGTGTGTATATATATATATATATATTCAACCTCTAGACTCGAAGGGGTTTGAAAATTTACCTGTGTCTCCCGATTGCTCCAGTCAACGACTACAGCTCAGCAGGTACCATCGGGGCATATGGTGATGCATGACTAGTTATTTAAACAAATAATAAGAATTCAAGTCACATGTCTATCCAAGAAGACACGACTACTCATCCTTATTTTCCTCAAAGGCAGATGACATTCCTAGGAGGTGCATCTCAATAGATTCAAAGCATATCCTGCCTACGACGCAATGTATTTTATGGGGAAAAGTGTTGACCTACCTTTTGACAAGGCTATCAAAGTCACAAGTGTTCACTATCATAATGCTTTAGAATCGAGCGAAATACGCTCAGATACTCACAAAGTCAAGCAAGAAAAGCTCTATATGACACAACTTTCGGTTCGACCAGGGTTTAGATCAAAAATGTGGTTAAGGACCACCCTTGGCTCCATGAACCAACAAATAACGATGAATTCAGTTCGATAAGCATCCGGTTCGACTATATCGATCTAGGCGTAGTCGAGCCGGGAAAATACCTCCTAAAGAAGTGCTCAAATAGAAAGAAAACTGCTTCCATGAGCTTTGAATCGACCGCCACTTGTCCTAATTGAACCGGCACTGCTCCAGTCTATAAATAGTCCCCTCGAAAAATGGACTTTGGCGTCTCATTTGTATTTTATTCACTGGAACAAAATTGTACTTAAGATTATCATACTCCACCATTGTAACTCCAATTTTCATATAGTATTAAGATAATTATAATGTGGACTTGGACCGTTCAACGTCGAATCACTATAAATTGTGTGTTTTTATCTGTTCGTCATTTTAATTTGCTATTTATTCTTTTATTATCTCTTCATATAATCTGTGGGCGTTTGTGTGATTTTTTGCGAAGCATGGCTAATTCCCAAAGTGAGAATTTATCTGCATCATGTGACATAACATAAAGGTTAATCAAAACCCAACAATCGATCATTCTATTGGAACCTTATCCCATTCCTCTACTCTACCACACCTAGGGAAGAATATTGTAAATTGTAAACTTTTTATGCAACTCATTAAATATACTCATACCCTCCTTTCGTACGTACTAGATTTTTTTTTATTATTTCCTACTTCGTTGTTCGCCTCAACAAGCATTACCAGGACTGAGCCACTTGTTGTGGTCTCTTATTGCCTACGTCAAAGTTTTCCGTGAATCAGCCAGGATGAACTCTGCACCCAATGTCGCCCACGTACATAGAACCTCTTGTTTCCTACTCTGATCATGCATGCTTCACATCCCTAGTACCGAATTCCCTCTTGTCTCGTTTTATCAGTGGCGCCTTATTTCCTATGCTGATATAGTGTATTCGAACATTGTTAAGAAATGCCAAACCAATATATAGTAGTGCTCCCAACCCAATTTTCCTACAAAGTTTTACCCTTGGTTTCTTGTTTCTTGTATCAGTGTTGCATGTCCAAAAGCCATTAGGACAAAATCCTAACCAAATAGATTTGTTGAACTAAGAGGGAAGTCAAAGCCTCTCTCCTTCTCAAAGTTAAACGCACAACCCAAGTTCCAAATCATCCAAATAAATAAACTATCAAGTCTAGAGCATTAGGCCTAAGGTCAACAATGGACTTAATGAGCGGATAGCGATTATTATGCCTTTGCACCTATAATGTCCAATATAGCTTAATCCAGTATTAAATATCACGGAATATGGTTTATGATTAGTTTATTTCTCTTATTATATACCCCAAATTAGGGTTTATAGATCTAGTTGTATTATATAATTCCACTTTATACGTATCTTATCCACATTTAAGTAGGTGTGTAAATAGATCGGACCGGACAGAGGTGTCCTAGTCTTGTCCTACAAAGGATTCGGATGGACACAGACCGGACAAACATTAAGTTCGAACACTGCTCGTACGAGCTGCAAAATAAACACACGTTGTTCAAAAAATAGAAAAACATCGAACATTTTGGATCGGATAGGATCGTGGTGTGCCCTAGTCTTATCCAGGGCCGGTTTTATGGCTAGATGGACTAGGCCGCCGAATAAGGCAACCCCCCGCCATGGGGCAACAGCAAGGGAGGAGGAGCTGGTGAAGGTGGTGGTGATCAATTTAATGTTTTCAAAATATCACTAGAGAATCAATTTAACATATAAAATTATATTCTTCGCTTCCTCGTATCACTTCCATAATAACTCGAACCACAAAAAATTATTTATCAGCCTATCTAATGCAGAAGAGTAGTCGATCATTGATTCAGTTGAATCTTGCTTATACTAGTATGCTTATGTCATGTATCCAAATATATGCAAAGAACTAATAATAACTAACAATTATATATCATGCTTTAACAATCATCCGTATGTCAGACATTCATATATGGCAGTGGATCGTCTGGACCAAAATCCAACAGACCCAGTGGACCAAATGCATCTGGCCCCCTGATTTTCGGTGGGTCACACCGAAATCAATGGCCAAGATGCATTTGGTCCACCGGGTCCGTGGGATTTCGGTCGAGACGATCCAAGCCCAACAACTGTATAACATAAAAATCAGACACTCATGCACATATAAAGTGAATGTACAATTATCTAGTTGGTCAGTCATCGTATTCAGTGCCTATTCTAGTGTGGAATGAAACCATTTTCATCCATTAGGGTCCACACATGACCATTGGCATCCGTCATTTATAACAGTCATGCCTACCATGCATAGATCTTATCTTATAATATCTACCCTTCCTACAAGATTTGCATTAAGATCCAAATTAAGGAAAAAAACTTAAAATTAGATATTCAAAGCATACCGTCGAAAAGTTGTGGTTAAGAATCCCTAATTCTATCCTCTCACCCCCACGTTGCTTCAAATGAGTCCTCTCCTCGTTGAACTACAAAATAAATTGCTTCGTTGCGAAGTATTGACGTCATTCATTAGTACGTTGGTAGCTACATGACCATATGACTCGCGCTCTATCTCCTCGAGTTGACTAGACTCTACAATGGTCCCTGAATTGTGTAAACACTTCTTCAAGTGTAAGACATGGAAAACATTATGCACTCCAGTTAAGTTCTCTAGAAGCTCTACCTTATATGCCAACTTCCCTATCCTTGCTAGAATAGGAAAGAGTCCTACAAACCTTAGTGCACGCTTGTAACGACCTGTTATTTCCAACCATTTAAGTTGATAATGAAACCAACTCAAATCATTCAAAACAACAGAATGTTATTACTATGGGGTTGAATCAGAATCAATCACAGACACATGCATAATGTATCACACGGTGGAATAAAATAATGCAATATGGCAGAGTTACAATGTCGAATATAGTTCTTGTACATAAATCTCTCTAATACATAAACTAATTACAGAAGTAATTAAAGGAAGACGAGATCTTTATGAGTCTCCAGTTTCGATCGGTGAAATCTCAAACTGTAATACTTGGTCTGACCCGAGGGTAAAGAAAACTCAAAAATCGAGTCAGAACTAACATTCTCACGTAAGTAAATTAACTCAAGTGAAATGTTCACAAAAGTGCACAATAACTTAAAAATGTAACTTCATACAGCTATAATACAATATACCACTTTACCGTGGTTGTTTTTGTAAAATTATACTTTAAGAAATTCACCTTTATTTCGCTCCAAGCCATATTCACAAAATACTTTTAATATATTTAATTTTACTCATATTTAGATTCAAACAATTAACTTAATAAATTCATGTCATCTCTATATATTATCTTTGTATCACATCTTTAAATTCACTTTAACTTAACTTGATAGATTTTAATATACCATTTAATCAATTTCAAAATACTAACTTCAAATATATTTTGACATTGATTTTACTTAAATAATCCTATTTATTTTAACAAAGTCAAGCTATTGAGTTTACTTTAAAGCAATTCATATATTCCAAATTATCATATCTTAATAAATTTTATAATGCTAAGTTCTATTCAAATCGATTTATTTATACATATTTCTATAAATCTATAATGACCCAGTAGAATTCGATGCTTGAATTTCGACAATAATACATTACTTATATTCACTTGCCAAAACCAAAGTATCGAAGACTCAGGTAGTTAAAAGAAAGAAATAAGAGGGTGAGAATAAGAAAGAGATGTTAGAATAGAAGAATAAGAAGACCAATACTACAGAATAAGAGTAAAATAGAATCTCCCAGCGAAACGAATAAAATATAACATATCAACAACCCTTTACTCGAAAGAAAGTATATATATGATTACGACATTAGAGTACGCACTAGATCAATACAACACGCACAACAGAAATAAATAATACTAGAAAATATGGATATCGAGTCCAACATATACAACTTCCCTGCAGACATATTGGCCTGAAACGGACCCCATCGCCGTGAATATCCCCTAAAACAAAACTGAATAGTTTCTGGTCATCGCCACAATTCAGTTGCCACATGCGATCCTACCTCCCCAAACTTTAGTAGTAAAACGCCTCACCTTCCTCTCGGACTTCGTATGTAACACCCCACACCCGCTAAGGTCACTCACAAAGGGAATGCCTTAGCTTCGGTGGAGTATTTAAGTGAATATAGAACTGAAAAATTACAACAAGACAGATATAAGTAATACTTGAAATTTAAAACATCATTTCATTGCAGCAGAAGGTAAACATGTTTGGTTACATCTCAAAAACCAACAAGAGTCAAGTACAAAATATCCATCTCGTTAAAACATAAGTACATAATCCCACTACATACTAATAGCCATAATAGAAAAGATAACCGAGCTTTTCTTTAAGAGTCCAAGCTCCAAAAGATAGATAAAGCAATCTGATCAAAGCCCACTAGTGCTAGGCCCACTCTGAGAACCTGAGGGTTGGGGAAAAAGATAAAAACAACGGGGTCAGACATAAGTCTGAGTGATCCCTATAACCTTAACAATACAATCATTAAAGTAATTAGGGTTTGATATAAACCTGGTACGGTACGACTGGGGATAAATGACTACACTAAGTAGCCAACTAGATTTAGGATAAACTAAGATAACAGTAAAGACGCGCCTATCCACCCAAGGATAAATACTACACTGCACCACCCCAGATTTACCCACCCAAGGGTAATTCCTACTCTGCACTACACCAGATCTACCCACCCAAGGGTAATTCCTTCTTAAAGGTTGATCCCTCCCAAGGACTTAGAAAATTTACCCAGTAGTTTCGTGTACCCCTAGCTGACTACATAGGTGCCGTCTGCCCCTATCTCCACTAGGTGTACCCTTAGTAATCTTAATAGTAGTCTCTTGTACCCCTAGCTGACTACATAGGTGCCGTCTGCCCATATCTCCACTAGGTGTACCTGCTACTCCCCAAGCGATCGGCTCCCTACCGTAGATACCCGTGCTGGCCCCACAGTGGGATGTATCACTCCCCAAAGTGGCAACCCGATACTATCAATGGTGCACGGCTTATATCTACACGATGCAACAACGTTTTACCTACCAGCCCGGGTCCACACACGCATATGAAACCCGTTGGACTCGCGTTGCCACCGCTACCCCGTTTTGGCCTCTTATAGTCAAGCCCAGTACGCGTGTCCCGTCCTCGACATGAGTCGAGCCCAATAAGATACATATATGTTACTGGTTGAAATGCCCCCCCCACAAGCTACTACCTAAGCTTGTCATTTTATCTAGTGCATCCCACTTAACCCCTTTTTCATAATCATGCCCACTTACATGTTAAAGTTTGGTTAAGTCATCTAATCATATTTCAATTGCCACTCAAGGCACCCACTAGATTTCTACATGCCACCCAAGGCACCCACTTGATTTCCACATGCCACCCAAGGCACCCACTTAACCTTTTAATCATGTTTAGTTACATGTTCCACTTTGGTTAAGTATTCTAGTCGTATTCTCTATTGCCACCCAAGGCAACCACTAGATTTTCTCATGCCACCCAAGGCACTTACTTAATCTCCACATGCCACCCAAGGCACCCACTTAACCCTTCATGCCCCACTACATGCTTATCTGGTTAAGTGTTTCTTAATTGATTAATAACGTAACCGTTGTAAAGACCTCTCACATTAGACTATCTTTTATGGCAGCTGGATTTGCCGGTTGGGTCCGGGCAGCCTTACGCCATAACCGAGTCTAACCTCGTGTCTATACACTTGTCACGTATTTAGTTTGTGCCTAAGACCTCTCATATTGGGCCAATCATTTGTAGCCGCTGGATATGCCGGTCGGTTCTGGGCAGTCTTATGCTACAAAAGGGTCCAACCTCGTGTCTTAGTTGATTAATTACACCTAATTAATCACCCCCATAATTTGTATTAATTATCCCTAATTAATTACAAATTTAACGATGTACATAATTGACTCAATTATGTCCATCCACTTTATGGTATGCATAATCATACCAACTTCACACCAATTCATTAACATGTATATTAACCCCATCGTTCCCCACGTAATTCGCGAACATGACATAAAAGGGAAGATTCATCACAAATACAATGGGTTCGACTTGCATAACATTAACATCAACATGGGTTTTAAAGGTGTCAACATGCATATAGCATCAAACCCAACTAGCATAAATAATCAACCCAAACTTGCATGAATCACATATGTCATAAAGAGATTAACTTGCATAAGTTACTTATGTCATACAAAAGGGGTAAACTTGCATAACATATCATATATGAACTTGCATATAATCATACACCAAACTTGCATATCATGTCATGTATGAACTTGCATATAATCATACACCAAACTTGCATATCATGTCATGTATGAACTTGCATATAATCAAACACCAAACTTGCATATCATGTCATGTATGAACTTGCATATAATCATACACCAAACTTGCATATCATGTCATGTATGAACTTGCATATAATCATACACCAAACTTTCATATCATGGTGTCATAATGGATCAATGTTTATCATAGTGATTTGCATAACTAGCATCATGAACACATAGCCTAACACTTGCATAACTTGCATAACATCATGATCATATATCATATGACTTGCATAACTTGCATAACATCATGAACATGTAGCATATGACTTGCATAACTTGCATAACATCATGATCACTTAGCATATGACTTGCATAACTTGCATAACATCATTAACACATAGCATATAACATGCATAACATCATGAACATGTAGCATATGACTTGCATAACTTGTATAACATCATGAACATGTAGCATATGACTTGCATAACTTGCATAACATCATGATCACTTAGCATATGACTTTCATAACTTGCATAACATCATTAACACATAGCATATAACATGCATAACATGCATAACATCATTAACACATAGCATATAACATGCATAACATCATTAACACATAGCATATGATAACATAATCTCGCATTGATCCACATTCATAGCCATAACCTCATTATATCCTATCATAATCATTTCAACAATTGGTCATTAAGGCTATAGAAACTCACAACTTGTTGATTAGCACTCCTAAGAAGAAGATTAAGTTGCTAGAGTTGATTAGAGATTGATTTGAGAAGCTATCTTCCTCTTTAAGTTGATGGAGGCTCCTTCAAGTTGCATTTTGACGACATAACGGTGTTGTAGCTATTTTTAGTATGAATTAGGGTAGTCTTAGGGTGTATTTATAGATTAGTTAGGTGTTTTAGGCCCTTAGATTAACCCTAAATCAGATTAGAGCCGTCAGATCACTTCCTAGCCACCAAAACACAGCCCAAAATCCAAACTGATGCACCCAGGTCACCTGGGCTCGACCAGGGAGGTCGACCCCCAGGTCGACACTAGGGTCGACTCCCAAGTCGACCTGGTGGGCAGGTCGACTCCCCAGTCGACCCCCAGGTCGACTCCCTGGGTCTGGCGGGAATTTTCCCGCCACTTCTGAAATGTGAATTTTCGTATTTAAAATCTGTTTTAAATTTCCGAAAACTTCTTCGGGCCTTATCTGGGCCATACGGACTCCGATTTTCGAAAACTCGGACTCTATTTCGCGTATTTTTCCAAGACGAACGCAATGGCATAGCCTGTTTCCCCTGATTCAGATTTTAAAATTTAATTCTGCCCTGTTTTATATTATAGCAAGTTATTCAACATACGGGGTGTTACATTCTCCCCTACTTAAAGGATTTCGTCCCCGAAATCTCTAAGTCAAGAAGAACGTATCCTACCATCCAAACAACCATCTACTCAAACCATCAAACACTGGCATCCATTGTCCTTAAGGTTTCTAATGCTGTATGAACATATGCAAAGAGTGTGTGTATATGTTCCCTGTCTAATGCAAAATTAGGCGGTCTACTAGTTCAGTTGACCTCCTTAATGCAAACCATGATAGTGCCATGCATCCAATATGTATGCGAAAGATCCCTATCGACACATACTATTTCTATATGTGTGCACAACCATACACCAAAATGCATCATCCATATGATAACACAACCATTATACATCCATTAATATAGCTACCTACACACAATTATATGCAATATGCAATATGAAGTGATTGAGCCGATCTAGTGCCTAGAGTGTATGTATATGCATCCACGAGCAACCACTAGCAACCACTTGCATCCACACGCATCCATCAAACATAACATGTCTCAAACACATGTTTCAACCATAGGTTTTCCCTATCTAAAGGTCAAAGGTACTAATGAGAGGACATACTAAAGATAAGATAAGTACTAGACAAACGATAAAGGAGAAGTTAAAAGACATACCCTCAAAAAGGAATGGGTACAATGAACGCATCTTCGCTTCTGTCTCCCAAGTAGCATTACTCTCATCTTCTCCCCTTGGCACTTTGACTAGTCGAACCTCTCTGTTTCTCAACTTCCTAACCTCTGACCCAAGGATGCGGGTAGGAGCTCGTCGAATAGTCGCATCACGCTCTACCTCTACTTCTCTAAGCAAGCTCGGCTCTACCACCTCTGCGGTCTCATGTAGGCACTTCCTTAAATGTGACACATGGAATACGTCATGTTCCCTATGCAACTGAATTATTTCTCGAAGATAAACCGAAGCTAGCCATGGAGCAGTCCTCTTTCTCTTCACGGGTATGAAATGGGCACTCTAGTAAGTCTGCCTACCACAACCCAAATTCCCGTATTACCCTTCTTCGACCTAGGTAACCTATCAATAAAATCCATTGAGACGCCATCCCACTTCCATTGCGGAACTTTCAATGGGTGAAGCAACCCACCGGGTTTCTTTTGCTCCACTTTCACTTGTTGGCACACCAAGCATCTAGCGACATACTCGGCCACATCTTTCTCCATACCGGCCCAAAAGAAAACTCGCTTTATGTCCTGGTACATCTTGTCCCCACCGGGATAAATGGTCATCCTAGAACGGTGTGCATCATCAAGAATAGCCTTCCTTAAACCCTCGTCTTGCGGTACACAAAGTCTACCGTCTCTACGCAAGCACCCCTTATCGTCTAGGGTGTACCTACTCAAATGGCTGGACGACTCCCCCCTTATGAGCCTCTCTACCAACTCAACCAAATGTGGGTCGTCCCGCTGTGCCTCGCCAAGCCGTCCCAAAAGAGTAGGTCTGACTTCTAAGGATGCTAGCAAACCGGGTACAAAGTCAACAGAAGGTCTAAAATCAAACATCGAGGTAAATTCCAAGCTTCGTCGTTCCACGAACAATGGACTCAAGGACAACCTTTTTCTACTCAAGGCGTCCGCCACCACGTTACCCTTGCCAGGGGTATACGCTATCTCGAAATCATAGGATGCTAAGAACTCCATCCACCTTTGCTGTCTCAAGACTATGCGCTCGAAGAGTCTCCAACACTTCCCTAAGATGTAGGGCATGCTTTTCTCCACTTCTGGAGAAAACCAGGATATACTTTCATACAAAATCGTCACAACTATCCATCTCTCACGCAGACCATCCTAGTCGAACTCGACATCCCCCAAGTGCAAGCCCCAAAGGCCTAAACCAATATCAGACAAACACCCAAGGGACACCTCCTTCGAATTCAGACGACCTACATGAGATGATACTAGTAAAAACGGCTAAATAATTAAGCCCTTGTCCAACTTTGGATGTCCTTGCCAATCTCGCTCCAAAACTACCGTTGATCAAATAACTGGCTTTGCTTAACCTATTAAGCACACACGAAAACTTATTTCGCTTTTAGAGAAGACCAAGATGTCATCCACAAAGGCCACTACAAAGTTATTTAGGTACTCCCTGAACACCCTACTCATCAAATCAACAAAGTATGCGGGGGCGTTCGTCAAACCAAATGGCATCACCAGCCACTCATAGAAATCATCCGGAGCCATAAAGGCGATTTTCTCTATACTATCCTCAGTCACTCCCAACTGATGAAATTCCGTGGCCAAGTCCCACTGCGAAAACACTGAGGCGCCAACCAACTGATCAAAGAGATCGTCAATCCTTGGCAATGGGTGTCTACTCTTCTTTGTGAGCTTGTTGAGTTCTCTATAGTCTACACAAAGTCTGAGGGACCCATCCGCCTTCGTGGCAAAAACTACTGGAGCACCCCACTCCGATATACTTTGTCTTATGAACCCCTTCTCAAGCGACTCCCCTACTTGCTTATGGAGTTCCCTCCTCTCACGAGGAGCCATGTGGCAAACTGGTAAAAATACCGGTTTAGCATTGTCCACCAGGTATATTCGGAAGTCTATCTCCGCTTCGGAGGTAAGCCCTTCACCTCCTCAAACTCATCCGAGTACTCCCGGACCACTCTAACAAATCGCAAACTCTCGACCGAAGCGTCAAGCGATTCAAGATAACTTAGCATAACAAAATCTATGGGATTACAAGAGATCTCGAGAGTGTTACCCAAGCGGGTTATGAGCCCAACAACTCTCTTTTCGCAATCAAGAACGGCACCGTTACTGGATAACCAGTCCATGCCCAAAATTAACCCATAGCCCGTGAAGCCCAAACAAAAGCATCACCTCTAAACTCAACGCTAAGTATGAAAATCTTCAAACCCTAAAATATCATGGACAAATAAGTGGAGCCCCCAATTGGGTTTGAAACAACCACGGGATCATCTACTAAACTGGTGTCTAGGTGTAGTGACTCAACTAATGATGATGAGATAAACGAATGTGGTGCACTAGAGTCGAATAAAGTTCGAACAGGATGATCGAGAGAACCAAATTTCAACTTAGACGGTCCTACCCCCATCAGGTATACCCGTCGTGAGGGAATACATCTACCCTCCAGAAGATCCTGTACTTCGTCCTTACCTCTTTGGACAACCCCAAGGTGTCCTATTTCTCCAAAACAACTAGCCTTCCCCTTCACATTCTCCTTTCGTGGCCTTCTTACCACAATAAGGTTTCGTCCTTTATTTACCTAACAGCTATTTGAACCTTCCTCTCTCGTCCATCTTAAAGGTACCTATAATTCCTCCACCTCCCCGGACTAATTTCTTAGCCCGGCAAACGTCTTAGTCCCTTGAAGTGGTTCTTCCGTCCTTCATACGGAAGTCCTTATTTATCTTAAAAAGACTTCTATACGCGGAGGGGAAATTCAAAAAGAGAAAGAGGAAGAGATTCAAAACGGAGAATCCGAAGGATAAAGATATGGCTATTTGGGGATTATGCTTTTCTTTCAAAAACTTTTCTCTTAAAAGACATGTTTTTGAAAATACTTCTTCCGAAAATGTTTTTAGAAAAATAGTTTTCTAAAAATTTTATCTGTTCTGGTAACCTTGAGCTCTGATACCATGTGTAACACCCCACACCCGCTAAGGTCACTCACAAAGGGAATGCCTTAGCTTCGGTGGAGTATTTAAGTGAATATAGAACTGAAAAATTACAACAAGACAGATATATGTAATACTTGAAATTTAAAACATCATTTCATTGCAGCAGAAGGTAAACATGTTTGGTTACATCTCAAAAACCAACAAGAGTCAAGTACAAAATATCCATCTCGTTAAAACATAAGTACATAATCCCACTACATATTAATAGCCATAATAGAAAAGATAACCGAGCTTTTCTTCAAGAGTCCAAGCTCCAAAAGATAGATAAAGCAATCTGATCAAAGCCCACTAGTGCTAGGCCCACTCTGAGAACCTGAGGGTTGGGGAAAAAGATAAAAACAACGGGGTCAGACATAAGTCTGAGTGATCCCTATAACCTTAACAATACAATCATTAAAGTAATTAGGATATGATATAAACCTGGTACGGTACGACTGGGGATAAATGACTACACTAAGTAGCCAACTAGACTTAGGATAAACTAAGATAACGGTAAAGACGCGCCTATCCACCCAAGGATAAATACTACACTGCACCACCCCAGATTTACCCACCCAAGGGTAATTCCTACTCTGCACTACACCAGATCTACCCACCCAAGGGTAATTCCTTCTTAAAGGTTGATCCCTCCCAAGGACTTAGAAAATTTACCCGGTAGTTTCGTGTACCCCTAGCTGACTATATAGGTGCCGTCTGCCCCTATCTCCACTAGGTGTACCCTTAGTAATCTTAATAGTAGTCTCTTGTACCCCTAGCTGACTACATAGGTGCCGTCTGCCCCTATCTCCACTAGGTGTACCTGCTACTCCCCAAGCGATCGGCTCCCTACCGTAGATACCCGTGCTGGCCCCACAGTGGGGTGTATCACTCCCCAAAGTGGCAACCCGATACTATCAATGGTGCACGGCTTATATCTACATGATGCAACAACGTCTTACCTACCAGCCCGGGTCCACACATGCATATGAAACCCGTTGGACTCGCGTTGCCACCGCTACCCCGTTTTGGCCTCTTATAGTCAAGCCCAGTACGCGTGTCCCGTCCTCGACATGAGTCGAGCCCAATAAGATACATATGGGTTACTGGTTGAAATGGCCCCCCCACAAGCTACTACCTAAGCTTGTCATTTTATCTAGTGCATCCCACTTAACCCCTTTTTCATAATCATGCCCACTTACATGTTAAGGTTTGGTTAAGTCGTCTAATCATATTTTTAATTGCCACCCAAGGCACCCACTAGATTTCTACATGCCACCCAAGGCACCCACTTGATTTCCACATGTCACCCAAGGCACCCACTTAACCCTTTAATCATGTTTAGTTACATGTTCCACTTTGGTTAAGTATTCTAGCCGTATTCTCTATTGCCACCCAAGGCAACCACTAGATTTTCTCATGCCACCCAAGGCACTTACCTAATCTCCACATGCCACCCAAGGCACCCACTTAACCCTTCATGCCCCACTACATGCTTATCTGGTTAAGTGTTTCTTAATTGATTAAGAACGTAACCGTTGTAAAGACCTCTCACATTAGACTATCTTTTATGGCAGCTGGATTTGCCGGTTGGGTCCGGGCAGCCTTACGCCATAACCGAGTCTAACCTCGTGTCTATACACTTGTCACGTATTTAGTTTGTGCCTAAGACCTCTCACATTGGGCCAATCATTTGTAGCCGCTGGATATGCCGGTCGGTTCCGGGCAGTCTTATGCTACAAAAGGGTCCAACCTCATGTCTTAGTCGATTAATTACACCTAATTAATCACCCTTATAATTTGTATTAATTATCCCAAATTAATTACAAATTTAACGATGTACATAATTGACTCAATTATGTCCATCCACTTTATGGTATGCATAATCATACCAACTTCACGCCATTTCATTAACATGTATATTAACCCCATCATTCCCCACGTAATTCGCGAACATGACATAAAAGGGAAGATTCATCACAAATACAATGGGTTCAACTTGCATAACATTAGCATCAACATAGGTTTTAAAGGTGTCAACATGCATATAGCATCAAACCCAACTAGCATAAATAATCAACCCAAACTTGCATGAATCACATATGTCATAAAGAGATTAACTTGCATAAGTTACTTATGTCATACAAAAGGGGTAAACTTGCATAACATATCATATATGAACTTGCATATAATCATACACCAAACTTGCATATCATGTCATGTATGAACTTGCATATAATCATACACCAAACTTGCATATCATGTCATGTATGAACTTGCATATAATCAAACACCAAACTTGCATATCATGTCATGTATGAACTTGCATATAATCATACACCAAACTTGCATATCATGTCATGTATGAACTTGCATATAATCATACACCAAACTTGCATATCATGGTGTCATAATGGATCAATGTTTATCATAGTGATTTGCATAACTAGCATCATGAACACATAGCCTAACATTTGCATAACTTGCATAACATCATGATCATATATCATATGACTTGCATAACTTGCATAACATCATGAACATGTAGCATATGACTTGCATAACTTGCATAACATCATGATCACTTAGCATATGACTTGCATAACTTGCATAACATCATTAACACATAGCATATAACATGCATAACATGCATAACATCATTAACACATAGCATATAACATGCATAACATCATGAACATGTAGCATATGACTTGCATAACTTGCATAACATCATGAACATGTAGCATATGACTTGCATAACTTGCATAACATCATGATCACTTAGCATATGACTTGCATAACTTGCATAACATCATTAACACATAGCATATAACATGCATAACATGCATAACATCATTAACACATAGCATATAACATGCATAACATCATTAACACATAGCATATGATAACATAATCTCGCATTGATCCACATTCATAGCCATAACCTCATTATATCCTATCATAATCATTTCAACAATTGGTCATTAAGGCTATAGAAACTCACAACTTGTTGATTAGCACTCCTAAGAAGAAGATTAAGTTGCTAGAGTTGATTAGAGATTGATTTGAGAAGCTATCTTCCTCTTTAAGTTGATGGAGGCTCCTTCAAGTTGCATTTTGACAGCATAACGGTGTTTTAGCTATTTTTAGTATGAATTAGGGTAGTCTTAGGGTGTATTTATAGATTAGTTAGGTGTTTTAGGCCCTTGGATTAACCCAAAATCAGATTAGAGCCGTCAGATCACTTCCTAGCCACCAAAACACAGCCCAAAATCCAAACTGATGCACCCAGGTCACCTGGGCTCGACCAGGGAGGTCGACCCCCAAGTCGACACTAGGGTCGACTCCCCCGTCGACCTGGTGGGCAGGTCGACTCCCCAGTCGACCCCCCTGTCGACTCCCTGGGTCTGGCGGGAATTTTCCCGCCACTTCTGAAATGTGAATTTTCGTATTTAAAATCTGTTTTAAATTTCTGAAAACTTCTTCGGGCCTTATCTGGGCCATACGGACTCCGATTTTCGAAAACTCGGATTCTATTTCGCGTATTTTTCCGAGACGAACGCAACGGCATAGCCCGTTTCCCCTAATTCAGATTTTAAAATTTAATTCTGCCCTGTTTTATATTATAGCAAGTTATTCAACATACGGGGTGTTACATCGTACTTGGAATTTTTCACTAATACTCACTGGTTTGAGAGAAAGGATCAAATGAATGAAGAAGAAAGCTATGGGTTTATATAAGAAAAGTAGCCAAATTTGTTGACAAAAGAGGAGCATGAATTCTTCTGTTTCAGATAGGAAAAGAAAAGGATAAGATTATGGTAATGATATTTTTTTGAAGTGACTAAAGATATTTTTATATTATAATATTAATTTACGAAACCTACGTCTGAAGTTTCATGCTCTAACTACCATGTACGAGCTCCCATCGCTATGAAAATTGAAATCCTACAATATTAATATTTTGGACATCGTGTAACTAGTTTCGTCAAATTCCAAGATAATTTGAAGAAACTCCTATTTTAATTTCAAATGGTTAAAAAGAATGTGTTTGCATCGTGAACGATCACAAAATAAATCCAATTGACTTGAAACTAGAAATCTTACAATAATTAACAATTACGGATTTTATAAAATTAGTTTCGTTTAAATCCGAGTTCGTTTGAAAATTGGATATTCTCAAGTTCCATACTAAATCGATAAAACACATATTGATTACAAAACAAACTAATCTACTGATAATAAATTATTATTATTGTATGTATATACATATATATTCAAATAAAATTCTACATAACTTTAAAATGAACTAAGTTCGGATTTTAAATTCAACATTTTAATTCCAAGTTAAAATGATATTTAATTTATTTAAAATCCCTTTTGTTTTATATAATAAATCGTTATGGTTCGTAAATGATTTTATAGCGACTTTTTGAAAATATGATTTAGACATAACTCAAAATATAATGAAATCATTATTTAAAATATGATTCTTGTTCCATTTTTTCCCATTACACAAATTTAAATTAAGTTATAATTCAATCTTAACTCGTCTTAAAATTAAGGTATTTGAAAAATCTATTTTTCATAAAATCGTTGTTTATTTATTTATTTAGTTTATTATATTATATTACTCAAATTTAATATATTTTAAACTAAACACTATTAAAGGTCAAAAATCTTCAATGAATTTTAAACTTATCTAACTTATAAAGTACATTTCAAACATCTAGTACACTTTGTTCATAATGGCACATACTGTTCAGGTGTGTTCCTGGGTATATGCATATTGGTAGCTTTTGCAGTATTGTTTGGGAAGTATGTGCACTGCAGGCATGTAGTACTGTTTGGTTGTTGCTGCTTGTTTTGTATGGCTCGGAACTATGTACACTGTTCTTATTTTTAGGATAGGTAGCACTTGTTTTGCATGCAATTTTCTATCCCCCCTCCTTACATAGTGTGCTTGGACTAGAATAAAATGTAGTCTAGATACTTTTATCTAGCTCTTGAACTGTAAGCTTGATTAGCTATGTGCCCAGTCCACTATAAAAGCATATGTGGTGGACAGTTCACCTTAAAAACTGACAGTGTTAGTTTGGCAAATGGAAAAACTCGTGTAATAATTTTAATTATATTTGTTATAATAATAAGTGTTTGTGGTCATTTTAAAAATCGGTCGGCTCTGCCAAAAATTTCAAACATCTAGTTTTTATTTTGAATTTTATATTTTGGATCTTTATGGCGTTATTTTGACATCTAATTTTTAATAAAAACCTTAATTTAAATTTCTATAATAAACTTCAGTTTCAAATCCTAAAATCTATACAATTGTTCAAGCATGTATCGTTTCAACCCATAGTGATTTTCCTAAATTCGTGGGAACTTGCAGTATGAGAACAAAATACAAACAATAGTACATATATCACACATAAACAAGTACATTTCATAATAGTCACTCATATTGTTTTCGTGTCACAGATTGCGTGTAACATGTCCATAAGTTATATAACAAATATTAGCGAATTTCCTAAACAATCCCGACACTTTGTATGTCATTTTAATAGTGTTAATTTACGTAAAAATTATATTAGTCATGAGTGAGTAAACTCACATTGATTTTAGCTATTTCTAAAGCAATATGTTTTGAACTTAAATCGAACAAACGTTCGACTTTAGCATAAATCACAACTAACTCCAATCATAGAAATTCAATCTATCATGAAGATTTTGATGATGCGAGTCCAACGGGATGAATGATGTTCGCATTTATAAGAAATCAATTGGATTAACTAATATAAATTGTTTCTCCATGTTTTAATTGATTAATTGCCCTAATCTTCCCCCTCAAGAAAAACTCCTGCTGTACACGCATGAACTACACAAATCCTAAGCTTTGACATGGCGCTACCCTTCGTCATTTGAAAAACAAACCTCACCCTTGTACACTCCATCGAAATCTCTACCAACTAGCACCTCACTGCCGACATCTAGCCTCCCTTATGTGAACGCGTCCCTGAACCTCTTCATTGCCTCAAGCTATTAGTGCGACATTTTTGTCATCGAATTACCACCCTAACATCACCATAGCTGCTAGTATCATTCACGACCTTAAATTTAAACTTCAATCGAGCCAACTCCTCATCGATTTCAAGAAATGTAAAGCCCTAATTGCAACCATACTCGGCATCTAACTCTCTAGTTCCCAAGATTGAAACTACAAGCTACAAATTGGGTTTGAAATTGAAGACCCATCCAAAATAGTCACATAACAGTTGGTAATATAGTTTTAAGATGAGAAAATTCATTGATTCAGACTTTTATTGAAAATTCTAATTTTTGAGCTCGGGCAACAAAGTGGGAAAAAAGAGAAGGAATGAATGCCAAGAGCTTTGGCTAAAGCCTTTAACCGAAGGAGGGATTGATAACTTTTTTTGATTATTTTTTCATCTTCTTTAATTTATTTTCTGTTTTGACTAATTTTTTGGAATGATGAAGGAGGAAACACGAGGAAGGAGAAAATTTTCTCCTAGAGTAAGTCCGCAGCAATAGCCCAGCGGGTAAAGACTTTGCTCCATGGAAACAACGGTGTGGGTTCGAAACCCGGAGTGGCATGCTAAGAGCTTACCATGTGCATACACTAAGATCAGCCACTTATGTGGTGCTCGTGGAACAGGCTAGGTGCACTATCTAGGGAGGGCTTTACGGCTCTGCTCCGTTTCCCTCCTGAACTAATTCAAAAAATAAGTGTTTCTCCTAGAGCATGTAATAGACAAATTTCAACAAGCGTTGGGTCATATTAACAAGTGTTAGGAAGTGAATATTTAAATCTAACAAGTGTTACTTACACAAAATAAAAGAATTACAAGTGTTCCGTTCGAAATCTAATTAAAATTTTATTTCCCTTTTTCATTCTTGAAACAATAATTTATTTATATTTACGTTTATACACAAATAAGAAGAATATAGATGAAATACATGGCATGATACACAAATAAACACAGTCCATTTTGTGTATTTTTGACTCAAAATCGTGAATATAGGGCAATGAACGTCCAAATTTCATGAAATGAATATTGATGTTCTTTTAAGAATTCAATCTAATATTTTTTAAAAACAAGTAAGGTTCGAGAACATTTTATTTCCAATGATATATCCAATATTTAATTTAATCAATGAAAATAGAACGAACTTGCATATTTTGCTATGATATTTATCCTTTTACTATGTCTAGTTAAACGTGTCTTAACTATCAGATTTCATAATTTAACTCAAATTTTAGATTTAACGCTATTTACGCTATATCGATTTTCGCTTCTGTAAATTGGTTGTATAAACTGATTTAAAGGAGTGAGCAAACTTTGACGCTTTCATTATAAAATTCATTAATCACTTCTACATATAAAATATTCAATTTTTAAGAATCAATGTTTTTGTTAATAATCGATTTCACGTTTATTTTAATGTACATGTTTCTGAATTAAACTTTATTGTTTTAAATTCTTATTTATAAATTAAACACACATATTTTAAATTTATATTCAAAATCGAACTCATACATTCAAAAATAAATTAGATTTTAAATTCCAAAGTTAAATTTTTGGTAATAATAATTTTTTTTGTACGTTTAAATTTGTGAGTCGTTACACTCTCTCACACTTAACTTATTTCATCCTCGAAAAGGAACGACGTACAATATCATAGTTAGATATATAGTTTTAAACAAATACTTCAACATATAAACTCTACATGATTCGTAAGTGTATTACAAAATATAAGTTATATGATTTTAGTGTCTCAAAATTTTTCTAACACTCGGATTTACGAAAAACTTCTACAGCGTTTCCTTCACACGGCTTGATCAGAAAAATTTACAATACATATATAATATCAATTTACATCTCATTTCAGTGATGAGCTATCTCAAAACATGGAGAAACAATTTATATAAACCTAAGTACGATATGTAATCCGGGTACATACCTTTTATTAGCATTAAGCAAGTTGGCTTATATTTTGGCAATATAGCGCAAAAAACACTCCACAAGCGAAGAATACGTCATTGCTACCTACTAAACACTGAATGAGAATCATGCACATATACAGTGAGATTAATTTACATAACAAAAGTAAGCATGGTACGTCAATTACAATGTATATGTAACCAAATCCATTCAGATAATCTATGGTTCACATTCAAATACGCACTCCTTTTGTTTTTATTAGTATTCAGTTTTCTTATCATTCAAGTTACTTAGATTAAATTTAATTATTTTTTAGCTTATTTGATGAATATTATTTACAAATTATTTGTTTTACTTTTCAGTTTAATTATACAAACATAACCATTTATCAATCATTTACTCTCTTAAGGTCGCATTTATTTACATAAGTATCATTCCCAATTACTATTTAATTTTATTCATTATAATTTCTATGACATTCCTAAAACTCGATTAACAAAACTTTAACAATGGCGGACGATTCTTTTCCTCTATCTTCTAGATCTAATCCACCGATCCAGCAGTCTCTTTCTGGATCCTTTCGAGTGGAGGATCAGACGAAAAAGGGGATCTTTTCAGGGTTGCGTACAATAGAATCTCAGAACCGAGGTAGAAGATGCTATCGTTGTGGCAATCGTAGTCATTTGGTGGGTAGCTGTTGTAATCAAATCAAGTGCTTCAGATGCGGTAAAGAGGGGCATAGAAGTTACAACTGTGTGGATTCGCTTAAAGAATGTTCTTTGTATGATAGGAATGCGATGTTTCAACATCAAATTTTGGGACCGGGTATGATGTTATTAAAGAAGGTCCTTAGTATCCAAGATCAGATTAGCATCGTGAGGAAAGTCCATGATCTTGGGAGTTGTAATGGGGGATTTCATAGACCAGAGTATGAAAATGGGGCAAAATTAAATCTTTACATGTTTTGTCTCGGAAAGATCTGGAACCCTAAGACTAAGGGATATGATGTTAGACGTGAAAGAGATGGTATTGCTCCACCTGCAATTCCTCAGTACTTTAAAGATCTGGTGGGGAATTCTATTGATGTAGCCAAGAAGGAGTTTGTGGGGAGATCCGAGGGTATCCCTTTTATGAATCCAAACATTTGCATCGTCAACTACTATAACAATGGGGGTAAATTGGGGTTGCATCAGGACACTGATGAAAGCAAAGAAAGCATAATGAACGGTCTTCCAGTGGTGTCTTTCTCAATCGGGGATTCAGCGGAATTCGTGTATAAGGACATAGGCGACGATGAAATAGTGAAGAAGGTGCTGTTAGAATCTGGTGATGTATTAATATTCGGTGGTAAATCTAGACAAATATTCCACGGTATTTCGGGTATATTCAGTGAAACTGCTCCAAGATGGATTAAGCCTTATCTAAAATCAGGAAGATTGAACCTCGCGTTCAGACAGAGTTCAGTGCCAAGCCCACGAGAGGTAAATCCTATCATAGATGCTCATATTTCATCAGATTCAATCTCATCACAGAGATCATATGCAAACGTCATCAAGTGTTCCAGTATGCATAATATCTGGAATACTGTTGCTCGGCCTCAAATAGATAAAACTGTTAAGGGTAAATCTTGTCTGAAATGTGGTGATTTCGATCATTTGGCAAAGGCGTGTAGAAATGGTACTCGCTGTTTTAATTGTAGAGGAATTGGTCACCGATCAAACAGATGTCCGGTTTTATTTAAGGGGAAAACAGTGTATGAGCTATTGCACTTCAACTGCTCGAGATTATGTCTGAAAATATCGGAGCTCATAGAAGTATATGCCATGGATTTCTCGGAACATGATAATGATGGGGCGTATTGGATGTTGATGTTGGGTTGGCACTTAGAAGGGCTAGTCGAGGGTATATTGTGGTGCAGTAGATCTTCGGAGGGGATGGTGTATCCACCTTTACCGAGGGCATTGAATAGGAAGGAGCATGCCTTCCGTTTCAGCTTAAATTTGTTGAGATTAAGGAGATTTTACACTGATTCATGGGTGAGACATAAGACAACAACACCGTTGTTGTTGGATGGAATATTGGCACATTTCGATGCTATCAACACAGCTGTAAACTGTGAACATTGTGTGGTTGACTTACAGTC
This sequence comes from Allium sativum, assembly GCA_030737875.1. Taxonomy (NCBI): domain Eukaryota; kingdom Viridiplantae; phylum Streptophyta; class Magnoliopsida; order Asparagales; family Amaryllidaceae; genus Allium; species Allium sativum. The sequence goes on along the minus strand of CM060918.1, from coordinate 684,372,199 downwards.
ACCAAATAAAGTAGTGGATGCGGTCTTTACGAAGGAGCCGAGACAAGGTGGGTCTGATTTTCAAAAGAGGAGGGACAGGTCAGTTGTTATGGTAGTGGATGATTACGCTAAGGTGACTCCTGTTGATGATAGCTTGTGTACTGTATCAAGAACTTGCGATCTGTTCATGCCAGTCATGGAGGATTTCAATAAGGAGGAGACGGCCTATTATAAGGCTGATCCGATGAACTTGGATCCGTCTGTGTTATATTGCCATGGGCATGGAATTATTAATGACAAGGCAGGGAGGTTTGGCAAAGGGAAAGAGGTGATGACGGGCATCGATTCGATTGACCTGGCGGCCTATAATCAATATTATGGGACGAAGGGGGTATGTGACTGGTGTGTGAATGTGGATGTGGAATTATCAAACGTATTTGAGGTGTTGTCGGATTATGTGGATGATACGAATGTTCCAGCGGATCTGGATAAGGGGATGGCTTCTTCCTTATCAAAGACAAAACGAGGATTTAAAGTGGGTAGAGTTAAAGTTGGAAGGAAACAAAAGGCAGTGGCTGGAAGTGTTTGTGTTGTTTCGAACAGTGAATGGATGAGTGAGGTAGGTTGTTGGGAAGACAAAAATGGACATAATAATTGCGACAGCAGCACCATGGTGGTTTGCTTGAGTGGTCAGGCTAAAGATGGTGACTGTTGCGAGCTCTTTGAGAGGAATAGGGAGTTTTGGAAGGACTGGAGGAGGGTAAATTTGATAGGCGGTTCAAGAGCGAATGGTGGGATGATGGGTCTGGGTATGTCAGGTGCTATGATATGGTTGGAGGAGTCCTTTGAAAGAGCGTATTCATTGATATTGTGGCCGAATCTATGTGAATTCCAGACTGCATGTGTACTATCTAGTATGGGGTTCGAGGCTGTAGTTCAGATGGGGGACATGAGCTAAGTGGGTGAAACTAAAAGCAGTTGTGAGTCATCTATGGTTGGCAGCTTTTCTCATTCAGCTAGGAGGGGGAGAAGAAGGAGAGTAGAGCGCGGATTTGGAGTGGTTAGACACAGTGCAAGGTTGAGACTCAGATCTGCATCATCGCATGGTAGGTCTCAGGGTTCGGTTGCTTGTAGAAGCAACGCGAACTCGGGCTCAGGTATTGTTTCTGTTTACGGTAGTGATTATTCTCCGTATGCTTTAGGTAGTCTTACCACTGATCAGTTATTTCAGCTTGCTAGTGACACAGCTTTCATTTTTTCAGACATAGAATTAGATGCTGATTATATTAGGAGTAGAGAAATAAAGAGAGCTACATCAGTAGGTCGATGAGGATAGCTAGTTGGAACATTAGAGGGCTTAATGAGCCCAAAAAATGTGATAAAGTTAGGATTTTTTTTAAAGATTTTCATCTTGATATTGTTGTTCTGCAAGAAACTAAGATAGATGATCCTGATCCAAGTTTTTTTAGAAGGTTAGGAGGGTCTTCCTTTCGTAACTGGTCTTGTCTACCGGCAATAGGTACTGCCGGTGGACTTATGATCGGTTGGAAAGATAATCTTTTTAGTCCTGTAAAGGAGCTACCAATGACACATTCTTTGCATATTATACTAGTCTCGATGGTCAATAATTCTCTTTGGGGCATTTCTAATGTATATGGTCCTCATACAAAGATAGAGAGAAGACGGTTGTGGGTAGAATGTTCGACCTTTAGAAATCTCTCTTTTAATCAATGGGTAGTTGTGGGAGATTTAATGTCACCAGATTTTTAGGGGAGAGAGCACCTAGAGAAGGTGATTTCTCCGACATGGAGGAGTTTAACGATTTCATATTAGAAAATAATCTGATAGAGATTCCGATTTATAATAGAAAGTTTACCTGGTCCAACGATAGAGATAGTCCCTCTTTCGCTTTATTGGACAGATTTTTTATTAATACCGAGGTGGATGATAGATTTTCCATATGTAGAGTTAAAGGAACCATTTTTATTGTCGGATCATTGCCCAATCATTTTATCTTGTGATTCGAATTTAATAATAAGCAGAAATTTTAAGTTTGAAAAGATGTGGTTACTGGATAGTAGTTTCAGTAATTTGATCTCGGTTAAATGGAATTCCTTATTTTACTATAATAATTTGTATAAAGATAACTCAGCTAAAATCTTTGTTGCAAAACTAGGAAAGCTAAGATTTTTCCTTAAACGCTGGAACAAGTATGTATTTGGTAATGTCAGAATTAAAAAAGACAAAATTTTATGTGAAATGTTAGATATAGATAAAATTAGTGAAACTAGAATACTTAATATGAATGAGAGGGATATACTCAGTAATTTAAGGCATGATCTTAAGTTGATTATGGAGAAAGAAGAGTTCATGTGGAGGCAAAGATCTAGAATTCAATGGATAAAAGAAGGGGATAATAACACGAAATTCTTTCATAGTATAGCCAATAAAAGGAGGCAAGACAATTTGATTCATTCAATTTTAGTTAATGATGTAGAGGTATCCGTCCAGAGGGACTTAAATGACGCTTTTACCAAGTATTACAAGCAGATTTTAGGTACTAGGATAAAAAGAAGAATTAACGTTAGATGGAATGAAATATATCCGGTTACGTCTAGGATTGATTTAACAGGTTTAGATAGTCCTTTCACTGAGAAGGAAATTTGGAAGGCTATTTGTGATATGCCTAGTGACAAAGCACCAGGTCCTGATGGTTTTTCTGTTCTTTTTTATAAACTATTTTGGGGGATTTTAAAGGATGATATTATTAATCTGTTCAATGATTTTTATAATGGTAATTTGAGGTTAGGGAATTTTAATTTTGCTAACGTCATTCTTATACATAAGAGAGTTGGTGCAAATTCTCTTAAGGATTTCAGACCTATCTCATTAATTAATGTATCAGTAAAGATCATCTCAAAAGTGCTTGCCAATAGATTAAACGTTAAGATGAATGATCTAATAGATGTTTCACAAACTGCGTTTATAAAGGGTAGGAATATAGTGGATGGGGTAGCGGCAGTACGGGAATATATCAATGTCTGTGTTAAAAATAATTTTACATGCGTCATTCTGAAGTTAGACTTTGAGAAGGCATTTGACTCTGTAGACTGGGATTTCATCTGTGAACTATGTCTTGCTAGGGGGTTTAGTGTTAGATGGACCAACTGGATTATGCTTGTGCTTAAGTCTGGTTGTTCCAGTATTGTTGTTAATGGAGTAGTAGGTAAGAAGATACAGTCTAAGAGAGGTCTTAGACAAGGCGATCCCCTTTCGCCTTTCTTATTTAATTTAGCTGTTGATGTTTTCTCAAGAATTATAAAGAGGGCTGGAAACTGAGGGGTATTAGGTATGGTGGGAAATGAGGAGTTTTGTAATGAACTATCTATACTCCAATTTGAAGACGATACATTACTTTTTTCGTCTCATTTACCTAAGCATGTAATAGCTCTTAAGTTCATATTGTATTGCTTTGAGATGTTGTTTGGTCTTCGAATCAATTTTGATAAGAGTGCCGCAATGGTGCTTAACGACAGTAGTAATATGGAGACCTTAGTAGCTAGCACTTTAAATTGCTCTATCATGAAATTTCCGTTTGATTATTTAGGTTTTAAAATTAGACCATCCAAGCTTAAAAAGGTGGACTGGATAACTATTATAGACAAAATCAATAATAGACTATCGAGTTGGAATAATAGATTCCTTTCTAGAGCAGGTAGACTAGTATTAATAAATTCGGTTTTATCAGCTATCCCCACCTATTGGATGACAGTTCATCGCTTTCCTAAGTGGGTAATTGAGGAAATTGACAGAATAAGAAGGAATTTTCTTTGGAATGGTGGGTCTAACTGTAGTAGTTATAAATGTTTAGTTAATTGGGAACTGTGTTGCAAGCCCAAGAGGGATGGGGGATTAGGGATTATAAATCTTTTAAATTTCAATTCTTCTTTGTTAACTAAATGGTTATGGAAATTTAGGAATCCGGATATAGTAGCTACTTGGAAGACCCTAGTTTCAAAATCTTATTATTCTAGGGGAGAATATCTTGTGGGATCGGGTGTTAGTTGGTCAAATAGATTATCTCATTTTTGGAAGATGGTGTTACACTATTTAGACTTTTATAAGTTAGGTCATAATATGACAGTTCACTCAGGGAATTTTACCTTTTTTTGGCATGATGCTTGGATAACTAGTATACCTCTAAAAATTGAATTTGCGAAACTTTTTAATATTTGTGACTTCAAGAATTCCTTAATTGCGGATGTTTATAAAAGGAATTTAGATCCTCCTTGGGAATTTTCATTTGTTAATATTTTAGAGGGGGAATTGTTAAGACAATTGGCCTTATTAAAAGCAAAATTAACTTTATATCATCTAGACGAGCATAGTGATACCATTCGTTGGGAGTTGGACAAGAGTTTAGTATACTCCGTTAATTCAATGTACAAACTTATTAATTATTCTGGTATATCCTTGCTTCCTTTTAAGTTTATATGGAGTTCTAATTCCCCTCCTAAAGCAAAGTTTCTTATGTGGTTGATCGTACATAAGAAGTTAAACACAGTGGAGCTTTTAAAGGAGAAGAATGTTTGGTTTGACGTTAAATGTTGTTTTTGTAATCTATTAGAGGAAAATGTTGATCATTTATTTTTTTCTTGTAATTTTACAAATAATATCATAATCATGGTATTAAGGATTTTTGTTATGGCCAGCTTAAATACTATTAATAACTGTGAGAAATATTGGAATCACTATAGACTTACGTATAAATCAAAAAAGAGATATGTAATGGATTCTTTAATGGTTTTCATTAGTTGGTTCATCTAGACGGAAAGAAACCAGAGATTTTTTCAATCTATTTCAGTGCCATCTGATAAATTAATCATCAAGATAGTTTATTACTGTTTGGACTGGATGTCCACTTCAAGTTACAAGTATTTTAGAGAATTGAGTTTTGGTAACTATTTGCTAAAGGTTAGGGAAAATTTGGGATTATATATGTGTATCAATAGGTATTTTAGAAACAATAGATTTCGTATTTGTGTATAAAATTATAGATTTGATAAGGACAGTTTGTATTTTTATTAGCTTAGTTAGGGTTTTAGTTACATATATGTATGGATATAATATAGTATATATAACTATAGCAATATTTTTCATATGTAATTATATATATATATGTTTATATATATATATTAAAATATTTGTACATATGTATATATATATTTACATATATATATATATATAAACACAGAATATAAAAAACTTTTATGGGTATGGTAGTTCTTTCCAGGTGGAAGGTCGTGAAGGAATTGTCTTTCCAATTCATTAATTCTAAGTGGAATTGTAAGTATAGGGTTGGGCTTTAGAAGGTAGAAATATATTGTTATAGTTATGGTGGTTATTCATATTGTGTATTAAGGAGGTCATTAGGTAATTGGAAAACAACTTATGCTTTCCGATTAGGATTTGAGAAACTTAGGTTGATATGACATGGAAAATAAGTGGTATTTAACATATATGCTTTCTTTATTCACCATCTTAACTAATTTTCAATTATCAATTTCTAGTTTTGTTTAAGATAGTTATATATGATCTTATCCTGAAAGCGAATTCTAATTTCTTATGGTGTGTTCCTTTTGAATGTTACATCTTTTAGTTAGGTGATTTGGTTTCTCCTTATTTAGTGGCTCTTATACAGTAAACTGTATAGTTGTTGATACTTATAATGTGGGATGGTAAGTATAAAAGTGAAATGCTTTATTAAAGTCTGAGTGTATTATGAGAATGATGATTTCTATAGTTCAATATAGCAATTCTTTTGTAATAACAATCAAATGTGTAAATCTTTCTAGGATATTAGACCTTCTGTTAAAATAATTATCTCAGATTCATGATTTATCATCTCAGAAATAATCAATTAAGTTTATAAAAGTAGATATTGCCAATAATGTGATCATCTAGGTATAGTACCATGTTCTATAATTAAATATTAATACATTGTTTATCAATTTTCTGCAAACCATGTGCAAAGCTTGGCTGGTAACCCCAATTCTAAATACATCTTCATAATCGATTCTTAGATGAAGATAGCAAGTTCCATTCAGCATCATATACTTCTTTATTTACATATATGTATGGTTATTACACAAATACACTACATATATATGATGGTTAATAATAATGGGTGCTTTAGTTCTTTCTCAGGTTTGCAGGTGGATGGTCATTGTGAAGATCTATATGGATAGCTCACGGTTTGGCTGAATGCCTTTACAATTCATTTTTTTTCAATGTATAGAATTGACTATATTCGAAAGGCATTTATTCTGTGCGGATTGTAATGTATAAGATTGTCTGTAGTAGGAAGTAAACCATTGCCCTTGAGGGGGTGGGTATCCTTATTGCTAAGGTTTGTTGGAAGTCGATGTTGTGTTCAGGAGTGGGGCTAGTGGATATAAGGTTATAATGGTTAATGGGAATCATATGAGTTGGAATTAGATATAATAACAATGTAGGATTACTGAGTATGTATTATAATTAGTACTTAAGTTTTATGGTCGGCATTATTCTGTTTATAGGTTAGAGTGTAGTAAAATCTGTTAAGGCATTCATAGTTAAGGATACTGGTTCTAGTTTTTTGTTTCTTATATTGACATAAATGATTAGTAGCAAATTTGGAGTTTTCGTGAGTTTCAATAGCTATTTAAAAACTTTAGATTTTGTATTTGTGTATTAATTTCTATCCTTGATGATGTTAGCAAGTTTTCTTTCAGCATCTTATCCTTCGTAATTTACATATATGTACGAATATATAATGGTATATATATATTATATGTATATGTACATTTATATATATATACATTTATATATATATATATATATATAAATTATATATTCATACATATATGTGATGGCTACTAATGGTGGGTGTTTTAGTTATTTTTCAGGATTTCAGGTGGAAGAATTATTGAAGAACCATATGGATAGATGTATGGACTGGATGGCTATTCTTACTCTTGGAGTTTTTGTGGATGTATTTATAGAGTTACTATGTGTTGTACGTTGATTTTATTCTTCCTGGGATGGTAGGGCTATAGTATTGGAGAAGATATACTTCTATATCGGGTGGTGGCCTTGCCGGAATTCGATATAGGAGTAGATCGGCGGTGGTTTATCCGGAGCTCATCTATCTTCAATCCTTTACTTTCTTAGAGTCGAGTTGTTACGAGAGAGTCTTTTGTTTGTTTTATTCCAGGAAGTTGTTTTGAGACTCATGTATTCTGTCATTATTATATATATGTGCTCTCTTCCCTTCAGAAGATCACACATTTTTGATTTTTCAAAAAAAAATTCTATGACATTCCTTTAAGTATCTACACACTTCTTATTACAATTAAATTTTACTTATAACAAAATTTGAACATGAATGAATTGTATTGTATCTTAAAATTTACAGGTTGTTACGAAAAGAAACAAAGTAAGAAAACTAGCATTTAAACGATATACCATTCATGCGCATATCAAATTTGATCAATATTCGAACTTTGCTTTCAGTTAGTTTTGGATTCCCGACCACTTTAGTGTGGACTTTGATTCGACTTTTTTATTAGAAACTTGTATTCTCCTTGCATAAGCTATGATAGAGAATTTTGATTTGTATTGAAAAATCCTATCAATGTTCGTCGTTGAGAATCAAGCGAACAATTCTATTTGGAATCAAAATCGTATATAAAAACTAAATCGAAATTGTTATACAGATAGAATGATTTTCGTATACTCATGTATTATATTTCATTGGTTTCTTAGTTATACCAATATATATAAATCAGTGGTTTTGTCTTATTTACAAATTTTAAAAGTTTAAAGAAAATTCTTTGAAAAAATTCTTTTATATCGAAATTAATTTCTGATAACTTGATTTTTCTGCAAGTTTATCCTCATTCTTAAAGAATGTTGTAGTACGCTGATCAAGCGAGAAACTAAAATTCTCATGGCACGAAGTAAAGCTTTTTTAACATCTAGTGAAAACATTTGGAAAACTTTAAAACATACAAAAAAGGTATATCCGATAAAATCGACCGATGAAAGATTTTATGAATTGCAGATTTATCATAGTTACGCCCGGATCTCCCAGGAAACATTTGTACCCATAAGAAATATCTACCCTGCGAATTTCAACATGAACAAATTAACAGAATGAATCAAAAGAATAGAACAACCCAAGATCATCATGAAACTCATCCCCTGTGGTCTCCCTATCACCAAATCGAGAGGACAAAGCGCTATAATCATAGATGACTAAGTAATCATTGCCTTACGCATTTCAGCATAACACCTCAAACAATCGCATGGATCGTAGTATGCTTCTAGTAATTGGTCGTTACGTTTCTATCACCCATAAACCTCGAGAGATTGCTGCCCCTCGAATTACATCATATGGACCACAAATACACAATGGTTACACCTGGATCCCCCTAAAAACATCCATACTTGTAAGGAATCTTCTCCTCTGCAAATTACTCCATTATAAAACGACCATAGATCACAGCTACATAATGATTACGCTTAGGTCCTCCTAGAAACATCCATAGTTGTAAGCCTTCATGGCCCTTCGAATTATATTATGCAACCGAATTCAAAGGAAGCTCAAGAGTATTACTTCCGAAAGTCAAAAATCGATACGCGGCCGTCACCGGGTAGGTTTGTGATTTTCGGAGGAAGGTACTTCCTTTACCTTAATCTGTTAATAAAATATATATTACATTATACGTAAGTCAAAATTTTGAATATTCATTCATCTATAAATTCCATTACATAAAAATATAGTTTTCATATCGAGTTTCTTTCAAATCAATGTTTTTCGAATTATCTTCATCATAATTAAACAAATCATATATATAAGTTCGAAACTTATATCTCAAATATATTTATACCCTACTAGAACTACAATATATAGTCTTGCAACGACCCATTTATTTCATGGTAAAATTGATATTTTAATAAACAAACCATAGGAACTGATGATAGTTGTTGCTAATTTTGTCGTTTGCAGCTATTGGTTGCTGTTGCAAATACCTTGTGTACATTGCCAGCAACCCGCGACCTGCTCATTATCGTCCTTCCTAAATAAGCTAAAACCCAAAACCTCCTCCTTCCCAAATGCTGCCACCACTCCAACCTACCTCCAAACTACCTTTGGTGCCATCAACTTGTACCTGTAGCCTCACTCCACCCTCTATTCATTCCAAAATCAGGTTTTTGGCCTAAACTATAATTATTTACATCTTTTAATTTGGGCCTAATTTTTCATTATGTTTGATTCCTAATGCCTAATGTATGTTTATAACATCATACTACATGTTAATTACTTTTATTATCATCAAAATGTTCAAATTACTACTGATATATAGGTTTTCTAATTTAGCCCAATGTGTATGTTTAGGATGATTTTGTATGGATTGAGCCTATATGTGTATGATAAGTTTTGCAAATAGTATAATTTATGCAAACACGAAATATATATAATGCTAGGATTGATCGTAATTTTGGATAATTTGTGCGAACACGAGATATTTATTTATGCAAACACACGAATTGATTTGGTGTATGGTAAGTTTTTGATGATTTCAGATGATTTTGTTACGAATCATCGTAGTTAGAATTACTTAAATAGTATATTTTAGTATATAAACAAATTATATATTTAATTTAGTATATAAGAAAAAAAGCAATATATGAAGTGAAATAGTACAAATATATAATTTATTACATATGTAATAAAAAGGTAAAATATAAACAAAATATGCATTTAAATTTAATATAAATAAATATTAAAATCCTTAGATATTGTTTGGTCCCTTCTGATAAGTGTTGTATATGATCGCTATATGGATATTTGTTTTTTTTCAAAATGGATATCCTTATTCATCTGATACAACATTTGTCGGATTTATCCATGTACTGGACAAGTTAAAAACAATATAAAGTAATTACATTTTGTAAATCATATCATTTTAAATAGTTCACAAAATAGACAACATTTCCTTTTCCTTCCTTATGTACACGCATTTGTATACGATACAAGGAACATAGGGGAAGTGTTGCTGGAATTTGGGGAAATAGTTTAAAAATGATATGATTTAAGGAATGTAATTACTATTGTATTTTAATGGGAAGTAGATGACCGACCACCAAAAATTGCACATAATTATCAATGAATCCTTGATTGTTTATTTATTTGATAATTTGCAGAGTTGTAAAAATCATATATAATTCAGTATATGTTTCCTAAAACAATAAAATATGAACAAAATATAAAATGACTGGTTAATAATTTTTTTACTTTTTACCATAGGTTTTAAAGTAGGAAAAATGCTCAATTACTTTATTGTTCGGAGTTGGATGTATCAAAGATGGAAAATGGGAGGCTAATAAGTGAACATTTTCTTAATGGGGTAAATGTGTTCCTTGATTTTTCTTTAAGTAATTTTAGAAACGATGTAGAAATTTGTTTTCAATGTAGGAGGTGCAAATTGTTGAAGCGTTTAATACTGGATATAGTTAGGGTTCATTTGCGCCAATACGATTTCATAGCCAATTATTTGGTGTGAGATCGTCACAGAGAAATTATGCCTCTAATCACGAATAATCGGTGGAGGTCGTTGACGATAAAGTTAATATGAAGAATCTAGTTGAACATATGGTCGAGGATGTAGCACAATCAATGTTTTTTTACTATTGAAATTGGTAACGACGATGTTAAAGTCGAAGAGGAACAAAATGTTGGAGTAAAAAATTATATGAGTTATTGGATGCTGCTAAGAAACCCCTTTGGAATAGATGTAGAAGGAAAACTCAATTATCGGTCACTGCAGAGCACATTCCAATGAAATAAAAAATACAACATTACGGAAGCTGAATTTACAACTATTGTTCATGTTGCTAAATGCCATATGTTGTCCGATAATTTAATGTGCAAAAATTATTATGAAGTGAAAAAACTTATGTCATTATTCAGTTCGTCGTATAAAAAATAGATACATGTTTAAATGATTGCATGTTGTTTTAGAAAGAACACATCAATCTTAGAAATTGTAAAATATGCAATCAAGAAAGATATAAACCAAGTAAAAGAAGGGAAAAGAAGTTTTGTACAAGCGTATGCATTATTTACCTATTACTCCTAGACTTTAAAGGTTATATGCATCATCTTTAAGAGCGCATCATATGAGATGGCATAGTGTGAGAATACCTGAAGAAGGCACACTAACACAGCCATCTAATGGAGAAGCATTAAAGCATTTTTTAAAAAAAAAAATCCTGATTTCACAGATGAGAGCCATAATGTTAAACTGGGTTTATGTACGGATGGATCCTCATTGTTTTCTCTATTTTGTTCCAAATGTTCACCTTGGTCTATAATCATTACAATTTATAATATACCCCCGTGGATGTGTATGAAACCCCCATATATGTTTCTCAAAATTATCATCCCTAGCCATGATGTCCAACACAAGGCATCAATATTTACTTACAACCGTTAATCGAAGAGTTAAAAACATTGTGTATGAAGGAGTTGAAACGTACGTGTATCAAATTATTTTTCTATATGTTTGCTTCTATGTTAAGGACTAGTGATTTTCTATATATGCAATGCTTTTGGATTGGAGTACGATTGATCTTTTTTCATATCCTTATTGTATGAAAGAAACATGAGAATTTTCTTTACCGCATGAAAAGAAAATTTCATGGTTTAATTATAATTGATGTTTTCTCCATATTAGTCGTAATTTCGGAGGAGATAAAAAAAAATCATAGCCAATAGACAGTAGACTTTACGAGCACCAATGATTTGGTCAAGCGAGGAAATATATGAACTTGAAAAAGATTATCCAAAGATACATGAAATTGGGCGGCGAAATGAAATCCAAGTTAAATCGATTGTTCATAATTAGTGCAAACAGGGTATATTCTAGGAATTGCCTTATTGGAAAAATCTCTTAATCCATCATAATATCATCATAATGCATGACAAGAAAAATGTTTTTGATAATGTGTAATATAGTTTTGAATGTTAAGGGAAAGACTAAGGACGTTATGAAATCAATATGCAATATATAAGAAATATGTAATCGTCTTGAGCTTCATATAAAGCCAACTGATAGTAAAAAAAACCCAAAGCATGTTAAGAACTAGACAACAACCAAGTTAAAGTAATGTTCAAATGGGTGGAAGGATTATGATTTCCTGATGGAATTTCCTCCAATCTTCGTAGATGTGTCAACCATAAGAATGAAAAACTAAGTGGATGAAAAGCCATGATTGCCTTGTAATGATGAAAAATTTGTTACCCGTCGCTTTCAAAGAAATGTTGCTAGTAAAAGTTTAGAAGGTTATAACAGAACTTATTTTTTTTATAAGTAGCGTTGTTCAACTACATTAAAAATAGACCATTTACATAATTTTTAGAAAGAAATCCCTTTACAAAATAGAGAAAATATTTCCTCTAGGCTTCTTTAATGTAATAGAGCATTTACCTGTTCATCTTCCATATGAAGCACGTCTTCGAGGTCCTATGCAGTATGGATGATGTATCTATTCGAGATATGTTATTAATAGTGAGTATGGAAATGTTAATTTAATTATAAATAAAATTTAATGTTGGACTGAAATATTTTTTATTAGATACTTAAATTATTTAAAGAAAAAAGTGAGGCAAAAATCTTGAGTGGAAGGTTCGATTTGCAAATCGTATATCGAAGAAGAAGCTTCGTTATTTTACTCTTTTTATTTCAATGATCATGTGAACTTATTATTTGAAAGCATAACACGCAATGATGAGGCCGTTGAATAAAATTCTTCTTCTGAAGGAACATTATATGTTTTTAAGCAACATAGTCGACACGTTGGAAAATGTGTGGAAGTATGGTTTGATGGTAGAGATTACCATGTAGCACACACGTATGTTCTTATTGATTGTCCCGAAGTTGCACTATTTGTTAGGTAAATATCAAAATACTTACAAGTTTTGTTTAATTTAATTTAATACTGCCCATGTAAATTGATAATAATACAATATATTACGTTTATGTTTATAGTGTTTATGAATCACAAAATCAAAGCAGTGATTTAAGCAAAGATTTCGCTACTTGGTTTCCAAATTACGTTTGTGATCTAACAAATCATGTCGTCGGTGAGGGATTGAAACATTTGGCGTTGGGACCGAAAAGAAAAGTTAACCCGTATCCATTATTTTTGTTAATGGATATAAATTCAACACCGAAGAATACGGTGTTGAAAAATTAACAAACAATACTGGTATATTTGTTGAAGGTAGTGATGATCCCAATAATCATATAAATTATTTATATGGCATCTTAACCCAGATGTTGCAATTGACATATTTTACAAGACCAACGTAGGAAGTTTTTTGTTTTAGACGCATGTGGTTCAGCAATGTTCCATGTTTTAGTATTAACGTATATCCAAATTATAATCTTATATAAATAAAACATACCATGAATTATCAAAAGTACAATCCTTTCGTACTAGCCAAACTAACCCTATAAGTTTATTACACCCTTTATCTATCTCTAAAAGGATATAAAGCAGATTGGTCTACATTTTTTTAAAACCAAGACAAGATTTACATTCGATGGAAAGAAAAGAATATTCTAGGCGAACAAGCATATCAAGAAGATATTGAGGAAAATATTGAAATAACAATTATGAACATTCTAAATGAATTTGGACCTTTAAATGATGAGGCCAATGTATTAGTCGAAGCATTTGAGAGTGTAGAGGAAAATGATATAAAACACGAGACCGGGTCTGAATCAAAAAATGGCAAAGACTGAGTAATATCATGTAATTTTTGCAATTATTCACGTTACACATATTTTCTCATTAATATCAGTTTAAAACACCCAGTCATAAGTAAGTGTAAACTCACATACATAACACACACAGAGCACAACACATAGCATGTATTATAGTTTTTAATGATTCATCACATCATAATTACTATGAATTATACATATATGGAAGTGTAATAAGATGATATACGTATGCGGCAGGTAATATGTCAGGTTCCTGACGTCTTAGCTCTTCCGACTCAGTTAGTGAGAGTAGTGGTGAGCCACCAGCTCATTCAGTCGTATATTTGTATCCAAAGGTTGTGGAGCGTAAGTATCAAAATTAATAGTATATTTTTTTACATGATATACTTATATATAATTGTCTTAAGTTTTGTTTATGTTTAGTACAGGGGATTCAACTTGGAGCTATCAGGACTGGTTCTTGGCATTTCTAAGCAGGCGTGTGTAAGCAGGATGTCCAATTACAAGCCGAAGTGGAGTAAGATCCCCGACCCCATCAAGGAGGCCATCCAGCAAGATTTTCTTGTGAGTTTATACCACTTTACAATTTGACTAAGTATAAATGAACTAAATGAACAACTAATAATATTTTCTCATAAGGGCAGTAGATCTACAAGAAGATGACGTCGCCTTAGTTCGGCGGCGTTGGAATTCAAAGGTTGCTAAAAATTACAAAGAGATAATGTCAGAGCTGAAGAAACCAGGCAACAAACTGAGTTGAATGGGTACGACAGTATGAGATACATGGGTTAACTAGTGGAAAAGTGACAAGTTTAAAGTAAATCTATCAAATATCTCATTAATTAATTTGCAATTATTACATATATTATTCAATGTAAATTTACAAATGGAGTCGGAGAGAAAGCCAACAAATAGAAGCAGGAACCCAGTGACTCATCGTGATGGATCCATGTCATTTGGGCAAACCGCAAGGACTTGGTGAATTTATCAACTACGACTCTAAACAATTATTGCATTTTTATATTGATCAGTCCAGTAATTAGCTATGTAGTTAAAATATATAAATTATCAACTACATGAAAGAGCTCGCGGGCATTTTGTCTCCTACATGGATGTATTTGCTCACACTCACGCACTAAAGCAAACAATGATGCTGGCAACATTAGATATCAGTGGGGTGACGAGGATAGAGCGATAAGTGCATACATATGCTTATTTTAAATCCTATTTTATTTTTGTCGATAAGTTTAGTAGCTAGCTATGTAAAATAAAAATAATGGTCTACCATATTTCAACTGTAATTGACTTTACATTATATGCAAAATTTCATGTGACATGGGCAAAACTTCTTGCGAAGTACGATCGCGATGAGTTGACGCGCTAGGAAGAAAATGATATTTTTGACTCTGTAATGGATCTGACACAATGCAGTAGGCGTTATAGCTATGCGAACCAAGCGGTAATCTTATCAACATTGCAATATTATATTAAATGTGAATATGTACAAAGTTGACTATTATGTAACCATTTAATGTGCCTTAAATATGTAAACAACAATATATATCTTATTTTTTTCAATTTAAACATGTAGAAAATATTATTTCTAGGTTATCAAATAATTTAAACTATGTAGTTGTTTGCTGGCAACCCAATTAGAAATAATGATGAGGCAAATTTATTAGTCGAAGCATGTGAAAGTGTAGATTATTATGATATTTTATATGTCGCAAAACCAAACTAGAAACAAATGTCAACATGTAACCTTTTGCAATTTTCTATTTTTCATTTCTTATATATTGGTATTTGTATGTGATTTTAATTTAGGTTATCGTCTTCTTCTTTTTTGGGCATCTTTCATTCTATTTGCAGCTAAACCAGCTCAAAAGGCTTATTAAAAAGCTCAGGACAAAGCTGAAATAAAAGAGCTACAAGCAATGATCGAGTAGATACAAGAGGAGAATTGTCTTCGAGCCATACAGATGGAGCAGATGGAGGTAGTTGAATCAAAAACTAGCAGAGTATGTGCAGCAGCTTGGTTCCTTTCATTCATTGTCTGGTGCTTCCAGAGGAGGCGATAAAGATGCGATGCTTAAGAGGTATGCTTTACTGTGTTTGTGCTTACATGTTGTAAATATTGACTTGAAGTTGATGTTTTTGATATTATATATTGGTTTGGAGTTGGTGAGGATGCTATTTTGGATGTATTTTGATGGTATACACTTTGTTTGTTGATGTGCGAAGTTGGGAATTGGGTTTTAGATGTTTGGATAGTTTATTTTGTATAAATTGAGATGTTTGGATGGTTTATTTTATATATATCGAGATGTTTAGATGTTATATATGTGTGAAATGGAATGGTGAATATATATGTGGTTGGAAAGATATTGGCTTGCAGTTATATAAAAAATACCAAGAATTCTAACTACTCCCTACAGATTGCAACGGTTTATTGGTCATTATTTTGCAATGGTGATCGATGGATTCAAACGGCTTACTGGTCATATTGCCCTAACGGATCTCAACGTTTACCTAGGTTGTTTGTTGTTAGAAGCTGTTGGTACAACCATTAGAAAGTGCCAGTTGTTTCTGTTGGTAATCGTTGGAGATCATGAACTTTATTGTGATGGTTATTCCAATAGCTCTCAACAGCTACCAACGGTCTGAAGCCACTGGAATAGTCGTGTTATCTTGTAGTGATATAATCAAAGATTCTTGAAATTTTCATTCCAATATCAATTCAGGTTCGATTTTCATATTATGATTTTTAACAATCATTTTCTTTATATCGAATGTCATTCAAATTCAAGCCTTTCAAAGTTTCTTAGTCAAAAGTTTAAGAAATTCTCTTATGTTCATAAAATTATATTTATATAACATTAAACTTTCCTTGATTGTCTTTAAGATCATAGGCTTATTTTTGTAGTTAAAAGTTAAATGCACAATTTCATATTTTTAGAGGAGTAAATTAAACTCCTAAGCATCATTTTAGGATTATAAATAACAAACAAATACAAAATATCAAACATGGATACCTAGGCATGATATATTGATTTGAAAGCATGAATTTTATTGTCATATCCCCCTCTAGTAGCAGCTTTCAAAATTATATGCATCAGATTTAGATCCATGTCAAAAGGAAATAATCTCATACCCTTATATATTTTTTTAAACATACTCCTTTCTGCTAATTGAGAAATCTAAGGTTTTGTAACGAAAACAATATTGCTTGGTCTTATATATAATTATCAAGGGTGATTTTGCGATTAAGCTAAAAGGGGTGGTGGTAATAAGCAAAGTGCATAAGTTTAATATGTACACTCCAACATACACCTTAATAACCCGTAAGTTTCCATTAAATTTGTATTTATTTAACAATATCCACTATCAATTGTGTCATATCCCCATTTAAATGTATGTAAGTGTATATATGTATAAATATACATAGCAGGCCCTTTTTTTGTAGGCGCCTTAGACTGTAAGCGATGCACCATAGATTGAAAACATATGTTCGCTTCTTTTTCTCTACTAAACACACTCACCAGATGTAACAACCCGAATTCCGACAGACCGATTTTTTTTTTCAAAATTCTAATCCGTCGAAACTCGTGTTGGTTGTTCTGGTGTAACACCGCATTTTATGACAATTTAATAATTAAATAATGCATATATATATATATATATATATATGTACAGACATAAATGTATATATGAATAATAAAATAAATATAATGCAAATAAAAATGTAATGCATGCATTAAAAGAAAGGATTGGTTGCATGCGGTGTAAATATGTTGTATGCACTGATTATGCATTAATAATGAATGAGAAATAAAAGAAAAAGATTCATGCAATGAGTTAAATAAAATATTGTAACAAACATGAAAAAAAGAAGTAAGAAGAGAATAATAATTATCATTGTTCTAAGCCTTATTAACAATAGTCTTAGTAGTTCAGTTGATTAGAGCGTGTGACTTGCATATAAGAGGTATAGAGTTTGATTCCCGCCGCCATTATATTTTTGTTTTAAAGGAATGACTGAAATAACACATGTTCATGAGAGGAAACATGTATAAACACACATATAAGGAAAAATATACATATAAGGAAGTAAAGAAAATATGTGTGTATATATATATACGAGAATATATATGTATATATGTGCAAATATATATATATATATATACATATATACATACATACAAGAGATAAAGTTCAAGATAAGGCTACAATCAATGATATATGGCAAGAATCAAATAATGGTGCAACACCATTTGAATTTTGAAAACGAAACGAAAGTTGTACGTATATATATATATATATATATATATATATATATATATATATATATATATATAGACACGCGTAAAATGGTCATTAGAAGACTTGTATACGTATAAGAAGATTACAAGTCAATATAACAATTAAATAAATTCCAGAAATTCAAACATTTGAAAATCAAATTTCTGCGCCAAAACCGCACATGGGACCTATAGGGGGTTTGACACCCCCCAGATCCAGCCAGATTCATCGATGAATCTAGACTATTTTCTTAATGACATTCAATGCTGACTCAGCGTTGCGTGTACGGTAAGATCCTGAACATCTTAAATAGGCTACCGGAGCCTGGCTAAATCTCACATTCTATGGGACAACGTTTAAGCTTTTCCATTCTTCCTCCTTCTCAAATCTCTTCAGAAAAATAAGATAATTAGTTTAGGAAAATACTGAATCAAGATTTGGAGGAAAAGAACAAGTCTTAATAAGAAGGTGTTCAGAATCATATGCGAAGTAAGGTAAATTCTTAGATTTGGTCTATTCAATTTTCTTCCTCTTTCTTCCCTTTTTCTTTTAGTAAAAATTGTGGATCCATGGTTGTTAGGTTCTAAATCCAGTTAGGGGAAACCATGGAATGCTGGATCTGGACCAGATCCAGGAATTGGAAAGCAAATTAGGTGAGTGGATTTAAGTTATATCATTTTTGATAATGGTATATTATCGTTTAACATTCCCCGTTAACATATCATGTAAATCTGATATAATGATTAAAAGTGTTGAAATGCTATTATGACATGTTGAGATATTAATATGATAAAATATTAATATGTTAGAAATTCATATGTTGAAACGTTTAATGTGCTGAAATGCTCACCTATTGACATGTAAACTTGTTAAAAATATGTGTAGTGATTACTGTTGTTATAGTTACATGTTAGCTTGTGACAATTATGTTCTTGAACCCTTAATTATAGAAATGGGAATAATTACATGTAAAATTAGAATAATTACATGATTTCGCGATTACATGTTATTTTGTGATAAAAAATTAATTACATATTAGAAAGGACATGCAACGTAAAATGGGCTTAATATGATGACATGTAAAATATAGATTACAGTGAAAATTTGAAAGAATGGACAAACCTAAATTATATTGAAAATTTATGGTAAATATAAAACTGTAACTACACTTAGTCACAAGGTTAAATTCAACTTGTGGCAGAAGTCTGCCCGGAACCGCTTGACAAATCCAGCGTTCGCAAGTTGTTAATTTAATGTTAGAGGTCTAGTGCGTAAATAAACATGTAATGGTGCTAAGACACAAGGTTAAGTCATCTTATGGAAGAAGTCTACCCGGAACCGCCTGGAAAATCCACCATCCACAAGTGTACGCTTAATGTGAGAGGTCTAGTGCATAAACGCACATATATATAAATATATGTAAATAACAGGATTGATAAATAACATTAATTGTAATTAATGGAAATGAATGGGAATTGAATGAAAGTTACAACAGTAAAAGGAATGGAATGAACGGGAAATGATAATAACCAACTATAAATTAATTACATTAGTGAGAATGTTATATAATAGATAGACTTGTCATAGGGACAAGTGGAGATTATAACTTAGGTTATAATAAACGATTAAGAAAATGAGATAACTTTTGTAATGAGGTAAGTGGTATCTAATTCTAACTTAAGTAATCAGTAAATGGGGAACCCTGAAACCAGTTGTTTGTAATAAGTAGAGAAAAAGGGGAATTTATGAAATATAAGAAGTTGTGCTTAATTATAAATTAAGTAATCTGTAAACTTGGAAATCTGAAATCTGCTGATAAGAATAACATGTTAAGGCTTGTCCTAGGGACAAGAGTAAATTGCAACATAGGATATAATAAATGGAAAGGAGACTTATTAGTGAATCTTAGTTAAGAGAACTAAGTTAATAAGTAAACAACGATAAGTTGTAGTGACAGTATAAGATGGAATTATGATTAAATAAGAAAGGATGAAGCAAACTTATGAAATGAAATAAGTTATATTTAATCATAAATAAGGACTGACATGTCATATAGAAAACATGTGAATTATGATATACTTAATTACATATTAAGTAGAACATGTTATGGCAACTATGAAATCAAACAAGAATATAAAGGGATTGTGGACTACAGACCTTGGATCACAATCTAGAGAATAACAGGTTGTGGGCTTATTAATAGGCTTAAATGTGTTAAGTTATAAGAGTGGAATTAATAAGCAAGAGGAACCTGGTAACTTGAATAAGAAGTCAATGTGAAAGGGAATAACCAAGTTAAATGGAAACCTGATGAGGTGTAGCAAGCGCATAAAAGA
This sequence comes from Allium sativum, assembly GCA_030737875.1. Classification (NCBI taxonomy): domain Eukaryota; kingdom Viridiplantae; phylum Streptophyta; class Magnoliopsida; order Asparagales; family Amaryllidaceae; genus Allium; species Allium sativum. The sequence goes on along the minus strand of CM060918.1, from coordinate 684,351,747 downwards.
ATGTTCAGACATAGGGTCTAATAACATATTAAAATGAGGCGCTTGGACCAGTCCGCACGTTTGAGGGTAACCCAACGGGGTAGATCATTATGATGTCATGAGGCACGAGGGGAGCACACGTTCATCTGATGATTCTCTAAACTCCGAAAGACTAGAAGGGGAAGCGCGTGACTTCCTGAGATACGTAAGGTGCTCCTGGTAGTCCTCTATGCAATGGCAGATGTTTAGGCTGTGCTCGCAGAAGTTGGGTCTGCGCGTTACTAGCAAGTGGGTGGGCCTTGATTGCAAAAGTAGCTTTGTAGTTAGAATGCTGTGACAAGGTGACACTAGGGTGATTCAGCGACTGTCTCAATGGGAGGCGAGGTCAGGATCAACAAGGATAGTAGATCGTCGGGTACCCGTCATCGGCAACCAGGGGATGCGAAAAGACTTGAGCTAAACCCAAGATGTCATTCACCTTTCACTATCAAGGTATGGTGGTTAAGGGGAAATGTCAAGTGGATGTTTAGATTGTTTGTTAGGGGCAAGTCGCTTAGCTCTTGTTTTCTTTACTAGTTAAGGGAGGGGCCAAGGTAGGGCCATAGCTATCATGAAAAACAGACCCGAGGGATATCTATATTTTGAAACCCTTAAAGGCGGGCTTGTACAGATATGGAAAAGTTCCCGAATAAATTCCGTGTTTCTTGTATAGCCCTGCCACGGAACTCGGTGCACATTAGAGGACATGTGCAGTTAAGGCATCGAGCTACGATTTACGGTACGTACGTGGGAAAGTCCAAATACATGCATGTCTACTCTGGGTGGTGTATCATAGACTTAAGGGCATTAGTCTATGATGGAATCTAATTCGATCGAAGGTGGCAGTCCGTACGCTTACGTAGCATAGTAATGGCAGATATATGCATAACGTAACATTGTTATACAGAGATCCGCGCGTTACTCCGGTGTAGGATGAGGGGCTGCGTATATTTTTGTAGCATTACGGTGGAGACCGTGCGAGTGGAGTAACATTGGGTGTACCTTAATATTGGGGGTAGCTATATATATATACACACACAATATTAGGTTAATCCAATGGGAAGTAAATGGGTACGACGTGTGTGTAAGCCTCCAGTGCTGTTAACCCAAGTAACCTAATAAATAAAAAATGTGATTGAACAGTATATGTAGGGTTATCCAAAATGAATTGTTTAAATCCAGTCACTAGAACTTGTATTCTGACCCCTTCCTTGTAACATACTCGCAGGTTAGATTTGTGGCCGAGATATGATAGCTTTGGATACTGGCTAGGCAGTATTATTAATATGTTAAGGCTATACTTTGATTATATTATACTTTGTTCATTCCGCTGTGAGATATCTTCTGAGCTCTGATATAATTTATTTATCTGTTTTTTCTGCAGGATACCAGAGCAACTTACATAGGTTTCGATGGATTGGAATTTCGAAAAAAAATTGTTCTGTCGAAATTCGTGTTGTTACATCTGGTATCATGCAGAAAAGACAGAGATATATGTAACGATCCAGAATTTTTAACACTGGAATTTTTATTACTTAATTTAAATTTGAATTTGACATAAATATATATGGTTAAGAATGTTTAATAATTTTGATAAGTCAGATGATAGATTTTATTTGAATTATAAATGAGAATGATTATTAATAAGTTTGGATTTATTGATACTATTTGTGATTCGATCGGATTTGGAAAACCATACCATGAATTAGTAGCATTAGAATTAAGGGTTTCCCTTAGTATTCATAGCATTTAAGGGAAATGCAACCAAAAGTTCACCTTCTTTCCTTAAGACAAATGTCCTTACACTTGTATTTTTGCATGCCTCCTTCCATGCATGCCTTCCACTTGCCCCCTTAGGTGTCATTACCTCCTTAACTCTGCATTCCTATACAAGGAGGCCTTTTCTTCATTTTCTTACCATTCTATTCCATTTCCTCTTTTCCACCTTCTTCTTAAAGCTTATGGCCATGGTTTCCATGGCATAAGTCTTCCTCTTTTCCATCACCACCTTGCCAAAGTTCGTATTCATCCTCCTCCTCCTCTTATAATATAAAGAGAGAGAGATTAGTGTATATTACATTATATATATTTTGGTGAAGAAGCCGTTGTGTCGAAATACTGTCCGACGGTTCGCTTAACTAGACTTGCCTACCGTGAAGATTTGGAAAGCTGTTAGGATGGAAATCTTTAACCACGGTTAATATATTTAATAAGTAGTTAGACTAATTTAAATATAGTGATGGATTATTAGTGATTAATGATGGTTGATGTTTATTATGATGGATGATGGATGCGTAGTTTAGAACACACACTATTAAGCGTTAGTGTTATAACACTTGTGCACAATTATGACTATTTAATCATGTTAATGATGGTTGCTGCGGATGTTTATAATGGTTATTGATGTTGTTTTGCACACACTATGACATAATAATTATGGTATCACATTGGTGATCGACAAATCTTCTTCGTAATTAGAAACAATATTATTATTGGAATTGAAGGTTAATACTTGGGAAAGACCATATTTATTAATTCATATATGTGGATAAAGTTCTTCAAATGAATAAAGAAAAACCGGAACATTCAAGGATGACAGAGAGGATAGAGTCAATGCTTGGGTTTGGAAAATATTGTTTCTTGCTTTCCCTGGCTATCCCTAACTGATCCGACGAATGGAATGGTTAATTTAAAATTATTTGAATTTAGAAATGAATTGGAATTTAATTAGTAAAAAAATAAAAGTTGAATTTTGCACCTAAAATAATTTGGAAAGTGAATGTAAATTACTTTAAATGGTTTTAAATGAATTACATGAGTATATAATGGTTTTCTAAGGTATTTTAAGTATTGAAGAATAATTTTTATTTCGGTCAAAACAGAGCTTGTCGCACAATGGCAATTTGCTTATTATAGTCACAAACTGTAAATGCTTATAACTTTTGCAATCTAAATCGGATTTCCAAGAAACGAAAAAAAATTGATTTATATTAACAAGAGCTTTTAAATGAGTGAAAGCAGATTTTAATTTCAGTTTATAATTTTCAAGTTATGTTTAAACCCATTTCGGGAAAAGGTCGCTGTAAGAGAAGTTATCGACCATAACCACAAATAGCCCTTTTTAATGTTTCTAAAAATATGGAAAAAATGGTAAAATCATTATAAAATATGTAAAAATGTTTTGAACTGTAAAGTTTGACTAAGATAAACAATATTTTGATCAAAGTAATTAAGATAACTATTTTGTAACGCTTTGAAAACACTACTGTAACGCTTTCTTCGAAAACAATCTATTTTGAAGTTTTTAACCCGCAAACTATTTCCGAACTATAAGTAATCATTTTTAAATGATTTATGGAATGTTTTCAAAGGTTTATAAGGATTGCAAATATTTTATATGGAATTTAAATTGATTTATTTAAATATTAAAATGGGTTTTCAGTTTTTGGGTGTGGTTGGAGATAAATCATCCGAGTTTGATATTAATTCTGTAGACGATGACTCTTACTATTTGAGGAATTTAAAAGGAAGTTCACCGTTATTCCGCTTATAGTGTGAGTTGTATACAGAGATTAATATTGAGGATAAGGTGATGAAATTTCTATCCAGATCTAATGTCAAAGAGTTGAATAAATCTTTTAATTAAGATACGAGTTTCCTAAGTTGATTGGGATAAGTTGGATAGAAATAATCTTCAGATATTTGGTATGAAATTCTGTGGTGTAAAGGTATACTATTTGAGGAATTTAGAAGTTATTATTATTATATTGTTATTCCATTTTTAATATTCGTTGATTATGAGAATTGATATCGAATATAAGTAGAAACAATTTCTATGTAACTTATGTTCAATATCGATTGATTAGGGTTTTATCGTGAATCATATCTTCAATAATATCATTCTTGAAACCCAATGAGATTAAGTTATGGAAAGTCATATCATAATTTGGGGATTTAACCAATCTTTGATTTGAGGAAATTAAAAATAAGGAATTGGGAAGGAAGTATAATCTTTTAGTTAAGATTACAGAATTGAATGTTCGGAAACCAATTTAATTGGAAACTAGGGTTGAAATGTTGGGTAAGGGTTTTCAAAGGAAACTGGGTTTTTGATAGCGAATTATCAAATGGAAAATTAATTAAAGCTTTAAGGAAAAATTATCTTTGATTTAAGGGACATGTTTTTAAAGAGAAAGATTAAATATGGATTTTATTATAATTTGAGAATAAAGAAGTTTAATTTAACAAAATTTAAGATGGAAGGAGATTGGTAGAAAGCCTGTGTGTTCCATAATTGTGTTTTTAATTGCGCGTATTATTTGGAAAGACCAGGATAGAACATATGTTTGAAAACCATTCCAAGTAATAATATGACGTTATGGAGTAATTCAAAACTTGGAAAACGATGAATAAATACCGGGATTCTTTGAATTGTTTGGATTCATTGTTGATGTCTCGGTTGGGTAGGCCACCCGATACAAGGTTATAAGTGGTACGAGGTTTAAATATATTTGGAGATTTTCGGATTGGTGTTTCGTTCAGACCCAAAATGGAATCGTATGGATTGTGTGTCTGACATTGTAATTGACTACGTAGCACTGATCTCTGTTAAATATATATCTACTTAGTGGCGGAGAATTTATTCCCTTGCTTAACACCCTTTTCTAAGACGTATGAGCTTAGAGGTTATATATTGATAGAAATCGGTGATGCGTTGTGAATGGACAATGTGGTATACTTAAGTTATGTGATGAGCTATGGATGATCAAACCATGGCTTAATGAAGCGTAGCTTTGTGTATATCGTGACCTCAGCAAGCCTTATAACCCAGTAAATGGCTAAAACATGAAAGATGCAGCGAGGTTAAGGGTAGTCATTTCCTTCTAGATAAAAGGTGTACTATGGTTTGGAGTCCAGGTGTTAACCTATGTGGAAAACTTCTATTTATATGGATGTTGATGTTGCGAGCGCTCGGTTTAAAGGTTGATAACAACCGAGAAGTGATATACTCAGGCGTGCCCTAAGTTACCCAGTTAAGGGATAACCCAACCTCGTGTTGGCAGAGAGCTCGATTTAGTTCTCGAGGCGTCCCTCTAAAGGCGTACCCATTGGTTCGGTAAGGAAGTTCCTTTGCTTGGTCATTTGTTGGAAATCCAATTTCCACTATGAGTCCGTACGATTTTTGTTGTATTGCCTGCTACCACCAGGATTACATCAGTATAATGGGATGGGGCATTATGCTGGCTATGATTAATACATTTATTTGCAAAATTGTTTTCACACTATGCACAAATAATAATATCATAGGATTTTCACGTATCAAGCATTTTTAACTATCATAAGGAGAAACCTCGCCCATGTGTGCGTTTGCATTGTGCGTGTGCCGCGAGACCGTATGGTAGTTTCATTTTTCAAAAGTCATTGTGAATTTTTATGCATGGGAATTCATATGGAGTAAACCCATTCTGCGTTAGCGGCATGGTCCGTTGAATTACCCAATTTTAAAATGCACCCTAAATAACAATTGTTTTGAGTTCTCACACCAGTTCCATGACTGACCTGGAGTTTATTGTTCCCACACCTAAACTTTGGGTGCCCATAATTTTCTCGTGCACGCTCTTCGCCCTAACGCCTTAGAAAATATACACAGTTACTCATCCTATGCTGGAGAGACGTATGGATCCTTATATAACAATGCTACGTTCCGCATAGATCTGTCATCGCCATGCTAGGTAAACGTAAGGACTGCCACATTTGATCGAATCAGATCACAGAGTAATGCCCAAGAGTCTATGATACACCACCCAGAGCAGACATGCATGTATCTAGACTTTCGCACGTACGTATCGTCAATCGTACTCGAGGCCTTAACTGCACATATCCTCTACTGTGCACCGAGTCCCATGGCAGGGATGTACAAGAAACACGGAACTCGGTCGGGAGCTTTTTAGATATCTGTTTACATAGATGCTAAGGTCTACATTTTCAGTGGCTATGGTCCCACCTGACCCCTCCCTTAACTAATGAAAGACGAACGACATTGAGAACTAATGACCTGGCCCAAGAGCAACAACAAACAACAAATCCTAGTTGGCTTGTCCCTCACTCATAGCCTTGATAGCATGAGGTATATGGTCTGTTGGTTTAGCTCTCCATCTTTCCGCATCACGCATTACGCTAATTGTCGGTGGTAGGTACCCGACAATTTGATATCACTAAAGGTTAGACTTGTCAGTACTTCAAGAGTGGTCATAACCCGCAAGTAAATATGCAACTTGGATCGTCGAATAACCTATGCAACCCTATAGCTTGTTGATTGCCCACTATCGTGGCAATCAAGGCATACTCACCGGGTAGAAACGCGCAGAACTAACCTCTGTAAGCACAGTCAAATGCTGTCACAACACAGGGATACCAGGAGTACCCTCCACGTCCCAGAAAGCTGCATGCTTCCCCTTCCGATCCTTCGGAGCCAACAGAATATCAACAAGCAGAGCATCCAAAATAATTAGATGGATGTGCGCCCCCCTCATGCCTCATGACACCATGATGATCTACCCCATTGGGTTATTCATCCTCAAACGTATGGACTAGACCAAGCGCCTCATTTTATTGTGTTATTGGACCCTATGTCAAAACATTCAATTATGCGCTTGCTCTACCTCATCATGTTCCTAGTTAACATGGTTATTTCCAACTATATTAACTTATTATTCAAGTTACCAAGTTCATTCTGAGCCCCTTATATCTCTTGGGAATGGACCCTTCTTGCTTATTAATTTTTGGTTACAAAGTATAACAACCCAGAAATTCGGAACCAATTAAAAAATTTTATTTTGGCAATTTTAATGAATTTTGAACATTTAAAATGATTTACTTTAAATAATAACGACTAGAAATTTATTTTGAATAGAATTATAATGTATAAATTAATTTAAATCGAAGTTAGAATATAAATATTTATTTTAATTATAAAAGGAATTAGAAATGGCGCGGTAGTTTGAAAATTCGATTTCAAATTTCAAATGCATGTACATGATTCAAAATAAATCGGATTTCAATAAAACCAAAAATATTTGAATGTGTTCGAGAATATCTTTCCAATGAATGTGAAAAATCCAAATTTCATAACAGGAATAAAAATTTATGTCCAGTTGAAAATTCAGAATAGTCGCTACAGAATTTAAATATAAAAATAACCCTCAAAAATAACCATTTTGCAAATGACCTCCGTTTTGGATGAAACTAGTTTTGTTGAATCTGGAATGTGAAATTATTGCTAGATTCGAAAATTCATAATTTTTGGAATTAATATGTGAGCGTGGCAAAAGAAAACGTGTTTTGCTAGTTTCAGTCAATTTGGATCGACCACAAAATGGCCATTTTTCAAACGGTCTCCAAATTTGACGAAATTAGTTTTGTTAGGACTATATCGTCAAAACAAAGCTAGATTTATTTTTCCGGAAGTTTTGGATTCAGTATGTGGTCCTGTTAAATTGAAATGTACGTTTAAATTCAATATACATTGATTTATATTTTAATTTTGATAAAAACTAATCAAAACAGTCGAAATGGCTTATGAAACATATCCAATTGCATTCGGAATGGGGATATTTAGCTACGGGCGACAGTCGTTGGGTTTAATTTGGAGTTCATGCAAAAATACATATTCTCGAATTAAAATAATATTAAAATAAATAAATATAAATATAAGAAAACCTTAGCTTCTCTCTTCATTATAAGGCCGCCGCCTCCCTTTGATGAACGATCAAAATGCTCCTGAAATTGCCCAAACTTTTCTCCAAATCCCTTCAATTAAATCCGAAACTAATAAAAGCAAAATTGACGAGGGTAGTGAGGGCTTTCGATCCATGGGTGGTTGATGAATTATCATTGAGGATGGAACGTGATTTTTAGGCTCAAAGTTGTCCCGTTCGAGCTCGTTTTTAATAGCGACGGGGGGTGTGAGTTGCTCGTTCTTCAAGGCGGAGGGAGGCTTTGGGAAGCACTATAAGGTGGCGCCCTCTGATCGACTCCAGAAGCACGGTGGCAGAGGCAAATTCGAACCCTAGATTTGAAGGGTGGGTTCGGCAACGCGATTTTTGTCCAAGCGGGTTTAAACGACAAAGAAGAAGAGGGAATTAAAAGGTAACTGTTTTAAAACATTTTAATTCGTTGCTAATTTAGTTAATGTTAATTATATAAGTTTAAAATAAAAAAAATGTGATTTTTAATTTATAATACGGTTTATAAAAATATGTTTTTAAAATATAAATAATATTGAATATATATATATAATAACTTTAGTTTTAAAAATAAAAATAACATTGTTTAAAAATAGAATTGTGTTAAAAATAAATAAATTTAGCATTGTTTTAAAATAAATTTAGCATTGTTTTTAAAATAGAAATAGCAATATAAAAATATGATTTTTAATTTATAATAAAATATGATTTTTAGTTTATAATAAGGTATATGAAAATATGATTTTTATGTAGAAAGAATTATAAAAAATATATATGCTTGTTATGCAAATGGTTTTAAAATAAAAATGTGATTTTTATTTATAATGTAACAGGAAAAAATTATGATTTTCGTATATTTAAAGCAAAGATAAAATTCTGATTTTTATACATATAAAGCAAAAATAAAAATGTGAATTTTCAAATATGAATTTGTATATATATATATATATATATATATATATATATATATGTAAGCATAGTTTTAAAAATAGGATTTTAAAATAATTAGACATTATTTAGGAATATAGCTTTAAAAATAATTAGACATTGTTTAAAAATATAGTTTTAAATATATATATATATATAGCATTGTTTTTACAAATATATGTAGAGCGTTGTTGAAAATGTGATTTTTAATATCAACTATGTGAAGCAGATGGCGATGGAACAGACTAAAATCAAAACAAAATCCAAACCATCCCATAAAGATTAATGGAGTGGAAACTAAAGATGAGAACTCCTCACTCTAATCTTGTTTTCTAGTTAAATATATACTAGGTTGTAGACGGGGCTTAGTAGCTCCTGACACCGTCGTCCACAGACAATGGACGACTTGTTTGATTGTATTGTGTTATGGAAATCCATTGTGATGTGAAATGTAAAATAAAATATTCATGTGCTGAATATAATATTTGAACAATAAAAATATCATTTTTATTAAATATATGGACTATATAAAATAGTGATGCATTGAAATAAATATTCATTTACAAATCGGACGATTTGTTTATATACACCCATTTAAATGATATAGATTGGGACGATAAATTTTACATATCGCCCAGCTGCACAAATAAAATTAGTGTGTGTTGATTGAAACCCCGCACGGGTATTGGGATGATAATTGACATACACTAATCCCAATTATTTAGTTGTATGTCAATCGATTGGTTGACAGGCTGTAATAAGCGCTAATTATTTATATTTAACGCTTATACAGTTGTGTAATGCACTTCGGATGATGGTTGAATGTGTTTGATTATCGTTGTGTACATGAGTGTATGAAATCCATATAAATAAAATTATATGGTAATTGACAGTGTCTAATTCCAATACGCAAAGAACGAATATTTTAAAATAACAAATATTTTAAAAGAACGAATATTTTACAATAACAAATATTTTAAAAGAACGAATATTTTAAAATAACAAATATTTTAAAATAACATTCAGTAATGGATCAAAATATAATTTTGATGTCCAATTTGGGATGAACACGAAAATATTGAAATATGTTAAGCCGTGTTGATTAGATATGCGCCATTTTGACACGAACGATATTTATATCGATTTTATTCATTTTTATAATGAATATTGAAAAGGAAATGATTTCAAAATCTGATATTTTGAAAAGATTATCATTTATATATTAATGATATAGAATATTCAATTTTGATTTAAAATTGAATGTGAAGTTGAAACCGTTTTTAAAACGAATTTAAAACGATTTATAAAATACGTTTTCAGAGGAAATCGGCGAAATATATAATATATATATTATATTAAATGGTCTGAATTAATAGAACGCGTCGCGCTGCGACCGTTCGCGAATTTCGACCATTGACTTGTAATTAATATTACGGTAGATCCGACCTTCGGATTCTCCAAAAACCGGAACCATTGGGTTCGTATCAAAAAGAGTTTTCCAAAAAATATAAGCGATTTGAAATCTAACGGTTGGATTTGGAATTATGTCCAAATCAAATTTGGAAAAGGTGGCTGTAAGTGCAGGTAGATGACCATTTATGGAAATTGAATGTAAGGGCCTTAATAAAATTATTAAAAATATTGATAATTTGTAAAATCATAATAAATGATTTGGAAAGAATTGGCATGAAAAATTCCATACTTGAAAAGATAAAAATATATTTTTATCAAAATGAACTAGTTATGAATTAGAATTATAATCCAATATCTTTTAATAAATAAATTGGATTTGAAAGGGTTTTAATAATAACCAGAATTTCCAATATATGAATTGGGATGGTTTTAAATCAAAATTATCTTCGGAATATTTCGATGTTGGATTTTGTGATTATACAGATGTTGGTATGGAAATTTGAAAGATATATTTATATCGTTATTTCCAATACGATATTTGTTGGCTGCAGAATTTGATATTGAATATAAGACGATATATTTTCTATTCAGAGCCTTGTATTTAATATCAAAGGGGATTTTGGGTTTGTCGAGAACAGTGTCTTAAATAACACTGTTCTTAAACCAAGTTGAGGAAAGAATAATTTTTTTTATTAGATTTAGTGAAATTTCCCAATTAATTAATATTTAATTAAAATTGAATAAAAGAATTGGATTTTGGGTTGTCGTGAACGGTGTCTTCAGTAACACTGTTCTTAAACCCCGTTTGAAAAGAATAAATATTTTAATTAAGATTATTAGAGTTTCCAATTACATTTGGTAATTGGAATAAAATGGAATGTGAATCGGGTTTATCGTGAACTGTGTTTTTAACGACATTCGTTCTTTAACTCGATTTACAGTGAAATGTGATTTGGTAAATCTTTAATTAAGATTTAAAGGAAATTTTCCAAAGTAAAGTTTTCCAATTTAATACAATAAATTGAAATGGAATGGAATTCGATTTGATAATAATAGAAGTGAGCTTCTCCGGAGGAAGACTGTTAATATATATAGAATTTAAAAGGCTTTATCATTATTCCATTTGTATTATTAGTCGGATACAGAAATTGATAACGATTATATATATTGATCTGTTTTCCATGAAGATTCCATAATTAATGGAATGGGATTTTGTGTTTACCGTGAACTGTATTTTAAATGACATTAGTTCTTTAACCCAGTTGAAGATAAGATTAATTTCTTAACTTGAATAATCATTAAGAAATGATTTTTGAGATTAAAACTGAATTAGAGTTTTAATGAATCTTTAATTAGATTGGAAGGTGAATGGGATAATTAAATTTATCGAATTCATGAAATTATCGAGAATGGAGTATCACCAGTTTTGTTCCAAGCGATAGTTAAATCTTTAATTAGATTTGAACGTGAAATGGTAATTAATTTTACCGATAGCACCCTAGTGTTAGTTATGAAGTATTACCAGTTTTGCTTCATGGGATGAATAGGTTTGGATTGGGAAATAAAACAGACGATTACTTCGGTATGGTTCGATAATCCTGACTGGTTGGGATAAACCTTAATTTGGTTTAAATTGGAAAAGATAATGAAATCTTTTGAAATGATATCCAAAGGAAGATTAAAGAATAAATTTAAAAGAATTTATCTTTGATAAAATTAATGGTAACATTTCCCTAAAATTGAGAATATTTGAATAAAAGAATATTCTAAATTGGAATGAGGCGTACGTTGTGTTTTATAGCACTTGTTTATTATATATGCGAGTTATTCAGAAAGACTGGCTTTATCCCATTCTAAATAGTTGAATCGACGATAAGTCGACGATGAAGACGGTGGTTGAAGACCGGAGGTCTTTATATCGTTTGGATGATTACTGATGTCTTGATTGGGCTGTACACCCAAGATAAGGTAATAAGTGGTGATCGTCCGGACGAACTTGGAGATCGACCGGATATACGAGGACCTCTCTTCTGTATTGGACATATGGAATGAGGAATAAGGTGCCTCCAGTTTCGTTCAGACCCAGAATGAACTTGTAAATGGATGTGTATCTGACATTGGATTTTATTCTGTATTGATTGATTTCTATTAAATATATATCTGTTTGGTAGCGGAGAATTTATTCTCTTGCTTAACACCCTTCTCTGAGACGTACGAGATCAGAGGTTACATATTGATAGACATCCGTCGCATGTCGTGAATTGTCAATGTGGCATGCTATGATGCAAATGATCAAGGCTATTGTTGAAAAGTAGAGTCTTTTGGTTGATAATCAAAGCACGGCTTTAATATAGCATAGCTTTGTGTATAGCGTTAATTCGCGAGCCTCACACCCCGGTGTGAACCAGAAACGGGAGAGGACTTCGGGGAGGACATGCATTTCCTTCTTGCTAGGAGTGGTGTCATGGTATGGAGCCCAAACATTTTTTACTTATGTAGATGATGGAAAGCGAGGCGTCTCAGTTATATTGGTCACTACGGGGCCGATGGATGGTTTGGTCGGCATACTGACTAGTTTTATGCCCTATTAGGCGAGGAAACGTATTGTTCAGGCATTTTTAATCCACTCCGTGTGGACTGGCCCTGACGATCCAAGGGTCACTCGAGCTCTGATCCTGAGACTCGGGCTAGTGAGTCTCGAAGCGGTAAGGATGACCCTTCCTTAGTTCACAGATGGAAATCCAACTTCCAATATGTGGCTTTGCGGTTTTATTTGTAGAGCCTAGTCTGGCGACATGATAGATGGTACCCATGCTGCCTATGTTCGATACATTTATATTTGAAATTGTTTTATACACTATACACTTATAACAGTATCAAATGATTTGTTTTAAACGTACCAAGCATGTTTGACTATTATAAGGGAAAACCCTATCCTCCGGCTTGCGTTGCATTGTGTGATGGGACTTGAGTCTTATAGTAGCTTCATTTTTCCAAAAAGCGTTGCGCTGTTTGTTTTATGCACAGGTATTCTCGGGAGAAAACCCATTCTGTGTTATATGGCGTGGTCCCTTGATTTACCTAACTTTAAAACCAAGCTAATAACTGTTTTTAGTCCTCACACTAGTCACATGACTGACATGGAGTTTATTGTTTTAACCTAAACTCTTGGTGCTCTTATTTTCCACGTGAGCAGCTAGTAGTTTTGGTTTTGCAGATATTGTATTCACAGGATCCTGGTTTACAGCTGGAGCTATATTCGGAATGCTTTGTATCCGTGAATTTCTTTCAGTTGTGTTTTGTATTATTTTCCGCTGCTTTGTAATTTTAAATCTCTGATATTTTTCTAATGTATATTATTTGCTCATACTCTGTATATTCTTGTACTCTGATGTAAATTGTTGTAATAAGCAATGAAATGTTCTTCTGTTTGCATTCTGATTTGTCGTTTTCTCAACTCAATTCGGGCTTTCCTTTACGGGGAAGTTTGGGTCGTGTCACAAAGCTTAAGCCCTTGTCAATCATTAATAAGCCCATAACATGGTATTCTCTATATTGTAATCCATGGTCTGTATTCTACTTTATATTATTCGTTGTTCGATTCTTTTGTTACAATAACATGTTCTACTTAATATGTAATTAAATATACTTCATCTCAATTCACATGTTCTATGGTTAACATGTCACTTATTATGTATAATTAAATATAACTTATTACATTTCACAAGTTTGCCTCATTCTTTCCAATTTAATCATAATTTCATCTTACACTGTCACTATAACTTGACGTTGTTTACTTATTAACTTATTTCTAAGTTTCCTTTCCATTTATATAAATTATGCTGTCCTCATCAGTAGATTTAAGATTCTCGTTCTTACAAATAATTTAATTTATAATTAAGTATAACTTATCTCATTACATAAGTTATTCCATTTTATTTATGGTTTATTATAACTTGTTATAATTTCAATTTGTCCCAAGGACAAGCCTACCTATTATATAACATTCTCATTAATGTAATTTATTTATAATAGGTTATTATCATTCCCCGTTCATTCCACTTCTTTTACTATTGTAACATTCATTCATTTCCTTATTCATTTCTATTAATCACAATTAGTGTCTTTTATTTTTATCCTTATATATATATGTATATATATTTATGCACTAGACCTCTTACATTAAGCCGACCACTTGTGGATGCTGGATTTGCCCGGCTGTTCCGGGCAGACTTATACCACAAGTTGGACTTAACCATGTGTCTTAGCATCGTTACATGTATATTTACGCACTAGAGCCCTCACATTAAATTAAAAACTTGTGGATGTTGGATTTGCCAGACGGCTCTAGGCAGACTTTTACCATAAGTTGAATTTAACCTCATATCTGAATGCAGTTACAATTTTCAATTTACTATAATTTTAAGCATATTCATTCTTCAAATTTTACTATAATCTATTTTTACATGTCATGCTGAATGTCATATTAAGTCCATCTCTAATTATCATTTCGTATGTTCTTCCTAACATGTAATTAAATTCATTTTTTAAATAATAACATGTAATCATAAAATAATGTAATTATTCCATTTTAACAATTTAACATGTACTTATCACAATTCTTACAATCAAGGGTTCAAGTACATAATATGTCATAGGTTAACATGTAATTATTCCAATTTCTACAAATAAGTGTTCAATTACAAAATATGTCACAGATTAACATGTAATTAGAACGTGCATGTACACAACAGTAATTGTTTCCACAATTTTAACAAGTTTACATTTCCATATGTTAACATTTCAATATTTTAATCATTTCAACATATTAATGATATCAAATTAACATTTCTAACATATTTATATTGCATATTAACTGTAACACCCCACATCCGTTAAGGTCACTCACAAAGGGAATGCCTTAATTTCAATGGAGCATTATGGGTACTGGAACAGAAATATTACAAGGCAGACATATATAAAACAGCGGAAAGTGAAGTGGAAGTACTTCAAATCATTTATTAAATAGAATTGTTTATAATAAAAGCCCATCAACTTCCAATACCCAAGTACATAGATAAAATATCTGTGAGGGCCCGCTCCGCACCAGCCTACATTTCCTCCGGAAGTGCGCTGTACACATGTCCCGACGAGTACGGAACGGTCGCCAAAGAAAGGAAAGAAGGGAATGAACTAATCAAGGAACCTGTAGAATGTCTCACAGCGCATGGAATAAAATATAATAATGACATACTTGACATAAAACATGTGAGACAGTGCATAAGCTGATAACTAAAATCAACATCCATCAT
Organism: Allium sativum; assembly: GCA_030737875.1. Classification (NCBI taxonomy): domain Eukaryota; kingdom Viridiplantae; phylum Streptophyta; class Magnoliopsida; order Asparagales; family Amaryllidaceae; genus Allium; species Allium sativum. The sequence continues at coordinate 684,336,332 of CM060918.1, read as the reverse complement.
CAGAGCAGCGGAAATTCAAATACAGCTTATTACAATTTTCCAAATTTACTGTCTCTAAACAAAAGAAAGTTAAAGTAGAAGATACACCACCAATGCCCAAGCAGTGATCTTCAACAATACAGGGAGAATATTATGTATATATTTTACGTGGAAGCCTCATGCTCGTCTCCGGATCATCTACCCGTGCATCATCAGCTAACCTGTCTCTAGTCTGCTCGTGTGAGCACCCAGAGTAATAAGAGGAGACATAAAACTCTGGGTCAGACATAAAGCCTGGTATGAGCGATAAGCATCTAAACAGAATGATAACAGGTGTACTAAACCATACCTGAACCTGGACCTGCAACCAAAGAGTTAGTACCATATACCGTACAATACTCTAAGGTGTCATAATAAATAGTGTAAGAATACGGGGGTAGGGTGTGCATGTCATAATGATAGCAAACAAATCACCCATAGCAACCATCCTCACATTTCTCACTCAGTACGTAAAGCATACGATATCTACCACTTTGGAACACTAGACAAACTGAGGTAACGACGAATCCCGACTTGTAGAAACCCTGCTGTGACCAAGCCAAACACTTGGAGTCATGACCAAACATTTCAATGACCCACTTCATTGGTCGTAGCCCTTGGTTCTACCAATGCCATAATGGCCCTGAATCCGCCTTCGTAACTCCTACCATAGTGGTCCAAAGCTATAGACATCGATAACCCCTTAACACGCGTCCCGCAGCAAAGCCCAACCACGAAGCAAACTCATTGATTCCCATCTGAATCTTGAGCTCTAACTTCTCATTTGGACTTCCTTTGCATCTCGGGTTTGGTCGAATTGGAGTGGGTCTTCAGAAGAGTCATCACGTAGTAGTAATAGCCCACGTACGGTTCGGTTCGGTGCTCCTCGTCTAGCTCGGTTCGGTTCGGTGTAATCTTTCTGATTGGTTCGGTTCGGTGGTCCTTCACTTCGGGTCGGGTACTTCACTTCGGGTCGGGTCGGTGTCCTCCTCCCGGTCGGGTCGGTGTCCTCCTCCCGGTCGGGTCGGGTGACTGTCTTCCTTCCAGTTTTCTCCGATCGGCTCCCTCGTTTTCCATCTACTCCGATCCGATCCGCTCCCGTTCTCCACCTACTCCGATCCGATCCGCTCCCTTCGCCTTTCTCCAGTCGTAGCCTTCCACTCTTGAGTCGATCCGATCTGGTCTCCATATTTCTTCCGATCCGATCCCCTTGTCCACTCCAACTCTAAGCAAAAGGCCTTCCTTCTTGCCGAGCCTCCTATGTGCCAAACTCCAGTTCGGGTCGGGTTTCATGCCCAGTTCACATATCCGATCCGAGCCCTCACCCGATCCGATCCGGTTCGGGACCTGCACACTTCTGCAACTTTCCAACGAGCTTTCTACGCCATTCGACGACGTTTTCGACCAATTTAACTATTCCAACCAATCAAAAAACATACCATAGAGTCATAGCAACATGTAAAAGCAATCACAAACGGCAAACAACAATCCAAATGAATCAAAATGGATCAAAAGTGACTAAAACTTCATATTTTCCCATAGCATGTTTAAGTAGAACTAATCATAGGGTTAACAAAACTTAATCAAATCGAACCAAATTTCTAACAGAAGCATAAAATATTATTTAAGAATTTCTAAACATTTTTCCAGAATTTATTAGTGTATAAATTCGCTAATCTTCACTAATCACCCTTAATTAACTGTAATTAGTGTCAAAACGGTGCTATCACTCACCTTTGCCACAATAAAACTCTCAGATCTGAAGTGAACCTCTGATTTGCACGAATTCCAATATATAACAGCAGCTCTACCTCGGTCCTTGTGCTAATCCTCCTTGATTTGATGCCTCTAAGCCTTAATCCTTGATTAGGAAGTGATTTTGGGTGTTTTAGAGAGATTTAGAGAGTGGAGGCCATGGCTAGGTCAAGAGGGATGGAAAGTGACGGCTGAAAAATGAGAAAAAGGTATTCTCCAAACCCTAACAGCCCTTTTAAACTCCTAATCCCGAAATTCCCCTTTGGGCCTAGCTGCTAATCACCCTGTTAAGCCCAATTAAGCTGTTTTTCACCATCTGAAACTTGTTTCAGCCATATCTCCCAAACGGTGAGTCCGTTTGGCTAATGTGACCACTCTATGGAAAGAGAAACCATCATCCGGAGCCAGTGGAAGTGGTTTCAGGTCAAAATTCCTTTCCAGTCAAAAGTTATGGCCAAAACAGTGCCAACTAGGGGTAAAATGGTCATTTAAAAATCGGGAAAAATCATGAACATGGGAAATGACCCCAATAGTCGTCTCCCAAAGTTACATGACCATACGACTTCGTATGTGAAAGAAATAAATATTCTACGATCCTATGATGCGTAGAATGCGGGTCGTTACACTCTCCCCCCTTAAGAAATTTCTCCCCCGAAATTCCTTAACCCAAAACATACAAAGGATCCCGCATGCCTAACAACCACATACAACAATCAAACATGCAAAACAAGCAAACAAGCCTATCCTAGCATGCGGAAAACTAAGTCGAAGTCAAAATCTTACCAGGCAAAGAGTTCTGGGTGTGTCTTCCTAATGTCCTCCTGTGTCTCCCAAGTACAATCATTCTCGTCCTCGCTCCACTGTACCTTGACTAGCTTCACCGCCTTCCTTCGAAGTTGCTTCAAGTCGTGCGCGATAATACGGGCCGGCTTACGGTTCCCAACCGCTTCGGGTTCTACTTCGAAGTCCTCTAACTGATCAGGTGAAATAGTCGTATCTGAGTCGTGAACGAACTTCCTTAGTTGGGAAACATGAAATACGTTATGAAATCCCGCCATCTTCTCTGGTAAGTCAATTCTATATGCTAAATTCCCGACTAGTTCAAGAACAGGGAATGGGCCAACGAATCTTGGTGCCAACTTGCCTCTCCTGCCAAATCGTATTATGCTCTTCAACGGAGAAATCTTGACAAACACCAAGTCACCAACGGAGAATTTTAAGTCTCTTCTTCTCTTATCAGCATAACTTTTCTGCCTATCTTGGGCTGCCTTCATTCGTTGTTGAATGATCTTGATCTTATCTAAAGTTTCCCTCAACACATCTGGTCCAAGCATAAACTTCTCGCCAGTCTCTATCCAACATGATGGTGAGTTGCACGGTCTTCCATACAAAGCTTCAAACGGAGCCATACCGATACTGGATTGGTAGCTATTATTATATGCAAACTCTACTAGATGCAAATGGTCGTCCCATGATCCACCAAAATCCAATATACACGCTCTCAAGAGATCTTCCAAAATACGATTCACCCTCTCCGTCTGACCGTCGGTCTGAGGATGATACGCGGTACTGAGATGTAACTCTGACCCTAGAGCCTCTTGTAAGCTCTTCCAAAACCCACTAGTGAACAACGGGTCTCGGTCGCTCACAATGCTTTTAGGTACCCCATGAAATCTCACTACCCACTTTATATACAATTCTGCTAACTTAGCTGCCGTTCTGGTCGATTTGACTGGTATAAATCTTGCACTTTTAGTCAGTCGATCCACAACTACCCAAATGCTATCATGTCCCGATCTAGTCCTTGGTAAACCATCAATGAAATCCATCGAGACTTGCTCCCATTTCCATTCGGGAATTTCTAAAGGCTGTAACAACCCACTAGGCTTCTTTTGTTCGGCTTTAACTAGCTGGCAATTCATGCACTTGGATATAAACTTCCCAACGTCTCTTTTCATCCCTTCCCAGTAGTAAGTCTGCTTCATATCTCGATACATCTTATTACCACCGGTGTGTATAGTCAGCTTTGAGTGATGACATTCTCTAAGCACTTCATCTCTCAATCCATTGACATTGGGTACAACAAGCTTTCCATTCTTTCTAAGCCATCTATCTCGATCAAGCCCATACTTGTTCATCTCCTCATCGATACCCATCTCTAACTTGGAGATGATTTCCAATAGGTTATGATCGTCCCTCTGACTAGAGCCGATCCGCTCGATTGAAGTGGGTCTGATCGTCAAACTTGCTAACATTTCTGGATCCAATTCGCACTTTGGTCTGAAATCAAACCCCGCGATATACTCCAGTTGCTTCCATTCAAGGAATATAGCCCCTAGGCTGGCATGTCTTCTACTCAATGCATCAGCCACCGCATTGCCCTTTCCCGGTGTGTATGCGATGTCAAAATCATAGGAAGCTAAGAACTCTAACCATCTCTGCTGACGGAGATTCAGATCTTTCTGAGAGAAGAGATACTTTAACGACTTATGATCAGTAAACAGCTCAAATCTTTCTCCCAAGAGATAGTGTCTCCACATCTTTAACGCGAACACGATCTCTGCCAATTCTAAATCATGGGTAGGGTATCTTCTCTCGTGCGGTTTCAATTGCCGACTTGCATAAGCTACAACCCTACCGCCTTACATCAATACAGCACCCAGTCCGGTACCACAGGCATCCGTGTATACCGTCATCTCTTCATCCCCTTTAGGAATGACTAACACTGGTGCGCTTGTCAACTTGTCCTTTAGATTTTTAAATGCATTCTCGCACCTTTCATCCCAGACAAAAGCTTGATTCTTCTTGGTCAACTGGGTCAATGGTGCTGCTATCTTGGAGAAACCTTGGATAAACTTACGATAATATCCAGCTAATCCCAAGAAACTTCTTACATCTGTTGCATTCTTGGGCGTAGGCCAATCCTGTACCGTAGCCACCTTCGCTGGGTCCACGGCAATACCATTCTCTGATACAACATGGCCCAAGAACCTCACTTCCCTCTTCCAGAAGTGACACTTTGAAAACTTTGCTTTCAATTGGTGTTTTCTCAACACCTCCATCGCTACTCTTAAATGTTCCTTGTGTTCTTCCTCTGTCCTCGAATAGACCAAAATATCATCAACGAACACAAGGATAGACTTATTCAACTGATCTCTGAATACCCTATTCATAAGATCCACAAAATATACCGGGGCATTAGTCAGCCCAAATGGCATAACCAACCATTCATAAAATCCAGACGGCGTTCGAAATGCCGTTTTAGCTATACTCTCAGCTTCCACTCTAAACTGATGAAAACCTGTCGCGAGATCCAACTGAGAAAATATTCTCGCGCCACTCAACTGATCGAACAAATCATCTATCCGCGGTAGAGGATACTTATTCTTCCTCGTCACTTTATTCAACTCGCGGTAGTCTACACACAAACGAAGGGAACCATCCGCCTTGGTAGCAAACACAACTGGTGCTCCCCATTCAGAAACACTCCTTCTGATAAATCCCTTCTTCAAAAGATCACTGACTTGCACCTCGAGCTCTCGCTGCTCTCTTGGTGCCATACGACGAAGTGGCATCACTATAGGTCTGGCATCTTTTACCAAATCAATACGAAACTCAATCTCTCGGTGTGGTGGAAGTCCGGTCACTTCTTCGAAAACATCCGGATACTGGCTAACCACGGGCAAACCTGACAACTCACTATGCGGAATGTCGAGGGAGTTTAGAAAACTAGCCAATACCCCCTTACTGGGTAGACCACCAAACACTATCCTCCGCCCATCATCCGTTCTAGCTGTCACCAACAAGCCCTCACAGTCTACCACCACCCCGTATCTTTGGAGCCAATCTACTCCCAAAATAATGCCAAACCCAGTAAAGCCCAAAACAAAGCAATCACAAACAAACATGCATCCATGACTCGATAAGACCACATTACGACAAATCATGCTAAGGCTAGTCGAACCACCAATCGGGTTCGTCACTACTAAAGGTCTATCGACAATCTCGGGCTCCAATCCCAACCTATCTACCAGGTCACTAGATATGAAAGAACTGGAAGCTCCGGTATCAAACAAAACTCTAACAGGAACATCATAAACAGAAAGCATACCTTGAATGACGACATTCTTTCCCTTCTCCGCCGCTGTTGGGGCATTCGACGAAGAAGGAATAGCATTGAGAGCATATGCTTTCACCATTTGCTTTTCTTTAGGGGGCTGTGGACACTTGTCCTTGTGATGTCCCATTTGGCCACAGTTGAAGCACTTCCTATCCGCTGGCTTGGCCCGACAATTACTAGCATAATGGCCCTTCTTACCACAGCTGAAGCACTCCACATCTTGCTTATTCTTTTTCTTCTGGCCATCCTTAGCTTGGTTCTGCTTTCTCTTATTCTGGGAACCACCCTTACCCCCACCACTTGCTTGTGGTTTTGGCTCTTCTGCAGATGCAACCTCAGTCTTCGACTTAGGGTAGAGACTTTCCGACCTCAATGCTTTTCCCACAATCGACTCAAACGTCTCATCGATGTGGTTAATAAGCTTCTCCCCCAAGTACTGATCCAAACCAGTTATGAATTTCTCATTTTTCTTCTCGGCAGTATCGATAAGAGATAACCCATACTTTGACAAAGTGTCGAATTCAGCAATATACTCCGAGATAGCCCTGCCATTCTGCTTGAGCTCCAAGAATTTCTTAAACAACACTGACTTCTGAGCAGCTGGAATGAACTTCTCGCTAAAGCGAGCTTTAAACTGCTCCCAAGTAATCTGATCCTCAGGGGTAGCTGCCTTTATAGCATTCCACCAATTCATTGCCCGCCCTTGCAGCTGACGGGACGCTAGCTTTCTCTTCATCGCATCCTCGATACCCAAATCCTCGAAGATACGTTCGCAACTATCCAACCAATCCTGAACATCCGTAGCCGACTCCGTTCCGTGGAATGACTTCCCACCAAGACTAGTATAATCCTTATTCAGCTTGGCGAAGTCGACTCTTGGTGCCTGCACTATTGGACCACCACCATTTCCACCATTGGGAGCTGCCCTCTGTACATCTCTAAGCATCTCTCTCATGAGGTCAGTAAACATCGTCCTCATGTCAGCAGCATTCCCATTATTGGCCCCTCTACCGGTACCTCTAACATATTGGCTCATCGTCAATCTGAAAAAGGAAACGATTAACGACCCCATAGTGGTGCTAGTGCAGCACGACTTCATTCTTATACTACTAATAGTATATATATATATAGCTTTTGAAAACCAAAATAATCACAAATACGATCTCTCGTATACGTATACTATCTCTCCCTGATAACGTCCCTAGGTTAACTACGCAACCTAGAGCTCTGATACCAAGTGTGAGGGCCCGCTCCGCACCAGCCTACATTTCCTCCGGAAGTGCGCTGTACACATGTCCCAACGAGTACGGAACGGTCGCCAAAGAAAGGAAAGAAGGGAATGAACTAATCAAGGAACCTGTAGAATGTCTCACAGCGCATGGAATAAAATATAATAATGACATACTTGACATAAAACATGTGAGACAGTGCATAAGCTGATAACTAAAATCAACATCCATCATCAGAGCAGCGGAAATTCAAATACAGCTTATTACAATTTTCCAAATTTACTGTCTCTAAACAAAAGAAAGTTAAAGTAGAAGATACACCACCAATGCCCAAGCAGTGATCTTCAACAATACAGGGAGAATATTATGTATATATTTTACGTGGAAGCCTCCTGCTCGTCTCCGGATCATCTACCCGTGCATCATCAGCTAACCTGTCTCTAGTCTGCTCGTGTGAGCACCCAGAGTAATAAGAGGAGACATAAAACTCTGGGTCAGACATAAAGCCTGGTATGAGCGATAAGCATCTAAACAGAATGATAACAGGTATACTAAACCATACCTGAACCTGGACCTGCAACCAAAGAGTTAGTACCATATACCGTACAATACTCTAAGGTGCCATAATAAATAGTGTAAGAATACGGGGGTGGGGTGTGCATGTCATAATGATAGCAAACAAATCACCCATATCAACCATCCTCACATTTCTCACTTAGTACGTAAAGCATACGATATCTACCACTTTGGAACACTAGACAAACTGAGGTAACGACGAATCCCGACTTGTAGAAACCCTGCTGTGACCAAGCCAAACACTTGGAGTCATGACCAAACATTTCAATGACCCACTTCATTGGTCGTAGCCCTTGGTTCTACCAATGCCATAATGGCCCTGAATCCGCCTTCGTACCTCCTACCATAGTGGTCCAAAGCTATAGACATCGATAACCCCTTAACACGCGTCCCGCAGCAAAGCCCAACCACGAAGCGAACTCGTTGATTCCCATCTGAATCTTGAGCTCTAACTTCTCATTTGGACTTCCTTTGCATCTCGGGTTTGGTCGAATTGGAGTGGGTCTTCAGAAGAGTCATCACGTAGTAGTAATAGCCCACGTATGGTTCGGTTCGGTGCTCCTCGTCTAGCTCGGTTCGGTTCGGTGTAATCTTTCTGATTGGTTCGGTTCGGTGGTCCTTCACTTCGGGTCGGGTACTTCACTTCGGGTCGGGTCGGTGTCCTCCTCCGGGTCGGGTCGGGTGACTGTCTTCCTTCCAGTTTTCTCCGATCGGCTCCCTCGTTTTCCATCTACTCCGATCCGATCCGCTCCCGTTCTCCACCTACTCCGATCCGATCCGCTCCCTTCGCCTTGCTCCAGTCGTAGCCTTCCACTCTTGAGTCGATCCGATCTGGTCTCCATATTTCTTCCGATCCGATCCCCTTGTCCACTCCAACTCTAAGCAAAAGGCCTTCCTTCTCACCGAGCCTCCTATGTGCCAAACTCCAGTTCGGGTCGGGTTTCATGCCCAGTTCACATATCCGATCCGAGCCCTCACCCGATCCGATCCGGTTCGGGACCTGCACACTTCTGCAACTTTCCAGCGAGCTTTCTACGCCATTCGACGACGTTTTCGACCAATTTAACTATTCCAACCAATCACAAAACATACCATAGAGTCATAGCAACATGTAATAGCAATCACAAACAGCAAACAACAATCCAAATGAATCAAAATGGATCAAAAGTGACTAAAACTTCATATTTTCCCATAGCATGTTTAAGTAGAACTAATCATAGGGTTAACAAAACTTAATCAAATCGAACCAAATTTCTAACAGAAGCATAAAATATTATTTAAGAATTTCTAAACATTTTTCCAGAATTTATTAGTGTATAAATTCGCTAATCTTCACTAATCACCCTTAATTAACTGTAATTAGTGTCAAAACGGTGCTATCACTCACCTTTGCCACAATAAAACTCTCAGATCTGAAGTGAACCTCTGATTTGCACGAATTCCAATATATAACAGCAGCTCTACCTCGGTCCTTGTGCTAATCCTCCTTGATTTGATGCCTCTAAGCCTTAATCCTTGATTAGGAAGTGATTTTGGGTGTTTTAGAGAGATTTAGAGAGTGGAGGCCATGGCTAGGTCAAGAGGGATGGAAAGTGACGGCTGAAAAATGAGAAAAAGGTATTCTCCAAACCCTAACAGCCCTTTTAAACTCCTAATCCCGAAATTCCCCTTTGGGCCTAGCTGCTAATCACCCGGTTAAGCCCAATTAAGCTGTTTTTCACCATCTGAAACTTGTTTCAGCCATATCTCCCAAACGGTGAGTCCGTTTGGCTAATGTGACCACTCTACGGAAAGAGAAACCATCATCCGGAGCCAATGGAAGTGGTTTCAGGTCAAAATTCATTTCCAGTCAAAAGTCATGGCCAAAACAGTGCCAACTAGGGGTAAAATGGTCATTTAAAAATCGGGAAAAATCATGAACATGGGAAATGACCCCAATAGTTGTCTCCCAAAGTTACATGACCATACGACTTCGTATGTGAAAGAAATAAATATTCTACGATCCTATGATGCGTAGAATGCGGGTCGTTACAATATCTGTCTTGCTCAAAAACAAAGAAGCATAAAAATAAACTGTCGTATTCCCCAATAAAGCATAGCAAGCCATAGCCAAGAGAAATCCAAGCCATACATGAAAGAGCCTTGGAGCTTGGTTAGATCCGAATTAAGCTGTATTCCCACCCTGTGAACCTAGGGGAGGGGGGGTGGAAACGGAAGAAAAAGAGGCGAAACAAAACGGGTCAGTCATAAAGACTGAGTAAGTCCTAGTGACTTTCAGCATAAAAACAGGTAAAGATAACATGGCATGAATAAACTGAAAGTAAACATAAGCATGATGACAAGATAAGCTACAGGCACGACAACTAAGAATAACATCATAGGATTTCTGTCATGTATAACATTGCAAGGTTCCCATTCAAGATGAACTAAGTATAGTTTCGCAAGATTTCTATCAAGCATCGCAAGATTTCTCTGCTTCACCATTTAAAATGATATCTATTTGCTCTGCACCACCTAACTAGTGTCCCAACTAGTATTCTATATAAAATGATAAAATCATAACGTGATCCCAATCCCAGAAATTAAGGTTGCTTTCATGTGAACATCTATTTATTTATTACCTAGACCTAATCTAGGGTTTTATATCGAGCGCTTCCTAGATTCAACCAGGATTTATGCCACCTAGGTCCAACCTAGGGATTATGCTACCTATTGAACACTTCGCGGATTTAGGGTTTATGCTACCTAGGTCCAACCTAGGGATTATGCGAATTACGTGTGTCATACGGCCCCCAATGATTGTAGATACCTATGTTGGTCCCACCATGGGGTGTATCAAGACCCATGGTGGCGGCCCGACGCAATTCTAGAAGGCATAGGTTATACTACCGGTGTCCCTAGTGCCCTGGTTGTCTACTACGGAGTGTGTGCACGCCTGCACCCCGTTAGACCTACACTGTGCACCCACCACCGTCGTTTGACCGCTTACAATCAGCCCAGTAATCGTGCCCCACCCTGCCTAGTTTCAGGGTACCGTTGATACCTGATTTTGGGTTACTGTTGAAATGGGTCCCCGTTACTAGGGTTTCCTACTGGTTAAGTGTGTGTGGCCCTATATATACAGATATTACCCACCTTCCCGTGATGTACTTAACCTACCTATTCAAGCGTGCTTATTAATGGTTAAGTTTGTGGGCCTATATTTACTAATATTACCCACCAACCTGATATGTACTTAACCCTCTCCGTCCACTACGTTAAGTTGGTTAAGTGTTTTCTCTTGTTTTACTTAACTCTACCACACATCATGTTATATCAGTTAAGTGTTGTTCCTTGTGTTACTTAACCCTACCGCAAGCCTTGTTATACTGGCTAAGTGTTCTCCCTTGTGTTAACTTAACCCCGCCGCATTTCATGTCATATTGGTTAAGTGTACATTGACTTATCCCACCTACTTATCATGTTGTGATGGTTAAGTGTTACCCTCTGTCGTTACTTAACCTTACCATGCATCACGTTATAATGGTTAAGTGCTTGTTAACTTAAACCCATCAACCAGTCATATTATAATGTAACCCTACCACGCATCAGGTTATATCAATTGGGTGTTATCAACCTATCTAAGTTAGCCCAACCCATCAGCTAGTCATGTTATAACGGTCAAGTGTCATTAGCCTAGCTATGTTACTTAACCTACCAATTAGTCTGATTAATAGTTATGTTGGTTAAGCCCACATTTATAAGTTTTACATGTTCTTAACTCATACCGGTTAGGTCCATATTCACATGACAAATTTCCATGTCATCCCACCTAACCCTCTAACCATACCCACGTCTTATTATGGTTTGTATTCCTTAATTCATTCATTATGACGAACGAATCATGACCTCTCACATTAGACCGTGCATTTTGTGGCCACTAGATTTGCCGGGCGGTTCCGGGCAGATTTACACCACAAACTGGGTCTAGCCTCGTGTCATAAATCATTACGCCTACAATTCAACTTCGACCTCTCACATTAGACTAACACTTTGTGGCTACTGGATTTGCCGGGCGGTTTCGGGTAGATTTACACCACAACCCGAGTCTAACCTCGTGTCAAAGGTTCATTAATGGCCGTATTCCACCCAAAACCCCAATATCAGTTCATGTGTTTAACATATAGAAATGTTCATGATTCACGTTTTTCCCCCAAAACGTATTCCCAAATTATTATCATAATTCATTATAAGGTTATGCCAAGTTATAGCCTTTTATTTACAATACATGCCAATTACCCAAAACCCAACTTAGGCGCGTTCATATTAAACCTCTACTAAGTCATAAATTATTATATTTGTTTCAACTCCATATTTTACATAATTAACATATGCCCAAGTTCTAGATTACATGTAAATTTTACATAATTAACATATGCCCAAGTTCTAGATTACATGTAAATTTTACATAAGCCCAATTTACATAGATCAAGTTTTATACCCAAAATTACATGTATACTACGTTTACACCAATTTACTCATAACAAGTTCTAGCCAAATTACATATATCAAGATCCATGTCAAATTATATATATATATATCAAGATCCATATCAAATTATATATGCCAATCCCCATTCTTGCAATTACCATTATAATGACAATACCCAAATATCAAGTTTCATGTTAATGGTAAATTATCCCCAAACATCAAATTTTCATATTATGCCTTCGATTCCACCAAACACATATATTCCACTAGGCAATATTCCAATATTTCCCCCGTATACCATCGCACGCATATCGTAGTTTAGGCCTAGGTCCGAAATTGACCTAGGTTCATCAAAAGAAAATAAATAGGGGGAGGTAGAAGTTGCAATAAAAACAAGATCGGAGAGAAAATGACATAAAAGCATCATCTTAGGCATAAAGAATAGATCTTGATAATAATAACAACATGAACCAAGAAAAATTGATACAACAGGCTGAATAGACCATAAACTTGTCATGCGAATAAAGATAGAAAAGTTCTCAAGATCAAGATCCAAGAAGAAACAAGAATTGTATCAAAAGTCCAATTTCATTTCATCACATGTCCATATTAAATTTAATTATTTTAATCTGAAAATAACTAGAACTTACAGAGCATGGCTAGTGAATTAGGAACTGAATTTGTCATAGAACGTTGTTGATTTATTGTCTTGAACCATTATTGAAGCTTTGTTCTTCGAATTAGATTGTGTATGAAAGCTTAAGAAATTGATTAGAGACGGCAGCCACGATCAAGAGGTATTTTAGCAGCATAATGGGGTAAGAATGATTTGATATGAATTAGGTTAGGTCTAAGGGTGTTTTTATAGGTGTAGCAACTAGTTTAGGCCCTTAGATTAACCCTAGAATCAATCCGGACCATCAAAACACGTCTCAGGCTTCAAAAATGAGTTCTGGGTGCAACCAGGCCGACCAGGTCGACCTGTAAGGTGGGGGGTCAACACTATGGTCGACCTGGGGGGTAGGTCGACCCTATGGTCGACCCCCTGGTCCAGTCTTCCTGAAAACTGCTGAAACTTGTACAGGCCATAACTTTTTCATCCGGACTCCGATTTTCAAAAACTAGGACTCTGTTTCATGTAAAATTTTGAGACGTTCGCAATGGCGTAACTCATTTCCCCTGATTCTAATTTTAAAATTTAATTTTGCCTTGATTTCTTGTTTTAATATGCTATAAAAATACGGGTTGTTACATTCTCCCCTCCTTAAAGGATTTCGTCCCCGAAATCTTCAAGTTAAGAAGAATGTGTCCTACCATCCAATCATCCATCTACTCAATCATCAATCACAGGCATCCATTGTCCTTAAGAGACTTCTAATGCTGTATGAACATATGTAGAAAGTGTGTGTATATGTTCCTTATCTAATGCAAATGATAAGGCCTGATTGATCATTTTAAATGCAAAATATGTTTAGTGTCATGAATCCAACATGTATGCAAATAGTCCTAGTCACATAAACACTATATGTGTGCACAAACATCCATCCATATGATAACACATCCAATTTCATCCATAAACAAGTATAAACACTCATGCATATGCAATATGGAAATGTGTCTGAGCCGATCTAGTGCCTAATGTGTATTATGCAACCACGAGCAACCACTTGCGACCACTTGCAACCATCAATCATAACATGTCTCAAACACATGTTTCACCCAATTGTTCCTGCCTAAAGATATAGCCGAATGATAGAAGCAAGTAAAAACTTTGTGCCTGTTAGGCAATGTCAAGGCTGGAAATCTACGTCACATATATACTGAATCGGAGAAGAACTCCCTAAGCACCAGCCCATATCCTATAAAACCCAAAAAGTTTAGTCAACCCAACGGACACCCTCAAGCCCCAACATGTATTACTAACAGATAAGTCATACTCCCTATGGGGTTTGCAACAGAAATAGGATTGAGAATAGGACCGAGAGGTTATACTTAAAAGATAGCATGCAAGTAAGCTCTACAGGAAAAGAGGGATCAAGGATATACTCTTAAAGAGATATGATGTGCGTGTCTAGTCTTCAATCTTCTGAGTTGCATTTCCTTGAGCTTAACTCCATTGTGTTTCGTCTGCCTTTAACTTCATAATTTCGTAGCTTCTTAATTCTTATTTCCAAAATATGAGTTGGAACTCATTTCACTATTGTCTCTCGTTCCACTTTTACTTATTCTTCTTCTAGTATACTCGGCTTAAACATAACTGCGTACTCATGCAAGCTCTCCAAAATTCACTAGTGAATCCTGGATCTCGTCTACTTATTATAAGGTATTCCACTCAAAAGAACTACCTCTTGAAAACAAACAAATGCCAACCATGTTGCCCAATGTACTTACTAAGGTGATTTTCTATAACTCATGCATAAGCGAAATGAACCATCCGCCTTAGTGGTGAACACTACTCGAGCGGATCGATAAATGTATCAAGAGATTCTAGGTAACTAAACATGGTAGAACCCTAAGGGTTACACTAGACTTCGAGGGCATTACCAAGGCAAGTCAAGTATCTAACTACCCTCTTTTCATACTCAAGAATGACACCGTTTCTGGATAACCACTCCATCCCTAGAATCAACCCATAGCCCAAAAAAAAAACATAAGCATTACTTCTAAACTAAACACTTAGCATAGACATTCTCAAATCCAAACAAGTCATGAATAAATGAGCCGATTCCTCAACAGGATTTGAGATAAAAATGGGATCCTCTACTACGCTAGCACTAAGGTGCAGAGACTCAACTATCGAAGCAGAAATAAAAAGGATGCGATGTACCATAATCAAAAAGGGTACGAACATGATAGAAAGATAAACTAGGTTTTTCTACAGAAACATTTCTACCTTCTTGTTCGGAGCCTCATTCGCCTTAACCACTCTTATCCCCTCTTAAATAACGTGTTAACAGGTCTCTCAAGAACTACCTCCATCGCACGGCAACCCTACAAAGCTTGAAATAAGATTAGTCGTAGATGGAACTAATGTGACTACGGATGGAGGAAAGAAAGGAAAAGGGATTCAAACAAGGAAACAAAGGATAATGCTAGTGGCCTATGGGGAATAGCCTTTAAAAATAAAACTTTTTCTTGAAAAATGCTTCTTTGTAAATGGTTTTGAAAATAATTTCAAAAGGTTTTAAAAACTTTTGCCCAGTCTGGTAACCTTCTGCTCTGATACCAAATGTAACAACCCACATCCGTTAAGGCCACTCACAAAGGGAATGCCTTAATTTCAATGGAGCATTATGGGTACTGGAATAGAAATATTACAAGGCAGACATATATAAAACATCAGAAAGTGAAGTGGAAGTACTGAAAATCATTTATTAAATAGAATTGTTTACAATAAAAGCCCATCAACTTCCAATACCCAAGTACATAGCTAAAATATCTGTCTTGCTCAAAAACAAAGAAGCATAAAAACAAATTGTAGCATTCCCCAATAAAGCAAAGCAAGCCATAGCCAAGAGAAATCCAAGCCGTACATGAAAGAGCCTTGGAGCTTGGGAAGATCCGAATTAAGCTGTATTCCCACCCTGTGAACCTGGGGGGGGGGGGGGGTACGGAAGAAAAAGAGGCGAAACAAAACGGGTCGGTCATAAAGATTGAGTAAGTCCTAGTGACTTTTAGCATAAAAACAGGTAAAGATAACATGGCATGAATAAACTGAAAGTAAACATAAGCATGATGACAAGGTAAGCTACAGGAACGACAACTAAGAATAACATCATAGGATTTCTATCATGTATAACATTGCAAGGTTCCCATTCAAGATGAACTAAGTATAGTTTCGCAAGATTTCTATCAAGCATCACAAGATTTCTCTGCTTCACCATTTAAAATGATATCTATTTGCTCTGCACCACCTAACTAGTGTCCCAATTAGTAATCTATATAAAATGATAAAATCATAACGTGATCCCAATCCCAGAAATGAAGGTTGCTTTCACGTGAACATCTATTTATTTATTACCTAGACCTAATCTAGGGTTTTCTATCGAGCGCTTCCTAGAGTCAACCAGGATTTATGCCACCTAGGTCCAACCTAGGGATTATGCTACCTATTGAACACTTCTCAGATTTAGGGTTTATGCCACCTAGGTCCAACCTAGGGATTATGCTACCTACGTGTGTCATACGGCCCCCAATGATTGTAGATACCTATGTTGGTCCCACCATGGGGTGTATCAAGACCAATGGTGGCGGCCTGACGCAATTCTAGAAGGCATAGGTTATACTACCGGTGTCCCCAGTGCCCTGGTTGTCTGCTCCGGAGTGTGTGCATGCCCGCACCCCGTTAGACCTACACTGTGCACCCACCACCGTCGTTTGACCGCTTACAATCAGCCCAGTAATCGTGCCCCACCCTGCCTAGTTTCAGGGTACCGTTGATTCCTGATTTTAGGTTACTGCTGAAATGGGTCCCCGTTACTAGGGTTTCCTACTGGTTAAGTGTGTGTGGGCCTATATATACATATATTACCCACCTTCCCATGATGTACTTAACGCACTTATTCAAGCATGTTTATTAATGGTTAAGTTTGTGGGCCTATATTTACTAATATTACCCACCAACCCGATATGTACTTAACCCTCTCCGTCCACTACGTTAAGTTGGTTAAGTGTTTTCTCTTGTTTTACTTAACCCTACCACACATCATGTTATATCGGTTAAGTGTTGTTCCTTGCGTTACTTAACCCTACCGCAAGCCTTGTTATACTGGCTAAGTGTTCTCCCTTGTGTTAACTTAACCCCACCACATGTCATGTCATATTGGTTAAGTGTACATTGACTTAGCCCACCTACTTATCATGTCGTGATGGTTAAGTGTTACCATCTGTCGTTACTTAACTTTACCATGCATCACGTTATAATGGTTAAGTGCATGTTAATTTAACCCCATCCACCAGTCATATTATAATGGTTAAGTGTTACCCTCGTGTGTTTACTTAACCCTACCACGCATCAGGTTATATCAATTGGGTGTTATCAACCTATTCAAGTTAGCCCAACCCATCAGCTAGTCATGTTATAACGGTCAAGTGTCATTAGCCTAGCTATGTTACTTAACATACCCATTAGTCTGATTAACAGTTATGTTGGTTAAGCCCACATTTATAAGTTTTACATGTTCTTAACTCATACCGGTTAGGTCCATATTCACATGTCAAATTTCCATGTCATCCCACCTAACCCTCTAACCATACGCACATCTTATTATGGTTAGTATTCCTTAATTCATTCATTATGACGAACGAATCATGACCTCTCACATTAGACCGTGCATTTTGTGGCCACTAGATTTGCCGGGCGGTTCCGGGCAGATTTACACCACAAACTGGGACTAACCTTGTGTCATAAATCATTACGCCTACAATTCGACCTTTGACCTCTCACATTAGACTGACACTTTGTGGCTACTGGATTTGCTGGGCGGTTCCGGGCAGATTTACACCACAAACCGAGTCTAACCTCGTGTCAAAGTTTCATTAATGGTCGTATTCCACCCAAAACCCCAATATCAGTTCATGTGTTTAACATATAGAAATGTTCATGATTCACGTTTTTGCCCCAAAACGTATTCCCAAATTATTATCATAATTCACTATAATATTATGCCAAGTTATAGCCTTTTATTTACAATACATGCCAATTACCCAAAACCCAATTAGGCGCGTTCATATTAAACCTCTACTAAGTCATAAATTATCATATTTGTTTCAACTCCATATTTTACATAATTAACATATGCCCAAGTTCTAGATTACATGTAAATTTTACATAATTAACATATGCCCAAGTTCTAGATTACATGTAAATTTTACATATGCCCAATTTACATAGATCAAGTTTTATACCCAAAATTACATGTATACTACATTTACACCAATTTACTCATAACAAGTTCTAGCCAAATTACATATATCACGATCCATGTCAAATTATATATATATCAAGATCCATATCAAATTATATATACCAATCCCCATTCTTGCAATTACCATTATAATGACAATACCCAAATATTAAGTTTCATGTTAATGGAAAATTATCCCCAAACATCAAATTTTCATATTATGCCTTCGATTCCACCAAACACATATATTCCACTAGGCAATATTCCAATATTTCCCCCGTATACCATCGCACGTATATCGTAGTTTAGGCCCAGGTCCGAAATTGACCTAGGTTCATCAAAAGAAAATAAATAGAGGGAGGTAGAAGTTGCAATAAATACAAGATCTGAGAGAAAATGACATAAAAGCATCATCTCAGGCATAAAGAATAGATTTTGATAATAATATCAACATGAACCAAGAAAAATTGATTTACGACAGGCTGAATAGACCATAAACTTGTCATGCGAATAAAGATAGAAAAGTTCTCAAGATCGAGATCCAAGAAGAAACAAGAATTGAATCAAAAGTACAATTTCATTTCATTACATGTCCATATTAAATTTAATTATTTAAATCTGAAAATAACTAAAACTTACAGAGCACGGCTAGTGAATTAGGAACTGAATTTGTCATAGAACGTTGTTGATTTATTGTCTTGAACCATTATTGAAGCTTTGTTCTTCGAATTGGATTGTGTATGAAAGCTTATGAAATTGATTAGAGACGGCGGCCATGATCAAGAGGTATTTTAGCAGCATAATGGTGTAAGAATGATTTGATATGAATTAGGTTAGGTCTAAGGGTGTTTTTATAGGTGTAGCAAATAGTTTAGGCCCTTAGATTAACCCTAGAATCAATCCGGACCGTCAAAACACGTCTCAGGCTTCAAAAATGAGTTCTGGGGTGCAACCAGGCCGACCAGGTCGACCTGTAAGGTCGGGGGGGGTCGACACTATGGTCGACTTGGGGGGTAGGTCGACCCTATGGTCGACCCCCTGGTCCAGTCTGCCTGAAAACTGCTGAAACTTGTACATGCCATAACTTCTTCATCCGGACTCCGATTTTCGAAAACTCAGACTCTATTTCATGTAAAATTTCAAGACGAACGCAATGGCATAACCTGTTTCCCCTGATTCTAATTTTAAAATTTAATTCTGCCTTGATTTCTTATTTTAATATGCTATAAAAGTACGGGTTGTTACGTTAACGGGAATGTCAAACGACAAATATACCATTATCAAAAAGGTATATTTTAAATCCACTCACCTAATCTGCTTTCCAAATCCTGAATCAGGTCCAGATCTAGCATTCCATGGTTCTCCTAACGGAATTTAGAACCTAAACAACCATGGATCCACAATTCTTAACTAAAAGAAGAAGGGAAGAAAGAGGAGAAATTCAAATAGACAAGATCCAAGAAATTACCTTACTTTGAATAAAATTATGAACACCTTCTTTATTAATTTAAATCCTTTTCCTCTAGATCTTAAATCCGAATTTTCCTGAAGTAATTATCTTATTTTTCTAAAGAGATTTGAGGAGGAAGAAAAATGGCAGAGCTTAGGCGGCTTCTCCGAAAATGTGAGATTTAGGCTAGGCTCTGCCAGCCTATTTATAGGTGTTCAGGATCTTATCGTACACGCAGAGCTGAGTCAGCATCAAACTTGGTTAATAAAATAGTCCAAATTCATTGATGGATCTTCCCGGATCTGGGATGGGTCGACCCCCGGCTCGACCCCCGTATATGTGAGTCGACGCCTTAATGGGTCCCGCGAGCTATTTTGGCACAGAAGTTTATTTGTAAATTTTGCTTTAAACATTTGAATTTCTGGAATTTATTAAATATTATATTTTATATGTATACAAAACTTCCAATGCCTATTTTACACATATGTATATACGCACAACTTTTATTTTGATTTCAAAATTCAAATGGTGTTATGTTGTTGTTTAATTCTTACCATGTTTCTTTGATTGTAGCCTTATTTTGAACTTTTCTCTTGTATATATATATTTCTGCACATATATACGCATATATTCTCATATACATATATTTTTCTATACTTCATTATATGTATAATTTTCTTTATATGCGCGTTTATACATATTTTTCTCTTTAGAGCATGCCCATAAAACAAAAATATGGTGCCATCGGGGATTGAACTTTGTACCTTTCGCATGAAAGCCACATGCTCTCACCAACTGGACTACTAAGGCTTTTGTTAACAAGACTTAGAACAATGATGGTCATTGTTCTTTTCTTATCCCTCTTTTTCATTTAAATTGTTGCATGTAACCTTATCATTTTGTATGCTTCTTTTTCTTTCATTATTAATGTATAATATTTGTAAATTATTACATGCAACATATTACACTACATGTAATTGATTTCTTCAATCTTTTAACTCATGCATTGCATTATTATTTACATGAATCTTTTTCTTATTTTTATTACATGCAATCATATATTATCATTATTTTATTCCTCTTTTATATATTTATGTCAGTGTATATATAAACACTTATGCACTTTTAAATATTTAATTGTTAAAAATGTGGGGTGTTACACCTGATCTAAGCCCGGCGTGTCGCACATTGTATTGCACCATCAGTCCACTCTATTTTCATCTCTATTACATTGCATCTGCTATTATTGTGCCTAGTGGAAATGAATGACTATTTTATGTATTAAATGTCTTGGAATATGTATAGTCCTATATCCTAGTATGTAATAAATATTATATAGTTATGTAATAAGATGAAGACATTAGTATAGTTTCCATGAGACAGGAGATACATAAAAGAAAAAGCCATTTTAGTAGGTGGTGCAACGTACTATACGCCCGTGCATGTGCTTGAACCCAAACCAGAACCCACACTCGCATCCGCGACATAGGTGAATGGGCGTTTGAGGTATATTAGAGGCACTTAGCACTTTGAAATTGGTAGGTGATAGTGGTTGTTGGCTTTGTTAATTTCTCATACCAAATAGTTTTCTCTGTTTAAATTTAAATGGAAACGGCCGCACCTCTTGGTCAAAGGGTCTTGACATTTCCGAGCGTTACAACCATTAATAGACTTCCCCATACCTATGTATAGGTCGAGGCGGACATAACAAAGACAATTTTTTTTGAAATACGCTCTTCATCTTCCTCATTAAACTATGTTCTTAATTACTCTCTTGAGTGCATTAGGCTCTGCAAATTTCAGCGTTTTTTTGTAGAGTTCGTTAGTTTTATCTTGGGAAATAGTTACCCATCAAACTTCTACGCCATAAAGGAAACAATAATTTTTCAAGGGAACAGAGAATTCTAGACTCAGATAAAGGGAAAGGTATATACATATTACTGAATATTTATTGCAGTTTTCGCAAAATCTTTGAAATTATGTTTCCATAAAATTTTTGCATTAGTTTTCTAGTTACATAAATAAGCACAGTTTTTGCAAAATCTTTGCAAACAGTTTCTGAAATATAGATTGACATAGTTTTTGCAAACCATTTGCAAATGGTTTTCTGTTGCATAATTGACTTGATTCGTTTTGCAAAATCTTTGCAAATACTTTTCTTAACATATTTACAATAGTTTGTATTGCACATTTACTGGTTTTTCCTAATAATCTTGAAACAGTATATTATAAGTATTAATCTATCACACATTGGAGTCATTGTATTTCATACAATGGCCCAAGATAGTAACATATTGGCAAATAAGCCTCATGTGACCACCATGAGAATAGAGCAATGGTCCGTACAACTATTGTGGCGTTAACGCATGAGGAGAGGCCAGAAAAATTCACTAGAGTAAAATCCAAGCGTTGGCAACAAAATATGTTTCTCTACTTGAAAACTCTAAATCTTGCAAAGTATCTCAGTAAGGATGCTCCAAAAGTAAACGGACTAGAGCCTGATGCAATGAAAGACAAGGCACTCAACATTTGGAAAAATTCAGACTTCATATGCAGAAACTACATATTAAATGGACTGGATAACAGTTTGAATAATGTGTACTTCACAGTGAAGACATCATAGCAAGCCTGGGCTTTTATGAATAAAAAGTATAAAAAGAGGATGTTGGAATTAAGAAATTCGTTGTTGGAAAGTTCTTCAATTTCAAAATGATAGATGCCAAAACTGTTATAAGTCAATTCCAAAAGTTGCAAGTTATAATTCATGAAATCTTTGATGAAGGAATGTCATTAAGTGACTCATTTCAAGTGGCTGCTGTAATCGAAAAACTTTCTGCATCATGGAAGGATTTCAAGAATTATCTGAAGCATAAACACAAGGAAATGACAATGGACGATCTTGTTTTTCGACTTAGAATGGAGGCAGACAATAAAAAATCTAAAAAGAAATCAACCAATGCAATAGTGGTGAAGGCAAATGTGGTTGAAGCTGAGAAGAAAAACAAGCATAAATAGGAATACAACCCAAATGCAAAGAAACCAAATAAATTGAAAGGATTTTATCACAACTGCAAGAAGAAAAGACATAAGGTAACCGAATGTCGAGGTCCAAAGAAGAAAGGACAAACAACCAAATATCAACAAATGCGATAAACTCTATAATGACATTTCAGAAATGAATTTGTCTCTCGTAATTTATGAATGGAACTTGATTGGCAATACCAAAGAATGGATTGCGGACACTGGTGCCACAAGACATATCTGTTGTTGACGGCAAAAAATGTCATAAACACCAAAGATTCCTAATTACTAGGAATTAAAAATATGGTCGCATAGACAAGAACATATTATAGAACATAAACAGTAAATAACACAAGAGATTTATAGTGGTTCGGCCTCAGGGAGGGCCTACGTCCACTTTGAAGAGTTGTAGGAATTTTATTGATCACTTGAAAGATTACAAGGTTGAGATCCTCTCAATACATTCATTGACTATGATATATGAAGCTACAATAGTCATATTTGCAAGAAATAGTAAAATGGAAAAGTTTTCCCTTCTTCTTCCTTAAAGAGGAGATGCCATTAATGAAGCTTTATGGAGGTCTCAAAGCCCAAGAATCTCTCCCTTTTGAAGTGTGAGATAGTGGAGTATTTATAGGAAGTGGTTAGGTAGGGGTTAGGTAGGACTAGATAGAAATTGGGACCATCTTCAGGAAATTTCGCCTCTAGCTATCGGCCATGGAAAATTCGTACCTGGGTGGAGGTACGAAATTTCGCACCTGCTAGGTGCGAAATTTTGCACCTCCCAGGTACGAAATTTCTTACCTGCTAGGTACGAAATTTCGTATCTACTAGTACGAAATTTTGTACCTTCAAGGTATGAAATTTCGCACCTTTAAGGTATGAAATTTCGTACCTATGAGATACGAAATTCCATAGGTACGAAATTTTGCACCTTGGCAGGGTGCGAAGTTTGTTTGGAGGGAACCTGGCCGAGGTTCATTGGTGCAGTATGTTGGTTCTTTTGGGGCGTCGAAGCTCCTCAGCACAAAGTGAAGGAATCTATCATTTAGCTAGTCCGAAGTGAAGGAATCCGAGCTTTCCGACATGGAGAAAATCGGATGAATCAGGCGGTGCCCACAGTTTTGACCTAACCGGCTAGGTCGATTGCCGCCGGGACTGTGGGGCCCCAGAACCCCACAGGCGCTGCATCCGGACCCGCTTGACGGCTCGCCTTCACCTCGGATGCGGACGAATACTGATGGAGGTTGCATCCATGGGATGCGACATCCTGCTAGTGGCCAGACTCGAGTCTTCTGATACTGGCCCCCGGATGATATTGGCGACACCTCCAGTTTGTAATATCACGCGATATGTTGAGTCGAGCGTGTCTTGAGTACTTTTGGTGACCGGACCAAAAGGCCAGTTAACATTTGCCCCCGAAAGTACGTCTTGTCTTGACATAATGTGCTTTGGAATGAAAGTTGAGATGATAGTTGGGTTGCGGATTTATCCTGCAAGTTATAGGAAAGACATGCTAGTCAGCAGGCACGCTCGTTGGGGAATCGTGAGCGAGCCGCTGCTAGTTTGGTGTCACACTTGCATTGCTTAGTAGCCGCATAGTGCCGTCGTCGCGCGTTTTAGGCGACTTGACACTTGCGGGGGATGTGCGTACTCGGGCGCTTTGATGATTGAGCATTTGGTGAGTATGCAAGTGGTCGTTGAGTCATGATTGTCTTCATAGCCAGTGCTTCAAAGATAAGTGGATGTAGTTGTATTCAGGTGTACGATCTCGAATTCCGACCCTGGAACGTTCGTTTGGGGCATCTTGATCCCCTGACTGTAGTTACTTCCTTTCTCTTCTTCTCCGGATAAAAAATCACTGTAGGGCATGAAGGATGCCAAAATACTTCTTTTGTACTTTGGTTGTTCAGGGTATTGTTAGGTTTTTGGGAGAAGGGAAGAGAGATGTGGAAAGTAAGAGGGCTTTCGGATATGGTGCCCACGAACATGGAGCGGCGGATCTTAGGAAACGAGTTTAGGAATTTGGATAAAGGTTGCCAAGCATGTGTGAATACGGGATTGGGCTTTGCGTCCCAAATGCTTATTAAATCTTTCACGCTCTTTAGGAGTTCGAATCTTGGTTGAGGAGATGACAATTAAGCTGACGCGCGGGAGCATGAGACATAACTTCGCACTCCCACGACTTTATCGAACCCTGTCTTCGATCTTGAGTTAGTAAACTTGAACCTTTGCATGGCGCCATATGAGCGGACAGTGATTAGTGATTTTTGGTCTCGTGACATGGTACTCAAGGAATGAACCTGCTTGGATTGTCAGCTTGAATGCTTGTGTAAGATATCGACACATAGTTAAGCGGTTAGTCTTGGGATCCAATCAATAACCTAACCATGATGCGGTCACATCTTAACTTAGGCATTGCACTGGCGGTTGGTGATGGCTGTGGCGTTAGTTGTTGAGGCTAAAGGCTGCCACCATGTTCCGGAGCGTCAACTTTTTATGGAGTCCGGGTAATGATGGAAGCCGAGAAGCCTCCAGGGCTTGAACTCTGGCTCCATATTTCTTTCGTTGCAAGGTGAAGGTGCTCTAAAGATGGTGGTTCCGTAGGATGTTGTGAAGATGATGCCAGTGTAGAGACTTTAGGGGATTTGATCGGGTCATGAGATGGCCAGGCCGGTGTGATAATCCGTAGAGGGTTGCCCCAGGCCTGGGTACCTTCTAGATTCTTCTCGACGTCAGATACGAGCTAGCAGGCACGGATCGTTGCTCAATGTTTCATGCCTGGTTAGTAATTGAAATTGAACTTAACACAACTGGTTGGCGAATGATTCTGGAAATGAACTTATTTAGACTGATTGCTCGGATATGTGCGCAAGATGCGGGCATATGGTCGATTCATTAGTCTCCAACCCAATTATGTCGGGGTCGTTATCCGATTCGGAAAATGGTGCTGACGTTTACTGGTAACTACTGCCATAGTTATCCAAACTAGGTGTCGTCGTCGTGTTTTGATGCGCTTGTAGGTATGCATCGAGGGGTGCGAGTTAGCTTCATGTTGCGTTTGAGTATGAGTTTGCTGGCAGGGCGCTGAGACCTTGCGAGCCCAATGAACCGGCCATGGAAACCCGAGAACTTGAACTGAAATATGGATCTTTTTATTAATTTGCGTATTGAGAATTTATCTAAGTTTCTCCAGTTCCACGGGGAACTACGATCGTATTGCTTCCTCTGCCCTTCGTTTCGGGTCTCTATGCCTGGTCTGCTCAGTACTACCGGGAGGTTAGAAGCTTCCGAGACCCAAGGTTTTGGGTTCGGGTCCTTCTCATGGCGAGGTGTACGTTCCTCCTTAGAATGGTTGCCCCCACGACTGTGGCGATGGAAATGCCAGCGCGGAAGCTGGTGGAGATCCTCCTCAGGTCCTGTGATGAGTAAACCGGTGCAGAGATGGGTAGGAGACTGCCTGCACGCTCGTGTACTTGCCCTTTGAACAGAGGTGACGCCAGACTTTTCCCCCCCGTACTTCCTCAAGCGTTCGGGTCCCAGTTGTAGTCACAGTGGGAACAATCTGGAGAAGTAGGAGAACCCATGGCTTTGGGGTCCCATGTTTATATGATCCTCCTTGGAGGAGGAGAAGTTGTGGCTGGTCGAAGTGCTCATGCAACGGGCGTAGCTGGTGTAAATGGGCAAGCAATCAAGCTGGGGTGGAGAATAGGGAAGCCCGGCTGGTGCAAAGTCGGAGGGGAAGACGGATAGGATGAGGCTGCCATACAAGGTGCCCGGGCAAAGTCTAGTCAGGATGCCCAGGAGAAATCTGATGCCGTGGTGGCGAGGAGTTAGGAAGATGCTGAGGTGGAGAAGGAGAGGGCCTCTTAGTAGGTTAGGAATAAGGAGAGCCGCTGGTGACGCCCGCTAGAAGAGGGCGAGAGGACCCTTAGCACACTTGTAGCGGATGCCATTACGTGGCTCCGGGCCAGGCACTTAGCTGATCAGAAGACTGTCGAAGATGCTGAGAAGAGAGCGGAGTGAGGCGCCAAGTAGGCTTTGGGAGACACCCATACTGGATTGGTCCTTGCTTCTTACATCATCCCTAAGCCATTGCCATGTGTTTCTCTCGAGGAGTCTATGATGATTACAAGTGGCGAGGATGGTGGCGGAAGGCGCACATCGATGCCTCATGAATCCATTACTCTTGTGTGGAGTAGAGGAGGAGGAAGCGGTTCTAGAAGGAAAGGGCCCGTCATTGGTGGTGACCTACCGGTATTGAACCTGTATAGACGAAGGAAAAGAAAAGGATGAGTAGCGTCAGTAACTGTTAAAGGAATTAAAGATGCTTTGGGTTAAGTGAACCAATAGTATATACGAGTGCGGTCCTCGCTTTTGGTGCTCAAAGACATAGTGTGGTATTCATGAATACCCTGTCATCAAGAGAAGAGATGTTAGACATGTAGTTTGTCTTATGTGTGTGTGAAATGGAAAATGAATTAGTAAAGATCGCATTTTGTGTTAACTGTTCGGATGTTCCTCCCATGTTTTCAGGCGTTCCGTACTTACATGGGCATATTTATCGTTACATTTAACGAAAAAGCGATTGTGAGTGTTGTGCCCCAGGCTTGTGATTCCGGGGGTGTGATTGAGTGCCGCGCTCTAGGTTGTAGTTCCAGAGGGGCGGAATTGAGTGTCGTGCTCTGGGTCGTTGTTCTAGAGGGGTGAGATAGAGCATAGGCTTCTATTAAGTTTCCTTCAGCTTAGGAAACCCATAGTTTGTGAAGCCAGGCTAGAGCGCCTGCTGTTTTTTCTTGGGTTGCCCGGGGTTAATCCCAAGAGTAGCAGAGGCGTATGTCGTCGCATTATGCGGTCTGTCCAGAGGGTGGCTCTCTCGCCGTTCATCGGGTTCAAGCGAGTGACGACGTCGTTTATTCGCTGGAGAAAAGCTCCGATCATCAGCGCGTAGGGTCCGATCGTGGCCATGAGCTGCACCTAAGCCTTTAGGGCTTCGGGGAAATGATTTAACGTCGATCTCGGTGCTGTGCCAAGATTCGACAGGTACCCGTAGCCAGGGGGAAGTGTACATCGCTCCCGGCTGTATGTTGGGCGGCCCCAAGTCGCGTGGGACTTGGGCGAACGATTCGAGTTAGAGGTTATTTATACTCGGTCGTACCGCGGGCCGGCGACTCGAGTAGCCGGCTTCCATGCTCAGGGCGCGGTTCGTTGCCAATGTAGTTAGGCCGCGGTGTTCGTTCACGGTTGAGACGGCGGTGTCGGCCCCAATGTTAGGGGCGGGTACGACGGTCGGAAGTTTGAGCGCAAGCTGGTTGTTAGGATTAACGAAACATGTCATGCATGGAGCAAACATGGAAGGG
The DNA here is from genome assembly GCA_030737875.1 of Allium sativum. NCBI lineage: Eukaryota > Viridiplantae > Streptophyta > Magnoliopsida > Asparagales > Amaryllidaceae > Allium > Allium sativum. The sequence continues at coordinate 684,308,427 of CM060918.1, read as the reverse complement.
AGACCGGAAACTGAACATCACTTCTACGGATATCTCTAGTAGTAGTAGTCTTTGCAATGCCTCGAATTGCAGGAAAGCAAAACATCGTTGAAAGGCCTAAATTGATTGTACACTAAGTTGTGTAGAGTAGAGGTGAAGATGTTCGTTGTTCCATGCCATTAGGAGTTCGGCTCCGTCCATAGTTGAGGGTTTGAAAGTTCCATCGCTGAGCTTCCGTTGTATGAGTGCGGGCCTTCCTTATCGAGGGGCGAGGCCTACTGGTGGAGGAAGGACCCGTTGTAATACGAAGTTGCCGATGCTAAGGTCGTTATGGCAGACTCTGGAGTTGAAGTATCGGGGTACTCGTTGCTGATTAAAGCTTGATCCAAGGGACCGGTTCCCGGGTCGGAGATGTTGATCCAGTGCAGCGCGCTCATATATACGAATTAGTCGTAATGGTTGACTATAGGTCAGATAAAAGCCTTTTGGAAGGCTTACAGCACTTGAGGCTTGATATCAACTAGATCAGCGCAAATGGCGACACACGTGAGGCGAGTTGTGAGGCATGGATGCTTATTGTTGCCATAGTCCTGATGAGCCCGGGGGATGATCTTGTGGGATTAATTGTCGGTCGAAGTTATGTTTAGTGGGAATCTTTGATGAGCGTCGAGTGGCTCGGAGATCCCATGCAGTGCGGATTTCTGATGAGCGTCGAGTGGCTCGAAGGCCCCATGTAGTGGGAACCCTCGATGAGCGTCGAGCGGCTCGGAGGTCCTGTGCAGTAGGAATCTTCGATGAGCGTTGAGTGGCTCGGAGATCCCGTGCGGATGAGTTCCTTGATGTTGTTCCGCAAGCAGCTGAACATGTTCGTGTTGTATCCGCGGATGTTGTAGAACTGACAATATCCTGTAGAGTCCCTTGTTGCGCTTGTCGGACGTTTAGGTCCTGGCCTTTTGCATGGTTGGGGATTGCAGGCTGCGAGATGGATTTTCCGTGGGTATCCCTGAAAGCAGTATAGCTGCGGATAGAAGGAAGTCGAAGGCGCTTCCCTTTATTATTGCGACTACCTTTGATGCTGCCGGCGGGAGCAAGATTGTGCAGAGTGGTGGAATCAGAGTTGTTGGAGTTCTGGGCGTCATCACGAGGTAGGATGTTGAGGGTAGGAGCTTGATTCCTTTATGCTAGATTTTGGCATTGGAAGTAGTCGGCATTCATGTGGAAGATTTTCTGAATCCTTGATTGTTTTTGATCGATCCATGCCACAAGTTTGGAACTAGGTGGCATACCCTTTGTAAGCTGGACGAGCGTGACTCGAGGAATTGGGTCCTTGACTTCGGCAAAGGCGGTGTTGGATTTTGCGAGGTGGCCTTTAAGAGCTCACAGATGCCTTGGTAGCCGTTCGAGACTAAGAAGGTATCTCTGGGTATCACGACGTGCATCCTGGATTGTGAGACCGTTCTTTTGGCGGTTTAATCGAGAGTTGAGATAGTTCACGGTGGAAGTCGAGGGAACCATAATAGAGCCGTCTTGGATAAGGACGGGGAACTACTTGCATTTTACGGAGTCGGCATGTCAGAGTGCTAGCGCCACCGGCGCCATTTGGTATTATGGCTAGCCGAAGTGAATGGGTTATGCCTCGTACTACTTTCGCAGACGTTGTGGGCGTGCCCCCGCGATTCCCTTACGATCCATGGATTGTGTCGGCGACAATCGGAGGTTGGGCTCCCGCTGCATTATAGAGGTCGTGATCTAGTCCAGGACATTGGAGCCTAGCGCACCTTCTTAGTGGAAGGTCTTTGGCACTCCGTGAGTCTCTAACTTCGGTTGCATGACGTTGTGGAAGTCGGTTGAAGTGAACTTGAGCCCAGTTGGATGCTAGAAGCATAGGCGATAAGTATGGACTCATAGCAGCCTGAGTCCGCCTAGAGGAGGCTTGAGCGTCAAAGCCGGGGATGGCTGGGATGACGCGTTCCATTTCTCATGGTGACCCGGATATTTCCGAGGTTAGAGGTCAGTCGTGCCTTCATGGAATGCCATATGTGGTGTGTTGGAGTGTCAGGGCCACTCAGCTTTGCGTACGATCCTAGTGAATGGATAATTCCTGGAGTGTACCAATTGATGACACCTGCGATCTCTGGCCCATTTTCCATAGCAAGCAATTGATTTCGATTGCCCATAGTGGCACTGGTTCCCCTAGTGCTTACGTCCAGGTTGGGAATCGGCTTACTGAGAGGAAAGTCTTGTTGGATTCCAACTGGAGGGGCCACATCGAGCGTAATTCTGACTCATGAAACCATGGGACGAGTACCATCCAAAGCTGCGCGCGTTAGTGCTTGAGCAACATTTCCAACTGCAAAGCCTGACCAATCGAAGCGCATCGAGCTGGAGCGATGTCGGGATTAGGGGTGCCCCCGAGTGTAGCAGGCCGGCACTATTCCGAGGAGTGACTTCGGCTAGTCGGTTAGTTTGCGGGGCTACCCCCAAGCCCTGGGTCGATGGTGGATGAGCATCGGCACTTGCCTCCGTAATGTATGCTTGGCCAGTTGGATCTGAAGTGCTTCTTATCTGGCGAGGAAGGTATTAAAAGCTTCCTCCTACCGCTCGAGTCAAGCTTTCAAATTGGTGGCAGGATCCTTGATCATTCTTTTGATGCTCCCCTCGAGTGACGTAATTCGATGGAGGTCTGGTTTTGGTATAGCTGTCGAGTTTGGGCGAGCTATTGTGCACCCAGATTTGGAGGTACTTTGGTCTGACGAGTTCCTGAAAGAGCGGGACTTTGGTTGCGGGCGGCGACAGTTGGGCTCTTCCGAGTAGAAGGTTGGTTACACGAACACGGTTTGTTACCGTGTTCCTTGGCCGTAAGTGATGATTGTTTGATCATCATTTCCTTTCTGTTATTGTTGTTTTCGCCATGCGAATGTTGGAGTGGATGACGATGTTTTTAATGAGGCTGAATCCCCTTCCTCGCCGTGGGCCATTAGCTTCGAAAGAGGAAATTTCTGATGCGGTGTGCCGCTAGCGGGCACGGTTCTAAGCAAGCTAATGTAGAACGACGATGCGTTGAATTTTTTTTGAAGTTGGCGCATAAGGTTGATGTTGATCTTCAACGCCTAGCGCGAGAGCTGCATTCTCATATTTCTTATTAAGCGTGTGAATCGGTGCTTGAGCCGCAGGAGCCTCGGGGTCCACAAGTGGGAGGAGAGCTGTTTCCAGTGGGTCCTCCGCCACTCGGGGCGGGTGAGAGGTACCATTGTCAATTGCGGCCAATATTAGGTTTTGCCAGAATTCCGCTTAGTGCCGGCGAGATTCATGATGCTTTTCGGATGTACTGCTCAAGGCGCTTCTCGCAGACAAGCCTTTCGATTACATCTTTGAATTGGTGGCAATTATTGGTATTGTGCCCATACATACCGTGGTACTGACAGTACTTGCCGTTCTTCTTCTCATGATTAGTGGACTCCCTGTTGTATGGTTTCTTGTATTGAAGCGTGTTGCACATTTGCCGGTAGATTGTTTCCATGTCTTCATTCAGCGGGGTGTGGACCTTGTATGTCCGGTGAGAGCTGGGCTTCTTGGGTTCCGTAGAAACTTGCTTGTTGTTGCGGCCGCCTTGCGTACTGCCATTCGGTCTTTGTTTGTAAGGGCCTGCCCCCGTGTCCTTATCAAAGAGCTTTACTATCTGTTTCCCTTTGACATTGTCATTTATGGCACCCACATGTGGATTGTTGGGAATACTGGCCCTGGGGAGTCGGTTTCGTCTCGCCTCTTCTTGACATAAGTATTGCCTAGCCTTTTCATGGAAAGCATCGAGGCTTTTTGGCTGCTTCCGATCGATCCATGCCCCGAATTTGGAAGTAGGGAGGACACCTTTGGCTAGTTGACAGAGTACGGTGTAAGGATCTGGATCCTTGACCTCGGCGAGAGCGACACTGAACCGAGAGAGGTAGCTTTTGAGCGACTCGGTGGGTCCTTGGCATAGGTTATACATGGTGAGGGCATTCTTCGGAGTCGGGATGTGCACTCTGAATTGCTTGACCAATTTTGCTGCTAATTGGCTGAAGTTGTTAATGGAATCGAGTGGCAGGCGAGAGAACCATAACAAAGCGGTTCCTGATAATAAGACTGGGAAGCACTTGCATTTGACCGGACCATTGGCCCGACTCGAGTCCATTTGCCATTCATGATGATTTAAGAAGGTACAGGAGTCGGTGGTGCCATCATAGAGCGGGATCTATGGCATGCTGAAGTAGCGTGGCCATTCAGCTTCATTTACCCATTTGGTGAAGGGGTTGCGCCTAATGTGCGCTTCCCATGAATCATGCATGTTTCCTTGCCTCTCACTCATGATCCTTCAGACCATGTCGGGAAAGTATGTTGGACGGGGATCCACCATTGGGACCCATGGGTTTTGGCGAGGTTTCGGGGTCCTACTGCGAGGGCGTTTCCTATGATGGACGTCCGGATTGTCTTCCTCCATGTCCTTGACATCTATAAGCAGACCTTGATGAAGAGCGGATTGATGCGGATCTTGTTCTGGAAGAGCGCAGGCCATTGGAATAGCGGTCCCATCATCCTGATTAGCGGTCATCGAGTTGTGTCGAGGAAGAGGTTGGTTCGTAGGATCCGGTCCGTCATTGATAATCAAGCGAGGGCGGTCTCAGTGTTGTGCCCCCTCGCTATGTGTGACTGTAGTTCGGTCACCATTGTCATTGTCGTGACCATCGCCGTTGCCGTTATGGAGGGCGTTGGTATGAGCGGCGACGTCGTTACCGAGACTAAACCTCCTTCTTTGACGCGGGCCCCTTGACTCGAAAGAGGATGTTTCCAAGACCGTTGGTCGAGGTCGAGTGTTATTCCGAGCTAGTTGAATTCGATCGACGACACGCTGACTTTCTTGAAGTTGTCGCATAAGGTCGATGTTATTCCTTAATGCTGGGTTGAGCTCGACATCCATGTTCTCATATTTTTCATTAAGTGCGCGGATTTGAGCTTATGTTGCGAGATATTTGTAGTCCACTATGGATGGATGATTTCATTAGTGGCCGCGCCTCCTAGTCCTTGTGATTGATCTTCCTTGTTGGGCGAGAGTGGTCGAGGAGCTGCCGATGTTATAGCATAGCCGAGTGGGGCAGATTCGAGGCCAAGTGAGATGAAGTCGAGGCCAAGTGAGGCGGGATGCGCAATCGAGGAATCCAAAGTAGTGGAGTGGAGGCTCGAGGCCGAGGCGAGCGACTTTTGAACCACTTGAGGCTCGAAGGTACGAACCCCGTGGAGTTTGAGTTTCGAACCCCGTGGGGGTTCGAGTTTACGAGCCTCGTAGGGTTCGAGTTTCGAACCTGGTGGGGTTTGAGCTTCGAAGCCCATGAGGTGCGAGTTTCGAACCCCGTGGGAGGCTCGAGGCCGAGGCGAGAGGCTCAGGGTTGAGAGGCTCGGGGTCGAGGTTGAGGTTGTTGGGATGTTCCGTCCTCGACTGCGGCTGAAGAGCCGATCTTTGCGTTCTTTGGTCGCTTTGCCATCGTGAGAGGACTCGACAGTAGGTTTAGCAAGGAACCTTAAGCTCGTCGGGGGTCGAGATGACAAGGTGCGACAAAGGCGCAGAATTCGAGTTTTCTCAGTGGAAGCACCAAATGTTGACGGCAAAAAATGTCGTAAACACCAAAGATTCCTAATTACTAGGAATTATAAATATGGTCGCATAGATAAGAACATATTATAGAACATAAACAGTAAATAACACAAGAGATTTATAGTGGTTCGGCCTCAGGGAGGGCCTACGTCCACTTTGAAGAGTTGTAGGAATTTTATTGATCACTTGAAAGATTACAAGGTTGAGATCCTCTCATTACATTCATTGACTATGATATATGAAGCTACAATAGTCATATTTGCAAGAAATAGTAAAATGGACAAGTTTGCCCTTCTTCTTCCTCAAAGAGGAGATGCCATTAATGAAGCTTTATGGAGGTCTCAAAGCCCAAGAATCTCTCCCTTTTGAAGTGTGAGGTAGTGGGGTATTTATAGGAAGTGGTTAGGTAGGGGTTAGGTAGGAGTAGGTAGAAATGGGGACCATCTTCAGGAAATTCGCGCCTCCAGTTGTCGGTCACGGAAAATTCGTACCTCGGTGGAGGTACGAAATTTTGCACCTTCTAGGTACGAAATTTTGCACCTTGTAGGTGCGAAATTTCGCACGTCCAAGGTACGAAATTTCGTATCTTCAAGGTATGAAATTTCGTACCTAGGAGGTACGAAATTTTGCACCTTGGCAGGGTGCGAAGTTTGTTTGGAAGGGACATGGCCGAGGTTCGTTGGCACGGTATATTGGTTCTTTTAGGGCGTCGAAGCTCCTCAGCACGAAGTGAAGGAATCTATCATTTAGCTGGTCCGAAGTGAGGAATCTGAGCTTTCGAGATGGAGAAAATCGGATGAATCGGGCGGTGCCCACAGTTTCGACCTAACCGGTTAGGTCGATCGCTGCCGGGACTGTGGGCCCCTGGACCCCCACAGGCGCTACGTCCGGACCCGCTTGACGACTCGCCTTCGCCTCGAATGCGGACGGATACTGGTGGAGGTTACTTCCGTGGGATGCGACATCCTGCTAGTGGACAGACTCGAGTCTTCTGATACTGGCCCTCGGATGATATTGGCGACACCTCCGGGCTGTAATATCATGCGATATGTTGAGTCGAGCGTGTCTTGAGTACTTTTGGTGACCGGACCAAAAGGCCGGTTAACATCTGCACTAACAGTGGATGTATTCCTAGTACAAAATTGTGATACAAGATGAACAGTTGTTTATATGAAATTCCTCCATGTCGAAAGTTGAAGGAAAAGGAAAAATCATTATGAAAATGACCTTTGGAAAATAGCTTACATTAAATGATTACCTACACATCCCAAATATTCGGAAAAAAATTGTTTTGGCTCACTTCTTAGCAATAATGGCTTCAAGTTGGTTTTTGTTTCTGATAACTTTTTTAATCAAAAATGGAGTTTATGTTAGAAAAAGATATGTGAGCGATGACTTGTTTAAAATGAATGTAATGACCTTTGTACCAAAGAGGTGTGATAGTAAATTTGATTTCTTTTTATATCACCGAATCCTCCTGTATATGGCATGTCGTCTAAGCCACATTAATTTTGGCACTTTACGAAAAATGATTAACTGAGATTTTATACCTTAGTTTTCAATAAATTCAAGTTATAAATATGAATTATGTGTTGAGGTAAAAATGACCAGATCTTCGTTTCACCATGTTGAAAGGAATACTAATCGCATAGACTTAATGCATACAGATGTATGTGAATTGAAAATGTGCCAACTTCACAGTGGGAAAAGATATTTCACAACCTTCATAGATGACCATACTAAGTATAATTATTTGTACCTATTGAGAAGTAAAGATAAGACATTCGAAATGTTTCAGCAATACAAGGTAGAAGTAGAAAATCAATTTAATAAGAAAATCAAATCATTAAGAAGTGATAGGGGAGGTGAATATGAATTTCCATTTGATGAATTCTATGCACAAAATGGCATAATTCATCAAACAACGACGTCATATTCCCCTCAATCAAAACGTGTAGCAGAATGGAAAAATCGTACTCTTGAAGAGATGATAAATGCTTTACTCATAAGCTTCGGTCTACTAGATAACTTTTGGGGAGAAGCCATACTTTATGCTAATCATATTCTATATAAGGTGCCTCAAAAGAAAATTCATAATCTCTATATGAACTATGAAAAAATAGATCACTATCCTATAAATACTTAAGATTGCGGGGGTGTCTTGAAAAATTAGATGTACCTAAACCAAAAAAGGTCAAAATTGGACCATAAACGATAGATTATATTTTCATAGGATATGCACAAAATAGCGATGCATATAAGTTCCTAGTATATAAATCGGAAATTGATTATGCTCATGAGAATACCATCATTGAGTCGAGAAGTGCTAGATTTTTTTATCATATTTATCCTTTAAAACAATCTATCGAGCACAATAAGTAGATAAAAATAGAAATTTCTGATTTATATAAAGGAATTTAAGAACAAAGTTGTGAAAACTCACAACAAGAGAATAATAAGCAATCGTAGAAACCAGAAGAAGTAAAACACAACAAATTAAAAAAAACGGACCTGACTTTCATGCCTTAATGTTAGAATACGAACTATTAACATATAACTAGGAATTGTACTCCTCTGAAGCTTAATACTGAAAGGAAGCCATTAATAGTGAAATAGAATCCAATATGAATAATCATAAATAGGAATTAGTTGATATATCTCTTGGATGCGAAGACATGGGTAATAATTGGATCTTTAAAAGAAAATTAAAACATGATGACTCGATAAATAAATATAAAGCACGAATTGTGGTACAAGGTTATAGGCAAAAGGAAAAGTTGGACTAATTCAACACATATTCGCTTGTAACACGAATAACTTCCATTAGAAGCTTATAACAATTGCATCGGTACTATAATTGGAAGTACATCAAATAGGTGTTAAAATGGCGTTTCTAAATGGTGATCTCGAAGAAGAGATTTACATGTGACAACCAGAGGGTTTCCTAAAAGCAGGAAATAAAGGACGAGTATGAAAACTAGTGAAATCATTGTATGGGCTTAAACAAGCTCCAAAACAGAGGCATGGAAGGTTTGACGAAACAATGACATCAAGTCGATTTCGTATAAATGAATGTGACAAATGTGTCTATACCAAAATTACAGATAAAAGATATGTCATTGTGTGTTTGCATGTTGATGATCTACCCATAATAGGAAGCAATGAAGATGTCATAACATAAACAAAGAACATGCTTTCCGCCAGATTTTACATGAAAGATATTGGAATCGCTCATGTAATTCTTTGTATAAGAATATATAAAAGTCCACAAGTACATGTATTGTGTCAATCGCATTACATTGAGAAAATATTAGAAAATTTTAAGCAACCTAACATAATAGTTGCAAAGTCACATGTAGATTTAAATCAAAATTTGGTTAAAAATATTGCTGATAGTATCTATCAACTAAAATCTAAAAGAAAACGATACCGAAAGCAAGAGGCGAGAAACTCAAAATATGTTCTATAGGTACCAACATAAGTAGGAAAGCTTGGTACCAATACCAGAAGATAGTAGTAGAGCAGTTTCAACATCGAAAGTGGCCAACCGGGAGTCGGTTCCGAAATTTTATAACTCGATACCGGAAGCAAATGATGGGAGATAGCCAAAGGCACGCGTTCGATACCAAAACCCAGAATCATGATAAAGGAAGCACAGAACCAAGCTAAGATGAAGCGAAAGGAGCTTTCGATGCTAATTTACTTAGTATTGATACCAACACCTAGAAGCACTCAGAAGTTATTGAAGCAAGATTTTCTATCGGGGATATTGTTTGACACCAAAATCGAGAGCAGATAAGGAGGCTATCCATACCAATCTACTTGGTATCGGTGCACTATTTGGCGGCAGTATCTGAATCACTGCGGACCAAGACCGATAATCCAATAACAAAGCTCGAAAGCGAAAAGAAAGCCGAAACCAGAGCCGATACCGAAAGCTACCAAAGCGGAGGACTCCTAGATTCATTGTTAACCCGAAAGTCGCTTCCACTGAATGTTGTCAAAAGGCGGTTCAATTTGGCTATAAATAAGACCATGGTCTCATTTTGGGGGACTTTTTCTCATTCTCCAGTCTTGTAATATTTTCTTATAGAGTAAACCCTAATTTCTAAATCGATTTGGGGATTTTACTTAGAAACTTCTATGTACTCAACAATGTGGTCAATAAAGAGAGAATCAATACTTGAGACAATGTCATCAATTTCTTTATCACTTATGCCACTAATTTTCTTAATTCTTCTCCATGAAAAGCTTCATCATAAGCCAAAATTCCCAAAATACCCATCTACAAGTGGTTTAGCTTTCAAACTTGCATTGCGCTTAGGGAACCCTTATCCTAAGGAAACAATTGGTCCTTGAGTCTCGTAAGCATGATGCTCACCTCTTGAAGAAAGAGTAATTAATCTTCGAGCTTAAGACCTTGATATCTAGGAAACGGTGAACTAACGCAATCTTGTAGAAACCAAATAACCCTTTTTGCTCCCTTAGGTCCGCATCCTTGGACCTAATTCCGGTGTTGATGAAAAATATCATTAAAATTTTGGTGCTAGAGGGAGGGCTTGAACCTTAGACCTTGTGGTTAACAACCACATCCCTAATTGTGTTGTTTCGTCCCGGATTGGCCTTAGCTTTGAAAAAGCAAGGACATGAGTAAAGTGTTACCATAAGCACTTACTGAATCCCTAATAGCTACAACAATGATCAATGATTCAAGAATCATGGAAAAGAAAAGGCTTAGATTGGAAACCTTACAAATCAGAAATGGTAATATGGAAGTAGAACCATATGACCCCGACCACTGGAGCATTAACCCTTTCTACATAGGACCAACCTCTATCTTTTCTCTAAGAAATTCTACATCAAAGGAACACAACCTATTCTCTCACTTGAAAGAAGCCATTCGTGCATAGGCTAAGGGAACTATATTTGAGCAAAGAATAGTGGAGAAATTCAATCACTTTACCTCAAGATGGTTCAAGAAGGTTGTACCTCATTACCACAACATAGCAAAGGGAAAGCTTAAAGCTAAAAAGGAGTCAATAAAATTAAGTACAAAAGGGCTAAGCTCTGACATCGAAAGGGGGTCTTCGAATCAAGATTACCAAAAGATTGCAAGCTTGCTACATCAACTGAGAATATATACTTTCTAAACAAGCATGATTTTAACTTTTCGCCATCACTGAAAAAGAAACCCAAGAATGAAATCAAATTGGGAGGACCTGATTGCTACTATCATATGTTGCATGGACATGAAACCAAGCACTACCGGGTCCTAGAAAGGATGATTACATAGTTTTTCAATCAATGCCAACTGTATAGATGTGTAAAGAGGACTTAGTCAGCTACAATAAGGGATTCTTTGAAGTAAGAATGCCTACGTGGTTGGTGGTACGATCTCCCTAAAATTTAGAACCATCCAAAGTGGGTGAAGCAATCTATGGTGGTAGAAAACTTTTGCCACCGTCAAGATGGCTAGGGCAAGCCACTCCTCGGAGGAGTGTGGGGTGTAAGCCTTTATCCACACGCAAATAAGAAAGGATTAAGTTAAAGCATCAAAAGTGTAAGCAGACACTCCTATGACAGAGCATCTAAAACCCTTACCCATGCCTATGATGGCCTGGGTAAGGCACCCCTTGGAGGGGGTGAGTGTAAGCCTTTATCTGCATCCAAATCAGACAGGGCCAAGTTAAAGCATCGAAAACCCTCAGTCGCGTCTATAATGTCCAGGTTAAGGCACCCCTTGGAGGCGGGGTAGAGCATCAAAAGAGTAAGCCTTTATCTGCACCTACGATGGCCAGGTTAAAGTATCTAAGCCTTTATAACCTCCTATGATGGCCCGGATAAAGCGCCTCCTGGAGGGAGTTCGAGCAAGTCCTTGGGCCTTGCTTGAGAATTAGCTAGCCAAGTGCACTGGACACACAGGCCTAGAGAGTGGCTAACAAAGCATGTATAATCCTTTGCTTTGACAATCACAAGCCCATAGAGTGGCTAACAAGGCACATACACCCTCTGCTTTGCAAATCGACCCCGATAGGTGACAAAACTATTAATACCAGATGTGGATATCTGGTCTTCTATCAAATACCCGAATTTGGGTCATGGTTCGGGACTTCTAACTAATTTCCAGATGTGGATATACGGTCTTCCATAAATACTCGAATCTAGGTCATGGTTGGGGGCTTCTAACTTATTTCCAGCTGTGGATATTTGGTCTTATATTGAAGTTTGTGATTCCTGATTATTGCCAAAAGCGAAATTTTGGTGTTCTCTCATTAATACCTGAGTCTGGGTTTCGATGATTCTAACTGTTATCACTAGATGTTGATTTCTAGTTTTCTCTTATGGAATTCCTGAATATGGGTTTCAGCGACTTTATTTATGCTTCCAGGAAAATGGTTCTGGACTTCCAACCAAGTACCCCAATCTAGGTTAAGAGACTCAAATTCTTATCCTTGGGAAATGGGTCCACTATTAATACTTGGGATTATTGCTCGAGCTTACTACCTAAGATCCTTCAAAGGAAGATCATGATCTTCCATCTTACTCAGGGAGATTTTCTTAACTCATATACATAAAGTCATTACTCATTATCCTGATAAGATATGTAGTGCAATAAGGCTCAACAGTAAAGGGGTACTCAAAAACACAAACTCAAGTTATAGTGGAAAACTTTTATTTCCAATAAGATCCTGGATTCATTTCCAAAATATGAATAAGCATATTATCCTATCATATATTTGTTTATTACTATACAGTACAAATATTGTCTTACCAAGAGTAAGCAAGTTATCATGTATATCTTACAAGGTTAACACCAAACAGTGTGTATTAAGTTTGTGCAGGATAGTGCAATAAGACTCTTGGAATAGGGTGTTCTCAACTAAAACAAAGATCACATATCAGGTGATATCCACACAATCTACAAAAAAATTTACAAAATCATTTCTCAAGTTATCTCATACAAAATATTGTTACATCAAATATATTACGTTTGAATCGTTCAAGTACTAGGCCACAATTATCAAATAAAGATGTTTCATAATAACTAAGTTTTTTAGTCCAAGTTAGGCTTCTTTAAAGCATATTCCAAGGATTAACAACTTGCTTTGGCATCGTCTAATTCAACTTCTAATTCATTGATTTGTTGAAGAAGTTTACTTATCTCTTCGTCCAAATAGGTAGGAGGATTGGCCTTTAGTTGCCTTTCCAACCCAAGAATTGTTTCATCTTTCTCTTTCAGTCGATCTTCTAGAGTGGATATTTGTTCATTATAATTCCTAGTTGTCACCTTTTGAAGATAATACATCTTTTTCCATTTTTTAAGGGTGGCATCTTTAAAAATACTCTTTGGCCTAACAATTTTTAATGATTCTTCTCCAGGCCAGAAAGGTGAAACTTTAGGTTGACTCCCCTGTTCACACAAAGGAAAAACAAAATCGATTACAAATCCTACTTCGAAAACATAATAGTGATAAATTATAACTTTCATTAATAAAGTGTTTACTACAAAATACACACTCATTAGGAGTTACAACAATAACCCTGTTGATCAAAGCACTTCTTATATATAATTAAGCTTGATAAGCTTGTTTTTAAGTTTCTTTTAGAATGGCTTCCCAATGATCACCTAGAAAATCCCAAGAAAGTCCATATTTCATACAGATGTGTCAAAGGGTATATATTGAAGGTTAGGTCCAGTTGATCCTTCAGAAGTAGTGTTTAATTAACAATCCTTCACTAGGCTAGAATATGAATGTAAAGCATCTCTTGAAAATGTATCTACAAGTAGGGTAAGATTCGATCACAATACGAAATGAAATAGGAGATTGATGATATAAGAAGTTATTGTCAGAAATATTTTAATTCAATTAGAAGCTTCACCTACTCAAAGCAAGGCTAAGTTACATCCCTTCTTTGTTGTTTTCTAACCCCGCATCATATTGGCAAACGATGGTTTATCCTATCTATACGTTGTTATAGGAAACCGACTACCTAGAATTGAAAAGGTGATAAAACACTGAAACAAGAGACATACCTGAGCAGTAGAGACTTTAGATTGAGCAAGATGCACCATTTATTTCTATCCTTGGTTTAAAGATTCACCATCTTTGGAAGGAATTTCAACTAAGTCCTAGTCAAGAGAAACATTCAAAGGACCTGGAACTATTTCTTTAGAAGCATGAACGCCGCCAGTGGAAGGAGGAAAAATGGCTTTCCCTCCACTTGAATTATAAAGAAGCTCTTTACCTTTTAGGCTATGGTCATAACCGTTATCGGCCCCGTTGTCATCGGTATCAGTAGTTTCACCCTCTCCCTCATATGAGTTAGAATCATCTGAAAGATCCTCGATATAGAAAAGGTCCCCCAGTTCCACTGGAGCCTCTTTAGGAACATCAATACTCTACTTGAGCTGCTCAATTCTATGCATAAATCGACTCGCACTAGAATGACGAACCGAACAAAATGTGATTGTTGGATAATTTTGGCACTTATCAGAATACACCAACAAAATAGCATCTTCAAAGGACTTTAGCACTACTTCGGATAGCGAGACTCCAGAAAGAAAAAAAAAATCTTTTTTTGGTCATGTACATTATGCGTTTAGCATTGGAGAGAGCATTATGAGATTTGGAGAGTAGGTCATCCTTCTCTTTTAGCCTTTTGGTATGATTAGCTGCCATCTTAGCCTTCTCATCTTTAACTTCTTACTTGAACAACTTGGGTGCCAATACCTGGTCATTCAAAAGAAAATTAACCTTCCTTTTATCCTCAACTGTGACTAGGCCTTCTTAAGGGATGCCCTTAATTTTGCACACTCTTTCTTATGCTCTTCCATTAGGAATTTAATCTTGGAATTGAATATAACCTTTTTTTCTTTATATGTCATAATTTCTGAAGAAAGAGGGTAGCCATATTCAGAAGTGAAAAATATTTCTTGGTTATCTAGGTAGAGAGAGCAAGATTGATGTTCAGGCAAGGGTGAGAAATAAAACAAGCGAGGAGAAATAAGGATATACTGGCAATTGTTGTTCAACAAGAAACTATGGCAAACTCAGTCTGAAGATGATGACAACAGAGAAATGTTGGAAATCTCATCAGTAGAAAGAGTCAGCCTTATGATTTCCTCGAAATCTTGAATAATTGGAGGAGGTCTAGGAGAAATGGCATGTCTGGGTAAAGAATGCGTCTTTTACTCTTGTTCTACTAAGTTGAAAGATCTGAGAGAATCGGGAACCTGGATACGATGAAGAAAGTCACTACTCGGGTTGCAGTTTGAGAAGAAGTGACATAAGGGGTCGTCTCAATAGGAAGGGCAACAAAGTTAAGAGTATGATGCTCATCGAATTCCAGAACAACACCTCTTGAAAAGGAAGGAGGAGTTGTTGATCCATCATTATGTCTTTTAGAAGTTGATTCACCAGTAATGGTGGCAAGACTTCTTTTGGCCATAGTAGTAGATTAGGTCAAAGCATCTACAGTGGATTCCCCACCAAAAACTGGGAAACTAACCAAAACAATCATCAAAGAAAATCAAATTAGGAAGATAAAATGTGGATCAAGCCTTCGCAAATAAAGTGAAACATTACCTTTACTTGAAGTTTTGAGAAATAAAGGGTAAACTACGTAAACACGTTTGAGCCTAGAAATATGTGTTTAGCACCAAGAAAATGAATGGGTGGTCTTCCTATAATCTTTTGTCTAGGAGGGGGAAAACAATATCTTTGAAGGTTACCCAGAGTTAATAAAATGGATCGCTTTCCCAATCTCTCGAAAGCCTCATAAAGATCATCAACAAATTGAGCTTCCTCATCACTTAAATCTTTCCTTGTGAAAGAAGAGGCTGAAAAAATACAAAGGTCAAACAAAGCCTAGAAAAATGACATAATAGGTGCTGATGAATATTACTTGCCTGACATAGTAAAAATGTCTGCGATGCCCGGGGGACATCTGATGTAGAAAAACTGTGTCTCCCACTCTGAGAATTGAGTGTGTTGTCACCAATCAATTTCTTCGAAGGGCCTGCATGAAGAATAAGCAAGTTTGTCTTCTTGGTTGCTGACAGTCGCAACAAATAATGCAGAACGCGAGGGTTGAGAGAAGGTTGTCTTGATTCAAGAGCTAGGAGTTCAAGGCATAGTGTATGTATTCAAGGTCAGTTGAATAGGAGCTAACTTCCAATATTGTAGGAAGCGTAAAATGAAGTCTGGAAATGTGAAGAAACCATCATGCCAAATGTGAATAGCAGAGTATGAAAAAAAATCCTTCAAGAAGATTTTGAATGGTGTCTTTTTCAGACGTGGGAATAGTATTAACATAAGTCATAGCATAACTCTCAAGATCAGTCTTCACTTAACCTTTTTCCATCCTTGGCTCAAAGAAAGAGAGGTTTCCTGAGTTTGGTTTACCAACAATTCACTTTTCAGAAGCAATGTTGTCAAGTGATGTTATTCCATGAAAAAGCATATTCGCACCATAATTTCATATGAATAAGTATGAACTACCTATACATTTAGGGTTTTCATGAAAACTTAGTAACATAAGTAATCCTATAAAAACCATAATAGACCATGGGATTTAAAATAAAGCTTCAAACACAATTCATACGTGGCCATGCATTATGCACATATGTCCAAGAATGGTTATATATTAGGTATTGTTCATGCTCATTGTTTTGACACCAAAGCCAAAGGTACAAAGGTTCCGGTTTTGACAAGACCAAAATTGGGATAATCCAAATTCTTGGTTTTGGATTAGTCATGACCAAGTGTTTTGTTACCAACACCAAAAAGACTTAGTTAACGTCGAGAAAGTAAAGTTGAAACCAAAAGGAGTCAGAAACAGATTAATATCAAGTCTATCAGTACTGCAAGAGGATTTTGTTTTCATTCAATCCTTTATGTAAAAATTTACATTTCGGACCCAAAAATTATGTTATGGGGATACTTGAAAGATTAGCTTTAACCTCCATTAAAGACCATTATAATTGCTCCAAACAATAAAATTTATTCTAACAGGAAAGTTAAGCCTTATAGATCCCGATCAATTTTATAGCTGAATTAGGAGGATATTTTTTCAAATTCTTGTTTAATTCTATCACAATACTCATAGAAATGCATTTGAAGTTGTGATCCAGAAAATATGTGAAGAGCAATGATCTTATGTAAACATTTGTTTGTAGGTGAGAAAATAGGCAGAAAAAGAACTTTATATCAAAATCTCCCTTCAATCCTAGCCGCACAAGCGAGCACTGATCAACGACACAGATCATTTCAAGAATGTCAAAAGGTGGGGAGTCAATGTACAAAACATAAATCAATGTTTGACTTGAAAAGTCGAAAATACCCCTTTACTAGGCGAAATGTTACTGTTATATGTCAACACTAGAACTGAATTATAGGTGAAGGGGTATTAGCGCACAATCGGCACCAACTAGGAGCGAAAGCCGAAAGCACTTTTTCCGGCACCAGAATGAAGAGCCACCGAAAGGGAACTAATGCCGATAGTCAACTTAAGAGCAAACAAATGGCTATTGGAATCGGTTGATTCACTATTGATATTCTGGAAAGGAAGAAGTCTACTATTGAAATGCAATACCAGGAATAAGCAAAAACAAAAGATTATCAACAAAGTAGAAACTCTAATAAAGATGCTATTGCTACCAATAGGCTTGGTAGCGATACCAAAAGCAATCAACCGATAAGTCTCCCTCAAAGTAGAAGCAGCAAAGCAAAGAGTTTTCTAAAAGAAAATGATACCGAAAGCATGAGGGGAGATAACTCAAAATATGTGTTATCGGTACCAACATAAGCATGAAAGCTTGGTACCGGTACAAGAAGATGGTTGCAAAGAAGTATTAACACCGAAAGTGGCCAACCAGGAGTCGTTTCTGAAACCATATAACTCGACATCGGAAGCAGGCATGCGATCCAACACCAAAACACAGAATCATGAGAAAGGAAGCACAACACCAAGCTAGGATGAATCGAAAGGGGCTATCGATAATAATTTACTTAGTATCGATATCAACACCAAGAAGCCCTTAGAAGTTATTGAAGAAAGATTTGCTATCAGGACTATCGTTTGACACCGAAACCGAGATCAGATGGGGAAGCTATCCATACTAATCTACTTGGCATCGATGCACTATTTGGAGCCAGTACCTGAATCAACAGTCACTATGAACTAAGATCGATAATCCAATACAAAGCTCAAAAGCGGAAAGAAGGCCGAAATCAGAGCCGGTACCGAAAGCTACCAAGGCGAACGACACCCAGATTCATTGTCGAACCTGAAAGTCGCTTCCGTTGAATGTTGTCAAAAGGGGTTCAGTTTGTCTATAAGTAAGACCCCAGGGTTCTCATTTTGGGGGAATTTTTTCATTCTCCAATCCTGTAAATTTTTCTTATAGAGTAAACCTTAATTTTTAAATCGATTTGCGGATTTTAATTAGAAACTTCTATGTACTCAACAAAGTGATCAATAAATAGAGAATCAATACTTAAGATTAATGTCATCGGTTTCTTTATCACTTATGCCGCTAATTTTCTTAATGCTTCTCCACGACAACGCTTCATGCATAAGCCAAAATTCCCAAAATACTCATCTACAAGACGTTTAGCTTTCTAACTTTCATTGCGCTTCGGGAATCCTTATCCTAAAGTGACTATTGGTCCTTGAGTCTCGTAAGCATGATACTCACCTCTTGAAGGAAGAGTAACTAATCTTCGGGCTTAAGACCTTGATATCTAGGAAACGGTGAACTAAGCCAAGCTTGTAGAAACTAAATAACACTTTTTAGTCCCTTAGGTCCACTCCTTAGACCTAGTTCCAGTGTTGATGGAATGTATCATTAACATACGTTATAAATGTACTAGACCAGATATAGCATATGTTGTAAGAAAACTTAGCCGGTATACGAGCAACCTAGAAAAGAATCACGAAAAAGCAATAATTCGATATTAGGATATCCAAAATATATGCAGAATTGTGGACTACATTATTCAGGATATCCATCTGTGGTAGAAGGATATTGCGACGTCAACTGGATCATTGGGTCAGTAGACACAAAATCCATAAATGGATATGTGTTCACTTTGGATAATGGGGTAATATCTTGGAAATCTTCCAAACAAACTTGCATAGCAAGATCTACAATGGAATCAGAGTTCATTGCATTAGACAAAGACGGAAAAGAAGTTGAATGGTTTTGAGGTTTCATAGAAGATATTCCAAACTGGGAAAAAGCGATACCGCCAATAAGTGTACATTGTGACAGCCAATCTGCTATTGGTAGAACACATAGAAAACTCTATAATGAAATGTCTAGACATATTCATCATAGAAAAAACTATAAGACATCTTCTCTCTAATGGAGGTATCACTATAGAGTACACTAAATCAAATGAACATAGCGGACCCACTAAAAAAGACTTGCTAAGAGAGAAAGTTCAAACCTTATCGATGAGAATTGGGTTAAGGCCTATAAACTATAAGTTTCTCAATGGAAACTCCACCTAGTAGATTGGAGATCCCAAGAACTATGTTCCAAAGGACAACTAAGTTCGAAGCATTGTTCACATTCCAACCATTCCTATGACAAGTTGGTGCACGAAGCACAGGAGGATATGCTAAGATTAGCTTTAAACGATTCCTACATTTGGGTAAAAAGAGAAGCAAGTGGTTATTAGGAAATGCGAATCTTAAGGAAGAATTAACATTAGAGGGGGATGAATATGTTTATGAGAAATTTATAGAAATCTTAAACTAACTTGAATTACTATATGAATAACACAATGATTATCATACCAGAAATGATCACAAACATAGAAACGATCAATACACAGAAATAAGTAAATAAAAATGCAAAAAAGGAAAGAACACACTAGGTTTTATACTAGTTTGGATTACTCCTACATCCAGTCCCACGAAACGCTGGATTGCACAGAGTCTTATTATTATCAATATCTAAATACAACACCCTTAATTTCACGGCTACAAGGTAAACATCGATTCCACAACCCTTGATTCCACAGCTATATGGTTAACATCGCTCCCTTCCTTGACTTCCGAGCTACAAGGGATACATCCTTTCCCAAACAATTACAACAACCCTAAAACTCTTCAATAGCACTTCCAGATAGATAGTAGTTGATAGAGAATGAGAAGAGAAAAAGAATGATATAATTTTTTTTGAAATCGGTACAGTATAAGTGCAGAAATCAAGAATTTTATGCATATTAATGGTGGTAAGTAAAAGGGTGAAGAAGGAGAAGAAGAAGCAATTAAAAAAATTGAAATTAACTCCTATTTATAGAGGTTGAAAGGTTGCAACGTTTCTGAAGCGTTTCAAATATGAAAAGACACTTTCTTTGAATTTTAAAATTATGATAGTTAAATGTCGACATATGCATTATGGTATGTTGACATATATACCATATTTTTGAATTTTTAATCATTTTTAAAGTATTTATGCCAATACACATATTCGGGAAATTCCTGAAACAAAACTAGTTGTTACAACATTATTTTTCAAGTATAAAAACATAAGAAAAAATTATTTAAACATATGATTAAAAACTTTATATATAAGTGATATAAAAACTATATATAATATAATTATAAACATATATATATTTAGGAATTAAAGAGATATTTATAAACTATATAAACAAAAAGGTTATATGAAACCTTAGAGTTTAAATAAGAATATTTGAAATTATAATCAAATATAAACTTAGTAAAAAAAATATAAATGATTTAATGAAACTATAAAAATAAGAATACTTATAAATTAGGAAATAAATATTTGAAATCATAAGTTTGAAATACTTGGATGATAAAAAATCATTTTGAGAGAAGTTTGAAATCAATTTGAAAATAGTTTGAAATCAATTTTGAAAAGAGATATTGAAAACAGAATTTGAGTGCTACTCAGAATTTTACATAATTTCTAGACTCTGTTACCCTAATAGTCTTAGACTCTTGATATCTTGATACTCCTTAGTCTTGATTCTCCTTTGAAATCTTGAATCTCTTAAACACTTGAAACTCTTAACTGTGCACTCTTTAATATCTTATTACCTGCATATAAATTCTGCAAACATATATATATATATATATACATACATACATACATATATATATATATATATATATATATTCTGGATAAAAGTGTTGGTATATATTTTATAATCAATAATGATTGAAACAAGTTCGTTGACATTAAAACATCATCAACATTCCATTCTCCAACAATCTCCCCCTTTTGATGATGATAACCTTGGTTTATAAAATATTCATACCTAATATTACTTGTTGATCTGCTTCTTGATTACTCCCCTTTTTATTGTGAATTTCTTCCAACTTCCCCATTAAACTATGCCTATCTTAATTATATCTTATTTTATATTTTTTATTTTCTCGCCCTTTGTCATTATAAAAATTATCCTAAACTAAACTAAACCAAACTATTTTATACTAGATTAGGCTATACTAAACTAAACTATACTCCCCCTAAATCTATGCTATAACTGATCCTAATAACTAATTCTACATATAAGTCCCACTTAATCTATAACTCTCCCTAAATCTATAAATTCCTATAACTCCCCCTGAATCTATGGCCACAAAAATTGTATAATTTAAGCCATACAACTAATTCAGACAATATTCAAACTAATAATTAAATCAAAATAATTCAATACAAACTTTTTATATACACAAGCATCCAATCAAACCAAATTAATTTAAATCTTAGTTATACTAAATTCAAGTTTTAAGTTAGTTAAACCTCGTCATTCTTAATTATATGTTTATCATGTATAGATTTTTCCAATTAAATCAACAATCCACACCAAATCAACCAAATCAAAATCATATATGTCAATTCAAAAGCACTTCTTGAACCATCAACTAATCCTTAGAAACTATAAAACTCACTCTTAATCTAATACAAGACTAAACCTAGCCTAAACTCTAATTCCCTTAAAACTATAATACGATTTTAATCTAGATTAAGAAATAATTCTAATAGGATATCCTTAAAACTATGGTATAAGTTAAGTAAAGCAATTTAATCCAAACAATCAATCAATTTAAGTTTTGTTGTCACAAAACATTAATTCAAATAAATTCAAACATAAAGCCAAACATTTCTTGTAACTTCTATTTATCCTAAAAAACCTGTAAAACACTTATTATCCACAAATGCATAAGTATATTTCCAACACACCTATTAACCACTAATGAAATTCAACCATGTTAAACAAGTCAATCAAGATACATGTTAAAAAAATCAGACAAATCAATTAAGTCAAACAAGTCAACCAAATAAATCAATCAAGCCAAACAAGTCAAT
The DNA here is from genome assembly GCA_030737875.1 of Allium sativum. Lineage (NCBI taxonomy): Eukaryota > Viridiplantae > Streptophyta > Magnoliopsida > Asparagales > Amaryllidaceae > Allium > Allium sativum. Next base: position 684,286,465 of record CM060918.1, on the reverse strand, counting down.
CAAGTCAAAGTAAATATGTTATGTATTTGATTAATAATCCTATATATTCTAACTAGATAAAAACTTCTCATACCGTATACTTGGTATGTGTGGAGTTAAAGTTAACATGTAATGCAATGTGTGCAGTGCGTTGGTTATAATGCAGTATGTCATATGAAAAGCTATGTGAAGTGATATATTGAATGAAATGCAACTTGTGATGTGAATGATTTTAATCTGAGATGCACTGTAATTTATAATAATGATGTATGATATGAAATAAGATATGTAATGATTATATGTAGAATGATTTGGTGATGATATCTATTTTGGTAGAAGATATTCAAAGTACTATATATATTATAAATTATTTCAAACAAACAAACGTAATATTAAGTTATAGACTTAGGTTAATGATACTAATGAAAGAAATTAAGAGTTTAGTGGTAATTAAAAATATATTCTTGATAGGCGGTAAAATATTTAGAATAATTCTATGAGAAATATGGATTTAAATAATCTTAGTAGGGTGCTTCTTTAAAAATAATATAGTAAATATTAGAGATCATTTTATAGTGAATATAAAGTTTTATCATATGAAGTGAACTATTTTGATATAAACATATATTGACAATTGTATATATAAAAACTAACAAAAATTAATTTATTTTGATATGTACACCAATCTTGTAATACAAATTAACTTTAAATTTATACAATAGAATAAATTAATTTCCTAAAAAACCATTTAAATGTTAAAACTTCAAATTAGAAAATTATCATAATATAAAATCTATAATTATAACAAAATTAAGTTTTTGAGAAAATCCGATAGTATACTATAAAAATATGTTTTATATACCAAAGTTTAAATATACAAATTTATATAAAAATAAGATAATCAAAATTAGTACTTAATTCACAATGTAAACTTAATATTTATGTAATCATAGGTGAAAAATATATGTAAGTTAGACTGTGTATGCTTAAACTACATACAAAAGATATATAAATTTATATTTTATAACAATATCAAATATTTTAAAATTTTAGTTTATTTCAAGCATATATCTATGTACTATATATAATTTTATTAATTTATATAATTTCAATATATATATATATATTTGAAACAAAATATATGAAACATAAGTAGATAAACAAAATTGATAATTAGAGTTTAAACAGACATTTTCATATTGAAAAGATGTCCTTTCAAAATTTTTGAAACCAAATAAAAGAGTAACAAAATTTAAATTTAGAATAAGAATTTTTTTTTAATTAGATTTGTATATTGATATGTATATTATGGTGTATTGATATATGAACCAAAATGTCTTAAATTATGAAATTATTTTAAAGCGTACCTCTTTTTGCAATCCTCCATTTTGTTGTTCTTCCATTGTCATGAACCATACCTTTATATCTTTTAGAATTTGACGATGAGATCTACTTTATTGCGACAAGCTCGTTTTTCTGATTAGCATAATATATTCATTTGCTGTGTTTGAAGACCGTATAAGAAGGATACCGATGATTTAGTAATTTAACCAACTTGGCTCCAAAATTTTGAATTTTGAACACTTCAACTACTATAGGCCCATAATTTATATCCTTTTATAAACTTTTCTCTTCTTGATTGATGAATGATCATCTTGGCGTCTTTGGCTATTAGCCATCAGACATAACTTTTCCCTTGCAAACAACACAACATTTCAAAAAATCAAGTGTCTTTTTATAATAACTAATTATGATTATAAATAATAACATCACGATGATTCTGTGACATATCCATACGAAAAATAGTGTTAAAAAATTACTATTTTAAACTTTTCAAAAAAAAAAAATAGATTATGATAACATGATTCTTTAACGTAATAAAATGCAGACCTATCTAACACTGATGCAATGCACAAATTTAAACTAGTGTTACAAATCATTTTAAAATTTTCCGTTTAATATTTCCAAAATTTAGATGCTGAACTTTTGAAAACCTATGCTCTAGTACCAGTTATTAGGAAATGCGAAATTCGGATCTTAATGCAGAATTAACACTAGAGGAGGGGTGATTGTTTATGAGAAATTTATAGAAATCTTAAACTCACTTGAATTACTATATGAATTACACAATGATTATCACATCATAAGTGATCACAAACACAGAAACAATCACAGACACAAAATTGAGTAAATAAAAATGCAGAAAATGAAAGAACACATTGGATTTTATACTGGTTCGGATTACTCCAACGTACAGTCCCACAAATTGCTGGATCGCACAGAGTTTTATTATTAACAATATCCAAGTACAACACCCTTGATTTCACGGCTACAAGATTAACACCGATTCCACGGCTATAAGGCTAACACCGCTCCATTTCCTTGATTTTCGGTCTATAAGTAACACAACCTTTCCTAAGCAATTCCCAAACAATTAAAAAAAACCCTAAAACTCTTCAATAGCGCTTCCAAATAGATAACCATTGTTAGAGATTGAGAAGAGAAAAAGATTGACATAAATTTTGTTGAAATCGATTGAGTATAAGTGTAGAAATCAAGAATTTTATGTAAATTAATGGTGGTAAGTAAAGGGGTGAACAAGGAGAAGTAGAAGTGATAAAAAATTCGAAATTAACCTCTATTGTAGAGGTTGAAAGTTTGCAACATTTTTGAAGCGTTTCAAATATGAAAAGACACTTCCTTTGAATTTTAAAATTATGACAGTTATATGTCGACATATGCATCACGGTATGTAAACCATATTTTTGAAAGGAAAATTTATTCTTTATTCACTCTAATTCAATTACAAAATATACATTCCTCCACAGACAAAATTACAACACCCTCAGTGACACTGAAAAAACATAATTGAGATAAAAAAAACATCAACATATTTACAATTAAACTAGAAAAAACTCAACCCTTCATGTCATCAAAGATTCCATACGAAAAGGTTCCTTGACCAACTTGCCAAACACTTGTACACCAACCAAATTGCCAAAACCCCAATGATGATTTAAGTCAAGGACAAAACCATTAACAGCCAAAAATGCAAGTATCCATTTGCTATGTATCAGAAGTAACTAAAATATGTACAATGCTCCCTAACACTCAACCTATCAGAACGTACATCCCGCTGCAAAATTCTTCCATGATACTTTACAGAAACACTAGAATGTACATCATTTCAAATCAGATTACTCCTTGTATGATGAGGAGGAAATTTCATATAATTTGGTAAAAAATAATCCTCAAGTGAGTAATCAATACCGTCATCCAGATCTTCATCGACACTTTCAAAAGCCTTTTTCTTCCAAGCACGCCTCTTGACATTCTTAGAAGTTGTTTTAGATTGCGCCAAAGTACTAGGTGAAGAAGTAGTTTGAGCCGAAGTACTAAGTGATGAGTAGTTTGTGCCAAATAGGGTGAAATGGAGGCGGGTGGGAAGATAATATGGGATGGGGGACTTACATGCAGATAAGGATAACTGCTAGATGCAACATTACCATAAGATTTATCAGCTTGTCTCTTATCTGTATCCTCTTCAACATCCTCCCGAACTTTCCCTTTGAGCTTTGATAAAGATGCTGATGTACCATTACAGGAAGAGGATAAAGATGCTAAAGAAATATTAATAGTGGGGAAAGTCAAACCTGACCCAATTACATTCTGAAAAGACTTTAAGTAACCAATTGAAGAATCATTAACCTGTGATGATGAAGAATAACCCATAGATTTACTAGCGGCTGACGCAACAAAGGAGCTTAAAGATGAAGAACATGACATAATAGCTATGGTTGATCCAGCTGATTTAGCATTTCCAGAACTTGTAGCCGTAAACGATGTAAAAGTGGCAGGAGCATAACTCAAACACTTATCTTTCTCAGTGAATGCAACCTCATCAAATATATTGCCAGTTAATGTTACTTCCTCATTATTAACTAAAACCCCAATGTCATTCATATTAGAAACTTCACCATTCTGAGTTGTTCCTTCATTAGCCACCTTATCCAAGCCATCATTATTTTCTAATTCATCAAATTGCAAAGCATCAAACTGATTTTAACTCGCCTTATTATCTACATGATTTCCATCATACTCTGAATTTTTACCTCCAACTTTCCTCCTCCATTCTAGCTTTCTCTTGGTATTTACACTAGTCCAGGAGTTCTTATGTACATCAAAATTTAAATTCCTATATTGTCCATCAGTATGAGAAGCCTTATATACTTGATGATCACCAATTTTTTTATTATAATGATTTTCTTTCTCTATATTATCTACAGCTTTTGATTAACAAAAGATAGTATCAGGTCCAAATATTTTGCAACTAGTATAAATCCTAGGCTTCCAATCATATGCGATTCTAACTGATGGACAAAATTCCCCCAATTCATCAAGTACTATGAACTCTGGTAGCTCAAAATCCAGTGATACTTCAACTAGGGATTTTGCATAACGAAAACGTTGTAATTTTTCAATGCTAGCATCATAATAAATCAACCTACCAATATGGTTTACTAACCAATTCATGCCTACCAAAGTCCACAAAATCATAAGGATATGGTATAGATGAATCCAACTAGGCACTTTCCTAATTTGAGATTATGAGCATTCTATTTCTGGATCCCAAACCGTAATTATGAACATCCTACCTCGAATAAAAATAGGATCAGAGTGTAAAATTTTCTCTCTATCGGTATCATTAGAAAACTTGAAATAGAAGTGAATGCCACCCGATCTAATTTCAACCTCACCATTAGGTTTCCAACGATTACACAAGAAATTGGAAACCGCTAGAAAAGATAAGGAACAATCAAGAAAAAATCCTACCAAAGAATTGCTCCAGAAGTTAATACCTTCGTTTCTGACGAGTTCTGGGATCAATTTCTTATTACTATCACGAGCAATTTCAAATTGAATAGGCTGATAAGAGCCAACATTGTGTGGTAGAGAATTGAAAAGGAATGCATAGTACTTCTACAAAAAAGAGGGAAAAGATGCCGATGAAGGATTTTCTTTCGATGAAGACGGATTTTCATAAGTAGGAGGTGGATCTGGTTGTAACACCCCGAATATTTGAATGATCAAATTAACTAAATTAAAGAATAATTAATCTCAGAAGTGAGAATTAAGGGAAATAGGTTGCGCCATTGTGTTCGTCTCGGAATTCTGGTTGAGATAGAGTCCGAGTTTGCGTAAAACGGATAAAGGATGAAGGAGATATGGACGAACGAAGTTAGGCGGAAAAATCAAAAAAATAATAATAATAGATACACTAGCGCACTTGGGAAGTGCGCTAGTACAAATGTTGCATTGGCGCACCTGTCAAGTATGCCCAGGCCGAGCAGAAAGCCTGCACAGCTTTCTAGTGCAATTTGATCCATATTGTGACTCATTGCTGAGTCCTTTCTGACTCCTTGCTGAGTCATTAGGGCTGAGGTGTCACCCTATCCCGATTGAATGGTTTTGATTAACCCTAAGATCATCCGACGGCTATAATTAAATTGAAATTCTATATAAACATGTGTAGACTCAAACCCTAGATTCAAATAAAAATTTGAATCATGGTCGTCATGCTGTCATCTTGTAACCTAGAGTAGCCGCCACCAACTAGAGAGGAAGAAAAGCTAATCAACTAAATTCTATTCAACTCTAATCTAAACGATAACGAATCTACTACAAAGGCGAGCTAAATCAATTTCAGAACTCAGATTTCAGAACGCAAGACCTTCTTTTTGTGTGTTCGATTTCTTTAATAAGATAATTAACAATTTAATTAGGTTGAGTTATGATTTGAATTATATGGTTATATTGTGAATCATCGACCGTTATGTTATTATCTATGTTGTAAATGTATGATGTTATTATCTATGTTGTAAAGCTGTGATGTTACTATATATGTTGTAAATCTATGTTAATTGTTGGCCTATGTACACTCAATTCATAATGATGCTTCATATGCTAGTTTGGTTATGTTTTGGAACTAATTCATATGTTAAGTCACATGTATGTATGCAAGTTTAGATGTTAATTTAGATATGAATCATATGCAAGTTAATGAGAATCATATAAAACCTTACATGTTTCATGACATCTATTTTATGTGTAAGTTGGATCTAAAGTTAGACTATGACATGTGTGAGTTAGATGCAAGTTTACATCATAGTTTATGTTGTATAAATCACATATGCAAGTATATATATGTTGGAGTATGAATCGTGTAATGTAAAGTTTGTAACTATTGTCTATGCAAGTTTATACCTTATGATTAGACCTATGACATCCATAGTTTATGCAAGTTTGTAACTTTGGCCTATGCAAGTTTTTGGATGAAAAATCTTATTCACACATGCAAGTTCACCCCTTAGTTTAGATCTAGTTTTTATTCTATGCATGTTATGATGTTTTCTCTTTATTCCATAAGTTAGACTATTCGAGTCTAACGTATATTTTACGTTAAACGTACGAACGTACAACATGGGGCAATGGGATAATATTAAAAGATTTAATATTGAGAATTGGCATAAATGCCTTAAATGTGATGTTAATTGGTATAATTTTATATACCATAAAAAGATGGACATAACTGAGTCAATTATGGACATAGTTAAATTTGTAATTGATTGACAATTCGAATAGGGAAATTAATTCAAATTGGGGATAATTAAATAGGTGTAATTAATCGCCTAAGACACGAGGTTAGACTCTTTTGTGGTGTAAGACTGCCCGGACCCGCCCGGTAAATTCAGCTGCCACAAATGCCAGTTTAATGTGGGAGGTCTTAGGCATAAATTAAATGCGTAACAGTTGTAAAGACACGAGGTTAGGCTCGTTTGTGGTGTAAGACTTCCCGGACCCGCCCGGCAATTCTAGCTGCCACAAATGCCATTCTAATGTGGGAGGTCTTTACAAGGTTACAGTCTTAGTGAATTAAGAAACACTTAACCAGATAAACATGTAGTGGGACATGAGGGGGTTAAGTGGGTGCCTTGGGTGGCATGTGGAATTTAGTGGGTGGCTTGGGTGGCATTTGAAATACGATTAGATGCACTTAACCAAGATTGAAACATGTAAGAAGACATGAATAAGAATAGGGTTAAGTAGGGAAAAACTTTAGAGGGGACCAAGCATAGGTGGAAAGCTTGGGTCATGCATGTGGGCCCTTTTCAAACTAGTAACCCATAAAGTATCTTTTAGGCTCGACCCAAGTCGGGGACGGGACATGCGTATTGGATTTGATTGTAAGAGGTCAAAATGGGTCAGCGGTGGCAACACAAGTCCAACGGGTTCATAAGCGTGTGTGGGCCCGGGCTGGTAGGTAAGACGTTGTTGCATCGTGTAGATATAAGCCGTGCATTTTTGGTTGTATCGGGTTGCCACTTTGGGAAGTGATACACCCCACTGTAGGGCCAGCACAGGCATCTACGAGTAAGGGATCCGATCGAATGGGGGTAGTGGGTACACCTAGTGGAGATAGGGGCAGATGACACCTTTGAAGGTAGCTAAGGGTACACTAAACTACCATTATCATTATTAAGTTTTGTAGGCGAGATCAACCTTTAGGGTGACTAGTGGTGGTGCAGTGTAGTAATTATCTCATAGTGACTAGGTGCGCCTTTACCGTTATCTTGGTTCATCTTATTTCCTCGTTTTGTTTTGTCATACCCAATTGTCCACAGTCATTTCCTTATTTTCCAGCTTATGCCTTATCCTAGTTATTTTGATAATTATATTGTTAAAGTTATCGCACTCGCCAGACTTTATGTCTGACCCCCTTTTTCTTTCCACCTCTTGTCTTGCTTCCCCCCTCAGGTTTGCAAGGAGGGAATACTACAGCTTAGTGCCGATTTCTTTCAGTTGCTTGAAGATAGTAGATGTACTGCTTGGGACTCTCTCGTCTTTATGACTTTGCTTATGCTCAGTGGGGATTTATGCATTTATGTTATTTTAGTATTTGCTTCTTTATGTACTTTGAAGTTTTTGGAAAAGACTGCTGATCCTATTGTAATGGTTTTGGAAACTACTTATGTAAACTCGTTTTGAGTTATGATGAAATAAAATAAGTTTTATCTTCCGCTGTGTAGTTTTATTTATTTATTCTTGTAATTTATTTGTTCTATACAACAATAACGCTTCATGGACATTGATGCATTCCCTTTGTGAGTGACATTAATGGACGTGGGGTGTCACACATGGTATCAGATCTATGGTTACATGAACAGATAAAGAGTTTTGAAAAGTGTTTCCAAAAATATTATTTTCCTAGAAAGTATTTTCAAAAACTTGTTTTAAAGAAGCTATTTTCAAGGAAAGTTTACTTTAAAGAGCATAATCCCCGCAATCCATGCATCTCTCTTTTGCTTCCCTTATTTTAAAACTCTTTCGTTTTCTTTTCAGCATGTTTGGAGCATCTGAGATACCAGAGGGTGTTCATGTACCCGATTGGTTTCGTCAATTTCTCGAGGCTAGGGCCGTTGCTGTGGGATCGGCCAACGTTCCTCCTCCTCCCCCAGCTCCAGTCATTCCTCCGCGTGGAGATACTTTCTCCAAGATATGTAAAAACTTTCATTCGATGGGTGGAAAATCTTTTAGTGGGACTAAAACGTTCATTGAAGCTAGAAATTGGTTGAAAGAAGTGGAGGATCTGTTTGGCATCTTCGATTTGGACAATTGTACGAAGGTCCAATTGGCTGCTTGGTTGATGAAGGACGAAGCTTCGTTTTGGTGGGAATCCACTAATGGAGAGTGTCTAGTTGATACATGGCCGGATTTCAGGCATAGGTTTTGAGGCAAAGTTTCTCTCACGGGCTGAAGAGAATTTATATATGGAAAGATTTATAGCGTTGAAGCAAGGGAATCTATCAGCGAAAGAATACGTCAATAAGTTCAATCAGTTGGCGAGATTTGCCTTGGACTTGGTGAATACGCCCGAAAAGAAGGCCCTGAGATTTGTTAAGGGTTTGAACGAGCCACTACATGGGTTAGCTATGACCCACATCCCTATGGGGGCCACCTTTGAGAGGCTAGTTGATATGGCGCTTATGCATGAAGAGGAGAAAGGTACCAATGCTAATAAGGCACCTGAGAAGAAAGGAGATCAAAATAAACCACAACAACAAAACAAGAAGGGCGGGAAGAACAATAATGGTAAAGGAAAGAAGAAGTGCTTTAATTGTGGGACACCAGGCCATCTGAGTAAAGATTGTAGGAAAAAGAAGAAGACTGGCTGTTTCCACTGTGGAGAGGCAGGTCATCTAGTTAAGGACTGCCCAAGGAAACAAGGGCAAGGGAAAAGAACTTTTGGAGGGCAGCTTCAGGCTCTCGTGGCACCAGGGCAGGGAAGGGAGCAGGTCCAGGCTCTCGCGGTCCCACCGCTGCAAGAACGAAGTAGAAACATTTCCATTGAGAGTTTAGTTTTTCTGTTTGATCATCCTTTCCATACCTTATTCAATTCTGGCGCATCACATTCGTTTATCTCTACATTATTAGTTGAAACACTGCACTTAGATACTAGTCTTGTTTTGGATCCCATTGTAGTCTAAAATCCTACTAGTGGGTGGGCTCATTTATCCATGGTCTGTAGGGATTTAAGATTGTCTATCTTAGGCGTTGGTTTTGAATGTAATGCTTTTGTGCTAGGTTTCATGGTCTATGAGTTGATTCTAGGGATGGATTGGCTAGCCCGATATGGCGCCATCCTAGATTATGAACGAAGGGTAGTAAAATTGTTGACTCATAGTGGAAAGACCCTTGATATTTCTTGTTTCCCTAGAGGATCGGTGACGCTTAGTGATCTTGAGTCACTTGACGCATCCGATGATGATTTACATTCTGTTCGTATAGTCCATGAATATGTTGATGTCTTCGATGAGGTGAGGGGTTTACCCCCAAAACGTGAGATAGACTTTCGTATTTATCTTGTATACAATGCAAAACCAGTATCTCTACTAGTACGCAACATGGCTCCTCGTGAGAGAAGGGAGCTCAATAAGCAAGTAGGGGAGTTGCTTGAGAAGGGGTTCATAAGATGTAGTATATCGGAGTGGGGTGCTCCAGTAGTATTTGCCACGAAGGCGGATGGGTCCCTTAGACTTTGTGTGGACTATAGAGAACTTAATAAATTTACTAAGAAAAATAGGCACCCACTGCCAAGGATTGACGATCTCTTCGATCAGTTAGTTGGCGCCTCAGTGTTTTCACAGTTGGACTTAGCCACTGGTTTCCATCAGTCGAGAGTGGCTGACGATAGCATAGACAAGACTGCCTTTAGGACTCCGGACGGTTTCTGTGAATGGCTTGTGATGCCCTTTGGTTTGACAAACGCCCCTGCATACTTTGTTGACTTCATGAGTAGGGTGTTTAGGGAGTACCTTAATAAATTCGTGGTGGTCTTTGTGGATGACATCTTGGTCTTTTCTAAGAGCGAGGAAGAGCATGCCCTACATCTTAGGGAAGTGTTGGAGACCCTTCGAGCGCATGACCTTAAAGCTAAATTTTCTAAATGTCACTTTTGGAGGAAGGAAGTGCGATTCTTAGGGCACGTGGTTTCCAAAGAAGGGATAGCTGTGGATCCGGCGATGGTGGTGACCATCCAAGATTGGAAGGTCCCTAAAAATGCTACCGAGGTGAGGAGTTTTTTGGGGTTGGCAGGCTAGTATAATAAGTTTATCAATGACTTCGCAAAAATATCAACCCCCTTAACACGCTTGACGAAGAAGAACCTAGTTTTTACATGGGACGTAGATTGTGATGATGCGTTCCAATGTTTAAAGAGAGCTTTGACCACAACCCCAGTTTTAGTGTTGCCAGATGGGAGTAAGCCATTTTCCGTTTTTACCGATGCTTGTGGGACATGATTAGGCGCAGTCTTAATGCAAGAGGGAAGGGTAACAGCCTATAGAGGAAGGCAGTTGAGAGTACATGAGAGAAATTACCCTACGCATGACCTAGTGTTGGCCGCTATTGTTTTCACGCTTAAGTCTTGACGCCATTATCTTCTTGGCGAGAAATTCGAATTGTTCACTGACCACAAATCACTAAAATATATGTTCTCTCAGAAGGACTTAAACTTAAGGCAGCAAAGGTGGATGGAATTCTTAGCGTCCTACGATTTCGAGATAGCATATACCCCTGGCAAGGGTAACTTGGTGGCAGACGCCTTAAGTAGGAAAAGGTTGTCCTTGAGTCCGTTGTTTGTTGAGCGGCGAAGCTTAGAGTTCATCTCTATGTTTACTTTAGACCTTCCATTGACTTTGTACCCGGTTTGCTAGCATCCTTAGAGGTCAGACCTACGCTTTTGGGACGGATTGATGAGGCACAGCGAGATGACCCACAGTTGGTTGAGTTAGTAGAGAATCTCATAAGGGGGAGTCATCGACCCATCTCAGTAGGTATATCCTATATGATAAAGGTTGGTTAAGTAGGGACGTTAGACTTCGTGTACCACAAGACAAGAACTTGAGGAAGACCATTCTTGATGATGCACATCGTTCGAAGATGACCTTTCATCCCGGCGGGGACAAGATGTGCATGGACATGAGACAGGTTTACTTTTGGGCCGGTTTGAAGAGGGATGTGGCCGAGTTTGTCGCTAGATGCTTGGTGTGCCAACAAGTAAAAGCAGAGCAAAAGAAGCCCGGTGGGTTGCTTCACCCATTGGAGATCCCACAATGGAAGTGGGAGAGTGTCTCGATTGACTTTGTTGATGGGTTACCGAGATCGAGGAAGGGTAATACAGGGGATTTGGATCGTGGTAGACAGATTTACTAAAAGCGCCCATTTCATTCCCATGAAGAGTAAGAGGACTGCTCCATGGTTAGCCTCCTTATACATTCGAGAGACAGTTCGTTTGCACGGTGTTCCTTCTAGTATAGTGAGTGATCGCAATCCTATCTTTACTAGCGAGTTTTGGAAGAGCTTGCAAGAGGCGGTAGGGACTCAGTTATGTTTAGCACCGCATATCATCCTCAGACGGACGGCCAGACCGAGAGGGTGAATCGTATTCTAGAGGACCTTTTGAGGCTATGTGTTTTAGACTTCGGAGGTACATGGGAGGAGCATCTTCCTTTGGTAGAGTTCGCATATAATAATAGCTTTCAGTCTAGCATTGGCATGGCACCTTTCGAGGCTCTTTATGGATGGCCGTGTCATTCGCCTACATGTTGGTGGGAATCTACGGATAAGATCTTGCTTGGGCCCGATATGATTAAAGAAACTTCAGAAAAGATCGATTTGATTTGAAGGAGGATGAAGATGGAGCAAGATAGGCAGAAATCTTATGCGAACAAGAGGAGGACAGATCTTGAGTTTAATATTAGGGACATGGTCTTTATCAAGGTGTCTCCATTACGGAATGTTGTTCGCTCTGGGTCCGTTGGGAAGTTAGCACCAAGGTTCGTAGGGCCGTTTCCTATTAAGGAGAGGATTGGACAAATGGCGTACAGAGTGGAGTTGCCCGAGAGACTTAGTGGTGTACACGATATATTCCATGTATCACATTTAAGGAAGTGCTTGCATGAGACCGCAGAAGTGGTAGAGCCGAGCTTGCTTAGAGAGGTGGAGATAGAGCAAGACGCGACGATACGACGGGCTCCTACATGCATTCTTAGGTCGGAGAGTAAGAAGTTGAGGAATCGAGAGGTCAAGCTAGCCAAAGTGCAATGGGGAGATGATGAGAGAAACACTACTTGGGAGACGGAAGAGAAGATGCGTTCATTGTACCCTTTTCTTTTCGAGGGTATGTATTTTAATTTCTCCTTTATTGCCTAGCTTGTACTTGTTTTATCCTTAGTATGTCCTCTCACTAGTATCTTTGACCTTTAGATAGGGTAGTCCTATGGTTGAAACATGTGTTTGAGACATGTTATGTATGATGGATGCATGTGGATGCAAGTGTTTGTTAGTGGTTGCTCGTGGATGCATATACACACACTTTAGGCACTAGATCGGCTCAGTCAATTTCATATTGCATATAAATGGATGTATTTAGTAAAATGAATGTACATTGAATGTGTGTATCATATGGATGTTGCATTTAAATGGATGGTTGTGCACACATGTATTAATGATATGTATAGGATTCTGTGCATACATGATGGATACATGGCACTATCATTATTTACATTAAGGAGGTTGACTGAATCAGTGGACCGCCTAATTTAGCATTAGTATACGGACATATACACACACTATGCATATGTACATAAAAATCAAGAAATCTTTTAAGGACATTGGTTGCTAGTGGTTGATGGTTGAGTAGATGGATGATTGGATGGTAGGATACATTCTTCTTGACTTAGAGATTTCGAGGATGAAATCCTTTAAGTAGGGGAGAATGTAACACCCCGAATTTTTGAATGATCAAATTAACTAAATTAAAGAATAATTAATCTCATATGTGAGAATTAAGGGAAATGGGTTGCTCGATTGTGTTCGTCTCGGAATTCTGGTGGAGATAGAGTCCGAGTTTGCGTAAAACGGATACCGGATGAAGGAGATATGGACGAACGAAGTTAGGTGGAAAAATCAGAAGAAAAAAAAAAAGATACACTGGCGCACTTGGGAAGTGCGCCAGTACAAATGTTGCATTGGCGCACCTGCCAAGTGCGCCCAGGCCGAGCAGAAAGCCTGCACAGCTTTCTGGTGTAATCTGATCCATATTGTGACTCATTGCTGAGTCCTTTCTGACTCCTTGTTGAGTCATTAGGGCTGAGGTATCACCCAATCCCAACTGAATGGTTTTGATTAACCCTAAGTTCATCCGACGACTATAATTAATTTGAAATTCTATATAAACATGTGTAGACTCAAACCCTAGAATCAAATAAAAATTTGAATCATGGCCATCATGCTGTCATCTTGTAACCTAGAGTAGCCGCCACCAACTAGAGAGGAAGAAAAGCTAATCAACTCAATTCTATTCAACTCTAATCTAAACAATATTGAATCTACTACAAAGGCGAGCTAAATCAATTTCAGAACTCAGATTTCAGAACGCAAGACCTTCTTTTCGTGAGTTCGATTTCTTTAATAAGACAACTAACAATTTAATTAGGTTGAGTTATGATTTGGATTATATGGTTATGTTGTGAATCATCGACCGTTATGTTATTATCTATGCTGTAAATCTATGATGTTATTATCTATGTTGTAAAGCTGTGATGTTATTATCTATGTTGTAAATCTATGTTAATTGTTGGCCTATGTACACTCAATTCATAATGATGCTTCATATGCTAGTTTGGTTATGTTGTGGAACTAATTCATATGTTAAGTCATATGTATGTATGCAAGTTTAGATATGAATCATATGCAAGTTAGTGAGAATCATATACAACCTTACATGTTTCATGACATCTATTTTATATGTAAGTTGGATCTAAAGTTAGACTATGACATGTGTGAGTTAGATGCAAGTTTACATCATACTTTATATTGTATAAATAACATATGCAAGTATATATATATATATGTATGTATATATATATATATATATATATGCTGGAGTATGAATCATGTAATGTAAAGTTTGTAACTATTGCCTATGCATGTTTACACCTTATGATTAGACCTATGACATCCATAGTTTATGCAAGTTTGTAACTTTGGCCTATGCAAGTTTTTAGATGAAAACCTTATTCACACATGCAAGTTCACACCTTATGTTTAGATCTAGTTTTTATTCTATGCATGTTGTGATGTTTTCTCTTTATTCCATAAGTTAGACTATTCGAGTCTAACGTATATATTACGTTAAACGAACGAACGTACAACGTGGGGCAATGAGATAATATTAAAAGATTTAATATTGAGAATTGGCATGAATGCCTTAAATGTGATGTTAATTGATATAATTTTATATACCATAAATAGATGGACATAATTGAGTCAATTATGGACATAGTTAAATTTGTAATTGATTGACAATTTGAATAGGGAAATTAATTCAAATTGGGGATAATTAATTAGGTGCAATTAATCGCCTAAGACACGAGTTTAGACTCTTTTGTGGTGTAAGACTACCCGGACCCGCTCGGCAAATCCAACTACCACAAATGTAAGTCTAATGTGGGAGGTCTTATGCACAAATTAAATGTGTAACAGTTGTAAAGACACGAGGTTAGGCTCGTTTGTGGTGCAAGACTGCCCGGACCCGCCCGGCAAATCCAGCTGCCACAAATGCCAATCTAATGTGGGAGGTCTTTACAAGGTTACGGTCTTAATGAATTAAAAAACACTTAACCAGATAAACATGTAGTGGGACATGAGGGGGTTAAGTGGGTGCCTTGGGTGGCATGTGGAATTTAGTGGGTGCCTTGGGTGGCATTTGAAATACGATTAGATGCACTTAACCAAGATTGAAACATGTAAGAAGACATGAATAAGAATGGGGTTAAGTGGGGAAAAATCTTAGAGGGGAACAAACATAGGTGGAAAGCTTGTGTCATGCATGGGGTCCCTTTTCAAACTAGTAACCCATTAAGTATCTTTGTGGGCTCGACCCAAGTCGAGGACGGGACACGCGTACTGGATTTGATTGGAAGAGGTCAAAACGGGTCAGCGGTGGCAATGCAAGTCCAATGGGTTCATATGCGTGTGTGGGCCCGGGCTGGTAGGTAAGACGTTGTTGCATCGTGTAGATATAAGCCGTGCATTTTTGGTTGTATCGGGTTTCCACATTGGGGAGTGATACACCCCACTGTGGGGCCAGCACGGTTATCTATGAGTTAGGGAGCCGATCGAATGGGGGTAGTGGGTACACCTGGTGGAGATAGGGGCAAACGGCACCTATGAAGATAGCTAAGGGTACACTAAACTACCGTTATCATTATTAAGTTTTGTAGGCGGGATCAACCTTTAGGGTGACTAGTTGTGGTGCAGTGTAGTAATTATCTCATAGTGACTAGGTGCGCCTTTACCATTATCTTGGTTCATCTTATTTCCTCGTTTTGTTCTATCATACCCAATTGTTCACTATCATTTCCTTATTTTCCAGCTTATGCCTTATCCTAGTTAGTTTGATAATTATATTGTTAAAGTTATCGCACTCACCAGACTTTATGTCTGACCCCCGTTTTCTTTCCACCTCTTGTCTTCCTTCCCCCCAACCCCCAGGTTTGCAAGGAGGGAATACTACAGCTTAGTGCCGATTTCTTTCAGTTGCTTGAAGATAGTAGATGTATCGCTTGGGACTCTCTCATCTTTATGGCTTTACTTATGCTCAATGGGGGTTTATGCATTTATGTTATTTAAGTATTTGCTTCTTTATGTACTTTGAAGTTTTTGGAAAAGACTACTGATCCTGTTGTAATGGTTTTGGAAACTACTTATGTAAACTCGTTTTGAGTTATGATGAAATGAAATAAGTTTTATCTTCCGCTGTGTTGTTTTATTTATTTATTATTGTAATTTATCTGTTCTATACAACAATAACGCTTTATTGACATTGATGAATTCCCTTTGTGAGTGACATTAATGGACGTGGGGTGTTACACTGGTGGTTTTGGAGGAGAGGAGCGAGAAGGAAGAGGAGGGAAGGCATCAAAGGCGAAGGAAGTGGATTAAGAAGAAGAAGAAGACAAATCCGCCATTTTCAAGAAGTCGCCATTTTCCAAAAGAAAAAAGATTCGGTCAATACTCTGGTACTATTTTTTCAAGAAGTCGCCATTTTGTGAAATATTTGACATCGTACACCATATTTTTGAATTTTTAATCATTTTCAAAGTACTGAAACCAATATATATTCTAGAGATTCCTAAAACAAAACTAGTTGTTAAAACTTTATTTTTCAAGTATAAAAACATAAGAAAATATTATTTAAAAATATGATTAATAACTTTATATGTAAGTGATATAAAACTATATATAATATAATTATAAACATTTATATAGGAATTAAACAGATAATTATAAACTATATAAACAAAAAGGTTATTTGAGAATTTAGAGTTTAAATAAGAATATTTGAAATTATAATCAAATATAAACTTAGTAAAATATATATAAATGATTTAATAAAACTAAAAAATAAGAATACTTGTAAATTAGGAAATATATATTTGATATCATAAGCTTGAAATCCTTGGATGATTAAAAATCATTTTGAGAGAAGTTTGAAATCAATTTGAAAATAATTTGAAATCAATTTTGAAAAGAGATAATTTAAAAACAGAGTTTGAGTGCTATTCAAAATTTTACATAATTTCTAGACTATATTACCCTAATAGTATTGGACTTTTGATGTCTTGATTCTACTTTGAAATCTTGAATCTCTTAATTCTTGAAACTCTTACTGTACAGTCTTTAATATCTTATTACCAGCATATAAATTCTGCATATATATATATATATTCTGGATAAAAGTGTTAGTATATATTTTACAATCAATAATGATTGAAACAAGGTTGTTGTCATCAAAACATCATCAACATTCCATTCTCTACCGGTCGTGGATCGTAGGATACACTTTATAGAATCGCCTACGTGAGTGTGAAGACACAGTTTCGAGAAGTACTAAGAGCCAAAAATTCTCTAAACAATCATCAAACAAAGTTGGTATCCATAGAAAAATTTAACACAAACAGAGAACCAAGGAAAATAAGAAATATTATTGTGTGTTATCTATGAATCATACATACACAAAAAGCTTACATTTCAAGGACAAACAAGTGTACAGATTCGTTAGTAAATCAAATAGTTAATCATTAGGAAAGTATAAGGTCTTTATGCTACTTTAATTGATTTGATAATATTTCATTAAATTAAGAACAAAATAAACAAATACTCGTTTATGTGGGGGATTGTTGGAAATAAATGACATTTTATTTATTAAATGTCTTGGAAAATGTATAATCCCACATCCTAGTACGTATTAATATTATATAGTTATATAATAAGATAAAGACATTATTATAATTCCCATGATACACGAGGTACATGAAAAAAAATCCATCTTAGCGGGTAGTGCAATACACTACACCACATGCGCGCGCGGGCCCGTTTCCGAGCCCGAACCTGAACCCAAACCCCCACCACAACCGCGGCATGGGAAAATCGACATTTAAAGCGTATTAAAAGCACTTAGCACTTTGCAAATAGTAGATGGTCGTGGCCGTTGACTTTGTTAATTGCTCATACCAAATACTTTTTTCTGTTTATATTTAGATAGAAACAGTTGCACCTCTTGGTCAAAGGTCACAACCTTTCCAAGCGTTACAACCATTAATAGGTTGTCCCACACCTATATATAGGAAGAGGCGGATAGAACAAAGACAAGATTTTTCTAAAATATGCTCTTCTTCTTCTTCCTCGTTAAACATTGTTCAAAATTACTCTCTTGAGTTCGTCAGGCTATACAAATTCCAGTGCAGTTTTGTAGAATAGGCCCATTTTACGTTAGGAAACAGTTGCTCATCAACCTTTTGAACCATAGTGGGAACAATATTGTTTCAAGGAAACAAAGAATTTTATACTTGGTCAAATGGAAAGGTACTGTACATATTACTGAATCTTTATAGCAGTTTTTGAAAATTATTAGCATTTGTTTTCTGTTACACAAATAAACATAGTTTTTGCAAAATCTTTGCTAACGGTTTATGAAATAGAAGTTGACAAGGTTTTTGCAAATCATTTGCAAACTATTTTTTTGCATAATTGACTTAGTTCGTTTTGCAAAATCATTGCAAATACTTTTCTGCAACATATTTGAAAAAATTCGTGTTGTATATTTACAAGTTTTCCTTAACCGTGTCGTATAACTCCCTTTAGGCATAGATGGTGCATAGTTCTCTTCTGTAGATTAAGTAGAAACAATTCTGTTTGCACCATTAGTTCCATTAATTTTATAGTACTCTCAGCATACCTAGGCTTTTGGAGCTTGTGTTCCCAGCTACCCCTTTTGATCCATAAGCTTCTTTGTGCTTCACCATATACCTAGGCATGTCTAATGCTTGAAGCTCGTGTGTGCATAGCTATTGTGAACTAGATGTTGAATGTTTTTCTTCGTAGGTGCTGTTACTCAAACTCTATTCTTAGGTGTAAATAGCCACATGCACTCTAGGTCATTACCAGCATCAACAACACTTTGTCATTTTATTCTACTACGGTAGCAAACCTATACATCCACAATAGATATTACATCTCAATATGTGGATTCTTCCACATTACTACATTACTCCACTTTGTTCATAGACTTCATTAATTTGTAGTCTTCCAATATTTAACATGCCTTTTTGATACATCTTTCCCCTATTTGGTCTTTGACGAATCATCTAAGGGATGATTTTCTATGTAGTTGTAATCTACTATACCCATATGACTTTCGTACAACTTTTTATCATTACTTATTAATAACAAAAAACTTGGTTCTCGATTATAAAATATTTAAAGAAAATTTTCGGTGCAAGTAGTCAGCTAGATTTAGCTTAGTGGTTTAAAATATATACCAATTACATTCCTTAAACTTGATATATTTATGCTTGTTTTGTCTATACCTTACTATAAATTTGGATACAAAAGGTATCATAGAGCACATTACTTCTTCTCTTCGAAGTATTAGTTTTAAAGTTAAATTGTAAGAAAACAACGTGTACTTGGGGATTCTTCCAAAATCATTGGCTTATGTTATGAATATTGGGGATTTTGCGGTTCAAGACGATCTAGAAGAAGATATCATCATACTTTAGACTTCAAGGATCTATGGAATAGATTATTTCAAACAATATTTCAATCCACTAGGTACAAGCAGATTATCGAACTATCGACTTTCAGGATTTAATGAAACCTTGAAATAACTTAATTGAATTCAAAGTTTGTATGACTTTGACTCGACCAAGAATACTCTAGAATTTTGATTACTAATGATAAAAATAGAAAATAAAATGAAGAGAACAAGAAGAATTCAGCAACACTTTACAAGTGTTACGAATTTGAAAATTTGCAACACTTCTGGGATGTTGGCAACTGCGTTGCTACAGGATTTGGAGAGGAAGAAGTAGTTTCATGATAATATGAAATAGATACTGGCGTGGTTATATATAGAGATGAAAGGAATACCTCTTCACCAGGCGTTGCAACCATCACCAATGGCCATGTCTGTTCAATTCGACACCGCTCTTTCATTTGCACATTTCAAAAGCATTACGAATTTGAATTTGGACGTTTCGAAAGCCAACCAGATTTAAACTTAATTTTGTGTCTGTAATGGGCTGAAATTTGGTCTAATGCCGTCCTTAAAGTCAATCCAATAATATTTCTGTTGGATCCGGATACGAGACCCGCAACCCGCACTTGTACCCGGTCTGGTTCGGTTTCGTTCAGTCGGATGGATGGTGGAGGTGGCACATGCGCGTGTGGTGGTCATGCATGGCCTCCTTTCCATAAAAAAGCAAACATTTGGGTGCTCCAAGGCCTCAACGCCCTTGTGACAAGTCCATTAATATACTTTGAAACTTCCTACTTTCATGTTATTGGACTTATCCCTTTTCCTTTCTTTCTTTCTTCCTTCTTCAAAAACAAACCCCAAACCTAAATTAATTTTGAAACTTAATAGTAATCTCCCCCCATTTTCCAAATAAGAAAAATAAATAGAGTGGACGACTGAATCACTAGAGTGATTTCTTACATACCCAGGTGGCATCAAGCCAATGTAGTTCTAAGATTAAATTTTGCATCATCGTGGAAACAAGACATAAATAAAAGGTACCTTTAGGATTTGAACCTTTACTTGGTGTAAACCATTCAAAGTTCTATCTAGATTCTATGGTCAACGAATCTTGAACCAAGTATCCCTTAATGATAAAACCGAAACAATCACACATGTTGATTTCCTTAAGTAGAGTATTCTATTATTTCTCAGCATGTTAATGGCTATGTGCTTTAATCCTGGTTCATGAGTCTACTTTAGAATTTGGTCTTATTTTCCTAGGAAACAGCCTGATTACCATACTCATATAGGTAAGTCTCTTAAGGTTTTTCTGTGATACACCTTTTAAGGTTTCTAGACTTATTAAGGACATTTATCCACCCTTTGTTCTTGCAGAATCCAACACTAAATATTATGGGATTATTGAGTTACTGTTCCTTAATCATTCTCTTAACTTGTTGGTACTATTGTACTTTGTCTATCCTTTTCAAAACATTAGTTGGGTTTCTGTTATGTATGATCAATCTTCATTCAAAGTCCCTAGTCCCATTTCATTGACTTTATAGAAACCATTGCTTTTGGAAGACCTTTTGTGAGAGAGTCTGCCAAGTTTTACTTTGTTTCTACGTAGTCAACAGTTATTACCCCACTTTTGAGTAATTGTCTCACCATTTGATGTCTTATACTCACATGTCTAGACTTCCCATTATATGTCTCATTAAAGACATTATATATCGTTGTTTAATTATCACAATTAATCGAGACTGTTGGAGATGGATTCTTGCATAATGGGATTTCCATTAATAAATTCCTAAGCTATTTGTCTTCCTTACATGTATGTGCTAATGCAATTAATTTTGACAACATTATTTAGTTAGACATACGTGTCTGCTTCTTGGAAGCCCAAGACGTAGTAGCGCCTCCTAATGTAAATATCTATCCAGCCGTGGACTTGGATTTGGATTCTATATTGTTCCAGGTTACATCACTCTATCCTTCTATTATAGCAGGATATCCTTTATAAAATAAACCGTAGTTAATGGTTCTTTTCAAATAAGCTAAAACTCTAGAAATAGTTTTCCACTGGTCGAAACCTGGATTACTCATAAATCGACACAATATACTTATAACATGCGCGATGTCTAGTCTGGTGCAATGCGTAGCATACATAAGACTCCCAATAACACCGGAATACTCTAGATGTGAAATGGTACGTCTGGTATTCTTTTCTAATTTAATACTAGGATCTAAAGGAGTTGGTGCAACTTTGTTATTGTGATGACTATACAACTTTAGGAACTTTTCAATGTAATGAGATTGAGTTATTAAACTCCCCCTCTTTCCTAATGATTTTAATTCCTAGAATTACGTTAGCATCTCCTAGATCTTTCAAATCAAATTTGGAAGATAGAAACTTCTTAGTTTCATTCACACAAGATATATTGGAACCAAATATCAGCATGTCATCAACGTATAAACATATTATAACATAATCGTTGTTATGTGATTTCCTATAAATACATTTATCAGCATCATTAACAATGAATCCATATGATAGTGCAACTTTATCGAATTTCTCATGCCACTGCATGATAGCTTGCTTTAGTCCATTATAAGACTTTACTAATTTGCAAACTTTCTTTTCTTGGCCTGGGATTTTGAAACCTTGAGGTTGTTCTATATATATTTCTTCTTCTAAATCTCTATTTAGTAAAGCATCCTTTACATCCATTTGATGTATGACCAAATTATGAATTGAAGCAAGTGTTATTAAATAGCGTAAAGAAGTTATGCAAGCAACTGAAGCATATGTATCAAAATAATCTACTACTTGTCTTTTCTCATATCCGTTAGCAACTAATTTGGCTTTAAACTTATCAATGGATCCATTTGTATACAAATTTTTCATGATTATCCATTTACATCCTATAGGTTTAGCATCAGGAGGTAAATCAGTCAAAACCCAAGTTTGGTTTAATATTATAGAATTCATTTCATCATTGATAGCTTCTTTCCGGAAATTAGAATCTCTGGAACTCATAGCCTCATAATAAGTTTTGGGAACGTCATCGATGTTCATCACATTTCTTGTCATGTTAAGGACTTCGTCCTTATTGCCTTATACAAGATATGTTATGAAGTCAAGACCATAGTCATTCTCTATTCTTGTTATTTTACTTTTCCTATGTTCGGTACTATAATATGTACTGATACTTCCTTGCTGTTTGAGCAGGAGCATATTTCTAGTCATTGATATCATCAGGCAAATTAGGTTTTGGACTATATGTTCTCAATGGTGCCTCAACAGTTTGATTTTCAAAGAATTCTACATCTATAGATTCTATAACTTTTAAGGCGTCAAGAATAAGAAACCTACAAGTAATACTATTAAGTGAATATCCTATGAAAACACATTTAAATGCTCTCCTAACTTTTGTCATTTAGGGTCTAGTTTTCTAATATATGCTAAGAAACCCCAAACTTTAAGTCTAGTAGGGTTAGGTTTTCTATTCAACCATAATTCATAAGGGGAAATATTACTTTTTAAGTCGTACTCTATTTAAAATGTAACATACCAAAAACATAACATCAACCCCATATATTATAACGTAAATTTGAACTTATGAGTATGGCATTAACCATTTCTACTAATGTTCTATTTTTCCTCTCAACCACACCATTTTGTTGTGGTGTATATGGGGGGTTACACTGGTGAACTGTACCATTTTGTTTACGAAACCAGGTAAATTCATTTGAAAAATATCCATGACAATAATCTAAATGTTACACTTTAATTTTAACTCCTAATTGTGTTTCGGCCTCTTCTTTGTAAATTCTGAATTTATCAAAACCCATAACTTTAGTTTTCATTATATATATATATATATGCTTATCTAGTATAATCATTAATAAATGTTATACAATATTAGTTACCACCATAGTTGATATGACTTTTTAAGTCACCCACATCACTATATACCACATCACTATATAATTTAAAGGATTTCCAGTGTATTTTTGCTTGAATGCATATTTCACATTTAAAGATAGTATTGAAATCACAAGAAAAAGTTAAACCTAATTTATGCGTATTATTAAGAAATTTATAATCAAGATGTCCTAATCTACCATGCCATAAATTAACAAAATCAATAATACAAACAAAAGATTTTTTTATTAGATTCAACTTAATCATGTTATTACAACGATATCCCTGTCCGATAAATTTGTTGTTCTTGGACAACACTAACTTATCAGACTCATACACAACTTGAATCCTCTTTTGTTAAGAAGGTTTCCAGAAACCAAATTCTTACACATACCAGATACATAAAAAACATTAACTAATGTAAGATCTTTCACAGAGGTGAATGTAAGTTCTATAGTGCCTTTTCCTGGAACTTTGCTTGCAACTATGTTTGCACCAGTAAATTCACTAGTTTCTCCATTATTCTCTTCTTAAGTCATGAATCGATTACTGTCTTTGCAAATATGAATGGTTGCTCCAGTATTAAGCCACTAATCATCAGCGGTGCACAAACGGAGTTCAGCTTCTTGTACTACAACCGTAAATGTAAGAACCTAGATTTTTGTTCAATTTAAAATATGAATTTAAATAATATTAGTGGACTTTTAAAAGGTGATTTAAATTTAATAAATAAAATTTTGATATTTTAGTATTATTTCAATGACCTGAAAATAGACATTTTGCAAATAGTCTCGGATTTCAACAAAACTGCTTTCATCGGATCTGGAATATTAAATTATTGTTAGGTTCCAAATTCCAAGTTAATCGGAGTTAGTTTGTAAACATACATAATATAAACATACACTTAAAAATCAGCTAGAATTAGAAATAAGGCCATTTATGAAATGGCCTCCGAATTGGACGAGACCAATTTTATTGAATCTGTATTCGTGAAATATAGTAGGGTTTCAAAATTCATATTGATCGGACTTACAATTTAATTACAATTGAAAATGCATAGGAATCATCTTATTGAAATTTCACTTGAAATTAAGTGATTTAGGTAATATTGAATCATCATATAGAAATCATCATAATTAATGGTTTTGAAATGATTTAAGCAAGAATTATTAAGTTTTGGACTATGATTTGAATTTTTGAACTTTTGGCCTGATTTACTTAACATAATAATCAATATTTTGAAATTTAGCCTGAAACTAAAAAAAAAGTTTTCAAACTTAAGTCCATTGGATTTGAATGGAAATAATATTTAGATATTTCAATAATGGATTCTGTAGTTACATGGATACTGTTTGAGGAATTTGGAAGATATAGGTATCGTTATTCCCTATACGATTTTGGTTGATTTCAGAATTTGATGTTGAATATAAGTCAATATGATTACTATTTAAAGCCTTGTATTTGATATCAAATTGGATTTTGGGTTTATCGTGAACAATTTTTTAAATAACTTTTATTCTTTAACCCAATTAAAGGAAAGAAGATTTCTCAAGTTTGAGTTGTAATAAATCTTTCAATAAAGATTTAACTGAATGAACTTGAGATTAAAACTATATTAGTTTTTTAATTAATCTTTCAATATAGATTTAATTGAATGAAATAGAGATCAAAACTATACAGAGTTTTAATAAATCTTTTAATAAAGATTTAGTTGAATGAAATGGAGATTAAAACTATATTAGAGTTTGAATATATCTTCCAATAAATATTTGAAATGAAAAAAGGTAATTAAACTTACCAAATACACAGGGTATTAGATATGGAGTACCACCAATTTTTCTCCTAAGATGAATAGGACGGGAATGGAAAAATAATTTCCAAGGAAAATTTTAAACAAGAGTTTAAAAGACATAAAATCTTTGATAAGATTTATGGGAGTATTTCCCAATGTAAAGAATGAACCGAGTAAGAAGAATATTCTGAATTGGAATGAGACTTATGATATGATATATCACTTGATTTTAAAGATGCGATAGTTATTTTGGAAAGACCGGGTTTCATCCCATTCTGAATAACTATACGACGATTGTTAAAGATATTGAGGACGATGGTTGAAGACCGAAGATCTTCACATCATTTGGATTATTGTTGATGTCTCGATTGGGAGGTACACATAAGACGAGGTTATAAGTGGCAGACGTCCAGAAATACTTGGAGTTTGACCAAGTATGCAACAACCTCTCTCTTTTATCAGATAAGGAATACGGTGCCTTCGGTTTCTTTTAGACCCGGAACGGACTTGTAAATGGGTCTATATATGACATTGTAAGTTACAACATAATAAATTGATGTCTATTGATGTTATCAGTTGGTGGCGGAAAATTTATTCTCTTAGCTTAACACCCTCCTTTGAGAATTATGAACTCAGAGGGTTATATATTAATAGATACCGATTATATGTTGTGAACTGACAATGTGACATGCTGAGTGTTGCTGGTAGATAGATCAATTTTTTTTTAAAAAAAGAGGGGCTTTATGGACGACGATCAAAGCATTGCTGATATAGCATAGTTTTGTGTTGAAACGTGACTTTGACAAGCCTCACAGCCTGTAAATGGCCGAAAATAGGATGATGAAACATAGAGTATGGATTGGCGTTCCCATCTAGTTTAAAAATGATGTCGTGGTATGGAGCCCAGGAAATTTATTTATGTGGATGATGAATTGAGGTACCTCAGATGACGGTCAAACAACGACTAAGATGAAGGTCAGATACGACCGAGGGATGTTATGTTCAGGAGTAAACTGGACTCACCGGGAATTGGTGGGCCAGCTATGCAAATCTAGGATCACATGCGTGTGATTCCTGGGATATGTGCTAGAATGTTCCAAATGGTTAAGGAAGATCCTTTGCCTTGGTCATTGATGGAAATCCAACTTCTAATTCGAGCCTTGCGTTTTCAATTGTAAACCTATATGGCAATATAATCGGATGGGACCATTATGTTATCTAAGACTGATACATTTATTTGTGAAATTGATTTCCACACTATACACTAGTGATGATTGCAACACTCATGATGTTGCAATCATCAATAGAATCATCCCCGAAAGTCGAAAATAAACACTCATGATGTTGCAATCTCTCGGGGATGATTCTATTGATGATTGCAACATCATGAGTGTTTATTTTCGACTTTCGAAAGGGGATGACTATATAATTCCAATTGACTGGTAAGAGGACGAACTTAGTTAGCGTTTAATGTTTGCAATTTGACTTTGAAAATATACTTTGAGTATATAAAAGATATATGTTTTGACAACATATAAATTTGGAAAGTTAATCAACTTACTGATTACTGGTTGTGATGTGTGATAATCAGTTTAACTAATAAAAAATTGGAATAATAAAACCAATATGAGAATGGAAGTTAAATTGAGCCAAGTCAAATTTAATATTGAACTGAATTAGAAACTGGTTGGAATTGGACATATGTATATTGGACAGGTTGTTGTATGGAAACTAAGAAGAGAAATAAATTTGAATGCCTGACGTAAAGGTACATATTTACTGCATTGATTGGGTTTGATGATTTTATTAGCCACTTGGCTTTTTGATTTTCTTTTTGATAGATGAGGGTCCAGAGAGGCAAGTTGTAGTTGTACCGATCGACCCATACAAAGGAAGTTACGGAAAAAAATTCGAAAATTTAAATTGTTAGCCAAATTTCGAGAAATAGGAAAGTTATTAGAAACTGAAAAGTTAAAGAACTTGAGTTAGTTAGAACAAAGATTGAGTTGGTTAAGTAAATAACCTTCAGTTTCGTTTTCGATTTTGAGGATGAAATCTTTTTAACTCGGGGAGAATGTAACGATCCAGATTTTTGGTCGATTTAAAATATGAATTTAAATTAAATTAGTGGACTTTTAAAAGGTGATTTAAAACAAAATATATTAAAATTTGATATTCTAATATTATTTTAATGACCTAAAAATAAACATTTGCAAATAATCTTGAATTTCGATGAAACCACTTTCATCGGATTTAGAATAGTAAATTATTGTTAGATTCCATATTTCAAGTTAGTCGGTGTTAGTGTGTAAACATACGCAATATAAACATATTTTGAAAAATCAGTTTGAATTCAATAAAAGCTAAAAATAAGGCCATTTTCAAATGGACTGCGAATTCGATGAGACTAATTTTATTGGATTCGTATTACTTAAATATAGTAGGTTTTAAAATTTTGTATTGATTGGACTTACAGTTTTATCATACGAATTGAAAACGTATATGAATCGTCTTATTGAAATTTGACTTGAAATTAAGCAATTTTGGGTAATATTAAACAATTTTAAAATATTGATAAAATGGTAAATGACAACCTAAATGACATATAAACATGTACTAATGATTTTATATAATTCAAATTAAATTACAAAGGAAGATATTACCTTCCTAAGAGGCACTTACATTATTAATTAAACAATAACTTAAATTAAACACTTTCCTTTACACCATTTTCCACACCTCCACCATTTAGACAACACGCTATACCCTTGCAGACATGTCACCCACTTCCTTTTCACCCTTTTCAACATGGTACTTAAGCACATGCCTTTCCCTTTATGTCATTTCCGTTTCCTTTCATCCAAAACTCCATTTTTTCCTTAAACTTCATTTCCGTGTCTTCCTTTCCTCCTCCCTCACTGCTACACCCCATGCCACCTCCTCCAGTCCTCATCCACATCCACCACACGCGCAACCCCGTACTAGCCCCCACCTCCCATAACTCCGGCTGTGGACTCCCGTTAGCTCCAAAGTCTATAACGTCCCGTATTTTTACAGTATAATAATTAATTAATTTAATTATTTAAATAGCGATTTAGAGATTTAAAGGGTCGTTTAATTAAATAATATTGATTATTTAATTAATATTAATAGTAGAATAATATATTTAATTCCGAAATAGTCGAAAATAGAAGAGTTCACAATATTGTGTGAATTGAATCATTTAACAGATTTAATTCAATTTGGAATTTAATTTATAATAGCGAATTTATTTATAATAACGAATTAGAATGTATAATAATAATATAATTTAAACCGAGCTCGAAATGGTGCGGCAGTTCGTAATTTGGCGATTCAGACTTTAATGAATATACTGAATCTGTTTTAAGTCGGATTTCTGTGAAACAAGAAATGTTTGGAGCTGGTGAAGTATATCTTTCTAATGGAAGAGAAAATTGGGATTTCATCGTATAGATTGTGAGTTATGTCCAAATCAAATTTTCAAAAAGTCGCTATGTAATTCCTTTATAATTTATAATGATTTATTTATATAAAAGGGATATTTAATATAAACTGAATATCGATATAATCCGAGATTTTGAAATATCGATGTATAAATCCAAATGTGCATATTTTGGAGCTGTATGATGTTATATGTGAATATATACGATAATATTAATTTATGAATATTTAATTTGATTATTTTTAAATATATTAATATTTAAATGGTCTATGTGACGGCCCGACCCGCACCAACCGACATTTACTCCAAAGGTGCGCTGTACACATATCCAGTTAGCACGGGACGGTCGCCAGAAGAAAAAGAAAGAAGAGAATGGACTCATCAAGGAACCTGTAATATGTCTCACAGCGCATAGAACAAAATATAATAATAACATACTTGACATAAAACAGAAGAGACAGTGCATAAGCTAAAAACCAGAACTGAGCATCATAGCAGCGGAAATCCAAAATATAGCTTATTACAACTTTTCAAACTGTCTCAAAACAAAAGCAAGATAAAGGAGGTACACTACTAATGCCCAAGTAGTGACCACCAACGACACAGGGAGGATATCTATATATCATACGTGGAAGCCTCCTGCTCGCCTCCGAATCAGCTACTCGCGCATCACCAGCTAACCATAACCTGTCTCTAGTCTGCTCGTGTGAGCACCCAGAGTAATAAGAAGAGACATAAAACTCTGGGTCAGACATAAAGCCTGGTATGAGCGATAAGCATCAAAACATAACAATAACAGGTATAATCCAATCATACCTGAACCTGGACCTGCAACCAAAGAGTTAGCACTACATACTGTACAACACTCTAAGGTGCCCTTTCAAATGGTGTAAAGATAACGGGGGTGGGGTGTGCATGTCATAGTGATGTCAAACAATCAAACATAGCAAGCATCCTCACATCTCTCACTCAGTGCGTAAAGCATACGATATCCACTACTTTGGTCACCCAATACTTTGGGCCATGACGGAATCCAATCCCGTATAACTATCACTACAAGCCCACTATCCATCTCTCAGTGGTGGACCAAAGTTATGAATACCGATAACCCCTTTGCACACGTCCCGCAGCAAAGCCCAACCATGAAGTGAACTCATTGGTTCCCAACTGGGTCCGGGATCCTGAACTCTAACTTCCATTTGGACTACCTTTGCATCTCTGGTTTTAGTCATCATCTTCATCCGGATCGGTCTTCATTCAGTTCGCAACCTCCTGGTTCGGTTCGTGACTCGCCCCCTCGCATCAGCTCGACTCGCGGATCGTGGTCATTGCCTTCGCTTGGATCGGGTCGTGCCTGTTACGTCAGCTCGGGTCGGATCGCACCATTCGTCAGCTCATTCGGATCGCGCCCGCTGCATCGGGTCGGGTCGCGATGCACTCGTGGTCACCATCCCCCTTCGGTTCGGTTCGCAGTCCTCCTTCGCGAATGGTCGGATCGCCATCATCGGATCGTGACACCCAAGCTGGAACGGATCGTGGTCTTCAAGCATCGACGGATCGAGTTGTGCCATCGGTTCGGATCGTGGAAGATGGGGCGGATCGGGTCGTTTCGTGGCGCGAGCTTCAATCGAATCGGTTCGCATGGGGTAGGGGTGATCCGGTCCGGGGTACTTTCTGCACTTCATTTCAGCGACTGTTTTTCGCCATTCGACGGCGTTTTTGACCAAACTAACACTTCTAAACAATCACAAAGCATACCATACAGTCATAGCAACATATAGTATCGACCACAAACACCAAAACATAAATCATAGCATGTAAAATGGATCAAACATAGCCAATACCCCATATTTTCCCTTAAGCATACTTAAGCAAATCTAACAATAAGGTTAGCAAATCTTAACCAAATTGAACCAAACTTCTAACAGAGGTCTAAAACAATATTTCAGAATTTCTGAACATTTTTCCAGATTTTTAAGATGCATAATTTCGCTAATTATCACTAATCACCCCTTAATCCCCCAAAATCCGGGATTTACAAAATTAGTCGAAATTAACCCAAATTCATATCAGAGGCATAAAATGATGTTTTAGAATTTTAGGAAATTTTCTAGATTTTTCTGAGCCATAATTTCGCTAATTTTCGCTAATTACCATAATTAGCCGTAATTAGTGAAAAACAATGCAAATCACTCACCTTTGCCACAAAGTAAACTATAGATCTTAAATGATTCTCTGTTTGGGTCGAATTCCAATGCTTAGCAGCAGCTCCTATCTTGATTTGATGCTAATCCGCCTTGATTTGTTGTAGATTAGGCCAAGACTTGATTAGGAAGTGATTAGAAGGTGTTTTGGGACGATTTTAGAGGATGGAGGCCATGACTAGGGTTGAAGAAACTAAGTGGCGGCTGGAAAAATGAGTCTAAAACCGAAATCCAAACCCTAGCAGCCCTTAAATACTCCCAAACCCGAAATTACCCAATGGGCCTAGCTGCTAATCACCCGGTTAAGCCCAATTAGCTGAAATTAACCCTTTAAACCTTAATTCAGCCATATCTCCCAAACGGTAAGTCCGTTTGGCTATTATGACCACTCTACGGAAAGAGAAACCATCATTCGAATCCAATGGAAGTGGTTTCAGGTCAAAATTCCTTTCCAGTCAAAAGTTATGGCCAAAACAGTACCAACTAGGGGCAAAACGGTCATTTAAAAATCGACAAAAATCATGAACATGGGAAATGACCCCAATAATCGTCTCCCAAAGTTACATGACCATACGACTTCGTATGTGAAAGAAATAAATATTCTACGATCCCATGATGCGTAGAATACGGGTCGTTACACTCTTCCCCCCTTAAGAAATTTCGCCCCCGAAATTCCCTAACCAGAACACACAAAGGGTTCCGCATGCCTATCAACCATAAACAACAATCAACATGCAAAACAAGCAAAACAAGTCTACCCTAGCATGCGGAAAACTAAATCGCAAAGTAAATCTTACCAGACAAAGAGTTCTGGATACTTCTTCCTTATCTCTTTCTCTGTTTCCCAAGTACGGTCTTTTTCCATTCTCACCCCACTGGACTTTGACTAGTTTCACCGCCTTCCTTCGAAGCTGCTTCGTATCGTTCCCAACAATACGCATAGACTTGCGGTTCTCAACCGCCTCGGGTTCAACCTCGATATCGTCCAACTGATCTGGTGAAATAGCCACATTAGGGTCTTGCACAAACTTCCTTAACTGGGAAACATGAAATACGTTGTGAACTCCCGCCATCTTGTTAGGTAGCTCTACTTCATACGCCAAATTCCCAACTTGCTCGAGGACTGGGAATGGGCCAACAAATCTTGGTGCTAACCTACCTCTCCAACCAATCCGAATCACATTCTCTATGGAGAGATCTCGACGAACACCCAGTCATTAACGAAGGATTCCAAATCTCTTCATCTCTTATCGAGATAAGCCTTCTGCCTATCTTTATCCCTTCCCAGTAGTATATCTACTCTATGTCTCAATACATCTTGTTACCACTGGGACGTATAGTCAATCTCGAGTGATGATATGCTCTAAGCACTTCACCTCTCAGTCCATCTACGTTGGGTACAACTAGTCCCTTATTCTTTCGAAGCCACCCTTCTCGATCAAATCTTTACCTAATCATTCTCTTTCCATCCATACCCATCTCTACCCTAGAGATGGTTCCCAATAGATTAGGATCGTCCTTCTAACTGGAAACAATCCACTCAATCAAAATCGATCTAATCGTCAAGCTTACTAGCGTTTCTGAATCCAATTCAGTCTTGGGTCTGAAATCATATCCTGTGACATACTCTAGTTGCTTCCATCCTAGAAACAAAACCCCTAAACTGGCATGTCTCCTACTCAATGCAACTAGTACTGCACCCACATCCTTTACTATGATCACTCTGCCCCATGGAGTCATGGCGACTCCACTGCACCGATCCATAGTCACTAGTCCTTTGCTATGTCCACTCTGCCCCATGAAGTCATAACAACTCCACTGCACTGGCTCATAGCCTTACTAATCCTTTACTATGTCCACTTTGCCCCTCGAGTCATGACGACTCTACTGCACTGGCTCATAGTCCTACTACAATCACTTTGTTCCCCATCGCTGGAACCCTACAGGTGATAGTCTACTCAAGAGAAGAAAGATAGGAACAAACATAGCAACCATAACATCCATCAAACAAATCCTATCTATCACCTGCTAAAGTCATAAACACATCGACGCCTACATGATTGGTCTAACCAATCCCAATATGTCGATTCCAGTCTGTCTGGTCCAACCAACATCAATAACTAATGGAAGCCCAGCCCCCATACATACACCGATGCCTACTTGACTGGTCCAACCAATCCCAGGCCAATGGAAGCCCCGCCTCCCTTCGGTCTACCGTACGTCCAGCGTACGTTTATCCTCCAAGGATAATTAAACTAATGGAAGCCCAGCCTCCAATCGGACTACCGTACGTCCAACGTACGTTTATCCTCCAAGGATAACTAGATCACGTCCAACGGATCCAAGGTAACGGGCGTCCCCAGATACCCCTGCTTTTAGTCCTCCTAAAATACTTGAGTCCAACCCAAGTCTATCCATTATCTTGCTGCCCTCTCGAGTCCAACTCGAGCTGAATCCAATTCCTTGCAGCCTTCTCGAGTCTAACTCGAGTCAATCTCCCAGAGATGAACTAGACTCATCCAATGAATCTCGTACTGCACGTCCAATGTACATTCACCTTCCAAAGGTAAACTAGACCCACCTAGTGAATCTAGGTACTTTACCTACGAGTCCAAGTCCAATGTGAAACTCTCCTATATTCGCTGAATCTCCAAGATCAACAGGCTTCCCACAATGTTCCAAACATACTTCAAATCTAATGTGAAGTATTCCCATATTCGTTATATCACCATGACTAACGAACTCGCCCCATTTTTCTTTTACGAGTTCAAGTCTAACTTGAATCGTCCTAATCTTCGTTGCGTCTTCCATGATCAACGAACACATCCTATTCTTTCAAAAAGAACATCAACATAGGGTCCTAACCAATCCATTACTCTGCATCTTTCCCGAGTCCCACTCGAGCAAGCTCATAACCCTATCGAGTCTAACTCTAGGCAGTCTATACCGTTGAACAGTCTTATCATGTTCTGTCTGCCCATCACTCCTCGAGTGAACCAAGATATCATCCAATGAAAAATCACAACAACTATTTACCCCTCACGCAACCCATCCTAGTCGAAATCGACATTCCCCAAGCACAAGCCCCAAAGGCCTAAACCAATATCAGACAAGCACCCAAGGAACATCTCCTCCGAGTTCGGATAATCCACATGAGGTGATACTAGCAAAACAATCTAGCACTGGAGTACTCATTTGCCTCCCAGAGACAACTAGAACTTATTACAACAATAACTTCTTAGCTTCCTTAACTCCAGTTACTATAGCCATCACTAGGTAGGTACCTAATACCACCCTATTCCTTTGGAGTAGATCGACTCCCCAAAATAATGCTAAACCCAGTAAAGCCTAAAACAAAGCAATCACAAGGAAACATACATCCATGACTCGATAAGACCACATTAACAAATCATGCCAAAACTAGTCGAACCACCAATCGGGTTCGTCACTACTAAAGGTCTATCGACTAACTCAGGTTTGTCAAACAAAACCCGATCAAAACATCTTAAATAGAAAGCATACCTCGAATAACGACACCTTTTTCCTTCTGCGCCGCTGTTGGGGCATTTGACGAAGAAGGAACAGCGTTGATAGCATACGCTTTCACAATCTGCTTCTCCCTAGGAGGTTGTGGGCAATCATCCTTGTGATGTCCTGCCTGGCCGCAGTTAAAGCACTTCCTTTCCCCAGGCTTTTCTCGACAACCTCTGGCGTAATGGCCCTTCTTGCCACAACTAAAGCATTCGCCATCTTTCTTATTTTTCTTACTCTGACCATCCATGGTCGGGTTCTGCTTCCTCTTGTTCTGAGAATTCTTCTTGCCTTCACCGCCTGCTTGCGGCTTTGGCTCCTCTGCAGATGTCGTATCAACTTCGGTCTTCGACTTAGGGAAAAGGCTCTCTGACCTTAATGCCTTTCCTACAATAGACTCGAACGTCTCATCGATATGGTTTATAAGTCTTTCCCCCAAGTACCCATCCAAGCCAGTTATGAACTTTTCGTTCTTCTTTTCGACTGTATCGATAAGGGACCATCCATATTTCGATAAAGTGTCAAATTCAGCGATATACTCCGAGACTGCTCTACCGTTCTGCTTAAGCTCCAAGAACTTCCTGAACAGTTCTGATTTATGAGCAGCTGGAATAAACTTATCACAAAAACGAGTCTTAAACTGATTCCAAGTAACTTGATCTTTTGGAGTAGCTGTTCTAATGGCATTCCACCAATTCATCGCTCGCCCTTGCAGCTGACGAGACGCTAGCCTTCTCTTCATCGCATCCTCAAGACCCAAGTCGTCGAAGATACGATCACAGCTATCCAACCAATCCTGAACATCTGTGGCCGACTCCGTTCCGTGGAACGGCTTCCCACCAAGGTTAGTGTAATCCTTGCACAACTTGGCGAAATCGACCCTAGGCGCCTGCACCACTGGACCACCACCATTTCCGGGATTGGGAACTGCTCCCAGAACACCTCTAAGCATGTCCCTCATGAGGTCGGTAAACATCGCCCTCGTGTCGGCAGCATTCCCATTATTAGCTCCCCTACCCGCACCTCTAGCATATCGGCTCATCGTTAATCTGTAAAAGGGGAAACGATTAACGACCCCATAGTGGTGCTAGTGCAGTACAACTTCATTCTTATACTACCAATAGTATATATATATATATATATATAGCTTTTGAAAACCAAAGTAATCACAAATACGCGCTCTCATATACGTACTAACTCTCCCTTTTGTCTTTCCCTAGGTTAACTACGCAACCTAGAGCTCTGATACCAAGTGTGACGGCCCGCCCCGCACCAACCGACATTTACTCCAAAGGTGCGTTGTACACATATCCAGTTAGCACGGGACGGTCGCCAGAAGAAAAAGAAAGAAGAGAATGGACTAATCAAGGAACCTGTAATATGTCTCACAACGCATAGAACAAAATATAATAATAACATACTTGACATAAAACAGAAGAGACAGTGCATAAGCTAAAAACCAGAACTGAGCATAATAGCAGCGGAAATCCAAAATATAGCTTATTACAACTTTTCAAACTGTCTCAAAACAAAAGCAAGATAAAGGAGGTACACTGCTAATGCCCAAGTAGTGACCACCAACGACACAGGGAGGATATCTATATATCATACGTGGAAGCCTCCTGCTCGCCTCCGAATCAGCTACTCGCGCATCACCAGCTAACCATAACCTGTCTCTAGTCTGCTCGTGTGAGCACCCAGAGTAATAAGAAGAGACATAAAACTCTGGGTCAGACATAAAGCCTGGTATGAGCGATAAGCATCAAAACATAACAATAACAGGTATAATCCAATCATACCTGAACCTGGACCTGCAACCAAAGAGTTAGCACTACATACTGTACAACACTCTAAGGTGCCCTTTCAAATGGTGTAAAGATAACGGGGGTGGGGTGTGCATGTCATAGTGATGTCAAACAATCAAACATAGCAAGCATCCTCACATCTCTCACTCAGTGCGTAAAGCATACGATATCCACTACTTTGGTCACCCAATACTTTGGGCCATGACGGAATCCAATCCAGTGTAACTATCACTACAAGCCCACTATCCATCTCTCAGTGGTGGACCAAAGTTATGAATACCGATAAACCCTTTGCACACGTCCCGCAGCAAAGCCCAACCATGAAGTGAACTCATTGGTTCCCAACTGGGTTCGGGATCCTGAACTCTAACTTCCATTTGGACTACCTTTGCATCTCGGGTTTTAGTCATCATCTTCATCCGGATCGGTCTTCATTCAGTTCGCAACCTCCTGGTTCGGTTCGTGACTCGCCCCCTCGCATCAGCTCGACTCGCGGATCGTGGTCATTGCCTTCGCTTGGATCGGGTCGTGCCTGTTACGTCAGCTCGGGTCGGATCGCACCATTCGTCAGCTCATTCGGATCGCGCCCGCTGCATCGGGTCGGGTCGCGATGCACTCGTGGTCACCATCCCCCTTCGGTTCGGTTCGCAGTCCTCCTTCGCGAATGGTCGGATCGCCATCATCGGATCGTGACACCCAAGCTGGAACGGATCGTGGTCTTCAAGCATCGACGGATCGAGTTGTGCCATCGGTTCGGATCGTGGAAGATGGGGCGGATCGGGTCGTTTCGTGGCGCGAGCTTCAATCGAATCGGTTCGCATGGGGTAGGGGCGATCCGGTCCGGGGTACTTCCTGCACTTCATTCCAGCGACTGTTTTTCGCCATTCGACGGCGTTTTTTACCAAACTAACACTTCTAAACAATCACAAAGCATACCATACAGTCATAGCAACATATAGTGTCGACCACAAACACCAAAACATAAATCATAGCATGTAAAACGGATCAAACATAGCCAATACCCCATATTTTCCCTTAAGCATACTTAAGCAAATCTAACAATAAGGTTAGCAAATCTTAACCAAATTGAACCAAACTTCTAACAGAGGTCTAAAACAATATTTCAGAATTTCTGAACATTTTTCCAGATTTTTAACATGCATAATTTCGCTAATTATCACTAATCACCCCTTAATCCCCCAAAATCCGGGATTTACAAAATTAGTCGAAATTAACCCAAATTCATATCAGAGGCATAAAATGATGGTTTAGAATTTTAGGAATTTTTCTAGATTTTTCTGAGCCATAATTTCGCAAATTTTCGCTAATTTTCGCTAATTACCATAATTAGCCGTAATTAGTGAAAAACAATGCAAATCACTCACCTTTGCCACAAAGTAAACTATAGATCTGAAATGATTCTCTGTTTGGGTCGAATTCCAATGCTTAGCAGCAGCTCCTATCTTGATTTGATGCTAATCCGCCTTGATTTGTTGTAGATTAGGCCAAGACTTGATTAGGAAGTGATTAGAAGGTGTTTTGGGATGATTTTAGAGGATGGAGGCCATGACTAGGGTTGAAGAAACTAAGTGGCGGCTGGAAAAATAAGTCTAAAACCGAAATCCAAACCCTAGCAGCCCTTAAATACTCCCAAACCCGAAATTACCCAATGAGCCTAGCTGCTAATCACCCGGTTAAGCCCAATTAGCTGAAATTAACCCTTTAAACCTTAATTCAGCCATATCTCCCAAACGGTAAGTCCGTTTGGCTATTATGACCACTCTACGGAAAGAGAAACCATCATTCGAATCCAATGGAGGTGGTTTCAGGTCAAAATTCCTTTCCAGTCAAAAGCTATGGCCAAAACAGTACCAACTAGGGGCAAAACGGTCATTTAAAAATCGACAAAAATCATGAGCATGGGAAATGACCCCAATAATCGTCTCTCAAAGTTACATGACCATACGACTTCGTATGTGAAAGAAATAAATATTCTATGATCCCATGATGCGTAGAATACGGGTCGTTACAGTCTATTTAGAGCATTAAAAATAGCCATTTTTGCAAATGACCTCCAAATTCGACGAAACCAATTTTGTTGGATCCGTAATGTCAAATTATTGTTAGATTTCAAGTTTCGTGATTTTCGGAGTCAGTATATGGCCATGCTGAATTTAAATGTGAAAAAAACAATTGATAATTTGACTTTAAAAATACGTTGTGTGAGCAAACGAAGTCGGAATTCGACGAAACAAGTTTCGTTGGGTCCTTTATATCGATCGGAAGGTGTATGTCCATTTTCATGATTTTTGGATGTCACACATAATAGGAATTTTTAAACAGCAAACACATTTAGCAGTTGCTTAAAAATAAATATAATAATCAAAATAAAGAAAATAAAAAATCTTCCTATAAATATCCTACACTCTCCCACTAACCCTAAAACTTTCTTCAGTGATGAAAGGATTTTCAACCGCCACCAGTTCATTTATCACGTAAAACTCCAACTTTAAAAATCCATTCTAAATTCATAGAAAATTCTATAAATCATCTTTTCTACATATATGGGTTTCTTGAGTGATTCTCTTCCATTCGGTACCCGTTTTGAGTCATGTGATTCATGCTTGAGGGGCTTGAAAATGTACAGCGTCAGTCTTTTGGGACTAGGGTTGCGATTTATGAATGATACAAGCTTCGATTGATGTTTTTGAGTTTACGGTGGAGTTTCTGGTATGGAAATGTTTCAATTTTGAGTTTTTAGGAATTAAAGAAAAAAATGTCATTGGTTTTCCCTGGGATTGCGTGTGCTGTCGGAAGTCGCGACATCGACGAGGGTGGTATGGCGGAAAGGAGCTCGAGGAAAGGAAGAAAATGGTGAAGTGTTTGTGGGTTTTCATGAAGTAATGGAGTAGTTAAGTGGATGTAAAAATTTGGTCATGGAATAGAGCAAATTACTGGAGTTGCAATATGGTGTTTGGGGAAGACAAGGATGATGGGTGCGAATATTTCAAAGGGCCGGATTGTTTTGGGTAAAGCCCGTATTTAAATTATCCAAGTTTAAATTGATATAAACCAAAGTATTAACTTTAAAAAAATATAACTTATGCATACAATATCGATTTTCAGCGAAACAAGTTCCGTTGGGATCGTATAGACGGTGGCTACATAATGGAACAGATTGAGAGTGAATTGGAGCTCATTACAATTTATTGCAAAATAAATTGTCTGTTAGAATCAATCGACAATTATCGATATTTAACGATGATCGTCCAATGTGAGTAAATCTCACTAACTCTCCTCAGTTTATATTTTTATAACATGTTTTCAGAATTGATAAATTCTGGTTGATTGCTGTGCGTTGACTGTTTGGATGAACTATTGATTTATTGGTTGAAATTATAGATAACGAAATATATATATATACCTTAATCAAATATTGATTCTATTTATCAGAATATTTCATGTTGAAGTGAAATTGATATTAATTATATTGTTTAACATCTGTGGATGCGGGGAAACAGGTTAGAGGAATCCAACTGGACTTCTCAATATTTATAATACTGTTTTTCATATATTGTGATATATGATGTGATATATAATCTGTTATTGATTGTTCGTGTTTGGACGATGATTGGTCCTTTTGATTTGGTATTTTAAATACCATATGAAATACTAGAATGTAAAAAGGGAATTTTCAAAGTGTATTTTGAAAATAAAATATTTATATAAAATCAAAGAATTTTATATAAAAGGAGATGTTTATATAAAATCAAAGAATTTTATATAAAAGGAAATATTTATAAAATCAAAGGATTTTATAAAAGGAATATTTATTTAGAAAAAAAATAGAATTATAAAAGGAATATTTATTTAGAAAATAAATAGAATTATAAAAGGGATATTTATTTAGAAAATAAATAGAATTGAAAAGGAAATTTTTGTAGAACAAATAAAATAGAAAGGAATTATTTGGGAAATGAATAGGAATTAAAAAAGGAAGTATTGTATAAAATGAATAGAATTTTATAAAAGAAAATAAGTGGAAAATAAATATTAAATGGAAATCTGTTTTAACAGATAAATGGGGATGATTAATTTAAAGTAGAATTAAATAGAAATCTGTTTTAACAGATAAAATTGAGAAGATTAATTTATAAATAATGGTTTATAAATTAAATAAAATATTTGTCATTTGTTAAATGGAATATATAAGTCTGAATTTATATAAAGAAGTAGAAATCGGTTTTGACACCAATATTACAAATAGAATTTGAACATAGCATCTATAAAAGGGATTATAAATAAGATTTAAGTGTTAGAAATAAAAAGGGGATTTCGTATGAATAATTCTACAAGTAAAAGTATAAATAGAATTTGGAAATGGAATATTATTTTTAAATACGAAATCTAACTGAATTGATTTATAAATGAAATATTATTTACATTCGATATGAATAATGGATTAAAATGAATATTTTATAAATTAAAACATTTATAAGGAAAATTTGGTTTTGAAATAGGAATTTCAAATGGGGATTTGAATGAGTTAGGAAATAGAGTTAAATCGAATATTAGTTATTCGAATGGAGATAATCGAATTAGAGTTAATCTATTAGTGTTAATTAGTTAGAGTTAAATTGATTAGAGTTAATCGAATAGAGTTAAATCGAATATTAGTTAATCAAATAGAGTTAAATCGAATATTAGTTAATTGAATTAGAGTTAATCAATTAGAGTTAATCGATTAGAGTTAATCAAATAGACTTAATCGAATTAGTTAATCGAATAGAGTTAGTCGAATATTAGTTTTTCGAATAGAGTGAATCAAATATAGCTTATTCGAAGAAGGAGATATTATTGAATATAGTTTATTCGAAGAAAAGAGTTACCGAATATAGTTTATTCGAAGAAGGATATATTATCGGATATAGTTATTCGAAGAAAAGAGTTATCGAATGTAGTTTATTAGAAGAAATGAGTTATCGAATAGAGATTATTCGAGAGAGGATTATACATTGGGATTCGACTATATCGAATATAGGAAAGTATTATTTACTTTCCGGGTTTTAAATCAAGATTTGTTTATTTAACAATACATTTATTTATTTATTTAAATTAAGAAATAAAAGTTATATTCAAGTTATTGTATTTCGGAAGCATGGGATTATAACACTATTGTTATAATCAAATGATATCGGTAAAGGAAGTGGATTCATAAATAGAATCCGAGAGTTACATAAGGAAGGTTGTTAAAGATTTAAAGTGTGAACTTTGTCTATTTCTAGGTCAGAAACGTTGTTTAGTTAAGGTCTGAGAGGTAGTTATACCCCAAC
Organism: Allium sativum; assembly: GCA_030737875.1. NCBI lineage: Eukaryota > Viridiplantae > Streptophyta > Magnoliopsida > Asparagales > Amaryllidaceae > Allium > Allium sativum. Next base: position 684,244,785 of record CM060918.1, on the reverse strand, counting down.
TTGATTGACTTTATTTTTAACTAAGGAATGGTTAAAGTTCGATGGTGAAGGTTAGTTAATTGAATTTAGTTAATAAGTGTTAATGGTTCAAGTTGGCATAGCGATGTTTTATTTAAACATTTGTCTAAATCCAATGAAGAAGTTTTGGGAATGTTTTCCAAATAAGAATAAAAAATGTTTTTCTAATATAGAAAATAAGAAATAGGAGTAAATATGGAAATGTTTTCCAATGATTAATAACGTATATTTTCTAAATTTAGAAAATAAGGATTTACGAATATTTGGGATTGGAAATAGGGAAATGAATAAGTGAATGACAAATTAAATTAGAAAGGGGATCAGTGTTGATTGATGATTTGCTCGATAAGATTTCAACGTGGAAATACGACCGTTGTTTGTACACATGTTTTTCTTTGATAGTTAAATCACCGACTATCAAAGTTTGTACCATTTTCCGTTGTTAGTACGGAGATACCGGGATCAGATTCATTATCTAAAAACCACTCCACATGGGCATTAGCATTGCGAATCAAATATGATGACGATAATTGAAGACGGAGTTATGCAAGGGCTGTTCTGACGATCATAGGTAGAAATTGCCTAAGATGGATTTACAGAATAGTGCCTTCGGTTTGTCCAGACCCAGAAAACGTGTATGGATGAATGTCTGACAGTGTATATCCAATGGATCACGTAAGTTGATCACTTCAAACGTGTCCACGTTTGGTGGAGGAAGAATTCGTTTCTCTTAGCTTTATACCTGTGGTATTTTTATGGAAATCAATTTGTGATTTGGCGGGTATGACGATGTGGCATTCAAAGTAAATGAATGTATAATCTGTCAAAAGATACGTCATGGCCTCAAGCCTCATCAACCAGGAAATGACAAAAATCGGGCAGGCAGCATGGCTATGTGGGTCGCCCCATTAGGGTGTATTGTCACCATCTAGAGAATATTCATATTTGTTACTTCTTTTCGCTTCTGTATCTCCCAGGAACGATTATGTTGCTAGCAACCGTAGGTAACACTATATTCGATACACTCAAGAGAAATGAGTGGTCGGTCATGTGTGGGCCGGGTTGCAAGATGTTCTTATTGAACCCAGTATATTTCTCTTTAGAGATACACTATTGGCAGGTGGTTCCATACCTTGTCATAGTTGGAATCCAATCTCCAATGAGTGCCTGTGTTTTTGATTGTATACTATATATATGTGGAGCGTGAGATGCAAGCATTCTATTAGATTGTTAATTACTTGTGATTAGACATTATTATAATATCAGAAAAGTATTTATTTTGAAAATGTTTTGGGTTGTTGTAAGGTAAAAACCATCCGTGTTTATGTGTGGATCAGTCTTACGATTTATCATTTCTTTTAAAATTATTTTTGAAAGTTAAACCAAGTGGTTGGAGGTTACTCACACTAGTCTCTTGACTGGCCCAGAGTTTTTTTTGATTTGTTTTCTCTAAACTCTTGGGTGCCCAAATTTGTATGTGCAGTCAAGTAGTCGGGATTTACAGATATACTAGATGGAGCTTGGAGCAGGAGGCTTCAGCAGCAATTTATAGCTATTGTTTATTTCCGTTGTGATGTAAGTGTTGTATTCTAATATATACAGATTTGTGTTTCAATGTTATTTTGTATACTATATTTTATTCGTTCCGCTGTGAGATTCGTGTTACTCTGATGTTGTTGCGTTCTTCTTCTTCTTCTTCTTCTATTCTAATAATTCTACCTTATCTATTCTAACCCTCTAACTTCTTTCTATTAACTATTCGGTATTTCTGATGTCTGAATAGTCGACATTGGTATTTGTGTCGATTTTCAGAGTCGAAAATCCCCAGGTCGTTGTAGTAGTATCATAGTTGAAGGTTAAGTAATTACGTTAGCTCTGTGGCGTAACTCATTAGAGATGGGGTTAGCAATACCCTAGATTGAGTTTGAGTGAATATATATGATTGAACGTATTTGAAGATTTTACAAAAAATAGTTTTATTGTAACAATCCGAAAACCCTGTACGACGGAATTAAGGATAATCATTAGAATATAACACATTAATCATCATAAGCCGAGAACATATAATAGCATAAACAGAAAATAAAATAATTTACATCAATATGACAGCGGAATCAAAATATGTAATAACATCAGAGTAGCACAGTGCAGGATGCAAATTAGTGCATAAAAGGAAATGATCAGTCTACATCAAGATCACTGGGACATATACATCATAGAGTACATAATAGAAGAAAATCTGTCTACATCGCGATAAGCGGAAGCATATACATAAGATACTAATGGCGGAATATCAAATAGTCAAAATACTGAGAAATCTAGTCTTCGCCATATAAGCCAAAAGGTGCACTCCATGCTGCAGTGCAAAAGCCAAAATATAACCTGTCACCTGTCACTAGGCTACCCATGTAAAAATAAGTGCATCCGAGTTTGCAAAGTGAAACAAACTACGAGCCAGTCATGGGACTGGTATGAGAAATCTACTTAACTGGTTAAACAACAATAACAAGGAAAATCATAGGACCACGCCACTTTCGCGGAATGTGTTTACTCCAGTGATTGCCAGTGCATGAATAAACTAAATCCTTTGAACAACCCAATGCTTTTTATAAAAATGAAGCCATTATAAGACTCAAGTCCCATCACACAATGCGACGCAAACCGGAGGATAGAGTTTTACCTTATAATGGTCAAGAGATGCTTCATACATGTAAAGCAAAATCATTTGATATTATTACTAGTGCATATATGTTTCAAAAGCAAATTCAATCATGAATATCAATCCTAGACGGCAAAGCTACCATCTACTATTTCGCCATACATAAGTTATAATCAAATCCGTAATTTCGTATTGGAAATTTGGATTCCATCATGAGTCGAGGCCAGGGATGGCTCCTCTCCTTTCGAGACACTCTAGCAAATGCCTTAGGGCTCGGACGCTGGCGAACCCTCAGATCTTCAGGGCTGGCCCACACATAGTGGATTAGTTATACCTGAACACACGTTTTCCGGTCCTGTCGGACCTATCTATCGGCTCCTGAGAGACCGATATTTCCGAGGCGCTTCGCATTCCAACAACCACACAGGTAAAAATAATAACAATGTCAGGGCTTGTAAAACGCTGACACCACTCATAGCTAGAAATAAACGTCGTGCACTCCCTGCAGTTATGATCCCGTTTTTGACTCATACCAGGGTGTGAGGCTCGCGAATTAACGCCATACACAAAGTTATGCCCTTTAAGGCCGTGCTTTGATCATCAACTACAAGACTCTACTTTTCAACAAAAGCCTTAATCACTGCATCTCCGCATGCCACACGGGCAATTCACGCCATGCAACTAATTCCTATCAATATATAACCTTTGAGCTCGTACGTCCCAGAGAAGGGCGTTAAGCAAGAGAATAAATTCTCCATCGCCAAACAGATATATATTTAATAGAGATCAATCAACACAGAATAAAATCCAATGTCAGACACACATCCATTTACAAGTCCGTTTTGGGAATGAACGAAACCGGAGGCACCTAATTCCTCGTTCTATATGTCCAATACGGAAGAGAGGTCCTCGCACATCCGGATGGTCAACAAGCACGTCCAGACCACTACCACTGTAACCTCGTCAAGGGAGCTACCCATCTCAAAGGCATCAGTAGTAATCTACACGATGTGAAGATCACCGGTCTTGCACCGTCTTCATATCTTCGACATTTATTAGTCGATCAATTATTTGAAATGAGATTTAATTTGCCCATTTCAAATAAATCACGTATATTAGAATTCAGATCAATCCTGTCCATGGTTAAGTTGTTCGACATCCACATTTCAGTTCTTTATATAATTTTCATGCCAAACACATTCAACCATCAAATATCAAGCAAACCAAGTAGAATCAGTTTATTTCCATTCCATATCGCCTATAATATTTTATAATGATATTTCACTATTTTTATTTATTTAAAAATAGTTCCATTTAATTAAACGACATTTCAGGCCATAACGTAGCCCTGGCGCTGTTTTTCTCCAAATTTGTTTTACACATTTCTCATATTCTAACTGTTGGATCTTAATGAAGTTAATTCCATTGGAAAGATCTCTCCAAAGCGAACCCAACGGTTCCGGTTTCGGGAAAATCCGATGGTCGGATCTCTCAATATAATCGTTTAAAGTTATGATTTCAAAACACGAACTGCTGTGTCGTTATTCATTTTATTTTATTTATATATATATATATATATAATTCATTCAACGATTTCTATATCATTTTTCACTTCAAATATTTCACTTACGCCTTTAAATTTCAGAAAATTTCGCTATAACCTCCTTTGTACGGGAAGGAGTTTGGAAATTTATTGAGCCGTATTAGGCACCCAATAAATCCTAAAAAGCATGCACATATTTAAAGGGATATATTCCGTTGTCCACATGGGAGTGTGTATAGATCACAACTCCAGAGAATAAATTCTCGTCACCCTATAAATGGTTTTTGTGCCTTAACGACTAGAGAGACGTGTTTATTGTCATCTTCAGACCCGTGTGGTTTTTTTATTAATCTGGCAATTTACCGTTACATTTTATATAGTCCATATCAGTCTTCAGTTCAACCTGAAATATAGTCATCGCTATACAAGCCTCTCGCTTGTATGGTAAATCTTCAACCACATCACATAAGCTCCAAATGTTTATGTGGTATATGATAAGATGTGCTATCTTCAAGAAGTATTCCATGTAGTGTAGTTCAAAATTAATTATTACTATCCTGTGGCGACGTTTATTATTTCACATAGAACAACCAACACTCTGCATCCAATGGCATTCACTGGAGTTTATATAATAATAAAATCGCGTGGCCAACTCATTAAGGCTTACCTATTTGTCGGGCACGCAAATATATTCTTTACTCAACAGCTAATCTATTTTTCCTGTTCAACATATGTATATATATGCAGAACCAAGCTAAAAATAATATTTCTAGGCAACAAATGTTTATTTCAACACATGGTTATTTTTAGCTCTTCATACATAGGATAAAAATGATATTTTTGATGAACAAAAATATGTTTCAACCCATGTGTATTTTTAGTGAGTCGTATTCATGATAAAAATGATATTTTTATTGTTTAAAATATTTATTCAACACATGAATGTTTTTAGCACTTCATATTCACAATAAAAATGTTAATTTTATTGTTCAAACCTTTTATTCAACACATGAATGCCTTTCAGCACATGAATATTTTATATAGTTCATACATATAATAAAAATAATATTTTTATCGTTAAAACAATTTATTTAAAAATACGAATATTTTATATACTTCATACATAAGATAAAAATGTTATTATTATTATTTTGGTGTTAAAATAATTTATTTAAAACACTAGCATTTTATATAGTCCATATAATGATAAAAATGTGATTTTTATCTTTTAAAGAATTTATTCAACACATGAATTTCTCAACACATGAATATTTCAACACATGAATATTTCATATACTTCATATGCATAATACAAATGTGATTTTTATTATCTAAACAATTTATCCAACACATGAATATAACTCAACACATGAAAATGATTCAAACACATGAATATTTCTGAAAATTTCGGTAGTATAACGGTAAGGGGTTTAAAACTGGCACCGTCTCGAGTACGGCTCCTCGCACTACCTTAGGCCTCGCGGCATTCCATAAGGGGCTCATCTAAATGATATAAGATCAATTTCATATCATATAAATTTTCCACAACAATTCCTATTTGTATTAACCACAAACAATTTCTTTCAGCCATAAACAACTATTTCCAACCATTCACATTTCAACAAATTTTCAACCATTCGCGTTATATGAAAGTGTGTGCATGTGTGTACTTGCCAAGTATAATACACTCACAAGGATCGTGTAATATGACAAACAATATTCAAGAATGAAGTAATAGCTAATCACAGGTATAAAATAGTAAATGAAGTAACAAGGAAAAATCACACCAGGGATTTTTATACTGGTTTGGAGCACCGTCCTACGTCCAGTCCCAGACCTCTCTCTGGATTTTCACCAATCAACCACCTCACTTCACCCGGAGGAACAGGTTCATAATACACCACTTGATTTCACGGTCTTCAAGCTTACCCACTTGATTTCACGGGCCACAAGCTTACCCACTTGATTTCATGGGCCATAAGCTTACCCACTTGATTTGAACGGCTATAGGCTTACCGGAATTTCAATACAAAGTAGTTGATGATTGACTATATATTGTGTCTTCAATACACAGACTAGTCACTTGTAGTGCACCCTTCCTATAATCTTATCCTCGAGTATATACTTTGAATGCGTAGATTTAAGGAAGTAGAATGCTTGTTGAATCAAATGATATTAAATTGATTCAAGGATTCAACAAGTATTTGAATTTGGAGAGCTTTTGTTTTGCAAAGAGTATGAAAATGCAATTCAGAAATTAGAGAGAATATAGAATGATTTCGTTGTTGTAAAACAAGTTTGAAGTTGTTTATATAATAGTAGAAAGGTAGTAATTTTTCATGAAGAGTTTCTATAAAAAGTTATGTCCATTTCCTTTGATTATTGAATAGAAATCTCTTCACAAATAGAAGCAACCTTTCAGAAAAAGCTTGCTGTTTGAAAACGGTCGACTGGTGAACCGGTCGACTGGTTGAATTTAAAAAACCCCAAAAATAGTCGTTATGTGCAAAAATACACAGATTGGTTGACCGGTCCGTATTCACCGGTCGACTGGTTCGAGTGAGAAAAGTTTTGTTTCCAAAACAGAAACATGAACGGTCGAATGGTGGTATTTTGGGCGGTCGACCGTTTTATTGCTGTGGACCAAAGGACCTCGGTCCACAGTCTAGATCACTCTGCACTCTTTCCCGGTCGGAGCCTGGACTGTTTGGGCTTTTTCTGTGACTTTTCAATTCCTCAAATATACATATTTCAGCAACGATGATATGATGTTGTTTTGTGCATTCGTGTTATATTTTGAGGATAGATTTTAACATATTTCTAACACGACTCAAAGTAAAATAAACCTTATCTCTATGAAATGATCTTCATTGCACTTTATATGTTGGCATCGATCAAAATCTTGTCTCAACATTCTCCCCCTTTTTGATTGATGACAACACCTTGGATTTTTCTCCCTCTAAGTATAATGCTCCCCCTGGATTTCTGTAACATTTGTTAGTTCATAATATAAATAATCTTACCTTTTGATTCCTGCATTAACAAATGTTAGCACATATATACTATTACCATGTTAAGCTCATAATTTTAAATGATAGTATATGTAACATGAATGATATGAATAATCATAAGTGAAAATATTTCTCCCCTTTTGCCATCGATTAAAAAGAATAAATACCATAATAAGCACAGTAATCGGGAGTTGTAGAGAATACAAATAATTATAGCACCTTTAGGGGATATTGAATCATGTTGGTTTTTGATAATCTGAGTTTTCAAAGATATTTAGAGATACTGAATAACCTTCTCTTTGTTGTGGTGTACCTGCAAAAATATAACATATATAGTTTTGGTACCCACTTGCTTTGTTTGGGTCCATGGGTTATATGGAAGGTAACCATCCCCAAGAGGGTTCAATTGAACCTTTAAAGATAAAATTTTCATTATTAACTACCAAATCAAAATAATCATCGATATATTTTTCTCTGTTTTTCCAACTTACGGGAACCCAAATACTTAAGTAATTTCTAGTGATATTCCTTTTCGTACTTCTATATTTATTATAAATACCGCTAGTCATAGAAGTATTTGAATTTCTATAATAATTGTGTCTTGCGTGTGTGTACTTGCCAAGTATAATACACTCACAAGGATCGTGTAATATGACAAACAGTATTCAAGAATGAAGTAATAGCTAATCACAGGTATAAAATAGTAAATGCAGTAAAAAGGAAAAATCACACCAGGGATTTTTATACTGGTTCGGAGTACCGTCCTACGTCCAGTCCCAGACCTCTCTCTGGATTTTCACTAATCAACCACCTCACTTCACCCGGAGGAACAGGTTCACAATTAACCACTTGATTTCACGGGCTTCAAGCTTACCCACTTGATTTCACGGGCCACAAGCTTACCCACTTGATTTCACGGGCCACAAGCTTACCCACCTGATTTGAATGGCTACAGGCTTACCGGAATTTCAATACAAAGTAGTTGATGATTGACTATATATTGTGTCTTCAATACATGGACTAGTCACTTGTAGTACACCCTTCCTATAATCTTATCCTCGAGTATATACTTTGAATGCGTAGATTTAAGGAAGTAGAATGCTTGTTGAATCAAATGATATTAAATTGATTCAAGGATTCAACAATTATTTGAATTTGGAGAGCTTTTGTTTTGCAAAGAGTATGAAAATGCAATTCAGAAATTAGAGAGAATATAGAATGATTTCGTTGTTGTAAAACAAGTTTGAAGTTGTTTATATAATAGTAGAAAGGTAGTAATTCTCCATGAAGAGTTTCTACAAAAAGTTATGTCCATTTCCTTTGATTATTGAATAGAAATCTCTTCACAAATAGAAGCAACCTTTCAGAAAAAACTTACTGTTTGAAAACGGTCGACTGGTGAATTTCAACCGGTCGACTGATTGAATTTAAAAAACCCAGAAAAATAGCCATTATGTGCAAAAATACACAGACCGGTTGACTGGTCTGTATTCACCGGTCGACTGGTTCGAGTGAGAAAAGTTTTGTTTCCAAAACAGAAACATGAACGGTCGACTGGTGGTATTTTGGGCGGTCGACCGTTTTATTGCTGTGGATCGGAGAACCTCGGACCACAGTCTAGACACTGTGCACTCTTTCCTAGTCAGATCCTGGACCGTTTAGGCTTTTTCTACGACTTTTCAGTTCCTTAAATATACAGATTTCAGCAACGAAGATATGATATTGTTTTGTGCATTCGTGTTATACTTTGAGGACAGATTTTAACATATTTCTAATACGACTCAAAGTAAAAAAACCTTGTCTCTATGAAATGATCTTTATTTCACCTTTATATGTTGGCATCGATCAAAATCTTGTCTCAACATTATACACCAATTTTCACGCCAATCACAATCAATTCATATCGTCCATGGTCTGTGGACGAGGGGAGTATATATATATACGTATATAAATATATTTCATTTCCATTTCAACACATATACGATTTATACAACGCGTGTATAATTTATACATCGCTTATATAACTTATACAACGCTCATACAAGGGGTGTACAACACATATATAATTTAAACTTCACTCATATAATTTATACAACGCATTTCCGTTCCATATTTGAATTTAGAAGTCTCACATCGATTTTAATCCTTCTGAAATTTGTAGCGGGCTCGGAACACATTCTAGCTTCTTCTAGAATGTAGATAATGTTGCTACGAGTCTGATGTCTCCGGTTTCACTGGATTTCAACAAAATAGTAAAAAGATAGGATATTTATTTGAAAATCATAAATAACAATGCTTAGAAGTGTTATAATCAGTTTTTAAAAACAAAGGCCGCACCTTTCTGAAATTGTTCGAAACTAGGTTTCGATCTAGTGCAAAATTCATTGCACGAGGTTGAAATCGAGTTGCACCATGACGAAGGGGATGGAACTGCGCACAGGCGCGTGGGGGTGCGGTTGAACACGTTGGCGAGCATGGGGCTGAGCAGCGCTGCAAAGTGCGCAACTTCAGGGAGCTCGTTCTCGACGATGGAGCGACGAGAGATGGTGAACCTTATATGGATTTGAAGAAGAGGAGGAGAGCTTCATAAAGTTCCAAAGGGGCAGGGGCTAATAGTGAACGGTTTCGCCGGAAATTGGTTGGGAAGGGGAGAACACGGTTCTGCCGTCGACTGGAGATAGATAGAGGTTTTTTTTTTGATTTTTTTATAAAATTAAATAATAAAAGAAAAAATCATATTCGTCGATATTTATATTAATTCAAAACTTAGGGGTTTTTCCATACGAACTCCAATTCAAGCTCAACGACTGTCACCTCCAGATAAGTACCCCCATTCTGGACACAATGGAATATGTTTCGTAAGCCCATTCGACTGTTACAGTCAGTTATTCTTCAAATTAAAATATAAAACATTTAAATTTGGATTTGAACGTACATTTCAATTTGTCGGGGCCACATATTGATTCTAAAAATTCCCAAAAAATTAATTTGGCTATGTTAGGACGATATGGTCCCAACAAAACAGATTTTGTCGAATTCTAAGACCGTCTGAAAAATGGCCATTTTCTGGTCGATCCAATTTGACTGAAATCAACCAAACACATTTTCCTTTGCCATGCTCACATATTAATTCCAAAAATTATGGAGTTGGAAACCTAGCAATAAATTGACATCCTGGATCCAACAAAAGTAGTTTCATCGAAAATGGAGGTAGATTGCAAAATGTCTATTTTCAAGTGCTATATTTATTCCATACCGACCATTCTGAATATTCAACTGGCCATAACTTTTGATTCCTGCTATGAAATTTCGATTTTTCAGATTTGTTAGAAAGATATTCTTAAACAAATTTAAATATTTTTGGTTTCGCTAAAAATCGTTTTATTTTGCATCCTGTACGTTTAGCCAAAGTTCAAATTCAAAATTTTAAACTACCACGCTATTTCTAACTCGTTATTTATTTAAAATAAATTATTTCAATTACTCCAAATTCATTAAAATAGCCAAATTAAAAAAATTTAATTGGCTCTGATTTTCCGGGTTGTTACAATTATATTGTGGAGATTTATTGGCTGAGTTGTTTATGGATTCCGATCGATCAGTTTGATCCTATGTATCGGTAGCAGTTTCTAAACACTTGAATACGATGAACCGACACAGTATGTTTGAAATTAGGATAAACGAAATAATTTTACCCAAATTATATTTTGATATAAAGAAATGATTAATATTTGAAGTATTGTAGTATATTGATATATTGGTTGATATTATAATCGAATGAGATTATGAAAATAAAATGGTTATGTAAATAACCAATTAGAATTCATATGAATGTAATATATGGAATCAGATGAATTAAATCTGAATTTAAATCAGAATTGGAACTAAAAACTATGGAAATGTGAAAATTGTTTGTAAATGGATTTGGATTAAATATATGAGAATTTTAAAATCTTAGGAGATTTTAAATTGTTTTACCAAACATTATGAATGATATTTTGAAATAATTTCAAAATAGAAATGATTAAGAAATGGTTTTGAAAAGTAATATAGTATTGAACTCACTTCGATCGCTGGGAAATAACTCTGATGATGTTGGCCACATCATCTGTGCTCATTTTCAAGTGTGTAAGTGACGGATTACTACCAAAGAGACGATTTTTGAATTTTTTGAGAAAAGCAAGTTGTTTTGAATTACAAAAAAAAGGATATTTGATTTTTGAAAAGCTAAGCTGTTTAAAACTCCTAGAAACAGATTGTTTGAATTAAAACAAATTAAAAATGAGTTAAAGCCAGTTAAGTGGAAATTGTATTGAAATGGAGTAATATCAAGTAGAATTGGAATTTGGTATATAATTGGACTCGACTGAGTAAATGGATTGATTTTTGAAATAAAAATCAGAACTGTGACTTTGGGATGAAGATAACTAATTAGTGGAATTAACTAGCTAATGAAATATGTGGATGGAACTTAACAAGGTTAAGTAAGTTGAATTGATGAGTAAGGAGTTTGGAATCCAGAATGGAACTTTGGTTTGAAATGGAAATTGGCTTGCATACATAAATGATTTGGGTTTGAGGATAAAAACTGATTGAAGTTTGATTGGAATGATATTGGTATATGCAGAATTGGTGACAAATGGAAACGATATAATGATATGTCTAACAAAAAGGTACATGTTTATTTTATATGAGTTTAGTGATTTTATGAGCCGTATTGGCAAGCCGCTTGGCTATTTGATTTTCTTTTGGATTGGAGAAGGCCTAAAGAGGTGAGTTGTAGTTGTACCAATTGATCCGTACAAAGGAGTTTTTGGCGAAATTTTTCAGAAATTTCGGGTGTCAGAAAATTTTCAGAATTTTTGAAAATTTTCATTAATTGGAATGAATTAATAATTTATTGAAATTAATCGGTTCGAGTTGAAACAGAAGTTAAGAAGTAAACAAATAATTTTAACCCAGTTAGTAAGGTTGTTCTCTACCTTAGCAATTTCGAGGACGAAATTATTTTAAGGGGGGAAAAATGTAACATCCCGTATTTTTACGGTATAATAATTAATTTATTTAATTATTTAAATAGTGATTTAGAGATTTAAATGGTTGTTTAATTAAATAATATTGAATATCTAATTAATATAAATAATAGAATAATATATTCAATTCCGTAATAGTCGGAAATAGCAGAATTCACAATATTGTGCGAATTGAATCATTAATAAATTTAATTCGATTTGGAATTAATTTATAATAGCGAATTTATTTATAATAACAATGTGAATGTATAATTGTATTATAATTTAAATCGAGCTCGAAATGGCACGGCAGTTCGTAATTTGGCGATTCAGACTTTAAATGAATATACAGAATCCGTTTTAAGTCGGATTTCAATGAAACAAGAAACGTTCGGAGCTGGTGAAGTATATTTTTCTAATGGAAGAGAAAAATCAGGATTTCATCGTATAGATTGTGAGTTATGTCCAAATCAAATTTTCAAAAAGTCGCTATGGAATTCCTTTTTAATTTATAATGATTTATTTATATAAAAAAGGATTATCAATATAAACTGAATACTGATATAATCCGAGATTTTGAAATATCGATGTATAAATCCAAATGTGCATATTTTGGAGCTGTATGATGTTATATGTGAATATATACGATAATATTAATTTATGAATATTTAATTTGATTATTTTTAAATCTATCAATATTTAAACGGTCTATTTAGAGCATTAAAAATAGCCATTTTTGCAAACAACCTCCAAATTCGACAAAACCAATTTTGTTCGATCCGTAATGTCGAATTATTATTAGATTTCAATTTTCGTGATTTTTGGAGTCAGTACATGGCCGTGCAGAATTTAAATGTGAAAAAACAATCGATAAATTTACTTTAAAAATACGTTGTATGAGCAAACGAAGTCGGAATTCGACGAAACAAGTTTTGTTGGGTCCGTAATGTCGAATGGAAGGTATATGTCCATTTTCGTGATTTTTGGATGTCATGTGTGATCATAGAAATTTTTAAATAGCAAATACATATAGTGCTTACTTAAAAATAAATATAATAATCAAATTAAAAAAAATAAAAAAATCTCCCTATAAATATCCTACACTTTCCCACTAACCTAAAACTTTCTTCGGCGGTCAAAGGATTTTCTACCGCCACCAGTTCATTTATCACATAAAACTCCATCTTCAAAAATCCATCGTAAATCCATAGAAAGCTCTATAAATCATCTCATCTACATATATGGGTTCCTTGAGTGATTCTCATCCATTCAGTACCCGTTTTGAGTCATGCGATTCATGTTTGAGGGGCTTGAAAATGTACAGCGTCGGCCTTTTGGAACTAGGGTTGCAATTTATGAATGATACAAGCTTCGATTGATGTTTTGGAGTTTACGTTGGAGTTTCTGGTACGTAAATGTTTTGATTTTGAATTTTCAAGAATTAAAGAAAAAAAATGTCGCTGGTTTTCCCTGGGGTTGCGTGTGCTGTCGGAAGTCCCGACAGTGGATACAACGTCGAAGTCGACGAGGGTGGTATGGCGGGAAGGAGCTCGAGGAAAGGAAGAAAATGGTGAAGTGTTTGTGGGTTTTCATGAAGTAATGGAGTAGTTAAGTGGATGTAAAAATTTGGTCATAGCGTGGAGAAAATTACTAGAGTTGCGATATAGTGTTTGGGGAAGACAAGGACGGTGGGTGCGGGTATTTCAATGGGTCGGATTGTTTTGGGTAAAGCCCATATTTAAATTATCCAAGTTTAAATTGATATAAACCAAAGTATTAACTTTAAAAATATATAACTTATGCATATGATATCGGTTTTCAGCGAAACAAGATCCGTTGGGATCATATAGACGGTGGCTACACAATGGAACTGACTGAGAGTGAATTGGAGCTCATTACAATTTATTGCAAAATGAATTGTCTGTCAGAATCAACCGACAGTTAACGTTATTTAACGATGATCATCCAATGTGAGTAAATCTCACTAACTCTCCTCAATTTATATTTTTATAACATATTTTTAGAATAGATAAATGTTGGTTGATTGCTATGTGTTTACTATTTGGATGAACTGCTGATTTATTGGTTGAAATTATAGATAACGATATATATATCGTTAATTAAATATTGATTCTGTTTATCAGAAAACTTCATGTTGAAATGAAATTGATGTTAATTATATTGTTTAACCTCTGTGGATGCAGGAAAACATGTTGGAGGAATCCAACTGGATTCATCAATATTTATAATACTATTTTTCATATATTGTGATATATGATGTGATATATAATCTGTTATTGATTGTGTGTGTTTTGATGATGATTGGTCCTTTTGATTTGGTATTTTAAGTACCATATGAAATACTGGAACGTAAAAAGGGAATTTTCAAAGTGCATTTTGAAAATAAAATATTTAAATAAAATCAAAGAATTTTATATAAAGGGAGATGTTTATATAAAATCATAGAATTTTATATAAAAAGGCAATATTTATAAAATCAAAGGATTTTTTAAAAGGAATATTTATTTAGAAAATAAATAGAATTATAAAAGGAATATTTATTTAGAAAATAAATAGAATTATAAAAGGGATATTTATTTAGAAAATAAATAGAATTGAAAAGGAAATATTTGTAAATCAAATAAAATAGAAAGGAATTATTTGGGAAATGAATAGGAATTAAAAAAGGAAGTATTTTGTAAAATGAATAGAATTTTATAAAAGAAAATAAGTCGAAAATAAATATCAGATGGAAATCTGTTTTAACAGATAAATGGGAAAGATTAATTTAAAGTAGAATTAAATAGAAATCTATTTTAACGGATAAAATTGAGAAGACTAATTTATAAATATTGGTTTATAAATTGAATAAAATATTTATCATTTGATAAATGGAATATATAAGTCTGAATTTATATAAAGAAGTAGAAATCGGTTTTGACACCGATATTTCAAATGGAATTTAAACATAGCATCTATAAAAGGGATTATAAATGAGATTTAAGTGTTATAAATAAAAAGGGGATTTCATATGAATAATTCTATAAATAAAAGTATAAATAGAATTTGGAAATGGAATATTATTATTTTTAAATACGAAATCAAACTTAATTGATTTATAAAAGAAATATTATTCACATTCGATATGAATAATGGATTAAAATGAATATTTTATAAATTAAAACATTTATATGGAAAATTTGGTTTTGAAATAGGAATTTCAAATGGGGATTTGAATGAGTTAGGGATTTGAGTTAAATCGAATATTAGTTATTCGAACAGAGATAATCGAAATAGAGTTAATCGATTAGAGTTAATCTGTTAAAGTTAAATCAATTGGAGTTAATCGAATAGAGTTAAATCGAATATTAGTTAATTAAATAGAGTTTAATCAAATATTAGTTAATTGAATTAGAGTTAATCAATTCGAGTTAATCGATTAGAGTTAATCAAATAGAGTTAATCGAATTAGTTAATCGAATAGAGTTAGTTGAATATTAGTTATTCGAATATAGTTTATTCGAAGAAGGAGATATTATCGAATATAGTTTATTCGAAGAAAAGAGTTATCGAATATAGTTTATCAGAAGAAGGAGATATTATCGAATATAGTTATTCAAAGAAAAGAGTTATCGAATGTAGTTTATTCGAAGAAAAGAGTTATCGAATAGAGATTATTCGAGAGAGGATTATACATTGGGATTCGACTACATCGAATGTAGGAAAGTATTATTTACTTTCCGGGTTTTAATTCAAGATTTGTTTATTTAATAAAACATTTATTTATTTATTTATTTAAATTAAGAAATAAAAGTTATATTCAAGTTATTATATTTCAGAAGCATGGGATTATAACACTATTGTTATAATCAAATGATTTCTGGAAAGGAAGTGGATTCGTAAATAGAATCTGAGAGTTACGTAAGGAAGGTTGTTAAAGATTTAAAGTGTGAACTTTGTCTATTTCGAGGTTAGAAATGTTGTTCAGTTAAGGTCTGAGAGGTAGTTATACCCCAACTTGATTGACTTTCTTTTTAACTAAGGAATGGTTAAAATTCAATAGTGAAGGTTAGTTAATTGAATTTAGTTAATAAGTGTTAATGGTTGAAGTTGGCGTAGCGATGTTTAATTTAAACATTTGTCTAAATCCAATGAAGAAGTTTTACGAATGTTTTCCAAATAAGTATCAAAAATGTTTTCTAATATAGAAAATAAGAAATAGGAGTAAATATGGAAATGTTTTCCAATGATTAATAACGTATATTTTCTAAATTTTGAAAATAAGGATTTACAAATATATGATATCAGAAATAGGGAATGAATAATTGAATGACAAATTAAATTAAAAACGGGATCAGTGTTGATTGATGATTTACTCGGTAAGATTTCCATTTGGAAATACGACTGTTGTTTGTACACATGTGTTCCTTTGATAGTTAATCACCGACTATCAAAGTTTTGACCATTTTCCATTGTTAGTATGGATAGACCGGGATCAGATTCATTATCTGAAAACCACTCCGTATGGGCATTAGCGTTGCGAATCAAATATGATGACGATAATTGAAGACGGAGTTGTGCAAGGGCTTTTCTGACGATCCTTGGTAGAAATTGCCTAAGATGGATTTACGGAATAGTGCCTTTGGTTTGTCCAGACCCAGGACAACGTGCATGGATGAATGTCTGACAGAGTATATCTAATGGATCACGTAAGTTGATCGCTTCAATCATATCCACGTCTGGTGGCGGAGGAATTCGTTTCTCTTAGCTTTGTACCCATGGTATTTTTGTGGAAATTAATTTGTGATTTGGCGGGTATGACGGTGTGGCATTCAAAGTAAATGAATGTATGATCTGTCAAAAGATACATTATGGCCTCAAGCCTCTTCAACCGGGAAATGAAAAAAATCGGGCAGGTAGCATGACTTTGTGGGTCGCCCCTAGGGTGTATTGTCACCATCTAGATAATATCCATATTTGTTACTTTATTTCGCTTCCGTATCTGTAACGACACGGATTTTGCCCGACCTGATCGATCACAAAATCGACCAAGACCGTTCAAATCCCGCGTACGTTAACTTTGGGTATACAACAACATCAGAACAGATAACAAAGACTTTTATAACATTATAATAACGTTACATCAGAGTACAGAATATCGGAGTACATCGAATAAATATATTACAGCGGAAGATTATATTACAAGAAATTAATACAATACACAGCGGAAGACTTCAATGCTCAGGACACAGCTTTAAGCTTCGATCCAAGATCCTGCTAAAGCGACAAAGATATCTGCAAAAAGCTACTCGACTGCCCGTGTGGAAAGAGGGCACCCGAGTTCGCAAGGTGAAACAAACTACGGGTCAGTCATGGGACTGGTGTGAGAAGACCACGCCGCTAACGCGGAACGGGTTTACTCCAATGGATTGCCGTGCATAATAATAAAGGAAATCGTCAAACAGCGCAATGCTTTTTGGAAAAAATGAAATCATTATAAGACCCAGGTCCCATCACACAATGCAACGCAAGCCGGAGGATAGGGTTTTACCTTATAATAGTCAAAAGATGATAAATACGTAAAACGATATTATTATTAGTGTATATATGTTTGGGTATATATATAATAAACATTTCAATCATAATGTATCAATCATAGACGGCATAGTACCCCATCCTACTATGTCGCCATACTAGTTCTACAATCAAAACTGCAAGGTCGTATTGGAAATTGGATTTCCATCATGAGTCGAGGCTAGGGCAAGCTCCTCTCCGATTCGAGACACTCTAGCAAATGCCTCAGGATCCCCCGCAGTGAACCCTTGGATGCGGTAGGGCCGGTCCCCGCCTATCGGCAGTGGATTGGTCATGCCTGAACACACGTTTCCCGGTTCCTTTGAACCTATAATATGACCACTATCGGCCTATAAAAATCCGAGGCGCCTCAAAATCCATCATCCACATAAGTAAAATGTCAGGGCTGGTAGGTCACTGACACCACTCTAGCTAGAAAGAAATGTGTGCACTCCCTACGGTCCATATCCCGTTTTTGACTCATACTAGGGTGTGAGGCTCGCGAAGTCACGATATACACAAAGCTATGCCGTAATAGGCTATGCTTTGATCATTCCACAAGGCCTGCTTTGCAACAAAGCCTTGATCACTTGCATCTTGGCGTGCCACGTTGACATTTCACGCCATGCAATTCATAACTATTAATACACAACCACTAAGGGTGTTAAGTAAGAGAATAAATTCTCCTCCACCAACGATTGTATATTAATAGAAATCAATTTACAATAAATGAAATTCAACCTCAGACATGCATCCATTTATCAGCTTATGCTCTAGGTCCGAGCGAAAGCCAAATCCGTACAAATCAACACTACGTCCGGATAACTACCACTTTATCCCTATCCTGGGTGCAAATCAGTCCAGGGCGTCAGTAGTCCTCATCTATTCGAGGTGAAGATCGTCGGTCTTCAATCACCGTCTTCGACTCTTCGACTTAGATCGTCGTATAATCATTTGAAATGTGTTAAACCCGGTTTTTTCAAATAACTTGCGTATTTTATAATTGAAAATCAAGTGTTATAAACACATCCAACGTCTCATTCCAATTCATGATATTCTTTTAATAGAATATTCATATTACTAGGGAAAAGTTCCCATAAATTAAATCAAAGATAAATTCTTATAAATTTACCCTTTTAAACATTCATTACAACTCTAACTTGATTTTTAATATCAAAAATCATTATTCAATGATTATTCAATTCTTAAGGAATTAACCTTGTCTTTAATTTGGGTTAAAGAATCAATGTCATTTAAAAACATTGTTCACGATAAACCCAAAGTCATATTCCATTAAATATGGAATTTTCATAGAAATCAAGTCAAAATATAATCGATATAAATTTCTGTATCAGTCCGACAATATAAATGGAATAACGGCAAAGCCTTTTAAATTCCATGTATAGTATCAGTCTTCTTTTACAGAGACCTATCTTGATTATTATCAAACCGAATTTCCACTCAATTCCAATTTAATTTATTAAATTGGAAAACTTGTCTTTAGAAAATTTCTTTTAAATCTTAATAAAAAGATTTATAATTTCTCAATCATATTTTCACTATAAATTGGGTTAAAGAACAAATGTTGTTTAAAACATAGTTCACGATAAACCCAATTTACATAACATTTTACTTCAATTACAAAATATAATTGAAACTCTAAAAATCTTAACTGAAAGATTGATTCTAGTTAATTAACTAATTCACTTCAATAAAAATTTCTTTTTATCATTTGTCCATTAAAGAATGGACAAAGAAATCATTATTTTATTCTTTGTTAAATTGTAATGGCTGGGTTTTTTCAAGTTTCTGATATTCATTTTAATAAGGAAATTAAAATGTATCTAGAAGACTCAACCAATTAAAACAGGTATAATCACTTATATGTACGTATATACATATATGATTTACACTGTAACTTAATATATACAAGATATATTAAAAATAAATGTTTAACAACTTAAGAAAATAATAGCAACACATTTTATAACACTAGGAAGTGTAGGGAAGCTGGCAACATGGAATAAGTATGGAAATTCCTATTTTACAACTAACATGTATATGTTGTCATATACATAGCAAAACCCTAAAAGTATAAACTTTTTACATTTTTAAAGTACATAAGGGTATATATATATATATCTATAGATATACATATATATTTATACCATGGCCTATACATGTATATGAAGTATACATAAAATCAAATGCAGGAAAGGAAATAAAAACTAGGCAAACAAGTAATGAGATTAACACTTACATATATATACATTTTTATATATATAAGTATAGCATGAAAAGTATAGGTATCTATATATATATATATATATATATATACATATATATACTACGGCCAAGAATGTATATAAGCATGTATATACACCAAATCATTTACTGGAAGTATAGTCTAAACCAAAACCAAATCAAGTCCAAACTCCATCATTTAGTAAGTAGATTAGGGCCTAATCACCTACTCAAATATGTGCGGCTGAAGTAATGATGAGAGCAAACAAATATCAAAGAGGAAAACTATTTTTCTCTTAAGTTTTGTGATGGTGAGTGTTGAGAGCATTTAATGCAAGCAAGAGGAGCATTTAATGAAAGCATATAGTTTTGTACTTAGAGGAGACCAAGGAGACGTTGGTAGAAATATCTTAGGAGAAGGGTACACTTCATTCTGCTGGAACATTTCATGACCATCCAAATAGGAAAGAGAAAGGGTAGGTAGAAAAGTGTTTTGCTGTAGAAACTTAGAGACTTTGCCTATAAATACCAACCCATTTGCATGCATTTTCTTTTTACTCGAATACAAGAAAAGTTGCTGAAATCATATGATCTTCAAGCTAGAATTTTCAGGAGCATTTACAAGTGAGTAAACCCTCACTAGTTTCAAGTTTGATTTGTTGTTTACTGTAAATAGTTTATACATTTATGTATTATATGCTACTGCAAGTATACCATGTTATATCACCTTATAGATGCTAAAACATCAAGTTATGTCATTAGTAAAAACATGTATACAAGTAATAATAGATTTGTTAATGAGTTCATCATTAAAACTTGATCAAAGAAAATACTGCTATTGTCCCTTGTTTAAACAAATACTCCTGTTGTTTTGCAACTATACCTTGATGATCTAAAAACACAAACTATACAAGTGTATTTATGAGTTAAACTTGTATACGAAAATATATATGAACATTGGAGCAAGAACAAACCTCATCAGTTCATGTTTTGAAACACAGACAACAGAGAACAGATGATTCTCTGTCTCAACCAAACTCACCAAAATTTCAAACATCACGAAATCGAAATACAGAGATATGAATGTAATCGTAGTGCCAAAATATGATTTTTAAAAGTGGTTTCACGATTTTAAACAATGGGACGAGGGAGAAAGCTCGAGATGGACGGAATTGGCATTTTCACCAAATTCCGACGATCGACGTCGGTAATGGCCAAGTCGTGGAGCATGGAGGAAGGGGAGACATCGGTGATCATGGGAAAAATACCCAATGATGTTTCCAACGAGGGGTTTGAGCTGACGAACTCGATTTAGGTTTTGAAAGCAAAAATGGGTTCAGGCATTTGAAGGAGTCGTACGGAGCCCACAGTCGATCGAGTTGGCCAGAACTTAGGGGGGGAGCGGCGTCGGAAGTTGGGGCAGCTATCGGCGGCGGTGCGAGGTCTCCAGGTGGTCAGAGATGGTCAGACAAGGTCGGTTTAGGGGGAGTCCTTTTCGATGCTGTTTACTGGAAGTTGGGTGGAGTGATGATTTCGAGGAGGAGGCGACGTTAGGGGGTGGCAATGGGTCAGTGGTGATCGGTGGATGAAGTGGAGTTTGTGGGTGGAGGTTCGACGTTGATCTGGTGGCGGGGAAGGTTGTGCACGTGCACAGCTGTGCACGTTTGCATAGGAAGTCGAAGGCAAAATGGAGAAGAAAGGGGAAGACTTGGCACGTTGATTTTCGAGTGATCCATCGGTGGATCACCATGTTTTTGAGGCGGATCGAAGGCTTGGCACGATGGCTTGGTACGAGAGTTTGGCAAAGGGAAATCGTATGGATTCACCATGGATTTCGAGGCAGATCAAGTGGCATGGCACGAGTTTTTGGCAAGCAAGAAAAAGAGTGTTTGGGCAAGGAGAAATCGATGATCACCCCATGGTGACCACACGATTTTGAGATGCAAACATTCGGCTTGGCAAATACAAGCGAGAACCGATTTTCAAAGCAAGAATTTAATTAAATCAAATTAAATTAAATTAATAAATATAATTAATCAGTAATTAATTAAATTAAATAAAAATATAGTTTTTATTTAATATGGCGTAAACCAGTGGAACAGTCAAGACGACAGTGAGGTCCCAGAATCGAAGTTGTTCGAAGAAGTTCGTCGAGTTAAACCTGAGTTTTAAAGGATAACCCAATTTAAATAAATTATAAAACAATTTATTTAAGTTTAAATAAAAGAAACAAATATTTGACAAATCAAATCGGAGTATAGAACATCGTCTGACAGTCGATGATAAGCAAGATAAAACACCGTGTGTGTAGCACGGGCTTTTTCTATACACTTTCAAATATTGATAAAAACTGTAAAACATCTTGTGTGCGTCGCACACACTTTAACTATACAATTGTAAATGATATTTAAGATATCCAGATATGAACCAGAGAATTATATACTATTTATATAATTAGAAATACAGGATGTGCAACTAAATTAAAGACGGTTAAGCTGATAATAAATTACCGACTATAAAAGATATTTTTGTACATCGTTTCGAAGAGTCCGGAATTTCACATTTCCACTTCGACTCGAATATTACGACGTGTACCGGAAATCGATAAAGATGAAGAATGCAAGGACTATTTCAAAATAGTGTCTACGGTCTGTTAAATCCCAGAACAGATCCGAACAGTCGGATGTCTGACAACGTATATCGATCAGATTTTACACATCGACTTTACATAAGTGTATTATGTTGGTGGCGGAGAGATTCGTTTCTTTAGCCTTATACCCAGAATATGTTTGTGGAAACAAATGAGTGATCTGTCAGATAGGACGGTGTGATATTCAAAGACGTTGAAGAATAACCCATCAAACGGTAACGTGACTTCAAACCTCACCAACCGAGGAAGACAATAGTTGGGCTAGGCAGCATGGCTAGTTGGGTCATACCCAAGCAGGGTATATTATAACCATCTAGAGTAAACTCCTTTTGTTTTTTAATCTATTTTCACTGCTGTTACCTTCGGTAATCGGTGGGTCATTCCCAACCGTGGAGGTGGTAATATATTCGTTACACTCAAGCTAAATGAGTGGACGGTCATGTGTGGCCGGGTTGCAGGATGTTCTTGTTGAACCCCAGTGTATCTTCTCTAGAGTACACTGATCGGTGGGTGCTCCCATACCCTGTCAGTTAGAAACCAAATTTCCATAAGCGCTCGACGGTTTTATATTTTATTCTATGTACGTGAACGTGAGATGCAAGCGATTCACTAGATGATTATTTATTTGATAAATACTATCGTAAATATCAAACGTTTTGATATTAAAATACAAGGGTCGTTTTCCATATATTAGTTATGGATTGGGCCTAAGATTTCCAAGTAATTGAATCTATTCATAACGGAACACGTTATCCCTTATTTCCCTGTTTACATCTTTTAACTGTGTTTACTCACACCAGTCCCCTGACTGACCCGAAGTTTATTTTCTGTGTTTCCCCTAAACTCTTGGGTACTCATAATGATTATTATGAGTAGGCAAGTAATTCAGGTTGGCAAATGGAACCTCACGAAGTTCAAGTTGCAGGACAAGACTAGTAGTTTTAAACTACACCTATGTATCCAGTTAGATTCGTATTCCCATATCATGATGTATATTTATGTTAATGTACTATGATGATGTAATACGTTGATGTACTATGATGTATCAGACCCTATGATGTAATGTATTTGTATTTTTAAATTCCGCTGTGAGATTTCTGATAACTTCTTATTCTTCTATTCTATTTATTTCTATCTTTTCTATCTCATCTTCTAATTTCTTTCAATAACGACACGGTTTTCTGAGGGTCGAAAATCCCGCCGTTACAGTTGGTATCAGAGCGAGGTTCTTCGGAAACGTTTAGGCTTTGGAATAGTGAGAGAGCGTATTGTTACTAAAAACTATATTTTAGTATAGGTAGATCGTAGTTACTTAGGTAATCCTTTGACATATTTTTCTGACGAGACATTAATTTTCAATCCGTGTACTCAGGGAGTTGAAAATGAGTTCTCGTAGAGTTTCGCATGGCAGGTGGAGGAGTACAAGTATTTGGTGAGTATGGATATCCCATGGTGAGGCTATATTTAATACCACCAGTGGGTCTGATTTATATAGAGGATGACGAGGAGGAGACAGATGCAGAAGACGTAGTTGAGGTCCTTAATATATCTGATGACGAGGAGGTCGTAGAGATAATAGATATCTCTGACGACGAGTAGTAGGACAGAGACTGGAGGAGGATAGTTACGTATGTATATTTTGGGGCAGTTTAGAACTTGAGTAGTCAAGTCTAGTATTATTGTATGTATCGAGACTAGTGATAGTATAAAACTAGTCGTATGTGTATGTGTACTAAAGCAACCAGTTTATGAAATATTTTCTTTTGGAAACTTCTATCTTTCTTATGTAATTTCGGGGCGAAATTCTTTTAAGTGGGGTAGTCTGTAATGGCTGGGTTTTTTCAAGTTTCTGATATTCATTTTAATAAGGAAATTAAAATGTATCTAGAAGACTCAACCAATTAAAATTGGTATAATCACTTATATGTACGTATATACATATATGATTTACACTATAACTTAATATATACAGGATATATTAAAAATAAATGTTTAACAACTTAAGAAAATAATAGCAACACATTTTATAACACTAGGAAGTGTAGGGAAGCTGGCAACATGGAATAAGTATGGAAATTCCTATTTTACAACTAACATGTATAAGTTGTCATATACATAGCAAAACCCTAAAAGTATAAACTTTTTATATTTTTTTAAAGTACATAAGGGTATATATATATATATCTATAGATACACATATATATATATATACCACGGCCTATACATGTATATGAAGTATACATAAAATCAAATGCAGGAAAGGAAAAAAAACTAGGCAAACAAGTAATGAGATTAACACTTACATATATATACATTTTTAAATATATAAGTATAGCATGAAAAGTATAGGTATCTATATATATATATACATATATATATACTACGGCCAAGAATGTATATAAGCATGTATATACACCAAATCATTTACTAGAAGTATAGTCTAAACCAAAACCAAATCAAGTCCAAACTCCATCATTTAGTAAGTAGATTAGGGCCTAATCACCTACTCAAATATGTGCGGCTGAAGTAATGATGAGAGCAAACAAATATCAAAGAGGAAAACTATTTTTCTCTTAAGTTTTGTGATGGTGAGTGTTGAGAGCATTTAATGCAAGCAAGAGGAGCATTTAATGAAAGCATATAGTCTTGTACTTAGAGGAGACCAAGGAGACGTTGGTAGAAATATCTTAGGAGAAGGGTACACTTCATTCTGGTGGAACATTTCATGACCATCCAAATAGGAAAGAGAAAGGGTAGGTAGAAAAGTGTTTTGCTGTAGAAACTTAGAGACTTTGCCTATAAATACCAACCCATTTGCATGCATTTTCTTTTTACTCGAATACAAGAAAAGTTGCTGAACTCATATCATCTTCAAGCTAGAATTTTCAGGAGCATTTACAAGTGAGTAAACCCTCACTAGTTTCAAGTTTGATTTGTTGTTTACTGTAAACAGTTTATACATTTATGTATTATATGCTACTGCAAGTATACCATGTTATATCACCTTATAGATGCTAAAACATCAAGTTATGTCATCAGTAAAAACATGTATACAAGTAATAATAGATTTGTTAATGAGTTCATCATTAAAACTTGATCAAAGAAAATACTGCTATTGTCCCCTGTTTAAACAAATACTCCTGTTGTTTTGCAACTATACCTTGATGATCTAAAAACACAAACTATACAAGTGTATTTATGAGTTAAACTTGTATACGAAAATATATATGAACATTGGAGCAAGAACAAACCTCATCAGTTCATGTTTTGAAACACAGACAACAGAGAACAGATGATTCTCTGTCTCAACCAAACTCACCAAAATTTCAAACATCACGAAATCGAAATACAGAGATATGAATGTAATCGTAGTGCCAAAATATGATTTTTAAAAGTGGTTTCACGATTTTAAACAATGGGACGAGGGAGAAAGCTCGAGATGGACGGAATTGGCATTTTCACCAAATTCCGACGATCGACGTCGGTAATGGCCAAGTCGTGGAGCATGGAGGAAGGGGAGACATCGGTGATCATGGGAAAAATACCCAATGATGTTTCCAACGAGGGGTTTGAGCTGACGAACTCGATTTAGGTTTTGAAAGCAAAAATGGGTTCAGGCATTTGAAGGAGTCGTACGGAGCCCACAGTCGATCGAGTTGGCCAGAACTTAGGGGGGGCGGCGTCGGAAGTTGGGGCAGCTATCGGCGGCGGTGCGAGGTCTCCAGGTGGTCAGAGATGGTCAGACGAGGTCGGTTTAGGGGGAGTCCTTTTCGATGCTGTTTACTGGAAGTTGGGTGGAGTGATGATTTCGAGGAGGAGGCGACGTTAGGGGGTGGCGATGGGTCAGTGGTGATCGGTGGATGAAGTGGAGTTTGTGGGTGGAGGTTCGTCGTTGACCTGGTGGCGGGGAAGGTTGTGCACGTGCACAGCTGTGCACGTTTGCACAGGAAGTCGAAGGCAAAATGGAGAAGAAAGGGGAAGACTTGGCACGTTGATTTTCGAGTGATCCATCGGTGGATCACCATGTTTTTGAGGCGGATCGAAGGCTTGGCACGATGGCTTGGCACGAGAGTTTGGAAAAGGGAAATCGTATGGATTCACCATGGATTTCGAGGCAGATCAAGTAGCATGGCATGAGTTTTTGGCAAGCAAGGAAAAGAGTGTTTGGGCAAGGAGAAATCGATGATCACCCCATGGTGACCACACGATTTTGAGATGCAAACATTCGGCTTGGCAAATACAAGCGAAAACCGATTTTCAAAGCAAGAATTTAATTAAATCAAATTAAATTAAATTAAATTAAATTAATAAATATAATTAATCAGTAATTAATTAAATTAAATAAAAATATAGTTTTTATTTAATATGGCGTAAACCAGTGGAACAGTCAAGACGACAGTGAGGTCCCAGAATCGAAGTTGTTCGAAGAAGTTCGTCGAGTTAGAACCTGAGTTTTAAAGGATAACCCAATTTAAATAAATTATAAAACAATTTATTTAAGTTTAAATAAAAGAAATAAATATTTGACAAATCAAATCGGAGTATAGAACATCGTCTGACAGTCGATGATAAGCAAGATAAAACACCGTGTGCGTAGCACAGGCTTTTTCTATACACTTTCAAATATTGATAAAAACTGTAAAACATCTTGTGTGTGTCGCACACACTTTAACTATACAATTGTAAATGATATTTAAGATATCCAGATATGAACCAGAGAATTATATACTATTTATATAATTAGAAATACAGGATGTGCAACTGAATTAAAGACGGTTAAGATGATAATAAATTACCGACTATAAAAGATATTTTTGTACATCGTTTCGAAGAGTCCGGAATTTCACATTTCCACTTCGACTCGAATATTACGACGTGTACCGGAAATCGATAAAGATGAAGAATGCAAGGACTATTTCAAAATAGTGTCTACGGTCTGTTAAATCCCAGAACAGATCCGAACAGTCGGATGTCTGACAACGTATATCGATCAGATTTTACACATCGACTTTACATAAGTGTATTATGTTGGTGGCGGAGAGATTCGTTTCTTTAGCCATATACCCATAATATGTTTGTGGAAACAAATGAGTGATCTGTCAGATAGGACGGTGTGATATTCAAAGACGTTAAAGAATAACCCGTCAAACGGTAACGTGACTTCAAACCTCACCAACCGAGGAAGACAATAGTTGGGCTAGGCAGCATGGCTAGTTGGGTCATACCCAAGCAGGGTATATTATCACCATCTAGAGTAAACTCCTTTTGTTTCTTAATCTATTTTCACTGCTGTTACCTTCGGTAATCGGTGGGTCATTCCCAACCGTGGAGGTGGTAATATGTTCGTTACACTCAAGCTAAATGAGTGGACGGTCATGTGTGGCCGGGTTGCAGGATGTTCTTGTTGAACCCCAGTGTATCTTCTCTAGAGTACACTGATCGGTGGGTGCTCCCATACCCTGTCAGTTAGAAACCAAATTTCCATAAGCGCTCGACGACTTTAGATTTTATTCTATGTACGTGAACGTGAGATGCAAGCGATTCACTAGATGATTATTTATTTGATAAATACTATCGTAAATATCAAACGTTTTGATATTAAAATACAAGGGTCGTTTTCCATATATTAGTTATGGATTGGGCTTAAGATTTCCAAGTAATTGAATCTATTCATAACGGAACACCTTATCCCTTATTTCCCTGTTTACATCTTTTAACTGTGTTTACTCACACCAGTCCCCTGACTGACCCGAAGTTTATTTTCTGTGTTTCCCCTAAACTCTTGGGTACTCATAATGATTATTATGAGTAGGCAAGTAATTCGGGTTGGCAAATGGAACCTCACGAAGTTCAAGTTGCAGGACAAGACTAGTAGTTTTAAACTACACCTATGTATCCAGTTAGATTCGTATTCCCATATCATGATGTATATTTATGTTAATGTACTATGATGTTGTAATACGTTGATGTACTATGATGTATCAGACCCTATGATGTAATGTATTTGTAATTTTAAATTCCGCTGTGAGATTTCTGATAACATCTTATTCTTCTGTTCGATTTATTTCTATCTTTTCTATCTCATCTTCTAATTTCTTTCAATAACGACACGGTTTTCTGAGGGTCGAAAATCCCGCCGTTACATAAATATTATTTAAAATATTCATTATCTTAAAATTATTCTTTATAAAAAGATTCTTTATATAAAATATCCTTCAAAGTGCAGTATTCTTTATTTTAAAAGATATTATTTTATAATGTTCTTTATTCCAAATATCCCTTATTTTTAAAAGATATTCTTTATTTAAAGGAAATCCTGAAGTGGAATGTGACTCAATCAGTTATCATATAACTTTTGTTATATGGATTTCATACGTCGTATGAATATGACAACAAATGATACATAATTATCAAACATCCATTCACATCTAGAGTGAAGTTTATAACTGTGTGAGTATTAAAATGAAATAATAACACTCATCGCAGCCTGTCAATCTATCGATCGACATACAACCAAATATTGGGACTAGTGCATCAAATTTTCATCCCAACACCCGTGTGGGGTTTTCAGCCAATAACAGTTCATAAAAATAAATGATTGGTTAAAGAATTTAACCAATTTAATACTACTAACACGTTGATGTGAATGAACTAACATGTTACTTACTTTTAATGCCGAATAAAAATGTATTTTTATTCGTATAATTTGCCTATTCATTTCTAAGGTCAAATAAGCTGTAATTTATTCCCAGGTTATTATTGTTGATGATGAATGGAAAGGATAATTCCTATTTTCTTCTATTTGTATGCAAATGTATTTTACTTTAACACATAAAAGAAATAATCTTATGTGTATATGTTTCAATGCATATCCTAACATATAAAAGTATTTATTTACGTTGCATACAAATTCTAATGTATGCATAAACACCTAAAGATAATACTTTACTTACCTATATATTCTAATGTATGTTTTGACCAATAATATGATTCTTATATTTGAATATGATCTCTAATGTAAATTTGCAAATAAAGATTGATTTTTATTTTTACTTACAAATCTTATTACATGTTATGCAAATAAAAACAATTATTATGTTTGCATATGAATTTTATTTCAACAAAATGTATAAATTAACAAAAGTGCTTGTTTGTTTCAACTAGTATAAATTGACCAGAGTGAATAATTTGTTTTAGCTAATGAAAATTGACCAAAGTGTTTATTTTGTTTTAACTAATGAAAATTGACAAAAGTGTATATTTTGTATTAGTGAATATAAAAAGAAAGAACAAACTTTATTTTCCAAAATATGTTTGCATTTGTGAATGCAAATAAAAGAACAAAACTATATTTTCAATTTATGTTTGCATTTGTGAATGCGAATAAAAGATCAAAACTTTAATTTCAATATGTGTTTGCATTTGTGTATGCAAATAAAAGAATAAACTTTGCTTTCGATGCATATTTACCTTTGTGAATGCCAATAAAAGAATAAACTTTTAATTTCAAGGTATGTTTACATTTGTGAATGTAAATAAAAGAATGAGCTTTAATTTCAATGTATATTTACATTTGTGAATGTAAATAAAAGAATAAACTTTATTTCTATGTTTGTTCTTGTGTTAAGAACACAAATAAAAAGGGCGACTCATTTCTATGTGTGTTTTTGTGTTGAAAACACAAATAAAAAGGATGATTCATTTTTCAATGCTCATATTTGTGTTAAGAACACAAATAAAAAGGAAGATTCAATTCTATGTATATATTGTGTTAAGAACACAAATAAAAAGGATGATTCATTTTTCTATGTTCTTATTTGTGTTAAGAACACAAATATAAAGATAATTCATTTGTAATCTTATTTCCTATGTGATATTTGCATGGTAAATGCAAATAAAAAGAGTGATCTTATTTTCTATGTAATATTTGCATTGCAAAATGCAAATAAATAGATAATTCATATTCTAAGTTTTATTTGTGTTGAAAAACACAAATAAAAAAAATAATTCTTTTGCTGAGTTATATTTGTGTTGAAAAAACACAAATAAAAATAATAATTCATTTTTATGTATATATTTATGTTGAAAACGCAAATAAAAGAATGGTTCTTTTTCTATTTGATTTTCATAAACCAAAAATGTAAATTTCCTCTTCTTTGATTAAGCAAAAATGTGAATTTTCCTACTTTTTTTATTACATTTAAGAAAATTGTAATTTTCTTTTCTTTTTATTACATTTAAGGAAAATGTAATTTTTCTTCTTTTTATTTAATATAACACTAGATGTAAATCTTTAAGTCTAAATATATAATGACACTAAAACATTTCATTTGATTCTACAAAGTTACAACAAAAGAATAAGTTCTTTTATCATAAACTTTTATTCAAAACAGGAATACATAAGATATAGCCTTTAATGTAAAATTTAAACAAAATTATAAATAAAACAAAATCTTTAATGCCCATCCTTTTTATTGTAATGAATTTACAAAAAAAAATACTAAATTTCATTTTAGCTCTTTTATTTACGAATGAAATGTAGATAAAAGTGACTTTACAAATTTGCCTTTTTATTTACACCAAGGATATAAATAAAAAGGTATAAAATAAGTTTGTCTGTTTATTTACACATAATATGTAAATAAAAATATGTTAACATAATTTAACGATTCTTGATTTTGCTAATCAAATTTGACAAAAAGGTTGATTCTTATTTTTACTGCAACATTTTTTTTAATCCAATATACCCTTTTATACTACAGATGTTATGCCACGACAAAATGATGTATTTTTGGTTTCAATCTTTTTGTCATGACAAAATAAGATATTAGTTTTCATACATACCAAAATGACATATTCGTTTACATCAATTCTAAAATAACAAAATGGAATATTTGTTTTAACATGACGTATACTAAACAGAATGATAGTTTTAATATGATTCTCTAATGAACATGATTGTTAACTTCAACAATTTACCAAACATACCACAAACAGATCAAATCAGCCAAACATATCAAATTAACAAATCTTAATTAAATAAGAGAATATGATTTCTCACACATCAACATGAATTTTATATACGATGATAAAATTTAGAGTGAAATAAATAAATAATTTTAATTTAAAATAGAATTCTCACCTTGGTTTGAGAAATGTCTCCATGAAAATTTTGATGTAGATCTAGCTTTTGAAATTGAGACTTAGAGTTTGATTTTAGAAAGGAAGGAAAAATAAAATAAATTAGATATGAAAATAAGACATAGGTTAAGAATGAAAAGATTTAAATCTTACCATGATTTTGCTTGTTGAGAATTTCAGAGAGGGAGAAGGAGATAAGGAATCTGAGATGTAAGAAGGAATGAGGAAGGAAGAGGAGGACTACTTTATTTATTCACGTATGAGAAACGCTTCAGAAACTAAACTTAAGTAGCTGCCTTAACTCATAATATTCCACTAAACCCAATAAGAATAATCCAAAATCTTATGAACCAATGAAATAAATTAAAGGTATAAACGGTTTAATTTTTTTTTTTATGAATGTTTAAGGAAAGAAATGATATCAATGAATGAACGTTAAACTTTAAATGGTACACATTAATTTCAAAATAAATAAAAATATAGATATTAAGTTCACATGGTTTTTTCACTTTCCTTTTTATTTATTCAAATTTCAAAGGTTAATTAAATGGATGCAGTATTCAATTTCATTTATCCTTAATTCAATTACCCATCTAATCCTAATCCAACATAGGAATAAATTACCTGTGTCATATATCACAAATTCAATTTTCTAACATTTCTAATTGAGCAATTAATGTTTTTAAAACAATCAATTCATTAATCCTTCCTTCCAAACATGACAAAGTTATCATAATGTCTCATTTCAAATTTCTTTTTATACTCGAAATAAACTATTAGGAGAATTTCATTATACTAAATTCCAACATTATATTTCAATTATAAAATTAACCGGTTTGTTTTATTGTATTAATTCAACATTTATTATAGTTTCGTTATTTCCAATTTTTCTTACAATCACTTTTATTACTCAATTTAACATTAAATTATATTTATGTTCATCTCACTAATTATATATTACCTTAAATTTAACATTCGCATTAGAAACAATCCCCATTTGATTATAATTAAATTTCTAATGAATTGTTATACTCTGATTTTACCACACCATAAATATCATATGACTAATTAGCATTTATTTACACGTGTCAATTTCATAAATAGCTTAATTCTGAAATTACTTTGAATTCTTACTGACTCAAATTTAAAGAAATTAGTTACTTTTATTTATTGCATATTAACAAATTTTGATATGATTCTTCTTACTTAAATGTAGTTACTTACGAAAAAAGCCACGTTAACCAAAGTGATTCATCATTGTATATGATCACCAAAATTTTGATCATAGTCAATGAGTTCTTCCTATGAAATGTTCATAACCTATTAAGTAACGGTACAGACAAAATTAAAAGCACAGATCAAGTAAGAACAAAAAGTGGACTGACTTAAGATTATGTATTTAAAGTAAAATTTTTTTATTACAAATTCATTAAAATTTGTAAAATAAAAATTTTAAATTGGTTCAGAATTTCCGGGTTGTTACAGTCTCCCCCACTTAAAATATTTTCGTCCTCGAAAAGAAAATGAGATGAAAGTTGTTTATTTTACTAATTTAATTTTCTATTCCTTTTATACTCCTTTATTATTTTCAATAATTTATTAGTTAAACTATTATTCACGCAACACAATCATCAATCAATTAGTTGATTAAATTTTCAAATATATATAACTTTATATATTAAAAATCATATTTTCTAAATTCTAATTATATATATGATTACAAATACGTTATTTATAAACTTTCCACAATGACTCATTCTAGGGCATTACTAACTCCATCTCTAATGAGTTTTCTCATTCTAAGATACTGCTGATCCTATCTCTAATGAGTATTCTTATTGGATATTACCAATCCAATCTCGGATGAGTCTTTTGTCCAGTTCTAACGAGTTGTACCCTAAAGATTTGAGCTAACCAGAGCTCTGATACCAGCTGTAACGACACGGATTTTGCCCGACCCGATCGATCACAAAATCGACCAAGACCGTTCAAATCCCGCGTACGTTAACTTTGGGAATACAACAACATCAGAACAGATAACAAAGACTTTTATAACATTATAATAACGTTACATCAGAGTACAGAATATCGGAGTACATCGAATAAATATATTACAGCGGAAGATTATATTACAAGAAATTAATACAATACACAGCAGAAGACTTCAATGCTCAGGACACAGCATTAAGCTTCGATCCAAGATCCTGCTAAAGAGATAAAGATATCTGCAAAAAGCTACTCGACTACCCGTGTGGAAAGAGGGCACCCGAGTTCGCAAGGTGAAACAAACTACGGGTCAGTCATGGGATTGGTGTGAGAAGACCACGCCGCTAACGCGGAACGGGTTTACTCCAATGGATTGTCGTGCATAATAATAAAGGAAATCGTCAAACATCGCAATGCTTTTTGGAAAAAATGAAACCATTATAAGACCCAGGTCCCATCACACAATGCAACGCAAGCCGGAGGATAGGGTTTTACCTTATAACGATCAAAAGATGATAAATACGTAAAACGATATTATTATTAGTGTATGTATGTTTGGGTATATATATAATAAACATTTCAATCATATTGTATCAATCATAGACGACATAGTACCCCATCCTACTATGTCGCCATACTTGTTCTACAATCAAAACTGCAAGGTCGTATTGGAAATTGGATTTCCATCATGAGTCGAGGCTAGGGGCAAGCTCCTCTCCGATTCGAGACACTCTAGCAAATGCCTCAGGATCCCCCGCAGTGAACCCTTGGATGCGGTAGGGCCGGTCCCCGCCTATCGGCAGTGGATTGGTTATGCCTGAACACACGTTTCCCGGTTCCTTTGAACCTATAATATGACCACTATCGGCCTATAAAAATCCGAGGCGCCTCAAAATCCATCATCCACATAAGTAAAATGTTAGGGCTGGTAGGTCACTGACACCACTCTAGCTAGAAAGAAATGTGTGCACTCCCTACGGTCCATATCCCGTTTTTGACTCATACCGGGGTGTGAGGCTCCTGAAGTCACGATATACACAAAGCTATGTCGTAATAGGCTATGCTTTGATCATTCCACAAGGCCTGCTTTGCAACAAAGCCTTGATCATTTGCATCTTGGCGTGCCACGTTGACATTTCACGCCATGCTACTCATAACTATTAATACATAACCACTAAGGGTGTTAAGTAAGAGAATAAATTCTCCTCCACCAACGGTTGTATATTAATAGAAATCAATTTACAATAAATGAAATTCAACGTTAGACATGCATCCATTTATCAGCTTATGCTCTGGGTCCGAGCAAAAGCCAAATCCGTACAAATCAACACTACGTCCAGATAACTACCAATTTGTCCCTGTCCTGGGTGCAAATCAGTCCAGGGCGTCAGTAGCCCTCATCTATTCGAGGTGAAGATCGTCGGTCTTCAATCACCGTCTTCGACTCTTCGACTTAGATTGTCGTATAATCATTTGAAATGGGTTAAACCCGGTTTTTCCAAATAACTTGCGTATTTTATAATTGAAAATCAAGTGTTATAAACACATCCAACGTCTCATTCCAATTCATGATATTCTTTTAATAGAATATTCATATTACTAGGGAAAAGTTCCCATAAATTAAATCAAAGATAAATTCTTATAAATTTACCCTTTTAAACATTCATTACAGCTCTAACTTGATTTTTAATATCAAAAATCATTATTCAATGATTATTCAATTCTTAAGGAATTAACCTTGTCTTTAATTTGGGTTAAAGAATCAATGTCATTTAAAAACATTGTTCACGATAAACCCAAAGTCATATTCCATTAAATATGGAATTTTCATAGAAATCAAGTCAAAATATAATCGATATAAATTTCTGTATCAGACCGACAATATAAATGGAATAACGGCAAAGCCTTTTAAATTCCATGTATAGTATCAGTCTTCTTTTACAGAAACCTATCTTGATTATTATCAAACCGAATTTCCACTCAATTCCAATTTAATTTATTAAATTGGAAAACTTGTCTTTAGATAATTTCTTTTAAATCATAATAAAAAGATTTATAATTTCTCAATCATATTTTCACTGTAAATTGGGTTAAAGAACAAATGTTGTTTAAAACATAGTTCATGATAAACCCAATTCACATAACATTTTACTTCAATTACAAAATATAATTGAAACTCTAAAAATCTTAACTGAAAGATTGATTCTAGTTAATTAACTAATTCACTTCAATAAAAATATCTTTTTATCATTTGTCCATTAAAGAATGGACAAAGAAATCATTATTTTATTCTTTGTTAAATATTATTTAAAATATTCATTATCTTAAAATTATTCTTTATAAAAAGATTCTTTATATAAAATATCCTTCAAAGTGCAGTATTCTTTATTTTAAAAGATATTATTTTATAATGTTCTTTATTCCAAATATCCCTTATTTTTAAAAGATATTCTTTATTTAAAGGAAATCCTGAAGTAGAATGTGACTCAATCAGTAACCATATAACTTTGGTTATATGGATTTCATACATCGTATGAATATTACAACAAATGATACATAATTATCAAACATCCATTCACATCCAGAGTGAAGTTTATAACTGTGTGATTATTAAAATGAAATAATAACACTCATCGCAGCCTGTCAATCTATCGATCGACATACAACCAAATATTGGGACTAGTGTGTCAAATTTTCATCCCAACACCCGTGTGGGGTTTTCAGCCAATAACAGTTCATAAAAATAAATGATTGGTTAAAGAATTTAACCAATTTAATACTACTAACACGTTGATGTGAATGAACTAACATGTTACTTACTTTTAATGCCGAATAAAAATGTATTTTTATTCGTATAATTTGCCTATTCATTTCTAAGGTCAAATAAACTGTAATTTATTCCCAGGTTATTATTGTTGATGATGAATGGAAAGGATAATTCCTATTTTCTTCTATTTGTATGCAAATGTCTTTAACTTTAACACATAAAAGAAATAATCTTATGTGTATATGTTTCAATGCATATCCTAACATATAAAAGTATTTATTTACGTTGCATACAAATTCTAATGTATGCATAAACACCTAAAGATAATACTTTACTTACCTATATATTCTAATGTATGTTTTGACCAATAATATGATTCTTATATTTGAATATGATCTCTAATGTAAATTTGCAAATAAAGATTGATTTTTATTTTTACTTACAAATCTTATTACATGTTATGCAAATAAAAACAATTATTATGTTTGCATATGAATTTTATTTCAACAAAATGTATAAATTAACAAAAGTGCTTGTTTGTTTCAACTAGTGTAAATTGACCAGAGTGAATAATTTGTTTTAGCTAATGAAAATTGTCAAAAGTGTTTATTTTGTTTTAACTAATGAAAATTGACAAAAGTGTATATTTTGTATTAGTGAATATAAAAAGAAAGAACAAACTTTATTTTCCAAAATATGTTTGCATTTGTGAATGCGAATAAAAGAACAAAACTATATTTTCAATTTATGTTTGCATTTGTGAATGCGAATAAAAGATCAAAACTTTAATTTCAATATGTGTTTGCATTTGTGTATGCAAATAA
Organism: Allium sativum; assembly: GCA_030737875.1. Lineage (NCBI taxonomy): Eukaryota > Viridiplantae > Streptophyta > Magnoliopsida > Asparagales > Amaryllidaceae > Allium > Allium sativum. Next base: position 684,207,356 of record CM060918.1, on the reverse strand, counting down.
AAGAATAAACTTTGCTTTCAATGCATATTTACCTTTGTGAATGTCAGTAAAAGAATAAACTTTTAATTTCAAGGTATGTTTACATTTGTGAATGTAAATAAAAGAATGAGCTATAATTTCAATTAATATTTACATTTGTGAATGTAAATAAAAGAATAAACTTTATTTCTATGTTTGTTCTTGTGTTAAGAACACAAATAAAAAAGGGCGACTCATTTCTATGTGTGTTTTTGTGTTGAAAACACAATTAAAAAGGATGATTCATTTTTCAATGCACATATTTGTTTTAAGAACACAATTAAAAAGGAAGATTCAATTCTATGTGTATATTGTGTTAAGAACACAAATAAAAAGGATGATTCATTTTTCTATGTTCTTATTTGTGTTAAGAACACAAGTATAAAGATAATTCATTTGTAATCTTATTTCCTATGTGATATTTGCATGGTAAATGCAAATAAAAAGAGTGATCTTATTTTCTATGTAATATTTGCATTGCAAAATGCAAATAAATAGATAATTCATATTCTAAGTTTTATTTGTGTTGAAAAACACAAATAAAAAAAATAATTCTTTTGCTGAGTTATATTTGTGTTGAAAAAACACAAATAAAAATAATAATTCATTTCTATGTATATATTTATGTTGAAAACGCAAATAAAAGAATGGTTCTTTTTCTATTTGATTTTCATAAACCAAAAATGTAAATTTCCTCTTCTTTGATTAAGCAAAAATGTGAATTTTCCTACTTTTTTATTACATTTAAGAAAATTGTAATTTTCTTTTCTTTTTATTACATTTAAGGAAAATGTAATTTTTCTTCTTTTTATTTAATATAACACTAGATGTAAATCTTTAAGTCTAAATATATAATGACACTAAAACATTTCATTTGATTCTATAAAGTTACAACAAAAGAATAAGTTCTTTTATCATAAACTTTTATTCAAAACAGGAATACATAAGATATAGCCTTTAATGTAAAATTTAAATAAAATTATAAATAAAACAAAATCTTTAATGCCCATCCTTTTTATTGTAATGAATTTACAAAAAAAAATACTAAATTTCATTTTAGCTCTTTTATTTATGAATGAAATGTAGATAAAAGTGACTTTACAAATTTGCCTTTTTATTTACACCAAGGATATAAATAAAAAGGTATAAAATAAGTTTGTCTGTTTATTTACACATAATATGTAAATAAAAATATGTTAACATAATTTAACGATTCTTGATTTTGCTAATCAAATTTGACAAAAAGGTTGATTCTTATTTTTACTACAACATTTTTTTTATCCAATATACCCTTTTATACTACAGATGTTATGCCACGACAAAATGATGTATTTTTGGTTTCAATCTTTTTGTCATAACAAAATAAGATATTAGTTTTCATACATACCAAAATGACATATTCGTTTACATCAATTCTAAAATAACAAAATGGAATATTTGTTTTAACATGACGTATACTAAACAGAATGATAGTTTTAATATGATTCTCTAATGAACATGATTGTTAACTTCAACAATTTACCAAACATACCACAAACAGATCAAATCAGCCAAACATATCAAATTAAAAAATCTTAATTAAATAAGAGAATATGATTTCTCACACATCAACATGAATTTTATATACGATGATAAAATTTAGAGTGAAATAAATAAATAAATAATTTTAATTTAAAATAGAATTCTCACCTTGGTTTGAGAAATGTCTCCATGAAAATTTTGATGTAGATCTAGCTTTTGAAATTGAGACTTAGAGTTTGATTTTAGAAAGGAAGGAAAAATAAAATAAATTAGATATGAAAATAAGACATAGGTTAAGAATGAAAAGATTTAAATCTTACCATGATTTCGCTTGTTGAGAATTTCAGAGAGGGAGAAGGAGATAAGGAATCTGAGATGTAAGAAGGAATGAGGAAGGAAGAGGAGGACTACTTTATTTATTCACGTATGAGAAACGCCTCAGAAACTAAACATAAGTAGCTGCCTTAACTCATAATATTCCACTAACCCCAATAAGAATAATGCAAAATCTTATGAACCAATGAAATAAATTAAAGGTATAAACGGTTTAATTTTTTTTTTTTTTTTGACGAACATTTAAGGGAAGAAATGATATCAATGAATGAACGTTAAACTTTAAATGGTACACATTAATTTCAAAATAGAGAAAAATATAGATATTAAGTTCACATGGTTTTTTTCACTTTCCTTTTTATTTATTCAAATTTCAAAGGTTAATTAAATGGATGCAATATTCAATTTCATTTATCCTTAATTCAATTACCCATCTAATCCTAATCCAACATAGGAATAAATTACCTGTGTCATATATCACAAATTCAATTTTTTAACATTTTTAATTGAGAAATTAATGTTTTTAAAACAATCAATTCATTAATCCTTCCTTCCAAACATGACAAAGTTATCATAATGTCTCATTTCAAATTTCTTTTTATACTCGAAATAAACTATTAGGAGAATTTCATTATACTAAATTCCAACATTATATTTCAATTATAAAATTAACTGGTTTGTTTTATTGTATTAATTCAACATTTATTATAGTTCCGTTATTTCCAATTTTTCTTACAATCACTTTTATTACTCAATTTAACATTAAATTATATTTATGTTCATCTCACTAATTATATATTACCTTAAATTTAACATTCGCATTAGAAACAATCCCCATTTGATTATAATTAAATTTCTAATGAATTGTTATACTCTGATTTTACCACACCATAAATATCATATAACTAATTAGCATTTATTTACACGTGTCAATTTCATAAATAGCTTAATTCTGAAATTACTTTGAATTCTTACTGACTCAAATTTAAAGAAATTAGTTACTTTTATTTGTTGCATGTTAACAAATTTTGATATGATTCTTCTTACTTAAATGTAGTTACATACGAAAAAAGTCACTTTAACCAAAGCGATTCATCATTGTATATGATCACCAAAATTTTGATCATAGTCAATGAGTTCTTCCTATGAAATGTTCATAACCTATTAAGTAACGGTACAGACAAAATTAAAAGCATAGATCAAGTAAGAACAAAAAGTGGACTGACTTAAGATTATGTATTTAAAGTAAAAAATTTTTTATTACAAATTCATTAAAATTTGTAAAATAAAATTTTTAAATTGGTTCAGAATTTCCGGGTTTTTACAGTATCTCCTGGGAACGATTATGTTGCTAGCAACCGTAGGTGATAATATATTCGATACACTCAAGAGAAATGAGTGGTTGTCATGTGTGGGCCGGGTTGCAAGATGTTACACTATCGGCAAGTGGTTCCATACCTTGTCATAGTCGAAATCCAATCTCCAATAAGTGCCTGTGGTTTTGATTATATACTACATATATGTAGAGTGTGAGATGCAAGCGTTCTATTAGATTGTTAATTACTTGTGATTAGACATTGTTGTAATATCAGAAAAGTATTGAATTTGAAAATGTTTTGAGTTATCGTAAGGTAAAAACCATCCATGTTTATGTGTGGATCGGTCTTACGATTTATCATTTCTTTTGAAAATCATTTTCAAAAGTTAAATCAAGTGGTTGGAGTTTACTCACACCGGTCCCATGACTGACCCAGAGTTTATTTTGTTTTGTTTTCCCTAAACTCTTGGGTGCCCAAATTTGTACGAGCAGTCAAGTAGCCGGGATTTACAGATACGCTAGATGGAGCTTGGAGCAGGAGGCTTCACCAGCAATTTATAGCTATTGTTTAATTCCGCTGTGATGTAAGTGTTGTATTCTAATATATACAGATTTGTGTTTCAATGTTATTTTGTATATTATATTTTATTCGTTCCGCTGTGAGATTCGTGTTACTCTGATTTCGCTGTGTTCTTCTTCTTCTATTCTAATAGTTCTATCTTATCTATTCTCTCCCTCAAACTTCTTTCTATTAACTATTTGGTATTTCCGATGTCTGAATAGTCGACGTTGGTATTTGTGTCGATTTTCGGAGTCGAATATCCCCGGGTCGTTACAAAGTCCTTCCATCTCCCTTAAAACCTTAAAAATCACCAAAATCCACCACCATAAGCTCCTCCTTGGGCCTCACCCCCTCAGATACCACCCCATACACCACTACCATATTTTCTCACTTAAGGTGGACTTCATATCCCTAGGTTGGGGGTCCCACATGCCTAAAACCCCTCTTTCCTTTATAAAAATCCAATTTTTACTCTAATTCTCCGTTACTGCAAACCTTAGCTACCCTATGCCACCTTTATACCCTGACCCCTACCCCCTAACAGCCCATACACCCACCCTTCTACACATCCCATGCATGACCTATACCCCCCTTAGACAATGATTCGTTTGCAAAAATCCCACCTTTTCCACTTATAAATGCTGTATAATATATATACGTTATATTTTGAGGTTGTTTTGGTTATAAAATTGTTATTTTGGAATTGTTAAGTGGAAATAAAGTGATAATAAGCTAGAAGGATTCCTACCCTAGAGATTGGTGGAGTGTAACCATGTTTTCCTTTGCACTCACTTTGTAGTTAATTAGTTTGGCTAAATTAGTTAATACATGTGTAGTGACAAATTGTTAAGTGATTTACATATCGATGCTAGGTGATATGGTTTACGCATTTACTTTTGTTAATTTTAAAGCCAAAAATAAGTTGAAATGATAGGGTTAGTAGTAGTTGAGTTAATCACTAAGTAACCCGAAGAATTAATTCATCTTTTTCCCTTAACAACTAAAGGAAACATACATATGTGGCATTGTTGATATTGGGTGATATTGGTAGAAATTGATATTCTATGGATGATCATTTGAATATAATGTGCGTAAATGTGGAGTTGGTTTTGTCAATTATGGCAATAGAGTCTTAATGAGGTTTAACACCTTAATTAACGGTGGTTGATTGGGTATGAAGTGTTGATGATCTTAACACTTATGCTAATGATGTCACTAGATGGTAATTGGATGTTAATAGTTGTTAATAACTTTTATTGGATGCTAATGATGTGTGAAATCCATATAAATTGAATTATATGGTAATTTATTGAATCTCATTCCAATTTGGAATTAATTTGAATATTTTACTAATAAAATATTCAGTGAAAAATGAAAATCTAAATTTCAAATTTAAAATAATTAGAAAAGGTAGATTAGGTCATTACGAGTAGTCTTCGTAAAAGAAAGAATTTTATTTTATTTAATTTCCAATTAATAAAGGTATGTTTTCAAATTAAAAATTGAAATGAATAGTAACGAGTAAAAGTGAAGTTCAGTTAGGGTATCTAGGAAAAGTTTTAAAGAAATTTTATTTACAACACTATCTTATTAATTTTTATAATGGATATCAGGAAATTTTGGATTCAAATAGTAAGTTTGGAAAAATAATGTTATTTTAATGATTAAAATAATATTAAAATGATTAAATAATGGAATATTGGATTTTAAAGAGAAATAGTTAAAATATAGTTTCCAAAAATAATTATATATGTTTTATATAATTAATAAATTATTTTGGAAGGATTTCGATTTAGTTTTAATTACAAATCGAATTTGGTCTGAATAGGACTTGTAGCATAGCGGTAGTTCACGATCTTCGACCATTAATTTTGAATTGACATATCGGGAGATCCGACCGACGGATTCTAACGAAATGAAAAGCATTAGGTCCAACATGAAAAGAGTTTTAAAATGAAATATAAAGTTTAAAAATCCAACGGTTATATTTTTAAACAAATTCAAATCAATTTTTGAAAAGGGTCACTATAAAAGCAGTTCGGTGACCAAAATTGGAAACCGACTGAACGGGCCCTATAAAAATTATTAAAAATATGAAAAAATCATGAAAAATCATAATCAATGATTTTAAATGATTTAAGTAAGAATTGTGAGGTTTTGAACTATGATTTGAATTTTCGGACTTTTGACCTGATTTACTTAACGTAGTAAATCAATATTTTGAAATTTAGTTTGAAGCTAAACAAAAAAAAATCAAACTTAAGTTCATTGGATTTGAATGGAAATAACCATAAAATATTTCAATATTGGATTTCGTAGTTACACGGATACTGTGTGAGGAATTTGGAAGATATAAATATCATTATTCCTTATAAAGTATCGGTTGATTTCAAAATATGATGTTGAATATAAGTCAATATGATTCCTATTTAAAGCCTTATATTTGATATCAAATTGGATTTTGGGTTTTATCATGTAGGATGTTTTAAATGACATTTGTTCTTTAACCCAATTAAAGGAAAGATGATTTCTCAAGTTTGACTTGCAATAAATCTTTCTATAAAGATTTAATTGAATGAAATGGAGATTAAAACATATTAAAGATTTAACTGAGTGAAATGAAGATTAAAACTATATTAGTGTTTTAATAAATCTTTCAAAAAAGATTTGATTGAATGAAATGGAGATTAAAACTATGTTACAGTTTTAATATATATTTCAATAAAGATTTGAAATGAAATGGAGATTAAAACTATGTTAGAGTTTTAATAAATATTTCAACAAAGATTTGAAATGAAAAAAGGTAATTAAACTTACCAAATACCAGGGGGATTAGATATGGAGTACAACTTGTTTTACTCCATGGGATGAATAGGATTGGAAAGGGAAAATGATTTCTAAGGAAAGATTTAAACAAGAGTTTAAAAGACATAAATCATTGATAAGATTCAGGGGAGTAATCCTAATGTAAAGAATGAATTGAGTAAGAAGAATATTCCGAATTGGAATGAGACTTATGATACAATTATATATCACTTGATTTTAAAGATGCGATAGTTATTCCAGAAAAACTGGGTTTCAACCCATTCTGAATAACTATACGACGATAGTTAAATATATTTAAGACGGTGGTTGAAGACTGGAGATCTTCACATCATTCATATTATTGCACATGTCTCGATTGGGAGGTACATCCAAGACGAGGTTATAGTGGCGGTCGTCTAGATGTACTTAGAGATTGACCAAATATGCAAGGGTCTCTCTTCTTTGTTGTATAAAGAATAAGGTGCCTTCGACTTCGCTCAGACCTAAAAGACTTTTAAGTAGATGTATGTCTGATGTTGTAAGTTACGGCATTATAAATTGATGTCTATAGATGTTATACCAGCTGGTGGTGGAGATTTATTCTTTTAGCTTAACACCCTCCTCTGAGACATATGAACTTAGAGGGTTATATATTAATAGACACTGATTATATGTTGTGAATTGATAATGTGGCATGTCGAGTGTTGCTGGCAGATAGATCAAAGCTTTTGTTCAAAAGTATGGCTTTGTGGATGATGATCAAAGCATAGCTCATATATCACAGCTTTTTGTTGAAACGCAACTTCGACAAGCCTCACAGTCCATGAATAGCCGAAAACAGGATGAAGGACTGTAGTGTAAGGACTAATATTCCCATCTTGTTGAAAAGTGATTCCATGGTATGGAGCCCAGGAAATTTACTTACGTGGATAATGGATTGTAGTGCCTCAGACGATGGTCAAACAACAAACAAGATGATGGTCTGATACGACCGGGGGACGTTATGTTCAGGAGTAACCCGAACTCACCGGGAATTAGTCGGTTGACTCTGCCGATTTAGGGTCACATGCATGTGATTCCTAAGACATGTGCTAGAATGTTGCGAACGATTAAGGAAGATCCTTTGCCTTGGCTATTGATGGAAATCCAACTTCCAATACGAGCCTTGCATTTTCAGTTATAAACCTATATGGCAACATAATGGGATGAGGCATTATGTCGCCTAAGATTGATACATTTATTTGTAAATTTCCACATTATGCACTAATGATAATGGAACTTGAGCCTTATAATAGCTTCATTGTTCATAAAGAATTACGAGTTTTCATGACTGGTACTCATGTGGAGAAAACTTGTTCCGTGTTACACAGCGTGGTCCTGTGATTTACCTTACTTTAAAATAAAGTAAATAACTATTTCTGGTTCTCACACCAGTCCCATGGTTGACTCGGAGTTTATTGTTTCCCACCTAAACTTTGGGTGCCTATATTTTCCACACTGTCAGCTAGTAGTTTTGGTTTTGTGGATACTTTATAAAGCAGGATTTTGAATTGAAGCTAGAGTTGTGTCCACAACATTTGATAGTCTTCCACTGAATGTAATTATGTTTCCATTGTATATTGTACTTGTTACTCCCTGGTATTTGTGATGTACTCTGATTCTGATGTAAAATTGTTGTAATAACAGTGAAATATTCTTTTGTTCTTTGTTCTGAAGTGTTGTAACCCATAACGGCTCGAGAACTTTTGCCTTTTGGATTGAACTTGAGTGGTTTATAATTGTTTCGAAAAGTAGAAATTTTTGGGTCGTCACAACAAGCTTGTCTTCGACCACATTCACTTTTTGTTGTTTCTTCCGTAGACAGCAGTCTCGGGCATAGTTTACGGGTTTGTTACAATAGTAATATACACCCTTCTTTTTTCTTCATGGAATTATTTTTCTTCTTAAATTATATCTCATTCATAGGCTTCAACTTTTTAGTAATTTCAACATTATTTTCCTTAGTTTGCATTTACAGAATCCTCTTCAATATGAAGATGACGCTCTAAACCGTCTAAATCTAATCTGTTTCCGCATGTTTCAAATTTTTGTTATAATCATTCCAAGAATTTTGGAAGTCTTGAAATAATTACTCCAATAACAAAAGATTCAGGGAGATCTATATCATCATCTTTAAGTTGATTCAACAACAATAAAATTTCGCTTACTTGTCCGACTATGGACTTATTGGCGACCATTTTAAAATCCATAAAATTACTAATAAGATTTTTTATTTTATTTTGCTTGCCTCGGATATGCGATGCTTGCTTTTTTCTGCAGTCCAGAGCGCCTTTGAAGTTTCTAAGATCCTATGAACGTTGTAGACTGGAGTAAAAAATGCATTCAAAACGTTCCCTCTACATAGAAAATTGTCATCTTTGTGCTTTGCAAGTTTCTCTTTTAGAACGGCATCATCCTTATCGGTTTCCTCTGGTACCACTTTCAATCCATCTTCCAAAATGTAGAACAATTTGACGGTAATTAGAAAGAACTTCAGTATCTCTTGTCAATAAGTGAAATTGTCACCATCAAACTGCTCCGATTGAGTTAAATGTTGATTCATCACTTGTACCAAACTCGAACCTTCCATAGTTGAATATTATTGTCTAATTTTTTTTTGGAGATTTTGCAGTTCGAGACGATCTGGAAGAAGATATTGTTGTATTTTAGACATCAAGGATATATGCAATAGAATCTTTCAGACAATAGTTCAACCTACGTGTACAAACGGGCTATCGAACTTTCAAATTTCAAGATTCGATGAAGTCATGGAACAGCATAATCAATCCAATTTTTGTACCATTTGATTCGATCAAGAACAATCTAGAATTTTGATTACTGATGATATAAATAGAAAATAGAAAGAAGATAAGAAGAAGAATTCTGCAACACTTTACAAGCATTGCGAATTCAAAAATTTGCAACACTTTTGGAATGTTGGCAATGGCGTTGTTTGCAAAATTTCGAGAGGAAGAAGATGTAATTTCGCAATAATTTGAAACATATTCTAGCATGGGTATTTATAGAGGAGATATGAAAGGCCTTTTCACCAGGCGTCACAACACCCACCAACGTCCATATCCATTTGAATTTGAACCAGCCGCCCTTACATTTGCAGCGTTTCAAAAGAGTTGCGAATTTGAACGTGGACGCTTTAAACTCCCTAGATTTAAACTCGATTCCAAGTCTGTAACGGGCTGAAATTTGGCCCGTTACCATTGTTATATTCGATCCAAAGATATTGCTATTGGATTCGACCTGAGACCCACAACCTGCACCCGTACATACGCGGTTCGCTTCGTTCAGACGGATGAACGATGGCGGCACATGCATGTATAGTGGTGACCCATGCCTCTCTCCTCAAAGAAAACATTTGGGGGCTCCAAAGCCCCAAAACCCTTGTGAGAAGTCCATTCACATACTTTGAAACTTCTTGCAAATTTCGTGATGTAGGACTAAACCCTTTTCCTTCCTTTCTTCCTCCTTCAAAACAAACTACAAACCCAAATTAATTTTCAAAATTTATTACGCTGAAGTGTAGTGTTGTTGCTGCTTTTGCCGCTTCTATTGTGTCAGGTTCTGCTGCTGTGTGATTCAAACATCAAATTGATTTTAGTTATCAAATTGATTTTGCTTAAACAGAAAACTAGCACTTAATGAAAAAGGAGTTTCAGATACTTTGATGTAAATTTGTTTAAAGTCCTTATATCAAATTGTATAAAATGTGAAAAAAACTAATAGTTTATTAACAAATGAACTTGTAAATTTTAATATACTTAAGATTATATTATTAACGATGTCGAGAACAATTTTAGCACTTCAAATGAATACATATTCTTCGAAAAATCCATTTAACTTTCATTAGTTTAGTTATCTATATTTCAAGTCATTACTTCTTATAAATTCACAAGTATTCCACTTAAAATCAAATCTATATTTTAACTATTTTATAGATCTTGTTCTCGCGGTAACCTTAATGTTGATGTGGAAAGTTGACCACTCACGCACCCAGCCAACCCCCGAATGTAAGATGATAACCAAATGCAACGAAATGTAAAGGGACACAAAACTTTTATAGTGGTTCGATACCAATGCCTACACCCATGTTATTGCAATCATTCATCAGCATTATATCAATTACAATGTTTATCCAAGTTCGGACACTTTGAATATACAAAATTGTACAACAGAATAACAAATATCTTATTACTTCCTAACTTCGACCATAATGCCTTTCTTCTTCCTTGAGCCCAAGTGTTTTGGTATGAACATTAATGTCCAATGAAAATCTCCAATGTCCAAGAATATCCAAATATGTCTGAAAGCAGGCCAAAAGTCCATGTGAATACCAAAAAAATTGTACATAAACTACTATATGAATTTTACAAGTCTAAGAAGTATCTCAAAGTCACAGGAATGACTGCGGAAACCATTAATGAGATCCAAACAGAGTTATCCCGCACCCCAAATGATAGATAAAGTCCAAAAGTGCCAACCTCTTTGAATACTAAGAGAGGGGGTATTTATAGGTGAAGTTTCCATGCATCAGCCGGAAATCTGTATCCCGATGAAATGCGAAATTCGCATCATGGGTACAGCCAAAAAAGCAACTCGTAATAGAAAATTTCGCATCCTGGAGAAATATGGAAAAAATAGTGATCTACATGTGATGATCACCTCAAAAAAGTGAGCAACATAGTGTTAAGCCTGTAACAACCTGAATTCCAACAGACCAATTTTTTCTTTTCAAAATTCTAATCCATCAAAACTCGTGTTGGTTTGTCTGGTATTCTACAGAAAAGACAGAGATATAAAATATATCAGAGCTCAGAAAATATCTCACAATGGAATGGATAAAATATAATATAATCAAAATATAACCTTACCCAGATAATAATACTGCCTAACCAGTATTCCAAAGCTATCATATCTCTGCTACAAATCTAACCTACGAGTATGTTATGAGGAGGGGGTCAGAACACAAAGTTCTAGTGACTGGATTTAAACTACACATTTTGGATAACCCTACATATATCATTCAGTTATAATTTCTCGTTTATTAGGTTACTTGGGTTAATAGTACTCAAGGCTTACACACACGTCGTATCCATTTACTCCCCAGTGGATTAACCTAATATAGTATATATGTAGCTACCCCCAACATTAAGTTACACCCCATAATTCCCCAGTCACACATTCTCTACCGTAATGCCACAGAATTATACGCAGTCCCTCATCGTACGCCCGAACGATGTATGGATCTCTATATAACCATACTACATTCCACATAGAACTGCCATAGCCATGCTACATAAGCGCACGGACTGCCACCTTTGAACCGTTTGATCAAATCAGATTCCATCACAAGGTAGTTCCCCAGAGTCTACGATACACCATCCAGAGCAGAGATGAATGTATCTAAACTTTCCACGTATGTATCGTTAATCGTACTCGATGCCTTAACCGTACATATTCTCTACTGTGCATTAAGTTCCGTAACAGTGCTATATGATAAACACGGAACTCGGTCGGGAGCTTTTCAGATATCTGTATTCACAGACATTAAGGTATGCATTTTTAGTGGTTATGGTCCCACCTGACTCCTCCCTCAACTAGTAAAAGACAAATGGTATTGAGAGCTAGTGACGTGGCCCTGTAAACAATAATCAACATCCTAATTGGTCTGTACTGCAACCAAAGCCTTGATAGCAAAAGGTCGATGATCTGTAGGTTTAGCTCTCCATCTTTCCACATCACGAATTACGATGATTGTAGATGATTGGTACTCGACGACTGCTATCCAATACTAGCCAAAGGCAACTTAATAAAATGGTCATAACCCGCCTAGTCACAAGGCAACTTGTTCGTTGAATCACCTATGCCACCCTAAAGCATTCTGACTGTCCATCATCGTGTCAGTCAAGTTATACACATCGGGTAGTAACGCGTAGACCTAACCTCTACGAGCACGGACCGAATGATGTCACCGCACAGAGGACTACCAGGAGTACCCTCCATGCCCCCCCCCCCGAAGCTGCATGCTTTCCTTTTCAAGTTCTTCGGAGCCAATATCAACAGAACAACAGAATAATCAGATGGACATGCGCTCCCCTCATGCCTCATAACACCACGATGATCTACCATGTTGGGTTATTCACCTTCACATGTATGGACTGGTCCAAGCGCCTCGGGTTAATGTGTTATTAGATGCTATGTTTAATTGTTTAATTACGCGTTTACTCTTCTTTTTCATATTTCCATTAAACTTGGCTATTCTGAGTCATACTGACATCTTATTCAAGTTACCAAGTTCCTCTTACATATTAATTTCAGTTATATTACGTTCATTAATAAACCTTTAACATGTTATTTTCTAGATTGTAATCCAAGGTCTACAATCTCTTTATATTATTCATTGACTAATTCCATAGTTACAGTAGCATGTTCCACTTAATATGTAATTAAGTATATTTTATCTCAATTCACATGTTTTTGTTTAACATATCACTTATTATTCATGATTAAATATAACTTATTTCATCCAATATATTCACCTTATTCTTTCTTATTCAATCATAATTCCATCTTACACTGTCACTACAACTTCTCGTTGTTTACTTATTAACTTAGTTCTCTTAACTAAGGTTTACTAATAAGTTTCCTTTCCATTTATTATAACATGTTATAATTTCCGCTTGTCCCTAGGACAAGCCAACCTATTATTTAACATTCTCGTTAATGTAATTAATTATAATAGGTTATTATCATTCCCCGTTCATTCCACTTCTTTTACTGTCGTAACTTTCATTCATTTCCATTTATCACAACTTGTGCCTTTTATTTTTGTCTTTTTATTTACATATATTTATATATATATATATATATATATATGTTTATACACCAGACCTCCCACATTAAGCCGACCGCTTGTGGATGCTGGATTTGCCGGGCAGTTCCAGGCAGATTTCTACCACAAGTTGGACTTAACCTCATGTCTTAGCACCGTTACATGTATATCTACGCACTAGACTCCTCACATTAAATTAACAATTTGTGGATGCTGGATTTGCCGGGCAGTTCTTGGCAGACTTCTACCACAAGTTGAATTTAACCTCGTGTCTAAGTGCGGTTACCATTTCTAAATTACCGTAAATTTTCCATATAATTCAGGCGTATCCATTCTTCCAAATTTTTAATATAATTCTATTTATACATGTCATATTAAGTTTATTTTGACTGATTATCATGTCACATGTTCTTCCTAACATGTATTCAACCCAACTTTAAAAGAATAACATGTAATCATCAATCATGTAATTATTCCAATCTAACAAATTAACATGTAATTATCCCAATTCTTACAATTAAGGGTTTGGTACATAATATGCCACTGATTAACATGTATTTATCCCAATTTCACGTAACTTAACTTACAGTACCCAATTAACAAGTTATTAGAACGTGTATGTATACAACCATAATCGTTTCCATATATTTTAACAGGTTTACATTTAAATAGATTAATCATTCTAGCAGATTTATGTTTCAACAGATTAATCATTCTAGCAGATTTACATTGCATATTAATAGGGAATGTCAAATGATAAATATACCATTATCAAAAAGGTATAACTTAAATCCACTCACCTAATTGCTTTCCAATTCATGATTCTGGTCTAGATCTAGCCTTCCATGGTTCTCCTAACTGAATTTAGAACCTAAATAACCATGGATCCACAATTCTCAACTAAAAGAAAAAGAGAAGAAATAGGAGAAATTTAAATTGACCAGATCCAAGAATTTACCTTAGTCCGAATAGAATTCTGAACACCATCTTTATTAATATACATTCTTTCCCTCCAGATCTTGAATCAGAATTTTCCTAAACTAATTTCTGAAGTGATTTGAGGTGGAAGAAGAATGGAAGAGCTTAGGCAGGCTCTCAAAAAACGTGAGATTTAGGCTAGGCTCTGCTAGCCTATTTATAAGTGTTCAGGATATTATCGTACACGCGGCGCTGAGTCAGCAACGAACATGGTTAAGAAAACAGTCCAGATTCATTAATGACTCTACCCAGATCTGGGGTGGGTTGACCCCTGGGTCAACACCCCTGTGTATGTGCCGACCCTCCTATGGGTGTGCCGACCCATGGGTCGACCCCTCGGGTCCCGTGAGAAATTTTTGGGCACTGTTTACCATTTTTGACGTTTTTAATTCAAACGTTTGATTAGTATTTTCTTTGATTTATTTAAATATTATATTTACATATAATCTCCTTATATGTATACAAAACTTCAAATGGCCATTTTATACGTATATATATACGCACAACTTTTATTTCATTTTCAAAATTCAAATGGTGTTATGCCGTTATTTAATTCTTACTATATTTCTTTGATTGTAGCCTTATTTTGAATTTCTCCTTTGTATATATATATATATATATATATATATATTTGCACATATATAAGCATATATTTTCATATACATGTATACATATATTTTTGTGCTTCCTTATATGTATAATTTTCCTTATATGTTCATTTATACATATTTTCTCTTTAGAATATATATTATTTTAGTCGTTCCTTTAAAATAAAAAATATGGCGCCTACAGGGATTGAATCTGCACCACTCTCATGAAAGTCACATGCTCTAACCAATTGGACTACTCAAGCTTTTTTAACAAGGCTTAAAACAATGGTGGTCATTGTTATTTTTCTTTTACCATCTTTTCATGTTCGTTGTGATCTTTTATTAAAAACATTTCATGTAACCTTATCATTTTGCATGCATTTTTTTCTTTTCTTATTAATGCATAATATTTGTAAATTATGGCATGCATCATAACTACACTGCATGCAACCAATTTCTTCTTTCTTTTAACGTTTGCATTGCATTGTTATTTGCATTAATCTTTTCTTCTTATCAATGCATATATTTATTACATGCAGTCATATAATATCATTATTTTATTCTTCTTTTATATATTTATGTCCATGCATATATACACACATATGCACTATTAAATATTTAATTGTTATAAAATGCGGGGTGTTACAAAGCTTGTCATAGCAAGTAGGAGGGATTTCGCATCCATGTGCCAAGATACGATTTCGTATCACGAAAATGCGTGCCCAACCGAAGCGATCAAGAAAAAAATATGTGATCCGCTCAAGAATTTCCATTTACCAAAATCGGTTGGCCACTTCCCATACTCGTTTTAAACCAAAAAATTGCATCCCGATGCCAGATGTGGACTCGTGTTTTTCAAATCACCTCCTGATGCGATCAGGTGATTTCAAAGTGGCAAAACCATGCCAAGAGATTTCTCGCCCTGGTCTTGCCAAATGGAAAGATCCGAATTCCTATGTAAAACAAAAGAAATAAGGTGATCCGGCCATGTCAATCATCCTTTTTGAGTGCAGAATATGAAGCTTTGCCAAAGAGACGATCTTTGAGTTTTGAGCTTGCACAAACTCTTTTTCTTGATCATGCCATGTCATGCAATAGTTTTTCAGTGACAGAAACCAAAATTTTCCAAAACCAATATATTTTTCCTTGACGAGTTTTGCCACGTGATCGGATTGAGGTGCTCAAGGATTTTGAGTTGATCAGACCGAGTCGTTCACGTACTTTTATCATGCCATATTTTCCAAGATTATTAACAGCATTTCCAATCCGATAGAGTTGACCCGGGTATCACGATATTTCCAACCATTTCTGAATTGCTTCGCGACTTTGACCAAATCGCTTTGTGTTTTTCGACGATGTTCTCGAGACTCAAGCGCGTCGCTAACCATGAACTTGACGTGTGACTGCTTTGCCAAAAAGCAGTTCAACACTTAACATCACATCAATAAATTATGAAATGTCAAGATTTTTACAGCTACCTTGAAAATCCATTTGTTGTGTTACACATTTTTTCTTTTGAGGCCATCTTATAACATGGATATTTCAAAATACTTATTTCATATTCAATAATTGTTAAACTAGGTTATTAATTCACTTACAAATTTATACTTGAATTCCTTTGGTTAATCTTGGTGATTTAAAGATGGATTTAGAACGAAATCAAGATTTACGCCTAAGGAAAACCTTATTAAAGATAAACCTATCAAGAAAAGTGGATTCAAAGGAGTAGAGATTCCTAAAAGTTTAAATTGTAAAATAATTTATAATTTCAAAATATGCTTCCTCAAGAATGATTTTGGTGATGCTTCTGCTCATTTAAGGGTTTGCCTACCCAATTTTTAACGAGTTTAAACACCATAACCTAAGGTTTTCTCAAATCAAAGACCTGCTACCAACTATAATTACTTGCTATTTCCAACCATTCAATTCGATAAAAAACCAACACAAATCGCTTAAAACAAAATTTAATCAGAATCAATAACAAAATCACAAACATAGAATAATACAATATCAAACAACAAAATAAAATAATACAATACATTAGGGACGGAAGTCTAAAACACAAATCTCTCTAATACAATCTAATTACAGAAATAATTGGATAAAGGTGAGGTCTTCACGAATCTTCAGCTTTCGAAAGGTGAAATATCGAATTGTTATACTCGGTCTGACCCGAGCGTAAAAAAACACTCAAGTCAGGACTAGCATTCTCATATAAGTAAATTAGCTCTAGTGAAGTGTTCACAGAAATGCACAATAACTTTAAGAATGTTCGGATTTCCATTCTCTAAGGACCCATGGAATTTCATATACATATAATACAATATTCCACTTCACCGTGGATGTTTTTATAAAATCATACTTTAAGATATTCACCTTTATTTAGCTTCAAACCATATTCACACTTTTAAGATATTTAACTTTACTCATACTTAGATGCAAATGGTTAACTTAATAAATTCATATCACCTTGATTAATTAAATCCCTATATCATATCTTTAATTTTCACTTTAAATTAACTAGGTTAAATTTTTATTACCAATTAAATCAATTTCAAAATGTTAACTTTAAATTTATTTTGACATTCGTTCAAGTTAAACAATACCATTTGCTTATTTTTAACAAAGCCAAACTATTGAGTTTACTTTAAAGAAAATCATACATTCCAAATTATTATAGATTAATAAATTTTATAATGCTAAATTATTATCAATTTGATTTATTTATACATATCTCTACAAATCAACTTGAATTAATTTAATATGTTTCATTTAAGTTATATCATTTAAATCAATTTCAAATTGTTAACCACGAATGTACCTAAACTTGGTTTAACTTAAAACAATTCAATTAAATTTTTAACATCAATTTGTTAAGTTCACTTTAAATCAAATCATATATACTTCAAGATGTCATATCCTAATCAACTTGACAATAAACTTAAAAAAAATCTTAAACTTGACTGTATTAGAAGATTTATAATATTAACATTTTTAAAATTAAATGTTGTGTTAAAGTTAAAAAATTAGATCTTTATATACAATTATGGTTTGAAATTAAATTTAAATAAAATTTACATTAAATTGCTCTTTTATAAAATATTAACTATATATTATACTATTAAAATTAACTTTGAAAACAAAAATCTTTAGTTAAACTTCTTACTAATTCTATTTTAATTTGTTTTCCATTACACAAATTAAGTTATAATTCAATCTTAACTTATCCTAAAAATTCAGGTATTAGAAAAAACTATTTTTATAGAATCTCTATTTATATATGTATATATGTATGTATATTTAAATTTCTTACTGATTTACTTTATTACATTATATAAATTTCATATATTTTAACTTGAATAGTATTAGAGTTCAAAAATCTTCAATTAATTCTAAACATATATAAACTTATAAAGTAAATTTTGAACATCTAGTTTTATTTTGAATCATAAATTGGGATCTTTATTATATTATATCAAAATATAAGTTTTAATATAAATCCTAATTTAAATTTCTAAAATAAGTATTGGCTTTAAATTCTAAAATTTATACATTCGTTCGGGTATGCATCATTTGAATTTATTGCGATTCTCCTAAATCTGTGGGAACTTTCAATGTGAGAAAAAAATACATACAACATCATGTATATCACACACAAACCAACACATGTCTTAGCAATCACTTATATAGTACATGTGTCATATATGTCATAAATGTGCTCAAGTTACATAACAAATATTCATGATTTACCTAAATAATGCTAATACTTCATATGAAATTTCAATATGTTAATTTAATTAATAATTGTGGTAGTCATTAGTGAGTAAACTCGTTCTGATTTCGTAAGAACGCTCCTAAAATGGGCTTGAATTCTGATCCATCAACCATTTTATACCTTCTGTAGGCAGGCCTTCTTCACACAAATATATATAAAAACATATATGTATAAATATATATATATATATGTGTGTGTGTGTGTGTGTGTGTAACAACCCGTATTTTAATAACGTGTTAAAACCATAAATCAAGGCAGAATTAATTTTTAAAATAAGAATCAAGGGAAACGAGTTGCGCCATTGTGTTCGTCTCGAAATTCTGCTTGAAAACGAGTCCGAGTTTTCGAAAATCGAAGTCCGTATGAGGCAGATATGACCCACCGAAGTTTCAGAAATTTCCAGAATCGAAAACAGCTCGAAAATTCGAATTCAGATTCGAATTCAAAACCCAGAACAGGCTGGGCGGGAAATTTCCCACCCAGGACCAGGTCGACCTAGGGGTCGACCATAGTGTCGACCTCCCAGGGACCAGGTCGACCATAGTGTCGACCTGGGGGTCGACCTGCCTCCCGAACCCAATTTTCGAACCTGATGCATTCTGATGTTTCTGACCTCGTTTTCTGTCAAGATTCGTTTGCCTAACCCTATCTAAACAACCCCCTAGCCTCATTCTCTTTACACCATTCTTCTCTAACCTTATGCTGCACAAACACTTGATGATCATGGCTTCTTCTTCTTCCTCCAAATTAAATTAAATTAAATTAAAAATGTAAAGATTATTTCTTGAAGACTACGGCTAGGAATTGGGGATTTGCTTCTACAATCAAGATTCAACGATTCATCAATTCAACGACAAATTTCTAGACTTGACTTCCACATCTTTCTTAGACCACGATCTGTAAGTTCCAGTTACTTTTAGATAAAAATCATAAACTTAATATGGACATGTTATAAATTGGAATTAATCTATGTATGATTCATATCTATTCTTGTTGGATCTTGACTTTTGGGAATATTGCCTATGACGTTGAAACCATTGTTAATGGCATAAGACTATGCCTATGACTGTGAACATAAGACTATGCCTATGCCTATGATTGTGACATAAAACTATGCCTATGACTATGAACATAAGACTATGCCTACGCCTATGACTGTGAACATAGGACCGTTGCCTATGACCATGACAAGGACAATTATGACTAATCACGTATGATTCATAAGTTATGACTATGAAATTAGAGCTAAGCTGGATTTTCTATTCAGACCTATTTTCTTTATTTATCCTTGGATCTTGGTAGTGGGGATTTTTCTATTTAAGTTAGATCTATCCATGTTCTTGAATCTAGATTATTATTCAAACCTTTTCATGTTCATAATGTTATGCCTGCGATGTTTTAATCAATTTATTCAGTTATGTCATGCCTTCGAAATAAATTGATAATAGAACAATGTTTATTATATTATATGTGGAATTGAATGATATTGATCTATGCCTGTGGTTCTATTTTGTCATCATGTTGAATTGGGAATTAATAAGTCTATTCATATGAACTTGGAGTATAACCCGTTATGACAAGTTGTGTAGTTTATCATGTTATGCAAGTTTTAGGCTGTGAAATCATATCACATATATGACCAAATGTTAGATCTACATGTTTATGTGCATATGTTAAACCTGTCATATTTCAAGTACACACTTGTTCATATGTTTGCGATTGATTTGCAAGTTCACATATATGTAAGTTGATTTAGTCTACGTTGCAATTTCATGCCTATGATATTCTTGTTGACTACATTGCAAGTACACATCTATGGTGTTCATATTGACTATGCCGAGAATACTAAGTTTACACTTATGTCATGTTTATGTTAATGGATTTCTTTATGCAAATTTTATGTACGTTAAATTAGGCTAAGTTTTTTGCC
This sequence comes from Allium sativum, assembly GCA_030737875.1. Taxonomy (NCBI): domain Eukaryota; kingdom Viridiplantae; phylum Streptophyta; class Magnoliopsida; order Asparagales; family Amaryllidaceae; genus Allium; species Allium sativum. The sequence continues at coordinate 684,186,640 of CM060918.1, read as the reverse complement.
TAATATTATATGTCAAAAATCATGCGGATGGAAAATTAGGCTAAGATTGTTAGCCTAATATTTAGACAGGGTAACTTTGGGAAAAATTGGTAATTATAGGAAACTTGGCATGAAACTTATCCTTGAAACTTGACACAAACTTGACATGAATCTTGAACATGGACATGACACTAGAATGAACTTGAAAATGGCCAACTCGAGGTTGGGTTGAGTTTGTAGTGTAATTCTGCCCGGAACCGCCCGACAAATCCAGTTACTGTAAACATTAGGATCCAATGTGGGTAGTTGGTCATATCACACTTGAAAACCCGAGGTCGAACTGATTTATGGTGTAATTCTGCCCGGAACCGCCCGGCATATCCAGTGACCACAACAACGGGTCTGAAGTGAGAGGTAGGGGTGCATTAATGAATTAATGCCACATGATAGGGTTAAGTCATGAACATGAAAGACAACACTTAACCAACTTGACACATGATTCGTAGGGCTAAGTCATGAACTCGAACAACAACACTTAGTCAAATTTGACATGACATGTGGGTGGGTTAAGTCATGAACCTGAAGGACAATACTTAACCAACTTGACATGCTAGACTGATAAGGGTTAAGTCACGAATTTAAATGACAACACTTAACCTATTGGACGAAAACTGTAGTTACGCGGTCCATTTCAGCAGTAACCCACTAGATATATCATGGTACCCTGGAACTAGGCAGGGTGGGGCACGATTACTGGGCTGATTGTAAGCGACCAAAACGACGGCTGTGTTGGTGCGCCGGTGTAGGTTCAGGCGGGCTATGGTCGTGCACGTGGTCCGGAGTTGAAAAATCAGGCATTGGGCATCAGTAGGTTTATCTGTGCATTCTTGATTCGTGTTGGTGGTTGGCACACTAGGGCTTGATACACCCTATGGTGGACCTAGCACAGGTGACCACATTCGTGATAGGGTCGTATGGCACAGACATATGACGAGCTAGAACTTGTAGGGAGCCGATCGACTAGTGGATCATTTCATTGGACCTAGAAATGGGTCATTCATGATATTGGGCCAAGGGATCATTTCATGATTAATATAAGACATGGGTTGGGATTCTAGTACAGTTGATGCTGCGAACCCCGAATATGTGATGCTATACTTGATTTACACTTGAATTATTATGCCATCTTAGTCTATCTTGCCAATCTTGACAGCATCCTTATGTTTACTTTCAGTTTATACACATCATGTTACCTTTATCTGTTTTTATGCTGAAAGTCACTTGGACTTACCAGTCTTTATGATTGACCCGTTTTCTTTCGCCTCTTTTTCTTTCGTTCCCTCCTCCCTAAGTTCTCAGGGAGGAAACTCTAGCACTTAGCTTGGATTTCGCTTGCTTTCGGTTCAACTCATGTACGGTTTGATCTTGAGCTATGCTATGGCTACATTTCTGCTAACTTTGGGGAATTAAGCTACTTTTGATGTTTTAAGTTTATGCTTCTTTATTTATGCAAGACAGAATTTGTTGTAATGGAAAATAATGTCCTTGGCTATTTGATGTAAAAGGTTTTGACTCTTTTTAAAAAGTAATGAAATTTATCTTTTGATTCTTCCACTGCTTTATCTATGTTCTGTCTTGTAACATTTCTGTGTTTGTTTACCTCAATAACGCTCCTCCCAAACTAGTGCATTCCCTTTGTGAGTGACCCTAGCGGAGGTGGGGTGTTACATTTGGTATCAGAGCAGAAGGTTACCAGATTGGGCAAAAGTTTTAAAAACCTTCTGAAACTATTTTCAAAACCGTTTTCAAAGAAGCATTTTTCGTGAAAGGACTTGTTTTATTTAAAGGCTATTCCCCAAAATCCGTTAGCACTATCCTTCGTTTCCTCGTTTGAATCTCTTCTTTTCCATTTCAGCATGTCTGGGAATCTTAACTTTCCAGAAGGCGTGCCAATACCTGGCTGGTTCAGGAGGTACTTAGAGGCTAGGGCTAACGATGCAGGCCCAGCAGATATTCCTCCTCCTGCTGCAGCGATTCCTCCTCCTCCCCCTCCTCGTGCAATTGCTTTTTCAAAGATCTGTAAAGATTTTAGGGCCATGGGTGGAAAGGATTTCAAGGGAACTGAATCAATCATAGAAGCGAAGAACTGGCTCAAAGAAACTGAGGATTTGTTCATTATCTTCGAGGTGGACGATAGGCAGAAAGTACAGTTGGCGGTATGGTTGCTCAAAGACAAAGCTTCCTATTGGTGGGAAGTCACTAATGCCGAGAGGCCGGTTGAAACATGGATGGATTTCAGAATAAGATTCGAGATGAAATTCCTCTCGCAAGCTGAAAGAAATCTACAGCTGGAAAAATTCTTATCTCTTAAGCAAGGAAGTATGACGGTCAAGGAGTACGTCAATCAATTCAATCAGCTGGCTCGGTTTGGACTGGACTGAGTAAATACCCCTCATAAGAAGGCTCTCCGTTTTGTCAAAGGATTGAATGAGCCACTTCACAGCTTGGCTATGACCCACGTGCCTATGGGGGCTACTTACGAAAAGCTAGTAGACATGGCGCTCTTAAATGAAGTGGACTAGAAAGGAAAGAAGGAGGTCAAGGCGAATGAGTCTCCAAACAAGGAGGTAGACTCCAAGAAAGGAGGCAAGAACAACAACAACAATAATGATAACAAGACACGTGAAAAAAGAAAGTGCCACTTCTGTGGTATTGAGGGGCATATAGTCCAGGATTGTAGAAAGAAGAAGATGAAGATGGGACCATGCTTTCAGTGTGGTGACATTGGACATATCAGCAAGAACTGCCCTAAGAAGCAAGGGCTAGCCCCGCAAGCAGGATCTTCTGGGGGTACATCTTTAACTTCTTCTCCTTGATGCTTTGTTTTATCTTGCTTATCTTCTCAATCCTATCTTGAGAACCTAAGATAGAACCCTTCTGGATGTAAACATGTGATTGAAACATGTTATGGTTGATGTTTGCAAATGGTTGCAAGTGGTCGCAAGTGGTTGCTCGTGGTTGCATAACACACATTAGGCACTAGAACGGCTCAGACACATTTCATATTGCATATGCATGAGTGTTTATACTTGTTTATGGATGAAATTAAATGTGTTATCATGTGTATGGATGGATGTTTGTGCACACATATAGTGTTTATGTGATTAGGACTATTTGCATACATGTTGGATTCATGGCACTAAACATATTTTGTGTTAAGAACATCAATCAGGCCTGATCATTTGCACTAGATAAGGAACATATACACACACATTCTGCATATGTTCATATAACATTAGAAATCTTTTAAGGACAATGGTTGCTTGTGGATGATGGCTGAGTAGATGGTCGATTGGATGATAGGATGCATTCTTCCTAACTTGAATATTTCGAGGACGGAATCCTTTAAGGAGGGGAGAATGTAACAACCCGTATTTTAATAACGTGTTAAAACCATAAATCAAGGTAGAATTAATTTATAAAATAAGAATCAAGGGAAACGGGTCACGCCACTGCGTTCGTCTCGAAATTCAACTTGAAAACGAGTCCGAGTTTTCGAAAATCGGAGTCCGTATGAGGGAGATATGACCCTCCAAAGTTTCAGAAATTTTTAGAATCGAAAACAGCTCAAAAATTCGAATTCAAATTCGAATTCAAAACCCAGAACAGGCTGGGTGGGAAATTTCCCGCCCAGGACCAGGTCGACCATAGTTTTGACCTGGGGGTCGACCTGCCTCCCAAACCCAGTTTTTGAACCTGATGCATTCTGATGTATCTGACCTCGTTTTCTGTCCAGATTCGTATGCCTAACCCTATATAAACAGCCCCCTAGCCTCATTCTCTTTACACCATTCTTCTCTAACCTTGTGCTGCACAAACTCTTGATGATCATGGCTTCTTCTTCTTCCTCCAAATTAAATTAAATTAAAAACGTAAAGATTATTTCTTGAAGACTACGGCTAGGAATTGGGGATTTGCTTCTACAATCAAGATTCAACGATTCAGCAATTCAACGACAAATTTCTAGACTTGACTTCCACATCTTTCTTAGACCACGATCTGTAAGTTCCAGTTACTTTTAGATAAAAATCATAAACTTAATATGGACATGTTATAAATTGGAATTAATCTATGTATGATTCATATCTATTCTTGTTGGATCTTGACTTTTGGGAATATTGCCTATGACGTTGAAACCATTGTTAATGGCATAAGACTATGCCTATGACTGTGAACATAAGACTATGCCTATGACTGTGAACATAAGACTATGCCTATGCCTTTGACTGTGAACATAAGACTATGCCTATGCCTATGACTATGAACATAAGACTATGCCTACGCCTATGAATGTGAACATAAGACTGTTGCCTATGACTATGACAAGGACAATTATGACTAATCACCTATGATTCATAGGTAATGACTATGAAATTGGAGCTAAGCTGGATTTTCTATTCAGACCTATTTTCTTTATTTATCCTTGGATCTTGATAGTGGGGATTTTTCTATTTAAGTTAGATTTATCCGTGTTCTTGAATCTAGATTATTATTCAAACCTTTTCATGTTCATAATGTTATGCCTGCGATTTTTTAATCAATTTATTCAGTTATGTCATGCCTTCGAAATAAATTGATAATAGAACAATGTTTATTATATTATATGTGGAATTGAATTATATTGATCTATGCCTATGGTTCTATTTTATCATCATGTTGAATTGGGAATTAATAAGTCTATTCATATGAACTTGGAGTATAAACCGTTATGACAAGTTGTGTAGTTTATCATGTTATGCAAGTTTTAGGCTGTGAAATCATATCACATACATGACCAAATGTTAGATCTACATGTTTATGTGCATATGTTAAACCTGTCAAATTTCAAGTACACACTTGTTCATATGTTTGCGATTGATTTGCAAGTTCACATATATGTAAGTTGATTTAGTCTACGTTGCAAGTTCTCGCCTATACTATTCATGTTGACTACATTACAAGTGCACATCTATGGTGTTCATATTGACTATTCCGAGAATGCCAAGTTTACACTTATGTCATGTTTATGTTAATGGATTTCTTTATGCAAATTTTATGTACGTTAAATTAGGCTAAGTTTTTTGCCTAATATTATATGTCAAAAATCATGCGGACGGAAAATTAGGCTAAGATTGTTAGCCTAATATTTAGACGGGGTAACTTTGGGAAAAATTGGTAATTATAGGAAACTTGGCATGAAACTTATCCTTGAAACTTGACACGAACTTGACATGAATCTTGAACATGGACATGATACTAGAATGAACTTGAAAATGGCCAACTCGAGGTTGGGTTGAGTTTGCAGTGTAATTCTGCCCGGAACCGCCCGGTAAATCCAGTTACTGCAAACAATAGGATCCAATGTGGGTAGTTGGTCATATCGCACTTGAAAACCCGAGGTCAGATTGATTTATGGTGTAATTCTGCCTGGAACCGCCCGACATATCCAGTGACCACAACAACGGGTCTGATGTGAGAGGTTGGGGTGCATTAATGAATTAATGCCACAAGATAGGGTTAAGTCATGAACATGAAAGACAACACTTAATCAACTTGACACATGATTCGTAGGGCTAAGTCATGAACTCGAACGACAAAACTTAGTCAAATTTGACATGACATGTGGGTGGGTTAAGTCACGAACCTGAAGGACAATACTTAACCAACTTGACATGCTAGACTGATAAGGGTTAAGTCACGAATTTAAATGACAACACTTAACCTATTGGACGAAAACCCTAGTTACGCGGTCCATTTCAGCAGTAACCCACTAGATGTATCATGGAACCCTGGAACTAGGCAGGGTGGGGCACGATTACTGGGCTGATTGTAAGCGACCAAAACGACGGCTATGTTGGTGCGCCAGTGTATGTTCAGGCGGGCTATGGTCATGCACGTGGTCCGGAGTTGAAAAAGTAGGCATTGGGCATCAGTAGGTTTATTTGTGCATTCTTAATTCGTGTCGGTGGTTGGCACACTAGGGCTTGATACACCCTATGGTGGACCTAGCACAGGTGACCACATTCGTGATAGGGTCGTATTACACAGACACATGACGAGCTAGAACTTGTAGGGAGTCGATCGACTAGTGGATCATTTCGTTGGACCTAGAAATGGGTCATTTCATGATATTGGGCCAAGGGATCATTTAATGATTAATATAAGACATGGGTTGGGATTATAGTACCGTTGATGCTGCGAACCTCGAATATGTGATACTATACTTGATTTACACTTGAATTATTATTCTATCTTAGTCTATCTTGCCAATCTTGACAGCATCCTTATGTTTACTTTCAGTTTATACATGTCATGTTACCTTTATCTGTTTTTTTGCTGAAAGTCACTTGGACTTACCAGTCTTTATGACTGACCCGTTTTCTTTCGCCTCTTTTTCTTTCGTTTCCCCCTCCACCCCAGGTTCTCAGGGAGGAAACTCTAGCACTTAGCTTGGATTTTGCTTGCTTTCGGTTCAACTCATGTACGGTTTGATCTTGAGCTATGCTATGGCTACATTTCTGCTACCTTTGGGGAATTAAGCTACTTTTGATGTTTTAAGTTTATGCTTCTTTATTTATGCAAGATATAATTTGTTGTAATGGAAAATAATGTCCTTGGCTATTTGATGTAAAAGGTTTTGACTCTTTTTAAAAAGTAATGAAATTTTATCTTTTGATTCTTCCACTGCTTTATCTATGTTCTGTCTTGTAATATTTCTGTGTTTGTTTACCTCGATAACACTCCTCCCAAACTAGTGCATTCCCTTTGTGAGTGACCCTAGAGGAGGTGGGGTGTTACAGTGTGTATATATATAAACACACAACACATGTCACATTAAACCGGCTACTTGTAGATGTTGGATTTGTCGGCCGGTTCCGGACAAGCTTCTACTACAAGTTGGGCTTAACCTCGCGCCTTTGTGTAATTATTAAAATAGCTCATTGCACCTAGATCTCTCTTGTTAGCTCTACTAACTTGTAGAGGCCGGATATGCCGGTAGGTTCCGGGCAGACTTCTACTACAAGTAGGGATTAACCTCATGTCTATATGTCATTTATACTAACAAAAGCCAATTAAAAATCACACACATACAAATTTCATATGGAGACATTATAATTCTAGTTTCCTATTTTAACACATTTAGTATGCTATCTAAAACGAATTTAATACAAATTAATAATACGTTAATTACGTGGCATGGGCTACATGAGCCCCAAGTAGTTTACCAGATAAATTGATAAGTCTAGCATTCTCGGCGCACCAAGAGAAACCGGTGGTTTGTTGGTCAATATGGCATGGACATGTATATCATAATCAATAACAGGGAAATAACAACATAAACATAAAAATTGTAACTAAGGTTTAAAAGATTATTTCAATAAACAAAAGAAAGCTAAGGTGCGATATTAGAAATAGATTCTTAAACCTAAGATTTACAATACTCAAGTCTCATGCTTTTGCATATATATATATATATATATATATATATATATATATATATATGTGTGTGTGTGTGTGTGTGTGTGTGTGTATGTATGTATGTATGTATGTATGTATGTATGAAATTAACTATATTTGCAAGGAAAATGAATTAGACCATTGTTAGAAATTGTACAACACCTAAAAAGCCTATCTTTTATTTCCCCAATAATCAAAACCCAATAAACACAAATGATTGATCGTTTCCGCAAATATATGAGATTTGGAGGATTTGTAAATGTTTTGTTTTCGTTAAATCCAAATCTCTTTAGGCGTAACAATCCAAATCTACACTAACATCTTATAGAAAATAGAAAACTGATGTAATTTCCACTTATATAGGTATGAAGAGAAGAATAGCAACTCTATGTAGAATCTAATGATTCAGACCAAACTTTCGAATCAGCATACTCCCAATTCTCCTAATATATATATATATATATATATATATATATATATATATATATATATAAGAATCGGATTTAGAATCTCATACATATATTATACTTAATTCTAGAACCTACATAAGAATTCAGATAAGAAGAGATAGAATATAGGTTAGAAGAAGAGAAGAAACCTAACATGTTTTTGGAATTAAGAAAATGGTGGAGAGATAAAATGGAAGCATAAAGGAAGATGAAGGTAGGGTCATGGGGAGAGGCTAGGCTTTTTTATAGTTGCTAGGTGTATGTTAACCATATAGTAGGATTAGTTAGATTAAATCTAGACAGTCCAATGAAGCAAAACTGCAAGAAACACCCAAATAAACATAGCCTCTCTCCCACCCTAGACCAAAAGGGTGGTTGACCAGCCAAACAACCCCCTTCTATGGGGCGTTCGACAAGCCTTCTGGGGTAGACGTTGGGAGATCTATTTTTTTTAACATTTCTTTTTATATTCATTACAATTAGTTCTTATATTTACTATTCATTCTTGTCTCTCTTGTATATATTTTAAACTAGTTGTCAACCTCAAATGTATTTGAAACTGGTTTAACTTAAACCAATTTAATTCATTTTTAAAGGTAAAATTATTAAGTTTCACTTTAAATCAAATTATATATACTTCAGAATGTCATATCATAATCAATTTAACAATAAACTTAATAAATCCTTAAACTTGACCTTATAAGAAGATTTATTATACTAAAGTTACAAAAATTAAGTCTTATGTTAAAGTTATAAAATTAAATCTTTATATAAAATTATGATTATAAAGTAAATTTATATAAAATTAAATTTAATTATTTTATTTATTAATTATTAAACTATTATTTTATAAAATATTTACTTTACATTAAATTATTATATATATATATATTACTTATTGATTTACTTTATTATATTATATTATTCAAAATTCATATATTTTAAGCTGAATAATATTATAGTTGACGAATATTCAATTAATTTTAAACATATATAAACTTATAACGTGAACTTCAAATATATAGTTTTATTTTGAATCTTAATTTTGAATCTTTATTTCATTATATCAAAATCTATGTTTTAATAAAAAATATTTTTTTAAATTCTAAAATAAATTTTTGTTCCAAACCTCAAAATCTATATAGGAAAATTGCAGTGTGAGAACAAAATACAAACCCCATTTTAGATATTACTTATGAATAAACATATGTCATAACAATAATTTATGTAGCTTTCATATCAGATATGTCATAAGTGTTTGTGTCACATATGCACGAGTAACATAACAAATATTCATGAATTTCCTAAATAATCTTGATACTTCCGATGTCATTTCAATAGTGTTAATTTACTTAATAATTATGTTATCATAAGTGAGTAAACTCACCTTGATTTTAGCTATTGCCAAAGCAATATTTTTGAACTAAAACCGAAGAGATGCTTGATTTTAGCAGAAATCATAACTAGCTCCAAAAATAGCAAATCCAATACTATTGCGAAGATTTTGATGATACTAGTCCAACAGAATGAACGACGTTCGATTTGATCTAAAATGAATTAGAAATTGCATTTATAAGAAATCGATCGGATTAACTGTAATTAAACAACTTATTATTAAATTAATTAATTCATTACCCTAATCTTCTTCTCATCCAAGACAAACTCCTCCTGTACACGCATGAACTAAATGATGGTCATGCATCCCAAGCTTTATTGACATGGTGCTACCCTCCTTCGTTCGATAAACAAACCTCACTATTGTACTCTCCTTCAAAACCACTACCAGCTAGCACCCGTCTGCCGATGTCCAACCTCTCTTATGTGAATGCGTTGTCGAACCTCTTCGCCAACTCAATCTATTGGTGCGACATTTTGCTGTCGAATCACCACCCAAACATCACCGTATCTACTGGTATCCTTCACGACCTTAAACTAAAACTTCAGTTGAGCCTTTAAGTGGAAGAGGGTTAGATTTCATTTTTTTAGTTGTCTTTTCTTCTTTAATTTCTTTCGTTATTTTATTAAATTTCTGAGAATGATGAAGGATGACACGCAGAGGAGAAGAAACGTGTTTCTCCAAGAGCAGGTCACAGACAAATTTAATAGGTGTTGAGTAATATAAAATGGTGTCAAAAAGTTGTGATATAAATTTAAAAAGTGTTACTCGAACAAAAAAAGAATTGCAGGTGTTCCATTCAAAATTTTAATTAAAAATTTATTTTCTCTTTTTAAATGATAATTCAATTACATGTCAATACAAAAACAAGAAGAATACAGATGAAATAAAGGACATGATATATAAACAAATGCTATCTATTTACACATTTTAACTCAAAATCATGAGTACTGAGCAATGATCTTTCGGATTTTGGGGAATGAAAACTGTCATTCTTTATAAAATTGAGTTTAATATTTATAAAAAAATATCTAAGTTCCGACAACATTTTATTTCCAATGATGTATTCAATGTTTAACTAAATTAACGCAAATGAAACAAACTTGCATATTTTACTATCAAATTTATTCCTTTGTTATGTCTAATTAAACGTATCTCAAATATCAAATTTTGTAATTTAATTCAGGTTTAAATTTTAACACTATTTGCATTATATCGGTTGTTACTACCGTAAATCAATCGTATCAGATTTAAACCGAGCGAGCAAACTTTGATGCTTTCGTTATAAAATTCATTAGATCACTTCTATATATGAAATATTCAAATTTTAAGAATCAACACTTTTTCTTATAATCGAGTTCACGTTTTTCAGTAAACATGTTTCTGAATTAGACTTTAGAATTTGAAATTTAATTTATTTCTGAATGTATGAATTTGATTCTAAGTATAAATTCCAAAGTTAAATTTTAGGTATCAATATACATTTTTTTATGTTTTAATTTGTGAGTCGTTACAAAGCTTTCTAGTCGATCCTAACCTCATCACATTTCTCAACAATGAAACCTTAACGAACATCATATCTCTAATCTGAAACTTTAAGTCAGAATGTTTCCTACCTTCATATGACTTCTATCAATCGTAGATTGTCTTCAATCTCTTCCGAATCAAATGTACCTTCACAATGATGCCCATTTCCATATTGGATCTAAGGATAATTCTATAGGTTGTGTCGCACCATCATGATACCAACATGATCTCCCAGATAGGGCTTCAAGGGGTGTCATCCCATTACTTGCTTGGTATCATTTATTACAACGACTCGGCCACTGGAAAGTGCTCCTCCTACGAACCTCCAAAATCCAAAATACACATCCTAAACAAGTCCTCCAAAATCCTATTCATCCTCTTCGTGTGTTAATCCGTTTATGGATGATACACTATACCTAGGTTCAGCTCCATTCCTAAGGCATCCTGAGAATACTCCAAAAATAGCTCGTAAATAGTTGGTCATGATTGCTGACTATACTGGCTTTTACGCATAACTTTGCCAACAATATTGTGGTCCTATTACTCCAAACAGGTATGAAATGAGTGCAATAAGTTAATCTATTGATTATGACATGAATTCTCTCCTTCGCTCTCCTAAATCGAGATGAAACATCAATGAAGTCTATAGAGATGATCTCACACTTCCACCATAGAATATCTAGCGGCTGAAGAAATCCTCCAGACTTTTTTTGCTCTACTTCCACTTTTTGACAAGTCATACACCTTGCCAAATACTCTACTAACTGCTTCTTCATTCTAGACCAAAAGAAGACTATCTTCATATCCCAACACATTTTATCTCCACCAAGCGTACAATCATTCTTGAATGATGAACCTTTGTTATCGTAGTATCCACTATATCTACACTACGAGGTACATAAAGCCTACCATCCCTCCTCCACCATCCTCTCAAGTCTATCATATAGCACATGAAGTATCATGATGATCCACCTCTGCTAAATCTATCTAAAATATCCACTATTCTACTATAGAGTCGGTTGAATATTAAGGGCCGCTAATGTTCCCAGAATTATATCCGATCGAGCTTTAAAATTAACAGTAGCAATGTACTTCAAATGCTTCCGCTCCTGAAATAAAGTACTCAGCTCCACCATATGTCTGTTCAAAGTGTCCACCAAAACATTACCCTTACCAGAAGTATAAGAGATCTCAAAATCATAAGAGGTCGAATACTCTATCCAATGATGCTGCCGAAAACTCCATCCACTATTGCGGCCTTAAAGTTGAAGTCTTTTCTAGCAGCTGAAGAAATCCTCCAGATTTTTTTGCTATACTTTCACTTTTTGACAAATCATACACCTTGCCAAATACTCTACTAACTGCTTCTTCATTCTAGACCAAAAGAAGACTATCTTCATATCCCAACACATATTATCTCTACCAGGTGTATAGTCATGCTTGAATGATGAACCTTTGTTATCATAGTATCCACTATCTACACTACGAGGTACATAAAGCCTACCATCCTTCCTCCACCATCCTCTCAAATCTATCTTATAGCACCTGAAGTATCATGATGATCCACCTCTGCTAAATCTATCTAAGATATCCACTATTCTATTACAGAGTCGAATAAACATTAAGGGCCGCTAATATTCCCAGAATTATATCCGATCGAGCTTAAAATTAACGACAACAATGTACTTCAAATGCTTCCACTCCTGAAATAAAGTACTCAGCTCCACCATATGTCTATTCAAAGTGCCACCAAAACATTACCCTTACCAGAAGTATAAGAGATCTCAGAATCATAAGAGGTCGAAAACTCTATCCAATGATGCTGTCAAAAACTCCATCCACTATTGTGGCCTCAAAGTTGAAGTCTTTTTGATAGAATTAATACTTCAACAATTTTTGATTGGTAAAAATCTCAAGTTTCTCTCCGAAAAGTAGTGCCTCCAAGAGTTAAAAGAAAAGATAATAACTACCAGTTCGAGATCATGTGTTCGGTAGTTCTTCTCGTGAACCTTCAAAAGTCTATCATCATAGCATACCACGTGCATAATCACTATCACCAATCCTGTACCAAATGCACCCATATAAACTGGGAAAAGCTTGGTCCCATCTAGTAATACTAATACTGGTGTACTAGTCAAAGCTTTCTTCAACCACTCAAAAGCATTTTCACACTTGACATCCAAATTAAAAATCAAATTCTTGTTGGTAAGGCGGGTCAAGGGAATCAATATCTTAGCAATGTCTTTAATAAACTTCCTACAGTGGTCGGCCTCACCTCCATGGCATTCTTAGCAACGTTCCAATCCTGAACCGCCATCATTTATCCTAGATCTACCACAAATCCATGCTCTAAAATAAGGTGGTTCAAAAAGTAAACCTTATCCCTTCAAAAATGGCACTTACAGATCTTATCCTTAAGCTTATCGGCTATGAGGGTCCTAAAAGCTTCCTAAAGATGCAAAGCATTCTTCTTTCTACTTCTCGAATAAACAACAATAAAAAAGAAAGAAGCAACAACATCAATTTCCATCCTTAACATATATAAAGACCCACATATCGACCTTTGGGAATCTGCTAGTTGATATGTGGATTGTGACGACTACCATGCACTACCAACACACAAATAGTGCATTATAGTGGTGTTCAATCAGTGCAAGGCAATCATCAAGGTTTAAATAAGAAAAGTACCCAAGTAACATGTCTTATATCTTACAGTGCATGGAACAAAATATAATAATAACATAGGATGGTGTAAAACAGGTGAGAGAGTATAAGCCCAAACTGAATCATAAACATCAAAGCAATAACTTCACATCAAAGCAACAACTTCACATCATAGCATAATATCTCATAAGTCATACATAGATATATCTTCAAAATAATGTATCTAAACAAAACACTTTTATGTCCAAAGTAGTGAACAACATAAGTAAAACATGGTATAAGAGTATATATATCCACACGTGGAAAGCCTCTTACTCGTCTCCGGTCAGCTACTCGATCACACCCTACCTGCCACTAGTGTGCTCATTTTAGAGCACTGAGAGTAGTAAGAAGCAATGCATAAAATTCCAAGTCAGAAAAGATCTTGTGTGAACGATATTAATCATAGCTACTAATAACGTAACACTATAGGGATGAAGGATCATACTTGTCCTATTCCTACATCCAAAGATTTAACACAAATAGTAATGTACTCTACTCTAAGGTCATCACATTACTATAAATAAAAGTGTGCGTGATAAGGTGCTAGTAAACATCCAAACATAGCATCTATCCTCATTTTCACTCAATCAGTGCATTAACCCTGCGGTACTCGATACTTCGGTGTTAAGTCTATCGAGACAGGGGTAGGCCTCCTAGCATGAGCTCCACAAAATTATCGTTGTGTCCCACTACATTGACTATAGCCGACAGCCATAACCAGTCCAAGCTGCATAGGCTCTAGAGGTCATTTCTGTCGGTCCACACTGCATTGACTATGACCCCTCCTCGCTCAATGGCGTATCGAAATCACAAATATCGGTGGCGCCTTCATACATAAGTCCTCAGCGAAGTCCAACTTGGAAGTCACCCTGATAATTCCCATCTTGGGCCTTTGTGGTGACTCCCAACTCAAACTTTCCTCATATCTCGGACTTAGGCTGGTCATATTGGAGTTCTTCTATAGAAGAGTAAATTCCATGAAAAGCTCTATCCCCTAGAAGTAACCCAACCAAATCACGAATTACACAAGCTTCGGGTCGGCATGGTCGATTGGCCTTGGGTCTATTATCGAACCAAAGTTCAGTTCATATGCCGATCTGGATCTGGTTCGACCTATCAAACACGAAGCTCCTTCCCCTTTTACTTCCTTACTCCATCGAAGTTCTCCCCTTAGTCAAACCACAGTCCTTCCTTTATGCTGAACCGGAGCTTTCTTCTTAGCCAAACTAGAACTGTTGACGTCATTACCTGACTTTTGATTCTCCAATCAACTTTAAACTTTGCCTAAGGCTTCTTGGGACCTTCCATGTTGTCCATTCCAAGTATAAGGTTGATCTGGGCTAACGCCAATCTGGACTAGGCCGAACTAGAATCTAATGTCTCTTTCCTTCTTCCTGGTTCGCTACTCGCTGGCGTTTGCACCCATTCTATAATTCCTAGGCAAGGTTCTAACATTTAAAGTATACTCAACAATATTTGGTATGAACAAAGCATCGTAAATCATCCAAAGCCTATGTTCATAAGATAATACCCAACCCTCGTTAATTTCGGGTTTTACATACATTACCCAAATCGAACCAAACTTGTATATGTGTGCTTATATGATTAGTCATGATTTATGAACTTTTTTCATATTATTAGAAGGTGTTCAGAGACTAATATACACTAATTAGTGAGCAAAGATACACTACACCATATACGCTGATTAGACTGTTTTTTAGTCGTATCTAGAGCTCTTGGGCACGGTAAATAGCCGTATCAAAAAGTGGCGTGTTAAATTATTAGATACGACTACTAACTGTAGCTCATTATTTTAAAATATGGCTATTAGCCGTATCTAAAGTCTAATCAGGCACGGTCTTTGACCGTGTCTAATTATATTTGTTTGTGCATATATATATATATATATATATATATATATATATATATATATATATATATATATATATATATATCATATAAGTGTACATATATAAAACCAAAAACTGTAGCACATATCTTTCATATCCCAGAGCATACATACCACAAAGTATACACAGGAATAACACAATTTATACATAAATATACTCAAAGCATTACAAGGTTTGTCATAATACGATGTACATACAAACATAAACATTAAAAGGAAAATGTATTAGATTTTCATCACATTACGAAGTAACAAAAATGAGGTAAACAGATAACAGCTTGATAAACAGTCCAGTCGAGGCCAGGAAGATTGAGCGATAGTCAGCCTGAAGTTCAAGTTTCATTTGGCAGCAAAATTGAATTATGATATATAGCCTGCAGCCTGAGTTCCAGCAAAGCACCATAATCTCCAACATGACTGCTTATAAAATACAAGAAACAAGTTACAAATACTTCACAGCTGGATAGTAGATCGACATTGTAACATTTGGTAACTGAAATGCAAACATGAATACAGAGCTAAGTGTATGTTAATACAGATATAACAGTGAAAGATTAGAATGCGCCATTGAATGCTAATTCTGGTAGAAAAAGTGATAACAACAACAGTTCTACTAGTGAAGGATTAGATGATAATTTCAATATTTTGGACTTGTGTAATTTCACTGGACATCAATAATAGTGAAAGGCATATTGTGACGATCAGTGTGTTTATGTAATTTAACGGTACGTAGTCGATCAGTGCGTTTGTGTACAAATACTTCACTGGGAACCAATAACAACTTAGTCGAATCGACTAGTCAATTGGTCGACTAATTTCTGTGTGGCCTAAATTCATACAACAACCTAGTTGGTAGTCATTAACAATGCAAACCCATAAGAAGAATCACCTGAAGTGTAGTCCATATGCAACACTGGTAGTTCGTGCCCTAGCATATAGAACATCCTCCTACACACACAAGGAGGAACAAATAAAAGAAAAGAATATTCAAGATGCATGTGCACACAAGTACATGTCCATTTAATTCTTATGTAAGATACTACGTAGAGATAAGTGTAAAATAATATATACATGCTCCAACGTCTAAAGATATTGAATCATCATCGTTGGATGACACACATACTCGACTTTCTAATTAAGAATTTACTGGGTGATCCACTAGGTCGATGCATTTTAGCTCACGCGCAGGGTTAGTAATTCATTAATTAGCTTTATCCAAATGTCAAATGTCGCTTCACTTAACCTTTGGAAAAAGCTGCTTTCACTTGCAACTTTCAGTTTCTTTGAAATATACTGTGTAGTGCAAGATAACTTACACTGCAGTCTCAGCTACAAAGTAAGGGAAAGTTGCTAGTGAAAGCAGCTTTTTACTAAGGTTAAGTACAATAGCATCCGACATTTGGATAAAGCTAATAAGCATGGATACCCAACCATACGCGTGAGCTAAAATGCATCCACCTGGTGGATCGCCCATTAAATTATTAACTAGAAAGTCGAGTAATCATCCATCTTCCCAGGTTTCAGCAAACATGTTATTATATTTTTAGTAAACTTGTTATTTCTCAAAACAGAGTAAACTAGTTATAAGACAACCCAAATTAAATTTCAAGCACAAGGCAAACAAATAGTCAAATGACGATGAAATCATGGTTAAATATTGAACTATAGAATTATCCAATTGCTCAGTTTAAGAAATGGATAACTTTTAGTTGCTAAATATTTAAACTATAAATCAGTGACAACTTGTACATGGATGTGGTTACTACATTTTAGTTGCAATCGGCTTGACTAACTCATTGTTATTTCTTTGTTTCATACTTTCATGGATATATATACTGCAATCAAAAATTATACCGCAATCAAATTTGATTTATGTGATTCTAGGGTATAACAACCAACTAGCACACTAGTACATACCAATTCAATTGAAATAGCTAACACACTAACACAAAGTAGCAATCGCCTTACACACAAAGACTTCAACTTGTTCCCTACTCTCTACAATTATGTACAACACGATTCAATTGAAATAGCTAACAAACTAACACAAATTAAGGGCAAGCTAACACAGAAAGACATCAACTTGTCCCCTAATCCCCACTATCAGGCATGCAAAACACAATTCAATTGAAACACATACCTGCGGTCAACGGAGGGCTAGGGACTAAAGGTTGTTGCGTCGAACGAGAGGGTTGTTTGTCTCGGTCGGTAAGGGAGATTCCAGAGAAAGATGGAGGCACGATTTGGTGGCCGAAAAACCCTAATTTGGGTTTTCGGTCACCATTAAAGTGAAAACAGGGGAAAAGGAGCAGCCAAAATTTTAATCTGGAGTGCCTAATGGGTTGCACAATATGAAACACATTCGTTTTGGCCAAAAGCCATATCAAATTAACTGATCTGGAGCTTCATTGATAGACGGTCAGATTTAGGGTGTTTGGGGTGGTGCGGATCACAAAATGTAGTTTGATACGGATCTGAGCAGTATCAAATATGATACGGCTATAAACCGTACTTTACATCCACATACTAGCGTGCCAAATTAGCTGTTATAGTGTAGTGATACTAATCACTCACATTAATACCCAAAGATTTGTTAGATTCAAGATGAATAGTGTTTGGCTCATATCCCCAGGATTTGCAGCAGCTCTAACCTTGATTTGTTGTTGATTTGACTTAGTCTTCACTTAATTAGGTGGTTTAGCTAAATAAAGTAAGGTTTAGCGAGAGATTTAGAGAATGGAATCCATTAATGTTTGTAGGATATATTTTAGGAGTTGTGTAATAATTGGGAGATGATTCTCTAACTCATTTCAGCCCACCACTAACCCCAATCCCGAAATGGATCTTGAGCCCACCAACTAGTGACCCCTTCTTAGCCTATTTAAGTTGTCTAACCCTCTCCAAACCTTATTTCATTCATTCCTTCAAATGGTAAGTCCATTCGCTTAATGTGACCACTCTACGAAATGGGAAACCATCATCCGGATTCAATAGATGTGATTTAAGGTCTGAATACCTCACCACTCAAAAATTATCGGCAAAATAGGAGGTGTTAAGTGTAAAATGGTCACATTAAAATTCGATAAGAATAGTGAAGATAAGAAAATCACCCTAACGTCACGTACAAACAATATAAATATTCTACAATCCTCTGATATATAGAATACTGGATGTTACATTCTTTCTCCCTTATGAACTACGCCCCTAAAATTCCAAAACAAGTTAATAAGGTTACCCCACATGCCTATCAATAATCAAAATTAACCATACATACATAGAAATCATAACGGGAATAGATAATAATATCTTATCCTAGCATGTAGGATACTAAATAAAAAGGGAATTGATCATATCGCGAATGGAATTAAGAGCGATGAGTTAAAACCTTAAAAAGTAAATAATTCTGGATATAACGTTCTAACACACTCCTCGGTCTCCCAAGTGTAATCGCCTTCACTTTCTCCCCACTGACGACTTTCCTTCAAAGATGCTTCGTATCATGCTGAATAATGCGAATAGGCTTGCGAACATTAGTAGCTTCTGGTTCCACTTCGATATCATCCAATTGATCCAGTGTGATAGTTGTATTAGAATCATGTATAAACTTCCTTAAATGAGAAACATGAAACACATTGTGCACCCTGACCGTCTTTTGAGGTAGATCAACACTATATGTTATGCTTCCAATCCGCTCTAGGATAGGAAAAGGACCAACGAACCTCGGTTCTAGCTCTCCTTTGCTATCTAACTGAATCACACTCTTCAAAGGGGAACTCTTAACAAATAGCAAATCACCAATGGAAAATTCGAAGCCTCCACGTCTTGGCATAGTTTTTTTGCCTATCTTGAGCATTTTTTATCCGTTATCGAATAATCTCAGTCTTTTCTAAGGTCACTCTAACCGTATCTGGTCTAAGTATTAGTTTTTCACTCGCATCCAACCAGCACGAAGGAGCATTGCATGGCCTACCATACAAAGCTTTATACGGTGCCATGCCAATGCTAGACTAACAGTTATTATTGTACACGAACTCCACAAAATGCAAATGATCATCACACAAACCACCAAAGTCAAAGATGCAAGCCTGTAGGAGATATTCTAGTATATGATTCATCCTTTTGGTCTGACCGTCGATTGAGGATGGTAAGTTGTGCTTAGGTATATCTCAAATCTCAGAGCTTCCTGTAAGCTCTACCAAAATCCACTTGTGGACAATGTGTCTAGGTCACTCACTATGCCTTTTGGTACTCAATGGAGTCGCACAATCACTTCACATTCAATTCGACTAACTTGGTTGCCGTCCTACTTGATTTATGGATATAAATCTAGCGCTCTTGGTCAATAGGTCTATAATGACCCAGATAGTATCATGCCCTGCTCAAGTTTTCAGCAAACTATCAATAAAGTCCTTTGAAACTTGCTCCCATTTTCACTTAAAAACTTCTAGAGATTGTAGCAAACCACTAGGATTCTTTTGCTCGGCCTTAACCAGTTTACAATTCATGCACTTGTAAATGAATGCCCCGATGTCTTTCGTTATACCTTCCCATTAATAGGTTTGTTTCATGTCACGGTACATCTTATTGCCACCGGGATGTATGGTCAACTTCAAGTGGTCACATTCTCGAAGTACTTCATCCCTCAACCTATCGACATTGGGCACAACTAATCTTCCATTCTTCCAAAGCCAACCATCCCAGTCAAATTAGTACACCCTCGTATTCTCAATATCAATATCGGTCTCTACTTTGTTAATGAGCTCTGCTAATCTACGATCGTTCCTCTAGTTAGGATCAATCCTCTCGATCAAAGTGGATATGGTTGTTTAGCATGCCAACATCTCCGGCTCCAACTCACATTTAGGTCGAAAATCATAATCAGTGATGTACTCAAGCCGCTTCCATTCTATAAACATAGACCCTTAGATGGCATGTCTTCTACTTAAGGCGTGGAGACTGCATTACCCTTTCCTGGGGTGTATATGATTTTAAATCATGAAAGTCTAAGAACTCCAACCACCGTTGTTGCCGACGATGTAGATCCCTATCGGAGAAGTGCTACTTTAATAATTTGTGGTCATTAAACAAGTCACACCTTTACCTTAAAAGATAGTGCCTCTATATCCTCAATGCAAAGATGATCGCCACTAATTCCAAATCATGGGTAGGATATTTCTTCTCATGAGGTTTCAGTTGCAAACTTGTGTAGACGACAACCTTGCCCCCTTGCATTAACACTACACCGAAACCAATGCCACAAGCATCAAATATGTCATTTCCTCATTCCCTTGTAGAATAAATAACACTAGTTCACACGTCCACCTTTATTTTGAACCTATAAATACATGCTTACATCTCGCATCCCAAATGAAAGCCTGATTTTTCTTATTTAACTAAGTCAACGGCGCCACTATTTTGGAGAAATCCTAGAAGAACTCATGCTAGTATCCAGCTAGTCCCAAGAAACTCCTCACATCAGTTGCATTCTTGGGTGTAATCCAATATTGTACCAATTCTACCTTAGACGAGTCCATGACAATAACGGTATTTTCTGAAACAACACGACTCAAGAATCTCACTTCACTTCTCCAAAAGTGGCATTTGGATAACTTAACTTTCATTCGTTGCTTCCTCAACGCCTACAATATGATCCTCAGATATTCCTTGTACTCTTCTTATGTATGCGAGTAGACAAGAATATCATCAACGGACAAAAGCATAAATTTATTCGGTTGATCCCTAAAGACTCGATTCATGAGATCCACAAAATACGTTGGTGCGTTGGTCAACCTAAACAACATAACCAACCACTCATAAAAACCAACGACGTTCGAAATGCCATTATGGGAACACTCTCCTTTTCTGTCTGCAGCTGATGGAATCCTGTTGCAAAATCCAACTAAGAAAATATCCTTACACCATTCAGTTGGTCAAACAAATCATTTATATGTGGAAGCGGATGCTGGTTCTTTCTTGTTACTTTATTCATCTCATGGTAGTCTACACATAGTTGGAGTGAACCATCCACCATCTTGGAAAATACAATAGGTGCTCCCCATTCGTATATACTTCTTCGAATACACCCTTTCTCAAAAAGTCATTCACCTGCACCTCAAGCTCTTGTTACTTCTTAGGTTCCTTCCTCATAAGAGGCATTATTATGGGTCTGGCATCTTTCACTAAACCGATAAGGAGTTCAATCTCTATATCGGGTGGACGTCTGTGACGACCGCCCATAACCCCTGCACTAAAAAAGATAATTAATGCACTGAAAGGTGTGCCACGCAGCTATGGACGATCATTAGAGTCGGTAAATGCAAGCGGAACCTGTCGTAGAACTCACAGCGCAAGGATAAAATATAATAGAACTTATACAACAGGTAATAGTAATAAAGCATCATATAGAAAACTTTTCAAACTTTAACAATCATACAGAAAGATTATCCAACGAATACCAAAGTTTGTACATAAGGTCTCACTACAACCCTCATAGAGCACTCAACGGAGGAAATAGAAATACTAGATAGTAATAATACTGGTACGCCAGCCTCCCGCTCGCCTCTGCACAGAACCATCGTCCTCACTGATAATCTATAACATGCTGCTTAGTCTGCCCATCCACAACCAGATGAATAACCCAAGATAATAAGAGGAAACATAAAACCTTGAGTCAGACAACAATCTTAGTGAGCGATAAAACAACTAACAAGCTTCAACAATAAAGTATATGAGAATAAGTAGATTAACAAACCCTTCTACCAACCATCGGAGAAGAACTCAACTCATGTCTTCCCTCATATCGGACAGTGACAGCCTTTACAATAAGAAATTCAACCATGGAAATCAGAACACTCATTCAATCATGGTAAAGCATTCATAAAATCCAGATTATATATATCTCATATAGACCATCCTAATTGAATTCAACATCCCTTAAGTACAATCCCCTGGGGCCTAAACCAATATCAGACAAGCACCCACGAAACATCTCCTTTGACTTTGGACAACCTACATGAGAGGGTACAAATAGAACAACCAACCATCCATGACTGACTCTGGATATCACCGCCAATCCTATTTTGGAACCATCGTTAATCGTATAATGACCCATTATGACTACCATATGTCAAGGGTTAATGGTAACCATAGTTCTAGCATAACTCCATAAGCCATGATGACTCGTATATTTGTTTTCTCAAATCTCGACAACTAGGCCCTTCACGACTGCCCAAGGTACGAGGCCCTTCATGACTGCCCAAAGTACCCTTGCTTTGAGTCTGCTAGAACTTACAATAACGACAATATCTCGGTCTTCGCATCTCTAGCCATCAACTCCAATGACTATTTATTAACTCAAGTCCCTCTTGAGTATCCATTATCCACGAACTCAATACATCCTTGAGTCAACTTCCCATTTGTTGCTCTACACCGATCAACGAACATATCACATCACTTTGAACATCCTTATCTGGACTCTCGTCGAAGCCACCATCACCATTGAACCAACAACTTCAATATAAGATTCAATATAGTCTATAGCATTATCACCCCATTCAAGACACTTTTGAGTGGTCATACCATTCGTTGTTCGACGCTGATCAACGAACACTTTTCAACACTTCCAAACTTCCCAACTGAATTCACTTTAAAGTCACTTCATCATCGGAAATGTCCAACCCGAAATAGCCAACCAGAAATGGTAGAAATGGCTAACCAGAAATGGCTAACCAGAATAGGTCGACCCAACTTTAGGCCGACCCAACTTTATGCTGACCCACTTTATGCCGACCCAACTTTATGCCGACCCAACTTTATGTCGACCCAACTTCTTCTGACTAGGCCGACCCACCTCTGAATGACTAGGTCGACCCACTTTTTCTGACTAGGCCGACCCACTGTTTCTGACTAGGCCGACCCAACTTATGGCCGATCCAACAATAGGCCGATCCAACACTATACCGATCCAACATTAGGCCGACCCAACTTATGGCCGACTCAAAACCTGCATATTGCAATTCAACTCCGATTTCGACCAAAACTTCGCCAAACGATAGATTTAATGAAACCAACTCATCTAATTCATCCAACATGGCCACAAGCATGTTATGAAACCATAGTCTACATGAATACAACGATTTTCACTAAAATTATGCAAATCACTCCAAATCATGAAAATGATCATATGAACAAAACTATAGATCTAACTTGCATAAGCATATGAAATATCATGGAAAATTTCCTATCTAAACTTACTAAATCATATCATAGGGTGATTTATATGAAAATGGACTTAATATGGCATAGATCTAAGGGAAAATGATTGAATACGATGAAAAATATAATCAAACACTCATACACTTTAATGAATCCATGTGAGAGATGTAGATCACTCACCGATTTGCCGAACCAAGCTAAAATCAATGAAAAAGGAATCTGAACATCAAGCACCTCACACCAAACACCTTGATCCGATGAATCCTTGCTTCAATTGTCGTAGATCTAGCCTTCAATGGTGTAGATCTATGATTTCCCTCCTTAGATTTAGATTTTTAATGGTGGAAAGGTGTCAGTGGAAGGAGGAGCTCAAGACCTCCCAATGAGAGAATGAGAGAAGTAACCTATTCTCCATACCCCTCACCCCCTATTTATAGTTTCCACCAACCGACTAATGGGCCTCCCCGTTCAGCCCATTAAGCTCTCCAAACCTGAACAGCCACTTAAAACAACGATTTCTCCTAAACTGCTAAGCCAAATCCTTAATGTAACCACTCTACAGAAAGGCAAACATCAATTTCTTTCCAATGGCACAGGTCTCATTCTCTGATTCGACATGAGTCATAAGTTATGCCCTGTATAGGACTGACATGGGAAAAATGGTCATAAACAAAATCGATGAAAATTATGGACATGTCTCACATCCCCATAAGCAACATATTAAAAGATGAGAATGATCCAACCCTCAGGAAATGAAATAAAAATATTTTACGACCTTCCGATACGTAAAATGCGGGCTGTTACAACGTCCGATCACTTCCTCGAAGATATACGGATACACCCCAGCAATAGGTACGCTTGATAACTCATCATGTGGAATATCAAGAAAATATAGAAAAATAGTCATCACCTCATTGCCGATTAGACAGCATAACGTCACCCTTTGCCCATCATCCGCCCAGATGAGCACTAAAGATCTCTTACAGACGGCTACCACTCCATTCCTCTAGAGCAAATCGACTCCAAAAATAATACCAAAGCTTATAAAACCCAAAACAAAGTAATCACAATCAAAGTGCATCCATGACTCGATAAGACCAACACACGACAAATCATGTAAAAGATAGTAGAGCCACGAATTGAGTTTGTCCTACCTAAATTTCGGTCAACAATTTCGAGTTCCAATCCAAATTATCTACCAGGACACTAGATATGAAGGTATAGGAAGTCCCAGTACCAAACAAAACTCGGATGGGGATATCATAAATGGAAAGCATACCTTAGATAATAAATCCCATTCCCTTTTCCGCCGTTGTTGGCGGAATTCGACAAAGAAGGAACAACGTTAGTAGCATAAGCTTTCACCAACCATTTCTCTCTTAAGGGCTCCAGATAATCTTCCTTGAGGTTCCCCTCCCTATCACAATTGAAGCACTTCCATCCACTGGGCCTGGAACAACAGTCTTTGATATAGCGGCCCTTCTTTCCACATCCATAGCAAGCTAGTTCAGATATATCTTTCTTTTACTGTCCATCATTGTCTTGGAAGGGATTCCTTTTGTTAGATGACTTTTTCTTTCCTCCACCATCTATCTGCGGCTTTGGCTCCTTCTTGGAGACAGTAACAACTTTAGTCTTTGAATTAGGATAAAGGCTTTCCAATTTTAGAGCATTTCCAATGATGGACTCAAAAGTCTCATTAACATGGTTTATGAGCTTTTCTCCGAAGCAATCATCCAATCCACTAATGAACTTCTCGTTCTTCTTTTCGGGAGTGCTGATGAAATACATCTTGTATTATGATAGTGCATCAAATTCAACAATATGTTAGGAGACCATTCTATTTCCTTGCTTAAGTTCAACGAACCTCCAAAACAGTTCCGACTTCTAGTGGTCGGACTAAACTTATTACAGAAATGCGAAGTTGACCTAACTTTTTGCAAGGCCGTCAAAGTTCTAAAACATTCGTGATCACGATGCTCGAGACTCCGGTGAAGCATGTGCAACCAATCACAAAATTAAACAAGTTCATGGTAGTGCTACACCCTGTTCGATATAGTGTTGGTTCAGCCAAGATGAAACTCAGGAGACTTCGGTTTGACTAAGAGTCTAAGGGCTAGTCGCCAGTTCGACGAAGGCATGGAGTCGAGCCCTGGTTAAATGAGTGCTCGGATAGGTGAAGATTTAGAGGACAACTCCAGAAGGAAACCAGCTGGTTCAATCATATCAATCCAGACTAAGTCAAACCACTCAAATATCTTTCTGAAGACTCACACTAACCATGACCCACCACTATAAAAAGCTACCAATATCATCGAGGAAAGGACTTTTATCTCTTTTTCTACACTTAACTTTCAGAAATTTCATTTTACTCGAGATTATTCAATCTCATAGCATTTTAATCATTTTCTTAAGTAATATAAAGAGAATTATAATGTGGACGTGGGTTCATTAACGCTAAACCATTATAAATTTACGGGTTCTTGCTTTTCTACATTTTGATTTACTATTCTTCATTTCATTTTCTTTATATTCTCTATTTGGGTATTTGTGCCACTTTTTGGCATCACCCCTTTGGTACTTTTACGGAGAAACTTGATTTCTCAACTTTATTTTTTTAACATACTTTGTGAATCGCTAAGTTCAAAGAGAAATTTTACATTTCTTACGTCTCATACATTTTCACCAACTCCAGCAAAAAAATAGTGCCAACAAGAGTTGAAGAGATCAGAGCTTCCTACATGCCTTCAAACAACAACACTTAGCAAGATGCGAACTAGATTTCACTAACTCTTGCGCCAGCTCCAGCTCTAGGTCTAAGTTCAACATTGAACCGACTGAGGACCCAAGTTGTCGCCACTACTTCTCCAACAGATCGAGCTTCTGCTAAAACCTTCGCCACACGAGACTGCTTAATACTGCTTCAGAACAAGTTTTACGAGATAACTTTGGGGCTCAACTATTAGATGAGTGAGAACGCAACGATGAAACAAGACAAATATAGGTAGGCTATGAAGTGGGAAGAGTTTAGGAGACAAAAAATTCCTTCCCTATTGAATCATTAAGCAATAGAGAACTCATCTTCATCTGAAAGGAGTGGAGAAGAATAATAGCAACGACGCCCATATGAGAGATCTCAAAACCAACAGGAGTCCCGGCTTGGCAGGATGCCAACTCGACCAAAGGAGCCACCACAGATCGATATTGTCAAGCTGAGAAGTGCCATCTTGGGCCATGTTGAGCCCTCATCTTCACCGAACTGAAAACCTCATCCTCTAAGAAATCATGACACTTCCAAAGTCACTCAAACACTTATGCCTCCTCCCTTAGGTCCTATGATCAACAAGGACAATATGGGCGAAGGGCGTACCACCTAGACGATGACCTGGAAGACGTTTCCTGATGCGGGGGTGACGAGTGCACAATGGGCTGAGAGTTTATTGCTTTAGCATATGCTTATTAATGCCGAGGTGGCAACAATGGTAAGACAAATCATGAACTACAACAAGGGGTATACCAACGAAGAATGGGGATTGGATTGTAATCACATACCATTCAGTAATGATATTCTAGAAGCTGGGTTCCCTAGAAGATTCAATCTGCATCAAATGAGCCATTATTCAGGTAGGACTGATCCAAGACAACACTAGGTAAGATACACCTGGTTCACGAACGCGGTGGCAGCATCAAATGCCATCAAATGTAAGGCTTTGCTTATCTATCTCAATGGGATCGCGCTAATATGGTTTACTCGGCTGCCTCCAAGGTCGGTACCTAATTTTGAGGACTCGGGTAAAAAGTTCCTAAATCAATTCCGCCTACATTCCACCAAATCTAAGAATGTAATGTCCCTCTCCCAAATAACTCAAGCTCATGGACAGTCGCTCTGGGATAACCTTGACTGTTTCAATATGACCATCACTGAAGTCACCAATCCCAATTTTGTGTCAGTATTGATGGCATTAGTCAATGGTGCTGACTCCAACCAAGTATAGAAATTATTTGACTGAGAAACCTCCCTCGAACCTTGATGTGTTTTACGAGAAGGATAGTGTGCACTTGAAAATTAAAGAGGCAAGAAATAATCAAAAGAGGAGAGCAGACGAAATAGTGAATGAATGAGTACAAAGTAATGCGACAGTAAAGAAATTCGTGGATAATTCCAAAAAAGTTGAAATGAATGTTGGAAATCGTAAAAAGTGGAATGGAAGCCAGCGTAAGAATGACGATGGAGGAGGCCGTAATCATAAGGGGATGCTAAGAAGCGACTGTGGTTTTAGGCTTTTGAAAACTACAAACCATTAAATGATAAGCTAGAAAATATTTACATTGATACATGCAGTACGATGCAGTATAAGAAACCACCTCCATAAGAGTCCATGGAGAAAGAAGTTCAAACAGGAAAGTTCTGCTTGTTCCAAGAGATATATAGGAATATGACAAATGAGTGTCGTCATCTCGGAGATGTTATTGAAAGGCTTATTCGAGAAGGTAAACTTAATGAGTATAAAATTGCCCCGAGGGACAAGGGGCAGTGGACTTCGGTCCTCAAACAAGGTCAGGCAGCTCCTAGAGCCACCGACCGTCCAAGAGATAAAGGAAAAAGTATTGTTATCAATACAGTTATCGGAGGACCGCATTCGGTGGGTTTTAGCACACGAACTATTAAGCACTATGTGAACGCTACAAAACATTTTGAAGTTGGGGAGTGCAATACTCTCAAAGAGATTACTCCTATAAAGGAAAGGAGGATGGTGGCGGATGACATTGTCTTCCATGATCAAGAAGCTGATGTGTTAGAGAATCCAAGCGTTGTCTCATTGGTAATTTCATTCATTATTGGCCCAATTACAGTATGGAAAGTCCTTGCCAACTGTGGGAGTTTTGTAAATATCTTGTTTAAGAGAGCTTATGACTAGATAAGCTTAGAGGAAAGATACTTATAGCCATGTAAAGGAAGGACACATGGCTTCAATGACTCAACTAACGAAGATATAGGAGTGGATGAATTTCCAGTAGAGTTGAGTGAGGGGGACCATAGGAGAGTGCAGATCCACCCATTTCTTGTGATGAACATAAATTTACCTTATAATGCGTTTTTAGGACGACCGACTCTAGCTAATTTTATAGCATGCATAGCTCCTAAATGCCCTCTCTTGAAGTTTCCAACAGAAGGTAGAGTTGGAATGGTGCGAGGGGACCAAGCAACAAGACGAGCATGCTACTTACAAGAGTGGAAAGAAGTCCGCACCCAAAAAATGGAGAGCTTGAACTAACCGACGAGGTGAATGCATAGAAAGTAATGGAGAAACCCAGCCAGGACCGTCCAGTCATCAATGCGAGGATATTGATACAAGAGAGGATAAAGACAAGGGTGTAGAAGGTAGACTCCTAATGAACTATGGTGGAGATCCTGATTATTAACGAAGACCCGACTAAGGTCTTGGAGATCGGATCCCATCCGGACCCCCTTCGGGTGAGGGAGTTGACTAATTTTCTTCCTGTGAACCTTGATGTCTTCTCATGGACCCATGCTGACATGTGTGGGGTATCTCCATCTATCATGAGCTCTTCACTTAATATCGACCCAAAGTATGTTTCAGTGAAGCAAAAGTGAAGAATGCTTGACCTAGAAAGATAGGTAGCTCTAAAGGAAGAGGTTGAAAGGCTAAAAAACAATGGTTTTATTCGAGATTCGACATAGCCCAAGTGGATATTAAACCCAGTTCTCATGAAGATGCCAACGAAAAGTGGTAGACATGAATTTATTGTTTAAACTAGAACAAGGCATGCCCCCGAAGACAGCTTTCTACTTCCCCTAATTGACCATCTCATCGACTCAATGGTTGAACACGAACTTCTTTCTTTCATGGATTCTTTTTCTCTGGGTATAACCAAATAGCAAATCACGTTCCAAATCAAGAACATAGCAGCTTCATAATGGACCTCGGATTGTATTGTTATGTGGTCATGTTGTTCGGATTAAAGAACGCTAGAGAAGGATATCAACGATTGGCCAACCACATGTTCTAAAATCTGGTCATGAGATCGATGGAGGTTTATGTAGGTGATATGCTTGTGAAATCAAAGCAATCGGCCAACCATATCAAGGAAATAGCTAAAATGTTTAGCATTCTCTAACATTATGAGATGAAGCTCAACCCTTTGAAATGATCTTTCTACATTGAATCAGAGAAGTTTTAGGCTTTATTGTCAGTTCACGAGGGATTGAAGTTAAAACCAAACAACCAGAAGCTATAAGAGTATCTGGGAACCTCTGAAAATCAATGACGTGCAAAGTTTATATGGGAAGGTGGCAACTTTGGCAAGATTCATATCAAGTGCTACCGTTAAATGCATCCCTTTTTTGTGACTTAATTAAGAAGGGAAAACTTAATTTTGCTTGGACACTTACCATTCCAGAATTTGTTAGAACATTTGGAAGGGCCTCCTATCCTATCAAAGACAATGGATCATGAAGATTTGTTTGTATACTTGGTGGTATTCCTACATGCCATCAGCTCATCTTTGATGTGTGAAGATGATCGGGTTCAACAACTGGTATATTATGTAAGAAAAAAGTTGACGAGGACATAACGCAATTACCCAAAGATTGAGAAGCTTGCTTACAGTTTGCTAATGACATCAAGGAAGCTCTATCACTATTTCCAAGCTTATCCTATCAGAGTTTAAATCGACCAACCTCCACGATAGGTCCTTCAACGACCTGAAGCATCTGTGAGGTTACTCAAATAAAACATAGAGCTAAGCCAATTCGATGCCACTTACCTTCCCCATCGAACTATTCAAGGACAAGCATTAGTGAACTTCATACCATAATTTACTGCTCTGGAGGACGAGGGGGATGTAGAAATTGCCCCATCGACTGTCGTGTGGAAACTATTCACCGATAGGGCCCAAAATGACTGACGTTCCAGTGTCGGAGTTGCGTTGTTGACTTCTGAGGTACTATCAATATGTTATGCATTGAAATAGTACTTTCTAGCAACCAACAATGATGCCGAGCATGAAGTCCTGTGCCAGGCTGAAACTCGCCAAGGAGTTAGGTGTAAAAGTTATTGGCATGTTTATGACTCGAAAATTGTTATGTGTCAGGTCACAAAGGAGTTTAAGACTAAAGAAGAGCGACTAGCCTCTTATCTTTGTCAAGTAGAGCAACTGCTGGGACTGTTTGATTATTACAATATTTTCCATGTTCCAAGGAAACAGAATCAAAAGGCCAACTTCTTAGCCAAATTAGCTAGTTCAGACAATCCAGAACATATGGAGTCGATCCCAATAGAATTATTGATAACCCCTAGGATAAATCAGATGGAAGTTGATATGAGAATCATGGATAACTCCTATCAAAGACATTCTCCTATAAGGAGCCCTTCCTACGCTAAAGAATGAAATTGTGCCATCGTATGCAAAGCTTTGAGGTACATCATCTAAGGGAACGCTTTGTATTGGAAAGGATTACCAGTTCCTTTACTTTGATGTATTGCCAATAACGACACCAAGCGCATATTGCGAGAAATGCATGAAAGTGAATGTGGTGATCACACTGGAGAAAACTTTGGCAAAGAAGATACTTCAGGAATGGCTACTTCTGGCCCACCATGAACCAAGATGCTGCTAATTATTCACGACGCTACGAAAAATGTCAGAGTGTGAAGATCACCAAAGCTCCACCGAATCAACTCACCCAAATGGTTAGTCCTTTTCCGTTTGCAATTTGAGGGATATACATTATCGGTAACCTTCTGATTTCTATGGGTGGAGCGATGTATGCGATCATGGCAGTTTACTACTTGGAAGTGAGCCGAAGTCGAACCAGAACCACTGACCATGATCTCGACAAAGCCAGTGATCTACTTCATCGTCAGAAACATCATATGTCAATTTGGACTTCCCAGAACTGTCATAACTAATAATGGGACCCAATTCGATAGTATATAGTTGAAATATTTCTGTCGATGTCATCGCATTGAAAAGAAATATACTATAGTTGTGCACCTGCAATATAATGGACAGTTTAAAGCAATAAATAAAATTATCAAGTCAATCTTGAAGAATAGATTGGAACAGGCTAAGGCCACGTGGGTCAACAAACTGACCTTGACCATTTGGTCTTATCGGACCATTCACAAGTAGGGGACTAACCACACTCCATTTGCGCTCTTATATGGCTCTGAAGCAATCATCCCAATGGAGCTTGAAGTGCCCTCTTATAGAATGACGTATTATGATCCTTTGACCAATAAGGCACTTCTCTTCAAATCGCTTGACATGATCGACTAAAAGAGAGAGGAAGCTAACTTGCATGATTCAATGCGAAGAAATTAGGTCGCCCGATAATAGAACAAAAAGGTTCGACCTAGAACCTTTGATCCTGGAAACCTCATTTTGAAACGTGCCCTCCCGACCCCTATCCATATGGGTTAGAAATGGGAAGGACAATATGTCATCCAACGGAGGCTTGATGACGGAGCTTTTAATCTAATGACTGTTAATGGTGATTGACTCCCAAAAGCATGGAATGCCGAGCACCTGTGGCACTACTTGACTTAGGCTTTTATTTATCCAATTTTGCAATTACCCTTTCATTTTTGATTATGTAATAATTAGCGACTCACCAATTATGTTATAAATAAAAGCACTTTTCCTTGCTCAATCATTGTGTCTGATAATTTGGTTAAGTATTATGATTCGACTAGCCTAAGCCAAAACTTGAACGAAGAAAATAAATAATTCTCTTCAAACATTTGCTCACATTCCGACGAGCTCACTTGATACCTGCGACTAGTCGGGTAAGAGTTAACTAACGACGAGCTTGATTCCAATGCTCAAATCGACGATCCTCACTTTAAAAACTAAAGTGTGGTAATGACGCCGAGGCGAACGTGATAATGACCGTTCGCATGATTAACTCTAACTATCACGACTTGGGAAAGAGTATAAATGTCTGGGTAAGCATGAATCGTGCACCATGAATTAAGACTGATAAATCCATAACTCTAACCCGAACTAATGACAGGAGAGTATAAAACACTTAAGGGACAGACATCCAACTGAGTTAACTTAGACCCCACCAATGTTAGGGACGCAGGTACAGACTTATAAATTAACTTCAAACACGACTCAGACGTGACTCGTGATTCAAAGTTAATTTGGGGAATATACATTATACCTCTGAACCATGACACTTAACCATTCCAACCGAGACAACTTAGCCCTTAACAAGTTTCAAGCAAGAATTGCTTGTGACTTATACTTGACTTGGTGAAAAATTCAAACACAGGTACATTGAATGGAAAGCTATAAAAAAACTTGCAAACAAAAGAAATGCTTTATTTATATTGTAGGTTTTACACAAGATGACAAAGAAAAATTGCGAGGGCCGCACTTACAACAACAATAGAAGGCCTAAAGACAGATAAGAAAGGTCGATTTGGTCTTTAATGAACCAACGTCCATCTTATGCTTCTTTCTTTTTTCCATCTCAGACTACGTGATGATCTAATGCTTGTGCGACTTCTCACAACCGGACTCCTCTAATCCCTTGTCAGACTTTTCATGCCTTTTTTTTAACCTTTTCTACATCCTAGAAGGTGTTGTATCCCCGGTCGATACCGACGACTATGGAGCTCTGGAAGGAGGGCAACTTGGAGGGGAGTGATCGGTAAAAGGCCCATTATGGTCTTGATTTCAGGTCAAGAAGTCTTCTTGCTTGTTATGCCAGGATTTCTGCCATGCCTAAGGGTCCCTTCTATATAGACTCCCCATTAGACATCCTCTTCACCTTCAGGCTGAGAGCCACTACCATCCAGTCCTTTCAGCGCATCAATCACCGCTTCTTCTTTGTCTGGATTATTAGTGAGGGAACTTAAGGTTTACCGACAGCTTTTGACCGGTCTTAGGAGAAGTCTAAGCTAGATGGACACCTGTAGCAGCAAGAGAAATAACAATTAGTCCTTTAAGGAAGATGGGCATTTCGATTGACACAAGAATAGCCCTATTGAATTTCAGTGAATTTAGAGAGATAGCTTCTGTTAGTCTAGGAGTCACGGGCGTCTCGGTGATTGAAGTCTGAGGGTTTGACACTTTCGGAGCTAGGAAGTCATGATTATAGCCATCCACTTCTCCGGATCTGGGAGCTGCAGAATGAGAACTGCCTTCATTAATGTTCTTTCCTTTAGCTTGAAGCTTAGCGGCATCCTCGGCCTCCTTCTGCAACCTTTTCCCTTCCGCTAGAACTTCAAGCTCATTATTTCTTAAAAATATCTTCATCATTTCACTCTCATCCATAACTCTGCTTTTCGAAGCACGCCTCTCTCCTCAACTAACTCACTCCAAGCATCTACTAGAGTTGTAGGGTAGACTTCCACTCATGAGATGTCACGATACCAAAGGACTCGAGAAAAGAAGGTCATCACCAAAGGCCCAAAATCCTCTTCCGCTTTCGTTGCCTCATCAAGTTGCTACCTTAGTTCAGCCATATCCATATTTCAATTTATAATTGGAAGCAGACTCTAGGGCAGTATTAGCATTCTCCTCGGGTCGGTTAGACCTTGCCTCAGCCTCGGCTAGCTTTGTCTTAAGTTTAGCATTCTCCTGGGCCTGCAACTCCTTTTCTCTCCTCAGCCACTCGTCCTCGGTATTAAGAGACTTGTTCTGCCTCCTACAAGTGTTAGTTCATCCTCAACCGACTTAGTCCTAGGTGACCATCGACTGAGCTCGGTATTAAGTCTCACCCACAAATTATCAACCTCCTCCTTTGTGCTTTCATATAACTTCTTAGTGGTTGCGAGTTGAGTTTCACATTCTATTAACTCTTTCTTAGTATGTTCAAGAATCTGTTTGTCATAATCCCATAGTTTATTCATGTTGTCGATGTCTAGCTCAGAATTCCTAATGACCTCAAACAACCGCCTTAAGTACATCACCATCCCCCGGTACTGATCAAGAATGAGATTGGCATTCGCTTGG
The DNA here is from genome assembly GCA_030737875.1 of Allium sativum. Classification (NCBI taxonomy): domain Eukaryota; kingdom Viridiplantae; phylum Streptophyta; class Magnoliopsida; order Asparagales; family Amaryllidaceae; genus Allium; species Allium sativum. Next base: position 684,151,971 of record CM060918.1, on the reverse strand, counting down.
ACTCTATCATCAAATGAATCCAGTATTGGCTGCAGACTGGGAACAAATCTCATCCGGGAAAAGTAGTGCTATGGGAAAGCTTACTCTAACTCCTTTTTCCTCTTTTTCGGATTCATCTCCAGTACAGGAGGAATAGCAAGCTGAGAATCTTTAACTTTACTCCCACAGGAATGATAGGAATTCGAACCTTGGAAACTATAGACTTGGATAATTGAGAAGAATCAGTTGAAGGTTAGTGCTGAGAAAGGTCTTTGGACAAGGAATGCTAACTTTTCATCTTATCCTTGCTCTTGTCCTTAGAATTAGAGTGCTTCTTGGAGTGGTGTTGTTTTTGAGAGGTCAGGGACTTGACGACCGACTTTTCACCCTCTTGGGGATCTTTGTTGCCTTTTGGTTTATCAGTGTCATGGCGGAGCAGAGAGCGGGATTGACGATGGGGATGATATTTGTACTGTTGATGTCTCCTTTTTCTCTCCCGCTCCTCTATGTCATGATCGTCTTTATATCCCCGCTCCTGATCCGAGTGGTACTTAGGCATGTCTCACTCTTATAGACGCTGCTATGGATTTTCATGAGATCATATGACAGGGAAGACATAATGCTTGCAATTCAAAATGAATCGGTGTTAGAACTAGGAAATTATATGACAAACAAGTTTTGTGACATGTAGTGCATGTGTCGTGTGTTCCCTAGTGCACTATGCCGATAGACCAATCACCGGTGCCTTACTGATAGGCATATTCTCTCCGATCATGGTAGTAACTTTTTCTTCCCAAGCGTGGGGAGAAAGGTCCGAGAATCTAATTCATAAAGTAATACTGCTTCTATGGAATGTATTAGTCTTCCAAGTCTATGTACAGACTCTTTATAGAAAGTGATTCGCCTTCTTGGATTGGTAGTTGAGGTAGTTGACCCTGTGGTGCCGGAGTATGTTCGGACATAGATTTTCCCGTGCCCCCTCCTCTACAACAGGATATTTCTCAGGAACTAATTTTTCCAGAGAAGGAGTTTTATGCTCTGTCTCAACAGCCTTCTCAGGTGATTTATCCTTCACCTCTTCTTTGGTCTCCCGACTAGACCCGGATGTAGACGCTCCCTTGGAGATGCCCTTGACATAGGCAAGAGTCTTGGGCTTGACAACCTTTGACACACCCTCAATTGGGGGCAAGCCCTATGATCCTATTGCCGCCGTGGGCACGACTACCGAGGGAACACCCACTGGAGCTCAATTTCCGGCTATTCCCATGGTTGGCCTTGGATCAAGTAGATGGAATCGGTGTAGGAGTTTGATAGTATTACATCTATTAACGTTCGATCACCCTTCGCAACGTTCTACAGGGTGGTCATACATGTGTAATGCTTATCGGAGGTACGCATAGATGGGTTGTCAACTACATAGGACAACAAATGCCAGGAATTCTCCAGTAAAGTGGAAGAGAGTAAGCCAAGGCCTAACACTTACTACATTGTATCCATCTTCTGGTGCAACCTTCTTATAGAGGAATGTAGAACCATTCGGGTCTGATATCCCCAAGCTTACTGAATCCCTTAATAACAACCCGCCTGCCTTGCGTACATTCAAAATAGAGAAAAAAGGGAGTTATCTTCATTTGAGGTTAAAAGTTGTAGATGAAGACAGCATCATCTAAAGTTGTGTCTCGTTCCAGGTGTTCCCCGTTGTAACGACCCACAAATCCGTACCCTTTGAGTTGACTAAATACACCATACGTCCAACCCAAGTTGCACAGAAATACGAATCATTATAGATAAAGAAGAAAAAATAAGAAGAAGAAAAAACAACAATACAGAATCTCACAATAGCAGCGGAATAAAATATAATATATATAACAACCTTTGGAACACCAAATTGTATCAGTACTTACATACATTATCAAAGTACATCGCACATACAACACAGCGGAATAAACTCGAGATTTCTAACACTAAAACCTCTAAATTCAATCTCCTCCAAGGGTATCTGTAACAACCTAAACTACTTGACTGCCCATACAAAATTGGGAATCCAAGAGTTTAGTGTAAAACAAAACAAAATAAACTCTGGGTCAGTTATGGGACTGGTGTGAGTAAACTATAAGTACTTGATTTACTTTGAAAATTCTTTCGAAGAAAAGTTAATTGTAAGACCAATCTACATATAAACATGGATGGTTTTTACCTTACGATAACCCAAAATATTCTTTTTATCAACATTATTATGATATTATAATAGTGTCTAATCAAATCAATAACAATCTAGCAGAACGCTAGCATCTCACGCTCCACAAAACCATGGGCTCTTATTAGAGATTGGATTTCCAACTATGACAAGGTATGGAACAACCTTCTGATGGTGTATCTCTAGAGAGAAATACACTGGGCTCAACAAGAACATCTTGCAACCTAGCCACACATGACTGATCACTCATTTTGCTTGATTGTACCAAATATATTATCACCAATGGTTGTGATTAGCAACCATTACTGAAAGCATACAACAGTGATAGAATAAAAAACAATTGAATTTTCTCTAGATCGGGTGATAATACACCCTTATGGGTGCGACCCATATATCCACGATGCCTTCTTGATTTTTGTCATCTTCCAGTTGATGAGGCTTGAGGCTACGATAACCTTTTCGGCCATCATATTGAAAGTTTGAACGCCACATTATTAGATTAATCAATTACTAATTGATTTGCACAAATACACTCTTGGTGTTAAGCAAAGAGAAGTTATCTTGTCCGCCATTACACTAAGTATATTCGTAAAAATCAACATACGTAATCATTGGAAATACTTTGTCAGACATTCATCCATATAAGTTCGTCCTGGGACTTGACGAAACTAAAGGCACTATGTCCACTAATCCATCTTAGGCAATTTCTACCTAGAATTAACAAAAATCACTTGCACTTTACTCCATCTACGATTATCTTCACTATAATCGAATTCGCAGCGCTTATGCCAATATATAGTGGTTTCATATTATAAATCCAACCGGTCTTTCCATATTGACCACGATAAGATTTAATAGGCCAGAATTACTATAGTCGGTTATTTAACTATCGAACAAGCAAATTTTCATCCGAAGCCCTTATTTTCAAAAGGAAATACTATTGGTTTGCATCAAACGATCAGTAAGCCTCTTTTTAATTAATATTTCATAAATTAAATTCTTCCCAGTTTTCATTTATCAAATCTCCTTACCAAGATAATTTTCACACCCGCTTTGGATTCTCACTATACGTGGAAAACAATACATATCCCACATTCTTTTATTTTCTATACTTACAAAATATCTTCTATTTATAATTGGAAAACATTTCAAATTACTTATCCTTTCCATGGAACCATTCATCTTTATATCTAGGAAACATTCATTATTATATCTCCAAAATCACACTTGGATTAAAAAGGATGTTGCGTAATACATCGTTACAACAACCCAAAATATTGCATTTAACTAACTATTCCTTTTCGGAAATCTTTTACTATAATAATAATGTTATTGTCCATGCTTTTCTATTTTTAATGAAAAACATCTATCACAACACTTAAAATTATATTAACCAATTTGGTTCCAAATTCTATACATAATCGATAAATCAATTTCTAGTTATCAAATTTTCTTAAAATTTTCTGTCTCCTTAATTTTTCAAAAAAAAACGCTAGTGTCTCTTTTGTACGACTCAATCAATACAACTACAAATTGCCTCTCTAGGCCCTTTTTATTCAAAAAGAAAATCAAAAAGCCAAGCGGCTTTCCCAATAGGCTCATAAAATTCACATATTGAATTAAATATGTACCTTTTTGTTGAACACATAATTTATTTCCCTCATTCACTTCATAACATACCTGTTTAACATATATTCAACCATCCCCGATTTATTCCAACTCAATCTAATCTTTTTTAACTCAATTCGCTAATTATTCTCTAATTAGCTCTTTTTGCCTAATCCCTTTTTTATTGGAACATAACATGTTCAAAATAAAATTTTAATTCGCTTATACACAAGTTGAATTCCGTTTCTAACTCGAATTTCATATTCAACTTCAAATTTTAAATTTACAAATCTAATTTACTTAACGAAAGTTAAGTTCGATCCAAAAACTCCTTTAACTAATTAATTTTTAATTAGTTAACTTTATTCGATAATTAAAACTAATTTTTTTTTTCAAAAATCATCCCATTTACTCCACTTGAATATATATTTACTTTATAATTCAAGTTTGAATTTTACTAATGGAAACTCCAGTTTTATTTGCCTAAAATCCTTTTATTTTATTAAATAAATTGTTATATTTTATAAATGATTATACCGCTGTTTTTCTAGAAATTTGATTTTGACATAACTCAAAATCTATAAGATGAAATCCAGAATTTTCTCTCCCATTAGAAAACTATCATTTAATAGATTTAGACGATTATTGTTTAAAAAATTTCGACTTATACTGAGTTCTATATACCCAATTGAAGTTTAAATCGTCCAATTACGAACTACCGCACCGCCGCCATCTCTTTTTAATTAAATTTAAATATAAACATTCAAACTTTGTTTATTAATAAATTTCAATCTCATCCTTTTATATTTTAATGTAAATTAAGCCTTTTTTTAAAATCCAACTTAAAAGTTTTGATTATCCTAAATCGTCGATTATTTCATTCAAAATTCATATCTCATTTTAAATACATTCACAACTCAACTTCTATATTAAATTCCAATTACCTTGGAAATAAATTATTTTATAAAATTTGATATAACTGAATTTCAATTGTAAATCCCTTGAATTTATTTCAGTTCAGTTTATATTCTGAATTCTGAATTAAAACCTATAGTTCTCTTCTCGAAACGATTTCTGATACCCTTTTTAAATTCATACTTGAATCTAAACTTCCTAATTATCTAATGATAATTTCTTCACGACATTTATAACCATCATTTATAAATAAATTTCCTTGTTTCATATATTAAAACAAGTATTCATTTCAAATTCATTTGGAGTATAATTTCTATTTCAAAATATTTTATTATTATAACTTATATATAAAAACATCGAATCTGTTTTCATATTTAATTTTAAACTTTAGTTTCTATTTAATACAATTCCAATATCCTTTTCAAAAATAATTTATTTTTATAAATTCAACATAGTCGAATTCCAATTATAAATCCTTTATGGATTTATTCCAATTAAATTTACATTCCGAACATCGAAATAAATTTCATCGTTCTCTTTTTTCGAAATGATTCCCCTTTCCTTTTACATTCATACTTGAATTTACATTCCCAAATTATCCTGTGATAATTTATTTTACTTTATTAATAAACATCATTTATAAATTTAACTATTTGTTTTTATTATTAAGCAAGTTTATATTTTCTAGCCCATTTGAAATTTAAATTCTATTTTTGGAAAAATAATTTTATCTTTTTTTATTAACTCAAATTCTTTCCCTTTTCATTCGAATATAATTTCATGGTTTTTAAATACCAATATTTTAGGGTTAGTGCCATTCAAACATTCAAAACATCAAATAATCATATATTATTTATCACATCATATAACACTATATATGAAAACAACAATTAAATTGTTGAGGAATCCATTTGTATCCCTCCAACTTGTTTTTCCTACATCCACAGATGTTAGCCAACATAAATAATACCATTCCTTCTTCAAGGCAGGATATCGTAGTATAAAAGGTCATCTGCTATTATTCAGGGCGCATAAGGTCTCATCCGCTAAAAATTGCGGGAATATCCAACTACCAAGCCTAAATATAAATAATATATATATATATATATATCATAGCCACAATTGATAAAAAAATATCAATGCATCCAAACAGCCAAGAAACATCATATAATAAATTTATACTAAATAAAAATTCTTCTATAATGAAATTATAAAGAATCAAACAGTGAGTTTACTCACCTTAATTTTTAATTTGCCGAATATCCCAATGTAACTAAGTTTTCAGATTATATAAAATTAAGTGAATTTACTAAATTAATTGATAAATTTTACCTTAGTCACTTTTATACCATCTTCTTCTCCATTTCAAAAACGACACCACACCATTATCTTCCTTCTTATCGACACAACAGACTGCCACCTATCCACACCGTTACCTCCACTTAGCTTTCCATCGAACACCTGTTGCTCTTTACTATAACTATCGCTATTCATCGCGGTCGACCACCTCCTCCTCACCAAAAGAAGTCCACTGACCTGATGGCGACACCACAGCTCAGTCACCACTAGTTTCAATTCGCATGTCCCCTCTTTCCCCGACATGCTCACGCAACAGTAGCATCCCATTTGTCTCTAGATCTGGATGCTCCTTCCTGCCTTGGATAAACAAATTGCAATACAATCAAGCGAGAACCATCCCCAACCTGGCCAAATGCCTGTCGCTCCTTCATATGTTCACCCAGAATTCAACCAGGCACAATCACTTGAAAGCTCTTCCACTGCTCGACCCATGCCCCATAGCCTCACCAGATCTAGTCCCCCTAGGCTACGGAATCCACCAACAAACCGAGCTTGAACGGAGCCTCCAAAATCTACCCGTAGTCGATGAAACCGTGATCCATCCTTACCCAAATGCAGAGCTTGAGATTCTCAACAGCTTCTTAGTTGAGGGATTTTGAAACCATTGAGCATATTGATAGAGATTAAGGGGAGTAGATGGGAAATGTTGGTCATAGTTTTGATTTTAAATTTTGTTCTAGGAGAAGAAATCAAAAATAGAAAAGGAGGGGGTTGTTGCGTATATATAAACGAAGAGGGAACATAACGTACGCTACCATTTAAGGTTTGGTCGGCCTAAGTACATGGAAATTTTAATTCGATTTGATTCTTAATTTAATTCAATTTGATTTCAAAAGGTTCTAATTTGATTTTTATGCGATTTATTATTATAATATTCTCCCAAAACTTACATTTGATGTTTCATGTTTAAACGAACACATACGAGTTCTGATCGTGTTGACACACTGCTATGGTTTGACATTCCAAACGAAGTAAAATGGTTTTGTCGAAAACCAAGGTAGTTTGAAAATTGGATATTTCTACATGTCAAAACTAATTGATAAAATATGATTTAAATTCAAAACATAAACCCATCAATAATAAATTATTATTATCGTTCTAATTCAAAGAGAATTTTATATTGATCATTTGAATCATTTCGATTCAGTTTTGACTTCGAATTCAATTATTTTCGTTTTCGTATTACGATAATTCAATATACTCGAAATTAAATCATGTTCGATTATTAATGGATAAGTTCCATATAAAAATCCATTTATAGTATCAACTCAACATTTAAAACAATATTAAATGTTCAAATTTAATCAACTAAAAATCCGTTCATCACACCCATACGGTATATATAGCGAGAAGAGGTAGGAATAGGTAGTGGTATGTAGTTTCATTGGAGCCAACATCATAAGCCTAAGGAAACTAACTATGAAGGGTCTGAAAAGTGGGATACGTATGACTATGCACATCTAACGACTCATAGACATTATTCTTCTAGAGGATTATGAGTAGTCACATCTTCAACTGGCACCCTAATATTATTAAAGGGAATTTCGTGCTTCGCATATTATGAGCATTCACGTCTTCAACTGGCACCCTAATGTTATAAAAGGGAATTATGTGCTTCGCACATAAATGTTTCAGCGTCCCTTTATCCACGATCTATAGCAAGGAATCATTTGGATCATTTAAAAGGACGGCTCTAGGCAATGTGTCAGGGGCCACTCCTCCTTCCTTTGCTACTCATTCCTATTCCTCATCTACATAAGTTTCTTCGTCATAGGTACTTGTTTCTCCCTCGTGAATTTGAATAACAAATCACGAGTCATCATCATCTAATTCAGTCTCAGAATTGGAAGGTTTCTTGGGAGCTGGTTAAGTTGTCTTTTCTTTTTTAGCCTCAAAAAATTTGGTACTATATCTTCCAAACATGTTGTTGTGCTACCCAAGAAATGTCCTTAGTTAGGAAGAAAAACTTGTACCCTCATGTGTGTACTAGTGTGGTGTGTGTAGTGGAGGTGAATTGGAATAATAACATGAGCAATATAAGCAAAGCATTGGAAATATGCGACGATTCAGCTCAGAAGACTGTTGTTCCCAACCATCTTATTGGATCTCACTTGTCACTGACTCAACGTTGTATTTTGGCAAGCGGTAATGTTCTGGTGTTCGGACCATCTATAGTCATGTGCAGCATCAAATTTATATGTCAATTCTGATATACTCTAACCTAACTGTCCGGATGCTTATTCGTATTGATTCGTAATTTTTCGAGATTGATGTGATCATCGAATATAGTTAAAGTGTTGAAGATAGGTGTTGTAGTCAGTTTGGGTTCAGATTTGATACTTTGGATCGACATCTAACCAGTTCAAACAACGTGCTTGCCGAACCGACAATTGTGCATTTCTCCAAGTTGTTGTCTTTCAGTTCGACCCATCATTATTTCGAACTGATGCTCAATACTCTCGTTTCTTTGACCCGACATCCCCTTCGATGTAACAACCGCTCGGAGTGGGCCCAAATTTTGACCTAAAAAGGGACCATCAAAACTTAAAGTCACTCTAAATAGGTCATTGGTTCCTATAAGGAATTACATTTGCATAGAATAACAGAGTAATATAATGAGATGGAATATCACACAGCGAAACGAGAAAATATAATGATCAAAGTAAAGATGTACCACTTATTTAACAACTACATGTTCAAATACAAAATACCAAATCCACATGTGTGTAGTAGTACATCATTATTATTCAGCATTAAGTTCTTCCAACAATAAAATAGCAATAGCAGCCAGTAACGTAATAATAGTTTTGTTTTCTTTTTTAGGATCCATCATTGTCTCATCCATCATGCCTATGCCTCACCTACTGACCTATTTAATATGTTAAGGAGAGGGATCAGAACATAAAGTTTTGGTAAATGAAAACTACATGTGTTGAAAGACCGTACTCTAAATTTGGCAGGTTATACACTTCAAAGTATATCTATGTAACATACAAGCATGCACACACAAAGGTTTATTCTAATTAATGAGGTGGAAATCCAAATGAATCACTTAAGACCTTCATTAATATATTTAGGATGAATCAGCGATCGCTTGAGACCCAATAAGGTGGACATTCTCTGCACTTAATGCACATTCTAGTATATTTATTATTAAGGGTGGATTTCTATGATTTCTTATGACCCTAAGGAGGACCCTAACCACTTAAGACCTCGTTCTATCACGTTAACATTATATATATACACACATACACATACACACTCACAAGTAATACGGGAAGTAATATCTTGCCACTTAGTACAAGTTTAAGGTAGACCCGCATATAGCCATTTAAGACCCCTCCAACAAATGCCTCATGTTACTACTTAACTGATATTATGGTAGTAGACCTATGCCACTTAAGATGTAATGACCCGCATTTGCATAAGTATTATAATTAATTAATTTAATTATATAAATAGTGATATAGTGAATTAAATGGTGGTTTAATTAAATAATGGCAAATATTTAATTTAAAATAATAAATTAAATAATATATTTAATTCTAAAATAATCAAAATTGGCTGAAATGGCGATATGGTGTGAACTGGATCATCTGTGATATTTAATTCATCTTGGAATTGAATTTGAATAACGAATATATTATATAAACGACAATTTGAACGTATAATTATATTATAATTAAAATCGAGCTTGAGATAGCGCGGTAGTTCGTTATTTGGCGATTTGAACTTCAACTGAATGTACAGGGTTCGTTTTAAATCAGATTTCTGTGAAATGAGAAACGTTAGGAGCTGGTTGAGTATATCTTTCTAGTGGAAGAGAAAAATCAGGATTTCGTCGTGTAGATTTTGAGATATTTCCAAATCAAATTTTAAAATAGTCGTTACAGAATCGTTTATCGATCGTAACGGTTTATTCGATATAACTAGAGATCGAGTTTGAATTTAGACAAGGTTCTTTTGGGACATAACGATAATTTAATTTTTAGAATTTTATTATAATTTTTAATTAATTAAATAAGCAACTTTTTATTTGGAGTATTTGGCACCTTGTATCGACATTTCGGGGTTTCACAATATGAGTCCATCTACCGGTATTATTACATTTTTGGGATCGTGGCACCGAGCTGATTACAACGGTATATTTATTTCAGTCGGCAGCACTCGCACATGGACATAATTGTATATAGCAGGGTATATGAACTTCTATATCTTAAAGCAATTTAAATATGAGGTTAAAAATGTGTCCACGTCCTCTGTGTGCTTAGCCTACCAGTCTCCTTGGTTTAGAAAACGCATTCGTGGCCGGAAAGACATCCACAAAAGAATAAAAATTTAAGCATTTACAATATTATATATTCCTACAAAATATCTAGATATTTTCATCCCTTAAAACCTAAAACCGAAACCTGAAACCAGCCGTGGTAATAGAAGAAAATCCAACTTTATAAATACAATATACGTGAGCATTGTTTTTTCGAAAAATAAAAGCTTCAGAAATTCAAGCCCCGAGTTTCTCATGGCAACAAAAATTAACATATCAATTCCTATAATTTCAGTAAAATGAACTAGCTCAAATACCGGTCTCACTGACAAACGAGGATACACTTGCAGTTGCATTTTACAGCAAGGACGTGTGTGGAAGCTGTGATCTTTGTTTTTGAACATCGTTCTGGAATCAGGGGATTTCACCTAATGGTGCAATGGTCTGGGAATCCATGAGCAGATCTGAAGCTGCTCCTTCGTTTTGAGGTTGGAGTGGGCCAGGAGTTCAGACATGGTGGCAGCTTGGAGGAGTATAACGTTGGAGCATGACTGTGTAGCGAGTATAGGTGTGAGGGTAGCAGCAAAAGTGAGGAGGAGTTCTAGATGAAATGATGCATGTGAAGGGTTACATGCGAACAGGAACATGATGAGAAGGGTTCGGATGTGAGTACAGGTCAAGGAAAGTTATCACTGGTTGTTCTCGGGAGAAAAACAAAAGGGTGACTGGACGCGGGATTTGAATGCATGCAAATGATGATAAAGGATGATGTTAGGGCGTGGAATATGAAGTTTAGGAGAGGAGAAGTGCATCAGTAAATTTAGTTTGTAATTTCGTAAGGAATGGATGAAGGGTGGAAGTGGCATCGTGATTTAGAAGATGGCGAAATGTCTGGATTGTTAATGGAGCGGTCTGTCCATCGTTGGGGAAGGAGTAATGTAGGTAGAGGGTGCGGGTTCTATTTTGATTTGGGCTGGGATGGTAAGAAGGCCCATTTATAAATAAATCCAAGTTTTATTTTATATTAAATTGTGTACAAACTTCAGAATGCGATAACTTACTCATACGACACCGGTTTTCAGCGAAACATGATCTATCGGGATCGTATGGACGGTGGCTACACCATGGAATGGACTGGGAGTCAATTTGAGCTCGTTATAATTTATGGAGAAATAAATTTTCAGACTGAATCAAATAACGCAAACCGTTATGTAACGGCTAACGCACAAATGTGAGTAAATCTCACTAACTCTGAACAGTTTATAATTTCATGATGTATTTTTAGAACTGTTAAAAATTGTCTGATTGACTGTGCGTTGACTGTTTGATTGAACTGCTAGTCAGATAATGAATTTATATATATATATATATATATATACACATATAAATATATATATATAAACTGTTAAATACTTATGTGTTGATTCTATTATCAGAATATTGCATACCGAACTGAAAGTGATGTTGATTTACATTTTATAACATCTGTGATGCAGGGAAACAGGTAGGAGGAATCCGACTGGATTCCTCAACATTTATTTTACTGTTTTTCATATAGTGTAATATGTGATGTGATATAAATCTGTGGTCATTTATGTGTGTTTGAACGATATCGATCGTAGTTAATTAATTTAAATACGTGGAAAAAATACTGGGATTTTAAAAGCGAATTTTCAAAAGTATATTTGAAAAGAAAATATTTATAAAATCCAAAGATTTTATAAATGGGAAATAAAAATAAAATCAAAGGATTATATAAGAGAAATAAAATCAAAGGATTTTATATAAGGGAAAAGATTTATAAGATGGGAAGAGTTTTATAAAGGAAATAGATTTATAAAATCAAAAGATTTTATGAAGGAAGGGATTTATAAAATCGAAGGATTTTATAAAAGGAATTATTTATTTGTTAAATAAATAGAATAAGAGGAATTATTTATTTGTTAAATAAATAGAATAAAAGGAATTATTTATTTGTTAAATAAACAGAATAAAAGGAATTATTTATTTGTTAAATAAATAGAATAAAAGGAATTATTTATTTGTTAAATAAATAGAAAGGAGTTAATCGATTTGAATTTATCAAATAGAGTAAATTGATTGGGGTTAATCAAAATGAGTTAGTAAAAAGGGATAAATCAAATGAGTTTGTTAAACTAGATTTGTCAAATGAGTTAGTTAAACCAGATTGTCAAATGAGTTAGTTAAAAGGGATTTGTCAAATGAGTTAGTTAAACCAGATTGTCAAAATGAGTTGATCAAACCAAGTTGATCGAGTTAGTTAAACCAGATTAATCAAATGGGTTAAGTTAGTCAAGTTAACCAAATGGGTTAAGTTAGTCAAGTGGGTGAAGTTAGGAGTTAATTGAATGGAATTAGCAAAAAGAGTTAATTGAATTGAGTTAGAAAAAGGAGTTAATCAAATTAAGTTATCCAAGTAGAGTTAATCAAGTGAGTTAGGCAAGTCAAGTAAATCAAGTGAGATAATCGAAATAGTAGATATTCGAAGTGAGATAATCGAATAGTAGATATTTGAAGTGAGATAATCGAATCAGAAATATTCGAAGTGAGTTGATCGAATCTAGTTATTCGACAAGAGTTAAATCAAATAAGGTTTATTCGAAGAAAGAGATTATCGAATATAAGTATTCGAAGTAAGCAAATCGAATATAAGTTATTCGAATAAGAGTCAATCCAGTAAGAGTTATTAGGTTGGAGTTATTCAAATAAGAGTTATAGATTAGAGTTAACCGAATAGGAGTAAATAAATTAGTTGTCGTTATATTATTCGAGTTAGGAAATAAAAGTCATAACGAAGATAATGTATTTCGGATGCAGGAGATTATAACACCATTGTTATAATCACGTAAACTTGTAAAAAGAGGGGGTTCGCAAATAGAATCTGAGGGTTCGTAAGGAAGTGTTAAAGAGTTAAAAAGGAGAATCTTATCTATTTCGAGATTTGATAGGTGGTTCAGTTAAGGTCTGAGAGGTAGCTATACCCCAACTTGATTGATTGCGTTTTAAATTGAGAAATGGTTACGGTTTGAGTGTGAAGTGGTTAAGTGAATTTAGTAAATAAGTATAGTGGTTTGAGTTGTCATCGCGATGTTGATTTAAACATCTGTTTAAATCCAAGTAAAGAAGATTTGGAAATGTTTTCCAAATAGAATAAGAAACATAATCAAATATTGGAATTGGAAATATGAATTAGAAAAGGGAATGTTCATGTATAAGGAGTTAAGAAATGGAGTTAAGCTAAATCAGAAATTGACTGGAGACTTGTTAAGTTGAATGGTTTCCTAAGTGTCTATCTGATGTTGGTTTCGACCTTCGGGATTGGTACTTAGGGAATTGTTCTTATACTAGTTTACAATCAGAGGCTGATAGTTGTAGAAGAATAGTGATACGTAAATAAGTTATGGAAATGTTTTCCAGCGTTAACGTATATTTTCTAAACATAGAAAATAAGGAAACATATATATATGATTGGTGATTGATTGATAGAATTTCCATTTGGAAATAATATCGTTGTTTGCACACATATTTTCCTTCGATAGTTAAATCACAGACTATAGTAGTTTTGACCATTTTACGTTGTTAATATGGAGAGACCGGTTGGATTATTATCCAAAGAACCACTCTGTATTGGCATAAGCGTTGCGAATCATATATGCCAAAGATAAATTGAAGACGGAGTAAAGTGCAAGGGTTATTGTATAAGTCTTAGATAACAGTGCCTAAGATGGATGTACTGAATAGTACCTTCGGTTCATCCTGTTCCTGGATGACTTGTATGGATGAATGTCTGACAGAGTATTTCCAGAAAGGTCACGTACATTGATTTCTTCAACCGTACCAAGAGTGGAAGCGGAGAAGGAAACTTCTTTTAGCTGACACATAATGTATGGTTGTAGATGTCATATTAGTGATTTTTGATGGATCTGACAATGTGGCATTCGAAGCGAATCTGATGTGATGATAAAGCTTAACCTCAAGCCTCATCAACCGGTAAATGACAAAAATCGGGTAGGAAGCATGGCTATGTAGGTCTCACCTATTAGGGTGTATAATCACCTGATCTAGAGTTTCATTTACTTATAAAAATCTATTGTCGATACTGTCCCATTCGTGAAACGGTTGCTGATCCCAACCGTTGGTGATATACATTCGATACACTCAAGCGAAATGAGGGGTCGGTCATGTGTGGCCGGGTTGCAAGATGTTCTTGTTGAACCCAGTGTATTCCTCTCTAGAGGTACATTAGCGAAAGGTGGTTCTATACCTTGTCATAGTTGGAAATCCATTACCCAATACGCGCTTGCGATTTTGATTGTATACTATATATGTAGAACGTGAGATGAAAGCGTTTCTGCTAGATGGTTATTATATTGTGGTTGATAGACATTATTATAATATCAAAAGGTTTTTGATATAAAGATATTTTGGATTCTCATAAAGGAAAAACCCGTTCCGTTATACGGCGTGGTCTTATGAGATATCGTTTACTTGTTCAAACTGTTTTACTCATATCAGTCCCATGACTGACCCGGAGTTTATTTTGTTTTGTTCTCCCTAAACTCTTGGGTGCCCGATTTTGTACGGGCAGTCAAGTAGTCGGGATTTACAGATACTTGAAGAGCTGGAGCAGGAGGCTTCAGGATCATACAGCTATAGTTTATTTCCGCTGTGTTGTAAGTGTTGTACTTAATGATGATATGTATATTCAAGTACAATCTTTTATTTCAAAGATATGTTATCTATTATATGTTATTCGTCCCACTGTGAGATTCGTGTTACTCTGATGTTGTGTTCTTCTTCTATTCTAAGTTTCTATGTTATCTATTCTCACCCTCTAATTTCTTTCATTAACCATCTGGTATTTTCGACTCTTGATGTTCGATATGTGTTGTATATCGGATAATCAAGATCGCAAAAAAATCCGGGTCGTTACAGTTGGTATCAGAGCATAAGGTTAAGTTAAGAATTACCTTAGCTCTGTGGCGTGACTCGGTAGAGATAGGGTTAGTAATGCCCTAGATTGAGTTGAGTGTATATAAACGAGTGAACGTATTTGTTATTGATAAAAAAATTGTTTTATATTGTGGAGATTCATTGGTTGAGTTGTTTATGGGTTCTGGTCGATCAGTTTGATCCACTGTATCAGTAGGAGTTTATAAACACTCGAATACGATGGGTCGTCACGATATGTTTTGAAAAGAGGATAAATTAAAATAAGTTTACCCAAGGTATATCTTGATATAGAGAAGATATATATCAAAATTATAATATAGTGGATATATTGGTTGTTATTATAATCGAATAAGATTTTAAATTAAATGGTTATGTAAATAACCAATCAGAATTCATATAAGTGATATGCATGAAATCAGATGAGTTAAATCTGAAATGTAAACCAGAAATTGAATTAAAATTCTGGAAAAATTGGATAAGTGTTTGTAAATGGATTTGGATTAAAAATAAGGAAAATTTAAGATCCTGGGAGATTTTAAATTGTTTTACAAGCAGTGTGAATTATATTTTGAAATGGATTTCAAAGTGGAAATGTTAAGAAATGGTTTTATAGCATTGAACTCACTCCGAACGCTGGAAAATAGATTCTGATGATGACAGCTGCATCATTAGTATTCATTTTCGAGTTGTAAGTGACGAATTACTGCCAGAGATACTGTTTTGAATTTGTTTTGGGAAAGACAAGTTGTGTTGAATTTCAAAAGGGAAAATTTGATTTTTGAAAAGAGTAAACTGTTTAAAAACTCCCAAGGGAAGACTGTTTGAATTAAAAACAAATTTAACAGAAATTTATGAAAGCAAATTTGAATTAAAGTAAAGCCAGTAAAGTGGTAACTAAGATTGAATTAGAATGATATCAAGACAAATTGGATTGTGAGATTCAAATTTGAAGTGTAATGTGATAATCAAGTCAAGAGTTCGGAATCGAGAAGAAACTCGAGTTGAAATGATATTTGGCTCGGATATAAGTGAATAGTTGTGTTGTGGACAAAAGCAGATTGGAATTTGATTGGGATGACCCTTGTACCTGCTGAATTGATAACAGGTGGAAAGGATATAATGATATGCCGACAAAAAGGTACAAGTTTATATTTTATATGGTATGAGATTTATGAGCCGAATTGGCAAGCCGCTTGGCTGTTTGATTTTCTTTTGGGTTGGAGATGGCCTAGAGAGGCGAGTTGGAGTTTGACCTATCGACCAGTACAAAGGAGGTGCTGGCGAAATTTTTCGAAAAGTTAAGGTGTTAGAAAAATTTCAGGATTTTTGAAAATTTTCGTTGATAAGAATTAATTAATAATTTAATTAAAATTAAATTAGTTCTGTTGAAACTGAAGTTAAGAAGTGAACAAATAAGTTCTAACCAGTAGATAGGGTCGTCTTCTAGTTTTAGCAATTTCGAGGACGAAATTATTTTAAGTGGGGAAGAATGTAATGACCCGCATTTGCAGAGGTACTATAATTAATTTATTTAATTATATAAATAGTGATACAGTGAATTAAATGGTGGTTTAATTAAATAATGGTAAATATTTAATTTAAAATAATAAATTAAATAATATATTTAATTCTGAAATAATCAGAATTGGCTGAAATGGCGATATGGTGTGAACTGGATCATCTGTAATATTTAATTCAGCTTGGAATTGAATTTGAATAACGAATATATTATATAAACGACAGTTTGAATGTATAATTATATTATAATTAAAATCGAGCTTGAAATAGCGCGGTAGTTCATTATTTGGCGATTTGAACTTCAACTGAATGTACAGGGTTCGTTTTAAATTGGATTTCTGTGAAACAAGAAACGTTAGGAGCTGGTGGAATATATCTTTCTGGTGGGAGAGAAAAATCAGGATTTCGTTGTGTAGATTTTGAGATATGTCCAAATCAAATTTTAAAATAGTAGCTATAGAATCGTTTATCGACCGTAATGATTTATTCGATATAAGTAGAGATCGAGTTTGAATTTAGACAAGGTTCTTTTGGGACATAACGATAATTTAATTTTTAGAATTTTACTGTAATTTTTAATTAATTAAATAATCAAATTTTTATTTGGAGTACTTGGCACCCTGTATCGACATTTTGGGTTTCACAGTATGAGTCCATCTACTGGTATTATTACATTTTTGGGATCGTGGCACCGAGCCGATTACAACGGTATATTTATTTCAGTCGGCAGCACTCGTACATGGACATAATTGTATATAGCAGGGTATATGAACTTCTATATCTTAAAGCAATTTAAATACGAGGTTAAAAATGTATCCACGTCCTCTGTGTGCTTAGCCTACCAGTCTCCTTGGTTTAGAAAACACATTTGTGGCCGGAAAGACATCCACAAAAGAATAAAAATTTAAGCCTTTACAATATTATATATTCCTACAAAATATCTGGATATTTTCATCTCTTATAACTTAAAACCGAAACCTGAAACCAGCCGTGGTAATAGAAGAAAATCCAACTCTATAAATACAGTATACGTGAGCATTGCTTTTCCGAAAAATAAAAGCTTTAGAAATTCAAGCCCCGAGTTTCTCATGGCAACAAAAATTAACATATCAATTCCTATAATTTCAATAAAATGAACTAGCTCACATACCGGGCTCACTGACGGAAGAGGATACACATGCAGTTACGTTTTACAGCAAGGACGTGTATGGAAGCTAAGATCTTTGTTTTTGAACATTGTTCTAGAATCAGGGGATTTCACCTAATGGTGCAATGGTCTGGGAATCCATGAGCAGATCTTAAGCTGCTCCTTCGTTTTGAGGTTGGAGTGGGCCAGGAGTTCAGACATGGTGGCGGCTTGGAGGAGTATAACGTTGGAGCATGATTGTGTAGCGAGTATGGGTGTGAGGGTAGCAGCAAAAGTGAGGAGGAGTTCTAGATGAAATGATGCACGTGAAGGGTTACATGCACACAGGAACATGATGAGAAGGGTTCGGTTGTGAGTACGAGTCAACGAAAGTTATCACTGGTTGTTCTTGGAAGAAAAACAAAAGGGTGACTGGACGCGGGATTTGAATGCATGCAAATGACGATAAAGGATGATGTCAGGGCGTGGAATATGAAGTTTAGGAGAGGAGAAGTGCATCAGTAAATTTAGTTTGTAATTTCGTAAGGAATGGATGAAGGGTGGGAGTGGCATCGTGATTTAGAAGATGGCGAAATGTCTGGATTGTTAATGGAGCGGTCTGTCCATCGTTGGGGAAGGAGTACTTTAGGTAGAGGGTGCGGGTTCTATTTTGATTTGGGCTGGGATGGTAAAAAGGCCCATTTATAAATAAATCCAAGTTTTATTTTATATTAAATTGTGTACAAAATTCAAAATGCGATAACTTACTCATACGACACTGGTTTCAGCGAAACAAGATCCATCGGGATCGTATGGACGGTGGCTACACCATGGAACGGACTGGGAGTCAATTTGAGCTCGTTACAATTTATGGAGAAATAAATTGTCCGACTGAATCAAATAACGCAAACCGTTATTTAATGGCTAACGCGCAAATGTGAGTAAATCTCACTAACTCTGAACAGTTTATAATTTCATGTTGTATTTTTAGAACAGTTAAAAATTGTCTGATTGACTGTGTGTTGACTGTTTGATTGAACTGCTAGTCAGATAGTGAATATATATATATATATATATACATATATATATATATACACATATATATATATATACAAACCATTAAATACTTATGTGTTGATTCTGTCATCAAAATATTGCATACCGAACTGAAAGTGATGTTGATTTATATTGTATAACATCTGTGATGCAGGGAAACAGGTTGGAGGAATCCGACTGGATTCCTCAACATTTATTTCACTGTTTTTCATATAGTGTAATATATGATGTGATATAAATCTGTGATCCTTTATGTGTGTTTGAACGATAACGATCGTGGTCAATTAATTTAAATACCATGGAAAAAATACTGGGATGTTAAAAGGGAATTTTCAAAAGTATATTTGAAAAGAAAATATTTATAAAATCCAAAGATTTTATAATTGGGAAATAAAATTAGAATCAAAGGATTTTATAAGATAAATAAAATCAAAGGATTTTATATAAGGGAAAAGATTTATAAGACAGGAAGGGTTTTATAATGGAAATAGATTTATAAAATCAAAAGATTTTATAAAGGAAGAGATTTATAAATCGAAGGATTTTATAAAAGGAATTATTTATTTGTTAAATAAATAGAATAAAAGGAATTATTTATTTGTTAAATAAATAGAATAAAAGGAATTATTTATTTGTTAAATAAATAGAATAATAGGAATTATTTATTTGTTAAATAAATAGAAAGGAGTTAATCGATTTGAATTTATCAAATAGAGTAAATTGATTGGGGTTAATCAAAATGAGTTAGTAAAAAGGGATAAATTAAATGAGTTAGTTAAACCAGATTTGTCAAATGAGTTAGTTAAACCAGATTGTCAAATGAGTTAGTTAAAAGGGATTTGTCAAATGATTTAGTTAAACCAGATTGTCAAAATGAGTTGATCAAACCAAGTTGATCGAGTTAGTTAAACCAGATTAATCAAATGGGTTAAGTTAGTCAAGTTAACCAAATGGGTTAAGTTAGTCAAGTGGGCGAAGTTAGGAGTTAATTAAATGGAATTAGCAAAAAGAGTTAATTGAATTAAGTTAGAAAAAGGAGTTCATCAAATTAAATTATCCAAGTAGAGTTAATCAAGTGAGTTAGGCAAGTCAAGTAAATCAAGTGAGATAATCGAAATAGTAGATATTCGAAGTGAGATAATCGAACAGTAGATATTCGAAGTGAGATAATCGAATGGTAGATATTCGAAGTGAGATAATCGAATCAGAAATATTCGAAGTGAGTTGATCGAATCTAGTTATTCGATAGGAGTTAAATCGAATAAGGTTTATTCGAAGAAAGAGATTATCGAATATAAGTATTCGAAGTAAGCAAATCGAATATAAGTTATTCTAATAAGAGTTAATCCATTAAGAGTTATTAGGTTGGACTTATTCAAATAAGAGTTATAGATTAGAGTTAACCGAATAGGAGTAAATAAATTAGTTGTCATTATATTATTCGAGTTAGGAAATAAAAGTCATAACAAAGATAATATATTTCGGATGCAGGAGATTATAACACCATTGTTATAATCACGTAAACTTGTAAAAAGAGGGGGTACGTAAATAGAATCTGAGGGTTCGTAAGGAGGTGCTAAAGAGTTAAAAAGGAGTGGTTCAGTTAAGGTCTGAGAGGTAGATATACCCTAATTGATTGGCTGCGTTTTAAATTAAGAAATGGTTACGGTTGGAGTGTGAAGTGGTTAAGTGAATTTAGTAAATAAGTATAGTGGTTTGAGTTGTCGTCGCGATGTTGATTTAAAAATCTGTTTAAATCCAAGTAAAGAAGATTTGGAAATGTTTTCCAAATAGAATCAGAAACGTAATCAAATATTGAAATTGGAAATATGAATTAGAAAAGGGAATGTTCATGTGTAAGGAGTTAAGAAATGGAGTTAAGCTAAATCATAAATTGACTGGAGACTTGTTAAGTTGATAGGTTTCCTAAGTGTCTATCTAATGTTGGTTTCGACCTTCGGGATTGGTACTTGGGGAATTGTTCTTATACTAGTTTACAATCAGAGGCTGATAGTTGTAGAAGAATAGTGATACGTAAATAAGTTATGGAAATGTTTTCCAGCTTTAACGTATATTTTTTAAACATAGAAAATAAGGAAACATATATATATATGATTGATGATTGATTGATAGAATTTCCATTTGGAAATAATATCGTTGTTTGCACACATATTTTCCTTCGATAGTTAAATCACAGATTATCGAAGTTTTGACCATTTTACGTTGTTAATATGGAGAGACCGGTTGGATTATTATCCAAAGAACCACTCTGTATTGGCATAAGCGTTGCGAATCATATATGCCAAAGATAAATTGAAGACGGAGTAAAGTGCAAGGGTTATTGTATAAGTCTTAGATAACAGTGCCTAAGATGGATGTACTGAATAGTACCTTCGGTTCATCCTGTTCCTGGATGACTTGTATGAATGAATGTCTGACAGAGTATTTCCAGAAAGGTCACGTACATTGATTTCTTCAACCGTACCAAGAGTGGAAGCGGAGAAGGAAATTTCTTTTAGCTGACACATAATGTATGGTTGTAGACGTCAAATTAGTGATTTTTGATGGATCTGACAATGTGGCATTCGAAGTGAATCTGATGTGATGATAAAGCGTAACCTCAAGCCTCATCAACCGGTAAATGACAAAAATCGGGCAGGCAGCATGGCTATGTAGGTCGCACCTATTAAGGTGTATAATCACCTGATCTAGAGTTTCATTTACTTCTAAAAATCTGTAACAACCCGTATTTCGATAACATGTTAAAACGAGAATCAAGGCAGAATTTAATTTTAAATTCTGAATCAAGTAAAACGGGTTATGCCATTGCGTTCGTCTCGGAAAAATACGCGAAATAGAGCCCGAAATTTTGTAAATCGGAGTCCGTATGACCCGGTTAAGGCCCAAAGAAGTTTTCGGGAAATTTGAATTTCGGAAACAGTTTTGGAAATCAGATCTGGGGCCAGGCGGGAAGTTTCCCGCCTAGGCCATGTCGACAGGGCTGTCGACAGGCCTGTCGACTTGGGCCCAGACCAAGTCGACAGCCCTGTCGACTTGCCTGTCGACAGGGGGTGGCCGGGGCAAGCTGCCTGGCGCACTTGTTTGTCTCACCTGGTCTTGTTCTTGGGCTGGTTCTGGAAGCTTCCGAGATCTGATGGTCCTGATCTATCCTAGGGTTAATCTAAGGGCCTAAAACTATCCTAATCTCTATAAAAAGACCCTAAACCTAACCTAAATCCCTAAAAATCAAACCAAGCAACTAAGTGCTGCCAAAATCAATTTTGATCATGGCCTCCATCTCCAATCCCTAGAGCTTATGCATTCAAATCGGGTTCAAATCAAAAGATGCAAGCTTGCTACACCTAATAGAGGCCAAATCAACATTGCTATGCGAGTTTCATGAAGGTTCTTCTTCAAAGGAGCCACCTTTCTTCGTCAAGATGATGCATGACCCCTTTTCTAAGCCTTGCCTAAGTAAGTTCGAGCTACTTTTAGATGGAAACGGTAGTTTTGATAATGACATGGGATAAAATGAGGCTAAACATGATTATGCGAACCTATATGAACCTTACCTTGCCTCTTGTGTTCATGTTTATGATTTTAGGCCATGTGAGTGACTTAATCATGCCTCTCATGCTATGCATAACCTAGTTTAACTTGCAAGTTTGGATCTTTATGCATGAAATGCTAGCATGAACCTTTAGGAACCACTTCACGTGTGAAACATTGGCTAAGACAAGATTTTGGGGCTTATGAATGTTTATGAACCCAAACCCCTTATGCTAACATGCAAGTTTGTGGCCGAATCCTTTATGAGATTATGCATGCTCGTGGCCAATCCCCTCTTTTAAGTTGTGCACGTTTATGGCCAAACCCTTTTTGATAATATGCATGTTTGTGGCCCAATTTACCTTATGGCACTATGCATGTTTATGGCCAATCCCTTTATGATGTTATGCATGTGGAAGCCAAGCCCTTTTTGGCATCATGCGTGTTTTGAGACCAATATGTGACATAGTATCCTTACTATGTTGACTCGCTTTGCTTGCGTTGGGAAAACACGATTTTGGGTAGTTAGATAACATGAACATGTCGCGAAATCTTAACTTGAATATGACATGTGTTTATACTTGAAAATATGACTTGAAAGATAACATGGAAGTTGACATGTAAGTATGCATAAAAACATGAGCTTGGGAATTTACCTATTAAGTTAGGTCTACCCATTGGGAATTTACCTATTAAGTTAGGTCTACCCAAATGCTCGAAAAACTTGTAACATGTTTTGGAAACATGATGAACTTAATATAAGTGTGGCCAACTCGAGGTTGGGTTGAGTTTGCA
Organism: Allium sativum; assembly: GCA_030737875.1. Lineage (NCBI taxonomy): Eukaryota > Viridiplantae > Streptophyta > Magnoliopsida > Asparagales > Amaryllidaceae > Allium > Allium sativum. The sequence continues at coordinate 684,128,628 of CM060918.1, read as the reverse complement.
ACGTAAAACTACCCGGAACCGACCGGCCTAACTAGTAGTTGCAAACAATAGGACCCAATGTGAGAAGTTGGTCATGTCGCGCTTAAGACCCGAGGTTAGACTAAGTTGTGGTGTAAATCTACCCGGACCCGCCCGGCTTAACTAGTAACCACAACAAGGTCTAATGTGAGAGGTTAAGGGTGCATTAATTAAATTAATGCCACATGATAAGGTTAAGTAAATTTGACTAATGACACTTAACCGATATGACACGAATGGGTAGGTTAAGTGGGACCGGGCTTGATTTCCTTAATGACACTTAACCATGCAAGATGATTAGGAGATGGGGTTAAGTAATTTACACTTAACTAATCTAAACACGGTAATTAGATGGGGTTAAGCAATCCACACTTAACTAATCTAAACACGGTAATTCGATGGGGTTAAGTTAAACACTTAACCAATTTAAACTTGGTAATTCAATGAGGTTAAGTAACCAATACTTAACCAACTTAACGTGATAATTTAATGGGGTTAAGCAACTTATACTTAACCAATTATACATGAAGATTTGATGTGGTTAAGTGACCTAAACTTAACCAATCTAACTCGTTAATTTGATGTGGTTAAGTGAACTAAACTTAACCAATCCAACTCGTTAATTGGATGTGGTTAAGTGACCTATACTTAGCCAATCTAACTCGTGAATTTATGGGGGTTAAGTTAACCTATACTTAACCAATCTAACGTGAAAACATGATAAGGCTAAGTCACGAATCACTTGAATACGCTTGACCGATTTGACTCGGTAATTTGACAAGGTCAAGTTAATTTATATAATTAACCAATCTAAAATGATAATTAGACGAGGTTAAGTTATGGATTGCTTAATATACTTAGCCAACTTGACACATGGTTTGTAGGGTTAAGTCTTGGACTTGGATACTTAGCCAATTTTGACATGGTTTGTAGACGGGCTAAGTTATGAACTTAAGTGACACTTAACCCATTAGATAAACCCTAATTCGGAGGATTAGGTAAATAACCATAGTTAACAAGGATTATGGAAATAAGGCTAAGTGGTAAACCTTAGTTAAGGGAAACTAAGTAATAATTCTTAGTCAAGGAAATTTGGACCATTTCTTTGATAGATTAGTAACCCGATACGTTAGGTCAACGTTTAAGTATGCGTGTAGGAGCAGGCTATCTGATTTAGATAAAGGCTCCAACGAACTGGGTAACGAAGCAGCGGCTTCGGGGAACGTGAGGATATTCTTGGGATCCCTCTGTGAGCTGCCAGGTCATTATACTAGGCTCACGAGAGGTTGAGTTCTGCGGTAGGAGAACCAAGAATATGCCTTGGTTGTTATGCGAGCGACCTAAAGACTGGGGTGGATAGCAGTGAGTCGACGAATACACAAGGTGCCCGAGATAGCAAGTTCGTCGATCATCTACCATCTTGAGTCAAACGTGTACGTACGGAAAGGCAGGGAACACCCAACAGACCATAATTGCTATCTAATTATGGGTGAGGTAGGCCGTAGGATGTGGGCTGGCCGGAGTGTAGTTCTCATGCAAGATTTCTCTTGTGTTGCCTTTCACTAGTTGAGGGAGGGGTCTCGTGGGACCATAGCCACGTGTAGAAAAGCAGACCTTAGTATCTGCACCGGCAGATAGATCTAAAAGCTCCCGACCGAGTCCTGTATTTCTTGTTTTGCCCTGTGACAGGACTCGGATGGCACGATGTGATACATGTGCATACAGTTATAGAAAAACGATTCACGGTGAATGCGTGGGTAAAAGGGCGCGGTTGAGGGTTAGCGTAATCCCTAGTGACCTAGGTGGTTTAACCCAAACCGAAATACGAAAGCGTGCAATAGGTAAGCGTAATCCCTAGTGGTGCTAGGTGGCGTAAGTCCTAGTAGTTCAAACGATGATTCATATGGAAGAGCCTAGCTAGAACAAGGGTGACAGTCCAAACGATTTCAAGGATAATACGACATGAGGAAGCCCGTACGAGGTACAGCAAAGGACTGAACTTATATACATGGAAAGAAACATATGATTTGAGTAACCTATATATGCGATATATTAGGTTGACATGGACCATTACACGACTTTGAGTAACGGACATTCATGGTTAACACATAACAAGGCTGGGATACTAGTACGGAGGGTGCAGAGCAAATATACATGTTAGAACTAGGAAGAATATACATAATAGATACCGTGGGATGTTAGACGGGGTAGATACCTTGGGATAATGTACTCGATAGAAATCTGACGATGTGATACCTTGACTTATCATAACACCGTAGTTTATCATGATGCCTTAGTTACTTTGCCACAGTAGTTCAACCGGCTACCCTGGTTTATCTATCTTGTAGTTATCCTTATGTTTACTTTCAGTTTACGCATGTCATGTTACCTTTACCTGTTTTTATACTGGAAGTAGATAGGACTTACTCAGTCTTTTTGACTGACCCGTTTTGTTTCGCCTCTTTTCTTCCGTTTCCCCCCCCCCCCAAGTTTCAGGGAGGAAACAATGCTGTTTAGTTCGGACTTCTTCTGCTTGAAGGTCATCATGGATGGCTTGGACTTCTCTTGGCTATGGCTACTTTACTGTTTTTACTTGGGGAATAATTTATGAAAAAGTCTTTATGCTTCTTTACTATTGCAAGACAGGTGTTGATGTACTCTGATGTAAAAGGCTTTAGACCTTAATTATTGAATTTATGAAAGTTCGATTTTACTTCTGCTATTTTATATGTTCTGTCTTGTGATATTTCTGTGCATGTTTACCAATAATGCCCCTCTAAAGCTAGTGCATTCCTTTGCGAGTGACCCTAGCGGAGGTGGGGTGTTACAAAATCTATTGTCGATACTGTCCCATTCGGGAAACGGTTGCTGATCCCAACCGTTGGTGATATACATTCGATACACTCAAGCTAAATGAGTGGTCCATCATGTGTGGTCGGGTTGCAAGATGTTCTTGTTGAACCTAGTGTATTCCTCTCTAGAGGTACATTAGCGAAAGGTGGTTCCATACCTTGTCATGGTTGGAAATCCATTACCCAATACGCACTTGCGGTTTTGATTGTATACTATATATGCTGAACGTGAGATGAAAGCGTTTCTACTAGATGGTTATTATATTGTGGTTGATAGACATTATTATAATATCAAAAGGTTTTTGACATAAAGATATTTTGGATTCTCATAAGGGAAAAACCCGTTCCGTTATACGGCGTGGTCTTATGAGATATCGTTTACTTGTTCAAACTGTTTTAAACTGTTTTACTCGTACCAGTCCCATGACTGACCCGGAGTTTATTTTGTTTTGTTCTCCCTAAACTCTTGGGTGCCCAATTTTGTACGGGCAGTCAAGTAGTTGGGATTTACAGATACTTGAAGAGCTGGAGCAGGAGGCTTCAGGATCATGTAGCTATAGTTTATTTCCGCTGTGTTGTAAGTGCTGTACTTAATGATGATATGTATATTCAAGTAAAATCTTTTATTTCAAAGATATGTTATCTATTATATGTTATTCGTTCCGCTGTGAGATTCGTGTTACTCTGATGTTGTGTTCTTCTTCTTCTTCTATTCTAAGTTTCTATCTTATCCATTCTCACCCTCTAATTTCTTTCATTAACCATCTGGTATTTTCGACTCTTGATGTTCGATATGTGTTGTATATCGGATAATCAAAATCGCAAAAAAATCTGGGTCGTTACATAAGACTTCCCTTAGACGGTGGTTAATAAATTGCATGCAACGTCCAACGTATACCTAATCTGTCCCCAGGTTGGCCCTTGCATAGCTCCTAGAGGAAGTGGCATTTTGGTAAATTACCCTACTCCGCTATCGCCATGACTAGACCACTTTAAAGAAGGAGGATCCACACACTACTTCAAATCTAATACGGGAGGGTCCCATGATATTGGCCCAAATCAAGGAATAAACCTTCGGAACGGGCCTAGTCCTAACCACCTAAGATAGACATGATAAGAAGAAAGTCAGCCGCTTAAAACCTTCTCAAGGTGGGTAGTAAGCCTACCTATTCACACACATATAATAGGTATGCACACACACACACACTAGACTTCTCATATTAAACTAACTACTCGTAGCTGCCGAATTTGCCAGAAGGTTCCAGGCGGACTTCTACTACGAACAGGCTTAACCTCGTCGCATAGTGTTCTGAACTTAATGGCACATGACACCAAGACCTCTCACATTAGCCAGACTCATTTGCGGTTGTTGAATTTGTCGGTCGGTTCTGAGCAGACTTCTACCATAAATGATGACTAACCTCTATTTGTGTGTCATTATTTAAAATATATTTAAGCCATTTATACACACAAGCAATGATTTCTATGGGGACATTTAAAATTCAAATCTTATCCTAACGTATTTATTATGCCATTATTACGTTTATTTATGCTAATTATGCTATATAAATGTATAATTTAATAATAGCTATAAATGCTAAATTACCATTTGAATTATGAACGTTCTAACAGTGAATTTTGTCAACCATGTTCACATATAAGGTATACAAGCCCAATTCCCATAACAAACTACTTAATTCATGGAATAATTAATAACAAGTAGCAAATGGGAAAATATCAACACTAATCATTCAAACTTGCATTCTAGGATTGTTAAAATTATTTAGGTAATGAAAGAGAAGAAAGCATTATATACATATATACATATCCAAATATGTACACAAAAACGTTAATATTTAATTATTACAAATCTAAGTATGCCCAAATGCTCCATTAAGAATGGAGATCTAAACCTATCCAGATTCTACAATCAAATCAAATCTTAACCCTTTTATATTACAAACATTTTATAATTAATTTTACATTAAAATAGACAAATCCAACCAAACAAAAGATTAACTAAATAATTTACAAACCCAAAATTTTTGACAAACTTCGTGACAAATAATGATAAGAGATTTGGGGTTTTGTTGTGATATTATCATGGAAACCCAAATCTCCTAGGCATACAGATTCATATGAAATCTACAATATATAGGGAACAGTCTAAACAAATCTTATTTCCACTCACAGTTGTAGCCGTGATGAAAATATCAATAAATTAAACATTGTATGCACGAATTAACATTGTTCTCCAATTCTGAATGTAGATCTATATGAAAGGACAAGTAAAATTGAGTCTCCTATATAGATTCAAAATTCCAGAATGTTAACCTAATAAGAATTAGGATTAGAAAACAAAATAAAATAGAATTGAGATAGGAGAAGAAGAAGAAACTTATTTTCTGGAATTGCAGCAGAATGGAGGCAAAAGAAAATGAGATGGCTAGGTAACGGTGAAGCGAATAGGGTGGTATTTATAGGAGTGTAAATGAATAACAATCATTAGATTAATATAATTTAATATCGACTGCTTATTTCCTATAAAACTAATCTTCATGCTAACCTGATCCACCTCCATCACGCCGAGACCACACCAAGCGGTCGATACCCCTCCGATGAAGGGCAGTCGACCCCTAGGCGTCGACCACTTAAGGGAGAAAATGCCCAATAAGCCTAGTGATGCGCGTTTTTGATTAATTAATTTAATACTTTCTTTATATTAATAATTTCTTTCCTTCTATAATTTATTTTGTGTCTCCTTGATCTTATCTATTCGTTTGAATTTTAAATTCGCCTAAGGGAATATTTTATTAGTTTAATTAAGCGTTTATTATCCCGTAGATTTTTATATATATAATTAATTCAAACGTCTATATGTATATATTTATCGTATGATTTTATTTAATTATTATTTCTTCATACGGACCCTGTTTTCAACATATTATATATGAAAACATATAAGAATTTTTTTGCAAACTCTATAGTAGTTTTATGGCTAAATTCATATTTGTCCAAAATTTCTGTTTTTCCATTGCTTTATATTTATTGTTTATTTAACTTATTTAATCACTTAGTGCATTTAATATATTTTTATAGGGTGTTACATTCGATCTAGCCTCTCCTTCGATCCGACCTCTTCTTTTGATCCAACCACCACAAAATCGACTAAGGACATGTCGAATCGGGTCCCTATACTTCACTCAAAATTCCATTAACTTCTCCATCTATTACTTTTTTGAGTCTACCCTTCCTCGATTCTACCTGCCTTACACCGAGCCGAGACAACCATTCCTCCTTTTCCCAATCCAACCCATCTTCTTCGCTGCTTACGCGGGTCCTTTCGCAAAACTCTGAAAACTTTCAAAGCCCATTGACACTGCCTTCCTTAGTAACCCAAATCCATCCACATCTGTTACCTTTTAACCTTTTCATCCACCTTGTTGTGCCTCAGTCATGTCGAGAGTTATCAAGGTGGTGTCTCCAACACCACCGAAGACGAGCCCAATAACAAAACTCAAAATCGAATTTAATTTGTCCCGAGAACTCAAGACATGAGTTCGAGATATGATTCATGAGATATCATGAGTAAAATCATGGTTTAATCAGATCGAAGCTTACCTATGTTTCATTATGATTAAAGATTAGAGTTATGAATAGAATTGGGAATAGGATTTTTAAGCTTTTTTGGTTTGAAACGATGTAAAGAGGAGAATAAGGCTGGGGACCCGATATTTATAGTAATAGCGAGAGACTTCTCCCTTTCCCCCAGAAAATACATGTTGTCACCATATTGATTGACTCTGTTTGGTTCGAATATCTTGAACCGAAGTAACTCGGATCGACCATTTTGAACCGATAACCGGTTCGACTATCGATTTGAGCATAAAAAAAGAGAGAGAAGAAAGAAAAGAAAGAGAAAGGAAAAGGACTCCACTTCCTTATGAACTAAACAATGATTTCACCTGCCAACTTGAATACAAAAACTGGTCTGACTCGACCATGCACTTGGCCTATGCAAGAAAGCAACATCGTTTGGCAATGACTTAAGAGTTTTAAGTCACAATTGGGAGCCAAACGACTCAATACAACTCGACCGTGCAGTAAATATATCCAACCTCTGTATTCGACAGGGTTTGAATATTTACATGTGTCTCCCAATGGCCCTAAGTCAATGATTTTGGCTCAGCGAGTACACCATATGAAGCATGACTAGATATTTATACAGGAAAGAAGAGTCCAAGTGTTGTGACCACTTGAAAAGACATGACCAATCATCATCTTGCTCAAGACAGATGACACCACGGAAAGTTGTAGCTTAACATATTCAAAAAACATCCCGTTTATGATGCAATATGCTTTGGGGGCAAAGTGTTAACCTACCTTTTAGTAAGGCCATCAAAGTTCTCAAACATTCGTGATCATGGTGCTCGAGACTCAGGTAAAGCCTGTTCAACCAATCACAAGACTGAAAGAGTCTAAACAGCGGTAGGATCTTATATTATGGAGTATAAGCAGGATATAATGTAGATAATAATAGTAGCAGTAAGTAAATTCACACAGTCGATTTATACTGGTTCGGATCACCGTCCTACGTCCAGTCCTAGACTTCCTTCTGGAATTTCACTAACGCAAACAACCCTCACTTCACCCGGAGGAATAGGTTCACAATTACCCGAACAGCCGAACGGGATTTCTTGCCTCGACTACTGAAGAGGTCTTCACTAGTACAAAGATAAATGTTGACTTAGTGTGTTCTTGATAACACGAATTGTCAAATAGTAAGTACAACCTTCCTATAGTCTTTTCTTGATGATTATCGTGAAGCTTGTGAAAGATTATGGAAGTTTAAGATCTCAAAATGTTTGTAAGTAGTATGCTTTGAGAAATCAGAATTCTTTTAGAATAATAGAGAGTAAGAATCAGGATTAGTGATCAAAACAATTGTTGAAACCTCTATTTATAATATTCAAAGAATTGCAACTGATCATGAAAGGATTCGATGAAGAGAAGTAAGTTGTATCTCTTCAATATAGATGCATCCTTTCAGAAACAGAAGTCTTAGTTAAAATTTTTAGAAGTCTCTTTTGATTTGAATTCAAAATAGGAAGAGTAGTATGTTTGTCTCCAGAAACAGACGTCTGGTAGAATTATGTCAGATGTCTGAAAATTCATACTGAATTTTCTTTGTTTCAGCAAACAGACGTCTGGTCTGATTATGTCAGACGTCTGTTTCTGTAAACAAACTACTTCTTGCTTCCTTGTTCATTGTTGCTAACATATATTCATAAATACTTTGTGTGTGTATAATCATCAGGAAAGACTTTAACATATCTTATCTAAGACTAATCTAGACTCATACAAATAATATTTCCCTTGAGTTCTTGAATCCGATTGTCAATAAAGTTTCATCATCCTGCAAAACAAAGTTAGTCGATAGCATATGAACATATATAGTTGTCATAGTCAAAACGCTATTCTTAGCGATTCAACATTCTCCCCCTTTTTGACTAATGACAACTAAGTATACTCCCCCTGTCAATATGCATAAATATTATTTTACGTTTTCTCCCCCTTTGGCAATTGACAAAAAGGAATACTTTTTAAGGAAAACAAACATAATATTCATGAAGTTAATATCAAAACAAAACATCATAACCCAACATCACAACCACAGAAATGCACATATAAGTGTTTTGTGCACGGAGTACTAAAATATTACATTCCCAAAATATAATTGATCAAAAGAAAAGATACCATACCCATACCATCGTCAAATATTCAGAGATTCGTCCGAGTCATGAACATCTGGAGAAGTACTGTCTTCCGAATCTTCAACTACTTCTTGAGAGCTAGTAGACCAATGAAACGGTGATGACTCTTGAGCTTGTGTCGAAGTAGTTCCAGAACAAGACACCGCATTCCAAATTTGATTTAAAAACTTTTTAATCGAGCCAAACTTCTTATTAGTTTTTGTTTCAAGAGTGTTAAGTTGACGATGAAGTTTTGACTGATTTTGCGAAAGAATGACGAGAGCTTGTTTTGAAGAAGCTTCCGGAGAGATAATTTGAATTCCTCCATCGTCCCTAGTTCGTTGAAGGTGTAGAGGTTCAGGAACAAGCGATTCGGGATTAGAAGCAACATGTTGAGTCCATTCTTCGAAAGATAGATGGTCCAAAGTCGATGGATTGGGATCAATATCCATTAACTTCAATGTCTTGTAACCAATTTCTTTAATTGTCTTTGTTGGAATAGCATCGGGGATTTGAATTTCAGCAGCAGTTAAAATTCGAGTAATGTAGACACCGTAATGCAAAGTCTTATATTTCCTTTTATAGGTGATGTCTAACCACTCGTCCATAATTATTTTTTCCCAATTGATCTGTTTTTGAGAGTAGATGGCATACAATGCTTGGAAATCCCTTTTATAAAGCTTCTCATAACTTCCTTTACGTGGATTTATTGTTCGGACTAAAACACGATTAAGAAGTCTAGCTTGTGGACGGAGATTGGTAGAAGTTAGTTTTCTCATATCAATAAGATCGTCGGAAATAAATTTATGAGATACTTCATCTCTTTGAGTCCTATTAACTTCTATATCGTCAATATCCAAACCTTACCAAGCACATTTTAAGATTTGTCCCAACCTTTGAAGAGGAAGTAAAATTCTTTTTCCATAAACCATTGTCCAAATGCAATCGGTTGTGTTTTGAGGTTTCAATAGGTCGAGATTCATGTTGGCTAAGAACAACTTAACAAGCAAAGCGTATATTTTGACATTGTTTGTATTATATTCTACCAAAGATTCAAAGTGGAAATGTCTAGCGAATTGGAGAAGTCTATAATTAGAACAGGCATCAAATTTAACGAAAGCACCTTCGAAAAACTTGGAATTCTTCATTGCTTTGTACTTAGCCTTTGCAATGTCTCCATGAAGCCAATTTTGGATTTGATCTTCTGATGGAGGTAGGGCTTCTTGTTCTCGTGTGTGTTTGCCTCTAGTAGTCATGATTATTATAAAAAGATTGAAGATTTTGAAGTGGTTTGGAATTGGGGATTTAGGGTTTTTTATAGTGGGTGAAAAGGTAAAAGTAAAAAGTGAAAAGATAGAAGGTGTTTATGAGGAGATATACTCCTTTGGAACCAACGTGTCTTTTTTTTAAAAAAAAAAATGTCCTGTCATTAATTCAGACGTCTGATTGAAATAAAGGAGACGTCGGTTGCTAACTAATTTTAATCCAGCAAGCTTTTAGTTCATTTTGGAACCATTTCAGACGTCCCTTTTTAACGAAACAGACGTCTGTTTTTGCTTAAGTTTTTAGTTGGTTCTTCAGAAACAGACGTCTGTTTGTAAAAAGAAAGACGTCTGTTTTTAGTGCTTTACGAGGCAGCAAAGAATTAGTTCATTTTAGCCTTGTTTCAGACGTCTGATATATTCTTGTCAGACGTCTGTTTTACTTGTTAAAACAAATAATTGTTTTGAAGCCAGACGTCTGTTTTGATTTTTTCAGACGTCTGTTTTATAGCAGATATATATATTTGAAAAATAAACATACATTAATATCAAAAATACTATAAAGTTCAAATTTATTTTAGGGATAAACGAAATCTTATTTTGAAGGAGGTGTTGTCTTCAGAGTGGAGTAACTTGGCCCTTTATTTTTATTATAATTCTTGTCCCAAGAGTTTGGACTATACGGTGGATGTTGAGGAGAGAAGGTATAGTATTTTTCCTTTGCATAATTCACCGGATCATCTTCAGTTCGATATGCAGCTGATGGATCGATAGGATTTGTTGGGCTTGGTAAAGGTGAGACAACATCTTTTTCATGTATAAATAATGGTGGTTGCTCTACATAAACATTTTCTTTAATGAAACCATTTAAGAAAGCACTTTTAACATCCATTTGATAAAGTTTAAAATTATGATAACTAGCAAATGCTAAAAGTATTCTTATTGCTTCTAATCGTGCTACAGGTGCAAATGTTTCATCATAGTCAATTCCTTCTTCTTGATTATATCCTTGAGCAACCAATCTTGCTTTATTTCTTGTGATATTTCCAAGTTCATCAGCTTTATTTTTATATACCCATTTGGTTCCAATAACTGATTGATCATTTGGTCGAGGTACTAATTCCCAGACGTTATTGCGTTCAAATTGATTTAATTCCTCTTGCATAGCTATTATCCAGTAATCATCTGTACATGCTTCTTTCGGATTTTTAGGTTCAATAGTTGAAATAAATGCAAAATGTCCCATTTGATTTAACAGATTTCTAGTTTGTACATTTGAATTTATTGTTCCAATAATATTTTGTGTAGGATGATCTTTTAAAACTCTAGGAGGTGACCTAATATCTCCCGTTGTGTTATTTTCAATATTTTCAGAATTTGTATTTTCAGTAATTTCATCATCGTCATTATTTTGAATATTTTTAGTAAAAGTTTCATCAAAAGATACATGTAATGATTCTTCTATACAATTAGTACGTTTATTGAAAATACGATAAGCTTTACTTCGTTCTGAATATCCAACGAAAATTCCATGATCAGCTTTTGCATCAAATTTCCCTAGTTGATCTTTCGTATTAAGAATAAAACATTTTGAACCAAAAACTTTAAAATAAGAAATATTTGGTTTTCTTCCATTGAAAAGTTCGTATGGTGTATTTTTGGTTAAAGGACGAATAGAGATACGATTTAAAACATAACATGCTGTTGAAACAGCTTCTGCCCAAAATTGTTTTGGCAATGTACTTCCGTTTAATAACGTTCTAGCACATTCTTGTAATGTTCTATTTTTCCTTTCAACAACTCCATTTTGTTGTGGAGTTCTAGGGAAAGAGAAGTTATGATTAATTCCTTTCTTCTTACAGAAATTTTCAAAAGATTCATTTTCGAATTCTCCTCCATGATCGCTTCGAATGTTTTTGACTTTTAAATCTTTAGAGTTTTGAATTCTTTTTATAAACTGTTTAAAATGATCGAACGTATCACTTTTATTTTTCATAAATATGGTCCATGTAAATCTTGAAAAATCATCAACTATTACAAAAACATATCGATTGTGATTTAATGATTGAATTTGAGTAGGACCAAATAGATCCATATGTAATAATTCTAGAGGTTGTAAAGTAGAAATAACCTTTTTAGATTTAAAAGAAGATTTTGTTAATTTTCCTATTTGACAATCTTCACAAAGATTTTTTACTTTAAAATTTATATTTGGTAAACCTCTTACTAAATTATTTTTAGAAATTTTCTGAATTGTTTTGAAATTTATATGACAAAACCGTTTATGCCATAGCCAAGAATCATTTTCACTAGCTATTAAACACATTTGTCTATTATTGTTAATTTTCATATTTAATACATAAATATTTCTATCTCTATTTCCTTCAAATATAATATTTTGGTTTTCATCAAAAATACTACATTTATTTTCAGAAAACGTTATTTTAAATCCTTTATCACATAATTGACTTATACTGAGTAAATTATGTTTTAAATTTTTAACTAAAGAAACATTTTTAATGATAGGTAAGTTTGAAGTACCGTAGTTGCATACATCTCCTTTGCCAATGATAAAACCTTTTGAATTATCTCCGAAGGTAACAGAGTCACCATCAAAGTATGTAATATTTGTAAGCATATCTTTGTCTCCAGTCATGTGTTTTGAACAACCACTGTCTAAAATCCATTTTCTTTTCTTGAGTGGTACCTGCAAAAAATATTAATAATCACATTGGTACCCACTTTTGATAGGGTCCTAAGAGTTAGATCTTAGGAAGCCAAACCCATGTGGGTTTAGTATCCCTTTTGTATAAATAATTTTTATTATTATGTACAGATTCCATAAATGATTTGATATGTTTGTTCCTTATCAAATTATTATTTGTTTTTGGAACCCATATCTCAATTTTATTAATCCTTTTTGAATCAATTTTCTTCTTTTCGTTTGAAGAAAATTTTAATTTCTTTTTATACCCTAGACCACTTTTATTTGAAGAAGGTCGAGAATTTTCAATAATTTTTGATAAATTTTCTCTTCCTTTATTAAAATTTGAAACATTTTTAGAAATATTTTCAAATTTAGTTTGAATACTTTGATTTTCTAATTCTAATTCCTTTATTCTAGTTTTCAACACATGATTTTCAGAATTTATATTATCATTTTTTTCTTTTTGAGTTTCAATTTCTTGACTCAAAAGCAAAAGTTGACTTTCAGTTTTTTTAAAATTTTCTTGAAGTTTTTCAAATTCTTCTTCTAAAATAATTTTTTCATCCTTTATCATATCCCTTTCAAATTCTGCCTTATTCTGATTTTCACGTACTTCTTTAATTTTTCTTTTCAGACTTTTGATAATATTTAAAAATTCAGCATTAACTTCTATTAATTCTTCATAAGATAAATCACTTACTTCGGATTCTTGAACCATGAAGTATACATTTGCTTGTTCGTTATCACTATCAGTATCACTGTCTGATGAATCTGAATCTGAATTATCCCATGTGACGGAGATAGCCTTCTTTTGAATTTCTCCTTTTTGTTTTTGTTGAAGTTTTTATGATTTTCTTTTAGTTCTGGACAATCCTTAGCCATATGACCTTTCTTGTGGCAATTGAAACATTCTAAATTAGAGGATGAAGGTTTGCTTCAATTATTTTTCTTGAAATTTCCTTTTCGATACTTGAAGAATTTCTTAAAAATTTTAGCAATAAATGCTAAGTCTTCATCTTCTGATTCCGATTCTTCTTTTTCAGCATGAAAAGCTACATTCTTCTTTTCTTGTGCTTGTTCTTTTCTAACTTGAAGATTCACCTCATATGACATTAGATTTCCTATGAGTTCTTCTGGTTTCATAGCTGATAAGTCATTTGCTTCTTCAATAGCTAATACTTTTCTCTCCCAATCATCTGTTAGAGAATTTAGCACTTTTGATATAATATCAAAATCGCTATACTTTTCTCCTAATCCTATCAAAGCATGCAAAATATCTTGAAACCTTGAATACATTTCATTAATCGCCTCATTTTGTCTCATTTTGAAATTCTGGAACTGATTCTTGAGCATTGAAATCTTTGTTTGTTTGACTTTGTTTGTTCCTTCATGAATAGTTTTAAGTGTTTCCCAAGTTTGATGAGCAGATGTACATATGCTAACACGATTGAATTCATTTCTATCCAAAGCACAATATACCATATTCATTGCTTTTGCATTTGCATCTGCTTCATCTTTTTGAGTCACTGTCCAAGTCGAATATTCAGTAGTAGGTGCTGTGAATTCTTTTTGAGTAGCATTCCATGCACTAAAGCCATTTGCTTGCATATAAATTCTCATTCTAGTAGCCCAGTAGTTGTAGTGTAATCCGTTAAATAGTGGTGGTCTTTGAGTAGATTGTCCTTCGGCAAAAGTAGTTGAGCTAGCACTTGGGTTATTCTCCATTTTATCAAAATATCGAATAACGGTGTTACGGTTATAGGATGTCCTTGCTCTGATACCAATTGAAAGAGTCTAAACAGCGGTAGGATCTTATATTATGGAGTATAAGCAGGATATAATGTAGATAATAATAGTAGCAGTAAGTAAATTCACACAGTCGATTTATACTGGTTCAGATCACCGTCCTACGTCCAGTCCCAGACTTCCTTCTGGAATTTCACTAACGCAAACAAACCCTCACTTCACCCGGAGGAATAGGTTCACAATTACCCGAACAGCCGAACGGGATTTCTTGCCTCGACTGCTGAAGAGGTCTTCACTAGTACAAAGATAAATGTTGACTTAGTGTGTTCTTGATAACACGAATTGTCAAATAGTAAGTACAACCTTCCTATAGTCTTTTCTTGATGATTATCGTGAAGCTTGTGAAAGATTATGGAAGTTTAAGATCTCAAAATGTTTGTAAGTAGTATGCTTTGAGAAATCAGAATTCTTTTAGAATAATAGAGAGTTAGAATCAGGATTAGTGATCAAAACAATTGTTGAAACCTCTATTTATAATATTCAAAGAATTGCAACTGATCATGAAAGGATTCGATGAAGAGAAGTAAGTTGTATCTCTTCAATATAGATGCATCCTTTCAGAAACAGAAGTCTTAGTTAAAATTTTCAGAAGTCTCTTTTGATTTGAATTCAAAATAGGAAGAGTAGTATGTTCGTCTCCAGAAACAGACGTCTGATAGAATTATGTCAGACGTCTGAAAATTCATACTGAATTTTCTTTGTTTCAGCAAACAGACGTCTGGTCTGATTATGTCAGACGTCTGTTTCTGTAAACAAACTACTTCTTGCTTCCTTGTTCATTGTTGCTAACATATATTCATAAATACTTTGTGTGTGTATAATCATCAGGAAAGACTTTAACATATCTTATCTAAGACTAATCTAGACTCATACAAATAATATTTCCCTTGAGTTCTTGAATCCGATTGTCAATAAAGTTTCATCTTCCTGCAAAACAAAGTTAGTCGATAGCATAAGAACATATATAGTTGTCATAGTCAAAACGCTATTCTTAGCGATTCAACAAAGACTAGACAAGTTCAGGGTAGTGCCATGCTGGTTCGACATAATGTCGGTTCGACCAAAATAAAACTCAGGGGACTTTGGTTTGACCAAGGGGGTAACGGCTGGTCACCGGTTTGATGAAGGCATAAAGTCGAACCAAGGTTCGATGAGTGATCAGATCGGTGAAGATTCAAAGGATAGCTCCAGAAGGCAACTAACATATTCGATCGTATCGATCCGGATTAGGTCGAATCACTCAAGTATCTTCGTAAAGACTCGCTCCAACCACGACCCACCATTATAAAAACCTCCAAGAGCATCAAAGAAAGGACCTTTTATCTCTTTTTCTGCACTTTACTTTTAGAAACTTCATTGTACTCGAGATTATTCAATCTCATAGCATTGTAATCATTTTCTTGAGTAATATAAAGAGAATTATAAAGTGGCGTAGGCTCGTTAACGTCGAACCATTATAAATTTACGTGTTCTTGCTTTTTGCTCGTTTTAATTTACCATTCTTCATTTCATTCTTTATATGTTCTTTATTTGGCGTTAACACAAGTCTTAGATTGATCCCAGGTAATATAATCCTTAGGAGTATCAACTCTGATGGTGTTCCGCCAGTTCATAGCTCTACTCTGATGTTGACGCAAGGCTAACATCTTCTTCATAACATCATCAAGTCCAAGGTCTTTAAAGGCACAAGTATCGAGCCAATCCTAAACTTCCATTGCTGACTTTGTTCTTAGAATATTTTACCAGCTAGGCCAGTAAAATCATTATCAAGCTTAGAAAAGTCGACTCTGGTCGCCTACATTAATGCACCACCACTGTCCGAAGCATTAGGAGCATATCCTTGAGCATTTCTTGGTATGTTCCTCATAAAAGCAGTGAACATGGTCTGAATGTCAGGGTTGTTAGCATTGTTAGCTTCCGATCCTAGTCCTTCCTTAACTCCAAAAGTGGAATTCCTTACATTGTTCCTTGTTTGTTGATTCATCGTTCAATCTATAAAGAAGACGATCAATCACATTCCCCAAGGAATCCTACTTAGTTGTGCATAAGTGTGGTGTGACTCCACTCTTAATTATATACTGATTATATAAGTATAGTTTTTAAAACCAAAATACCACAAGTACGCGCTCTCATATAAGTATACCCTCTCTCCAAGCATTCCTGTTTAGGTAAACTATGCAACCTAAGCTCTGATATCAAATGTGATGACTGATCTGCACTACCAACACCTAAATAGTGCGTGGTAGTGGTGTTCGACCAGTGCAAGGTGATCATCGAGGTTGAAATAAGAAAAGTAACACAAGTAACCTGTCAAATATCTCATAGCACATGGAACAAAATATAATAATAATAATATAGGATGGTATAAAACATAAGAGGTTGTATAAGCCAAATTTGAATCATAAACATCAAAGTAACAATTCACATCACAACATAAAATCTAATAAGTCATACATAGATATATCCCCAAAATGTTGTCTCTACACAAAACACTACTATGCCTAAAGTAGTGAACAACAAAAGTAAAATGGAGTATGAGTGTATATATAGCCATGTGTGGAAAGCCTCCAGCCCATCTCTGATCATCTACTTGAGCATACCCTACCTGCCTCTAGTCTGCTCATTTAAGAGCTCCTAGATTAATATGAAGCAATGCATAAAACTCCAAGTCAGACAAGGTCTGGTGTGAGCGATAGTGATCATAGATACAAATAAGGTAACACTATAGGTATGAAGAATCTTAACTGACCTATCCCTATATCCAAAGAGTTAGCACGTATAGTAATGTACTTTACTCTATAGTCATCACATTACTGAGTGTAAATGAAAGTGTGGTTGATAAGGTGATAACAAACATCCAAATATAACATTCATCCTCACATTCACTCATTCAGAGCATTAAGCATATGGTACTTGATACTTCGGTTGTCGAATCTATCGAGATACGGGAAGGCCCCACTGCATGAGCTCCACAAAACTATCACTATGTCCCACTGCATGGACTATACCTGCTAACCCAACCTAGTCCAAACTTCATAAACCCTAGGATCCAGGCTAACCAGTCCATACTCCATTGGCTCTAATTCGTCCTAGTGCCACTCTCTTAGCGGTGTACTGAATTCACGAATACCAGTAGCTCCTTCACACACATGTTCATAGTAAAGTCGAACTTAGAAGTCACCCCGATTTTTCTCATTTGGAACCTATATGGCAACTCACAATTCAAACTTTCCTCGCATCTTGGGCTTAAGCTGGTCGTATTGGAGTTCTTCTATCGAAGAGTAAATTCCATGAAAAGTTCCATCCCTTAGAAGTCACCCAACCAAATCACAAATTGCCCAAGCTCTGGATCGGCATGGCCGATCCGGCCTTGGGTCTATTATCGAATCAAAGATCGGTTCATACATCGATTCAGATCCAGTTCGACCTACCAAACCAAAATCTCATTTCCCTTTTACTTCCTTACTCCATCCAAGTTCTCCCCCTTTGTCGAACTGGAGCCCTTCCCTTATGTTGAACCAAAGCATTCTTCTTGTGCCAAATCGGAACTGTTGACACAATAAACTGACTTCTGAGACTCCAATCAACTTGAAACTTTTCCTTAGGCTTCTTTGGACCTTCCTTGTTGTCCCTACCAAATATAAGGCCTATCCTGGCTAATGTCAATCTGGACTAGGCCGAACAAGAATCTGATGTCTCTTTCCTTCTTCGTTCGCCATTCGCCGGCGTTTACACACATTCTATCATTCCTGGGAAAGGTTCTAACATACAAAGCATGTTCAACAATATTTGGTTTGAACAAAGCATCGTAAATCATCCAAAGCTTATGTTCATAAGATAATACCCAACACCTCCTTAAATTTTAGGTTTCATATACATTACCCAAATTTATCCAAATTTATATGTGTGTGGTTATATGATTAATCTTCACTTCATGAGATGGTTTAGGTAAATAAAAAAAAGGTTTAAAGAGGTTTTTAGGATGGAGGCCATTAATGGGTGTAGGATATATTTTGGGAGTTGTGTAATGAGCGGGAGATGATTCTCCAACTCGTTTCAGCCCCCACTAGCCCAATCCCAAAATGGATCCTGGACCCCCCCCACTAATGACCCCTTCTTGGCCCATTTAAGCTATCTAGCCCTCTCCGAACTTTATTTCTTCTATTCCTCCTAAATGATAAGTTCGTTTGCTTAATGTGACAACTCAACAGAATGAAAAAACATCATCTGTATCCAATGTAAGTGATTTCAGGGCTACATTCCTCACTAATAAAAAGTTATGTGCGAAGCAAGATTCGTCAACAGAGGTGTAAATCGGTCGGACAGGACCGAACAGAGGTGTGTTCAGTTTCTATCCTAAATAAAATCAAACAGAGACCGAATGAAATTTTTCCTCGTACAAATTTCGTTGTCCTAAATGAAATTGCTCGGACATGGATATGTGTAATTCAGACACAGACACAAACGGACCCGGTCGGACAAAGCCATTTAAATTAAATTTTATCAATTTTATTATAAATTCTCTCAATCATATATCAAAGTATGAGGATTTTAGATGAATCTAATGAACGGGACCAAACGTGGTTTTTTGTTGTATAAATTTTGTTGTTCTAGCTCGTGTCCTAAATGAAAATCGAACATTCCTAGATGGACATATTTTGATCACGGATACAGACGGACATCAGACATTCATACAAAATTTACAACCCTATACGTCAAGGGTAAAATAGTCACGTTAAAATTCTACAAGAATATTGAGGATAAGAAATGACTCTAATAATCATTTCCCAAAGTAATATGACCATACTACCTCATGTATAAATAATACAAATATTCTACGATCCTCCGATACGTTGAATACAAGTCGTTATATGGATCCTAAAATTTCGAACAAAAGAAGTAATGTCGATCGACATACCTTTAGAGATTGACTAATGGAAGCCTAACATGCATGTTATTGAGTTCTTATTCATTATTTTGTGCATCTCTTCGCTTTATTCTTCTTTGAGTCACTCCTTTTCATTTTAAAGAAAATCATTTCCCATTTCTTTAATTCTTGATCTATTTGAATTTATACTATATCGCTTCAAATTTTATTAAGCAGTAAAATAATGTTCATTATGATTTATGTCAACATCATTTAGATCATTTGGCATCATGGATTTATTGTGTTGTTTATATGAAAGCATATTAAATAGACATATATATTGAAGATATAAAGAGTATTCATATATTTTCGTAAGTTGAAGCCTTATTGCAGAATCATCAAGCAATCTGGTTGAACTCTTACTCAATGGCATAAAGAAAGTCATCATATGTTGTGCCTTCCGAAATGAAGGTTATGTTCGTGATTTTTGACATGTTTTTTGGCCAAATCTGTCACACGTCAAGTTTTTGGCTAGCAACGCGTTCAAGCGTCAAGAACATCATCAGAAAACACAAAGCAGTTTGGTTGAAGTCATGTCGCAGACCTCAAAAGGCCTGAAATTCCTATTAGATGACCTCTTTTTGGCCCAAGAACATCTATTACGATGCTTTGCACTGTAACTCCTATAGAAGGCAAGCCATTAGCCGAGACGAAGGCGAGCCGTCAGCCGAGCTGAAGGTGAGCCGTCAGCCGAGCCGAAGGCGAGCCATCAGGCGAGCTGTCAGCGGGTCCGGGCACAACGCTGGAGGGGGTCCGGGGCCCCCACAATCCCGGTGGAGATTGACCTAGCCAGTTAGGTCGAAAATGTGGGCACCACCCGATTCATTCGATTTTCCTCAGCCTTGGAAGCATGGTTTCCTTCACCTAGCATTGCCTCCCTCTCCTCACAAAGATTTCGCATCCCTGCTCCGTCGCATCGCATTGCCTCCCTCGCCTCATAGGGATCTCGCCTTACATCGGCTCACATCGCATCCCTCCACCTCGATTCCGCCGCATCGCATCCTCTATTACACCATCACATCGCATTCTCCATTTGCGTCCCCAGTCACCTCGCATCTGCTACATTTCGCATCTTTCTGATGCGAAAATTCACATCACTTAGATACGAATTTTCGCATCCCTTGGATATGGATTTTCGCTTCCCTTGGATCCGAAAATTCGCATCTAAATGGGCAAATTTGCATCCCCCAGTAGGGATGCAAAATTTCCTTCTGATGCGAGATTTCAGGGACCAGGATGCAATTTTCCACTTCATGAAGCTGGGATGCAATTTTTTGGGGTTCAACATGGTGCGATGCGATTTCAGCAAGGATGTTATGCGATTTTTAGGTGATTCAGAGGACGCGATGCAAATTTCCGGTGGTTCGTAGGATGTGATGCGATTTTTTGTGGGTAGGCTTTGTGGGATGAGATTTTCTGCTGTTTGTCCAAAAATCCAAACCTAATCTCTACATATAAATACCCCAAGGCTTAGCCTTCATTGGGATCATTTTCCCTTGGAATTTTTGGCTTTTTAGAGCTCCAACCTCATTAATGGCAGTCGCCTTCTTCTCTGTGGTCATTGGACATGGCAGGGACAATTAAAACATAACATACACGTTTTCCATTACACTTTGGACATTTACAAGGATAATTACACTACTTTTCGGTTGTTTTGGACTTATTGGACATAGAAGCTCAAACTGAACATAGTTGACCAAGTCAATTCATCTCAAGGAGGAAGGACACTTTAGCCAAAATTTAGAATCAACAAGGACATTGTTATTCTATTGTGATACTTTATACTCGAATATTTTATAAGATTGTACGACATTGTAATCAGAAATCATATGATGAATGATCATTATAAAGTGGACGTAGGTGTTAGTGCCGAACCACTATAAAAAGTTGTGTCTCCCCGCATTTACTTTACTTTACTACTTATTTGGTTTACTGTGTTGCTAATGCACTTGCATACACATTGGGCGTTAGCGTGGAAGACAATTTTCTCCGTCTACAGTGACATTTCTAAAAAGAGATACGTGAGTGGACGTAAGATGAGAATTGAACTAGAATACAAATGATCAATTTTGATACTTTTATTTATTTTACTTTCCACTGCTTAGTAATATCTAGCTAGTTAATCCAGTATTCATTACTTAATATTTGCTACTTAATTAATTAGTTAATTTCCCCTATATTTGGATCCAACTCGAGAGACACCCAATTTTTGGAACCAATATTTGTAAAGCGTACCATCCTATTCTTTGAACTTGTAGAGGAAAAAAGAGCGTGATTGGCTATAATGACCATTACTCTTTGTCGTAAAATTTCGGTTTCAAAGTGTTGAAATAGAAAGAACATACCATTATTGGAGGAATGTTGTGTCATGAAATAACTATTAGCTTGAAGCTAAATTATACACAAATGCAATCATTAATTGTCATTCGCTTTTTAAGGTTAACCAAACCATCTTCAAACTTTTGCGTTCGACGAAGAATCTGTAAAGTGCATAAATCATTTATTTGAAGTGCTTTCTTTCCAAATGAAGTAAGATTTCTTATTTATTTTTTATAATCTTCTTTGTAAAGTGCACGTCAATAAATAGTCGTAATGGAATGTCTGGCTCAAAATACGAAAGGACAATAAAAGGCGAAAATCCAAGCTTTATGAATGACAATTATTCAATATGTATACATAAAAGCGTAAACACATACAATTTTACTTAACCATGATAACAACGACTAGTCATATGTGAATACTTGCCTTTTTAGTTTGGACACAAGCTAAATGAATCGAGATAAAAATGGAAAGACAAACGAATACATTATTGGATATAGTGCCAAGCAAGTCATTAAAGCGATAAATCAAACAATAATTGGAAATTGGATATGTTAACGAACAATAACACACTAAGTGAGTTTCATGCATAGTTATTGATGGACGCAGAAAAAATTCTAATAAAGATTTGAACAATTAAATTGGATTACAATTTTTATCTAAAATCATGTTAAGAGCATTTCTGGCAAGTTTTTCAGAGTTTGTGAGGAGCAACCCTAAAAAAAATGCCATAAATCTGCGCTCTTCCGGCAACAGACATGGTTGAAAGTTTTTTTTTTACTTTTTTTAACAGAAAAATCTGATGTCTTTGTGTATAAATGAGATTTTGAATCCCTTTTATAATTCAAACGTGATTCAAATTTCCGTTTATGCTATGGACCACTTTCAAAAGCTTGTTTATTGTAGTAACCCGAAAATCCGGGGGAATTTGAGCTGACTAAATAACACAAGTCCAACCCAAATCGCACTGGAAATTCAAGAAACTAGTAGAAAGAAGACAGAGGGTGAGGATAGATAAGATAGAACTTATAGAATAGAAGAAGAAGAAGAACATCATCATCAGAGTAAACACGAATCTCACAGCGGAACGAATAAAATATAACATAACATATCTTTGAAATAACATCAGTATATGTATACAATAACACTTATCAGAGTACAACACTTACAACAACAGCAGAAATAATAATAGCTATAGAATCCTGAAGCCTCCTGCTCCAAGCTCTCCAAGTGTATCTGTAAAATCCCGACTACTTGACTACCCGTACAAATTTAGGCACCCAAGAGTTTAGGGAAAACAACAAAATAAACTCCGGGTCAGTCATGGGACTGGTATGAGTAAAACAGTTTAAACATGTATATGAATAAGTAAACGATATCTCATAAGACCACGCCGCAGAACGGAACGGGTTTTTCCCTTATGAGAATCCAAAATATCTTTATATCAAAAACCTTTTGATATTATAATAATGTCTATGTACAAATAGATATCAACTAGCAGAAACGCTTTCATCTCACGTTCTACATATATAGTATACAATCAAAATCGCAAGTACGTATTGGGTAATGGATTTCCAACTATGACAAGGTATGGAACCACCTTCCGATCAGTGTACTCTAGGAACGATACACTGGAGTTCAACAAGAACATCTCGTAACTCAGCCACACATGACCGACCACTCATTTCGCTTGAGTGTATCGAATGTACATCACCAACGGTTGGGATCAGCAACCGTTCCCGTATATATATGGGACAGCATTGATAGATTTAAGAAACAAATGAATATTCACTAGATAGGTGATTATACACCCTACTTCGGTGCGACCGACTTAGCCATGTTGCCTGCCCGATTTCTGTCATTTACCGGTTGATGAGGCTAGAAGCTACGCTTTATCATCACATCAGATTCACTTCGAATGCTACATTGTCAAATCCATCGAAATCACTAATTGACGTTTACAGCAGTACATTACGTGTCAGCTAAAAGAAGTTTCCTTCTCCGCTTCCACTCTTGGTACGGTTGAAGAAATCAATGTACGTGATCGTCTGGAAATACTCTGTCAGACATCCATCTTCATTCACTTAGAAATGTCACATCGTCATACCCGCCAAATCACAAATTGACTTATCCAAAAATAACACGGGTATACAGCTAAGAGAAACGAATTCCTCCACCACCAAACGTGAATACGTTTGAACAGATCAACTTACGCGATCCATTGGATATACTCTGTCAGACCTTCGTCCATACAAGTTGTCCTAGGACTGGACAAACCGAAGGCACTATTCTGTAAACAGGATAGCCCTTGCATTTTACTCCGTCTTCAATTATCTTTGGCATATATGATTCGCGACGCTTATGCCAATACAGAGTGGTTCTTTGGATAATAATCCAACCGGTCTCTCCATATTAACAACGTTAAAATGGTCAAAACTTCGATAGTCGGTGAGTTAACTATCAAAGAAAAACAAGTGTGCAAACAATGATATTATTTCCAAATGGAAATTATATCGAACAAACATCATTTAACATAATCTCTTTAGTTCATTTATCTACTTATCTCCTGTTTCCCTATATTCTAAATTCTTATTTTTCTTTTATCAGAAAACATTTCTGATTCTCGTTTGGAAAACATTTCCAAAACTCCTTTACGATTCAAACCTTACCATTTCTTAGTTAAGAAGGAAGTCACTCAAGTTGGGGTATAATTACCTCTCAGACCTTAACTGAACAACGTTATAACTTCGAAATGGTCAAAGTTTATCTTTTAATCTTTAACAACTTCTTTACGCCTTTCTCGGATTCAATTTTACTAATCCACTTCTATATTTAAAACATTGGTTATAACGATAACGTTATAATCCCTACTTTCGAATTATCTAACTTTAATTATAACTTCTATTCTTATTAGTGAATAATTAACCTAACACTTATTTATTTATAAATAAATAAATCTATTTAAACACTGGAAAGTATAAGTACTTTCCCGAATTCGATATAATCGAATTCGCTGATTAACTCTCTTCGAGAAATCTCTATTTGATTAACTCTTCTTCGAATAACCTATATTCGATTAACTCCTTCTCGAATAAACGATATTCGATAATCTCTCTTCGAATAACTAATATTCGATAACTCTTCCTTTTCAAATATCTCATATTTGAAAATCTCACTTCGATTAAACTATAATCGATAACTCCCTTCGATGAAACTAACATTGATAACTCCTTTCGATGAAACTAACATCGATAACTCCCTTCGATGAAACTAACATCGATAACTCCTTTCGATGAAGCTAACATCGATAACTCCTTTCGATGAAACTAACATCGATAACTCCTTTCGATGAAACTAACATCGATTTATTTAACTCGACGAACTTAACTCGACTAACTTAACTTGACTCGACTAACTCGACTTACTTGGTTCGACCAATTCGATTTGATTAACTAGGCTCGACTAACTTGGTCGAACCACCCGATCAACTCAACTTATTTAACTTAACTTATTTCTCTACTCGATCAACTCGATTAACTCCTATCGAATAACTAATATTCAATTAAACTCCATTCGCTTGACTCTAGATCGCAGCGATCACAATGGTTACGCCTGACTCCCTCAGGAAACATCCGACCGCCGTAGGCTATTTACAGCCCTGCGAATTACGCTAGCAGTCGTACAAGATGGCAACTTACCCTGAATACTATGTTTGACTAACTCTGTCTCAAATAACTATATTTGATTAACTCTAGTTCGTTTTAACTCTAATCGATTAACTCTAACTAATTAACTCCAACTGGTTAACTCTAACTGATTAACTCTAACTGGTTAACTCTAACTGATTAACTCTAACTGGTTAACTCTATTTGACTAACTCGACTTGACTAACCCCTTTCGAATAACATATTCGATTAACTAACTTTCGAATACCATATTCGATTAACTAACTTCGAATACCATATTCGATTAACTCCTTTCGAATGTCTACATTCGATTAACTAACTTCGAATACCATATTCGATTAACTAACTTTCGAATACCATATTCGATTACTAACTTTCGAATGTCTATATTCGATTAACTAACTTCGAATACCATATTCGATTAACTCCTTCGAATACCATATTCGATTAACCTACTTCGAATACCATATTCGATTTCTCCTTTTTAACAACGTTTTATTCATTTGAAAAGATTTACTTTTAAATAACAGTTCTACACTTTAAAAAATGATTTCCTTTTTAAAACGTTTCCTTTTCAATTCTATTTGTAAATGGTTTACAAATATTTCCTTTTCAAATTTATTCTTGAAATATACTAACTCCTTAAATTCCCGGGAAAATTCGCCATAACCTCCTTTGTATCGGGAGCATCGGGAAAATCCCCAAACTCGCCACACAGGCCTTTCCATTCAAAAAGAAATGTTTTGAAATTATTTCCTTTTCGAATATCTCCTATTTATAAATATTTAAATTTATAAACATTTCTTATTTATAAATATTCCACTTTATAAATATTCTATTTTCAATATCACTTTGAAAATCCTCCTTTATCTACATTTCGGTATGTTATGGTATTCAATCATATCAAATCACGATGTCTAATCTCGTCCATACACACACAATCAACAACAGGTTATAATTCACATCATATATTAAAATATATGAAAAATAATAAAATAACTGTTGAGGAATCCAGTCGGATTCCTCCAACCTGTTTCCCTGCATCACAGATGTTAGACAATATAGATAAACATCACTTTCAGTTCCATATGATATATTCTGTTAAACATAATCAATATAGAAATTTTTAACTAACTGACTAGCAATTCAATCAAACAACCAACACACAGTAAATCAGACAATTTCTAACAGTTCTAAAGATACAACATGAAATTATAAACTGTTTAGAGTTGGTGAGATTTACTCACATTGACGCATTAACCGTTGAATAATGGTTTGCGTTATTCGGCTCAGTCAGACAATTTATTTCGCCATAAATTGTAACGAGCTCGGATGGACTTCCAGTCAGTCTCATTGGGTAGTGTCCGTCCATACGATCCCGACGGATCTTGTTTCGTCCAATTCTGATATATAACTGGCCGTAAATCCTCTTTCTTCTTCATGCTTATTAAAGAACCAGTACCTCATTTTCGTTGGCCACTTCAAAATCTAAATCTCTCGTTTCTCCCTCATCTCTAAATGATTTTCAAAACGCAACTCCATAAAAACGAAAAGGCCATCACCGAGACATGGGAACGCCATCATCTTCATTCTCTCACATACAACTCCTTAAGCCATACCATTAACGCAACCACCTCACACTCCTCTACAATCTAGTGCAACTAAACCCACACAGTACACCTACTACCATCCACGTCATCACGTGTATGTATACCCATACCTCCCATACACCAAGTACCATCATCAACAGCAAACCCCTCCAAAACAGTAGCCGCCTTCTACAATATACATCCATCATTACCCAACCCTAAACAAACACCAACCCTACTGTCATAACCTACTCTTCATGATCCGAACCCACCCGAGGTCATCCTCTCCCAAAACACTCATACTCACGCTCACGTACTTCACTGAAACCTCATTCAACGTATTACCAAAATCCGCAAAAAGGACAACTAAGCACTTACTCTCCTCCTCTTTCATACGTACTCCCCCTTCCTTCATTAAAAACCTGAACAACCACTACTGTAAAACATCCCCTTCATCAGTTAATTAACCCCCTGTTAATCCTTCATGCCGTCGTCGCCTTCTGGTTCTGCTCGAACTCGCAATTCGAACTCCGACGTCGATCTGAGGTGATTTGAAAGCTGCGCCTAAGTCCCCTCCCCCCATTGCTGGAAACACCCTCTGCCAGACCTCACAAACCGCCGACAGTTCCACCGCAAACCCTAGCGTCTTCTGACTGATTTCTGGCCACACCGATGACCCTTTTCTGATCGCCGTCGGTCACTCTGGTGATCTCGAAGAGCTCGTGCCTTTTGGTGTTTGAAGGTTTCGATTCGAAGTGGAGGATTGACTAGACAAGGAGGAAAGGTTTTGTAGCTTATGGTTCGTTGATTATATTTCATGGCGGCGAAAACTCCTTTGACCACAGAATAAAGTTTTTTCCTCAGAAATTAGGTTAAGGTTGGCTTTTATAGCTGTGAATTTGGGCCAATTATTATATTAAATAATTATATTATAACTTTGCCGTGAAGTACCATCTTAAAAGTTGTTCATACGATCTCTGTTTTTGACAAATTAAGCTAATCCTAGCATAGAAAAATATTCCGGATCCAATGGGACAGGTTTCGTCGAATTCCGACACCGTTTGCGAAAATCCCTTAGAAAATATCGATGAAAAACACCGAGCATTAATTCATTAAAATTTCAGAAAAAATCCTAAAAATATGAGGCCTTGACGTTTCACTAGACCTCTTCCTAAGGTTTCGTATGAAGCTTGTTTCGTTGAATTTCAAGTTCGTTTGACCAGTTAACCATTCAATAAAAGTTATACCTGTTTGAATAGAAAACTCCACTCGTTTTCCGGACCTCAATCGACGAAAGTAAAAGTACCGTTGTAATCAGCGATGTGCCAGGATTCCAAAAATATAATAATGCCGGTAGTTTTGACTCATACTGGGAAACCCCAAAATGTCGATACAGGGTGCCAAATACTCCAAATAAAAAGTTGCTTATTAAATTAATTAAAAATTACCATAAAATTCTAAAAATATAATCATTGCTACTTCTCAAAAGAACCTTGCCCAGATTCCAAACCAGTCTCCCGTTATAAACAATAAACCGTTATGGTAATTAAAAGGTTAGGGGGCTGCATTTCTGAGAATTTGATTTGGACGCAACTCAAAATCTACATGACGAAATCCCGATATTTCTCTCCCACTAGAAAGATATACTCCACCAGCTCCACACGTTTCTTGTTTCACAGAAATCCGGCTTAAAACGAATCCTGTACATTTAGTTGAAGTTCAAATCGCCAAATAGCGAACTGCAGCGCCATTTCAAGCTCGATTTTAATTATAATATAATTATACATTCAAACTGTCGTTATTTAAATATATTCGTCAATATAATTCAACTTTAAGCTGAATTAAATCCAAGGGCGACCCTGTTCACAGAATATTGTGATTTCCAATATTTTGATTATTTCGACATTATAATATATTTTATTATATTATAATTATTAATTAAATATTCAATATTATTTAATTCACGTTCTCGATATCGATAAATCGACATTTAATAATTAAATAAATAAATTATTCAACAGCTAAAAATGCGGGTCACTACATTTATACTATAAACAGGTTTATAAACCATGTTTTCATCGACATTTTAAAAATAAAATAAAAATGGTGCCGTGTTTTTATTTGTTTCCACGCTCGAATAGCTTCTGCTCAGCTCGAATTAAAATGAAGCAAAGCGAGATGCTCTTAACAGTGGATGAACTATCAAAAATCATAGAAATCGTGCCCATTGCTTTTAGAGCATTTTCTATTTTGGTCTCCTTTTTTCTTTTTATTCCAGGAATAGCCCGTTTTTTTGAAATTTTGCAGATTTAGCCTCCTTTGGCCAACTCAGCGTTGAGTTGGCCAGAAGAGGAGTTTTTGTACTAGCGCAATCAAGGACTGCGCCTGCCGACGTGGACATTGGCGCGATCATTGATTGCGCCTGTAATATAATTGTTGAAAACAACTACATTACATGGGCGCAATCCATGATTGCGCCTAAAAAGTTTTTCTTTTTTTTTAAAAAAAAGCAGATAGCTTACTTTACCTTTCCTTCTCTCATTTACCATCATAACTCATTTCTCACTCAAAACCCCAAAAACCCTAAACTTCGAAACCTTAAAAAAATATCAAAATCCAAGTTGTCTTAAGATCAAAGGTAAGAGCAAGCTAGTTTGGCTATTTGAAGTATCAAAAGATATGAATTTGGGTTTTTTATGGTTAGTTCTATTTAACCCATCTTAGTTAAAATTATTTTGTTTTTAGAATAGATCGGATTGGCGCCAAATTATATTGGAACTATATGCTATTATGATGGAGAATTGGTTGTTGATGAACATAAATGTGGAATATATAATGGTGAATCTAGCAAACCGGCAAAAGGTTTAAAAGGGTCAAATTTCATACAATTGAAGCAGGTCCTGTATAAATGTACTAAAATTAATCCGGATGAGTTTGACATTGAGTTAGTTTGCAATTGGCCGACCGATTCCGGATCTAAGACAATAAAAATCAAAGACGACGTTGAAATTATGTTGTCCTCTGTGTCAAAATCTTTTGAATTATTTGTAATGAAAGAGCAGAGGTTGTCAACAGAGCCAGCCGTTATACCAGTGGTATCGACTCCCGCAGCTTGTTATCCGTATCCGACTATGAGTGGTCCCTCGTATGAGCAACAACAAATGGGTTCTGGGTTTAATCCGTACATGAATTTGCATCATCCATCGCTACCAGGCTATCTATATCCGATGCAGGATAGTGTCCAAAATATAACGCACGGGTAACTCAAAATTTAGTATTCTCCTACTCCACAATATTACCATTGTCTTTTGTATGATTTTAAAAGCTGTGTATATTTCAGTTTTGTACCGAATTACCTCACGACACAAAATTCCGCTGGACCATCTACAAGTTACCGTTGTTCGCCCATGCAGCCAATGCTCACCGAAGTGTATCGGATGACACAACAGTAAGTTACTAGTGTTATCGCTATAGATTTATGTAGCGTATTAAATGTACTTCAGAATTTGCCGCTTGCGTACTACAGGTATCCGACACAAGCCACCGAAGCAGAATCTAACGTTGAACCCAATATTTTTGATGTCAAAATGGAACTAGATGATCAATATTTGAGAGAGGTAAATCCAGATTCTTCACTTGACAGCATGACCGTTGTTGGCATTCCAGATAATGATACGTCATGGGTTGATGTAATGCGAGTAGACAATGTTCCCCTAAATTTTAATGTGGGAGGTGAAGACAACGCGGTCGAAGATAGTGATGAGGAGTTGCCGGAGTTTGAGATACCATTGGATGATGATTTATGCAATGCACAAATGATAGCTAGATCCATGGTTGCAAATTTGCAATTCAACAACGAAGTTTTCTCGTCGTCCTACATTCAAAATGGTTTCAAAGTAGGTATGATGTTTGAGAGCAAAAGAAAACTCCTTCAACAGTTAAGTGAATGGTCGATTTTGCACGCAGTTTCGTTTAAGCCGATCAGGTCGAATAAAAAGAAATACACTGCTATTTGCAACATGGATCCCAATTGCTCGTGGAGAATACATGCTGTAGATTCAAAAAAATCGCAGAAAGGTTTGTGGGTTATTAAAAAATACCCAGTTGAACATAGTTGTGTAAATCCGACAGTGAACTCCAATCACAAACAAGCAACGTCGACTTTTTTGGTTTCGAAGATCATGCCGTTTGTGAATGCGGATTTGAGTATTACGCTTGGAATAATGCAAGTTTTAATACAGGAACAACTATTTATAAAAATTGGTTATATGAAGGCATGGAGGGCATTAAGCAGAGCAATCGAAGGCATTTACGGTGACTGGGCCGAGTCATAATCTACCCTCCGTGAATATTTTGATGAACTTATCAAAGCTAATCCGAGGAGTGTTGCCAATATAGTGGCCGAATCATGCGGAGTTTTTGTAAGGGCATTTTGGGCTTTTGGGCCATGCATTGAAGGATTTGTGCATTGTCAACCTTTGCTTTCCATAGACGGCACACATTTATACGGGAAATACAAAGGCACGTTACTGGTTGTGACTGCTGTTGATGCAAACGATTCACTTTACCCGTTGGCGTATGGGATTGTGGAGGCCGAATCAACCGATACATGGGGTTGGTTTTTTGCATGTATACGAACATTCATCCGTGGTGTTCAAAATCGGCGCATCACTTTCATTTCTGTTAGGATGAAGGGTATACCAGTTGCTTTGGAGAATTCTTGGAGATCCCCGCACAAACATAGATATTGCGCCAGACATTTAAAAGCCAATTTTCAAGCTGCTGGATTCAAAGATAAATTTTTTACAGGTTTGTTTTATGCAGCAGCATGTGCTTCCAAAGTGGTTGAATATTGAAAGATCCGTGATGAAATTAAACTAACTAACATTGATGCACATAATTGGATTGAGAAAAGTTTGGGGGGGGGGGAGGAAGAGAACTAGGCTCTGTGTTTCAGTGACAGTGGTAGATTTCATGTAATGACGACAAATGCTTCTGAAAGCTTTAATGGTGTACTTAGAGGTGCACGATCATTGCCCGTCAAAGCTCTAGTTGCGCGTACGTTTTTTCGGTCGGTGGATTATTTTTGTAAACGAAGAGAGCTTGTTATGACGGCAACGACAAAGCTAACTCCCAAATGGGAGTTGAAGATATGTGAAATGGCAAATGAAGCTAGATTTTGCCGCATTGTCCGATATAATGAAGGTGAGTGGGGAGTAATTTCGCATGTCGGCAAGGAATATAAAGTATTACTCGATCAAAACAATTGTTCTTGTACGTGTAGAATTCCATTACTTCAGCACCTTCCATGCGAACATGTAATGGCGGCTTGCTCTAATGTAACCAACGGTGCTAATCGACAACACCATGACTTTGCCTCGAAGTGGTATTAGGTGAAGAAGTACTACGCAGCTTACAAACCGAAATTTCATCCTATTCCAGATAAGCGTTACTGGAGTGAATTCCAGGGACAGGTTTTATTGCCACCAACAGTGCGTATAACAGCAGGGAGACCCAAATCAACTAGATTTAAAGGAACCATGGATGAAATGCGGGCTCCTAAAACGAATAGATGCAGTAAATGCAGAGTGGTAGGTCATAGGAGTAGTCGATGTAATTCAGTAAACTAGGATTTCGTACCGTAGTTAATGTTTGAACTATTTGTAGTAATGTTTGATTGCAATCGAATTTATTTCTTTACTCCCGTACCGACAATACAGTGTTAGCATTTGAATACGATGACTACTCCATTGTTGCAGACTACATCAGCATTTGGATACGTTAATACACTGATACAATAGCATTTGGATACAATGACTAATACATTGTTGCATACTACATAAGCATTTGGATACGTTAATACACTGGTACAACGATACAAGTATTGTCGACTCATTGGGATATCGTGGTAACTGGGATTCTAAATCCGAGTTAAGTTGTTTCAGGTGGAAAATCTCCTTTTTTAGGCAGTCGTTCTCATCTTGCATTTCTGATGCATACTCATGTCCTCTTCGGCACATCGGAGGATCAACCCACTCGATATACTTAAAAACTCTGAAGGTGTTCGGATAAAGTAGGCTCATATCGTATCTAGCACATTTGTATAGCCTACGCCATGTACTAACGCTTCTATTTTTGTTCATAACCACGCAGCAGGCCGACCCGCAATAACAAAGATTTCTTAGTACTGCCTCGCCTATTGCTAGAGCTTGGTATCGATTAGTATATTTACCCCCGTGCACCGCAACGAAATGAGTTTGGGGTACACCGCCGAGATGATCCGGGAGTTCCACCATGTCAAATGTTTTAGGGTCGGGGTAAACTTCTTCACTCGGTCGACGGTGATTTGGGACACTTGTTGGGAATCATCAATAACCGTCAGGCGGTCATAAGCTTCAGACTCCAAACTTTCCCAATTTTTTGCCAAAGTGTCATCGTCCGTTTCCCATTGATTTATCCTACACAGGCATGGGTTAAAATTTCATTTTCAAATCAACTATTTAAAATTCGTTGCTAAATCTTGCTAAAGAGAATTTCATGTAAGTACCTTGGTTAGAGCACAATTTTGATAAAGAGAAGAAGCACTCACCTTTATTCTTCAAATTACTAAAATCTAGAAGTGAACATGGATTTTGGTAAAGTGGCAGGAAGAAAAGGCATATGAGTAATTTAATTTCACTTTTGTTCCATTTACTTTGCATTGAATGGTCTAATAACAAGTACATAGTAGGCACCAGCTACATATTGTTGCTTTTTTGACCAAACACAAGGGCAACTACCGTAATTTATTCCTCCTACACAAATCACACCTTCTTATATAGCAATACTTGTTCACCTTCTTAGAATACCTCCTCCTTCCATTACTAAGACAAAATGCCATCTTGGCCATCCTCTTCAGACTTCGAAGAAGAAGCGTACGAACAAATGTGACTTCAATAGTATGCGGACGAAATCCCGGAGCTAAACCTGTTGGGACTTCAGGATGTACCACCTCAACAAGTTCAAGCACGTCAACAAGTTCAATCAGCTCAACAAGTTCAAGCACATCAACAAGTTCTAGTATGTCGACAAGTTCAAGCACGTCGACAAGTTCAAGCACGTCGACAAGTTCAAAAACTTCAACAAGTTCAAGCACCTCAACAAATTCAAGCACGTCAACATACTCAAGCATGTCAACAAGTTCAAGCACCACAACAAGTTCACGCACCGCATGAACACATGGTTGAATCTTATCCCGTACGATGCTATTGCGGTTATGAGCTTGACGTTGTTGTTAGAGATGATGGCAACGATATAGGTCGCCGCATTCATATATGTCGAGCCTATCCAAATGGTTGCAACTACACCGAATGGGTAGACGAACCTTTCAGCCCGAGGGCAATAGCTTATGCAAACGAACTAGAACGCGAGATTAGACGACTCCAAAATATTATTGAACATATGTGTTTCGACCGTAACCAATAGTCTGTACGTTTGTGTTTAGTGCACTTAACTTTGAATGATTTTTATTGTATTGAATGAATTGCATTGAAGCATGTTGAATGAATTGTATTGTATTGTCGAAACCCAATGTTGAATGAGCTGTGTTGTAGTGTACATTTTCAATGGAACCAGAGAACTTGGTTCCTGGGGCGCAATCCATTATTGCGCCCTGGGGACCAATTTCTCCAGAACCTAACCATTGGGCGCATTCTTTGTTTGCGCCCAATGGAACCAGAGAACTTGGTTCCTGGGGCGCAATCCATTATTGCGTCCCAGGGACCAATTTCTCTAAAACTTAACCATTGGGTGCATTCTTTGTTTGCGCCCAATGGAACCAGAGAACTTAGTTCCTGGGGCGCAATCCATTATTGCGCCCCGGGGACCAATTTCTCCAAAACTTAACCATTGTGCGCATTCGTTGTTTGCGCCCAATGGAACTAGAGAACTTGGTGTTCCTGGGGCGCAATCCATTATTGCGCCTCGGGGACCAATTTCTCCAAAACTTAACCATTAGGCACATTCTTTGTTTGCTCCCAATGGAACCAGAGAACATGGTTCCTTGGGCGCAAACAATAATTGCGCCCAAGGCACAAATTTTTGCAAAACTGGTCCCTGAGGCGCAATAATTGTTTGTGCCCAAGGTAACCAGAGAACTTGCTCTCTTGGGCGCAATCAATTATCGCGCCCCAGGGACCAAGTTTTGCAAAACTTCACTACTTCAAATGCAAAACTTCACTATTAAAAAAATGCAATTACAATGCAACTTCAATAACAATTGATCCGCAACGTTTCAAACTATAAACATACAAATTAAACAATCTAATCAAAACAAGATAGAATGCCAACATAGGACATTTTCACTACTACTTTCAAAATTACATTTTCACTACTACTACATTTCCAAAAGTACATCAAAGCAATCGTTCCAACAACTTGTCCACATCGACCATCAACTTAACAAAAGCACATTTTCAATACTACTATCACTACTACTTTCTAGTTCACGCAAATAAAAATAAAACAAGTCTAAATGCCAACTTAAAACAAATCCTACTTCAACATCTAAAGTTTATTTCTTTTTGGACCAGCCGCCAACTT
This sequence comes from Allium sativum, assembly GCA_030737875.1. NCBI lineage: Eukaryota > Viridiplantae > Streptophyta > Magnoliopsida > Asparagales > Amaryllidaceae > Allium > Allium sativum. The sequence goes on along the minus strand of CM060918.1, from coordinate 684,093,129 downwards.
TTCCTTTTTTCCTGGGAGTCCGTTGAGTTGCCCCCTGCGACGTGTCTGGCTGCGACGGACCGGGCATGAATTCAATTTAGGCCGGCTGAGAAGATGCCGCTTTTCTTTTCCCCTTGTCTTTTCTTGAGGACTTACGAACAGGAACAACTGGAGGCGGTGGTTGTCGTGCAAGCCTTTTCTTCCTCAAAATCGACTGAAGAATGCGGGTAATGCTCATACACTTAACCTTTGATGGCTTCGGCACCTCCGCCGATAACTCCTTAACCAACGCGGCTGTATGGTAAATTGCATCGGTCTGCAATACACATATTGTAAGCTCGTATTTTAAAATATCATTTGTTTTAAAATACCATGTGCAAAAAAATGTACATACAAGACCACGCTCAAGCGGTGCTCTTGGGATGTAGCGGAACACCTAAAGGTGGATATATGGAAAGAATAATATACCGCAGCGTGATGTTCCAATACCATGTGTAGTACGCCAAATCGGATACCGGTACCGCACTTTGCTTTTGGACAAATTCGAAGTGATTGTTCCATGTATTGACTGCCGCTTGATAGGCCACGTTGTCCCGGGCATCAATCAAGTAGTGTGGTGGTTTCTCGGAAATATGTTGTAGAAGACCAAATTGTCTCATCACTCTTTCCGGTAGGTGATAAGCGACGTCGTTAAAGCAAATGAGCGGAACGCGTGCTTGCCAAAGTTGGACTGAAGCAACGCACAACGCTGGTAGATTAGGAAGTGTCTCGGTGTATGGGGTACATGAAACAACGTCGTAATCGAGTACGTCTAACTCGTTACGATAGAACGAAACGTTGTGTCTAGGCGTGAACAACGAGCTCTTCGGCCCAACCCACCTAATGAAAACATTAAATTACAGACTTTCTACCGGAATTTAATTAACCCTATGTTCAATATATACTTTTAGTAATATTACCTCGAAGCAAAAGGCAATGAAACATCAATTTGCGCTTTATTCATATTTACTCTCCTAACGGGGAGATACGACCAAGAACACGTCTGTAGACAAATAAAAGTATTATAAAACATAGGACACAACGAGTAAAGAAAACTAAAAAAATAAATACCTGCACTAATGTAAGGCGACCTCCAATTGAATCGAGCCGCCCCAAAGCCATCCGTGTTAGCTCCGCATATGTGAAGCCAAGAACGGCACTATCCCAAGCATACTCACGACATAAACCAAAGTCCTCCAAGTAATGTAACCATCTAAGCCAAACACGACATTTCGAATGGTCGCAAACCAAACGGGAAGTGATAATGTGAAGGATAATGGCCCGCGCACGCTGCTCCATTTGTTCTTGAGAAGCATCCTCAGGAATGTCTTCGACTAATTGCTGCCTAAACCATGACATATTAATCATCTCGGGCCCGTGTCACTCGACTCCTGGAGGAGATAGTCCTAGCAAACTCTCGCACATTTCCGCATAATCATCGGATTCAGGAGTGGTGAATGGACGACCATCGATGGGTAAGCCAAGCAAAATCGCCACGTCCGCCAATGTGATCGTCATTTCACCGCATCTAAGGTGAAATGACGATGTCTCCGGTCTCCATCGATCTACTAAAACTGTTATATGATGGCGGTCGATTTGTATGGATCTAAGGCAATGTATCAAGAGAAAACCTGCTCGATCAAGTAGCTCTAACACACCGGCGCGTTTTGAAGTGACCAACTTTAAGGACGATGAGTGCTCGATGGTTTCAACTGCAGTTTTGAGCTGGCACACAATAACAAAAGTGAATTTTTGATTAGTTAACACGCACAAATATTCTCAAGCTCTATATTCTAACTAGTATTGAATAGTGAGTTTTGGTTACCGCCATCAACTCCTGTTTGTTTGAACGATGTTGTGCCTGTAAATATAAGACGCTATCATCTACAGGTCCGGGCGCCATCTCCGCATACTTTGAAATATTTCAATGCTAACAAATTTAGTACTAAGTTTCACCAAAACAAATACAAACCTACCAATTTTCAAATCCACAATATCAGATATTTCAATTCTATTATCAAGACATTTATTTGAATCTGACTCTTTGTACTTTACTACTCCTATCTTTCTAATGAAGATATTTATTTCTATGCATATACGTATGCTAAAGTATCTACACCGACATACACCACCAAGTTTAAAAGCAATGAAGGCAAACAAAATTGACACAATTAACCAGAATAAAGACAACAACAAACGCCCTAATTACTAAATGTATTTATTAAGCTAGCTTTGCTAGGCAGAGACAATCGCTCTTAGTATATTCAAATCAAAATCTGATATACACACAGAACCAAAATTGTATTCCTGTAATTTAAATTTTCTTCGTTTGATAATCTTCATGAGATACATATCAAAATCATGTCAACAATAGTTAAATTGTAATAAATGAACATTTGCTAAAAATTCAACATAATGCAGTCGATTACTAGTCTTCAATTCTACGCAACAAACTTAACATGTCTTTTCATACCACAAGAAAAGGCTCCACAAATCATATGACCACATTTTCCAATTTCAACAAAACTCTCAAGCAATCATTAATTTTGCATATATATGACCAACACATCAACTATATACATCTGTAAACCATCGGTGTATAAAATTACAAGAAAACTCAAGAAAACCCTAAACCTAAATTCTGAGATAAACACAAAAAAAAAAAAATTGCGATAATTACCAATAGCTTGCTCCTGTGTTGAAGAACTTGCCATGTTTACTGTAGAAGCTGAAATTACTTGAATATAATTGGGGTTTTAATTTCGGATTTGGAGTTTTAATTTCGGTTTTGGGTTTTAGGGTTTTTTGGATTTTGATAGATGTTTTAACTTTTACCAAGTCACGAGGGGTCATCAGTTTTTTTTTTTTTAAAAAAAAAACCCTTACGGAGCGCAATCATTGCCGTAGGACAAACTCCTTTTCTGGTCAATTCAGCGCTGAATTGGGCAAAAGGAGGCTAAATGTGCAAATTTTTAAAAGAATGTGCTAAACGTGGAATAAAAAAAAAAGTGGGCCAAAATAGAAAAATGCTCTTGCTTTTATCTTAATCATCGTTTGTCACGCTAAAATTTTGTAGAAGATAATGTGAAAATGAACCGAAACTAAAAGTGGTGGATAAGCATCTTCTCATCTCCTCCAACGACTTCTTACCCAATAATCCAATTAAAACGTTTGGTTCTCTTTTTCATGTATAAAATTGCTGTGTATATAAAATAATCGACAATATCAGTGAAAGAAAATGACCCATAAATCTAGCAGAGAACACACGATATACAGTGATAATAGCTTTCAACTTCCTATGGCCAACTCTTCTCCACTTGTTCAAACCCGTTTGTAATCTCTAAAGCCAACATTTCCTCTTTTAACAAAGTTTAGATTACATTTCATTTTTGGGCTATATTACTGCCATAAAATAAAATGGCTGTGGCCATGGCTTCTGGTGCTCTCAAAGTGTGTTCAGGACTGATAAGAGCTGAAAATTGCTTGTTTTATCAGAAATGTTTGTTGAGTCACAGCTGCTGTCCTTTTGTTCAAGTCAAAGCAAGGTACTTCTTTTTCCTGTAAAGTTGAGTTTGATTTTAGGTGAAAATTTGGATCTTTATCTGAATTTCATAGTTGCGTTATCAAATTTAGCTGTTCTGAGTCAGATTTTACGTTGAAGTTTAGATCTTTAAACGACGTTTGATATTGTGCAGCTAGATAATCTAGCTATATTTGGAGACTTGTTGCTTTCCTTACATGGTGATCTCCAAATATTACTCTTACACTTAGAAATAACTCATAGATCAGTAATGGCTTTTGAAAAGTTAAGGATTTTTTTTCTTTCCTTTTTTAATATAACCATCCTAAAAATGGCAAATTCTATTTGAACACAGAGAAATGCTGGGTAGCCCCCATTTTTATAAAAAATATCAATGACAAAACTGCTCCTTTTCATTTTTTTTTTTTTTTTATTTATTTATTTTTTGTTTACCTCGTAGCGGCTCTACGTGGAATTGTATGAAACCACGCAGGGCCTCTACTAGGTTACTGACCATACCCCGCAGAGCCTCAATGGGGTATGGTTAGTATCCTAGTAGAGGCTCAGCGTGGTTTCATATAATTTCACGTAGATCCACTACGATGAAGGGTATTATTGTTTTTTTTTTAATTAAACGGGGGTTACTCAACAAAATGATGGGTTTATTTTTTTTACAGAATTTTAGGGGGCTACTCAGCAATTAACTGGGTTCAAATAGAATTTGCCCTATTTTATTCCAAACATAGGCGTGTTGTCCGTTTGGTTTGAGAACAAATTTTATGGTGACAAATTCCATTCATACACCAATAATCTCTTAACAAAAGCCATAAATAAAGGGTGTTACTATTTGTAACCCAGTTTCAATTGTCGGCCACCAGGCTCGTTCGGCCGTTCACCGCCGAACGACAATATGCCAATTTTTGCACTGTTCGGCGGCCGTTCACCACCGAACAACATTTTGTGATGACCGGAAGAGATTTTTGGGATGCCAATGGTCGTACCCGAAATAAAATGTAATAAACTAACATACGTCATTTTTGTGTGTGTGTGCACACATCTACCAACCCTTTTACAGAATTACCATTGTTTTCTTCATCATATTATCTCTTTGAAACTTAAAATTATTTACACAAAACTAGGAATAACTAGCACCAAATAAAGTTAAAATTACCAAAAAAAAAAAAAAAAAACTTTAAATTTTGGTATTAATTCTGTGAGTTCTTTAATTCTTTAAGAAAAACTCTCAAGTTCAATAAAATCAACTTTAATTATGGAAAAAACAATAAGTACTTTAAAATTAAGATAGGTAATTGTGAAAGTTGTCTTAATTGATATTTTAGGTTTCATAGTAAAAAGTTCATTAACTGCTTCACAAAATATATATAAATTTTGATGAAAAAACATTAACTATAATGTCTAGTTTAATGGGTTATAAGGAGAAGATCAAGATACAATTAATTAAAAGGAAAGTTAAGTTAGTAATAGATTTTTAGGTAAAGTAATGGTGTATGTTGGGTAATTTTTGATGTATGAATAAAATTTGCCTTTTATATTCTGTTTTTTCAGCATTTATTACCAAATGGATGAGAGAGGAGAGAGCATGAAAATGGTCAGCTTGACAAACAGCAAATAATTTTATTGTCTACTTTAATGTGTTATAGGGAAAAGATCAAAATACAATTAATTACAAGGAAGGATAAGCTAATAATAATTGTTTTTAGCAAAAGCAGTGGTGTATGTTGGGTGATTTTTGGTGTTTGAATAGAATTTTCCTTCTATGTTTTGATTTTTCAGCATTTACTACAAAATGCATGAGAGAGGAGAGAGCACAGCTTAAAAAAGGCAAATTTATTTTTAGAGTAATTAAGTTTTATTATTATGTAAATAACTATAATGATGGCAATTTGCTATTTTGCAGTATATTATAACTAATTATTATTTATAATGTGCAAATATGATACTTTGGTGTAGAAAATAAAAAATAAAACTATAACATATTCCCTTTTTCCGGTGAATCCCTTTCCGGCTGTTGTTCAAAATCAGGAGGAAGAATTGTTAAGCTTCAGCACTCGACACTTCACTGTGGATGATGATGTCACCTTAAACGTTAATGGTTTTTTCTTTTTCTTTTTTTCTTTAGGGGTTGGGGGGATGGAATTACACATGTATACATACATACATACATACCATGTTATATGCCATATTTGTTGCGATGTGGGACTTTATCCATCCAATCTACGCATCCACAATGTGAACCACATCTAAGAAGAACATGTTTCGAAATCAAAGCTACCATTGAGAAAGATTGATGAAGGAGATGGTGAATCGGGTAAGCTGTAGTAGTGGACAATTTTTACACCGTAAGTGGTGATCAATGCCTCCACATGTATATATATACATACATACCATGTTATACGCCATATTTCTTGCGATGTGGGACTTATCCATCCAATCTACGCATCCACAATGTGAGCCGCATCTAAGAAGAACATGTTTCGAAATCAAAGCTACCACTGAGAAAGACTGATGAAGGAGATGGTGAATCGGGTAAGCTGTAGTAGTGGACAATTTTTACACCGTAAGTGGTGTTCAATGCCCAATTTCTAAAGCCGAGCAAGTAATTGATTACCGACTACGAAACAATGGAAGACCCACCAAACATACACCTATACTTTGGCATCTAGTCATAAATGCATCATGGCCTTTCTAGGATGAATGATCCTGAAGTTATGTCCCATAGAGTCCATAATTGGTCATGTGCTACATAAAGTCTACTAGAGCCTACAATAATCCGCTGGCCACAAGTCTTGAAATTTCAATGTATGACATCCAAACTCACTTCAACCATCATACGAAGTCTAAAGGCCGCCTCCGCAGTGACATGCATAATGCCTGCAAACTAAGTTCCTATTAAAAGCATATGGCATCCACAACCTAGCAATATGATAGGACAAAGACAATGGAAGCTTTTAGAAATAGTGGATCAAGAGCAAACCGTGGAAGTTGATATTACATAATAGAAGGGGTTAACCGTAAATAGTCCTCATGGAGGGTTTGGATTCACCACGTTCCTCACATATTTCAATGCGGAAGTTAAATAAAAGCACGATATCCTATATTGTATCATACTAAGGAGAGATGAACTCATCCATAATCTCAATATTTCCTTACCGAGATCCATACATGATTCTCAAGTATCCTAAAGCGATCATTTGCTGGGTTTTCTTTATCCTTCTAGGGGATACCTGCGTGTGGTATAATAAACTAAATCCTATGTCTATTTGACGCAAATTCTCTCTTCTTACCCTTAACGTTAAAGATCCTTTATTCTTTGGAAACAAGTAATCAAAGAACTTTTTGAAAACTTAATCATAGAGTGGTTCCGTGGACCATCTTACAAAAATTCTTCTATATGTTTGCATGTGTCCAAGCTACTAGACGAGGCTTACTGCCTCGTTTAAGCATTTACGCAAATATTTAGAATACATGGTTATATTTCACAGTTATGAACGAATAGATGCCGAGTAATAAGAAATTTTCAACTACAATTAGAATGTCGTCACTGCCTTTTCCGTCAGAACTGAAAATTGAATTTCACCTATTAGATAAAAGTATATTTTACACAACTGTATAACATTTTTGCTTAAAATTTGTAAAATTTTATAAAAGTATGCACTAGATTGTAAAAAAGTATAGCTTTTTCAATCAATCCCTATCTTTATTAGGCCAAACCAACTTTCTGGTGCAATCTTAATGATTTTTACGACCTTGTTGAACGAATGCTCCTAAGACATATCTTCATGGTACATCTCTGAGAGGCTTCCATTGATGCATGTAGGAGGTGTTTGACATTTGCTGATATCAAACTGCTCAACAAATAAAAGAGAAAAGAGCATCAATTGCTCATGGAAGACGAAAAGCAAAATAATTTCCTACTAACAAAGAGGAAATAATCAAGATCACTATTCCCGGTAGTCTTGAAATGTATGATCACTATACATTTATAAATTTTCTAGGAGAAACATAATTATTTGAACCAACTCAATCAAAACTTCCTAGAAGGCGGTAAAATGTTAGAACTAGAATAAAACTAAAACTAAAACTGAATGGTAATCGACTTGTACTTACTAGAGGTGAAAGTGAGGCTGGGTGTCTTCAATAACGGCATGATGTCATTCGCACACTTGCTATGATCTAACATGTGTGCATTGGATTTAATCTACATAGGAAGCTCATATAGCATGATACTCAAAATAGATTTGGATAGATCTTAATAATGTTAGTTGCAATGAGTCTCAATCCATATTTCGATCGCCAGGCCGAATGGATAACTAATACATAGCATAGCGGTAATCATCCTACTTGTTACAGTGAGAGTATCCTGTAGAGCCACTATACTGATTGATTCCTTTGTAATGGGTATGCCGTCAAGCTACGACACAATGTTTGAAAGATCATTGAAGGTGTGAAAATCGTGAAGAGAATACAAGCAGTCATAGGAATTTAGATGCTAGCAGAAAAGGAGATTGGGAACAAACAACATACAGATAAACTCACTTACTTTTAGATATTTTTTCGCTTGCCTCTTGCAACCAAATACCACAAAGGTTACTGAGGGGAGAAACAAACTTCTGAGCAATCGTTGAAGAAAACAACACGTTACTAATCTGCTTTGGTTAACAAGTTCGAAGAAACAAAGCCCGATTGATGACTTAAGAAGTTTTCTACAAATAAATAAAGACATGACCATATAGAAATGTAATACCTTATCGAAATCATGGATATAAACTTGCATCATAGGGTAGTAATTACCCTCAACTGTAATACCTTACAGCTCCTATGTTCTTTCATCGGACAAGGCAATGGGTGGGGGAAGGCAACGAAGCCATGAGGAAATTCAGAAGTAGCAGAACTAATGAAGAAGTGCCTGGAACTTGATTTACCATGAAGGATGATGCAATTGTTTATATCCGGAAAACCTAAACCAATCACCTGGTTTACATCAAAGCAAGCATGCTTTAAAGATCAGGGTTTTGATTCTTTGAATGACCTTTCTTTTGACTCTCTTCCTTCTTCGTGGCATAACTTGAAATACCGCTGTAATTACAAGTATTACATATCACAAGAGACCTTTAGCCACTCTGAACATTGTAGAATCCAATCTAGACCATTGGGAGAATTTAATCTTGAGTTGAAGCAATGCTCTAACTAAAAGATGTCTCAAGCAGCCAAGCTGTTATAGCCTAGTGTGGGAGATCTCAGAAGGGAGCATCCTATGATGTACAATGAAAACACCACAATCCAGGCAGTTTTATTTGGAATCCTCAATTATTGTAATGTGGAAAAGTTACCCGACTGGTAATCTGGAGCGCGCAGGTTCGAGTCCCAGCCTCTTCACATATGTGAGGGAAAGGCTGTGTGCACTAATCGACCACCCTCAGAGTTCGGAAAGCCGTGAGAATAGTACTAGAACGGGAGAGTGCCTGAGAAGTCCTCTCGCGCTTGAGTACGGGAGCCTTTGGCACTGGGTATCCACCTGGAAAAGTTTTAAAGGTTGCACGCATGTATGAACAATTCCCGATATAAATTGTTGATGCATCCATAATTGTATAAAACTACCACGTTTACAACATGAGCAAGCATGTCTATTGAAAATCAGCAGACCTGTCGGAATAAAGTGTATAAGCATGCCTATTTGAAACCAAATAAAACACGCGTTCTCCCTTCAACGAGAGTCCAAAATGTACCTACTGGTAATAGCTCAAACACAGTGGCATCCCAAAAATGGAGAGCTCAACAAATCATTAGGAATGTTACTATCATATTGACTTACAGGTCACCTAACTCTACAAATGTAAAACTGTCACCAAAGTCCAAATAGCAATTAACTGATTTCCCCATGAAATAAGATTGAGAACAACCAAAATTGTCTCGTAAAAGATATCTTGTTAAATAACGGTGAAAGTGTGCTCATTTCACACACAATACCCTTAGGTAATACAAAAATAAAGGGTATGCATCCCTTAAAAGTATCTCGAAGTAACATCCTTCACAATAAAAGCGCACATAGGGTATACTTATAAAAAACACTTTATCATGAAGACTCCTTGGCGAATTCTTGTCATCATGGAAGATTTTACTATTAAAGCTCCATGCTTTAATAGGAGAACTTAACGTACTTTTTTTTGGAGGTTCTTCAATATAATCTTAATTACCAAACAAGTCAACTGTATTGTAGATGCTTTGCGCTCCACACAAAGTTGAATAACTATGCAAAGATCTCTTCTGATCTTTGATGGAATCTTACCAGAATCCTAAAATTGAATGATAAAAGAAAACAACCTATTACGCTACTAAAATCGACAATAACATCTCAACATCTCATCAGATATATAAAGCTAGTAAGTGTGCAGATTGTTTGGCTGTGACGTGCTTCCCAAGTTATTTAAAAGATTAAAATACTCCTTGAAAAAGCTGAGGCCTGAGAGTACCCATAAAATCAGGTTTTCAAGCTACTTTGTACCTTAAAATTGAAGGTCATTGTCTTTGGGAGTTTAGACCTACCATACATTCTCTTATGGCTTTCAACTTAAAAGATAAAAATCCTCATAATGCCGCATCATACTCCTATAATAGTTGTGCACTACTTTTAGTGGTTAACGTTTTGCTGGCCAACTCTTTGATATTTCGTCATCGGACTAGAGATCTGATTGAATATTCACGTCTCGATAAGATTTATCAGATAACAATCAAGATCATATTTATTAATAATTTCTAGGTTGTTCAGGAAAATTTCCTATAAACCATGTGGATTCCTACCCTTCCATACAAGCTTATGATAATCCTTCATAATGCATCAATCGACTGTATGCGTTGCGTGTGCACGAATATATAAATAAAGACAAAATGGCCAAATCCTATTGTATCACCAGTTTTGTATCTCAATAGTCTTTATGCGTATATACATAAATATACATATATGTATGCACATGCACTCTTCTGCTTTCAGCGGAGAGAGGGATCAGTCTCAAGTTGAGATCTTGATATTTAAATTTAGACGTTAAAAGTCCTTGAGGAAAAAAGGTGTATGCATATCATTGATACAAAAGATGGTATTCCTTTGTTCCTAGTGGTTCATTCAATTTGGTTTCCTTTTTCAGTTCCTGTTTCATTTTATTTTACTCGCTTTTTTTTCTCCTTATTTTTCTTTTTCCCTTATGTTTTTATGTTTCATGAGTTAAGTCTTTTATCATGAAATTACCTCAAACAGAACATCTACCTGTTGACTTGAAGTCATAGTCGGATTTCAACATCAAGACCATGATTGTTTTTCTTACCTTGTTTTAGTATTTATTAGTCTGTTTTAATATCCATCATCCAGCAACAAGTTCACTAAGTTTTATGTTTCCTAAATGATTCCCAGGTCATCAGTAGCTTTGCAAATTACAAAAGCGGTATCTTCAACTGCCGTTGAGGTATATATGTAGATGCAATAATGAAATTAATAGGTAAAATCAAAACCTATGTTTTTTCATTAATTGTTCCACAAAAAAAACAGGATGGCAGTTACAGAGAAACTGATACTGTTCCTACTCCAAAAGTTATTATAGATCAGGACTCAGACCCAGATGCAACTATTGTAGAAGTAACATTTGGTGATCGACTTGGTGCACTTCTTGATACTGTAATATTGTTGTTTGTGCTTTATATATTTTTCTTCCTTCATAGGTGATTGATATCTTCATACTAAAATTTATTGCTAACTAATTTTTTCATTGTAAAACTTGAAGATGAATTCGCTTAAGAATTTAGGCTTGAATGTTGTGAAGGCTAGTGTATGTTTGGACTCTTCGGGCAAGCACAACAAGTTCGCTATCACCAAAGCGTAAGCATTTGCATAAAAATGCATAAATTGCTTAGGAATTCACATTTTTTTTTTTCTTTTTTTTTTTTGGTCAAAAGAAGTTGGAAAAATGAATATCACCTTGCATTCCAGGAATACTGGGAGGAAAGTAATGGACCCTGAATTATTAGAAGCCATACGCCTAACAATTATCAACAATCTAATCGAATATCATCCGGTAATCTCTTTTTATTTTGTTTAAAATATGTATATTATTGATATGTTATTTCTGCAAATTGCTTGAATATGATGTTACAATTATTTAAGCTCTAATTTGTCTGATTAGGAATCTAGTAGCCAGCTGGCTATGGGAGTAACCTTCGGAGCAGAACCACCTACACAAGAGGTTAGTAAACTTATGTAAACTAATTTGCTGGAGACTATTTACTACTATGTAAAGCTTATTTGTTACTATTGGATCTACTTGTCAGGTTTACTTATGCAATATAATTAATTATTCAGGTTGATGTTGATATCGCGACCCGCGTATATGTATATGAAGATGGCCCTGATCGAAGGTATATATATTAATACTTCTATTGCATGGGTTAAGAAGAGTAGGTCACATTTCAAAATTGAATATGCCTGGCACTTGCATTTAAAAATTATATTAAGACTTCACATTCCCTTTTTTTTCTTACAGAATTATAAAATTACATTGGATTAAAACTATCACTATATGAAAACCATGCTCTATATACCTCTAAGAGACTTTCTTTGCCTTCATTATTTATTCATTGGAAAACACCTGCACGAGAGATTGAAGTGCCGAACCCTTTCATGTCTGCCACGTTGTCTTGTAAGTTACGTGGAGTTGTTGGAATTGTGTATGTGCACTCTAATAGATATATAAATGCTGACTACATCTAACCACTGTTTTTTCATGCAATGTTATCATCACTTGAATAGTTTCAATTTTTGATTGACAAGGAATATAAGAGATGATATTTGATTTGAATTATTCTGAAATCAATATTCCAGTTTTCAAGTTATCCTTCCATTTCAATTTTACGATCCTACGAAATATTTAAAAAGTAACGATTGTGCATCAAAAACTATCACATTAGGCATACATAAATTTGTTACTTTCATTTCACGGCACTAAATAATCGCATTAAAATTTACACATATTTAAATCACTGATAAAACCAAAAGAATCTTGTTACAGCTTACTAGTAGTAGAGGCAGCAGATCGACCCGGACTGCTTGTTGACTTGGTCAGAATAATTACTGAAATAAATGTCACAGTTCAATCTGGAGAGTTTGACACTGAGGTAAGTGAGCTAAAATATAGACAGCTTTATCTCATTTGTATCATATTTTAGTCATTCTTCTGTTTTTCTCACAAATATGTTATGTAGGGATTGCTGGCAAAAGCAAAATTTCATGTCAGTTACAGGGACAAACCTGTCAGCAAATCATTGGAACAAGTAAGTTTGCATTTATTGAAGCAAGGGGCTGTTTATCCAATGCATCAAATCCCCCTTTAATCAATATGCAATTTCTCATACTAAATTTTTTCAAAATTGATCAGTATTTTGTAGATATGATTCTTAAGAGCATCCTCGCAATCATTTGAAAACATCCAACCCATTCAAAACCGCAGACCGACATGAGGGATTCAAAAAAATTGATCATTGCTTTGAAATCTAGTTGAAAAAGTTACTTTTTAATTTCTATAGCAAATGTATTCAATCTGTAGAATTTGTATTGTTTTGCAAGTTTTGGAAATGAAAAGGTGAAAGGGGATTTTTCTAAGGATGAGAAAGAAAGGGTATGATCACAATTTTTCAGCTACACCCCTCATGTTATGCTCTTTATGTTTTAGGAAGAAACACAACTTTTGAAAAGAAAAAGAAAGTTCTAATCTCGATGACAAAATGAACAAAAAAATTATTCCATAAGGACAAAATGATAAAATTTTATCTACAAATTTTAATGTAAAAGGAGGAACCTTTACTCTAAAATTTGTGCTTGTGGACAAAATTTTAGCCTTTTGTCCATATGAAACAATTTTTTTGTTAATTTTGTCCTTCAGGTTTAGGTTAAGGACATAAGTTCCACTCCTGGGCTGAATGGTAAATGCTAGTTGTAGTTAGCATTATACTCAGCTTTTACACCATATAATCTTAGTTATAACTAGCATTATATTTTGTTTTACACTGTCAAGAATGCTAGTTTATCATTTCAATACTTCCTTTTTGCACCCCAGCTAACCAAAAAATGGTCAATTCCAAAAGTACCCTTCAACATCAAACAGTCTGGATGTTCTTCCTTTCCTCTTCCCCCTCTTCTCCATTCTTTATTCTCAAATTGAAAGATCGAAGCTAACTACATTTTTAATTTTAATTTCATACTAATTTCACTCGATTAACAATGGTTATAGAAATTTTGGTTGACTTCATCAAGGTCCAAATCCAAATACATAACCAGTTTCATAAGTAACCCAAATTATTACCGCTTATCTCTCTATATGAAAAGGTAAATATATCTTTTTAAATAATATATTTAGAGTAGGTTTTTCTTTCTTAACATTTTTTTTTTAACTTCTTCCAGCGATCGACAATAAAAATTGCCAATTAGTAGTCGTGAACTTAGGTTTCCTGATTTTGACAACTTAAGATAAAAGAGTGGAAAATGAATGGACAATAATCTGAAAGTAAATATGCAAAATTAATATAATACGGGGTGCGTAAAGTAATACAATGGTTATGATTAAAAAATTACACCGCGGGGTGTGAAAGAAAAATAAATAAGGGGTGCTAATAGATTCAGTCTTAGTTTGAACTAGCAGTAACCGTCCTTTGGCCCAAAGAATAAAATTGTTGTCTTTTTTTTTCTTTCTTTTTTTCTTTTAATTTTTTTTTTTTTTTTAATTTGTCTTTGTGCCTATTTCCGATTATGGGTTTTTATCAAAATATTATTAAGATTTTTGCAATTTCAAATGAAACCGCTTGGTAAATACGTTTCTATACCATTTAAAAATCGTTTTAATAAAAAGGTTGAGTTTATTTGTTATACTAAAATAATAGATAATACTTTAGATTGATGGTTGAATTCAATTTTTTTGAATATATCAGCATTTCAAAATAATCTCAATTGTTGCAAAGATGATCTTGAATGTATGAGAACATATCTTCATAGTTTGATTTCATTTTGAATTGTCTAACTTTAGGAAGTATTGACTATTGAGATACAATATAGGGTGAAGAGCAAATGGCGTAGTCGAAAACCTCTCATGTATCTATATGTATATTTAATCAGATGTCAAAGTAAATTACAATTTACATATTTTGACAAATGTTCATATGGCGTTTGATTTTCAACGATCCATATTGTTCAGAATTTCATGTGGTGTGGAATATATTAGTGAGAAAAACATAGAATGGAACTACAGATCAGTTATTTGTTCATTTGTAATGAAAGATGAAATGTTCAGAGCAACCTTCTTATTTTGCATGTGTATCTTCTTTTAATCCTTTGACATAATTTTTCTACAAATAAACGCAGGTTCTTGCCAATAGTTTGAGGTACTACTTGAGGAGACCCACAACGGAGGAATCCAGTTTTTAGCCAGTTTCCAGTGTCTTCTTTACACGCACAATTTACCATGGATAAACATCCTTGACTGAAGATAAAAAGAAGACAATTTGTATTTAATCTTCTTATATTATATACTGTTCACGTATTCTGTACAAAAAGTTCGAGATTTATCCATTTAATCTTCAATAAATTTACCTCAAAATCTACTTATTTCCAAGTTATATGCGTTTGGTAAAGTGGCACTCGATGGATTCAAACAAAAATGATAAATAACTGAATTAAGAAGTTTGGATGTCAATATTGAGAATCGACCAGTAGTAAAATGATCTGGCTTTTAACTGTGGATGCAAAGAGTCTTAAGGTCTGGAATATGTTCACCGAAATTTTAGCTAAGTTTGTCTTTTCAAGTCTATTTTCCACCAGGAAAAAAATCATTAAAAAACTGCAAGTAGGGAAGGACTGATGCCAGATTTCCTCCACTAAACGGTTCTTTTCCAATCAATACTTTTGTTTCAAATCTTTTACCATTTGACTAGTTCTAATTGTCTTGTCCACTCCGTTCATTCATAAAAGTTTATCAAATCTCATCTTCTTCTCTTTTCACTCTGTTAGCTCCTATTATACCATTCTTCTTAAATAATCCTAAGTCATCACTTTCATTTTTCCTCATTGTCTTTTTACAGTAAAAATTCAATTCATGTTCCTTAGAAGAAATAATATCCAAACTAATATAAGACGGATTCAAATTATCATTAGCTTAAGGATATAAGTTTCAAACATTTTTATTTTGAATTTCCTTGGTTCTTGAATTGGTTTAGGTTGTTTGAAAGGGTTGTTAGCCTAAGAATGTATGTAACTAACAAACATTTACTTCTTCTTAGACCATTCCCGATAAGGGGTTGCGTGTCCCTTAGTTAGCTTTTATTAAACCGACTAAGGGATCTGGTGTGGATTACGATCTTTCAACCGTTGGATCATAATCCATACAAGGGTGTAGATCACGATCTTCCCCATTAACATAGTTAGTTTTATAAAAGTCAACTATGTTAAGCTGTCATAGCTGGTTATAAATAGGCTGACTATAGCGGCATACTCCATTACCACATCTTTCCTCCTACGTGTTTGCAGCTTAGCAAAATAATAGTATGAGAAGAGTTTGGAGGGCAATACGAGGCAGCGAAAGTCGTAGTGTGGGAAAATGTACCAGTACAAGAAGAAAACGTTCTGATTGAAGGAGGTGCGGACATTCCAATTCAAGAAAATATAAACGCCGCACATCCAACCAGGTTGGACGAGATATAGCTAAGCGACGACAAGCTAGACAGGAAGCACAACTGGATCTGAATATCGATTAGAATTTAGAACCTAACAAAGTACTGAGCAATTTCCATGTACTACTCGACAACGAAGAGCATATAAGCATGCGCGTCGAAGATTCTGTAAGTTATTAATTTTTGTTCACCAATAATAGTTAAAACTTTTAGACTAGAAATATGAATATCGGCTCATTTATAACTAGGCACTGTGAGATCGAACGCATGATTCTTGGTCAAGCGTTATTCGCTCGTATGTAACGGTTTGCAATTATGATATAGAATGCATTATACACACACTTCTCGATGAAGTGAGACTTGATGATCTCATTAGTACGTGTTCACTTGACTATCATCAACTTATTTCATACTTTAAAATAACTTAATTTAACCATAAATTACTTTTTAAGTATAACAAACATTTTAAATTCGAATGTTCGGTTGACTAGTGCGTTAGCCGCCTGTTGGTGGAGGACCACCTATACATTTAATTTTGGGTTTAGAGAGTTAGGGTTCACCCCTTTAAACTTTACCATGCTTACCTACTATCAGTAGGATTGGAGAAGGCATTACTGTATGATGAGCATTATCAACACTCTAATATTTTATCAGTTATAATGCTTCATTTTGACTTCCATGATGGATTGTTTTCCAGATTAAGTTGCGAGTTAGTTACACTTGGCAGACAATCTTAGATTTAATCAATGTACGCGGCGAAGAAAGTCGGTATTTGGAGATAGCACGAACGTTTATTCTGTATTTTATGGGAAATTTATTCTTTTCACACCCATCAAACGCATTGTGGCTGGATATATAGCAACGGTTGCAGATTTGACATTTGATTGTCTAGTTGTATATGAATGAGGGACTCCGGTATTAGCATATTTGTATCGCTTTTTAGACTATCATTGTGTCATTAGGCAGAGAGCCACATCCATTATAGGTTTTTGGCAGGTTTTACAGTACCGGTACTTTGAGCAATTCTGTAATATGACTTACCTGACAGTGGACGCTTCTTTATCCCAATTCTTTCCTCGAGTCAGGGCATAGGCTCGTAAGAACCGGAGAACTGCGCAAGGAGGTCAGGCCCACCATATATTTGTAGTGGCTTGTAATCAAATCAAATTAAGCACGACACAAAAGAGTATCATTTGGCATTGTTATGAGGGTTCGGTGAGACGCTTTCCTTCGGTGTCGTCTTCATTCACAAGTAGTTATTATTGGTTCCATGGGGATGTAGTTGGAGGTAAATAGTGATTTTTTGCCTGATGATCCACATCCAGATGCACCTTACTTGATGCTGTATGAAAGTTACGCTTTGGATGTAGCTCGAAATCATGAGTGTGGTATGCTAATTATTTCAACATTACTGGTTTGGACTATGCAGCATTTAAGCACAGGTTCTGCACTCCAGCGCATACTGCTCATATCGTTCATGTTGGAGCAGTTGATTGACCCTTAGCTACCTGATCTGGTACAGTTCCCTCGGTGCTTCTAGACTTGAGTCAAAGCAAATAGATGTATCGTCCTCCATCTCCACCGTAGGTAACATATTATAATTGGACGGTGGTTATTACTATAGCTACGGGTGGTGATAAATACATTAATATTCCTCGCGTAGAGGTTAGTCGATATCCAGACTTAGCATCTTTTTTCGTACGATGATTTATACCAAATGCAGTTGGAATTGCGAAATGTTATGTACAACGAGCATCAACGTAGCATAGATGATTTGACAGCTTGTATTAATGAGCTTGCTATTGTTGATGAGGAGCGCTACCACCCTAGGCCTCGAGTAGATGTTGGTAAGAACATAAAAGGTCTCGACGATATTGACTTGATGATATGCAGCTTGACTGTAATCGTTCTGATTATAGTGTTATTGTTGTTGATGTTGTTGTCTTTGTACGGTATTGTATTATCAATGTCGTACCTGTTGTCTGTTTGGTATTGTTGTATTATCATTACATGTTGTAGTGTTGATATTATGTTGTTGACGGTGATTATTTTATGTTGTATTATCGTTACATGTAGTTGTGCTGATTATGTTGTTAATGATGATTATGTTACTATTTGTTATAATGTTTCTTTTTTGTTATTATTCGTACACCACTGCTTATAAATAGTTTCTTTTAGTCTTCATAATATTAGAATTAAAATTTAACAAAAAAATGTTCATCGTTAATTGGTCTTCCTCGAAGTTACTTGTACTCGTAAAAACATATATTGACGTGGATCACATGCATGATATTATATATGTTGTGTACAGATGTAGTTGTAAGCCATGAAATGTTCTGGACTATAGTGAAAGAAGGTTACAACAACTATTCTGAACGCCCCACATGAGGTCTCGTTTAGAAATCCATAGAATATAGGCAGTTTTATGGGTGCTTGTAATCGTTACCATGGGATTATCGAGCTAGTTGAAGAAGATGATGTTTTTCAATCAAATCGTTCTACTTTTGGTTCGCGTTTACCTATCAGAACACAAAACTGAATTCATCGGTCATGAAGCATATGAAGTTCATTATAGTTGGCTTACGTGACTAGGCTCTGAATAAGCTTTATTGATCTTCTCTCCCATTCCTTTATAACCATTTAGTGTATGCTGCTTGTTTTGATGCTTTTGTATTTTATTTAAGAAATGAATATTATCAAACGTTTATGTGATATGCATTCGCATTGCTCAATGTTTGATATGAATAATGAACCGTGTTTAGTTTGTATTTAAGACGATCATAGTTTAAAATCTTCCATTTATTAAATTATTTATTTTAGGTTTGCAAACTACAATACCGCAATTTTTTGAAAATTTGATTTTGGCATATTTTAAAAACTACAAGATGAATTATATTTTGAAAAATCACGTCCGGTCATAAATCAAAAAAATAAAACTTAATTAGGCTCACATCCGGTCATAAACTTATTGTAAATTAGGTCCCTATTTTCTGAAAAGTCATAAAAAAATATAAAAAAAATATAAAAAAATCACGTAAATTCGTATTTAAATAAAACATGTAAACACTAAAAAATTCAGAACAAAAAACCATCAACGAAGGCGTCAAAAATCAAAAAAACAAAAAAAAAAACGAAATTTCCAGTTAAATGCATAATAGTATGCACATATATCACTTTCCTGCATACATCCGTGCATATTTTTCACTACATACATCTTCGTTGATTTTTATTCATGCAAATAAATGCATACATGTGCGCAAAAATTTCAAATACTTGCATACATTTGTGCAGGTTTATTTTCAGATTTTAATCTGAAAACAACTTACAGAAAAGTTGCATACATATATGCAATTATTAGTAATAATTGCATAAATGTATGCAACTATTTTTTTTCGATTTCCGTAGATTCCTGACATTATTTCCATATTTTAGAATTTTTTTTTATGAACGTACGCACATTTTTTTAAAAAAAATACAAAAAGGCAGAAAAAATAAAATAGGGGGCGGGTTTAAAAATTTTCAGAACTTTGTTTTTTTTTATAAATTAGGTCCCTACTTTTTACCCTATAAAAATGTTGCACACATGTGTGCATTTTTTTGAGAAATTTGCACATTTGGATGCAAATAAAAATGAACTGAAAAATTATGTTAAATCTATCCGCTGGAAGAACTGCAATAATTGCATATATGCATGTAATAAAATCAAAAAGGTGCATAATATTATGCATTTAACTACAGTTTTTTCTGTTTTTTTGCTGTTTTCTTCTTTCTGACATTATTTTTGTTGTTTTTTGAACTGAATTTTTTTTATAATGCGTAATATATTTTATTACTAATTTACGAATTTTTTATTTTTTTTTTAGTTATTATTTTATAAGTTTTGAAAACAGGGACCTAATTTACAATAAGTTTATGACCGGGTTTTTTTTATATTTTGAAACTTAATAGGGACCTCTAAAAAACGCACCCTATATTTTTATTTGAAAACCAAGAAGATTCTTGTTTCAAATAATTCCATCATATGTTAAATCTAATATATCAGTTTTAACTTCAAATTGAAAAAATACGAACTCCTTCTACGCGACGAGCTCGAATAACTAAATATAAATATTTTGTTTAAACTTCATTAAAATTTATTAATTACTAATTCTTTCTTTTACAATTTCGAATAAACATGGATTTAAAAGCATTGTGCTGTCAACACCAACGACTCAACCACCTGTGGCACTATAGTGAAACTTTGTTCGTTTTCATTGCTCACTAAAACGTGGCTATAGTGTTCAAAAGAAGCGTATGGTCAACATTAACGACTACTTCACCTGTGGTAGATAACCCATCGTGACAATAGTAAAATTTTATCCGTTTTCTTTAGTTATAGCAATGTGGCTATAGTGTTTAAAAGCAGTGTTTTGTCAACATCAACAACATAATCACCCATTGCACACAATACAATGTGGTAGACAATCCAAAGTGGTTGTCATGAAACTTAACAAATTTGGGACGACCCATTACTTTATAAATAGAGGTCGACCCGTCACATAAATTAATAGCAACAACTCATAACAATTCTCATTTCTTAGCCATCATTATATGAATATACCAATATTTTGTCAAGCCCTTCGAATCCTAACTCGTATTCATCTAAAACATTTACCACCTGGTATATAGAAATGAAATAGCAACATTACGAAGATATGCGGCAATGAGAGATGGAATTGGGGATGGATCTACTCTAAGTCACCAACATCAACCTTGGATCAACAAAAACAACATGTAGTACCTCAAATTAAAACTGCAACTGAAATTGATGAGGTACAGTCTCCAAATGTTACGTGCTTATGTGGTTTTGAATCATCGGTTCTGGTCGTGCAACATGGGAATAATAATGTAGGTCGCTGAACTTTTGATGTTCACTCTATCCTAGCGGATGCGATTATGGTCAATGGATAAACGTCCAATTTTCTTCTCTTGCAATTTACTTATACTTTAGAGTTGTAAGAAGAGATTAGAAGGCCGCGTACTCAACTCAATGAAATAATGCAGCAGAATTACTGCCTTCGTAATGGGTTTCTATAATAGCGTTGCAAGCAATGTTTTTTTTCGAGTTTATGTATAGTTAGATTAATGCCTTCTAGCTTATTTGTTTATTTACCATTAGCACCTGTAACGGTT
The DNA here is from genome assembly GCA_030737875.1 of Allium sativum. Classification (NCBI taxonomy): domain Eukaryota; kingdom Viridiplantae; phylum Streptophyta; class Magnoliopsida; order Asparagales; family Amaryllidaceae; genus Allium; species Allium sativum. The sequence continues at coordinate 684,071,702 of CM060918.1, read as the reverse complement.
AATGTAGAAGTCCGTACTTAATGATATCTTGTATCTTTCGAATTTATTACTACACATATTTAATCTATTGTTAAAATTACTTAAATATAAGAACATGCTAACAATATTAAAAAGCAGCACATTGTCAACGTCAACGACTCGATCATCCATGGTAGACAATTGATCGTTGCTACAGTGAAACTTTATCCTTTTTTTACTCACCAAAACATGGTTGCAATGTTGAAAAGCAGCGTGTTGTCAACGTCAATGACTCAGTCAACCGTAGCGACAATCCATCATGGCTATATTATAAAAAAATAGCATGTTGTCAACATCAACTAATCGATCAACCACGGTAGACAAACTATCATGGCTACAGTGTTAAAAAGTAGTGTGTGGTCAACGCCAACCAATCAACCAACCATGACAATCAATCCATCATGATTACAGTGAGTACGACCAAGTGTATATTGCAATGAAACTTGATTATAAATACAGATAAAGACTTGATGATTTTTTACACTCATTCATAAATCATTAAGAAATTAACAACTTAAAAAGGTTATGGCGCTACTCATCTTCAAAAGAGTTCGTTGAAACCTGTAAAGATCAACAAAGAGTAATTACGCATCAAATGATGGATATTATGAGTCGTAAAAACTCAAAAAGAAATTGTTCACTACAAGAAAAGTTGTTTATAACTGCAGTGAATGACAACGTTCTAATATTGAATGCAATTGTAAGCCTTTTGCAAACTGGAAAAAAAGAACTAGGGACGATATCCAACACTACGTTAACACCTATCTTCAATAATTTTTAAGCTTGCATAAGTATTTCATTTGCCGCTTAAAACATGTCCTCCATAGCTCCAAAATAACAAAACCTAAATCTCAAATTCCTTAAAATTCGTCGTGGTCTCTGCGAATTTTGCAAACTGTTCAGAGTTGCGACTTCCTCAAACCTCAGTATCTTTCTTTAACATTCATCAAATTATTTCAGTTATTTTCACGTAATCTCATGCATTAATCCTGGAGTCTTCACTTGAATTATATGCAGATGCAAGCTCACATGGATCTAAAGCTGTAGTCAAATACAAATTCTACAACTTGATGTAATCTCTTGATTAGAGAGTTTAGATCCGTGTTGTTCTATTGTAATTTTTCAATGTATTTTTGGGCTTGGGTTTGTTTTTGAAGAGGGAAGTAAGAATGGAAGAAGAGAGGATGTGAGTATTAGTTCCACATTGTAGAATATGCATAGGTATCCCAATACTTAGTGGTCTTCCTTACAAGTGTGTTAGGGCCTTGGGGCACCCAAATGTTTATGTTGTTGTGAGGAGGGAGACCATGCATATCTTGACCACACATGCACGCGCCGCCGCCGTCGTCCGCCCGACCAAACCGAACTGGCCAGACCGAGTATGGGTTTCGGGTCAAGATCCAATAAGCATAATTTTTGGACAGAATTTATAAATGGTAACGGGCCAAATATGGGCCCAATATGGACCCGAAATAAATAGAACAGTGCTGGTTTATTAATGGGCGCGGAAATTTGAATTTGTGATGCCTTGAAACATTACAGATGAAAAGATGCGACGCTTCGATTTGAAATAGAGATGCCCGTTGCAACGGTCGCGACGCCTCCATTTGGCGCCTATAAATACCAACGCCAGAAGTGTTTCAAATTACTTCTAATTTCTGAAATTACTCTTCTTCTTCTTCTTCTCACAGTTTGCGACGCCATTACACTATTTCAAACTGTGCGGTTTTGTGACGCTTTCGTAGTGTTGCAGATTCATAAGCGTTGCAAACTGATCTTCTTCTTCCCCTTCTTTCTCTACGCAATTACTGCATCATCAAAAATAAAAATATAGAGTGTTCTTGATTGGATCAAAGTCGTACAAACTTTGAATCCAATTTCACTGTTCCAAGGCTTTATTGAATCCTAAAAGTCAATAGAATAACCCGTTTGTACCTGGTGGATTGAACTATTGTCTGAAAGAATCTATCATATAAATCCTTAAAGTCTGAAGTACGACATTCATACGGCGATCATCATCATCCAATAGCCTCAAACTGCAAAATCCCCAACAAATTTTCAGATAATATGTTCAATCATGAAAGGTTTGAGCGCATTGGAAGTTATGAATCAGCATTTGACGAAATTGGAGCGTTCTGATGGTGAAAACTTCACTCGTTGGCAAGAAACCATGAAGTTCTTCTTGATCACTGTGAGATTGTTCTATATCTTGGAAGACAGATTGGAAATTATATCGGAGGAAACCGCTGGCAAGGATGCCTGTCTGAAGGCAAAACGAGCAAAGCGCAAAGAGGATGATTTCTTGTGTAGAGGGCATATTCTAAATGCATGGTCTACTTCAGTCTACAACGCTCACAGGACCTTGGAAACTGCAAAGGAACTCTGGACTACTTTGGTGAACAAGTATCGCATATTCGAGGCAAGTAATAATAAATTTCTTATTTTTAATTTTATGGATTTCAAAATGGTCGCCATCAAGTCCATAGTTGGACAAGTAAGTGAAATACTACTGTTGGTGAATCAACTTAAAGATGCCGGTATTGACCTCCCTGAATCTTTTGTTGTTGGAGTTATTATTTCGAGACTCCCTAGTTCTTGGAATGACTATGAGAAAAAATTGAAACATGATGAAAAGGATTATAATTTAGACGGTTTACAGGGTCATCTTTGTATTGAAGAGGATTCTTGTAAATGCGAACTAGAAGATAATCCGCAAACTGAGTCTCGAGCTAAGGAGAATAATGTTGAAATTACTGATAAATTAAAGCCTAAGAACGAGACTCAGTTTAAGAAGAATAATAATTCCAACAACAAAAAGAAGGATGTCTGATACTATTGTAATAAACCCGGCTACTATGCCCAAGACTGTCGTCTTCAGAAGAAACAATAAAAAGCGAATGTGGTCGAAGAAAAGCTTGTGGCTATCATACAAGAGACGAACTCCGTTAGTGGCATTGATAATGATTGGTGGATCGATACTGGAGCAACCATTCATGTTTGCAAAGACCGTAATATGTTCAAGACTTACAAAGAAATAATGGAGAATCCAGCGAAGTTACCGGTGCAAACAAAGTTGCAAGCAAAGTTATGGGAAAAGACACAATTGAACTTGCATTCACCTCTGGGGAAGTTCTTACATTAGTCAATGTATTTTATGTACCCGATATGTATAAGAATTTGGTTTCTGGATACCTTCTTAACAAAGGAGGATTCAAGATGGTGTATGAGTCTGATAAGTTAGTGTTGTCCAAGAACAACAAATTTATTGGACAGGGATACTCTAGTAACAGCATGATTAAGTTGAATCTAATAAAGAAATCTTCTGCTTATATTGTTGGTTATGTTAATTTATGGCATGGTAGATTATGACATGTTAATTATAAATCTCTTAGAAACATGCATAAGTTAGGATTAATTTCTGATTGTGATTTCGATTCTATCTCTAAATGTGAAATTTGTGTTCAAGCAAAAATACACCGGAAGTCCTTTAAATCTATTGAAAGGAAAACTGGTTTGCTTGATTTAGTATATAGTAATGTGGGTGACTTAAAAAGGCATATCACCTATGGTGGTAACCAATACTATATAACATTTATTGAAAATTATACTAGATATGCATATGTATATCTAATGAAATCTAAAGATGAGGCCTTTGATAAATTCAAAATTTACAAAGCAGAATTCGATACAAAATTAGGAGTTAAAATTGAAGTGTTGCATTCTGATCGTGGTGGTGAATATTTTTAAAATGAGTTTACTTTGTTTTGCAAACAAAATGGTATAGTTCACCAATGTACCACTACATATACACCACAACAAAATGGTGTTGCTGAGAGGAAAAATAGAACTTTAGTAAAATGGTTAACGCCATGCTCATAAGTTCTAATTTACCTTATAACCTATGGAGTGATGTTATGTTATCTGCATGTTACATTTTAAATAGAGTACCACTTAAAAAGAATAATATTTCCCCTTATGAATTATGGTTTAATAGAAAACCAAACCTTACTAGACTTAAAATTTAGGGTTGCTTAGCATATGTTAGAAAACATGATCCCAAATGACCAAAGTTAGGTAATAGAGCATTTAAGTGTGTTTTCATAGGATATTCTCTTAATAGTATAACTTATAGGTTCCTTATACTTGACACCTTAGAAGTTATAGAATATGTAGATGTAGAATTCTTTGAAAATCAAACTATTGAGAATCCATTGAGATCATCTAGTCCGGAATCAACTAAGACTAATGATATTAATGATGATGAATATGCTCCTACTCAAAACAGCAAGGAAGTATCAGTACCAGAAAATAGTACTGAATACAGGAGAAGTAAAAGAGCGAGAATAAAAAAGGACTATGGTCCTGACTTCATAACATATCTTATAGAAGGCAATAAGGATGAAGTCCTTAATGTGACAAGATATGTAATGAACGTCGATGATGATCCCAAAACTTATTCTGAGGCTATGAGTTCTAAAGATTCTAATTTATGGAAAGAAGCTATCAATGATGAAATGAATTCCATAATGTTAAACCAATTTGGGTTTTAACTGATTTACCTCCTAGTGCTAAACCTATAGGATGTAAATGGATATTCAAGAAAAAGTTGAATACAAATGGATCCATTGATAAGTTTAAAGACAGATTAGTTGCTAAGGGATATAAACAAAGACAAGGAGTAGATTATTTTGATACATATGCTCCGGTTGCTCGCATATCTTCCATACGCTGTTTAATAGAACTTGCATCAATTCATAATTTGGTCATACATCAAACGGATGTAAAGACGGCTTTTCTAAATGGAGATTTAGAAGAAGAGATATACACGGAACAACCTGAATGTTTTATAACCCCAGGCCAAGAAAAGAAAGTTTGTAAATTAGTCAAATCTTTTTATGGCCTGAAGTAAGCTCCCAAGCAATGACATGAAAAGTTTGATAAAGTAGCACTTTCATATGGATTCATTGTTAATGATGCAGATAAATGTATTTATAGCAAATCGGATAACAATGGTTATGTTATAATATGTTTATATGTTGATGACATGCTAATATTTGGTTCCAATATATCATGTGTGAATGAAACTAAGAAGTTTCTCTATCTTCTAACTTTGATACGAAAGATCTAGGTGAGGCTGATGTAATTTTAGGAATTAAAATCAATAGGAAAGCGAGGGAGTTATTACTATGCATTGCATGCCAGCACCAACTCTTTTAGATCCAAGTATCAAATTAGAAAAGAACACTGGACGTACCATTTCTCAACTTGAGTATTCTAGTTTTATTGGGAGTCTTATGTATGCTATGCATTGCACTAGACTCAACATCGCACATGCTATAAATGTATTGTGTTGATTTACGATTAACCCAGGTTTCAAACACTGGAAAGCCATTTCCAGAGTTTTAGCTTATTTGAAAGGAACCATAAACTATGGTTTATCTTATAAAGGATATCATGTTGTAATAGAAGAATATAGTGATGCAACCTGGAACAATATAGAATCCAAATCCAAGTCTACAATTGGATGGATATTTACATTAGCAGGCACTGCTGTATTTTGGGCTTTCAAGAAGCAGACTTGTATATCTGACTCAACTATGTTGTCAGAATTGATTGCATTAGCAGATGCATGTAAGGAAGCAGAATGGCTTAGAAATTTATTAATGGAAATCCCATTGTGGAAGAAGCCATCTCCAGCAGTCTTGATTAACTGTGATAATCAAGCAACGATATATAATGCCTCTAATAAGACATATAATGGAAAGTCTAAACATGTGAGTCTGAGACATCATATAGTAAGACAGTTACTTAAAAGTGGAGTTATAACTGTTGACTACGTAGAAACGAAGAAAAACTTGGCTGACCCACTTACTAAAGGTCTTCCAAAGGCTGTAGTTTCTATAAAGTCAAAGGAAATGAGACTAAGGTCTGTGAATGAAGATTGATCATCCTTAACAGAAACCCAACTTATGTCTTGAAATGGATAGACAAAGTTCAATGGGTACCAACAAGTTAAGAGTATGATTATGGAACACTAAATCAATAATCCCATAATATCTAGTGTTGGATTCCGCATGAACAAAGGATGGATAATTGTCCTTACTAAGTCTAGAAATCTTAAAAGTTGTATCGCAGAAACACCTTAAGAGACTTACCTATATGAGTATGGAAATCAGGTTGTTTCCTAAGAAAGTAAGACCGCTTTCTAAAGTAGACTCATGAATCAGGATTAAAGCACATGGCCATTAACGTGCTGAGCAATACACAACACTCTAACTAAAAAAATCAACATGTATGATTGTTTCGGTTTTATCATTAACGGATACTTGGTTCAAGATTCATTCACCATGTAATCTCGATAGAACTTTGAATAGTTTACACTAAGTAAATGTTCAAATCCAAAAGATACATTTTATTTATGTGTTGTTTCCACGATGATGTAAAACTTGATCTTGGAACTATATAGGCTTGATCCCACTTGGGTATGTAGGAAGTCATACTAGTGATTTAGCCATCTACTTTATTTATTTTCTTTTTTTTGAAAATTAGGGGAGATTTTTGTAAATTTTCAATGTATTTTGGGGCTTGTGTTTGTTTTTGAAGAGGGAAGCAAGAATGGAAGAAGAGAGGATGTGGGGATTAGTCCCACATTATATAATATGCATAAGTGTGCCAATATTAATGGTTTTCCTCACAAGTGTGTTGGGGCCTTGGGGCATCCAAATGTTTACTTTGTTGTGAGGAGGGAGACCATGCATATCTTGACTACGCGGTCGCCGCCGCCGCCGTCCATCCGAACCGGGCCAGGTTTGGGGTCCAATAAGCATAATTTTTGGACATAATTTATAAATGGTAACGGGCCAAATCTGGGCCCATTACGGACCCGAAATAAATAGAAATGGGCGCGGAAATTTGAATTTGTGACGCCTGCTTTCGGCGCCTATAAATACCAACGCTAGAAGTGTTTCAAATTACTTCTAATTTTTTAAGTTACTCTTCTTCTTCCTCTCACAGTTTGCGACGCCATTACACTATTTCAAACTGTGTGGTTTTGTGATGCTTTCGTAGTGTTGCAGATTCATAAGCGGTGCAAACTGATCTTCTTTCTCTACGCGATTGCTGCATCATCAGAAATAAAAATATAGAGCGTTCTTGATCGGATCAAAGTCGTGCAAACTTTGAATCCGATTTCAATGTTCCAAGGCTTTATTGAATCCTGAAAGTCGATAGTTTGATAACTCGTTTGTACCTGGTGGGTTGAACTATTGTCTGAAAGAATCGATCATATAGATCCTTAAAATCTGAAGTACGACATTCATACGACGATCATCATCATCCAATTGCCTCAAACCGCAAAATACCCAACATGTTCTAGATTTATTGCTAGCTGTCTTTGCTTGAGGGATGCAACCGAGCCCTTTTCTTGGTTTGTAATTTGAGATAGTTTTTTGTTCCATTTTTCCTGTGAAATGTCGACAACTTGTTGTTCTAATTTTTGTTGGTAGGAAATTTTCCTTAATGATGTGTAATGGTACTGATGTACTTGTCTCTTTTATTAATTGTGGTTTAGCCGAAGTTGCTCTGACATGTAAGCTTTAGATCTGATTACTTCATTTTTTTTCTTTTGTAAACGCTAAGAGTATGAATCAATTATTGATAATGGTTGTTGTGGTGTTTGGATTTTCAAAGTATTTTGATTTTATTCTCAAATCAGTCCAGTATACGTTGTTTAGTGTTCACATTGATGTTGATCTATTTATGCGTTTGTTTACATGTATTGAAAATCAATCCAGGCTGGACAAAATATATTTAGTTGAAACTAATTAGTTAGATCTGGAAAAAGACAAACTTTTAGTCACCAATAATTAATTGAATTATACAGCCTGTATTGTTAGAAGATATAAAATTTTATTACATTTCGAAGTAATGGATGTAAAATTAATTGGTTAATGTTACAAGTTTATCAAACAATATATATGATTTGCCCGATGAAGATGGTATCGATAATAACCTATTAATGTTCTCTTTGGCTAACGGTGTTGAAAATTCAGTAACAATCAGAACTTTAGACAGTGTAAAAAATACCGTAGTAGAAGTGCAGTTTGTTAACTATGCACGTTTAGGATATGCAAAAAGTTTATACAATAGTAAAGTCATTGAACAACTCATATAAGATTGTATGCACTATTTTTACAAAATATATATAACAGTGCATAGGAAATTATGTTGGAGAAAATTTACAATTCAGCCCTAACCCTAATCAATTCAAGAGAAATCATAACCATAAACTGTAAACAAACAGAGATTGCGGAAGCGTACCAGAATCCATTGATTAAATTTGTATAAAGTTGTGATCTTCCAAGAATTTCCGTTCCTTCTCTTTTCGATGTTTCTTTCTGACGGGGAGGAAAGAAAAATGAGAAGCGTACGTATTCTCAGGGACCCAACGGCTTCTTATTGACTGATAAAAATCAGTTATTTTATATTTACAATTTAGCCCCTCAATAAATTTTAAATATCATTTAGTTTATACCTAATTATAATAGCAATGTATATTTAACATATGTGCCCAAACAAAAGAAAATTAACCCAACAATCTCCCACTTGGGCAACATATGTTTACTTATAAACATACAACCTTATGAGCTCAAAATTTGCTATTAAATAAAGGTAATCTTTAACAATCTCGTCCATCAACCATATTTATATAGGATCATAGTGGTTTTTGCCATATTAATCATGACTAAACCCATCAATGGTCACATACATATATACAGTTAAATGACATAGATTAATCATATATACGTAGCACGAAAATCACATGTAAATGTGAATCAAACACGTATATATTTCAATCGGTCCTCCTTAAACTTAAGTGAGGTCAGAATCAAAATAGTAAACAAAGTGAATGAACTGAATACTTTACTTCTGATCAGAAAACCAAATACATAAATGTCTCAAGGTAAACATAAAGCATATAAAATACAAACTCCCACTAAATCATGATATCCTCTAACAGTACAACACCCATACGAGCAGTGTGCTCATGAAAGACCTTGGGTGGTAAACCTTTTGTGAGCGGATCCACTATCATGAAGTTTGTTCCGATATGCTCTATAGAAATATGTCCACTCTGCACTCTCTCTTTCATAACTAAGAATTTTATATCAATATGTTTTGACTTAGTTGAGCTTCTATTATTATTAGAATATAGCACTGCTGACTTATTATCACAATATAGCTTCAATGGTCTTTCTACATTTTCCAAAATGCGCAGCCCAGTAACAAAGTTACGTAGCCATATTCCATGGTTTGATGCCTCATAACATGCTACAAATTTTGCTTCCATGGTAGAAGAAGTTACAAGTGTCTGTTTAACACTTTTCCAGGATATAGCTCCTCCAACCAACAGATAAATATAGCCTGATGTAGACTTTCTGCTATCTTGGCATCCTGCAAATTCAAAATCAGAATATCCTACGACCTCCAAATGATCTGATCTTCTATAAGTGAGCATGTAATCTTTTGTTCTCTGAAGATACCTCATAACCGTCTTGGCTGCCTTCCAATGGTCTATACCAGGGTTTCTTAAGTATCTGCCTAACATCCTAACAATGTATGCAATATCTGGACGTGTACATACTTGAGCATACATTAGACTCCCAACGGCTGAAGCATAGGGAATCTTTTGCATTTCTTGAATTTCAAGATTGCTTTTAGGGCACTGGCTAAGACTGAATTTATCTCCTTTAGCGACAGGGGTATCTCCTGGTCTACAATCTTGCATGCCAAACCTTTTGAGTACTTTATCAATATAGCTCTTTTGTGGTAATCCAAGAATACCCCGAGAACGATCTCGAAGTATCTGAATACCTAATACAAAAGAGGCGTCTCCAAGATCTTTCATTTCAAAATGTTTTGATAGAAATTTCTTGGTTTCTTGCAATAAGCCTATATCATTAGTGGCAAGCAAAATGTCATCGACATATAGAACCAGAAATATATGTTTACTCCCACTGAACTCGTGATACACACAGTCATCAACAATATTCGTCTCAAAACCAAACGAGATGATCACTTGATGAAATTTGTGGTACCATTGACGAGAAGCTTGCTTAAGTCCATAGATGGATTTTGTTAATTTACAAACCATATTTTTTGGATCTCCTGACACAAAGTTTTCTGGTTGTACCATATAAATTGTCTCCTCAATGTCTCCATTGAGAAACGCCGTCTTAACATCCATATGATGTAACTCAAGATCAAAATGAGCAACAAGTGCCATAATTATCCTAAAAGAGTCTTTCGATGAAACTGGAGAGAAAGTCTCTAGAAAATCGATGCCTTCTTTTTGAGTAAAACCTTTTGCAACAAGACGTGCCTTATACCTCTCCACATTGCCTTTTGCATCCCTCTTGGTTTTAAATATCCATTTACAACCAATTGGTTTTGCACCTTCTGGTAATGGGACAAGTTCCCAAACTTTATTGTCTTGCATTGATTTATACTCCTCATTCATGGCATCTATCCATTTTTTAGAGTTAGAACTTTCCATGGCACGATGAAAGTTGATTGGGTCATCTTCCATCATCCCATTGTCATTCTCTTGCTCTTGGAGAAATACAATATAATCATATGAAATAGTACTTCTCCTTTCTCTCATGGACCTTCTTAATGGCACTAGTTCTTGAGGTTGTTGAGTTTGTTCTTCAGGAACAATGGTTTCATTTTGAATAAGGGGTTGTATAACATTATCTTGTTGAGGTTCTGGATACACTTCTTGATCAATGACAGGTGTAGGCAACTGAACATTGTCCAAAGTGATAATAGGAATTGGATTTGAATCCAAGTCCTCCTCAAAAGTAATGTCTTTAACTTTATTTCTCCCCCCAAACTCAATATCCTCAAAGAATATTGCAGTTCCCGTTTCAAATATATTCCTTGCTATGGGATCATAAAACTTATAGCCCCTAGAACGCTCAGAATAACCAATAAAGTAGCTGCTCACTGTTTTGGAATCCAGTTTCTTTTCATGAGGCCTATAAGGCCTTGCCTCAGCTGGACATCCCCAAACGTGAAAGTGCTTTAGACTAGGCTTTCGACCTGTCCAAAGCTCATAAGGTGTTTTTGCAGTTGTTTTAGTTGGTACTCTGTTGAGAATATAAGCTGCTGTTTTAATGCTTCTCCCCAGAGAGACTCAGGTAAGGTGGAATGAGCAATCATACTCCTTACCATATCTTTAAGAGTTCGGTTTCGTCTTTCAGCAACACCATTCATATTAGGTGATCCTGGCATGGTATACTGTGGGACAATACCGCATTCCTCTAGGAATCTAGCAAACGGTCCTAGATGTTGTTCACCTGAGCCATCATATCTACCATAGTGCTCACCACCACGGTCAGATCTGACGCTTTTAATCCTTTTGTTGAGTTGATTCTCAACTTCAGCTTTATAAGCTTTGAACACATCCAGTGATTGTGACATTTCATGAATAAGATATAGGTACCCATAACGTGAGTAATCGTCTATGAATGTTATGAAATATTGTTGGCCATTCCAAGATGCCGTAGGAAAAGGCCCACAAATATCTGTATGAATTAATTCTAACACGTCTGAAGATCTATTGGCACCCGATCTTTTAGTTTTGTTCTGTTTTCCCTTGATGAAATCTACACCAACATCAAAGTTTGTGAAGTCAAGGGATTCTAAAATGCCATTAGACACTAAGCGCTCAACTCTACCTTTTGAGATATGACCTAAGCGCTTATGCCACAAAGATGCTGAATTTTCTTTAGTTAATTTACACTTAGTACCACGTGATTCTACATGCAAGGTTTCGTTATAGGATGCAACTGTTTCTAACAAATAAAGATTGTCATAAGCATTTAAATAACCAGTTCCGACAACATTTGAATTCAAAGACAAAGTAAACTGATTGTTTCCAAATGAACAACAATATCCAAATTTGTCCAACACAGAAACAGAAACCAAATTCCGTCTAAATGACGGTACAACAAAAGTGTCTTTTAAATCCAAATAAACACTAGTTTCTAATAACAATCTAAAATGTCTAATTGCTTCTACTTCTACCAATTGTCCGTCGCCCACAAAGATGTGTCTTTCACCATCAGTTGGCTTTTGGTAGCTCAGGCAACCCTGCATAGAAACACTTATATGAGTAGTAGCTCCAGAATCTATCCACCAAGCGTTTCTAGGTACTGAAGATAAATTTACCTCAGAACAGACCAAAGTAAGAAACGTACCTTTCTTTCCACGCCATGCATGATATTTGGTACATTCTTTCTTCATATGTCCAGGTTTATGGCAAAAGAAACAACCTTCCTTTTCCTTTCGTGGTTTCTTTTGATCTGGATCATTAGCAACTTCATTCTTAGCTTTCCTTTTCTTGCCCTTACCTTTAGAGGTGGTTGCCAAATGAGCACGTTCAGTCTTATCTTGCTTCAATCTCTCTTCCTCTTGAATACAATATGAAATGAGCTCATTAAGAGTCCACTTCTCCTTTTGGCAGTTATAACTGACCTTGAATTGACTGAATTGTGGTGGAAGAGAGATAAGCACTAAATGCACAAGCAAGTCATCCGAAAGCTCAAGTTTTAGTGCCTTCAATTTTGAAGCAAGGTGAGACATTTCCATAATGTACTCTCTTATGTTTTCCTTGCCTTTAAACTTCATAGAAATAAGTTTCTTTAAAAGAATACTTGTTTCTGCCTTATCGCTTTTCGCAAAGCGTTTCTCAATTTCAACAAGAAAAGCTGTGGCATCGGTGATCTCTTCGGATACCGCACCCCTAAAAGCCTCAGGTATGCCGCGTTTTATAATCATAAGACTCATGCGATTTGAACGGTCCCACTTCTCAAAAATTCTCCTTTCTTCTAAGGAGCTAGTATCCGTAAGAGAAGTAGGCCGATCCATCCTTAATGCAAGGTCTAGATCCATGCAGCTCAGAACAATTAAAATATTCTCCTTCCAGTCCTTAAAGTTATTACCATTAAGGACCGGTACTGAATTAAGATTAGCAGATACAGTTGCAACAGCTGAAAAGAGAACTTGGCAATTATATAAATGACACGCTCATATAATTAAGAATCCATACAAAACAATAAATTCAAATATAGGTTAATCCCATCTTAAGATACCAAACACATCATTAATATCAAGTCTTTGGACAATAATATTAATTGTAAACGGTACTCTTGTTGTAGCGATCAAATATTGATAATAAGTTTTGTCAAACAATATGCAATCTTTGGATAAACATATTGCTCACATAAAATACCTTATAATTATCACATATTTATTGCCACAAGCATGCATGAAATTCTGCCAAATACTAACTCTCCTTTGGGTTCATTAATAAATGCATGAATTACATACACACAATTATTTTGATATTCTAATTAAATTAATCTACACAAAAGTGATCACTTTGGTGATATTTTGTTTCAATTAATCCATTAAAAATATCAAATTTGCACAGAAACCATATTTGAATATTCATTTTTTTTATCTTTATTCTATATTCATGTAAACCACACACAGCAGACTAAAAGGTGTGAATGCCATAATACAATGCAAAAAATAGTACGAATTTCAATATGTACTATTTTCTTTTAGTCCATCATTAATACCAAAGTATGACATCAAACTGTGTGTAGTCAACTTGCAATGTCAAATTGATATGTGCAATTTCAAATTATGACAGTGTCACCTATATACTAAAGGGTCTACTATAATTTAATTTTGCAACTAACCAAAACTAGCATTTTAGTGAAACTGGCTCTTTGAAGTGCTTGTCTAAATGCAAACTTTAATGCCAAAAGAATCATTTCATTCACAGCAAAATAAATACTCCATGAATTATAAAGTTGGACTCACCAAAGTCAACAAAAGTAGGCTGTGAGTTTGTTGACATGCTTTTATACGCATTGTATTCATCATGTTTATGACTTTGGCAGACCAATGAAAGGAAAAGATTCAAGGATCAAATTCCCAGGCAACAGTACGTAAGACTATCTGTGCCAATACATGTTTCATTGAAATTTCCTATTTTGACTAAAGTATTCGAATAAAATAGAATAAAAAAACATAGTGGTATCCCAGAATCCAAAACAGGAAATTCCAAACAGTAAATCAATTATTAATTTTCAGTGCGCATGATCCAAATATGCTAATGATGTTAACTTTTACTGTATATCATCATTCTTCTGAAATGCTTACGGAACCTTGTTCTAAATTCCAATGAATACCATCCCGAACAATATTAGAAACCGGCTGTTGGTTTAATTCGGAATTTAGAAAATAAGACTCTCAACAAATCAAATATGAGAGACCCTACCGTATATGCTCAAGAATTAATTTAGGGTTGGCTCTGATACCAATTGTTGGAGAAAATTTACATTTCTGCCCTAACCCTAATCAATTCAAGAGAAATCATAACCATAAGCTGTAAACAAACAGAGATTGCGGAAGCGTACCAGAATCCATTGATTAAATTTGTATAAAGTTGCGATCTTCCAAGAATTGTCGTTCCTTCTCTTTTCGATGTTTCTTTCTGACGGGGAGGAAAGAAAAATGAGAAGCGTACGTATTCTCGAGGACCCAACGGCTTCTTATTAACTGATAAAAATCAGTTATTTTATATTTACAATTTAGCTCCTCAATAAATTGTAAATATCATTTAGTTTATACCTAATTATAATAGCAATGTATATTTAACATATGTGCCCAAACAAAAGAAAATTAACCCAACAAATTTATCTTCACTAGGACATATTTTTTTTATGGAAAACTATTTAAAACATTGAATAATAATCAAAGCGTGAAGAAGCTTGCAACACAGCACATATAAACTAGTTCCTGTGCGGACATACTTTGCTCGGGTAGCTTCTATATACTAGAAGAATAGTTGTAGGACCATGGTAATATAGTTCTATACCTCCATACAGATGGGTATGCAACTTTTTTAGCTTGATAAAACATAAGCTTTCTATTAACAATGTATTGTAGATGTTATGCAAGCAGATTTGGAAAATGATGTTCCATTACACTGAAAAGCAATGTTTTCAATTAGAATCGTTATTCGTTTGCTAAAGCAATATGTTTATGTAAATGACTAGAACATGGGGTTACGCTGGAATACTTTATAAAGATGAACCCATAACGGGATACTTCCAATTTTGGATTGTGTTGAACCAAAGCTTGGGTTCCATGAAGCAATGAAAATATCTTTCCTTTGACAAAAGTGAAATCAATTTTAAGGCCTTATGAAAATGATCGTCACTGATTGCAAATTGAAAAACATTCAAAATTGGTCCAACATGTTTAGAATATCAAATCAAAAATGCGACTATGTGAAAACCTATATAAAAAGCAATTATCTAGAAGACGATAAGATAATGAGATCAAAAATTCGATTGAGATGCTCGCCTTGGATTTGCATCTCGATTGCAATTGCTAATTGAAATCGACGACGTCGGCTATTGCTCGAAATCGACAAACAGTGCATCTCGAATCTTAATTCCGAGAGCATTTGTAACAACCTCGTTTTGATGGCCAAGATTGAGAAGAAGAGGAGCTGGAGCTGTAGTTTTTTCCTGTATCAATGTGTGCACGTGCACCATGAATGTATGCATAATTCTATTCTGAGAATGGGCGCGGTGATCATTGTATTTATTATATAATTGTTTGGGATTGTAATTACTTCTATCTGGGTTGTTTGTGTTGTATGAGAATGGGCTATCAGTAATGGGTTTGTTAGGCTTGGTTTTGTTGAGTAGCAAAGGTGCCTTTCAACTGTGTATGTATATATATGGTGATCTGTAACTATAAAATGTGTGAAGAAATCTGAAGCTTTATTTCATTTTCAATTGTTAGCCGATAGCTCTTTATTTCCAGTGGTTTCAATTCCTGTTCTTAGTTAATTGTAGTTTTTTCTTCCTTGCAATTTACCTCTCCAGTTCTTAGTTTGATCTTGTTAGTATATTTGTTGCACATTCTTAGATAGGTTAGTCTCAATCTTTACTTGTTTCAGTTCCTGCTATCTTTCTATTATTTGCTCATTTGATTCTGAATTATATCCAATTAGTGGTTACGTTTGTCCAGCAAACCTTGATTCAATTTTCGGTTTAAGTTCCTGAATTCTTGATACAATAATATATCAAAGCCAAATCTTCACACATAAGAACTTTTCTAGTTCATGTCAGGTTCTTGTACGTGGTGGAATTTCTTTTGCATTTTGATAAATTCTTCCAGCAAATTACAACTTGCATATTCTCCTATAGTTCTTGTTAATTGTTGTTAAATTTCACATCTGTATCGTCCACCTTGGATCCACTATTCAACAATTTTGGTTTTCTTGTTAAATTCTGCATAAAAAGGTGCATGAGTACAAATCTGTGCACTAATTTCTTGCATCTTCTTGTTGCCACAATTTTAACAAACACTTGAGTAAATTCACCATCTTCTTTCAATTCCACAAACACTCGACAATGGCAGCCTACCCACCAGCATACGCAACAACATCTTTCCACTATTTGAAGCATGGTTGCACTCAAAGGTCTCCTCCCAACACATAAACCAACAAGCGTCACTTTTTATGATCACTCAAAAGACTCATGGTTTAAAGAGCGATTCTCAAGGGCAAAAAACCTGGGCCCAAATACTAGCTTCAACCGTCGATTCTCAACGAGAAGTAGCATTTGATGTGCAGTGGTCAAACAAAACGAGAACGCCTCCAAAATTATATACTCACAGCACAAGGATCTGGACGTTAAATTAAGTGCATCTCAGCCTAAGAACGTGGCAACTCACTCTTCCAATTCAAAGTACATCAAGTACAAACTTTCCCAGCAGTTGGCTGCCTTCATTTCTAGGGCACAAGAAAAGATCATCAGAATGGTGCAAATGCCCGTGGACCCGTTTGAGCCACCGAAATTCAAGCACAAGAGGGTTCCAAAAGCATACGGGTCTCCACCCGTACCCTTTATGCATTCGCCTCCCAAAGACGTTACGGTTAAGGACCAGCAAGACTGGAATGGAATCAGGATTTGCTGCTTACAATATATATGATAAAGGATTGTTCACTATTCAGCCTGTTGAAATTCCTAAAGAGTTGAGTGAAATACATTTAGTCCCACATTGGCAAATAATGGGTTAATGTTGTGTATATATATAGGAAACTGACACGACCCGAACTCCCCCGTGAAGGAAAGCACGGATTGCGTTGAGGACAAGACGAATCAGAACCCAAACAAAATAACATTTCATTGTTTATTACAACAATTCCATCAGAATACAAGAATATACAGAGTATGAATAAATATTACACATTCGATAAATATCAGAGATTACAATAAATTACATAGCAGCGGAAAAATATTACAAAACACAAATGAAGGCGATATACGAATACAGAGCTATCCGATTATCGTTCTAGCTGTAAATCAGGATCCTGTGAATATAAATCTGCAAAACCAAAACTACTAGTTGCCCGTGTGGAAAATAAGGGCACCCAGAGTTTAGGTTAAAACAATAAACTCCAGGTCAGTCATGTGACTGGTGTGAGAACTAAAACAGTTATTAATCTTTATTTTAAAGTTAGGTAAATCAAGGGACCACGCCGTATAACACGGAACGGGTTTCCTCCCAAGAATACCAGTGCATAAAACAAATAGCGCAATGCTAAATAAAGAAAAATGAAGCTATTATAAGACCCAGGTCCCATCACACAATGCAACGCAAGCCGGAGGATAGGGTTTTACCTTATAATAGCCAAAGAATGCTTGATACATTTAAAAACAGATTATTTTGATATTACTATAAGTATAGAGTGTCAAAACAATCTCAATCATAAGTATCAATCATAGGCGGCATAGCTACCATCTACTATGTCGCCATACTAGGTTCTACAAATAAAACCGAATTATCACGTATTGGAAATTGGATTCCATCATGAGTCAAGGCAAGGGGCAAGCTCCTCTCTGCTTCGAGGCACTCTAGCAAATGCCTCAGGACTACTCTCCCTGGGTAACCCTTGGATCTTCAGGGCCGGTCCTCTCTTACGTTTGAGGATTGGCAATTCCTGAACACACGTTTCCCGGTACTAACATACCTATATCCGAGGCGCCTCGTATTCCAACAACCACATAGGTAAAAATAATATAAATGTCAGCCAGCTTGAGCACTGACACTTCCTCTAGCTAGAAAGAAACATCGTGTTCTCCCTGCAGTCACTATCCCGTTTTTGACTCATACCGAGGTGTGAGGCTAGCGAATTCACGCTATACATAAAGCTATGCCACATAGGCTGTGCTTTGATCATCAACCACAAGACTTTGCTTTTCAACAGAAGCCTTGATCGTTTGCCACTTAGGCATGCCACACGAACAATTCACTCCATGCGACTGATGTCCATCGATATACAACCTTTGAGCTCGTACGTTTCAGAGAAGGGCGTTAAGCAAGAGAATAAAATTCTCCGCCGCCAAACAGATGTATATTTAATAGAGATCAATCAATACAAAATAAAATCCAATGTCATACACACAGTCCATTTACAAGTTCGTTCTGGGTCTGAACGAAAACGGAGGCACTTTCCTCGCATATCCATCGATCTCCAAGTACGTCTGGACGATCACCAACTGATTCTCTCCTCTTGGGTGTACAACCCAATCAAGATCATCAGTAATCACCCAAACGATGTGAAGACTTCCGGTCTTCAACCACCGTCTTCATCTTCGACTTATCGCCGAATCGGTTATTCAGAATGGGTATAAACCCGGCCTTTTCGAATAACCCGCGTATATAATAAATATTTGTTACACAAACACAACATATGCCTCATTCCAATTCATCGGTCACTAACTGTAAATTAGCAAGAGAAGAATTCCCCAAATATTAACCCCGAAGGCCGAAACCAACATCAGATCAATACCCAGGAAACCATCCTTCTTAGCTAACCTACAGTTAGTTTCTAAATTTCACATTCTTAGGGAAAGGTTCCCATTAATTTTATCAAAGATAAATTCTTCTAAATTTATTCTTTAGTCTTCCTTTAGATATCATTTCAAACCATGTTAAGGTTTTCCAAACTAGTCGAGATTAGCGAACCACACCGAAGCAATTATTTATTTTATTTCCCAATCCCAACCTATTCATCCCATGGAGCAAAACTGGTAGTACTCCATATCTAACACCACGGTGTTATCGGTAAATATTAATTACCATTTCACGTTCAAATCTAGTAAAAGATTTAACTATCGCCTGGAGCAAAACTGGCGATACTCCATTCTTGATCATTCCAATCTAATTATAGATTCATTAAAACTCCACTTAGTTTTAATCTTTAACTGGGTTAAAGAACCGATGTCATTTAAAACAGGTTCACGATAAACCCAAAATCATATTCCATTAAATATCGGGTTAAAGAACAAGTGTTATTCAAAATCCCACTCACGATAAACCCAAAAACCAATTTAAAGTCAATTCCAATTAAACACTAATTAACAGGACAATTTCATTAAATCTTAACTAAAAGATTTATTCTTTTCTAAACTGGGTACAAGAACAGTGTTAATGAAGACACAATTCACGACAAACCCAAATCACATTTGATATTAAATACAAGGCTCTGAATAGAAAATATACCGGCTTATATTCAATATCAAATTCTGAAACCAACAAATATCTTATTGGAAATAACGATATATATATATCTTTCAAATTCCCTTAACCATATCTGTATAATCACGAAATCCAACATCGAAATATTCCGAAGATAATTTCGATTCAAATCCATTCCAATTCGTATATTGGAAATTCTGGTTATATTTTCAAAACCATTTCAAATTCAATTTATTTATTTCAAAAATAAATTGATTTTTAATTCTATTTCAAAACTAGTTCATTTCGATAAAAATCTATTTTTATCTTTTCAAATATGGAGTTTTTCATCCCAGTTTTTCCCAAATCATTTCTATTGATTTTACACAAATTATTACTATTTTTAATAATTTTATCAAGGCCCGTACAGTCGATTTCCATCAACGGCCATCGAACTACACTTACAGCGACCTTTTCCAAATTTGATTTGGACATAATTCCAAATCCAACTGTTAGATTTCAAATTTCTAATATTCATTGGAAAGCTCTTTTCGATACAAACCCAACGGTTTCGGTTTTAGGAGAATCCGACGGTCGGATCTCCCGCAACGTCAATTCGAAGTCAATGGTCGAAATTCACGAACTGCCGCAGCGCGGCGCGTTCTATTCAGGCCATTATATAATATATATATATATATATTTCGTCGATTTCCTTTTAAAATGTATTTTATAAATCGTTTTAAATTCGTTTTCAAAACGATTTCAACTTCATATTCAATTTCGAATCAAAATTGAATATTCCACATCATCGGTATACAAATGGTAATATTTTTAAAACGTTATATTTTGAAATCACTTCCTTTTCTATAGTTATTATAACAACGAGTATAATCGATATAAATATCGTTCGCGTCGAAATAGCGCATCTCTAATCAACACGGCTTTATATATTTCAATAACTTCGTTATTTTATTCAACAAATGAATATTTATTCCATTCAACACATGAATCTATATTTCTTTCAACACATGACTAATCTCAACACATGAGTACTATCAACACATGACTATTTTTGTTATTTAATATATTTTATAAAATTATGATTTCTATCGTTTAATTCTTAATCAGACTCCAACCGTAAATTAGTAAGAGAACGATTCCCTAAGTATTAACCCTGAAGGCCAAAACCAACATCAGATCAATACCCAGGAGACCACTCATCTTATCTATTTTCCAGTTAGTTTCTAATTTTATATATGATAAAGATGTAAATTTTATTGTTAAAATGTTTCGTTCAACACATGAATCTATATTTCCTTCAACACATGACTATTCTCAACACATGAGTACTGTCAACACATGACTATTTTTATTTTATAATATTCTTTATTTTCCCAATTGGAATGAGGCCCAATCAATTACCATATAATGTTAATTATATGGATTCCATACAACAAATGTATATAATAGCAACGATAAATAATCAACCATCATCCAAAGTGCACCACACCACTGCATAAGCATTAAATATAAATAATTAACGCTTACACAGTCTGTCGACCAATCGATCGACATACAACTAAATAATTGGGATTAGTGTACGCCAAATATCATCCCAACACCCGTGTGGGGTTTCAATCCACAAACACTGAATATTATTTGTGCAGTTGGGCGATGTGTAAAATTTATCGTCCCAATCAGTATCCTTCAAATAAGTGTACATAAACAAACCGTCCGGTTTGTAAATGAATATTTATTTATCCATATTCACGTTAAAAATTGTATTTTTAACGATAAATTCTTTTATTTCAACACATGAATTTCTACTCAGTTCATTTATTCAATAAAATGATATTTTTATTTTTCTAACTTATTTTAGAAAATTTCGGCGGCATAACGACACGATACTAGAAACGGGACAAGACCTCCCATGCCATACACATACCAATTTAATAAATCCCATTTCACATCCCAAACAAATTCAATCAAATTAATCAACCAAACAAATAAATCAATCACCAAACAACCAACTAAACAAACAAGTCGTCCATGGTCTGTGGACGACGGGTGTCGGGTGCTACTAAACACCATCTGCATCTTAGTATATATTTTTAACTAGAAAACAAGATTTAAAGTGAGAAGTTCTCACCGACAAGCTAAACCAACGCCACGACTCTTCTTATGTAGAAATCTTCGTCGTGCTCTCCTTTTGTCAATTTCATTGTCCGTAGCCACTACATATATAAAAATTACATTTTTATATTGTAGCTATGTATATAAAAATCACATTTTTATAACTATGCTATATGGATAAAAATTCTGTTTTTATACCGCTGTTCATATAATAAAGATCAAATCTTTACTATCTATATAATATAAAAATCGTATTTTTATTATCTCTACTATATAAAAATCATATTTTTATTTTCTCTATACTATAAAAATCATATTTTTATTCTTTCTATAATATAAAAATCATATTTTTACATACTTCATTCTTCAAAAACCATAGAAGCTTTAAAGCGGAGAAAACTCATATTTTTTCCAACGTCCGGATTTGCTGTTCTAGTTTCAGAATTTGCAAACGAGCTCCAATCTTCACACCAACTTTTTTTTAGCTTAAACACGCCATTCCGGACAACTTTCGCCTAGTGGTCTTCCTTCCGAAAATGTGCCATTTCGCCGGAAATCGCGAAAAGACAGCATTTTGACAATGTTTGAATAGCAGACTTTGGACGCGTTTTCCCGACAACTCCGCAATGCAAAATAGGACTATCATATACCAAATCGAAGAGAAAATCATGCTCTTCGACTTTGGTTTAGAGGAGTTTTGGATAGAAACGCATGGTTTGGGAGTTATTGGCGAAATTAGGACAGGGTGTTATTTGCAAAACGGGATTTTTGGTGAAAATTGATTTTTGGGTGTAGTGGGGCCCACGGCCGGAATTGGGTGGCCTGAGGGGGGCGCCGGACCTGATTGGAGGTGGGGAGGCCGCTAGTGGTGGTGGTTGCGGCGGTGGGGCCGTGGTGGTGGTGGTTGGCTCCCAGAGTTTGCAAAAATCAAAGTGAGAAAGAGGAGGAGAGGGAGGAAAGGAGGAAGAGGAGGAGGAGATGAGGAGGAGGGGGAGGGGACTGTCGGCCAGCGGAGGGGGAGGGGACTGTCGGCCAGCGGAGGGGGAGGAGGAGCTCTCCATTAAGGAGAAAAATGAAGAAAGGAGGAAGAGGAAGAAAATGAATAAAGAGGAGAAAAAGTGGATATATGCTCGTTTCTCGCGTATTGCCAAACTACAAACGATCTCCGTTTGCTACGGATTTCGGACACGAGATAGTAGACGTCAAGACGAGTACAACGAAACAAGTTTCGTCGAATTCCGAGTTCTTTTGACCGTCCGTTAAAATTCTCAAAAATGCTCAGATAAACTCTAAAAATGCGATTTTAGCGCGCCTTTTCTTCTTGCACGCTCACATGCTAACTCCAAAAATCATGCCCTCTTGGATTTAACCATTATTAGATGATACGTATCCAGAAAAAAAATAGAATCGAATTCTGAGGTCGTATCAATAATATTCCTTCGTAAAATGACTGCCAGCTTATGAACAAATGGTTTTACTTCGCACGGCCACATACTGACTCCGTTCGACGCGCCCTTTGGAACTCAACAATGATTTGTTATTATGAATCCAGAAAAATTTATCTCGTCAAATTCTGAGCTCATATGCAAAATTTCACTTTTTAAGGGCTATGTTTTGCTAACCGAAAAGCTCTTGCCAATTGCCACTATTCCGGATATCAGAATATATCGAAGCTTATACTTTTCGGAGTTCTAAACGTCAATTTGAACTCAATGGAAGTGGTTTCGAGTCCAAATTTATCCGTATGCAAAATATGACTTTTTGGGCCATGTATAATTTCCATAGCGACTATTCTGAATTTTCAACTAGGCATAACATTTTGTACCCGCTATGAAATTTCAATTTTTCGGATTTGTTGGAAAGATATTCTCAATTAGATTCTAATATTTTTGGTTTCACTAAAATCCGGTTTATTTTGAATCCTGTACATTCATTTGAAGTTTGAAATCGAATTATCGAACTACCGCGCCATTTTCAATTCCTTTTATAACTAAAAATAAATATTTATATTCTAACGTCGATTCAAATAAATATATACGTTCTATTTCTATTCAAAATAAATTTCTCGTCGTTATTATTTAAAATAATTCATTTTAAATATTCAAAATTCTTTAAAATTGCCAAAATAAAATTTTTAAATTGGCTCAGAATTTCCGGGTTATTACAATCTCCCCCACTTAAAACTTTTCATCCTCGAAAAGGAACGAAGCTGAAAGTTGTTTTACAAACCAACTCAACTTTCATTATGGCTTAAGTTCTTCAACTTTTCAGTTTCTAAGAACTTTTCAAATTTTTCAAAAATTTGGCTAACACCCTAAATTTTCGAAAAATTTCGCCATAACCTCCCCTGCACCGGGGACTTCGGGATATTTCAAATAGCCTCCCATGGCCCTCATCAATCCAAAAAAAGAAAAAGAAACAGCCAAGTGGCTAGCCAATCGGCTCATAAAATCATCCAAACCCAATAAATTTGTAAACATGTACCTATTTGTCGGGCAAACAATTGTTCTTCTGCTCTAGCCTCCTTGCTATGACCTGTTCAATGTAAGTACATGTATATGCATGCATTTGCAACCAATTTTTAATACAATTCACTATTTGGTTCAATTAGGCGAAATGGTTCAAAATATCAAACAAATAAACAAACAACACAACCATCAATCAATTAGTTGATTATCATTTCAAATTCATAATTTTGATACATATAAAGAAAATCGTGTTTTTGATGCCAAATCACAACAAATAATTCTATGTAAGTTTTGGTTCTCACACCGGTCTAATGGAAATATATAGATATCATACCTTCGAAACTTGAACATGAATATTGATGACGTGGCCACATCATCAGAATTATCCCCGGGTGTCTAGAATGTGATTCTATATCTATCCAGTATATTAAAACTTCGAATATACGTTCATGACGCGTATACATGAGATCTTTATATACTCGATTGTCCAAAATCAATATAAATAAATATTCAAATACGTATACTCTGGTTTAAATTTTCAAAACAATATTGTATTCATTCGAAAAATATACTCTTCACACTCGTTCTAGGATACTACTGATCCTATCTCTAACGAGTCATTCTAATTGGATATTACTAATCCAATATCTGATGAATTCTTTCGTTTGGTCCAACGTGTCTTGTTCTCGAGCTCTGTAAACCAAAGCTCAGATACCAAACTGACACGACCCGAACTCCCCCGTAAAAGAAAGCGCGGATTGCGTTGAGGACAAGACGAATCAGAACCCAAACAGAAGAACATTTCATTGTTTATTACAACAATTCCATCAGAATACAAGAATATACAGAGTATGAATAAATATTACACATTCGATAAATTTCAGAGATTACAATAAATTACATAGCAGCGGAAAAATATTACAAAACACAACTGAAGGCGATATACAGATACAGAGCTTTCCGAGTATCATTCCAGGTGTAAATCAGGATCCTGTGAATATAAATCTGCAAAACAAAAACTACTAGCTGCCCGTGTGGAAAATAAGGGCACCCAGTGTTTAGGTTAAAACAATAAACTCCAGGTCAGTCATGTGACTGGTGTGAGAACTAAAACAGTTATTAATCTTTATTTTAAAGTTAGGTAAATCAAGGGACCACGCCGTATAACACGGAACGGGTTTCCTCCCAAGAATACCAGTGCATAAAACAAACAGCGCAATGCTAAATAAAGAAAAATGAAGCTATTATAAGACCCAGGTCCCATCACACAATGCAACGCAAGCCGGAGGATAGGGTTTTACCTTATAATAGCCAAAGAATGCTTGATACGTTTAAAAACATATTATTTTGATATTACTATAAGTATATAGTGTCAAAACAATTTCAATCATAAGTATCAATCATAGGCGGCATAGCTACCATCTACTATGCCGCCATACTAGGTTCTACAAATAAAACCGAATTATCACGTATTGGAAATTGGATTCCATCATGAGTCGAGGCAAGGGCAAGCTCCTCTCCGCTTCGAGACACTCTAGCAAATGCCTCAGGACTACTCTCCCTGGGTAACCCTTGGATCTTCAGGGCCGGTCCTCTCTTACGTTTGAGGATTGGCAATTCTTGAACACACGTTTCCCGGTCCTAACAGACCTATATCCGAGGCGCCTCGCATTCCAACAACCACATAGGTAAAAATAATATAAATGTCAGCCAGTTTAAGCACTGACGCTACCTCTAGCTAGAAAGAAACGTCGTGTTCTCCCTGCAGTCACTATCCCGTTTTTGACTCATACCGAGGTGTGAGGCTCGCGAATCCACGCTATACACAAAGCTATGCCACGTAGGCCGTGCTTTGATCATCAACCACAAGACTTTGCTTTTCAACAGAAGCCTTGATCGTTTGCCACTTAAGCATGCCACACGGGCAATTCACTCCATGCGAATGATGTCCATGGATATACAACCTTTGAGCTCGTACGTCTCAGAGAAGGGCGTTAAGCAAGAGAATAAAATTCTCCGCCGCCAAACAGATGTATATTTAATAGAGATCAATCAACACAAAATAAAATCCAATGTCAGACACACAGTCCATTTACAAGTTCGTTCTGGGTCTGAACGAAACCGGAGGCACTTTCCTCGCATATCCATCGATCTCCAAGTACGTCTAGACGATCACTAAATCATTCCCTCCTCTTGGGTGTACAGCCCAATCAAGATCATCAGTAATCACCCAAACGATGTGAAGACTTCCGGTCTTCAACCACCGTCTTCATCTTCGACTTATCGCCGAATCGGTTATTCAGAATGGGTATAAACCCGACCTTTCCGAATAACCTGCGTATATAATAAACACGTGTTACATAAACACAACATACACCTCATTCCAATTCATCAGTCACTAACCATAAATTATCAAGAGAACAATTCCCCAAATATTAACCCCGAAGGCCGAAACCAACATCAGATCAATACCCAGGAAACCATCCTTCTTAGCTAACCTACAGTTAGTTTCTAAATTTCACATTCTTAGGGAAAGGTTCCCATTAATTTTATCAAAGTTAAATTCTTCTAAATTTATTCTTTAATCTTCCTTTAGATATCATTTCAAACCATGTTAAGGTTTTCCAAACTAGTCGAGATTAGCGAACCACACCGAAGCAATTATTTATTTTATTTCCCAATCCCAACCTATTCATCCCATGGAGCAAAACTGGTAGTACTCCATATCTAACACCACGGTGTTATCGGTAAATATTAATTACCATTTCACATTCAAATCTAGTTAAAGATTTAACTATCGCCTGGAGCAAAACTGGCGATACTCCATTCTCGATCATTCCAATCTAATTAAAGATTCATTAAAACTCCACTTAGTTTTAATCTTTAACTGGGTTAAAGAACCGATGTCATTTAAAACACGGTTCACGATAAACCCAAAATCATATTCCATTAAATATCGGGTTAAAGAACAAGTGTTATTCTAAACCCCGCTCACAATAAACCCAAAAACCAATTTAAAGTCAATTCCAATTAAACACTAATTAACTGGACAATTTCATTAAATCTTAATTAAAAGATTTATTCTTTTCTAAACTGGGTTCAAGAACGGTGTTAATGAAGACACCATTCACGACAAACCCAAATCACATTTGATATTAAATACAAGGCTCTGAATATAAAATATACAGGCTTATATTCAATATCAAATTCTGAAACCAACAAATATCGTATTGGAAATAACGATATATATATTTTTCAAATTCCCTTAACCATTTTTGTATAATCACGAAATCCAACATCGAAATATTCCGAAGATAATTTCGATTCAAATCCATTCCAATTCGTATATTGGAAATTCTGGTTATATTTTCAAAACCATTTCAAATTCAATTTATTTATTTCAAAAATAAATTGATTTTTAATTCTAGTTCAAAACTAGTTCATTTCGATAAAAATCTATTTTTATCTTTTCAAATATGGAGTTTTTCATCCTAGTTTTTCCCAAATCATTTCTATTGATTTTACAAAAATTATTACTATTTTTAATAATTTTATCAAGGCCCATACAGTCGATTTCCATCAACGGCCATCGAACTGCACTTACAGCGACCTTTTCCAAATTTGATTTGGACATAATTCCAAATCCAACTGTTAGATTTTAAATTTCTAATATTCATTGGAAAGCCCTTTTCGATACGAACCCAACGGTTCCGGTTTTAGGAGAATCCGACGGTGGATCTCCCGCAACGTCAATTCGAAGTCAATGGTCGAAATTCACGAACTGCCGCAGCGCGGCGCGTTCTGTTCAGGCCATTATATATAATATATATATATATTATATATTTAGTTGATTTCCATTTAAAACATATTTTATAAATCGTTTTAAATTCGTTTTCGAAACGATTTCAACTTCATATTCAATTTCGAATCAAAATTGAATATTCCACATCATCGGTATACAAATGGTAATATTTTCAAAATGTTATATTTTGAAATCACTTCCTTTTCTATAGTTATTATAAAAACGAATATAATCGATATAAATATCGTTTGCGTCGAAATAGCGCATCTCTAATCAACACGGCTTTATATATTTCAATAACTTCGTTATTCTATTCAACAAATGAATATTTATTCCATTCAACACATGAATCTATATTTCTTTCAACACACGACTAATCTCAACACATGAGTACCGTCAACACATGACTATTTTTGTTATTTAATATATTTTATAAAATTATGATTTCTATCGTTTAATTCTTAATCAGACTCCAACCGTAAATTAGTAAGAGAACGATTCCCTAAGTATTAACCCCGAAGGCTGAAACCAATATCAGATCAATACCCAGGAGACCACTCATCTTATCTATTTTCCAGTTAGTTTCTAATTTTATATATGATAAAGATGTAAATTTTATTGTTAAAATATTTCGTTCAGCACATGAATCTATATTTCCTTCAACACATGACTATTCTCAACACGTGAGTACTGTCAACACATGACTATTTTTATTTTATGATATTCTTTATTTTCCCAATTGGAATGAGGCCCAATCAATTACCATATAATGTTAATTATATGGATTCCATACAACACGTGTATATAATAGCAACGATAAATATTCAACCATCATCCAAAGTGCACCACACCACCGCATAAGCATTAAATATAAATAATTAATGCTTATACAGTCTGTCGACCAATCGATCGACATACAACTAAATAATTGGGATTAGTGTACGCCAAATATCATCCCAACACCCGTATGGGGTTTTAATCCATAAACCCTGAATATTATTTGTGCAGTTGGGCGATGTGTAAAATTTATCGTCCCAATCAATATCCTTCAAATAAGTGTACATAAACAAATCGTCCGGTTTGTAAATGGATATTTATTTATCCATATTCACGTTAAAAATTATATTTTTAACGATAAAATCTTTTATTTCAACACATGAATTTCTACTCAGTTCATTTATTCAATAAAATGATATTTTTATTTTTCTAACTTATTTTAGAAAATTTCGGCGGCATAACGACACGATACTAGAAACGGGACAAGGCCTCCCATGCTATACACATACCAATTTAATAAATCCCATTTCACATCCCAAAAAATTCAATCAAATTAATCAACCAAACAAATAAATCAATCACCAAACAACCAACTAAACAAACAAGTCGTCCATGGTCTGTGGACGACGGGTGTCGGGTGCTACTAAACACCGTCTGCATCTTAGTATATATTTTTAACTAGAAAACAAGATTTAAAGTGAGAAGTTCTCACCGACAAGCTAAACCAACGCCACAACTCTTCTTATGTAGAAATCTTCGTCGTGCTCGCCTTTTGTCAATTTCATTGTACGTAGCCACTATATATATAAAAATCACATTTTTATATTGTAGCTATGTATATAAAAATCACATTTTTATAAATACGCTATATGGATAAAAATTCTGTTTTTATACCGCTGTTCATATAATAAAGATCAAATCTTTACTATCTATATAATATAAAAATCATATTTTTAATATCTCTACTATATAAAAATCATATCTTTATTTTCTCTATACTATAAAAATCATATTTTTATTCTTTCTATAATATAAAAATCATATTTTTATATACTTCATTCTTCAAAAACCATAGAAGCTTTAAAGCGGAGAAAACTCACATTTTTTCTAATGCCCGGATTTGTTGTTCTGGTTTCAGAATTTGCAAACGAGCTTCAATCTTCACACCATTTTTTTGTCTAGCTTAAACACGCCATTCCGGACAACTTTTGCTCAGTGGTCTTCCTTCCGAAAATGTGCCATTTCGCCGGAAATCGCGAAAAGACAACATTTTGACAGTGTTTGAACAGCAGACTTTGGACGCGTTTTCCTGACAACTCCGCATGCAAAATAGGACTATCATATACCAAATCGAAGAGAAAATCATGCTCTTCGACTTTGGTCTAGAGGAGTTTTGGCTAGAAATGCACGGCTTGGGAGTTATTGGCGAAATAAGGACAGGGTGTTATTTGCAAAACGGGATTTTTGGTGAAAATAGGTTTCTGGGTGTAGCGGGGCCCACGGCCGGAATTGGGTGGCTTGAGGGGGCGCCGGACCTGATTGGAGGTGGGGAGGCCGCTGGTGGTGGTGGTTGCGGCGGTGGGACGCGGTGGTGGTGGTTGGCTCCTAGGGTTTGCAAAAATCAAAGTGAGAAAGAGGAGGAGAGGGAGGAAAGGAGGAAGAGGAGGAGGAGGAGATGAGGAGGGGGAGGGGACTGTCGTCCAGCGGAGGGGGAGGGAGGGGTGCGGCAGCCAAGGGGAGGAGGAGCTCTCCATTAAGGGGAAAAATGAAGAAAGGAGGAAGAGGAAGAAAATGAATGAAGAGAAGGAGAAAAAATGGATATATGCTCGTTTCTCGCGTATCGCCAAACTACAAACGATCTCCGTTTGCTACGGATTTCGGACACGAGACAGTAGACGTCAAGACAAGTCCAACGAAATAAGTTTCGTCGAATTCCGAGTTCGTTTGACCATCCGTTAAAATTCTCAAAAATGCTCAGATAAGCTCTAAAAATGCGATTTTAGCGCGCCTTTTCTTCTTGCACGCTCACATGCTAACTCCAAAAATCATGCCCTCTTGGATTTAACCATTATTAGACGATACGAATCCAGAAAAAAAGTAGAATCGAATTCTGAGGTCGTATCAATAATGGTCCTTTGTAAAATGACTACCCGCTTTTGAACAAATGGTTTTACTTCGCACGTCCACATACTGACTCCGTTCGACGCGCCCTTTGGAACTAAAAATGATTTGTCATTATGAATTCAGAAAAATTTATCTTGTCGAATTCTGAGCTCATATGCAAAATTTCACTTTTTAAGGGTTATGTTTTGCTAACCGAAATGCTCTTGCCAATTGCCACTATTCTGGATATCGGAATATATCAAAGCTTATACTTTTCGGAGTTCTAAATGGCATTTTGAACTCAATGGAAGTAGTTTTGAGTCCAAATTCATCCATATGCAAAATATGACTTTTTGGGCCATGTATAATTTCCATAGCGACTATTCTGTATTTTCAACTAGGCATAGCTTTTTATCCCCGCTATAAAATTTCAATTTTTCGGATTCGTTGGAAAGATATTCTCAATTAGATTCTAATATTTTTGGTTTCACTAAAATCCGGTATATTTTGAATCCTGTACATTCATTTGAAGTTTGAAATCGAATTATCGAACTACCGCGCCATTTTCAATTCCTTTTATGGTTAAAAATCAATATTTATATTCTAACGTCGATTCAAATAAATATATACGTTCTATTTCTATTCAAAATAAATTTCTCGTCGTTATTATTTAAAATAATTCATTTTAAATATTCAAAATTCACTAAAATAGCCAAAATAAAAATTTTAAATTGACTCAGAATTTCCGGGTTATTATAGATCCTCATTCTCCTAATTGGCCCTTGGGGTCAGGTAATTTTGTGCGAGAGGGAGGACCTATATCTGATGAACACACACGCGCGCGTGCGCCGCCCGTCCGAACGAACCGGGCCGGGTTCGGGTTTTTGCACTAAAAAACTCTGCAATTTGTGAATGGGTTGGAATGAGCGGGTGCGACCCGTTACGATGGCAGCTTTCTCGTCTGTTGTATACCGGATAATTCTGTATACTGCAACAATACTGTGTTGTTGTTTGATTTGTGTGCTATATCATAGTAGCACTGTTTGATAGAGATAATACTTCTATCGCTGAATTGATTTGTGTGCAAATCGTTTTATTTTGAACAGATTGCAGTACTGTTTCTAATTTTGAACACTTTAATTCTGTTACAAATTAGAAACATTTATATTCTGTTTCAAATTCTGTTTTGAGTACAGATCAAGTATAACATCTTAAGACTTTCCCTGTTTTTGACAAAACAGAGATGGCAACAGAGCAAATGACGCTCAAAACAGGCAATTTGAACAAGCCAGACTTGTTCAAAGGCGAAGGTGATGATTTTCTGACGTGGCATAATCAGATGTTGTTCTATCTCACCACCCTTGGCTTGCAGAAGTGTCTTGAAGAAGATGAACCGGTGCCGCCTACACCAGGAAACGCCAAGGAGGCAACTAAGCATGATGGTCATTCTATTGATGCGTGGAGGCATTCAGACTTTTTACGTAGAAACTACATTCTCAACTGCCTAGACAAGGTCCTGTACAAAGTGTAGCAGTCCCTAAAGACTGCAAAAGCTCTTTGGAATGCACCGGCTACAAAGTACAAGACACAAAATGTGAGTTTGAAAAAGTTCATCGTTGATAAGTTTATGGACTATAAAATGGTGGACTCAAAATCGGTGACTTCTCAAGTGCAAGAGTTGCAAATTATTATCCATGAAATGGAAGCAGAAGGCCACAAAGTTGGTGAATCATTTCTGGTTGAAGCAATTACCGGAAAATTGCCACCATCTTGGAGGGACTACCGCAACTACTTAAAGCACAAAAAGAAGGAGATATCCTTACAAGACCTCATCGTCAGATTAAAGATAGAGGCAGATAATCGTGGAGTCACTCAACCTAAAAGTGAAGAGGCGCTTGTTGCTGAAGGGTCAAAGAAGAAAGGGCACTTCAACAAAAACAAGAAAAGAAAGGCGCCAAAGAATAAGCAGAATAACCAGAAAAAGTCCAAGAAATTCAATGGTGAATGTTGGGTTTGTGGCAAGACTGGTCATCAAGCAAAAGAGTGCAGACACAAGAAACATAAAAATTCGGAAGCAAATGTGGAGGATAACATGGACATCGATGAATCCAATTTTTTAGGAGTTGTGACCGAATGCAACTTGATTCAGAATTCTGCACAATGGTGGTTGGACACGGGTGCTACTAGGCATATATGCTCAGATAAGTCCGTTTTTTCAACCTACACCAAATTGGGTCAGGATGAAAAACTCTATATGGGCAGTTCATCAGTTTCCATGGTTGAAGGCAAAGGAACAGTCACCCTCAAGTTTACTTCTGGGAAGAATATTAAATTGAATGATGTCCTTCATGTTCCAGATATCTGCAAGAATCTGATTTCTGGATCCGTGCTTTCAAAGAAGGGATTCAAGATGGTCTTCAAGTCAGACAAGATGGTTCTGTTAAAGGCAGGAATCTATATAGGAAGGGGTTACTTGTGTGATGGCCTATTTGAGGCTAATGTAGCCGTAATCGGCAATAATATGTATTCTGATAATGCTATGAATAAAAAAGAAGTTTCTTATATCGTTGAGCATGAAACTTTATTATGGCATGATAGATTAGGACACCTAAATTTCCGAAAAATGAAAAAACTTGCAAATTTAGAGTTAATTCCTAAATTTCAAGTGGATAAAAACTACAAATGTGAAACATGCGTAGAAGCAAAAATGGTTAAGAAACCATTTCATACTGTTGACAGAAGTACTGAACCATTGGGAATGATTCATACTGACTTATGTGATTTCAAAAACTTACCTACAAGATGTGGGAAAAAGTATTTTATCACATTTATTGATGATTATACACGATATTGCTACGTATATCTTTTAAACAGTAAAGATGAAGCAATCACATCGTTTATAAAATATAAAGCTGAAGTAGAAAATTAGCTTAATAAGAAGATCAAGATATTGAGATCCGATCGAGGTGAAGAATATGAATCGCCGTTTGAACAATTCTGTGCAGAAAATGGAATAATTCATCAAACGACACCATATTCGCCACAAAAAATGGCATAGCCGAGAGGAAAAACAGAACGTTAAAAGATATGATTAATGCAATGCTTTTAAAGTCTGGTCTACCGACGAACATGTGGGGGGAAGCCTTGAATATGTCTAATCACATATTAAATAAAGTTCCTCACAGTAAAACGGGAAAAATTCCATATGAGTTATGGAAAGGACATCTACCAAGCTTCAAATACCTCAAAGTGTGGGGGTGCTTGGCAAAAGTTCCTATCCCTCCACCCAAGAAGGTCAAGCTTGGACCAAAAACATTAGATTGTTACTACCTAGGGTCTGCCCATAATAGTAGTGCGTATAGATTTTTGGTATTCAAGTCTGATATAGATGATATCCATGTAAAAACAATCATGGAATCAAGAGATGCCTCATTTTTTGAAGATGTGTTTCCACACAAAAGAAATGAAGGAAATAATGTCCCCAAAAGGACACGAGAAGAATCAAGTAGCCCATATGAAGATGAAACTCATCGTGAAGTTGATGAAGTTGAACCAAGAAGAAGCGTAAGGGCCAGAACTTCCTAGTCATTTGGCTCTGAGTTCCTCACTTACGTACTTGAACATGAACCTCAAACATATAAAGAGGCCATGTCATCTTCTGAATCTTCATGTTGGAAAGAAGCAATCCAAAGTGAGATTGATTCAATTCTAAGTAATAAAACTTGGGAAATTGTTGACATTCCACCTGGAATAAAACCAATTGGCTGCAAATGGATTTAAAAAAAAAAATGAAAGCAGATGGCTCTATCGACAAATATAAAGCCAGATTAGTAGCCGAAGGATATCGTCAAAAAGAAGGAATAGACTTCTTTGATACATATTCGCCCGTTACACGAATAACCTCAATAAGAATGTTAATAGCGATTGCATCCATATATAATCTAGAGATTCATCAGATGGATGTAAAGACGGCGTTCTTAAATGGAGATCTCGATGAGGAAATCTACATGGAGCAACCCAAAGGTTTTATATCCAAGGGAAATGAAAATAAAGTCTGTAAATTGGTAAAATCATTATACGGACTCAAACAAGCTCCAAAACAATGGCACGAAAAATTTGATAGTGTCATGATGCCAAATGGTTTTCGTATAAATGAATGTGATTAATGTGTTTATTATAAACAAATTGGACAGTCATATGTCATGATTTGTTTATATGTGGATGATATGTTAATCTTTGGTCCTAACGTAGAAGTTATTGAGACCATAAAGAAAATGCTGATCAACAATTTCGATATGAAAGATTTAGGAGTTGCAGATGTTATTTTGGGAATCAAAATAATAAGAACCCCTAATGGAATTGAATTATCTCAGTCACATTATGTAGACAAAGTGATTGAAAGATTTCAAAATCTTGGGATTAAAGGAGTAAAAACACCTTTTTAATCTGTCAGATGTACTGCATAAAAACACTAATGAGAGTATAATGCAATTAGAATACTGTCGTGTTATAGGATGTCTAATGTATCTTATGAACTGCACGAGACCAGATATAGCTTATGCAGTAAATCGACTAAGCAGGTATACAATTAATCCACGAAAGGAACACTGGAAAGCACTAATGAGAGTGCTTGGATACTTAAAGAATACCACAAATTATTCTTTGCATTACGGAAAATATCCAGCCGTATTAGAAGGATATAATGATGCAAACTGGATTGCCGATTTAGAGGAATCAAAATCCACAAGTGGTTATGTTTTTACTCTTGCAGGAGCAGCAGTGTCGTGGAAATCTGCTAAGCAATCATGCATAGCTCGATCAATGATGGAATCCGAGTTTATTGCTTTAGATAAAGCAGGCGAAGAAGCAGAATGGCTTCGTCACTTCTTAGAAGATATTCCACTTTGGCCTACACCTGTAACGGCCATATGTATTCACTACGACAATCAAGTAGCGCTAAGTAGAGCGAAAATTTTTGTGTATAATGGAAAATCTCGAAACATTCGTCGACGCCATAACACAGTTAGGCAGTTACTCTCAAATGGAACCATCTCCATTGACTATGTAAGAACCAATGATAACCAAGCGGATCCATTTACGAAAGGGTTATCAAGAGAGAAAATTGACTGCGCATCGAAGGGAATGGGTTTACAAGCCTAAACCAACAAGAGTTATCTTATACGGAAACCTATCCTAGCGACTGGAGATCCCACGGACTAGGATCAATAGGCAAACCAGTTCTGAATAACTCAAGACGTAATGCATTTTGTCGGACATTGTCCTACTACATTCCTATGGTGCACAATATAAAATGCATGCCTACAGAATTTTCACAGGTTAAAGCTATGCTTTTTAATGATGACCATATCTTGTAAAATAACAAGTGGGGTATATGTAGGATACTCCTAATGGTAGCGATCACCTATGTCAGTGTGAGTTGGGTCGGCTCTATGAGAATGTTATAGGCTTAAATTCTCTATATACACTCGCAGAACCAGAAATTGTTCAGGACCAAAATGAACACAACCAAGAGAATGGGTGAGAAGGGAAATAATGTTCTGTTAAACTTATTGTCTGGTTATACAAAAATGGCTGACGGTTCAAGATGAAATAATTCACCGATTAGCCAAGTATATCCGATGAGTTTTAACTAAGGAAAGTTCAAAGTGAAAAATCAACTTATCCTAAATAAAAAATTATTCCATATGTAGTCAGTAATATTTCAATTTGTGTGGGGGATAAAATATATTATCATTCATGTGGGGGATTGTTGAAATTCCTAAAGAGTTGAATGAAATACATTTAGTCCCACATTGGCAAATAATGGGTTAATGTTGTGTATATATATAGGATCCACATTCTCCTAATTGGCCCTTAGGGTCAGGTAATTTTGTGCGAGAGGGAGGTCCCATATCTGATGAACACACACGCGCGCGCGTGCGCCGCCCGCCCGTCCGATCGACCGAACCGGGCCGGGTCGGGTTCGGGTTCGGGCTTGGGCTTGGGCTTTGGGCCTTGAATAAAACCATATTTTTGCACTAAAAAACTCTGCAATTTTTGAACGGGTTTTTTGGAACGATGGCGGATACGGGTGCGACCCGTTTGGAATGAGCGGGTGCGACCCGTTACTGTTCAAATGAGCTGACGCGTTCGTTTGAACTCAGATGGCAACGATGCGTTTTTTCAAACGGGTGCGACCCGTTAACGCATCCATTTGAAAACTATAAATACATGGTAGTTCTGATCAAATGAATTACCGAAATAATAAACAGTTTTCTTCTTCCATCCGCTACCTATTTCTGCCATTGCTAATTGTCACTGCCAGTACATACTCACTACAATCTCGAGCAGCTTTCTCGTCTGTTGTATTCTGGGTGGCTTCGACTGAAAGTCTTTAGGAAACTGTGAATACAGGTCTCAGGCGAACTCGGTTAGACTTCAATTATTTGTTGTTTAACTTTCAACTTGTATACCGGATAATTCTGTATACTACAGCAATACTGTGTTGTTGTTTGATTTGTGTGCTATATCATAGTAGCACTGTTTAACAGAGATAATACTTCTGTCGCTGAATTGATTTGTGTGCAAATCATTTTATTTTGAACAGATTGCAGTACTGTTTCTGATTTGGAACACTTTAATTCTGTTACAAGTTAGAAACATTTATATTCTGTTTCAAATTCTGTTTTGAGTACAGATCAAGTATAACATCTTATGACTTTCCCTGTTTTTGACAAAACAGAGATGGCAACAGAGCAAATGACACTCAAAACTGGAAATTTGAACAAGCCAGGCTTGTTCAAAGGCGAAGGTGATGATTTTCTGACGTGGCAGAATCAGATGCTGTTCTATCTCACCACCCTTGGCTTGCAGAAGTATCTTGAAGAAGATGAACCGGTGCCGCCTACACCAGGAAACGCCAAGGAGGCAACTAAGCATGATGGTCATTCTATTGATGCATGATGGCATTCACATTTTTTTATGCAGAAACTACATTCTCAACTGCCTAGACAAGGTCCTGTACAAAGTGTACCAGCCCCTAAAGACTGCAAAAGCTCTTTGGAATGCACTGGCTACAATGTACAAGACATAGAATGTGAGTTTGAAAAAGTTCATCGTTGATAAGTTTATGGACTATAAAATGGTGGACTCAAAATTGGTGACTTCTCACGTGCAAGAGTTGCAAATTATTATCCATGAAATGGAAGCAGAAGGCCACAAAGTTAGTGAATCATTTCTGGTTGAAGCAATTACCGGAAAATTGCCACCATCTTGGAGGGACTACCGCAACTACTTAAAGCACAAAAAGAAGGAGATATCCTTACAAGACCTCATCGTCAGATTAAAGATAGAGGTAGATAATCGTGGAGTCACTCAACCTAAAAGTGAAGAGGCGCTTATTGCTGAAGGGTCAAAGAAGAAAGGGCACTTCAACAAAAACAAGAAAAGAAAGGCGCCAGAGAATAAGCAGAATAACCAGAAAAAGTCCAAGAAATTCAATGGTGAATGTTGGGTTTGTGGCAAGACTGGTCATCAAGCAAAAGAGTGCAGACACAAGAAACATAAAATTTCGGAAGCAAATGTGGTGGATAACATGGACATCGATGAATCCAATTTTTCAGGAGTTGTGACCGAATGCAACTTGATTCAGAATGCTGCACAATGGTGGTTGGACACGGGTGCTACTAGGCATATATACTCAGATAAGTCCGTTTTTTCAACCTACACCAAATTGAATCAAGATGAAAAACTCTATATGGGCAGTTCATCAGTTTCCATGGTTGAAGGCAAAGGAACAGTCACGCTCAAGTTTACTTCTGGGAAGACCTTTA
Source organism: Allium sativum (assembly GCA_030737875.1). Classification (NCBI taxonomy): domain Eukaryota; kingdom Viridiplantae; phylum Streptophyta; class Magnoliopsida; order Asparagales; family Amaryllidaceae; genus Allium; species Allium sativum. The sequence goes on along the minus strand of CM060918.1, from coordinate 684,032,949 downwards.
AATTGAATGATGTCCTTCATGTTCCAAATATCCGCAAGAATCTGATTTCTGAATCCGTTCTTTCGAAGAAGGGATTCAAGATGGTCTTCGAGTCAGACAAGATGGTTCTGTCCAAGGCAGGAATCTATATAGGAAGGGGTTACTTGTGTGATGGCCTATTTAAGGCAAATGTAGCCGTAATCGGCAATAATATGTATTCTGATAATGCTATGAATAAAAAAGAAGTTTCTTATATCATTGAGCATGAAACTTTATTATGGCATGATAGATTAGGACACATAAATTTCCGAAAAATGAAAAACTTGCAAATTTAGAGTTAATTCCTAAATTTCAAGTGGATAAAAACTACAAATGTGAAACATGTGTAGAAGCAAAAATGGTTAAGAAACCATTTCATACTGTTGACAGAAGTACCGAACCATTGGGAATGATTCATACTGACTTATGTGATTTCAAAAACTTACCTACAAGAGGTGGGAAAAAGTATTTTATCACATTTATTGATGATTATACACGATATTGCTACGTATATCTTTTAAACAGTAAAGATGAAGCAATCACATTGTTTATAAAATATAAAGCTAAAGTAGAAAATCAGCTTAATAAGAAGATCAAGATATTGAGATCTGATCGAGGTGGAGAATATGAATCGCCGTTTGAACAATTCTGTGCAAAAAATGGAACAATTCATCAAACGACAACACCATATTCGCCACAACAAAATGGCATAACCGAGAGGAAAAACAGAATGTTAAAAGATATGATTAATGCAATGCTTTTAAAGTCTGGTCTACCGACGAACTTGTGGGGGGAAGCCTTGAATATGTCTAATCACATATTAAATAAAGTTCCTCACAGTAAAACGGGAAAAATTCCATATGAGTTATGGAAAGGACATCTACCAAGCTTCAAATACCTCAAAGTGTGGGGGTGCTTGGCAAAAGTTCATATCCTGCCACCTAAGAAGGTCAAACTTGGACCAAAAACAGTAGATTGTTACTACCTAGGGCCTGCCCATAATAGTAGTGCGTATAGATTTTTGGTATTCAAGTCTGATATAGATGATATCCATGTAAATACAATCATGGAATCAAGAGATGCCTCATTTTTTGAAGACGTGTTTCCACACAAAAGAAATGAAGGAAATAATGTCCCCAAAAGGACATGAGAAGAATCAAGTAGCCCACATGAAGATGAAACTCATCGTGAAGTTGATGAAGTTGAACCAAGAAGAAGCGTAAGGGCCAGAACTTCCAAGTCATTTGGCTCTGAGTTCCTCACTTACGTACTTGAACATGAACCTCAAACATATAAAGAGGCCATGTCATCTTCTGAATCTTCATGTTGGAAAGAGGCAATCCAAAGTGAGATTGATTCAACTCTTAGTAATAAAACTTGGGAAATTGCTGATATTCCACCTGGAATAAAACCAATTGGCTGCAAATGGATTTTCAAAAAGAAAATGAAAGCAGATGGCTCTATCGACAAATATAAAGCCAGATTAGTAGCCAAAGGATATCGTCAAAAAGAAGGAATAGACTTCTTTGATACATATTCACCCGTTACACGAATAACCTCAATAAGAATGTTAATAGCGATTGCATCCATATATAATCTAGAGATTCATCAGATGGATGTAAAGACGGCATTCTTAAATGGAGATCTCGATGAGGAAATCTACATGGAGCAACACGAAGGTTTTATATCCAAGGGAAATGAAAATAAAGTCTGTAAATTGGTAAAATCATTATACGGACTCAAACAAGCTCCAAAACAATGGCATGAAAAATTTGATAGTGTCATGATGCCAAATGGTTTTCGTATAAATGAATGTGATAAATTTGTTTATTATAAACAAATTGGACAGTCATATGTCATGATTTTTTTATATGTGGATGATATGTTAATCTTTGGTCCTAACGTAAAAGTTATTGAGACCATAAAGAAAATGCTGATCAATAATTTTGATATGAAAGATTTAGTAGTTGCAGATGTTATTTTGGGAATCAAAATAATAAGAACCTGTAATGGAATTGAATTATCTCAGTCACATTATGTAGACAAAGTGATTGAAAGATTTCAAAATCTTGGGATTAAAGGAGTAAAAACACCTTTTTATCCGTCAGAAGTACTGCATAAAAACACTAATGAGAGTATAATGCAACTAGAATACTCTCATGTTATAGGATGTCTAATGTATCTTATGAACTGCACGAGACCAGATATAGCTTATGCAGTAAGTTGACAAAGCAGGTATACAAGTAATCCAGGAAAGGAACACTGGAAAGCACTAATGAGAGTGCTTGGATACTTAAAGAATACCACAAATTATTCTTTGCATTACGGAAAATATCCAGCCGTATTACAAGGATATAGTGATGCAAACTGGATTGCCGATTCAGAGGAATCAAAATCCACAAGTGGTTATGTTTTTACTCTAGCAGGAGCAGCAGTGTCATGGAAATCTACTAGGAAAACATGCATAGCTCGATCGACGATGGAATCTGAGTTTATTGCTTTAGACAAAGCAGGCGAAGAAGCAGAATGGCTTCATCACTTCTAAGAAGATATTCCACTTTGGCCTAAACCTATAACGGCTATATGTATTCACTGCGGCAATCAAGCAGCGCTAAGTAGAGCGAAAAACTTTGTGTATAATGGCAAATCTCGACACATTCATCGACGCCATAACACAGCTAGGCAGTTACTCTCAAATGGAACTATCTCCATTGACTATGTAAGAACCAATGATAACCTAGCGGATCCATTTACAAAAGGGTTATCAAAAGAGAAAATTGACTGCGCATCGAGGGGAATGGGTTTACAAGCCTAAACCAACAAGAGTTATCTTATACGGAAACCTATCCTAGCGACTGGAGATCCCACGGACTAGGATCAATAGGCAAACCAGTTCCGAATAACTCAAGACGTAATGCATTTTGTCGGACATTGTCCTACTCCATTCCTATGGTGCACAATATAAAATGCATGCCTACAGAAGTTTCACAGGTTAAAGCTATGCTTTTTAATGATGATCATATCTTGTAAAATAACAAGTGGGGTATATGTAGGATATTCCTAATGGTAGCGATCACCTATGTCAGTGTGAGCTGGGTCGGCTCTATGAGAATATTATAGGCTTAAATTCTCTATATACACTCGCAGAACCAGAAATTGTTCAGGACCAAAATGAACACAACCAAGTGATTGGGTGAGAAGGGAAATAATGTTCTGTTAAACTTATTGTCTGGTTATACAAAAATGGCTGACGGTTCAAGATGAAATAATTCACCGATTAGCCAAGTATATCCGATGAGTTTTAACTAAGGAAAGTTCAAAGTGAAAATTTACTTATCCTAAATAAAACATTATTCCATATGTAGTCAGTGATATTTCAATTTGTGCGGGGGATAAAATATATTATCATTCATGTGGGGGATTGTTGAAATTCCTAAAGAGTTGAATGAAATACATTTAGTCCCACATTGGCAAATAATGGGTTAATGTTGTGTATATATATAGGATCCTCATTCTCCTAATTGGCCCTTAGGGTCAGGTAATTTTGTGTGAGAGGGAGGACCTATATCTGATGAACACACACGCGTGCGTGTGCGCCGCCCGCCCGTCCGAACTGGGCCGGGCCGGGTTCGGGCTTGGGCTTTGGGCCTTGAATAAAACCATATTTTTGCACTAAAAAGCTCTGCAATTTTTGAATGGGTTTTTTGGAATGATGGCGGATACGGGTGCTACCCGTTTGGAATGAGCGGGTGCGACCCGTTACTGTTCAAATGAGCGGTCGCTTTTGTTTGAACTCAGATGGCAACGGTGCGCTTTTTCAAACGGGTGCGACCCATTAACGTATCCGTTTGAAAACTATAAATACATGATAGTTCTGATCAAATGAATTACCGAAATAATATACAGTTTTCTTCTTCCTTCCGCTGCCTATTTCCGCCATTGCGAATTGTCACTGTCAGTACATACTCACTAGAATCTCGAGCAGCTTTCTTGTCTGTTGTATCCTGGGAGGCTTCGACTTAAAGTCTTAAGGAAAATGTGAATACAGGCCTCAGGCGAACTCGGTTAGACTTCAATTCTTTGTTGTTTAACTTTCAATTTGTATACCGGATAATTCTGTATACTGCAGCAATACTGTGTTGTTGTTTGATTTGTGTGCTATATCATAGTAGCACTGTTTGACAGAGATAATACTTCTGTCGCTGAATTGATTTGTGTGCAAATCATTTTATTTTGAACAGATTGCAGTACTGTTTCTGATTTGGAACACTTTAATTCTGTTACAAATTAGAAACATTTATACTCTGTTTCAAATACTGTTTTGAGTACAGATCAAGTATAACATCTTAAGACTTTACCTGTTTTTGACAAAACAGAGATGACAATAGAGCAACTGACGCTCAAAACTGGCAATTTTAACAAGCCAGACTTGTTCAAAGGCGAAGGTGATGATTTTCTGACGTGGCAGAATCAGATGCTGTTCTATCTCACCAACCTTGGCTTGTAGAAGTATCTTGAAGAAGATGAACCGGTGCCGCCTACTCCAGGAAACGCCAAGGAGGCAACTAAGCATGATGGTCATTCTATTGATGCGTGGAGGCATTCAGACTTTTTATGCAGAAACTACATTCTCAGCTGCCTAGACAAGGTCCTGTACGAAGTGTACCAGCCCCTAAAGACTGCAAAAGCTCTTTGGAATGCACTGGCTACAAAGTACAAGACACATAATGTGAGTTTGAAAAAGTTCATCGTTGATAAGTTTACGGACTATAAAATGGTGGACTCAAAATCGGTGACTTCTCAAGTGCAAGAGTTGCAAATTACTATCCATGAAATGGAAGCAGAAGGCCACAAAGTTGGTGAATCATTTCTGGTTGAAGCAATTACCGGAAAATTGCCACCATCTTGGAGGGACTACCACAACTACTTAAAGCACAAAAAGAAGGAGATATCCTTACAAGACCTCATCGTCAAATTAAAGATAGAGGCAGATAATCGTGGAGTCACTCAACCTAAAAGTGAAGAGGCGCTTGTTGCTGAAGGGTCAAATAAGAAAGGGCACTTCAACAAAAACAAGAAAAGGAAGGCGCTAGAGAATAAGCAGAATAACCAGAAAAAGTCCAAGAAATTCAATGGTGAATGTTGGGTTTGTGGTAAGACTGGCCATCAAGCAAAAGAGTGCAGACACAAGAAACAGAAAAATTCGGAAGCAAATGTGGTGGATAACATGGACATCGATGAATCCAATTTTTCAGGAGTTGTGACCGAATGCAACTTGATTCAGAATTCTGCACAATGGTGGTTGGACACGGGTGCCACTAGGCATATATGCTCAGATAAGTCTGGATTTTCAACCTACACCAAATTGGATCAAGATGAAAAACTCTATATGGGCAATTCATCGGTTTCCATGGTTGAAGGCAAAGGAACAGTCACCCTCAAGTTTACTTCTGGGAAGATTATTAAATTGAATGATGTCCTTCATGTTCCAGATATCCGTAAGAATCTGATTTCTGGATCCGTGCTTTCGAAGAAGGGATTCAAGATGGTCTTCGAGTCAGACAAGATGGTTCTGTCCAAGGCAGGAATGTATATAGGAAGGGGTTACTTGTGTGATGGCCTATTAAGGAAAATGTAGTCGTAGTCGGCAATAATATGTATTATGATAATGCTATGAATAAAAAAGAAGTTTCTTATATCGTTGAGCATGAAACTTTATTATGGCATGATAGATTAGGACACATAAATTTCCGAAAAATGAGAAAACTTGCAAATTTAGAGTTAATTCCTAAATTTCAAGTGGATAAAAACTACAAATGTGAAACATGCGTAGAAGCAAAAATGGTTAAGAAACCATTTCATACTGTTGACAGAAGTACTGAACCATTGGGAATGATTCATACTGACTTATGTGATTTCAAAAACTTACCTACAAGAGGTCGGAAAAAGTATTTTATCACATTTATTGATGATTATACACGATATTGCTACGTATATCTTTTAAACAGTAAAGATGAAGCAATCACATCGTTTATAAAATATAAAGCTGAAGTAGAAAATCAGCTTAATAAGAAGATCAAGATATTGAGATCCGATCGAGGTGGAGAATATGAATCCCCTTTTGAACAATTCTGTACAGAAAATGGAATAATTCGTCAAACGATAGCACCATATTCGCCACAACAAAATGGCATAGCCGAGAGGAAAAACAGAACGTTAAAAGATATGATTAATGCAATGCTTTTAAATCTGGTCTACCGACGAACTTGTGGGGGGAAGCCTTGAATATGTCTAATCACATATTAAATAAAGTTCCTCACAGTAAAACGGGAAAAATTCCATATGAGTTATGGAAAGGACATCTACCAAGCTTCAAATACCTCAAAGTGTGGGGGTTCTTGGCAAAAGTTCCTATCCCGCCACCCAAGAAGGTCAAACTTGGACCAAAAACAGTAGATTGTTACTACCTAGGGCCTGCCCATAATAGTAGTGCGTATAGATTTTTGGTATTCAAGTCAGATATAGATGATATCCATGTAAATACAATCATGGAATCAAGAGATGCCTCATTTTTTGAAGACGTGTTTCCATACAAAAGAAATGAAATAATGTCCCCAAAAGGACACGAGAAGAATCAAGTAGCCCACGTGAAGATGAAACTCATCGTGAAGTTGATGAAGTTGAACCAAGAAGAAGCGTAAGGGCCAGAACTTCCAAGTCATTTGGCTCTGAGTTCCTTACTTACGTATTTGAACATGAACCTCAAACATATAAAGAGGCCATGTCATCTTTTGAATCTTCATGTTGGAAAGAAGCAATCCAAAGTGAGATTGATTCAATTCTAAGTAATAAAACTTGGGAAATTGTTGATATTCCACCTGGAATACAACCAATTGGCTGCAAATGGATTTTCAAAAAGAAAATGAAAGCAGATGGCTCTATCGACAAATATAAAAACAGATTAGTAGCCTAAGGATATCGTCAAAAAGAAGGAATAGACTTCTTTGATACATATTCACCCGTTACACGAATAACCTCTATAAGAATGTTAATAGCGATTGCATCCATATATAATCTAGAGATTCATCAGATGGATGTAAAGACGGCGTTCTTGAATGGAGATCTCGATGAAGAAATCTACATGGAGCAACCCGAAGGTTTTATATCCAAGGGAAATTAAAATAAAGTCTGTAAATTGGTAAAATCATTATACGGACTCAAACAAGCTCCAAAACAATGGCACGAAAAATTTGATAGTGTCATGATGCAAAATGGTTTTCGTATAAATGAATGTGATAAATGTGTTTATTATAAACAAATTGGACAGTCATATGTCATGATTTGTTTATATGTGGATGATATGTTAATCTTTGGTCCTAACGTAAAAGTTATTGAGACCATAAAGAAAATGCTGATCAACAATTTCGATATGAAAGATTTAGGAGTTGCAGATGTTATTTTGGGAATCAAAATAATAAGAACCCCTAATGGAATTGAATTATCTCAGTCACATTATGTAGACAAAGTGATTGAAAGATTTCAAAATCTTGGGATTAAAGGAGTAAAAACACCTTTTAATCATTCAGAAGTACTGCATAAAAACACTAATGAGAGTATAATGCAACTAGAAGACTCTCGTGTTATCGGATGTCTAATGTATCTTATGAACTGCACAAGACCAGATATAGCTTATGCAGTAAGTCGACTAAGCAGGTATACAAGTAATCCAGGAAAGGAACACTGGAAAGCACTATTGAGAGTGCTTGGATACTTAAAGAATACCACAAATTATTCTTTGCATTACGGAAAATATCCAGCCGTATTAGAAGGATATAGTGAGGCAAACTAGATTGCTGATTCAGAGGAATCAAAATCCACAAGTGGTAAAGTTTTTACTCTAGCAGGAGCAGCAGTGTCGTGGAAATCTACTAAGCAAACATGCACAGCTCGATCAACGATGGAATCTGAGTTTATTGCTTTAGATAAAACAGGCGAAGAAGCAGAATGGCTTCGTCATTTCTTAGAAGATATTCCACTTTGGCCTAAACCTGTAACAGCCATATGAATTCACTTCGACAATCAAGCAGCGCTAAGTAGAGCGAAAAACTTTGTGTATAATGGCAAATCTCGACACATTCGTCGACGCCATAACACAGTTAGGCAGTTACTCTCAAATGGAACTATCTCCATTGACTATGTAAGAACCAATGATAACCTAGCGGATCCATTTACAAAAGGGTTATCAAGAGAGAAAATTGACTGCGCATCGAGGCGAATGGGTTTACAAGCCTAAACCAACAAGAGTTATCTTATACGGAAACCTATCCTAGCGACTGGAGATCCCACGGACTAGGATCAATAGGCAAACAAGTTCTAAATAACTCAAGACGTAATGCATTTTGTCGGACAATGTCCTACTCCATTCCTATGGTGCACAATATAAAATGCATGCCTACAGAAGTTTCACAGGTTAAAGCTATGCTTTTTAATGATGACAATATCATGTAAAATAACAAGTGGGGTATATGTAGGATACTCCTAATGGTAGCGATCACCTATGTTAGTGTGAGCTGGGTCGGCTCTATGAGAATATTATAGGCTTAAATTCTATATATACACCCGCAGAACCAGAAATTGTTCAGGACCAAAATGAACACAACCAAGAGATTGGGTGAGAAGGGAAATAATGTTCTGTTAAACTTATTGCCTGGTTATACAAAAACGGCTGACGGTTCAAGATGAAATAATTCACCGATTAGCCAAGTATATCCGATGAGTTTTAACTAAGGAAAGTTCAAAGTGAAAAATCTACTTATCCTAAATTAAACATTATTCCATATGTAGTCAGCAATATTTCAATTTGAGTGGGGGATAAAATATATTATCATTCATGTAGGGGATTGTTGAAATTCCTAAAGTGTTGAATGAAATACATTTAGTCCCACATTGGCAAATAATGGGTTAATGTTGTGTATATATATAGGATCCTCATTCTCTTAATTGGCCCTTAGGGTCAGGTAATTTTGTGCGAGAGGGAGGACCTATATCTGATGAACACACACGCGCGCACGTGCGCCGCCCGCCCGTCCGACCGACTGAACCAGGCCGGGTCGGGTTCGGGTTCGGGCTTGGGCTTGGGCTTTGGGCCTTGAGTAAAACCATATTTTTGCACAAAAAAAAATTGCAATTTTAGAATGGGTTTTTTGGAACGATGGCGGATACGGGTGCGACCCGTTTGGAATGAGCGGGTGCGACCCGTTACTGTTCAAATGAGCGGATGCATTCGTTTGAACTCAGATGGCAACAGTGCATTTTTTCAAATGGGTACGACCCGTTAACGCATCCATTTGAAAACTATAAATACATGGTAGTTCTGATCAAATGAATTACCGAAATAATATACAGTTTTCTTCTTCCTTCCGCTGCCTATTTCTGCCATTGCTAATTGTCACTGTCAGTACATACTCACTATAATCTCGAGCAGCTTTCTCGTCTGTTGTATCCTGGGAGGCTTCGACTGAAAATCTTAAGGAAACTGTGAATACAGGCCTTAAGCGAACTCGGTTAGACTTCAATTCTTTTTTGTTTAACTTTCAATTTGTATACCGGATAATTCTGTATACTGCAGCAATACTGTGTTGTTGTTTAATTTGTGTGCTATATCATAGTAGCACTGTTTGACAGAGATAATACTTCTGTCGCTGAATTGATTTGTGTGCAAATCATTTTATTTCGAACAGATTGCAGTACTGTTTCTGATTTGGAACACTTTAATTCTGTTACAAATTAGAAACAATTATATTCTGTTTCAAATTCTGTTTTGAGTACAGATCAAGTATAATGTAACAACCCGTATTTTGATAATGTGTTATAACTATAAATCAAGGCAGAATTAATTTTTAAAATAAGAATCAAGGGCAACAGTTAAGCCATTACGTTCGTCTCGAAATTCTGCTTGGAAACGATCCGAGTGTTCGAAAATCGGAGTCCGTATGACCAAGTTATGACCCTTCGAAGTTTCAGGAATTTTTCAAGTTCAAAAACAGCTCAGAATTCGAATTCAAATTTCGAAATTCAAACCCCAGAACGGACTGGGCGGGAAATTTCCCGCCCAGAACCAGGTCGACCTAGGGGTCGACCATAGTGTCGATCTGCCCAGGACCAGGTCGACCTGGGTGTCGACCTAGTCGCCGAGCCCATTTTTGAGTCAGAATTCACTCTGATGTTTCTTGTTCGATTTCTGTCTAAATTCGTTGGCCTGACCCTTTATAAACAACCCCTAACTCTAGTCTCTCTACACGAATTCTCTCTGGTATTGTGCTGCTAAAACTCTGGTTGAAAAGTTAGAGAAAAGGGATTGTTTCTTCTCCAACAAGACTACGTGTAGAGTTTTGCTTTTTGGGGGATTTCTGTTAGACTCGAGATTCAACATCGCCTCTTTGTTTTCTAATTCTCAAACCACGATATGTAAGCCCCAGTTACTTTTAGATCAAAACTTTAAACTTAATATGGACATGTTGTAAATTGAAATTGAATCTAAGTATGATAAATATCTCGGATCTATCATTGTATATCTTGGATCTATTATTGTTCCTTTTGGATCTATTATTTTGAATCTACTATTATTCATCTTGGATCTATTCATCTTGAATCTTGACTTGTGGGAATATTTATATGAAATTGATTTGGGGCCTAAACATGTTGTAAACCTAAACCCCTCATGTCCATGATGTTAACATGCCTGTGATGTTGAATTAATTGTTATTCACAAGTTTGGGGTTATTATCTTATGTCAACTGTTACCATGACTATCACCCTATTTTTCTAGGTTAGATATTTGAGACCACTATTCCATATGCCAGTATTGTTGTAGTCATTTATCTCAAGTTATACCATGCTTGACTTATAATCACTTTTGCCACCTTATGCCCATTCTTTCTATGTTATTCACTAATTAGATTTGTTTGTATCGATTCGAATTCACGTGCGATGGGAATACGATTTGAGTAGTTTAGTCAAACCTGAATTTACTATAAACTTGAAACGTGAACATTGTTATAACTTGAACCTGGATATGGACATGAACTTGACACGATTTGACATGAAACATGACATGAGAACTTGACATGAATTTAGACTCGAAACTTGAACTTGGACATGACACTTAGAATAAACTTGAAAATGGCCAACTCGAGGTTGGGTTAAGTTTGCAATGTAAATCTGCCCGAAACCGCCCGGCGAATCCAGTGACTGCAAACAATAGGATCCAATGTGGGTAGTTGGTCATATTGCACCTAAAACCCGAGGTTAGACTATGTTGTGGTGTAAATCTGCCCGGAACCGCCCGGCAAATCCAGTGACCACAACAACTAGTCTAATGTGAGAGGTTGGGGTGCATTAATAAATTTATACTACAGGATAGGGTTAAGTCATGAACCACTTGAGTATACTTAACCAATTTGACACGATGATTTGGTAGGGTTAAGTCATGAGCCGCTTGAACACACTTAACCAACTTGATACATGATTTGGTCAGAGTTAAGTAACGAATTTTAATGACAACACTTAACCCATTAGAAACCCTAGTTACGCGGTCCTTTTCAGTAGTAACCCACTTAGATGTATCACGATACCCTGGGACTAGGCAGGGTAGGGCACGATACTAGGCTGATTGTAAGCGACCAGAACGACGGCTGAGTAGGTGCACCATTATAGGTTCAGGCAGACTATGGTCGCGCACGCAGTCCGGAGTTGAAAAAGAAGGCATTGGGCACCAGTAGGTTTACACTATGCATTCTTGATTCGTGTCGGTGGTTGGCACCCTAGGGTTTGATACACCCTATGGTGGACCTAGCACAGGTGACTACATTTCGTGATTGGGTCGTATGACACAAACACATGACGAGCTAGAACTTGTAGGGAGCCGATCGATTAGTAGATCGTACCGTAGGACCCCGTAATGGGTCATTTCATGATATTGGGCCAAGGGATCATTTCATGGTTAATACTTGATATGGGTTAGAATACTAGTACAGTTTGTGCAGCGAATCTTGAATATGCAATGCTAGACTTGATTTATCTTGTTGTCTTAGTTATCTTGCCAGACTTATTATCATCCCTATGTTTACTTTCCGTTTACTCATGTCTTGTTAACTTTACTAGTTTTTATACCGAAAGTCACTAGGGCTTACCAGTCTTTATGACAGACCCTTTTTCTTTCGCCTCTTTTTCTTTCGTTTTCCCCCCAGGTTCTCAGGGAGGAAATGCTAGCTCTTAGCTTGGATTTAGCTTGTTTTCTGTCAACTCATGTACGGTTTGGTCTTGAGCTATGCTATGGCTGCACTTCTGCTATTTTTGGGGAATAATTTACTTTTGTTATCTTCAGTTTATGCTTCTTTATTTAGAACTTTATGTAATGGAAAAATTTGTACTTTGGATATATGAGGTTTTGACTCTTTTCTTGGAAGTAATGAAATTTGGTTTTTAATTTCTACCGCTGCTTTATTTATGCTATGCCTTGTGATATCTCTGTGTATGTTTACCTAGATAATACTCCACCAAAACTAGTGCATTCCCTTTGTGAGTGACCCTAGCGGAGGTGGGGTGTTATATTTGGTATCAGAGCAGAAGGTTACCGGACGGGGAAAAATTTTAAAAACCTTCTAAAACTATTTTCCAAAGTCGTTTATAAAGAAGCATTTTTCAATAATAGTTTTATGTTTAAAAAAAGGCTATTCCCCAAATACCATTAGCACTTTCCTTTGTTTCCTCGTTTGAATCTTTTTCTTTTCATTTTTCAGCATGTCTGATCTTAACCTTCCTGAGGGAGTACCCGTACCTGGATGGTTCCGAAGGTACTTAGAAGTTAGGGCCAACGGCGTAGTCCCGACAGACGTCCCTCCTCCTCCTCCCCCGATGGCCGCGGTTCCTCCTCCTCTTGGTATAGCCTTTGCCAAAATATGCAAAGACTTTAAAGCAATGGGTGGCAAGAACTTCGTTGGAACTGAAACCTTCGTTGAGGCACGAAACTGGTTAAAGGAGACTGAAGACTTGTTTATTATCTTCGATGTGGAGGATCATAGGAAAGTTCAGTTGGCAGCATGGTTGTTGAAAGAGGAAGCTGCATTTTGGTGGGAAGTCACCAACGCTACCAGGCCAGTTGAGACTTGGGCAGACTTTAGAAAGAGGTTTGGGCTTAAATTCTTATCGTCAGCAGAAGAGAACCTTTAGATGGAGAGGTTCCTAGCACTTAAGCAAGGGCAAGGGCAGGCCCAGCGAGCAGGACCTTCTGGAGGGCAGTTGCATGCTCTCAACACCACTCCAGCTCTTGACCGAGGTAGTAATATTTCTGTAGAAAGCCTTGTTTACATTTCTGAATTTCCTGTTCGAACCTTATTTGACTCTGGCGCATCGCATACTTTTATTTCTTCTGATATTGTTGAAAATCTGCACCCAAGTACTAGTCTAGTTGAGGATCCCGTTAGTGTTTCAAATCCAATTGGGGGCTCCGCCCATTTATCTATGATGTGTGTGGATTTGAGGATTTCTATCTTAAGCGTAGAATTCACATGTAATGTAACAACCCTGAATTTTGGGGCCAATTTAAAATATATTTTAAGTGATTTTAAATGAGTTTTGATATTTAAAATAATCTATTTTAAATAATAATGATCACAAATTTGGTTCAAATCGAAGTTAGAATGAATAATTTAATTTTAATTATAAAAAGAGCTAGAAATAGCGCGGTAGTTTGAAAAGTCAAACTTGAACTTTGACTGACCATATAGGATGCAAAAATTTAACGGATTTTAGTGAAACCAAAAATATTAGAATCTATTTAAAAATATCTTTCCAACGAATCCGAAAAATCGAAATTTCATAGCGGAAATCAAAAGTTATGGCCAATTCAATTTTTAGAAAGGTCATTGGGTAATTTGCATAGGACAAAAATGCTACTTTTTGCATATAAAGGAATTTCGACTCGAAACCACTTCCATTGAGTTCGAAATGATGTTTCTGCATTGAAAAACAGTAAACACTTATATGTTTCGAGTTTCAGAAAATATTTGTTTAAAAATGTATTTTTAATATTAAATATATTCGCCTTGAAAATAGCCATTTTTCAAAAAGTCTCAGAATCGAACGAAATAAATTTTGTTAGGACCGTATTATCATAAGAAAGCCAAAAATAATTTTTCGGGAATTTTCGGAGTTCGTATGTGGCCCCGGCATATTTAAATGTACGAAAAATAGTAAATTAATTTTTAATGGAATTTTAAATAAAATATATATAGATTTCGGAATTGGGTCCTGAGACATGTTCCACTGCGTTCAGAAGGCCTTAAAACCTTAAGAACGACAGTAAGCAGGCCAAATTCCGAGTTAGTGGCCAAACGGGCTTAAATTGGGCTAATTAAAAATTAATTAACTTAACCTAATTTTATATTATTATAAAATCCGAGAAAAACACTGTACATCTCTCCTCCTCCACGTTCGTTTCATCCGCCACAAAACCCATTAAGCTTCAAAAATTCAAACTCAGTTTTCTTCTCCGTTTCTTAATGGAATTTAGCGTGTGAGTACTCGTTTCGAAGCTCTTCCCGAGCTCTTCGATCCACGAGTAGGCTTTGCTGAGACTGATTAGAGTGAATTCTGAATTTATTTGGCATTTTAAATTCTTATCCAATCAAGGTGAGAATTCATTTTAAGTTAAATTTAATTAGTTTAATTGTTATGCTTGCGTTATGAGAAGTTGAAAATCAATAATGGATGTTATTATGGATTATAGATTTGGATTGCTTTGCGATGTTAGGATGCTAGATCTGAAACTTTAAGTGATTAGATAGGTGAGAATTTTATTTTTAATTTAATTTAATTTATTTAATTATTATTTCTATGATTGTTAATTTTAGATCTAATATGTCATGATATTTAAAACATGGATCTGAACTGTTTATCCCATATGATGCAAAATCTGAATTGCCTATAACGACATGATATTAGATCTAATTTTTTTTTTTAATGTTTGAATCTGAATTGGTGATTGATTAGAATTAAATACGAGTTAATTTATTTAATCATGCTTTGCTGATTGTACATATGTCAAGTTAAAACATCACCTTGTAATTACCTTGATATTAGTCATTGGATTTGATCATGTTGGATTGTTGGATGCTGATGTTATGTAATGACATGAAATTTACATTTTATTATGTAAAATTTACATCGTATGAGATATTAACCTTTTTGTTTAATGTTAATAATAAATAAATTGCGTTGTATGACAAATTAACATTTATTCTGATGTTAACAATAAGTGATTTACATGGTTAGAGAAATTAACATTATTTTGATGTAAATAAGAAGTATTTGCAACGTATGAAAATTAACATTGTTTTTGAATGTTAATAAAAAGGTAATTTCACCACATGTATAACTTAACATAGTTTTTATGTTAGTTTAACAAAAATTTCAACCGTATGATGTAGTTAACATTTTAATGATTAATATTATATAAAAAAAAAAAACTTCAACTGTAGGATAAATGTGCATTATCTTTAATGTACATAAGATGAGAAATATACACCGTATGAGAATTTCACATTTTATTTATGTGGATATAAAAAGAAAATTTACGGTATGAACATTTAACATTTTTTTAATGTTAACATTAGAATGATTTCACCGTATGAGAATTGCACACTTTATTTATGTTAAATAAAAAGAAATTTACATCGTAGGATAAGTTACATTATTTTCAATGGTGTTTAAAAGAGAAGATTCACTGTATGACAAAATTTACTTTTTAATTGTAAAAGTAAAGTAGGAATGTGACATGTATAAAAATTACTTTTTATTTGCAAAAATAAAATAGGATTTTCACTGTATGACAAGAAGTACATTTTTTAAGAATAAAATAGTATTTTCACCGTATGATGAAATTAACATTTTTAATGTTAATATAATAAAAGAAATTTCACCATAGGATGTAATTAACATTTTTAATGTTAATATTAAAAGAAATTCAACCGTATGATGACATTAACATTTTTAATGTTAATATAATAAAAGAAGTTTAACCATAGGATGACATTAACATTTATTTTTAATGTTAATATTAAAGAATTTACACCGTATAGGAAAAATTACATTTTTCTTTGTAATTAAAAGGTAAATTCCATCGTATGTCGAAATTTACTTTTTTATATGTAAATTATAAAGTGAAATGATATGGTATGTTAATGATTACATTTTTCTTTGTAATTAAAAGGTGAATTTCATCGTATGTCAAGATTTACATTTTTATATGTAAATTATATAGGGAATTACACCGTAGGATAACATTGCAATTAGAAATTATATTTTTACAATGTGAATTAGAGGTAGTGTTTACATTGTAATTAAAAAGTATACATTTTCTTTAATGTAAATGATTAGAATTTCACCGTATGTTAATTTTACATTTTCTTTAATGTAAATATATAGAAATGCATCGTATGTTAGAATATACATTTTCTATAATGTAATATAAAAGAAATTGCACGGTATGTTAAATTAACATTATTTTCAATGTTAAATAAAAGAAATTGCACGGTATGTTAAATTAACATTATTTTCAATGTTAAATAAAAGAAAATGCACGGTACGTTAAATTACATTATTTTCAATGTAAAATAAAAGAAAATTCATGGTATGTTAAATTAACATTTTTATTAATGTAATAAAAAGAGGATTTCCATCGTAGGAAAAATTTCATTTTGTTAATGTAATAAAAAGAAAATCCACCGTATGCTATTTTACATCATTTTATAATGTAATATAATTGAAATACACCGCATGTTAAGTTAACATTATTTATAATGTTAATATAAAGAGAATTAACTGTAGGATTAATTTACATTATATTATTATGTAATTATAAAAAGGATTTATACCGTAGAAAATTTACATCATTTTATCATGTAAATAAAAAGAGAATTTGATCGTAAGATGAGTAACATTATTTTTTTTAATGTTAATTTAAGAGAAAAATACACCGTAGGAAAAAGATTTCATTTTAATTTATGTAATATATGTAAGAATTTACACCGTAGGTGCAATTTACATTTTATTAATGTAAATCAAGTAAGAATGTGTCTAGAGTGAAAATTTACATTTTTGTAAATTAAATAAGAATGGTGATAAGAATGAAAGTTCACATTTATTTTATATAAATAAAAAATAGGAATGTGGCAAGTAAATAAAGATTACATTTTTATATGTAATTAGGAATGAAAATTACATCGTAAAATAAAATTACATTTTTTTATGTAATTGAAGTTAAGGATGCACTTAAAAGAGAAAATGAATATTTAATATGAATAGAATTATAATATGGTGGAAAGATGAAAATAAATCAATTGAACGATGTATTATAATTTACATTTTAATGTAAATTATAATAATATAATAAAAATAAAGTAAGAGGAATGATTCATCGCCTAATTATAAGTTGCATTTTCATGTAAGTAAAGAAGAGAAAAGATAAGAGAATGAAAATGTACATAAGAATAAGAATTAACGATTTAGTTATTTATTTATATATAATAATTAAAATAAGAATGAATTGTTAATAAAAATATTATTAACAAATAAGAAGGATTTTCAAAATATATATATATATATGTATATATATACGAGGATTGTTTGGGAAGTCCGAGATATTCTCATCCCAAATTAATCCAGCGGCGTTAAAGATCGAAGTAAGAAGACGACGTATGAAGACCGTAAATCTTCCCTCGAATGGACAGCGATCGAGATCCTGAATTGACTTGCTACCAATTCATGGGTCAAGGTCATTGCCCAGACGTACGCGTTGATTTCATGGATTTGACTTTCGTTCAGGCCCAGAGCATAAGTTTAAATGGATGGTGTGTCTGACATCGTACTTCGTTATATATCATATTGTTGATTTTCTGTTAATATATAAATATTGGTGGTGGAGAATTTATTCTCTACTTAACACCCATTTATGTATTGATGGAGAAGCAATGGTATGGTATAGAGTGACAGTGTGGCATACTAAGATGCAATGATCAAGGTTCCTTGTTGAAAAGCAGAACCTTGTGGTGACGATCAAAGCACTGCTTGAATAAGCAGAGCTTTGTGTATTACGTAACCTCACGAGCCTCACAAACCGGTAGAGTCTAAAACGGGCGAAGGGAATGCAGGGAGAGAAGCACGTTTCTTTCTAGCTAGAAGTGGTGTTTGGGTTTAACACGACCTGACATTTTACTTATGTGGATGATGGGATGAGGCGCCTCGGATAGGTCCTATAGGATCGGGAAACGTGTGCTTAGGAATAACTAATCCTCAAAGCTGTATGAGAGGACCGGCCCTGCCATTTCCAAGGGTTCACTGCGGGGGATCCTGAGACATTAGCTAGAGTGTCTCGAATCGGTAAGGAGCTCCGCTCTAGCCGAGACTCATGATGGAAACCAAAATCCAAATACGAACCGACGAATTTGATTGTATTACTAGTACGGAGGCATAATATATGGTACCTATGCTTCCTAGGATTAATACATTTACTTTGAAATGCTTTCATATACACTAATAATAATATTAGATGCGTATTTGCCGTATTTAGCATGTTTAATCACCATAAGGTAAAACCCTATCCTCTGGTGTGCGTTGCATTGTGTGATGGGACTTGGGTCTTATGGTGATTCCATTTTTTCAAAAGCATTGCGTTGTTTACGATGTATTCAATTATTTGTTATGACACTTTAAACTATGCACGACAATCCATTAGACTAAACCCGTTCCGCATTAGCGGCGTGGTCTTTGGATTTACCTTATTCCTAGTAGTTATAATTAGTTAAGAATTCTCACACCAATCCCACGACTGACCCATAGTTTGTTTCACCTTTTTGCAAACTTGGGTGCCCTCTTTTCCACACGGGCAGCCAAGTAGACAGGTTCATTCTTTGCTTGGAGCCTTTTCTTTGGAGCTGCTTATTCTCTCTTTTGGATTTGCTGAAGTAGAGAGGTGATGACTTGGAGCTTGAAGACATTTATCTTTAGTTTCTATAGCATCTTTTCTTTTTCTTTTTAGACATCAAACTTATTTCTTTCTGCAAAACTTGTTGTAATAGCTTAGTTTTTGTGACTGTGGATTTTCTGTGATTGATGACATTATATTTTTCCGCTGCTATAATGTTATTACTCTATGAATTTCCTTTGCTATATTGTATCTGTGTTCTATTTTATTGTATTTATGTTGTATTCCAAAAATGATTACTCCTACTTTCATTCTGTGGAAGTTTGGGGTCATCACAGTTGGTATCAGAGCTTTGGTTTACAAAGCGGAATATAACATATTTATAATAATTTGTTTACGTAGAATCACTATATTCTACGGCGAACATTTCATGGGATACATAATAGCCAGTCACTTTATCGTCATCTTTTCTTTCGTCCTTCGATGTTTTCTATCTCCTAGAATCACCATTTCAGTTGTTTTGACTCTTCCCTTGATCGTGCATTCGAAGAAGACTAAGTGAAGTGGCGATGCTCAATTGGCACATATTTACGAAGGAACGAAAGGACCAACTTCTTCGGTGGAAAGCCTGATGTTATAGATGGTACCATCTCTGTTAAAAACATTCTCTGTGTTTATTCTTCCTCTTCTATTTTTCTTTTTCCTTTTCGAGGACGAAAAGTTTTTAAGTGGGGGAGACTGTAACAACCCTGAATTTTGGGGCCAATTTAAAATATATTTTAAGTGATTTTAAATGAGTTTTGATATTTAAAATAATCTATTTTAAATAATAATGATCACAAATTCGGTTCAAATCGAAGTTAGAATGAATAATTTAATTTTAATTATAAAAAGAGCTAGAAATAGCGCGGTAGTTTGAAAAGTCAAACTTGAACTTTGACTGACCATACAGGATGCAAAAATTTAACGGATTTTAGTGAAAACAAAAATATTCGAATCTATTTAAAAATATCTTTCCAACGAATCCGAAAAATCGAAATTTCATAGCGGAAATCAAAAGTTATGGCCAATTCAATTTTTAGAAAGGTCGTTGGGTAATTTGCATAGGACAAAAATGCTACTTTTTGCATATAAAGGAATTTCGACTCGAAACCACTTCCATTGAGTTCGAAATGATGTTTCTGCATTGAAAAACAGTAAACACTTATATGTTTCGAGTTTCAGAAAATATTTGTTTAAAAATGTATTTTTAATATTAAATATATTCGCCTTGAAAATAGCCATTTTTCAAAAAGTCTCAGAATCGAACGAAATAAATTTTGTTACGACCGTATTATCATAAGAAAGCCAAAAATAATTTTTCGGGAATTTTCGGAGTTCGAATGTGGCCCCGGCGTATTTAAATGTACGGAAAATAGTAAATTAATTAATTTTTAATGGAATTTTAAATAAAATATATATAGATTTCGGAATTGGGTCCTGAGACATGTTCCACTGCGTTCAGAAGGCCTTAAAACCTTAAGAACGACAGTAAGCAGGCCAAATTCCGAGTTAGTGGCCAAACGGGCTTAAATTGGGCTAATTAAAAATTAATTAACTTAACCTAATTTTATATTATTATAAAATCCGAGTAAAACACTGTTCATCTCTCCTCCTCCACGTTCGTTTCAGCCGCCACAAAACCCATTAAGCTTCAAAAATTCAAACTCAGTTTTCTTCTCCGTTTCTTAACGGAATTTAGCGTGTGAGTACTCGTTTCGAAGCTCTTCCCGAACTCTTTGATCTCCGACAAGTCCCAGCACCTCTCGTGCATCGTAGCGCCGCCACCAGGGCCGAGAAGCGGCCGCCGTTCGCTGCAAACCGGGCCCACCACGTGCGTGCGCACCTCCTCCGTTTCCCGGCGTGGATGCGCCTCTCGTAGCTCTCCAATCTCCCGCAAACCGTTCGTAAAACCGGCAACCGTAGCCTGAGATATCTTGATCCAAAGTTTTGAACAAATTCTGAAAATAAGGTATGCTTCAGATTTTGCGACGCTTTTATGCGTTGCTGCAGCAGTTGTTAAAAGTCAGAATTATTCAAACATTGATAACTAATGCGTATGAACCCCAAATCTGAAAATTTCAGATCCGACAGGACCGTGGCGACGAGTAGGCTTTGCTGAGACTGATTAGAGTGAATTCTGAATTTATTTGGCATTTTAAATTCTTATCCAATCAAGGTGAGAATTCATTTTAAGTTAAATTTAATTAGTTTAATTATTATGCTTGCGTTATGAGAAGTTGAAAATCAATAATGGATGTTATTATGGATTATAGATTTGGATTGCTTTGCGATGTTAGGATGCTAGATCTGAAACTTTAAGTGATTAGATAGGTGAGAATTTTATTTTTAATTTAATTTAATTTATTTAATTATTATTTCTATGATTGTTAATTTTAGATCTAATATGTCATAATATTTAAAACATGGATCTGAACTGCTTATCCCATATGATGCAAAATCTGAATTGCCTATAACGACATGATATTAGATCTAATTTTTTTTTAATGTTTGAATCTGAATTGGTGATTGATTAGAATTAAATACGAGTTAATTTATTTAATCATGCTTTGCTGATTGTACATATGTCAAGTTAAAACATCACCTTGTAATTACCTTGATATTAGTCATTGGATTTGATCATGTTAGATTGTTGGATGCTGATGTTATGTAATGACATGAAATTTACATTTTATTATGTAAAATTTACATCGTATGAGATATTAACCTTTTTGTTTAATGTTAATAATAAATAAATTGCGTTGTATGACAAATTAACATTTATTCTGATGTTAACAATAAGTGATTTACATGGTTAGAGAAATTAACATTATTTTGATGTAAATAAGAAGTATTTGCAACGTATGAAAATTAACATTGTTTTTGAATGTAATAAAAAGGTAATTCACCACATGTATAACTTAACATAGTTTTTATGTTAGTTTTACAAAAATTTCAACCGTATGATGTAGTTAACATTTTAATGATTAATATTATAAAAAAAAAAACTTCAACTGTAGGATAAATGTGCATTATCTTTAATGTACATAAGATGAGAAATATACACCGTATGAGAATTTCAAATTTTATTTATGTGGATATAAAAAGAAAATTTACGGTATGAACATTTAACATTTTTTTTAATGTTAACATTAGA
Organism: Allium sativum; assembly: GCA_030737875.1. Taxonomy (NCBI): domain Eukaryota; kingdom Viridiplantae; phylum Streptophyta; class Magnoliopsida; order Asparagales; family Amaryllidaceae; genus Allium; species Allium sativum. Next base: position 684,010,753 of record CM060918.1, on the reverse strand, counting down.
ATGATTTCACCGTATGAGAATTGCACACTTTATTTATGTTAAATAAAAAGAAATTTACATCGTAGGATAAGTTACATTATTTTCAATGGTGTTTAAAAGAGAAGATTCACTGTATGACAAAATTTACTTTTTAATTGTAAAAGTAAAGTAGGAATGTGACATGTATAAAAATTACTTTTTATTTGCAAAAATAAAATAGGATTTTCACTGTATGACAAGAAGTACATTTTTTAAAAATAAAATAGTATTTTCACCGTATGATGAAATTAACATTTTTAATGTTAATATAATAAAAGAAATTTCACCATAGGATGTAATTAACATTTTTAATGTTAATATTAAAAGAAATTCAACCGTATGATGACATTAACATTTTTAATGTTAATATAATAAAAGAAGTTTAACCGTAGGATGACATTAACATTTATTTTTAATGTTAATATTAAAGAATTTACACCGTATAGGAAAAATTACATTTTTCTTTGTAATTAAAAGGTAAATTCCATCGTATGTCAAAATTTACTTTTTTATATGTAAATTATAAAGTGAAATGATATGGTATGTTAATGATTACATTTTTCTTTGTAATTAAAAGGTGAATTTCATCGTATGTCAAGATTTACATTTTTATATGTAAATTATATAGGGAATTACACCGTATGATAACATTGCAATTAGAAATTATATTTTTACAATGTGAATTAGAGGTAGTGTTTACATTGTAATTAAAAAGTGTACATTTTCTTTAATGTAAATGATTAGAATTTCACCATTTCTTAATTTTACATTTTCTTTAATGTAAATATATAGAAATGCATCGTATGTTAGAATATACATTTTCTATAATGTATTATAAAAGAAATTGCACGGTATGTTAAATTAACATTATTTTCAATGTTAAATAAAAGAAATTGCACGGTATGTTAAATTAACATTATTTTCAATGTTAAATAAAAGAAAATGCACGGTATGTTAAATTACATTATTTTCAATGTAAAATAAAAGAAAATTCATGGTATGTTAAATTAACATTTTTATTAATGTAATAAAAAGAGGATTTCCATCGTAGGAAAAATTTCATTTTGTTAATGTAATAAAAAGAAAATCCACCGTATGCTATTTTACGACATTTTATAATGTAATATAATTGAAATACACCGCATGTTAAGTTAACATTATTTATAATTTTAATATAAAGAGAATTAACTGTAGGATTAATTTACATTATATTATTATGTAATTATAAAAATGATTTATACCATAGAAAATTTACATCATTTTATCATGTAAATAAAAAGAGAATTTGATCGTAAGATGAGTAACATTATTATTTTTTAATGTTAATTTAAGAGAAAAATACACCGTAGGAAAAAGATTTCATTTTAATTTATGTAATATATGTAAGAATTTACACCGTAGGTGCAATTTACATTTTATTAATGTAAATCAAGTAAGAATGTGTCTAGAGTGAAAATTTACATTTTTGTAAATTAAATAAGAATGGTGATAAGAATGAAAGTTCACATTTATTTTATATAAATAAAAAATAGGAATGTGGCAAGTAAATAAAGATTACATTTTTATATGTAATTAGGAATGAAAATTACATCGTAAAATAAAATTACATTTTTTATGTAATTGAAGTTAAGGATGCACTTAAAAGAGAAAATGAATATTTAATATGAATAGAATTATAATATGGTGGAAAGATGAAAATAAATCAATTGAACGATGTATTATAATTTACATTTTAATGTAAATTATAATAATATAATAAAAATAAAGTAAGAGGAATGATTCATCGCCTAATTATAAGTTGCATTTTCATGTAAGTAAAGAAGAGAAAAGATAAGAGAATGAAAATGTACATAAGAATAAGAATTAACGATTTAGTTATTTATTTATATATAATAATTAAAATAAGAATGAATTGTTAATAAAAATATTATTAACAAATAAGAAGGATTTTCAAAATATATATATATATGTATATATATACGAGGATTGTTTGGAAAGTCCGAGATATTCTCATCCCAAATTAATCCAGCGGCGTTAAAGATCGAAGTAAGAAGATGACGTATGAAGACCGTAAATCTTCCCTCGAATGGACAGCGATCGAGATCCTGAATTGACTTGCTACCAATTCATGGGTCAAGGTCATTGCCCAGACGTACGCGTTGATTTCACGGATTTGACTTTCGTTCAGACCCAGAGCATAAGTTTAAATGGATGGTGTGTCTGACATCGTACTTCGTTATATATCATATTGTTGATTTTTTGTTAATATATAAATATTGGTGGTGGAGAATTTATTCTCTACTTAACACCCATTTATGTATTGATGGAGAAGCAATGGTATGGTATGGAGTGACATTGTGGCATACTAAGATGCAATGATCAAGGTTCCTTGTTGAAAAGCAGAACCTTGTGGTGACGATAAAAGCACTGCTTGAATAAGTAGAGCTTTGTGTATTACGTAACCTCACGAGCCTCACAAACCGGTAGAGTCTAAAACGGGCGAAGGGAACGCAGGGAGAGCAGCACGTTTCTTTCTAGCTAGAAGTGGTGTTTGGGTTTAACACGGCCTGACATTTTACTTATGTGGATGATGGGATGAGGCGCCTCGGATAGGTCCTATAGGATCGGGAAACGTGTGCTTAGGAATAACTAATCCTCAAAGTTGTATGAGAGGACCGGCCCTGCCATTTCCAAGGGTTCACTGCGGGGGATCCTGAGACATTAGCTTGAGTGTCTCGAATCGGTAAGGAGCTCCGCTCTAGCCTAGACTCATGATGGAAACCAAAATCCAAATACGAACCGACGAATTTGATTGTATAACTAGTACGGAGGCATAATATATGGTACCTATGCTTTCTAGGATTAATACATTTACTTTGAAATGCTTTCATATACACTAATAATAATATTAGATGCGTATTTGCCGTATTTAGCATGTTTAATCACCATAAGGTAAAACCCTATCCTCTGGTGTGCATTGCATTGTGTGATGGGACTTGGGTCTTATGGTGATTCCATTTTTTCAAAAGCATTGCGTTGTTTACGATGTATTCAATTATTTGTTATGACACTTTAAACTATGCACGACAATCCATTAGAGTAAACCCGTTCCGCATTAGCGGCGTGGTCTTTGGATTTGCCTTATTCCTAGTAGTTATAATTAGTTAAGAATTCTCACACCAGTCCCACGACTGACCCATAGTTTGTTTCACCTTTTTGCAAACTTGGGTGCCCTCTTTTCCACACGGGCAGCCAAGTAGACAGGTTCATTCTTTGCTTGGAGTCTTTTCTTTGGAGCTGCTTATTCTCTCTCTTGGATTTGCTGAAGTAGAGAGGTGATGACTTGGAGCTTGAAGACATTTATCTTTTGTTTCTATTGCATCTTTTCTTTTCTTTTTAGACATCAAACTTATTTCTTTCTGCAAAACTTGTTGTAATAGCTTAGTTTTTGTGACTGTGGATTTTCTGTGACTGATGACATTATATTTTTCCGCTGCTATAATGTTATTACTCTATGAATTTCCTTTGCTATATTGTATCTGTGTTCTGTTTTATTGTATTTATGTTGTATTCCAAAAATGATTACTCCTACTTTCATTCCGTGGAAGTTTGGGGTCATCACATGTAATGCTTATGTTCTCGGATTTATGGGATACGGTTTGATCCTAGGTATGGATTGGCTGTCCAATTATGGAGCCATTCTTGATTGTGAATGAAGGGTAGTGAGGCTCATGACTCGCCTTGGTAATACCCTTGAAATTTCTTGTAACCCTAAGGGTCCGATTATGTTGTGTTATCTTGAATCTCTTGACTCGTCCATCGACAATTTGCAATCTGTAAGAGTGGTTCGAGAATATCCAGATGTCTTTGATGAGGTGAAGGGGTTACCTCCTAAACGCGAGATAGACTTCCGAATTTATCTTGTTGATAATGCCAAGCCAGTTTCATTGCCCGTTAGGCACATGGTCCCGCGAGAAAGAAGAGAGCTCAGTAAACAAGTTAAGGAGTTGCTTGAGAAAAATTTCATAAGGCGAAGCATTTCTGAATGGGGTGCTCCGGTGGAATTCGCTACTAAGGCGGATGGTTCGCTTCGTCTATGCGTAGATTATCGTGAGTTAAACAAGCTAACTAAGAAAAATAGACACCCACTGTAACACCCCACCTCCGCCAGGGTAACTCTTGCAAGCACACTGGCTTTGGAGGGGCGTTTAAACAAGGTAAACATGCATGTAGATATCACAAGACAGAACATATAAGTAAAACAGAGTAGTAAAGCAGCGGATAAAACTTAGCATTTCAAAACCATAGTCATGTTACAACAAAGTACTTGGTCATTATTTTCCAACAACAAAGTCTAGATAAAAGCATAAACTGAAAAACTGAAATACATAAAGTACTATCCCCAAAATGAAGTGATAAACCATAGCTAGCTCAATTTCCAAAACCGTACATGAGCAAATCCAGTAAGCAAGTTGTAAAGATCCAAGCTAAGCTCCAATGTTCCCACCCTGAGAACCTAAGGGGGGGGGGGAAACGGAAGAAAAGAGGCGAAAGAAAACAGGTCAGTCAAAAAGACTGGTAAGCCCTACTACTATCTGTCTATGAACTAGTAAAGTTAACTGGCATGAGGAGCTGAGATGAACATAAGGATAACAACATACTGGCATGATGATTAACTAACAAGATAGATAAAGGTGTCATCGCATAATTAAGGTTAAGTTTTGCACCACGGGTGTACTAGCATTCTAACATGTCAAGTAAAAACAAGAATTGATCCCTTGGCCCAAGCTTGGCCCATCATCATGAGGTGACCTAAATTAAGGTCCAACTACACGGTCTAGTCGATTGGCTCCCTATAAGCCTAACTCGTCAAGTGTCGGTGTCATACGGCCTAATCATGTAATGTAGTTGACTGTGCAGGGTCCACCCTAGGGTGTATCAGGCCCTATGGTGTAACCCTCTGACACCATACCATGATGCACAGTCCAAACCTACCGGTGCCCGTGTTCAACTCCGGACTTAATGTGCACGACCATGGTCCACCTGAACAACCGGGGCATCATTCAGCCGTTTCTTTTGGTCTCTTACAGTCAGCCCAGTAATCGTGCCCCACCCTAGCCTAGTCCTAGGGTCTTATGATACTACCTAGAAGGTTACTGCTGAAAAGGACCATGCAACTAGGGTTTCTTAACGGGTTAAATGTGGTTAACCCGATCCAAACGTGGATTAAATCGGTTAAGAGTACCCAAGGCTCCTGACTTAACCTCGATTAATCCATCAAGCCCAAATTGGTTAAGTATTAAGTGGACCATGACTTAACCCTAATCAGGAGGCATTAATTAACTTAATGCGCTTTAACCTCTCACATTAGACTTTGTTGTGGTTACTAGTTAAGCCGGGCGGGTCCGAGTAGCTTTACACCACAACTAGGTCTAACCTCGGGTTCGAGCACAACATGACCAACTTCTCACATTGGGTCCTATTGTTTGTAGCCACTAGTTAAGCCGGGCGGGTCCGGGTAGATTTATGCTACAAACTCAACCCAACCTCGAGTTGGCCACACTCATATTTGCTAAGTGTCATGTCCATTATGTTTCCAAAACATAATTACAAGTTAACATATCACGTTATGTTATAAAAACCATGTTTATGTCATAATATTACCCAACCCCAACGTAATCCCATCGTTTACATAATCGCAACAACGCATAAAGGATAAAATGGGGAACTTAGCATAATCATGACATAAAGGTATTGAAGCCACAAGTTTATCATGGTGGCATATGAAATGTACATATGTTCATATACTTGCATATTGCATTATTAGGCTTCAAAAGCATGCATAAAACCAAACTTAGCATATGAGTGATACATGGTGATAAATAACATGTAGAAGTTGCTAGAAGTTCGCATTTAGGCTCACATGCAAGTTATCATAAGGGATATGATAACTTTCATGTTGCCAAAATGCAACCTTTAACATAAAGCTTGAAGCTTTAAGGCCATAAACTCAAGTTTAACTTGCATAACATGATAACATGTGTATAATGATCAACCCAAACTTGCATAACATGATAACATGTGTCATACATAACTTGCATAATGATCAACCAAACTTGCATATAATGATCAACCAAACTTGCATATAATGATCAACCAAACTTGCATATAATGATCAACCAACTTGCATATAATGATCAACCAAACTTGCATATAATGATCAACCAAACTTGCATATAATGACCAACCAAACTTGCATATAATGATCAACCAAACTTGCATCATTCATTTAACTTTAGAGTTCAATAAAAAGAAAGTAGAAAAGGGCTTACAATGCTATGAAGACACAAATAAATAGTTATTAAAAGATTGAGACGAAGCCCTTATGCAATCACCAAAAAGACCCAAATATGCAAGCTCCAAATGAAAAACCCTTGAGCCAAATCAATAAAAACCCTTGCTTTGAAATAGAAATGTTGCAACTTGACTTGAATGCAAACTAAGAACATTCATACAAGCTTGAAAATACTTGTATGCATTCAAAATCTCTCATATAATTTAACTTAGAAATTTTAGCATGAGAGTGGAGGCCATGAGAGGAACAATTTTGGCATAGTTTAGTTGTAGGAATGAATAATGATGATTTAGGCTAGGTGTTAGGTCCTTTTTATAGAAGATTAGGGTAATATTAGCCATAGGATTAACCCTAGATTCAATCCAAGCCATCAAAGCATGTCTTGGGGAAGAAGTCAAGTGTAGGAACCATCTAGGGCCTTTAGATTAAAGCTGATCCATGAGAACCATTCAAATGCAAAATCTGCATTTGAGCGAATCGGCCCACGGGTTGACAGCCAAACACCTTGGATTAACCCCTAGTCGACCCAGCAAGCTCGGGTCGACCTCAAAAATCGGCCGGTTCGGTTATTCCCCTCTCCCAATTCGCTGTTTTGAACATTTTTGCATATTTATTTATTTAATTTTCAATTATATATATATATATCAATATATATATATATATATATATATATATATATATATATTTCCCTGCGCAACCCATTTCACTTAATTAAGTATACTTTAATTTGTGAATTTTTCGTGAAACTTCGCGAGGCCATATCTTGGTCATACGGACTCCGATTTTCGAAAACTCGGACTCTATTTCGCGTATTTTTCCGAGACGAACGCAATGGCACAGCCCGTTTCCCTTGATTCAGATTTTACAGTTTAATTCTGCCTCCATTTATGTTATAACATGTTATTCAAAAATACGGGTTGTTACATTCTCCCCTCCTTAAAGGATTTCGTCCCCGAAATCTCCAAGTTAGGAAGAACGTATCCTACCATCCATCATCCATCTACTCAAAACATCATCCACGAGCAATCATTGTCCTTAAAAGGTTCTAAATGCTGTATGATCATATGCAAAGGTGTGTGTATATGTACTTATCTAATGCGAAAATCAGGAGGTTACTGATTCAGTAAACCCCCTTAATGCAAAATATGTTAGTGAAATGAGTCCATATGTATGCAAATTCCTAACATAATTTATAATCTCTACATGAGTGCACATAACATTCATCCATATGCAACATCCACGTGATAGCATAACAAGTTTTCATCCATGAATAAGCATAAACACTCATGCATATGCGGTATGAAAGTGTGTAAGCCGATCTTAGTGCCTAACGTGTATTATGCATCCACGAGTATCCACTTGCAAACACTTGCAAACATCAAACATAACATGTTTCAAATACATGTTTCAACCAAGGGTTTCTACCTAAGGTTCTCATGACAAGATTTACGAAACAAGATAAACTAGATAAGCATGGATAGCAAAGGGAAGATATACCAATCTAGGAAAAGAGATTGAAAATGTATCCTCCAAGAGAAATGGATAAAGCACGCGCCTCTTCTCCTTGGTTTCCCAAGTTGCGTCTCCCTCTGTTTCACTCCATTGCACCTTAACAAGCTTAACTTCTTTGCTTCTTAGCTTCTTTGTCTTTATTTCCATGATACGAATCGGAGCTCGTCTCAGGGTTGCTTCATCCTCTACCTCCATGTCTTCAAGAATACTTGGTTCAACCACTTTGGCGGGTCTGTGCAAACACTTCCGGAGATGCGAGACATGAAAGACATTATGCACTCCGGCCAGCTTCTCGGCAATTCCACCTTATAAGTCATCTTCCCGACTCTTTCTATAGTAGATAAGGGTCCTACGATCCTTGGTGTCAGCGAACCATATTCCCAATTTTAAATTCCAAGTATGTCCTTCGCTTGTCTACATAGGATTTCTGTCTGTCTTGGGCCATTCTTATTCGTCTTCGAATCAATTCAACCCTCTCGGATGTGTCCCTTATCATGTCGGGCTCAATTATAAGTCTATCTGTTGTCTCCCACCAACAAAATGGTGACCTACACGGCCTCCCATACAAAGCTTCAAATGGTGCCATCCCTATGCTGGCTTGATAGCTATTATTATAAGCAAACTCTACAAGAGGAAGGTGGTCTTCCCAAGTACCACCGAAGTCGAGGACACAAAGCCTCAAGAGATCTTCTAGCACTCTATTCACCCTTTCGGTTTGGCCATCCGTCCGGGGGTGATAGGCTGTACTCAGATTCAATCGCGTACCCATTGCTTCTTGCAAACTGTTCCAGAACTGGCTAGTGAAAATTGGGTCACGATTGCTAACTATGCTAGAAGGAACTCCATGCAGCCGCACTATCTTTTGAAGATAAACAGATGCTAGCCGTGATACGGTCCTCTTGCTTTTCACCGGAATAAAATGGGCTTTCTTTGCAAGTCTATCAATTATTACCCATATCCCATAAAGCCCAAATAGTTTGGTGACGAACATCTTTACCCCAACTATATCTCACAAACAGGCGAGTCATACTCCTTATGGGGTTTGCAACAGAACTAAGATTGAGGATAGGACCGAGAGGATATACTTAAAAGATAGCATGCGAGTAAGCTCTACGGAACAATAGGGATCAAGGATATACTCTTAGAAAGAGATATAATGCGCGTATCTAGTCTTCAGTCTTCTAAGCCGCATTTTCTTGTGCTTAATCCCATCGTGCCTTGACCGTTTTTTAACTTCATAATTCCGTAGTTCTTAATCCTTATTTCCAAAATATGAATTAGAACTCATTTCACCGTTGCCTCTCATTCCCCTTCCACTTATCCTTTACCTAAAATACTTGGCTTTTACCCAACTGCATACTCATGGTTTCATGCAGGCTTTCCAAAATTCGTTAGTGAATCTTGGATCTCGTTTACATACTATACGGTATCCCACGCAGAAAACTATCTCTTGAAAACATGTGCCAATCCACGTTACCAATTGTACTCACTAGGGTGATTTCTCTAACCCATGCTTAAGTAAAATGGACTATCCGCCTTAGTAGCGAATACCACCGGAGCACCCCATTCTGAAATGCTTCGCCTAATGAAATTTTTCCCAAGCTATTCCTTGATTTGCTTATCAAGCTCTCTCCTTTCTCGCGGGGCCATGTGCCTAACGGGCAATGTAACTGGCTCGGCATTATCAACCAGATAAATGCGGAAATCTATCTCCCGCTTAGGGGGTAACCCCCTTACTTCTTCAAAGACATCAGGATAGTCTCGGACCACCCTTACAGATTGCAGATCATCGATGGACAGGTCAAGAGATTCAAGATAACATAACATGATGGGACCTCTAGGGTTACAAGAAATTTCTAGGGTATTACCGAGGCGAATCATGAGCCTCACCACCCTATGTTCACAATCAAGAATGGCTCCATAACTGGACAACCAATCCACCTCCAAAATCAACCCGTATCCCATAAACCCGAGAACCTAAACATTACACACGAATTCTATGCTCAAGATAGAGATTTTCAAATCCATACAAACCACAGGTAGATGGGCGGAACCCCCAATTGGATTTGAAACACAAACGGGATCCTCAACTAAGCTAGTACTTAGGTGCAAACTTTCAACAATACCAGAAGAGATAGAACTATGCGATGCGCCAGAATCAAATAAGGTGCGAACAGGAAAATCAGAAATGTAAACACGAATTTCTATAAAAACTCTACCTCGATCAAAAGCTGGAAGAGCGAGGAGAGCCTGCAATTGCCCTCCAGAGGGTCTTACTTGCCGAGTTTGTCCTTGCCCTTGTCCTTGCTGCTTGGGGCAATCCTTGCTAAGATGTCCAGGCTCTCCACAGTGAAAGCATTCGCCCAACTTCCTCTTCTTCTTCCTACAGTCTTTGGCTATGTGCCCAGTAATCCCACAGAAGTTGCACTTCCTCCTTTCTCTTGACTTGTTGTTCTTGCTATTGTTGTTCTTGCCTCCTTTTCCGGAATCTACCTTCTCGCCTTGAGACTCATTTGCCTTAACCTCCTTCTTGCCACTCTTATCTCCCTCTTGAAGCAGGGCCATATTCACCAAACTCTCGAAAGTTGCCCCCAGTGGTATATGAGACATGGCCAAACCGCGCAATGGCTCATTCAATCCTAGAGCAAAGTGTAGGGCCTTCTTCCGAGCTGTGTTTACCAATTCTAGACCGAACTGAGCAAGTTGATTAAACATATCCACGTATTCCCTAACTGTCATGTCCCCTTGCTTTAGAGATAGGAACTTCTCCATCTGAAGATTCTCTTCTGTCGATGATAGGAACTTTAGTCCAAACCTTCTCCTAAAGTCATCCCAAGTCTCAATGGGACTAGTAGTGGTGGTGACTACCCACCAATAAGCGGCTTCCCCTTTCAATAGCCATACCGCCAACAGAACTTTCCTACGATCTTCCACATCCAAGATATCAAAGAGGTCTTCAGTTTCCTTTAACCAGTTTCTTGCCTCCACAGAAGTCTCTGTTCCGACAAAATTCTTGCAACCCATCGCCTTAAAGTCTTTGCAAAGCTCCGCGAAATTCACTTGTGTATGCTGAGGGGGAGGAGGAACCTCAGCTACGCGAGGAGGAGAGATGTTAGCGACGGGGGAAGGAGGAGGAATGGTTGCGGGGCCGGCTTCATTCGCCCTTGCCTCCATAAACCTCTGGAACCAGACGGGTACTTGAACGCCTTCCGGGATGTTAAAGCGATCAGCCATACTAAAACGAAGAAAAAGATAGATTCAGAACGAAGAAACGAAGGATAGTGCTATGGCTTTTGGGGAATAGCCTTTTTAAAATAACTAGACTTTTCTTGGAAAATACTTAATTGGTTTTGAAAATAGTTTTTCAAAAGGTAAGTTTTAAAAACCTTTTGCTCGAATCTTGTTAACCTTATGCTCTGATACCAAATGTAACACCCCACCTCCGCCAGGGTAACTCTTGCAAGCACATTGGCTTTGGAGGGGCGTTTAAGCAAGGTAAACATGCATGCAGATATCACAAGACAGAACATATAAGTAAAACAGAGTAGTAAAGCAGCGGATAAAACTTAGCATTTCAAAACCATAGTCATGTTACAACAAAGTACTTGGTCATTATTTTTCAACAACAAAGTCTAGATAAAAGCATAAACTGAAAAACTAAAATACATAAAGTACTATCCCCAAAATGAAGTGATAAACCATAGCTAGCTCAATGTCCAAAACCGTACATGAGCAAATCCAGTAAGCAAGTTGTAAATATCCAAGCTAAGCTCCAATGTTCCCACCCTGAGAACCTAAGGGGGGGGAACGGAAGAAAAGAGGCGAAAGAAAACAGGTCAGTCAAAAAGACTGGTAAGCCCTACTACTATCTGTCTATGAACTAGTAAAGTTAACTAGCATGAGGAGCTGAGATGAACATAAGGATAACAACATACTGGCATGATGATTAACTAACAAGATAGATAAAGGTGTCATCACATAATTAAGGTTAAGTTTTGCACCACGGGTGTACTAGCATTCTAACATGTCAAGTAAAAACAAGAATTGATCCCTTGGCCCAAGCTTGGCCCATCATCATGAGGTGACCTAAATTAAGGTCCAACTACACGGTCTAGTCGATCGGCTCCCTATAAGCCTAACTCGTCAAGTGTCGGTGTCATACGGCCTAATCATGTAATGTAGTTGACTGTGCAGGGTCCACCCTAGGGTGTATCAGGCCCTATGGTGTAACCCTCTGACACCATACCATGATGCACAGTCCAAACCTACCGGTGCCCGTATTCAACTCCGGACTTAATGTGCACGACCATGGTCCTCCTGAACAACCGGGGCATCATTCAGCCGTTTCTTTTGGTCTCTTACAGTCAGCCCAGTAATCGTGCCCCACCCTAGCCTAGTCCTAGGGTCTTATGATACTACCTAGAAGGTTACTGCTGAAAAGGACCACGCAACTAGGGTTTCTTAACGGGTTAAATGTGGTTAACCCGATCCAAACGTGGATTAAATCGGTTAAGAGTACCCAAGGCTCCTGACTTAACCTCGATTAATCCATCAAGCCCAAATTGGTTAAGTATTAAGTGGACCATGACTTAACCCTAATCAGGAGGCATTAATTAACTTAATGCGCTTTAACCTCTCACATTAGACTTTGTTGTGGTTACTAGTTAAGCCGGGCGGGTCCGGGTAGCTTTACACCACAACTAGGTCTAACCTCGGGTTCGAGCACAACATGACCAACTTCTCACATTGGGTCCTATTGTTTGTAGCCACTAGTTAAGCCGGGCGGGTCCGGGTAGATTTATGCTACAAACTCAACCCAACCTCGAGTTGGCCACACTCATATTTGCTAAGTGTCATGTCCATTATGTTTCCAAAACATAATTACAAGTTAACATATCACGTTATGTTATAAAAACCATGTTTATATCATAATGTTACCCAACCCCAACGTAATCCCATCGTTTACATAATCGCAACAACGCATAAAGGATAAAATGGGGAACTTAGCATAATCATGACATAAAGGTATTGAAGCCACAAGTTTATCATGGTGGCATATGAAATGTACATATGTTCATATACTTGCATATTGCATTATTAGGCTTCAAAAGCATGCATAAAACCAAACTTAGCATATGAGTGATACATGGTGATAAATAACATGTAGAAGTTGCTAGAAGTTCGCATTTAGGCTCACATGCAAGTTATCATAAGGGATATGATAACTTTCATGTTGCCAAAATGCAACCTTTAACATAAAGCTTGAAGCTTTAAGGCCATAAACTCAAGTTTAACTTGCATAACATGATAACATGTGTATAATGATCAACCCAAACTTGCATAACATGATAACATGTGTCATACATAACTTGCATAATGATCAACCAAACTTGCATATAAAGATCAACCAAACTTGCATATAATGATCAACCAAACTTGCATATAATGATCAACCAAACTTGCATATAATGATCAACCAACTTGCATATAATGATCAACCAAACTTGCATATAATGATCAACCAAACTTGCATATAATGATCAACCAAACTTGCATCATTCATTTAACTTTAAAGTTCAATAAAAAGAAAGTAGAAAAGGGCTTACAATGCTATGAAGACACAAATAAATAGTTATTAAAAGATTGAGACAAAGCCCTTATGCAATCACCAAAAAGACCCAAATATGCAAGCTCCAAATGAAAAACCCTTGAGCCAAATCAATAAAAACCCTTGCTTTGAAATAGAAATGTTGCAACTTGACTTGAATGCAAACTAAGAACATTCATACAAGCTTGAAAATACTTGTATGCATTCAAAATCTCTCATATAATTTAACTTAGAAATTTTAGCATGAGAGTGGAGGCCATGAGAGGAACAATTTTGGCATAGTTTAGTTGTAGGAATGAATAATGATGATTTAGGCTAGGTGTTAGGTCCTTTTTATAGAAGATTAGGGTAATATTAGCCATAGGATTAACCCTAGATTCAATCCAAGCCATCGAAGCATGTCTTGGGGAAGAAGTCAAGTGTAGGAACCATCTAGGGCCTTTAGATTAAAGCTGAACCATGAGAACCATTCAAATGCAAAATCTGCATTTGAGCGAATCGGCCCACGGGTTGACAGCCAAACACCCTGGATTAACCCCTAGTCGACCCAGCCGGCTTGGGTCGACCTCAAAAATCAGCCGGTTCGGTTATTCCCCTCTCCCAATTCGCTGTTTTGAACATTTTTGCATATTTATTTATTTAATTTTCAATTATATATATATATATATCAATTTATATATATTTCTCTGCGCAACCCATTTCACTTAATTAAGTATACTTTAATTTGTGAATTTTTCGTGAAACTTCGCGAGGCCATATCTTGGTCATACAGACTCCGATTTTCGAAAACTCGGACTCTATTTTGCGTATTTTTCCGAGACGAACGCAATGGCTCAGCCCATTTCCCTTGATTCAGATTTTACAGTTTAATTCTGCCTCCATTTATGTTATAACATGTTATTCAAAAATACGGTTGTTACACCCACTACCAAGAATCAACGATTTGTTTGACCATCTTATGGGAGCATCTATTTTCTCTCAACTCGATCTAGCCACAGGATTCCATCAGCTTAGAGTGGCTAAGGATAGCATTGACAAAACTGCGTTTAGGACTCCAGATGGGTTCTTCGAATGGCTCGTCATGCCGTTTGAGTTAACGAATGCACCCCCGTACTTTGTAGATTTGATGAGTAGGGTGTTTCGTGAGTTCCTTAACAAGTTTGTAGTGGTTTTCGTGGACGATATATTGATCTTCTCAAAGGATGAAGAAGAGCATGCTAGACATCTCAAGGAAGTCATGGATACGCTTAAAGCAAACCAGTTAAAGGCTATGTTCTCCAAATGCCATTTTTGGAGGAAGGAAGTTCGGTTTCTTGGACATGTAGTTTCTAAGCAAGGCATAGCCGTGGACCCCGCAAAGATAGTTGCGGTGCAAGACTGGAAAATTCCTAAGAACGCAACGGAGGTGAGAAGCTTTCTCGGTTTGGCAGGCTACTATAGGAAGTTCATTAAGGACTTCGCTAAGATTTCAGCCCCTCTTACTAGGTTAACGAAGAAAAACCTGGCGTTTGCATGGGACATAGAATGTGAGATTGCTTTACAAAGACTCAAGAGATCCCACACCACAGCTCCAGTTTTGGCATTACCCGACGGAAGTAAGATGTTTACGATGTACACAGATGCGTGTGGCACATGATTAGGTGTTGTCCTAATGCAAGAAGGGAAAGTGATATGCTATGGGGGTAGACAACTTAAAGCTCATGAGAAGAACTATCCCACACATGACTTGGAGTTGGCGGCGATCGTTTTTGCACTTAAATCTTGGCGCCATTATCTTCTAGGGGAGAGGTTCGAGCTGTATACCAACCACAAATCGCTTAAGTACCTCTTCTCATAGAAAGATTTGAATATGAGACAACAGCGGTGGATGGAATTCTTGGCATCATATGACTTCAATATAGCTTATACCCCTGGCAAGGGTAACGTGGTGGTGGATGCGCTAAGTAGGAAAAGGTTGACCTTGAGCCCCTTGTTTGTTGAAAGGAAAAGTCTAGAGTTTATAGCAACCTTTGATTTCACACCTGCTGTTGAGTCATTGACTGTTACGTTAGCATCTCTTGAGTTGAGACCTACACTTCTAGATCAAGTAGGGACTTCACAGAAGGAAGACCCACAGATAGTCGAGATTATGAACAAGTTGATTAGTGGTGAGACGTCAAGTCCCCTCGGTAGGTATGCCATAGATGACAAGGGATGGCTAAGGCACGATGGAAGGCTATGTGTCCCACAAGTGGGAGAATTAGTAAATAAAGTTCTCGAAGAGGCGCATCACTCGAGGATGACTATACATCCCAGAGGGGATAAGATGTACAGAGATACGAAACGCATTTTCTTTTGGGCTGGAATGAAAAAGGACGTGGCAGAGTTCGTTTCAAAGTGCATGGTGTGCTAACAAGTAAAGGCCGAGTCGAAGAAGCCCGGTGGGCTATTACATCCTTTGGAGGTTATGCAATGAAAGTGTTAAAGTATCTCGATGGATTTCGTTGATGGACTGCCTAGGTCAAGGAAGGGAAATACTAGCATATGGGTCATAGTTGATAGACTCACGAAAAGCGCTCACTTCATTCCGGTGAAAAGCAAGAGGACCGCATCATGGCTAGCGTCTATTTACCTTCGAGAGATAGTACAGTTGCACGAGGTTCCTTCTAGTATAGTTAGTGATCGTGACCCGATTTTCACTAGCCAGTTTTGGAATAGTCTGCAAGAAGCAATGGGTACACGACTGAGTTTAAGCACGGCCTATCACCCGCATACGGATGGACAAACCAAAAGGGTAAATAGGGTATTAGAGGATCTTTTGAGGCTATGCATTCTTGACTTTGGTGGTACTTGGGAAGACCATCTTCCTCTCGTGGAGTTTGCATATAATAATAGTTACCAAGCTAGCATCGGAATGGCACCATTCGAAGCCCTGTATGGAAGACCGTGCAAGTCGCCAACTTGTTGGTGGGAGACGACAGACAGGCTTATACTTGGGCCTGACATGATAAGGGACACTTCTGAGAAGGTTGAGTTGATACGAAGACGGATGAAAACGGCCTAAGATAGACAGAAATCTTATGCTGACAAGAGAAGGACAGCCCTAGAATTCGAAGTCGGAGATATGGTCTTAATAAAATTTTCTCCTTTACGCAATGTGGTTCATTTTGGAGCGGTTGGAAAGTTAGCACCAAGGTTCGTAGCACCGTTCCCTATCACTGAGAAGGTTGGGCAGATGGCCTATAAGGTAGACGTACCCGAGAAGCTGACCGGAGTACACAATGTCTTTCACATTTCGCATCTCCGAAAGTGCTTACATGAGTCGGCCGAAGTGGTTGAGCCAAGCATCCTTGAAGGCGTAGAAGTGGAAAAAGAAGCAACATTCAGGCGAGTTCCGATTCGTATCTTAGGAACGGAGATCAAGAAGCTAAGTAATCGAGAAGTCAAGCTAGTTAAAATACAGTGGAGTGAAGCCCAAGAAGACGCAACTTGGGAAACCGAAGAGAAGATACGTGCGCTTTACCCATTTCTTTTTTAGGGTACATTCTCGATCTCTTTTCCTATAAACTTGAAAACCTTCGTATCATGCTTTCACTACCTATGTTTGCCTTGTTATCTTCTCGATCTTATCTTGAGAACCTTAGGTAGAACCATATGGATGTAAACATGTGATTGAAACATGTTATGGTTGATGTTTGCAAATGGTTGCAAGTGATTGCTAGTGGATGCATGACACACATTAGGCACTAGATCGGCTCAGTCACATTTTCATGTTGCATATGCATGAGTGCTTATACTTGTCCATGGATGGAACCTGTTATGCTATCAATTGGATGTTGCATATGAATGAATGTTTGTGCACTCATGTAGAGATTATAAAGTATGTTAGGAATTTTTCATACATGTTGGATTCATTACACTAACATATTTTGCATTAAGGAGGTCTACTGAATCATTAACCGCCTGATCTTTTGCATTAGATAAGTACATATATACACACTTTCTGCATATGTTCATACAGCACTAGAATTCTTTTAAGGACGATGGTTGCTTGTGGATGATATTTTGAGTAGATGGATGATGTTTTGAGTAGATGGATGATGGATGGTAGGACACATCCTCCCTAACTTAGAGATTTTGGGGACGAAATCCTTTAAGGAGGGGAGAATGTAACAACCCGTATTTTGATAACATGTTATAACTATAAATCGAGGAAGAATTAATTTTTAAATTAAGAATCAAGGGCAACAGGTTATACCATTACGTTCGTCTCGAAATTCTTCTTGGAAACGAGTCCGAGTTTTCGAAAATCGGAGTCCGTATGACCAAGTTATGACCCTTCGAAGTTCCAGGAATTTTTCAAGTTCAAAAACAGCTCAGAATTCGAATTCAAATTTCGAAATTCAAACCCCAGAACGGACTGGGCGGGAAATTTCCCGCCCAGGACCAGGTCGACCTAGGGGTCGACCATAGTGTCGACCTGCCCAGGACCAGGTCGACCATAGAGTCGACCTGGTCGCCGAGCCCATTTTTGAGTCAGAATTCACTCTGATGTTTCTTGTCCGATTTCTGTCTAAATTCGTTGGCCTGACCCTATATAAACAGCCCCTAACTCTAGTCTCTCTACACGAATTCTCTCTGGTATTATGCTGCTAAAACTCTGGTTGAAAAGTTAGAGAAAAGGGATTGCTTCTTCTCCAACAAGACTACGTGTAGAGTTTTGCTGTTTGGGGGATTTCTGTTAGACTTGAGATTCAACATCGCCTCTTTGTTTTCTAATTCTCAAACCACGATCTGTAAGCCCCAGTTACTTTTAGATCAAAACTTTAAACTTAATATGGACATGTTGTAAATTGAAATTGAACCTAAGTATGATAAATATCTTGGATCTATCATTGTATATCTTGGGTCTATTATTGGTTCTTTTGGATCTATTATTTTGAATCTACTATTATTCACCTTGGATTTATTCATCTTGAATCTTGACTTGTGGGAATATTTATATGAAATTGATTTGGGGCCTAAACATGTTGTAAACCTAAACCCCTCATGTCCATGATGTTAACATGCCTGTGATGTTGAATTAATTGTTATTCACAAGTTAGGGGTTATTATCTTATGTCAACTGTTACCATGACTATCACCCTATTTTGCAAGGTTAGATATTTGAGACCACTATTCCATATGCCAGTAATGTTGTAGTCATTTATCTCAAGTTATACCATGCTTGACTTATAATCACTTTTGCCACCTTATGCCCGTTCTTTCTATGTTATTCCCTAATTAGATTTGTTCGTATCGATTCGAATTCACGTGCGATGGGAATACGATTTGGGTAGTTCAGGCAAACCCGAATTTACTATAAACTTGAAACGTGAACATTGTTATAACTTGAACTTGGATATGGACATGAACTTGACACGATTTGACATGAAACATGACATGAGAACTTGACATGAATTTAGACTCGAAACTTAAACTTGGACATGACACTTAGAATAAACTTGAAAATGGCCAACTCGAGGTTTGGTTGAGTTCGCAGTGTAAATCTGCCCGGAACCGCCCGGCGAATCCAGTGACTGCAAACAATAGGATCCAATGTGGGTAGTTGGTCATATCGCACCTAAAACCCGAGGTTAGACTATGTTGTGGTGTAAATCTGCCCGGAACCGCCCGGCAAATCCAGTGACCACAACAACTAGTCTAATGTGAGAGGTTGGGGTGCATTAATGAACTTATACTACAGGATAGGGTTAAGTCATGAACCACTTGAATATACTTAACCAATTTGACACGATGATTTGGTAGGGTTAAGTCATGAGCTGCTTGAACACACTTAACCAACTTGATACATGATTTGGGCAGGGTTAAGTCACGAATTTGAATGACAACACTTAACCCATTAGAAACCCTAGTTACGCGGTCCTTTTCAGCAGTAACCCACTTAGATGTATCACGATACCCTGGGACTAGGCAGGGTGGGGCACAATTACTGGGATGATTGTAAGCGACCAGAACGACGGCTGAGTAGGTGCACCATTGTAGGTTCAGGCGGACTATGGTCGTGCATGTAGTCCGTAGTTGAAAAAGCAGGCATTGGGCACCAGTAGGTTTACACTGTGCGTGCTTGATTCGTGTCGGTGGTTGGCACCCTAGGGCTTGATACACCCTATGGTGGACCTAGCACAGGTGACTACATTTCGTGATTGGGTCGTATGACACAGACACATGACGAGCTAGAACTTGTAGGGAGCCGATCGATTAGTAGATCGTACCGTAGGAACCCGTAATGGGTCATTTCATGATATTGGGCCAAGGGATCATTTCATGGTTAATACTTGACATGGGTTACAATACTAGTACAGTTGGTGCAGCGAATCTTGAATAGGAGATTCTAGACTTTGTTGTCTTAGTTATCTTGCCAAACTTATTATCATCCCTATGTTTACTTTTCGTTTACTCATGTCTTGTTAACTTTACTAGTTTTTATACTGAAAGTCACTAGGGCTTACCAGTCTTTATGACTGACCCTTTTTCTTTCGCCTCTTTTTCATTCGTTTCCCCCCTAGGTTCTCAGGGAGGAAACGCTAGCTCTTAGCTTGGATTTAGCTTGCTTTCTGTCAGCTTATGTACGGTTTGGTCTTAAGCTATACTATGGCTGCACTTCTGCTATTTTTGGGGAATAATTTACTTTTTTTATCTTCAGTTTATGCTTCTTTATTTAGAACTTGATGTAATGGAATAATTTGTACTTTGGATATATGAGGTTTTGACTCTTTTCTTGAAAGTAATGAAATTTGGTTTTTAATTTCTACCGCTGCTTTATTTATGTTCTGCCTTGTGATATCTCTGTGTATGTTTACCTAGATAATACTCCACCAAAACTAGTGCATTTCCTTTGTGAGTGACCCTAGCGGAGGTGGGGTGTTACATATAACACAGCCTACATTGTCAACCTTGTACAAGCCCAAAAAGGATGTAGATTTGGATATTTATGGACGGGCGAATAAGAAGTTAGAGAAGATTACAAAGACTGAGAGGTTTAAGCCTGGTAAGGCATTTACTGGTCCATCTGAAAGGCCCACTAAAAGGGACAGGCCTGTTGAGTTTGATAAGGCCGAGGAAAATGATCCATTTGGGCTTGATGTTTTCCTGACTGAGGTTATGGAAAGGTAAGAAGGTCGTGGATAGTGATTGGTGGAAGTGGGACTATGAAAGCAAGCGAAGGGTCGAGTAAGGATGATTATGACCGTGGTGGATCCGGTAGGACCCGTGTTGACTTCAAGAAGGGTGGGCGCTAAGAGCATCTCCAATGCAAGTGTCTTTTTTATGTTAATTAAATGTCACATAGATAATTAACATTTTCATTCACTTTTTAGTCTCCAATGCAAATGTTAAGGTATGTGTAATATGATGCGACAAACTTTTTGATAGACATTGTGAAATGAAATGTCTAGTTCTAGACATTGTATTTCACAATGTGAAATGATATACAACCACTACTTTTTATTTTTTTATTTTTGAATTATTCTTAAAATGACACATGTACAAAATTGAAAGCTTTTGGACATTTGCATTGGAGAGCAAATTTAAATTTTATTGTAGAAGGCAGTTTTGTATAATTAACATTGTGGAATAAACATGGATACATAGACATTTTTAGACATTACATTCAATTAGGGTTGAAAATGCTCTAAGCTGCATAGTTGAATTATCTGGTCTACTAAGAATTACTTAATGTGGAATGTCGTGACTGATTATTTTTAATTCAAAAAAAAATGAGATTTAAAAATCAACACTTGGGGTTTATGATTCATTAAACTGTATGTGCGTATTTTCACTAAAAGGGCCACTCTTAAGAAAAAGAAGAAAAAGGAAAATACGTAAAGGGATGCATATTGCTCACTTTCAATATTCTTGATGTTCTCAATAGGAATCACTTTATTAACCTAGGTGAAAAAGGTAAGCTTAGAGCACTCCCAATAGTGGGGAGAAGGAGGTGAAATGGGGGGGAAATGTCGTGGACACGCTGCAGCAATGTCGCGAAGGAAGTGGGGAGGAATTCGAAATGGCGAGCATCGCCATTTGTAAATTTGAGTGGCGATAGGTAAATGGTTTTCTAAAAACAGTATATACGTTAAACGGTTTTTTGAAAATCATTTAACATATATACGGTTTTTAGAAAACCATTTATCCTATATTTTCCAATGTTTATGTGCAAATGCTTCTACTTGTCCATGTAAGTGTTTCTATGTTGTTTAAGTTTTTTTTATAGTTTCTAAATTATGTTTACCGCAAAAGAGTTGTCTTTAAGTTTGTAAATATGTTTTATAATTTTAAATTTGTTAATTATTTTAACTTTGTTAATTATTTTAACTTTGTAAATTTTTTTTATGTTCATAAATTTATTTTCTATTTTTAAATTATGTTACTTAATATTTATATTTTTAAAATTATAGTTATACATTATGTTTTCTATTCTTAAGTTTCACAGAATTACCCGAACTCCTTTTTGATTTTCAATAGATTTTAAATTATGTTTACCGCAAAAGACTTTGTTTTAAGTTTTTATATTTGTTTTCTACTTTTAAATCTGGTACTTATTTTAAGTTTGTAAATTATTTTTAAGTTCATAAATTATTTTAAGTTTGTAAATTATTTTATGTTCGTAAATTAGTTTTATAAAAACCGCTATATATGGTTCGTAACCTTTTTACTCAAATCATTTTATTAGACATAGTTTTAAATATAGTTTTAAATAACCTTTTAGAAATAGTTTTAAATGTGTATACGTATTTGAAAGCATTGTAAATTAAGTTTGAATCTTGTATATGCATCAGAAATAAATATATAACTTTCGTAAAACTAGAAAATTAGTTTTGATAATGTACAAGAAATTACAGGCAACATAGAAAATTAAAATTATGATATAACAAGCTAGAAATAGTAACACAGAAATAGCAACATTTTACATCCAACGTAAAAAATTAAAACTAGGATGCAACAAGCTAGTGATAGCAACATTACAGCCAATTATAGGGAACCAACTTTAAAAATACGACATACGTAATTACTAGCATGAAATTTAATATGCATACCACATAAACCTACTCTTCCCTATATCTGTTTAGCCAACTACAGCGAAGCTTACAAACTTTGTGACCCACGAAATCCGTCCCGTGTTCAAATAGGTAACGAGAATCAAATGTTATTGTAGTTGTTTTAAGTATGCCTTCATCTTCGACTTCCTGTACAATCGTATGGCAACGATCACAAGCTTCTGTAAAATGACGGTGAGCTAAATGGATTTCATATATTGATCTTCTAACGAGACACCTACGGTGGTTGTTATGTAATCTTGTGATCATTGCCCAAAACTCTTCATGGCTTAGACCGCCACCTCCTTGCATCAATAACGTATCTCAACAATCAATTTCAATATACGCTTTCACGAGGATAAGTAATTTATCTGCAGAAAATTCATTAGTTGAAGACAAGGAAGATGAGGCTCTATGGTTAGCACGAACTGGTTGAACTTGTGCACATCTAGTAGGTCGTGGCATTGTAGTTCGTAATTGAGGGCCAGGAACCTCTTCAGGCACCTCGTTTATTTATGTGTTTGGCACAAATCCGACCTCATTTTGGTGATCTTCGTTTTGTTCGTACTCATCAAAAGAAATTCCTATTTGTTCATCACTTATTTCCCAATCCCCCATTTCCCCTTTCTCGAAATATTTAATGCCAAAGTAGTAGTTTTTTTTTAAAGGCAATCCATTATCTAATATTTAAATGAAAGGAGGTATTATCTGATACAGTAAACGTATTTCAAATCATGTGTTGGTCTGTATGTTTCTGGCAACATTGACTCAAAATGAAACTCCATTTCTTTAACTTTACATCGTGTCAGTGATATCACCCATCAATTTTTTTTATTGTACTTTGAATTTGATGTTCGTGCGTTCAGTTGTTGTAGTCGTATGATTGTAGTTTGACATTTCTTAATGTTGTACTTGTCATTGTTGTAAGCTTCTCAGTTATGTAATGCAAAATATTATAATTCCTAGAAGTACAAACATTGTTGAAAAAAATCATAACTTTGATGCAAAATAAAAAAATAAATCTATAAAACCATAGCTTTGATAAATACTGAACTCAAACATAACAATACACAAAACAACAAAACATTAGATTAACAAACCTTTAGATAACCAGTAATACCGAGTTAGCCAGTTACATTAACATTACACAAAACATTACATTAACAAACCGTAACGTTAACATTATATTAACAAACCATTACATTAACATTTGCATCTAAAAATTTATGAAACATCTCTTCGAAGTTCATTGCAAGTCCTCAATGCCTGGAATGTAAATCCCACTTCCTTTCTTCTTTCCTTTTCTCTTAAATAGAGATTTCACCTTACTGTCTAAACCACTGCTCTTCTGCTTACCTTTTTAAACTCTTTCCTGAACATACATAAATACTTTGTTAATATATATGAACTTCAATAAACTTAGAACTAAATAAATAATTATATGTGAATAAGTTACAATTGCATATGGAGTTAAATTAACAAGTACCCGGCGTGGACGATGATGCGGTTGGATATCTAAACCTAACAACATATTGATTACTACGTACATCATTAGATTGACCATCGCTGTCATCGTCCTCATTTTCATTGTCCTGTGATTAAGTTTGTTCCTCATCACGCTCGTCATCTTCCTCATCTTCTTCACTGTCGCCATCTTCTTCTTCTTCCTCCTCCTCTTCCATCTGTACAAGAGTTTTTCTTTTTCTTTCCGCCTTTTGTTCGACCTGTCCGTTTAGTCGCCCTACTCAACACTGGTTCCCTAAATATCTCCATGTTTTGAGAAAAATTGAAATACAAACACAATATCGTTATATAAAAATACCACGGATTCCATGTTCTGAGCAAAACTGAAAAACAAACATGTATCACAAAAATTAAATCGATAACTTACAAACGTGTCTATAATTGTGTTAATCCTATTCATGCCCTCTTCATAATACTTCGACTGTTCAAGTGCTAATTGCCACATACCCATATTCATTTCCCATAGACTATCAATGATGTAATGAGGCGGAACCGGCGGCATATCCATCAAATGAGGAATGGGTAACGACTCTTGTCCTGTCCATTACATGTTTCATCCAGGATCCTCTGCCCAATCACTTTGCTTGGGTTGTTAGTAAAACTGAGATGCATAATTAACCTCTGAAGACGTGACGATTGGGGCTTCAATTCCTGCTTTCAAAGCAGAAGGTCCGAAAAAATCCATGTTACCGATACGAACTAAAGCATCTAGTAATGGACCAACATCTCTGCCAACTGACAGCCTATACGTGTTGGAAGTCCATGTTTGTATCTTTATATACATACTGTTGACAATCATCTTCTTATAAGGCTTGCTGCATCTCCGCATGTGTAGAATATATCATCTTGCGGGTTATGTGCACGGGACGATCAATGGGAATAGTCGCCCAGCCTATAAGTTGTCGCATATACCTCTCTCCTAAATACATCTCGAAAAAATGACCGGTTGGAACAATCAAAGGCAACCGTTTCATCGATAGGTTGTATACATGGACAACCTCTGCAAAAGCGAGTGCGATTGAATTATGCCATGGATTCCAATTTATATAGGTTGCGTGGCGATGATCAATATGATACCGTGTGCTAGGGAACAAATGAGCCGAAGTATCATGCGTAATGAGCCTTATTTTTTTCTCCCAGGCTCTGAATCTTGGATAAGAAGATCGCTTCACCTCTTCTTTGAAAATATATCCGCACACCGTCATATACTCAAAAAACTAGTACTGCAACACAAAAAGATGCAATATTAAACATTAGAAAAAACCACTAAGACATAAAAAACTTTGTGCTTAGTATAGCTCACCATACCTGCAGTAGCTCGATGAAACCAGTTAGATGTCCTCCCTTAGTTACAACAAAATCCAAACTCTGGTATAGGTAACCCATAATCGCGGAACCCTAATCGAACTGTTCCGCTAAGCCTAAATCAAATATGACCTCCAAATATCCCAGGCTAATAGTGTCATTTGTTGTCGTAAAAAAGAGAGTACCCATCATATACAAAACAAAAATTCGGGCAATATGACTTTTGTTATCATTGGCCTCAAGATAATCAACATGAATGTACTTCACAAGATGCAATAAAGCAACGTTTCCTGCCCGAATATCTTTCTCCTCAAGAAGTGGTAATAGTTGACTTGCATTTTCAAATTGCCCCCAACTCTCATCATACAGTATCGTTAGTTTATTCATTCCCACGGGAATGGATATCAACATGGTAAAATCTAATGGTGTAAACCCGATCTTCGTACTAGGAAATGAAAAGGTATGCGTAGTCGGCCACCAATGCTCAACAATAGCATGTATGCATCTGTTGTTAGAGTTTTTCAATTCAATATCTATAAATTTCCCAAATATATTCACTATCAGATCTCTAACTTGAGGATACACATTAACTTTCCTCCATCATTTCAACATTATCGTAAATGCTCCATGACATCTCATGTTGTTGCGGTTCTAGTTATAAAATTAAATCATGTAAATAATCTTTTCATATCAAATAATTTTAGTTAAAACACTTTATAACAAAAAATAAATATACCGTAAGCTCTTTTCCGCTGTTGTAAATATGTGCAACTCCGTCTTGTAGACTCGTGATCGACATTATTGGAAATGTCGGGTCAATTGTTGTCTCCTTCCTTACTCCATGGACATCTTCTTCGCCTTTAATCGTTCTTCGATTTTTCCATGAAACTTTTCTCCTACGTAACCCACTCACAAGGCTAGTGCCTTCAATAATTTCCTCTTCCATCATCAACCAATTCCACTAATTTGCTAACCCACAAAATTAGCAAATTTGATATTTTAAGGTGGAGAATGAAGAAATTGATTGTGCTAAAGTGGTGAGAAAGAGAAAAGATTGATTTGTTTGAAATTGTAGAAAAAATCCTTTGTTTTCCAAAGAATTAGTGGATTAGGGTTTTGATTTTTTTGGGGATTTTGAAAACCGACATGGAACTCGATTTTTGTTTACAGAGAGGTATGACTCTGTAAACAAAAGTTTGCGATGTGTTTTTCTTTTACTAAACGGTTTTCTGAAAACTGTTGAGTGTTTAAATTAAAAATATATATAACTAGCAGCGTCCCCCACTGACTGCTGGAACGGCGCGGGGAATCCACGCTTTAAAATGAGAGAGCTGCTGGGAATGCTCTTATACCTGCACTGGCCAACAATTTCATGATGTCCTATCTTCACATGGAAGCAGGGAAAAATGTAAGCTGGAATACTTGAATGCCTTTTTTATGCTTATGACTTTTTTTTCACATAATGAAGATGGTTTCTTCCGACAATGACAGTTCTACTCATCGTTGCGTTTTTGTAGGTTCCAGCAATGATGCGGCCTTTTACATGTTTCAACAATGATACGACCTCTACTGGACGCATTACCATTGAAGGAAAACAGATAAATTTATACTTACACTGGCTATTTTATACTACTATGATGATATAAGTCATAATGGTTCTCTAACATATTATCTTATGATAATTTATCCATAAACAAATCTGAAAGTGGTATGGCTGAGTTTACAATAGATTTCCTAATTTTAGAACAAAATTAAGTCATGTAGTGTTGTTTGTAGTCAATGCGGCTGCAAGAGGCTTTGATAAAGGTGAAACTGCTGAAGCAAGAAGAGAGGCTACCACTAATCTAATGAAGCAATGGTTTCCAAGAAAGGTAATGAATTAATTAAATATTTTAAATTATTGTAGGAACAAAACTAGATTTGGTTGTACTTCATTTGTTGCCTCTCTACTTCATTTGTTAGTTATAATATGCAACCCGCTTTCTGTTCTTTTAATCCATCTTTGGATTTGTTCACTTTTTTCTTCTTCTAATGTCCCTTTTTTTCTTTTTGAGAAAACAATATAGAAGCCAATTCCAAAAACCACTGCTACAATACTGAATTCCTATTGCTGAATCACAAATTAACTATTATACTGGTCCACTTAGTATTACAAACTTCATGCTTAATGCACCCGCTTTTCTGGCTTCAGAAAAATCCGATTCATAGAACCATTCCTTCGCGTGCCGCAGCTTAGGATTCGTGCTGTTGCTATTGTTTAGGGGTGAAGAAGAATAAAGGTATGGCATCAACATCGGCCTCAGCCGAAGCGGAAGAAGGATGATTCCTTAGCACAAGCACTAAGCGAGAATAAAACTTTATCAGATTGAGATAGCGGTTCAAGAAGATCAGTCTACTAAGGCTCCATAGCATGTAGGGAAGCAGTTTATTGACTTGAAAGCACTCCATTCCCCTAGTGAACACAGTCATACCTCATCTACTATACATAGTTAGCAAAGTCGCTACGCACCTCTTATAAACTAGAAAATCTGGCTCAAATCTGCCTATTGATTGGCTCTTATTTTGTTGCATTATGTGATCACTTTTTCTGTATTTAGATTAGGTATGAGTTGCTAGTTAACACACCTGATTCTAATTTCATGGAAACAGGGATGAATGACGTAAAACAAAGTATGAGTGGTATTCCAGTTGATTAGCCTGTTAAGGTATGTAAATACCACGGTTTGCCGTGTGCCCTCTTTTTTCTGTTAGTATAATAACGATTGACCATATTTGTTGAGGCCTGTTGAGCGGTATTCCAATTGATTAGCTTGTTGAGGTGTACACTTTTTTCAATATATTTCTGCATGTTTGTATAATGACTAGTGACCATCCTTTTTATGCTAAGATATAGCCATTCAAATACAGTTATAAATTAAAGCCCATATTTTTGTGTTTTCACCAAATTTAAACTTTTTCTTCTGTAAAATTAATTTGGGAAAATTATTGTGTGGCTGACGTCAAACAATATCTTATAAGCTAATGTCAGTTATTAGCCCAGCCCATTCAATTTTTAGAGTTCAACTCACTTTTAGAAATGTATAACAAATTTAGATCTGGTTCAAGACATATTAGACACAAGTTAGTTTATTCTCAATTTTTTTGTTAGCTTCCTTCAAAATTACATTACAAAAATTATTTAATTTTAGTAGGGTGCCCTCATGTTATATCACTACCTGAAATAACTCCCCTCAGACTAAAGCCGTGAGCACTCTCCTTCATCATGAGTATTGATCTAAGAAGGCAGTAGAAACGGTTCTTATATCCCGGCATCGGACGAGCACTATGGTTGAATTGCTAGGGGCAGCGGGTAATAGGAATGTGACGACCCACCCCGTATCGGCCTGCATTTCCTCCGAAGGTGCGCTGTACACATGCCCGACTAGTACGGAACGATCGTCAAAGAAAGGAAAGAAGGGAATTAACTAACGAGGAACCTGTAGAATGTCTCACAGCGCCTGGAACAAAATATAATAATAACATACTTGACATAAGACAGGTGAGACAGTACATAAGCTGATAACTAAAATCAACATCAACATCAGAGCAGCGGAAATCCAAATACAGCTTATTACAACTTTCCAAATTTACTGTCTCTAAAACAAAAGAAATCTAAAGTAGAAGATGCACTACTAATGCCCAAGCAGTGATCTTCAACAACACATGGAGAATACTATATATATCATACGTGGAAGCCTCCTGCTCGTCTCCGGATCATCTACCCGTGCATCACCAGCTAACCTGTCTCTAGTCTGCTCGTGTGAGCACCCAGAGTAATAAGAGGAGACATAAAACTCTGGGTCAGACATAAAGCCTGGTATGAGCGATAAGCATCTAAACTGAACAATAACAGGTATACTAAACCATACCTGAACCTGGACCTGCAACCAAAGAGTTAGCACTACATACCGTACAATACTCTAAGGTGCCATAACAGATAGTGTAAAGAATACGGGGGTGGGGTGTGTATGTCACAATGGTGGCAAAAAAATCAAGCATGATAACCATCCTCACATCTCTTACTCAGTGCGTAAAGCATACGATGTCCACCACTGTCAATCACTAGACCCATCGAAGTAGTGACGGAGTTCAACTTGTACAACTACTGCTACTACCAAGCTTACCACATGGAGTCATGACCAAATCTTTACAAATGACCCCACTTCATTGGTCTGTAGCCTTTTGGTCGTACCTAGGCCACTGTGGCCCTGAATCCATTCACATACCTCCCATACATAGTGATCCAAAGTCATAGACATCGATAGCCTCTTGGCACACGTCTCGCAGCAAAGCCCAATCATGAAGCCCACTCATTGGTTCCCAACTGGATCCTGAGTCAAAGCTCCTCATTTGGACTTCCTTTGCATCTCGGGTTTTGATCAAATTGGAGTTGGTCTTCAAAAGAGTCGTCGCGTAGAAGTGGTCCTGGATTCGATTCGGTTCGGATACATACGTATAACACGGTTCGGTTCGGTGCAATGCTTCATAGTGTACTCCTGGATGCGGTTCGGTTCGGTGATTCTCCCCCTTCAGACGTCGGTTCGGATCGAATGCTCTGTAGTGGTTCGGTTCGGGTGTGCCTCTGCTTGAGTTCGGTTCGGTGGTCCTACATCCGATCCGATGCTTCAGTTCGACTTGCTTGCCTGCTGCGATCCGATCTGCTCCCTAGCTCCGATCCGATCCTCCTCCCTACCTCCTATCCGATCCCCTGCTCCTTTCCATCCGATCCCGCTCGCTTCCCTGCCCCGATCCGCTGCCCAGCTCCGATCTGATCCTCTGTCCAACTCCAACTCTAAGCAATGGCCTTCCTTCTTTCCAAACTTCCTTTGTGCCAGGCTTCGGTTCGGTTCGGATTCCTTGCCCAGCTCTCCTATCCGATCCGAGCCCATACCCTATCCGATCCAAAACCCTGCACAACTTTCTGCAACTTTTTCCAGCAACCTATTTACACCATTCGACGACGTTTTCGACTAATCTGACTATACTAATCAACCACAAATCATTCCAAACAGTCATAGCAACATAACTAACTAACCACAAACACCAAAACAATGAATTTACATGTCAAAATGGATCAAATATACCCAAAACTCCATATTTTCCCTTAAGCATGTTTAAGCAAAACTAATCTTAGGGTTAACAAAACTTAACCAACCAAACCAAATTTCTACCAGAGGCATAAAATATTATTTTCGAATTTATAGATATTTTTCCAGAATTATTAGTGTATAAATTCGCTAATCTTCACTAATTACCCTTAATTAACTGTAATTAGTGTCAAAACAATGCTAATCACTCACCTTGGCCACAAATAAAATTCTCAGAACTGAAACCCCGCTGATTTGGGTGAATACTGATGTCTAACAGCAACTCTAACCTTGCTTTCGAATTTTCTCTCCTTAATTTGATGTAGAATAAGCAAAAACTTGATTAGAAAGTGATTTGGGGAGGTTTCTAGATGTTGGCGGCCATTGTTAGGGTTCAAGAATGAAAGTGGCGGCTGGAAAATGAGGATAAGATCGTTCTCTAACTGATTTCAGCCTCCTCATAACCCTAATCCCGAAATCCCCCATTGGGCCTAGCTGTTAGTCACCCGGTTAAGCCCAATTAAGCTATTTTTTACTATCTGAAACTTGTTTCAGTCATATCTCCCAAACGGTGAGTCCGTTTGGCTAATGTGACCACTCTACGGAATTGTAAACCATCATCCAGAGCCAATGGAAGTGGTTTCAGGTCAAAATTTCTTTCCAGTCAAAAGTTATGGCCAAAACAGTACCAACTAGGGGTAAAATGGTCATTTAAAAATCGACAAAAATCATGAACATGGGAAATGACCCCAATAGTCGTCTCCCAAAGTTACATGACCATAAGACTTCATATGTGAAAGAAATAAATATTCTACGATCCTATGATGCGTAGAATGCGGGTCGTTACACTCTCCCCGCCTTAAGAAATTTCGTCCCCGAAATTCCTTGACTCAAAACATACAAAGGATCCCGCATCCCTAACAGCCACATACAACAATCAAACATGAAAAACAAGAAAACAAGCCTACCTTAGCATGCGGAAAACTAAATTGAAGTTAAAATCTTACCAGGCGAAGAGTTCTGGATACATCTTTCTAATACTCTCCTCGGTCTCCCAAGTACAGTCATTCTCGTTCTCGCCCCACTGAACCTTGACTAGCTTCACCGCCTTCCTTCGAAGTTGCTTCATATCGTGCTCGACAATACGGATCGGCTTGCGGTTCCCAACCGCCTCGGGTTCTACTTCGAAGTCCTCTAACTGATCAGGTGAAATAGTCATATCTGGGTCGTGAACGAACTTCCTCAGTTGGGAAACATGAAATACGTTGTGAACTCCCGCCATCTTCTCTGGTAAGTCAACTCTATACGCCAAATTCCCGACTAGTTCAAGAACAGGGAATGGGCCAACAAATCTTGGTGCCAACTTGCCTCTCCTGCCAAATCGTATCATGCTCTTAAATGGAGAAATCTTGACAAACACCAAATCGCCAATGGAGAATTTTAAGTCTCTTCTCCTCTTATCAGCATAACTCTTCTGCCTATCTTGGGCAGCCTTCATTCGTTGTTGAATGATCTTGATCTTATTTGAAGTTGCCCTCACCACATCTGGTCCAAGCATAAACTTCTCGCCAGTCTCTATCCAACATGATGGTGAGTTGCACGGTCTTCCGTACAAAGCTTCATATGGAGCCATACCGATACTGGATTGGTAGCTATTATTATATGCAAACTCTACTAGATGCAAATGGTCATCCCATGATCCACCAAAATCCAATATACATGCTCTCAAGAGATCTTCCAAAATACGATTCACCCTCTCCGTCTGACCGTCGGTCTGAGGATGATATGCGGTACTGAGATGTAATTCTGACCCTAGAGCCTCTTGTAAGATCTTCCAAAACCCACTAGTGAACAATGGGTCTCGGTCACTCACAATGCTTTTAGGTACTCCATGAAATCTCACTACCCACTTCATATACAATTCTGCTAACTTAGCTGTCGTTCTGGTCGATTTGACTGGTATAAATCTCGCACTCTTAGTCAATCGATCCACAATTACCCAAATGCCATCATGTCCCGATCTAGTCCTTGGTAAACCATCGATGAAATACATCGAGACTTGCTCCCATTTCCATTTGGGAATTTCTAATGGTTGCAACAACCCACTAGGCTTCTTTTGCTCGGCTTTAACTAGCTGGCAATTCATGCATTTGGATATAAACTTTCCAACGTCTCTTTTCATCCCTTCCCAGTAGTAAGTCTGTCTCATGTCTCGATACATCTTATTACCACCGGGGTGTATAGTCAGTTTTGAGTGATGACATTCTCTAAGCACTTCATCTCTCAATCCATTGACATTGGGTACAACAAGCTTTCCATTCTTTCTAAGCCATCCATCTCGATCAAGCCCATACTTGTTCATCTCCTCATCGATACCCATCTCTAACTTGGAGATGATTTCCAATAGGTCAGGATCGTCCCTCTGACTAGAGACGATCCGCTCAATCAAAGTGGGTCTGATCATCAAACTTGCTAACATTTCTGGATCCAATTCGCACTTTGGTCTAAAATCATACCCAGCGATGTACTCCAGTTGCTTCCATTCAAGAAACATAGCCCCTAAACTGGCATGTCTTCTACTCAATGCATCGGCTACCACATTGCCCTTTCCTGGTGTATATGCGATGTCAAAATCATAGGAAGCCAAGAATTCTAACCACCTATGTTGCCGGAGATTTAGATCCTTCTGGGAGAAGAGATACTTTAACGATTTATGATCGGTAAACAACTCGAATCTTTCTCCCAAGAGATAATGTCTCCACATCTTCAACGCGAACACGATCGCTGCCAATTCCAAATCATGGGTAGGGTATCTTCCCTCGTGCGGTTTCAATTGCCGACTTGCATAAGCTACAACCCTACCGCCTTGCATCAATACAGCACCCAGTCCGGTATCACAGGCATCCGTGTATACCGTCATCTCTTCATTCCCCTTAGGAATGACTAACACTGGTGCGCATGTCAACTTGTCCTTTAGACTCTTGAATGCATTCTCGCACCTTTCATCCCAGACAAAAGCTTGATTCTTCTTGGTCAACTGGGTCAATGGTGCTGCTATCTTGGAGAAACCTTGGATAAACTTACGATAATATCCAGCTAACCCCAAGAAACTTCTTACATCTGTTGCATTCCTGGGCGTAGGCCAATCCTGTACCGTAGCCACCTTCGAAGGGTCCACGGCAATACCATTCTCGGAAACAACATGACCCAAGAACCTCACTTCCCTCCTCCAAAAGTGACACTTAGAAAACTTTGCTTTCAACTGGTGTTTTCTCAACACCTCCATCACTATTCTTAAATGTTCCTTGTGTTCTTCCTCTGTCCTCGAATAGACCAAAATATCATCAACGAACACAAGGACAAACTTATTCAACTGATCTCTGAATATCCTATTCATAAGATCCACAAAATATGCTGGGGCATTGGTCAGCCCGAATGGCATGACCAACCACTCATAAAATCCGGACGGCGTCCGAAATGCCGTTTTAGCTATACTCTCAGCTTCCATTCTAAGCTGATGAAAACCTGTCGCGAGATCCAACTGGGAAAATACTCTCGCGCCACTCAACTGATCGAACAAATCATCTATCCGCGGTAGAGGATACTTGTTCTTCCTCGTCACTTTATTCAACTCGCGGTAGTCTACACACAAACGAAGGGAACCATCCGCCTTGGTAGCAAACACAACTGGTTCTCCCCACTCAGAAACACTCCTTCTGATAAATCCCTTCTTCAAAAGATCGCTGACTTGCACCCCGAACTCTCGCTGCTCCCTTGTTGCCATACGACGAAGTGGCATCACTATAGGTTTGGCATCTTTCACCAAATCAATACGGAACTCAATCTCTCGATGTGGTGGAATCCCGGTCAGTTCTTCGAAAATGTCCGGATACTGGCTAACCACGGGCAAACCTGACAACTCACTATGCGGAATGTCGAGGGAGTTTAGAAAACTAGCCAATACCCCCTCACTGGGTAGACCACCAAACACTATCCTCCGCCCATCATCCGCTCTAGCTGTCACCAAAAAGCCCTCACAGTCTACCACCACCCCGTATCTTTGGAGCCAATCTACTCCCAAAATAATGCCATACCCGGTAAAGCCCAAAACAAAGCAATCACAAATAAACATGCATGCATGACTCGATAAGACCACATTACGACAAATCATGCTAAGGCTAGTCGAACCACCGATTGGGTTCGTCACTACTAAAGGTCTACCGACAATCTCGGGCTCCAATCCCAACCTATCTACCAGGTCACTAGATATGAAAGAACTGGAAGCTCCGGTATCAAACAAAACTCTAACAGGAACATCATAAACAGAAAGCATACCTTGAATGACGACATTCTTTCCCTTCTCCGCCGCGGTTGGGGCATTCGACGAAGAAGGAATAGCATTAAGGGCATATGCTTTCACCATTTGCTTCTCTCTAGGGGGTTGTGGACACTTGTCCTTGTGATGTCCCATTTGGCCACAGTTGAAGCACTTCCTATCCGCTGGCTTGGCCCGACAATTACTAGCATAATGGCCCTTCTTACCACAGCTGAAGCACTCAACCTCTTGCTTATTCTTTTTCTTCTGGCCATCCTTAGTCTGATTCTGCTTCCTCTTATTCTGGGAACCACCCTTGCCCCCACCACTTGCTTGTGGCTTTGGCTCCTCTGCAGATACAACCTCAGCCTTCGGCTTAGGGTAGAGACTTTCTGATCTCAATACTTTCCCCACAATCGATTCAAACGTCTCATCGATGTGGTTAATAAGCCTTTCTCCTAAGTACTAATCCAAACCAGTTATGAATTTCTCATTCTTCTTCTTGGCAGTATCAATAAGAGATAACCCATACTTCGACAAAGTGTCGAATTCAGCAATATACTCCGAGACAGCTCTGCCATTCTGCTTGAGCTCCAAGAATTTCTTAAACAACACTGACTTCTGAGCAGTTGGAACGAACTTTTCGCTAAAGCGAACCTTAAACTGCTCCCAAGTAATCTGATCTTCGGGAGTAGCTGCCTTTATAGCATTCCACCAATTCATTGCCCGCCCTTGCAGCTGACGGGACGCTAGCTTTCTCTTCATCGCATCCTCGATACCCAGATCCTCGAAGATACGTTCGCAACTATCCAACCAATCCTGAACATCCGTAGCCGACTCCGTTCCGTGGAACGGCTTCCCACCAAGACTAGTATAATCCTTATTCAGCTTGGCGAAGTCGGCCCTCGGCGCCTGCACTATTGGACCACCACCATTACCACCATTGGGAGCTTCCCTCTGCACATCTCTAAGCATCTCTCTCATGAGGTCAGTAAACATCGTCCTCATGTCATCAACATTCCCATTATTGGCTCCCCTACCAGCACCTCTAGCATATCGGCTCATCGTCAATCTGAAAAGGGAAACGGTTAATGACCCCATAGTGGTGCTAGTGCAGTACGACTTCATTCTTATACTACTAATAGTATATATATAGCTTTTGAAAACCAAATTAATCACAAATACGCGCTCTCATATACGTACTATCTCTCCCTAGTATCTTTCCCTTGGTTAACTACGCAACCTAGAGCTCTGATACCAAGTGTGACGGCCCACACCGTACCGGCCTGCATTTCCTCCGAAGGTGCGCTGTACACATGCCCGACTAGTACGGAACGGTCGTCAAAGAAAGGAAAGAAGGGAATTAACTAACGAGGAACCTGTAGAATGTCTCACAGCGCCTGGAACAAAATATAATGATAACATACTTGACATAAGACAGGTGACACAGTACATAAGCTAATAACTAAAATCAACATCAACATCAGAGCAGCGGAAATCCAAATACAGCTTATTACAACTTTCCAAATTTACTGTCTCTAAAACAAAAGAAAGCTAAAGTAGAAGATGCACTACTAATGCCCAAGCAGTGATCTTCAACAACACAGGGAGAATACTATATATATCATACGTGGAAGCCTCCTGCTCGTCTCCGGATCATCTACCCGTGCATCACCAGCTAACCTGTCTCTAGTCTGCTCGTGTGAGCACCCAGAGTAATAAGAGGAGACATAAAACTCTGGGTCAGACATAAAGCCTGGTATGAGCGATAAGCATCTAAACTGAACAATAACAGGTATACTAAACCATACCTGAACCTGGACCTGCAACCAAAGAGTTAGCACTACATATCGTACAATACTCTATGGTGCCATAACAGATAGTGTAAAGAATACAGGGGTGGGGTGTGTATGTCACAATGGTGGCAAACAAATCAAGCATGACAACCATCCTCACATCTCTCACTCAGTGCGTAAAGCATACGATGCCCACCATTGTCAATCACTAGACCCATCGAAGTAGTGACGGAGTTCAACTTGTACAACTACTGCTACTACCAAGCTTACCACATGGAGTCATGACCAAATCTTTACAAATGACCCCACTTCATTGGTCTGTAGTCTTTTAGTCGTACCTAGGCCACTGTGGCCCTGAATCCGTTCACATACCTCCCATACATAGTGATCCAAAGTCATAGACATCGATAGCCCCTTGGCACACGTCCCGCAGCAAAGCCCAATCATGAAGCCCACTCATTGGTTCCCAACCGGATCCTGAGTCAAAGCTCCTCATTTGGACTTCCTTTGAATCTCGGGTTTTGATCGAATTGGAGTTGGTCTTCAAAAGAGTCGTCGCGTAGAAGTGGTCCTGGATTCGATTCGGTTCAGATACATACGTATAACACGGTTCGGTTCTGTGCAATGCTTCATAGTGTACTCCTGGATGCGGTTTGGTTCGGTGATTCTCCCCTTCAGACGTCGGTTCGGTTCGGGTGTGCCTCTGCTTGAGTTCGGTTCGGTGGTCCTACATCCGATCCAATGCTTCAGTTCGACTTGCTTGCCTTCTCCGATCCGATCTGCTCCCTAGCCCTGATCTGATCCTCCTCCCTACCTCCGATCCGATCCCCTGCTCCTTTCCATCCGATCCCGCTCGCTTCCCTGCCCCGATCCGCTGCCCAGCTCCGCTCCGATCCTCTGTCCAACTCCAACTCTAAGCAATGGCCTTCCTTCTTGCCAAACTTCCTTTGTGCCAGGCTTCGGTTCGATTCGGATTCCTTGCCCAGCTCTCCTATCCGATCCGAGCCCATACCTGATCCGATCCGAAACCCTGCACAACTTTCTGCAACTTTTTCCAACAACCTGTTTACGCCATTCGACGACGTTTTCGACCAATCTGACTATACTAATCAACCACAAATCATTCCAAACAGTCATAGCAACATAGCAAACTAACCACAAACACCAAAACAATGAATTTACGTGTCAAAATGGATCAAATATACCCAAAACCCCATATTTTCCCTTAAGCATGTTTAAGCAAAACTAATCCTAGGGTTAACAAAACTTAACCAAATCAAACCAAATTTCTACCAGAGGCATAAAATATTATTTTCTAATTTATAGATATTTTTCCAGAATTATTAGTGTATAGATTCACTAATCTTCACTAATTACCCTTAATTAACTGTAATTAGTGTCAAAACAATGTTAATCACTCACCTTGGCCACAAATAAAATTCTCAGAACTGAAACCCCGCTGATTTGGGTGAATACTGATGTCTAAAAGCAGCTCTAACCTTGCTTTCGAGTTTTCTCTCCTTAATTTGATGTAGAATAAGCAAAAACTTGATTAGAAAGTGATTTGGGGAGGTTTCTAGATGTTGGCGGCCATTGTTAGGGTTCAAGAATGAAAGTGGTGGCTGGAAAATGAGGATAAGATCGTTCTCTAACTGATTTCAGCATCCTCATAACCCTAATCCCGAAATCCCCCATTGGGCCTAGCTATTAGTCACCCGGTTAAGCCCAATCAAGCTGTTTTTTACTATCTGAAACTTGTTTCAGCCATATCTCCCAAACGGTGAGTCCGTTTGGCTAATGTGACCACTCTACGGAAATGTAAACCATCATCCAGAGCCAATGGAAGTGGTTTCAGGTCAAAATTCCTTTCCAGTCAAAAGTTATGGCCAAAACAGTACCAACTAGGGGTAAAATGGTCATTTAAAAATCGACAAAAATCATGAACATAGGAAATGACCCCAATAGTCGTCTCCCAAAGTTACATGACCATACGACTTCATATGTGAAAGAAATAAATATTCTACGGTCCTATGATGCGTAGAATGCGGGTCGTTACAAGGAATGAATTGCGTAACTCCAACCCTTAGGTTCTCTTTGTATAAAGGTGTGTAGCGACTAAAATAAAGAGTCATTCTTCAAAGGGTAAGTAATAGTCACGATCGCAAGAATGTAACTGCGCAAGCTATGTAAGCCAGAGGAAAGACAACTAGGTAGGCGGAAGCAAACGAATCACCTTCTGCTGTCACTGGGTTAGAACCATTCTTTGAGTCTAGCGGAAAGGAAAGAAAGTAGTACGCATGCAGTAGAGGTGACTGAGCAAGCTAAGAAGAACGCCTGGATAAAGAAGTAGGGCTTATCCCGTAGCTTCAAGCGAAAGGGAAGCGAACTGTGGACTTGAAAGCTCACTGTTGCTAACGGCTTGCAATCTTAGGTGCGATGTACATAATATGGGCACGGTAAGCTCAATTTTTTTGAAAAACTATCACATTCATAAACTATATTTGGAAAATTAACTAATTATATAGACATATAAAGTATAGCTAAATCCTCTAAAATAATAATAATCATTAACTAAGATCTATAATAATATTAAAGTTAACTAAGATTTATAGATATTAAGTAAGTTTGTAAAATTTAACTAAGTATTATAATTTTATTACCAATTTACTAAGTTTTATAAAATTAACAAGTTAACTAAGTAAAATTTAAAATATAACTAAATCTTCTATAACGGTAATAATAAATAACTAAGGTTATGAAAATTTACAAAAATTAACTAAATTATGGATTTTATAAAATGAACTATGATATATGAAAAGTAAATAAGTTTATAAAAATTAACTAAGTATTACAAAATTTAATTAAGTTAACTAATTTTTACAAATATTAGCAAGTTCATACTACTAGTAATAATAATAGTTAACAAAGCTTGTAATAATAGTAAATTATCAAATATAAACAAAGTTAATCAAGTTTTATAAAAATAAAAAAGTATAATAATATTATTAATAATTAATTAAGTTTATTATAATAATAAATTATAAATATCAACTAAGCTAACTTAATTTTATAAAAAATTAGTGAAGATTTATAAAAAATAAAAATCTTATAAAAAACTTAACTAAGTTAATTAAGTTGTATAAAAATAACAAGTTTATAATAATGATAATTAACTAAGCTTACACTAATTATAGGAAACTATAAACTATGAAATGTTAACCAAGTTAATTAAGTTTTATAAAAATTAACATTTTTATAATAATAATAATCTAAGTTTATCATAAACATAATAATATTAAATTTTAAAATATTAACAAGTTGACTAATTTTATAAAAAAATTGCTAAGTTTATAATAATGATAATTTAACTAAGTTAACTAAGTATTATAAATAATAATAACTAATTAATTAAATTTTATAAAAATAACTAAATAATATAAAAGCATAATATAATAATAAATTAAACAAGTTAATTAAATTTATAAAAATTAATCGAGATTTATTAAAATTAAACAAGCTAATAAAATTTAAGTACTAAAAATATTTAGCTAAGTTAACTTAAGTTTTATTATAAACAAGGGGAATGAAGTACGATTATTAAACCATCAATAGTAAATTAGATAAACTGTATGCTTTTCATGTTATGCACTACAAGTAGAATCAGTATGTTATTTGGAACCAAGATTAGAACATATCGTGTATTGCTAACATAATCATCGACTTTGAATTTTGTCATGGTAGGTAATTAAAGACCGCTGGTGCAAAAAAAGACAACACTTACTTCTTTCGTAGTAAGCATATGAAACTTTCTGGTTGTTAATTTTATTGGTCTTTGGTGCAAATTTGCTTTATGGATATTTTGATTTTATCTATAGATATTTTGA
The DNA here is from genome assembly GCA_030737875.1 of Allium sativum. Taxonomy (NCBI): domain Eukaryota; kingdom Viridiplantae; phylum Streptophyta; class Magnoliopsida; order Asparagales; family Amaryllidaceae; genus Allium; species Allium sativum. The sequence goes on along the minus strand of CM060918.1, from coordinate 683,970,233 downwards.
CCTTGTTCAACGGATATCGTGTAAACTTGGTTTATGGTGTTATTTTTATTTATGGAAATTATGTAAACTTGGTTTATAAATGATGTCTTGGTTAATGAATATTGTGTTATACGGTTTATGTAAGTGGTAGTTATGTGCTTATATGATAGTTTTTGCATGTGATTCAGATATATTACTAATATTAGTTTCTTGGTATATATATTTAAATGTTGTTGGTATGTATGTGCATAAATATTTTGACAGTGCTGCAAAATATAAATGTTGTAGAAAAAAAAACAGCAAAAGGCAGTATTTAGTGTTGTAAGTACTTTTGAAATTTACCAACAACCTTTATTTAGTGCTATCATTACTTTGAATACTTTAACAGCATTTATGAAATGCAGACGAAAATGCTATAGAAGTTAGTAATAACATTTATAAATTGTTGCTGAAAATGTAGAACATAAATGAATGTTGTTTTGACAGCAATAGGTAAACGGTGTTATAAGAACGCCGTTATAGTTAATAATAGCGTTCATAAAACACTGATGAAAAGGTGAGTAACAACCTAGAAAATCTATCAAAAAATATTAACAGCTCGGTATAAACGCTGTAAAATCGAGTTTTCCACAATGTTTTTCTTATCCATCAAAAAATGCATACCGACGACCACATGTCATTATACAACGTTTCTAATAGCGTTGTTATATCCTATAACAACAATTTTCAAACGCTGTTAAAAGCTGTTTCTGGTTTAGTGAAGTCATCGAAATTCTCTTCGTTTATAGAACATCATCTTATAAACCATTTATTATCTTTAAAATATTTATTTCAAATATTTTTGCTTCCTCAAAATTAGTATTTCATTTCTTATTCTTTTAGAAAACCAACTTCCAAACCAATTCATTTAAATTTATATTCACCAATTAAATAAATTAAATATTGTCGCTAAATATCTTATGGTCACATCTTGAAATAAATCTTAAGGCGTTAGCATACAAATATTTCCTATCCAACCCAATGCTAAATATGAACTTGTATTTGCTTATAAACTAGTACAATACAATCAACACAATCAGTCAAACAAATATAACAATCAACGATAGACAAACGTTAAATGCTATTAAATAACAATACAGTGTTTGATTCTACTAACATGCGTTACTATAAAATATAATTATCAAATGTGTCAAACAACTGTACTAACATGTTCTACGCATCAATATAAATCTAATATTGAAATCCGCGAGTGAAATGAATTCCATTTGGGTGAGTTTAGGCTATTTCAACGCTAAGATTGAACATACAATTTTAGTTATAGGTAGTTTAATATATAAGACTCTCACCCCAAAGTCAAAGCCCAAGGTATGCATGTAAACCATCTCCCTTGCATTTTCCCCACCCTTATAAAACTAGCACCACTTCTAATTCCAAGTTATGTCAGCCCTTCCAATTCTCCTCTTCTTTCCTATACTCAACTCTATCGGTGTCATACCCAACCACAACCATGCTCACCTCCACCACTCCCCGGATGCTTAACTTGCTAACTACCCCCGCAACACAAACTCACACACAAAAACACATATATAATACAAATGCATCCAACTTATATACACTCAAAAACAAATATACACCCACGGAGTCACGTATATGAATATGTCAACATAAACATTTGCACCTATGCATATACACACGTAAGGTATGTACACACAAACAAACATATATGTATGTATGTGTATATATATATATATATATATACACACACACACACTCACGCACCCAGTCACGACACCATACACGCAGATTTGTAACTCCCTATTGCGGAAATTTTGTAACGGCTTTGAGTCGTTGCTAAATATCAACAACTAAAGTCCATTGCACCATTAATTAGTACGATCACATGTCGTTCTACATTTGAAAACAGATTTAATCCGTTCTAAAAGTAAGTACACCTTTCAATAACCCCACCATTTCCACTTTCCCATTTTGTTTTTCATGCAGAAAAAAGAAAATCAATGATGCACATTGTCCCCTAGATCTGAAAATCTCGAGTCGATCATCACCAGTACCCCATTATTCTCGTAATCGTCCTCTCCAGATCATCGTCTCGTAATCGTCCATCATCAGGTAATCGACAATCTACTATTATAAGTTATTGCAATCTCGTAATCGGTAATCTCGTGTTTGTAAGCCTACAAAATTGTTTGATGGATTAAAAGGGGGAATCCAGACGAACTTCAAACTTTGAAAGGCATGTAAAATTATTTCTTCAAACTTTGATAAGTTAATCGATAATCTCGTAATCGGTAAGCTCGTATTGATTAATCTCGTGTACACTATCAGTTTAGTTCTATTTTGGGATGGTTGGTGTTGTACTTCAAATTTTAAAGGGAATGTAAAATTATTTCTTCACCTCAGATGAACTTCTTTTTCCTTCCTTTTAAATTTTTATTTTAGCCATTATTATGTTTATTGTTTTTTGATTTACCCACTGTAAGACAAAAACCATATTCATTTTTATAATTCAGAAAATATCTTATATACTGTTAAATCTTGAAATTGGCTACGGAAGGTAATCAACAACATCTCTAGTTTCAGTTTGTTAGAAATCACTGATTTGCACCGTATAAATGAACTTAATGTTTGAGATTGATTTGGTTTCTATTATTAATTTTCAGACCTAGAAATTTATTTGTGATTTTGCAATGAAATAGTGTGCGACTGACACTGATCGCTAAATGATACCGCAGATTTGGTTAAGAAGTTGCAAAAAATTAATTTGATAATTGATGATAAATGATATTTTAGATCAAACTTATTATAAGCACTTATGTGACAACCTGTTATTTTTACTGATTTAAATTCTGATTTAAAACGTATTTTTTATAAAAAAAATATTCTATGATTTTTATAATGGGAATTTGATATTGGAAATACGTATAGTGAGATGTAGCAGCTGTGAAAATTTTGTCGGAAAATTTGAATGTCACCGGTCGTGCAATTTTCAGTGCAAAGCTGCGCATAACAGTTCAAATTTTAGCGATTTTAAAATCTCTCTGAATCCAGTTCGGACAAACACGAAAAATATTATATTCGTTGTCAGTAATCCAATGGCAAAATTCGTTTCGCGAAAATCGGACGTTTTGATCTCCGTTTCTCATCCGCATTTCTACGTTAAAGGGGTCTGTAACGCATTTTTGAACGGAGCATGTAGACACTGCAAATTATGTACCGTTGTGTCCGTCTCGTCGTGCTGATTACATAAATATATTCATTTGTCAGTTTCGGTGTTCGGTTTGCGGTGAAATTGTGAAAATGCTTGCACAGTTCATTTTTGAAACAGAGCCATTTGAATTCGACGTGTCCCTTTTTGGATCCTGCATGTTGTTCTAGTCATTTTAGGTCTGCAAAACCTCTCGTTTTATTTTACTAAAGCAACTATTTTTTTTATTTCTAAACACTTAGTATGTGGGCATATTTAAGTTGTTATTTATCATTCTTTCTATACAACGTTGCCTTGAAATCTTTTCATGTACATGCGTACACTTTGTGGCAAATGTAAAATACAAAGAAAGCTTACGTGTGCAAGGAGTAGGTGACCATTCAATATGACCCTAATAGGTAATAATAGAAAATATCTCACTATATGTATAGTAGCATTACCATACGGTAGCCGGTACAATAGCATGACCATTTTGAACTTGTAGTACTCGTCTCCACCAACTGATTCAAAATTTAGAAAGCTGTACTAATGCATACGGTCAAAAAAAAAAAATAGATCCATGATTTTTGTTTTTAATGAACTATTCAAACCCATATTTTCTCCCATACCGAAGATATCTCATAGATTTGAATTGCTCACCCCATTTCTTTGTAGATCCGCAATTTTCACCTTCTGTCATTTTCGTATACCTTCCCCATGCGTTTTACTTTGCTATGAAGTGTCCCTACTATTATATATACAAGAGAGGGGACATTTATTATTTATCTTCCTGGCACAAAGCCACTTCTCCCTTTTCTATTCACTTGCGCATGGAAAATAAGAATGGAGGCAACACAGCAAGCTCCTTTATCCTTTTCTCTTCAATTCTTCTTTTCGTTTTTTTTACATAACCAACCAACCTCTCTCGTCATTTTTCCGCCTCATCTTTTCTTACTTCCCCACTGTTCTCTTTCTATGAACTCATGCTCGCCAATATTCTCATCAACATATATATGTATAATTTTACAATATTTATGTTTCCGGTTCTTTTGGGGTATACAATCCTCACATCAAAAAGGAGGAAGACATGCTGTCTAAGAGGAGGTTTGGGTAACTGCATGCGCACATGCATGGATTAGAGGCGGATAAGGGTAGGGTGTTGGATTTGCATGTGAGTGGATTCATGTGAGATGTGTTGGGCATGTGGCGTGCTTTTCGTTTGTGTGATGCGTGAGTGAGTACTGGTGCATGGCCATGGGGGGATTCGTAAAAAGGAGGTGCCGAATATTTTGAGCAGAGATTTGTTTATGTTTGGAGTTTGTATGCATGATTACGAGATGCACAGATATAGAGGAGTGTTGTGCGAAATGGATATGGAGTAAAGTTTTTCTTTGATATATATTGTTTGTTTTGATTTTGTTAAACTGTGTGTTAAACAAAAGCTAAGCCTGCTTGGGAATTTACACCTCACTTTAAATGGGCACCAACATATAAAAGAAAGAAAAAAAACTAATGAAAATACATGACCTGGGAGCAAAATAAAAGCACACATATGAAAAAGAAAGGCAAGCAAAATAATAAGTTATTTATGCAAGTAGCGTCTGTGCGGTTTAACATTAGCTAGTGTACATGTTAAATTGAATTGTTGCATGCAACGTGTTTCTCACATTCAACTTGTCCCAATTATTTTTGGTCCATTTTTAAACTATGTTCCATATGTTATTGCATATAGCCATTTAAATGCATGTTGGACATTGTCCATTTTGCCGCATGTCATTGAGCAAATATATATATATATATATATATATATATATATATATATATATATATATATATTGTTTTGTTTTACTAAAAAAAAAGAGGATGGGAACATGCGTAAATTGCATGCTCCCAGTAGCATGCATTGGTTCCATCCGTGTGGAACAAAATGCATGCATGCGACCGAGTTTTTGTCCATTAAATTTTATTATATATTTTTCTTCTTTATATCGGAAAGCTTTTAAAAAAAAAAAAAGAATTAACTTTTATTTTGGAAGTCAAACTTCGCTCGGTTTATACGTGTCTTGACCGTAATTTCTTTGTTCAGTTCGCTGAAGTTTCTGTGTTGTTTCGGTTTCACGCCTATCTGTAATCGTCTCCTTCTCTGTGCCACGAAAGGTGAGTTTTCTCACACCTGCAAAAATATTCACATTTTTGTGAAATTGAAATCTGTGTTTGATTTGATTTTTGTTTGTTGGTTGTTATATTTAAATGGACATCCAGTTTAAACTGTAGAAATTGAATTGACAGTTAGTTTATTTTTGAATTGAATTGCTAGTTAAACCCCGACACATATAATCAGTTAATTATTGCAAATTGAACTGTTTTGGATGATGGTTGTGATGTGTGTTTATTTATGGATATATTGAACTGTACGGATTCTGTCTATATTTTTATATCAGTGTTATCACCTTGGATGTTACGGGCATCATCATAAACTGTCATTTCGAATAAATTAAGAAATAGGTTGAAATGATATATACCTATGACATTTGACCTTTGGATTGAAATGATATATATCCATTTCCTGAAATTAAAAATTAAAAATTTGAAATAACTGATCACTTGGCCATAGGATAGAGAATTATTATACGAACACTGGATTGGTTAAATCCATAAATTTTTGAAACCGTGATTCTGTGTAAAGAAAATAAATTGAAATTATGTAAATTGAATTATACATTGGATTTTGAATTTGAATTTGAAATGTTGAAATTTAAATTATTTCAAAGGTTTAAATCTTTATTTAAACTTTGAAATTAAATTCAAATTGAAATGATCAAAATTTGTTAAATTGAAATTTGAACTAAAATTGATTATAATTTAAATTATACCAAAGGTTTAAATCTTTATTTAAACTTTGAAATTTAATTTGAATTGAATTTGAAAAGTTGAAATTGAATTATTTCAAAGGTTTAAATCTTTATTTAAACTTTGAAATTAAATTCGAATTGAAATGATCTAAAATTTGTTATTTGAAATTTGAACTAAAATTGATTATAATTTAAATTATTTCAAAGGTTTAAATCTTTATTTAAAATTTGAAATTAAATTCGAATTAAATGGCTAAAATAAATATTATGAACTTGAACTTGAACTCGGATTTGATTTGAATCGAATAGATTCAAATAATATTTTGAAATGGGAAGTTATCCTTTAAAATGGATTGTTCTCAAATAAATTTGATTTTAGGAATCGATTTGGACTGAATATTGGAAATCGATTTAGTTTGTTTTGAGATTTGAACTTTGGTTCATATTTATTGAAAATGGAAAGAAACAGTTGATCTGAAATTATTTCTATATAAACAAGTTTATATAAATTGTTTTCCAAAAACCTATTCTTTCTATATATATATATAAGTAGATTATTTTATAAAATATTTTATATACCTAAAACCATTTCCAATACTCAAACTGTTTTGACTTCCAAGCTATTCCAAATCTCCCAAATTTATTTACAACTAATCAAAAATTTATTTAAACCCCAAAACTATTCAAACTTACAAACTGTTTTAGAAGTAAAAAGTGTTTACATTTAAATCTGTGATTTAAAAGTAAATATGATCATTTTGATGTTAAAATCAGAAATGAATTCAAAACTATTTTTGAAGTAAATTGAATGATTCGAAGAAAATTTGGTTAATTGAAGTATAACCAATTATTGAATTTGAAATTTATCTCAATGTGAATATGAATTTTTAAAGTACATATTATAGTGATTAAAATAATGTGATATTTTAAAGTGAAATTTATTTAGATGAATATGATATTTTTATATCCTAACGATTCACTTTTGAAATATAAAATACCAATCGGTGTGTAACATGACGTTTTGTTGTTAAAGAGACCGGGGCCTCTTATTAACATACTCTCTGTCAATGTTGGAACAACTTTAACAACTGTGTACGCGGTGGAGTTCCAGAAATGAAGTAGGATGAATTCGGAGGCGATTATTGGATTGAAGAAAGTGAACGATAATGGATGACCCCGACACTTGTGTCGATTTGAAATGACTAAAACAGGAGCCGTGCCAGACCAAATGAGGCTTGACTACCTCTTAGTGGACATCTGCTCTTCGATTTTCCTGGGCCTCGGGTCCATACTATTACTATTTTGTTGTTGTTTTGTTGGTGCACACCCTTATTGGGAGGTATTTCCCTTTGATTCGATATGGGGCGGATGTCTACGGTGGGCCGTTAGGGGTAACCACCAGTCTGGATCAGGCAAACTGGTAGCATACTACCTTGGGTATTGCCTCATGTGCCTTGTCATACGTTTATCCTTATGCGAGACAACTACGATTTTGATTTTGGTATAGGTCTATAGGGGACTCACTGGCTACCGACGTTATAATGGTTGTGTTACAGGACCTGCATAGACCATGTGCTTGTAAACTGTGTAAGGGTAATCAATGTAACCCCGCTTACACTAATTTTCTGACAAGTATTTGTGAATAGACATTATTATAATAGCGAAATTATATTATATAGTATCTAGTTTGACGGATCCTTAGGAGATGGAAATTCCCGTAACATCTCTTGAGTTATGTGTGTGTGCATATTTATATGATGTCGATTTGACTTAGATGAGAATATTTTTGCCTGATCTGAGCTTGTTTTATTTTCACGCTATTACGCTCGGGTCAGACTTGAGCATTCCAGTTTCAAAGGTTATCTTCTGAAGGATGAAGACGAAGACGGTATACTATTATTACTATTGTATTCCACTACTATTTTGTTGCATTACTCTATATTATCAGTTATGTATATAAATGTATAACTCTGATAAATGTTGTAAAATGATCAAATGTTTATTTTAAATAGCTTCATGAACTGTTATTTGATTATTATATTTTGTTCATTCCGTTGCGAGATTCTGTACTTGTTTTTCTTATTTCTTTCTAATTCTAAATTAATCCCTTTGATTATCTATATTTTTTACTATAATGGTTAAAGATGTGGATCGTCATTTAAAAATCTGTAAATACGTACAGTTTTGAGTTAGACATGTGTGGATTATTGTCGATTCAAAAGGTACGGGTTTCCGGGTCGTTACAACTTATGTTTTGCAATGAGTTAAGACTGGAACAAAAGAGGAGCATTTATAAGGAGGACATGGAAAAAGAAAAAGAAAATAGTTTTGTGTGTAACTCTATGTTCCATAGCCGTTTCCTTAGAAAATAAAATTTTATAAAAACCAACAAATGTTAAAAGTAATCTTAAAAGAACTTACCAAGATTATTTGTGATCGAAGAACTTTTTTGAATTACGATCCCTTGTGATCGAAGAAAACATTTTGAAGAAAATAACAACTTGTCAATATTACTTTCTCATATCGAATCATATAAGCAACCTGAATACAATTCAAGTTATAAATTATTCGGCCTGGATCAATACATAGTGTTTTTTGCTTCATAACAAAATGTTGATGAGTCTGAGATTTTGAGTCCAAAGTAAATCAATACATTGTATTAGGCCTGGATTAAATTAGAGATCACTGATCATCATTGTGGACAAATATTTCTATTGATGAAACAACATAAGAAATTTTGTTGAATTACTGATTAGGCAAAATGATTTTAGAGTAAAAAAAGGTTATAGTTTACGATTTTGATTGGAGGGGTGATGATTGCGATGGTGGTTGCAGATTTCAGTTTGGATCTTGGGGGAGGTTGAGGTTGCATGATTGACGGAGAAGATTAATGTGGTTGCTAAAGGTTGGTTTCAGGTAGCGAGTTGCTATTCGTTGGCTAGTCAGTTGCTTTGCATGTTTTGTGTTTGACTATGTATGGTGATGTGGGGTTTGTTTGGAGGTTGAATTTTTGTCATTCAGTCTTGAGTAGTAGCAGTTGATGTTGGGATGTTGTTATTGCAAGAGGAAGTGTAGTTAGAGCAGGAATTTGTGGATTTAGCAAAGTAAAAGTTCAGGTTATATGCGTCCGGATAAAGGCTATTTTGATTGAGTTGCTATTCAGGTAGGATTGCCAAAGGCAAATTAAAACAAAACAAAAACTTGGATGTACAAAAATAAAAACAAAATGAAGTAAAATGTTTATAGTGTTGAAAAGGGTTTAGTGCCAAATTGAAACTAGTTGTTGCATTACTGCATATTTATCCCAAAAAAAGCAACATAAGTAATATTACTTTGTTTTCAACATTCCAACAAATTAAGAGTTTATAGTCTAAGTTGAGAGCCATGTAAAAAATTCATAAGGACATCATATCGAAACTGTGTGATTTTATATGCAAAGACCACAAAAACGATTTGGCTAATTTACCGTATTATTTTCTAATATTTACAAAACTTAGGTTCTTTTCTTCCCATGATTAATATCTAGTTTATTATGTGTTTACTGTGTTGTTTTCTAATATATATGCAACTAAAGTTGTCTTCTACTTGTAGTTATAACATAGTATGTTTAATTTTCATTATGCACTGCTTTACAATTTTTTTTGTTTCATTCTGTATAAACTTACATAATTTGCATACCCATTTTGAATTATTGCAATTTTCTCCTTGGGTCCAACTCATGTCACATCAAATAAATTCCAGTTGGTTATCCATAGAAGAAATTAGTTTATCAGTGCTTTTTTGCTTCCTTTCACAGGAAATTTATTTCTGTTTTGTTACACCATAGACACAAATCAGAAGAAAGCTCAGTTGGTTTAAGTGGCCACATACTAACATGCTAACATGTACTACAATTCTTTAAATTTATGATTTACAAGGATGTGGCGACCAGGAAATCATTTAGAATTCCCTTTTATTAAATGGTATTCATAATTGCTGGGTATAAAGATTTCTTATAATAAACTATCTTCAATACTTGACAAAGCATATGCCATAAATTCTTAAAATTGAACGATATGTATTATTATTGACGGATATAAGTTGTGTTTTTGTTTAAGATCTATGTATCTAATCATGAATGTTAAACTTTTTTCTCAAGTTTAAAGGCAGACCAATCAAGATACCTTAGCCTAGCCTGGTCCAATTTAGACTGACTTAGTCAAAGTTAGTAGGCAAATATCAGGTGTTATATGAGTTAGAAGAGGGTGAATGTATGGGTGGTGGAGATAGAAGACACTCAAGGATGGTAGCATTGAAAATGTGAATGGATTAGACAATTCTAATTTGATAGTATGTAAAATTAGGTTAGTTAATACATGTATACAAAGTGTGCAAGCAATGGTTGTTCAAGGAAGTGTTGATTATGATATAGCTTCGAGCAGTGATAATTGTAGTTTAACTCAAAGATTTTTTTGGAAGTGGTTATCAAGATCTGATGGTATAAGGTTAAATGATTACAATGAAAAAAAAAATTACATTAACAAAATATCGATGGTTTTTTTTCTCTAGTTCCTTGAAAATAGTTGTCATCACAGCCTGCTATTATAAGGCTTTGAAACATTTTTTTCTTAAGTTTTGTTTCTGACTTCAGGATATACTACAAGAGAAATACCCTTTTACAATTACCAAACACGCTTGTAATATATCTATTACAACTTGCGATCGTCAATCTTAGTATCCGTAGTTGTAATAGAGCAAGTATGTTTTACAACTGTTTGTGGCAATTGTAAAAGAATTTTTGACAACCCCCCGTTGCAGTTGTAAAAGTTCTTTTCACAACTCGCTTACGAAGTTGTAAAAAATATTTCTACAACAACTGTTGTTAATGATATTTTCCGTCAACACCGGAGATAGGTCTATGAAAATGGACCGTGGAGAAAGCGTCAGGTTGCTAAGAACCTAACGGCTTAAGCATGAATATTCTGATGATCCAACTGTATAGAAAAATACACACAAAAATATACTGAAAAGTAGCATAGCATGCGGAAAAAGCAAGAACACACAATTTATAGTGGTTCGGTTCAACTTGAACCTACATCCACTTTAAAGATTTTGATTATTTTATTCATGGAGGAGGTTACATAAGAAATTCCCAAATTGATTTACAAATTTGGTTTTACTCTCTAGAATAAGAGAGGATGATTGTGGAATGAGGAGAAAAAGTCCTTCAAAATGTGACCCCTGGGGTCTTATTTATAGAGGTTTTGGGCTCCTTTTTGACGCTTCTTTTTTCCCGCTCTTTTTTGGCCACCTTTTTTAGTGTCACCTTTTTGCTCTCATTTTTTGCTTTTTGTGCCTTTCTCCAGCTTTCTGTACCATTTTGGTTTCGTTTTTTGTCTTTTTCTGGCTTTACCCCTTTTGTCATCAGCCTTTCATCATCAGCCTTTCGTCACCAGCCTTTCGTCATCAGCCTTTCGTCAACATCCTTTCGTCACCAGCCTTTCGACATCAGCCTTTCGTCCCAGCCTTTCGTCAACAACCTTTTGTCATCAACCTTTCGTCAACAGCCTTTCGTCATCAGTCTTTCGTCAACAGCCTTTCGTCACCAGCCTTTCGTTAACAGCCTTTCGTCATCAGCCTTTATTAAACTTGTTTTAGCCATTATTCCCAAACAGTACGTCCGTTTATTTAATGTGACCACTCTACGGAATGGGAAACCATCTTCTGAATCTAATGAAAGTGGTTTCAGGTCTGAATCTCTCACTAATCAAAATTTGTAGGAGAAACAAGATTTTATCTCCTTCTTTCGGTGTCGACATAGGTGTATCCAAGGCTTTTCCTTTTATACTTTCTGGTATCGGAGCTTCTGCTTCTTTATATTCGGCCAGTGCGAATTTTGGTGTTAACAGTTAGCCCCCCCTTTAGTATAAAGAAGCTTTTGTTCTTTAAGACAAAATCATGTGGCTCCTTCACAGCTTGCCTGTCACTCAAGAACCAATGAAAAATATTTGGTATTAGTTTTGTATAACATAGAGTAATGATGCAAGGGGAAGCATAAAATTTTCTCAATCAACCTGGACCTGACATGATGCAAAAGTTATGAACTTTTTGTGGACATAGTGTGAAAATTCAAACATGTATTCATGCTTGATGATATGTTTTAAAATACAACATTCTTCTATCAATGTTGGATGGGCATTACTATTGTTACCTGGACATTCAATTATCTAGATTTCGTCTTTGAAAGTGTGATATAACAAATCCAAAATTTACATATGGATATTTGCGATCAAAGGTTCATCATTGACGGACATAATATGTTAATAAAAGTAACATGACTTGCATAGTGAGTGACATTTCACTTATAATATGTGAAGCATTGTTTTTAATCCAAACCTATAGCAACAGGACTTGGGATAAGAATAACATAAGGTTAGAAACTTCCCTTTGTTAGGCACCAGGAAACTATAACCTTTGCTTAGAGATTTCAAGTAAGAGACTAGAAATGCCAAACCGAGTACTTATGATACAAGGTTAGAACCATGCAAATCGGAATTAGTAAAAACCCCAAGATTCATACTTGGGAAATAGGAATTAGAAATCATATGGAAACCCCAAGATTCATACTTGGGTAAAGCATAAATCAGAAACCATATGGAAATCCCAAGATGCATACTTGGGTAAAGCATAAACCAGAAATCATATGGAAGCCCCAAGATTCAAACTTCGGTAAAGCATAAACCAAAAATCATATGGAAGCCCCAAGATTCATACTTGGGTAAAGCATAAATCAGAAATCATATCGAAGTCCCAAGATTCATACTTGGGTAAAGCATAAATCAGAAATCATATTAAAGCCCCAAGATTCATAATTGGGTAAAGCATAATCATATGGAAGCCTCAAGATTCATACTTGGGTAAAGCATAAATCAGAAATTCATGTCAAAGAACCATATCTTTAACTAAGAGTTATTAAAGAATGTCATAGCTAAATAAAATGCACTAATAAGAGGCATGGAAGAAACATAAAAGGTTACTTAAGGATCATCCAACGAAAGCATCACAAACCATCCAAAGACCATACATGTTTTTAGTGTTAACCTATCCAAATATTATCGAAAGTGATCAAGCAACCATAGATTATGTGTGTGTTTCTTGGAGATTCGCTCAGAGAACATTTGGAAGAAAGAGTCTTAAATATTCCAAGAAGTAATCTTCGGGTGTATGTATAGAGAGGACTGCTTTCGTAATAAAATTACCCTATCCTGAGATGGTTAGTCGTTTACCGAGAGCTTCTCTCAGTTTTCTAGCCGTAGGGTATTTAACGTCTAGCCTTACTCCTAACCCATAGGATATGCAAATGAATGAATGCTCTCTAAGAGAGCGACACAGGTCCCTTTATATGGGAAGATGTGGGAATTACTAGTCCTACTTTAGGATATTATAATTTGTAGGGGGTGTTAACCTCACTTAGGAGGCGACTCCTCAAGGTGGAGATGTAACTTTGTTTGTTAGCCCCACTTAGGAGGCGAATCCACCAGGTGGAGATGTAACTTTGTTTGTTAGCCCCACTTAGGAGGCGACTCCACTAGGTGGAGATGTAACTTTGTGGCTTCTCTTCTTGGAAGCTTTGTTTGACGCTACTCTTCTAGGAGGTTGTGTTTGTTGTTGCTTCTCTCTCTCGAAGCTATGTTTGTCGCTCCTCTTCTAGGAGGTTGTGTTTGTTGTTGCTTCTCTCTCTGGAAGTTTTGTTTGTCGCTCCTCTTCTGGGAGGTTGTGTTTGTTGTTGCTTCTCTCTCTGGAAGCATTTTTGATGTAGCTTCTTTCCTCAGAAGCTTTATTGATGTAGCTTCTTCCCTCAGAAGCATTGTTGATGTAGCTTCTTTCCTCGGAAGCTTTTTTTATGTAGCCTCTCCCTTCGGAAGCTTTGTTGATGTGGCTTATTCCCTTGGAAGCTTTGTTGATGTAACTTCTTTCCTCGAAAGCTTTGTTGATGTAGCTTCTCCCCTCGGAAGCTTTGTTTATGTAGCTTCTCCCCTCGGAAGCTTTGTTGATGTAACTTCTCCATCCGAAAGCTTTGTTGATGTAGCTTATCCCTTCGGAAGCTTTGTTGATGTAGCTTCTCCATCCGGAAGCTTTGTTGATGTAGCTTCTCCCTTGGGAATCTTTTTTGATATAGCTTCTCCCCTCGGAAGCATTGTTGATGTAGCTTCTTTCCTCAGAAGCTTTGTTGATGTAACTTCTTCCCTCGGAAGCTTTGTTGATGTCATTTTTCAAGGGTAAGTTCCACACCTTTCATAGAAGCATTTAAGTATGTCAATATAAAATGTTTTACAAAGTCATGAAATTCTAAAATAAGGGAGATGAGATTTAAAAGAATCTTATTTGATCCGAGCTATGATGAGCATTTAATCATTCCATTGCTACATATTTGTATAAACAGCTTCCATCGAAGATTGTCTTTGATTGATAACTTTGTTGTGTATTCATTCATGTATTGTGTTTCTTTGAGTGCTTCCATTTGACTTTTTGTTCCCTCTCATGGGATGAGACATAAACAAAAAGTGCTCCACTTTAGCTTTTGTTATGTGCATGAGCCTGAACACGGCTTGGTTTTTACCAGTAATAACACTCGAACTTACATTCATATTTGTTTGACTATAGGAAAAATGATAAAGTTAAACGAATAATAAAAGTAATTATTTGAGATAAGAGGCCTATTGTTAAGTTCCCATTTCCATGTTGCGTTGTCTCTAACCAGCTTTCCCATTGATTTTACTTTGAATTTCTCAAATGAGCTTTCTTTTCTTTTTGTCTTGATGTATCTTTATCAAACTCCAACAATGTTTGGTTTTGTGCCCTTCTGTCTTGTGATAAGAGCAATAATCTTTTCTTTTGTTCAGTTTTGTAGAACCTCTTGCAAGAGGATTGGAACCAGGTCCTTCCTCTTGTTCTTGCTTTAAGCTTTTCCTTACATTAAGTATTTCTTCCATTAGAATGAATTTATTAGCTCTAGAATATAAATCATTCAAGCTTTCACATTCGTTTAAGATAAGCTTCTTCCGAAAGGATGATGGTACAAGCAGCCCCGACCGTACAGCTCTTAGCTTCTCTCTATCCGTTGCCCCCTTTCACTTTGAGTGAATTATTATGAAACCTCTTTAGATAGAAATTAAGGGACTCCTCTGGTCTTTGCTTGATTCTGGCCAAACCATAAATGCTACTTTCTGAATCCTTTTGCATATGGAATTGCGTGCTAAATGCGATGGACAATTGCATCCAAGATATGATGAGAGGGCCATGATAATGTTTGCGCCATTTAAGAGCTATTCCATGAAGAGTTGTTATGAAGACCTTGCATCGAAGGGCTTCAGAAGCGCTATACGTGTCCATGTAATTCTCAAACATGGTAAGGTATTCTTCAGGGTATGTAGTCCCATCATATGCAAGTTTGTGCTCTTTTATACCATATGGAACCTTCACCATCATTACCTCTTTGGAGAAGGGGATTCCTTGTAAATTTCTATCTTTTATCCATGTTTGGCTTTCGTTTTCTTCTAAATTAACCGCCTCCTTTGATGTTTGGTTACTTCTCCATGAGATTGGGCTGTTATGTAGATTTGATGAAGAATCGATTTGATTACAAAGTTCCTGAGGTGCTATGATCCTTGATTCCGCTTCATAAGGTTCTGCTTTAGAGGATCTTCGGACCAAGTCTGCCTCAATAAATATCATAGTGGTATCAATTTGCGTAGGCAAGTGTAATATTTCCAACTCATCTTTTGTTAAAGTTGAAGATCCTCCAGTTTCTAGTTTGGCTATTTGGATGTTGTTTTTTCCGAATGAATGACATGTTGGTTCCTTCTTTTCCATTTTTCCCCATTTGAGTCATCCTTTAATCGTTTTTCAGAGTACCTTGGTATTCGGAAGCTACCTGTTGAGATTCCTTCTATAATATTTCTTCTTCAAAGCTTCATGCAAACCGGGACGGAACAACACAGTTAGAAATGTGGCAATACTATCCAAAAGGTTAAAGGTAGAAAAAGGGAACGGAGGTTCAGGCCCTCCTTTTAGCGCCAAAATATTAACGATATTTTCCGTCAACACCGGAGATAGGTCTATGAAAATGGACCGTGGAGAAAGCATCAGGTTGCTAAGAACCTAACGGCTTGAGCAGTAATATTCTGATGATCCAACCGCATAGCAAAATACACACAAAAATATACTAAAAAGTAGCATAGCATGCGGAAAAAGTAAGAACACACAATTTATAGTGGTTCGGTTCAACTTGAACCTACATCCACTTTAAGAATTTTGATGATTTTATTCATGAAGAAATTACATAAGAAATTCCCAAATTGATTTACAAATTTAGGTTTGCTCTCTAGAATAAGAGAGGAAGAATGTGGAATGAGGAGAAAAAATCCTTCAAAATGTGACCCCTGGGGTCTTATTTATGGAGGTTTTGGGCTCCTTTTTGCTGCTTCTTTTTTCTGGCACTTTTTTGGACACTTTTTTTGTGTCACCTTTTTGCTCTTGTTTTTGGCTTTTTGTGCCTTTCTCCAGCTTTCTGTACCATTCTGGTCTCGTTTTTTGTCTTTTTCTGGCTTTACCCCTTTCGTCACCAGCCTTTCGTCATCAACCTTTCGTCAACAGCCTTTCACCAACTGCCATTCGTCACCATCCTTTCGACATCAACCTTTCATCACCAGCCTTTCGTCAACAACATATCGTCATCAGCCTTTCGTCAATAGCCTGTCTTCATCAGCCTTTCGTCAACAGCCTTTCGTCATTAGCCTTTCGTCAACAGCCTTTCGTCATCAGCCTTTGTTAAACTTGTTTTAGCCATTATTCCCAAATGGTTCGTCCGTTTATTTAATGTGACCACTCTACGGAATGGGAAACCATCATCTGAATCTAATGGAAGTGGTTTCAGATCAGAATCTCTCACCAATCAAAAGTTGTAGGAGAAACAAGATTTTATCTCCTTCTTTCGGTGTTGATATAGGTGTATCCAAGGCTTTTCCTTTTATACTTTCTGGTATTGGAGCTTCTGCTTCTTTATATTCGGCCAGTGCGATTTTGGTGTTAACAAATGCTAACATAAGACCCTTTCGTGATAGCATCTAGCAGTTGTAAAAGACGTTGTTACAACAGTTTGTAACTATTGTAACTAAAATTCAACAATTGTTTTCTTCAATTGTGTAAGCAACTCAAAACAGTTTGTAAAAGTTGTAATAGAATTTACTACAGCTAATAATAACAATCGCAGCAAATACACTGATATTAACCATAGATTTTATAGTATTATAATTAAAACCAATATTTCATTAATAATAATTACAGTCATTCAAGTTACTTGAAACAACATGAAACATTCACACTCATAATAGCCAAAAACAATTCAAGTTACGTCATTTTTGAATTTATAGCTCTATAACAAAACATGGCTAAATCCATAACATAAATCAAATATAAGTTCATATACATACTAATCAAAAGAGATAAACTTCTTATGCCAAACCAACAGTTGTCCAAATATCTGAAGTAGGCCTATATAAAATAGCTCCAGGATCCACTACTATATCGACCAGAACCTTTCAAGCATCTACTCCTACTGGTATATGGTGCACTAAAATAGTAGGATCAGTTGTTGCAAATTTTACTTTTGCGACAACATTTTTTGCCAACCAAATAGCTCACACTTTCTAGAATGATTCTCAACTTGTATATTACCACCATTTGGGACATTATTGCTACTCTGACATGACTGCAAAAAGAGAAAACAAATAATAAATAAACACAAACTATTAAATACAGTTAGAAATGGCTCACGTCTGCAAAAATAAACTCACAAGCAAATTAATTACACACAAAGAGAAGCACATACATATTTACATAGCTGCACATCCACTCACCACTGGTTGTGGTAATGACCTACCACTACCACCATGCTGCTGCAAAAGGTGGCGGAGCAGTAGCTATGCTACTTATAACAAACCGGATTTTTAGAACCAATTTAAATATTTTATTTTAGTTATTTTTATGGATTTTGAATATTTAAAATGATTTATTTTAAATAATAACGATTTAAAATTTATTTAAATCGAAGTTAGAACGTATAAATTTATTTTAATTATATAACGAGCCTGAAATGGCTCGGCAGTTTGAAAATTCGATTTTAAACTTTAGATGAATATACAAAATTCAAAATAAATCGGATTTTAGTAAAACCAGAAACATTAGGACCTATTTAAGTATATCTGTCTAACGAACGTGAAAAATCCATATTTCATAATATAGATTGAAAGTTATGTCCAGTTTAAAATTTAAAATAGTCGCTATGAAATTTATTTATATTTTTAATATATATATATGGCCCTTAAAAATAGTCATTTTGCAGACGACCTCCATTTTCAATGAAACTACTTTTGTTGGATCCGGAATGTCAAATTATTGTTATATTCCGATTTTCATAATTTTTGGAATTGATATGTGAGCGTTGTGAATTTAAACGCGTTTGGTAATTTTAGTTTGAATTTAATCGACTGGAAAATGACCATTTTTCAAACGGACTCCAAATTCGACGAAATTAGTTTTGTTAGGACCGTATCATCAAAACATAGCTAGATTAATTTTTTTGTAATTTTTGGAGTCAGTATGTGGCCCTAGTAAATTAAAATGTGCGTTCAAATTCAATATATATTGATTTATATTTTAGTTTAAAGAAAAACTGGTTAAAATGATAGAATTAGCTTATAAAACATATTCCATTGTGTCCGGGATGGGGGTATTTGGCTGGGGGCGACATTCATTGGGTTTGATTTGGAGTTCGAACACAAAGCGAATCAATATTGGAATTAAATAAATTAAATAATAATATATATTGGTATAAGTATACAGTTTGACGGATCAAAACCCTATTCCCCTTTTCCAGAGATGCGCCGCCACCTTATCTCCTATGGCGGAAGTTCTCCCAATTCCTTTCCTCGATTCCTCCTAAATGGTTTTGAATTAAGCCATAATTATAAAAACAAAATTGAAGAGCAACGTTTGATCTCTAAATTCATATGAAGTTGATCTGAAATAAGGGATCAGGGTGGCTGGTTTTTCATCTCGAACTCGTCGCCATCGAGATGATTTCTGGAGAAGGCTAGAACACCGAGTTGGCCGAGAATCATGGCGTAGGGAGGTGTTGCATAGGCGGAGGCCGTGGTGTGTTCAAATGTGGGACCGTACTGAAGATGGAGGAGCGGTGGTCGGTTTCCTCTTGGGATGGATGGATCTCGTGGATTACAGACAAATGGAGAAGAAGGAGCGACCCGATTTTAGATGTCCAGTTAAGTAAACAAAGTGGGTTAAGGAAAATTATTTAATTAATTGTGTGTTAATTATTGTTAATAATGTAATCAATGTAATAAAATGCATATCTTCTTCATGCGAGATCGGAATTCAACGATTTCAATTACGTTGTGCTCGTATCAGCGAGCTCTACAACATGAAACTGACTAGGAAAGAAAGAAACAGAGCTAGCTACGAAATTAGGCGGAGTGGAACTCAAACTGAGAACTTCTCGCTATATTTTTTTGTACAGTCGTTTATTTTATAACTGCATATATGAACTGCTAGTATTGATTTTTATCAGCTTTTAATTATCAAAAATTTTGTACGGTGCCTGTTAGCTCACCTCCCTCGTCCACAAACCATGGAAGATTTAATTGACTGTATTGTGTTGTGATTGTGATGTGAAATGTAAAATATATATGTATGTATATATATATATATGGAAATGGAATATATATATATATATATATGATGTGAAACGGAAAATAAAAAATATATATGTGATGTGAAATGGAAAATAAAAATATATATAGTGAAATGGAGAAAATAAACATACATATGTGTGTGTGTTGAATAATATATATATGTATATATATATGCGATGTGAAAAATATATATATGCGATATGGAATATATATATATGTATATATATATGCGTTGTGAAAATAATATATATATGAAATGTGAAAAATGTATATTATATTAAATGTGAATAAAATATTATATATTATATGAAATGTGAATAAAATAATATATATATGAAATGTTAATAAAATAATATATATATGAAATATATATATACACAAAATGTGAAAAAATTATATATATGCGAGTGAAAAATATTTGTTCATTAAAAATATAATTTTTAATGTATGTATGCAATATATAAAATGGTCGTGTATTGAAATAAATATTGGATTGCTAAATTTTTTATTTTTAACATATATATGAGATGAATAAAATGGTCATGTGTTGAAATAAATATTGGTTGGCTAAAAATATTATTTCTAGCATATATATATGTATATAAAATTGTCGGGTAATGGGATAAATATTGGATGGTTAAAAATATGTTTTTTAACTATATATGGAATATTCAATTTTGATTTAAAATTGAAATGGAAGTTAAAATCGTTTTAAAAAGAATTTATAAAAAATTCATAAAATAAGTTTTAAATGGAAATCGACGATATATATATATATATTATATATTTAATGGCTTGAATAGAACGCATCGCGCAGCGACCGTTCATGAATTTCGACCATTAATTTCAAATTGATGTAACGGGAGATTCGACTGTCGGATTCTCCTAAAACCGAAATCATTGGGTTCATATCGAAAAGAGCTTTCCAACGAATATAAGAGATTTGAAATCTAACGGTTGGATTTGGAATTATATGCAAATCAAATTTGGAAAAGGTCGCTATGGATGAAGTTGAGTGGCCGTTATTGGAAACCGACTGTACGGGCCTTGATAAAATTATTAAAAATATTAGTAATTCGTGTAAAATCATCATAAATGATTTGGAAAGAATTTGGATGAAAATTTCCATACTTGTAAAGATAAAAATATATTTTTATCAGAATGAGCTAGTTATTAACTAGAATAGAAAATCAAACTATTTTTAAATAAATAAATTGGATTTGAAAAGGGATTTTAAAATAACTAGAATTTTCCAATGAATATATTGGAATGGATTTGAATGGAAATTATCTTCGGATATTTCGATATTGGATTCCGTGACTATACGGATATTGTTAAGGAATTTGGAAGATATATATATCGTTATTCCCAATACGATATTGGTTGGTTTCAGAATTTGATATTGAATATAAGCCGATATAATTTCTATTTTGAGCCTTGTATTTAATTTCAAATTGGATTTTGGGTTTGTCATGAATGGTGTCTTCGGTAACGCTATTCTTAAACCCCGTGTGTACATAATAAATCTTTTAATTAAGATTATTAGAGTTTCCAATTATATTTGGTAATTGGAATAAAATGAAATGTGAATTGGGTTTATTGTGAACTGTGTTTTAACGACATTCATTCTTTAACCCGATTAACAGTGAAATATGATTTTGGATTTATAAATCTTTTTATTAAGATTTAATAGAAATTTCCCAAAGTAAAGTTTTCCAACTTAATATATTAAATTGGAATTGAATGGAATTCAATTTGGTAATAATCGTAGTGAGCTTCTGTGGAGGAAGACTGTTAATATATATGGAATTTAAAAGGCATTGTCGTTATTCCATTTATATTATTAGTCGGATATGGAAATTTATATCTATTTTATATATTTATTTGTTTTCCATGAAAGTTCTGAATATCTAATTCAGCACCTCAAGGGTAACAAAATGGCATTCAATAAAGCATGTGTCATTTTAACCACTATCATTTACTTAGTGTGGGAGGAAAGAAATAGCAGACTACACAATAACAAGGAGATGGACTGGGTTCAATTATGGAGACAAATTGAAACTGATTACAACATTATTCTCCTAGAGGCTAACAACCATTTCAGAAAGTATAACAATCATCAGAGCATTTGTGAGATGGATAAACACTGGAATGATGCTTCTTTCAACACACCATCAGGCTCCCTGCTTGAAGACCTGATATGGTTACTAGTATCAACAATCATCCTATACAGGGAAGAAAGGACAATGTTACTTATGTTACTAACAATTATTATTCTCAGAACATATTTACTTGTTCAAGTTTACCTGTGGTATGCAAATCAGAAGATAGGATACCCAATAGTGTTCTTGTTGACAGATCCAACGAGAAAGATAACAGCCTCGCCAATCTTGGTAACCTAGAAAGAATCTGGATGGCTGCTGCTAACTTACAATCAACTGGCTCCCTGCTTGGATATCCTACTTTAAATCAGCAAGATAATAACATAAAGGGAAGAAACTTACAACTGTAATGATTTTGAGAATATGAGAACTGTAAACAAACTTACTTGATCTGTACAACAACAAGGAAGGGATCTCCAAGAGTCTTCCCGAAGATGGATCTGCTGATAAGAACAAAGATCGAAGCTTTAAAGACTTGGATGTTCAGCGTATGGGAGAAAATCATTATATTAGTAAAATCAACAATAAAGCTTATCACTTATCATGTTGGTGCAAAGGAGAAAGCAGCTGTCAAGGCAAAGACACTAGGGATTTGAAGACGGAAGTAGATCTAAAAACAAATTCTCAATTGATGGAGCTAATGATGCTAAGAGGAGTAAATTTAACAACTGGTAACCTCCATAGAGTTTTACTTCGCTTATTTAGCTTCAGATTGGTTTCTCTGAAGCTTGATGATGTAGAGGCATGAAGTGTTGAAGCATCGATGATTTGAGGCATGAAGTGTTAAAGCTGTAAACCCTAAGCTTTGTCTGTCGGCTAGGGTTTAAGAGCATATTGTGATATGTCGAGGGTTTGTGTTGTTTTATACTACTTCGGTGGGCTTTGGGCCTTTGGGCTTAACAATATTCTTTTTACCTGCTTAAAAAAAAGCCCATTATCACTCAATTCCACCTACAACATATTGTGGAGAACAAAAAACTCACAACACTTGAAAATTAGATCAAGATTCATGCACTTAATTTTTAAACAAATAAAAAATTGTATTATTCACTTTGGTTGAAACCTAGCGACATAAAATAATTAATAGACACTATCATTTCGTTTAATATATATTCGGGTTGCTAGCATAAATTCTAGCAATTCTTTTGGATAAGCTGGGAGAAAGAGAAGGAATTCTAATTATAAAATTAAAAAAATGGTCAGAAAATAATGATTCAAAGTATAATCATTGAGCCAATGGCCCTTTTGGGTAAGCGGATACTTTATAGCTGACGAATATTGTAGAATAGATACAGCGTTTGGTGTTTACATAAATGCAGCCTACTTTAGAGAATCGACTCTAATTTTTTTTTTTCATTTTTGAGAAATCATTATACTCTTTTGTAATGTTGTTGATCCCAAACTCGAAGCTCTTGTTCACTGCTTCATTCAGAACTATAGTTTCGTTAAAATTCTACAGTGCACCCTAACCAATTAAAGAGATTAACAATTAAATTTCACTATATTTTGAAAGTTGGTTTTCTATTTTTATGTAGCGGAGTGGGAAAATATCGTTTTTAGGAAAGTGTATTCAATACGTTCTAGAACAATAGCGAACCTAAGTTGCCACCGCTAAATATCCTTATTCTAGAAATTGTAAAGGTTTCCATCTTCCCCTTTATGATTGGAATCCATTTAGTTTAAATTGATTTGGTAGTGGGGCTCAGCCTACATCTTTGGTCTTTGCACACAGATAGACTACACTTGTATGGTTTGTTACATTTGCTTGTGCTAAACCTTATATGCATGTATGGTTCATACATATGCATTTACCCCCTTCGATGGCTTTCGCTAAAAAAAAACTATTGTATCTTGCAGTGGCAAACAGAGAAGAAAAAATGCAGCAGACTCTGGTTTAATATGTTCTCATTTACCCCCTTTAATGGATACATCAAAATTAATAGTATATATTTTCTCAAAAATTATGTATGCTTTAATATATTTGCTGGATGCCTTAGGCGATTATACAGATAGGATTCATCCTTCTTAGGAGTTAATCTACTATAGTTTGGAGCTTTATCCTTTTTAGGAATTAATGTTAGAAATGTACGATTAAGTTCTTTTGCTAATTTTGATGTTTGATAGATTTTATGCTGGGAGGTGATGATAAAGTAATGATAGCGCCATAGTCATGCTCTAGCTCATGTAAGAAAGCAATAGTAATGATGCCACCATAATATATGACATATATGAACAATCAGTATTGTAATAATATTGTGGTGAAGTTGAAATATACTGTAATATTATTTTGGCTACTACTATTGTACTTTCGAATTCACGGTAATATTATTTTTGCTGCTGCAAACTATTAGAACTTTTAAGTTTATAATATATTGTTGAACGTTAAAAGTTTGTTGTTCAATTTGGTCTTTATGTTGAATATACTGGAAATATTTAGTTTATTGGCATTTCTTCTTTGGTATTATGTCAAATCTATAAACAGTTGTACTGAATAGGAAGTACCGAAGAAAGGAAAAAAGCATAATTTTTTTTCAAAATAATGTCAATTAGCAACGGCTAAAAGTCATTGCTAAATTAATATAGCAATGGAATGAGGTCGTCGCAATTTAAAAAAATTTGCAACTCCAGATTTTTCAATGGTTTAAAGCCATTGCGAAATCTTATTTCTGGTGTAGTGTGAATATGAAAAAATAGTTGTAGTTTTATCCTCAAAATAGACTTCTCCATCCCTATGGTTTGTTCATGTCACAAAACTATCACACAAAGCTAGATTGGAAAGAAAGAAAACAATAAGTTTGGAATACATAACAAACTATGTTGAAAATAACAAGAAGAAGAATCAAGATAGGTACAACAGTAATAGAAATCAAAAAAGCAGTAGCCAAAGAAGCACTTTCATACCCAGCAAAAGGGGTGGTCGATGGAACAACAATATCAATAATAGGTCGAGGTGTCAGATCTATGAGAGGTATGAACATGAACCAAATGTATGCTTGTAACGTCCCGTATTTTAACGGCATAATACTTAATTTATTTAATTATTTAAATAGTGATTCAGAGAATTAAATGGTTGTTTAATTAAATAATATTGAATATTTAATTAATATAAATAATAGAATAATATATTTAATTCCGAAATAATCGAAAATAGGAGAATTGGCATTATTATGGGGATTTGATATTATAAGAGATTTAATTCAATATAAATTGAATTATAATAACGAATATATTATTTAAACGAAGTTCGAACGTATAATTATAACACAATTTAAATCGAGCTCGAAATGGTGCGGCAGTTCATAATCTGGCGATTTGAACTTTAAATGGATATACAGAATCCGTTTTAAGCCGAATTTCTGTGAAACAAGAAACGTTCAAAGCTAGTGAACTATATTTTTCTAATGGAAGAGAAAATCAGAATTTCATTGTGTAAATTTTGATTTATGATCAAATCAAATTTTGGAAAAGTCGCTATGGAATTCCTTTATAATTTGTAACGATTTATTTATATTATAAATGGATTTTCGATATAAATTGAATACTGATTTAATCTGGATTTGAAATGTCGAGTTATAAATTCCGATAGGAATATTTTGGAGTTGTATGATATTCTATTGTGAATATATACAATAATATTAGTTTATTATTATTTAATTTAATTGTTTTAAATATATCAATATTTAAATGGATTTATTTAGAGCTTTAAAAATAGCCATTTTTGCAAACGACCTCCGTTTTCATCGAAACTAATTTTGTTGGATCCGGAATATTAAACTATTGTTAGATTTTAATTTCCGTGATTTTTGGAGTCGGTGTGTGGTCGTGCGGGATTTTAATGTGAGAAACAGTTGATAATTTGGCTTTAAAAATACGCTGTGTGAGAAAACGGACTCGGAATTCGATGAAACAAGTTTCGTTGGATCTGCAATGTTAAACTCTAGTTGTATGTCCATTTTCATGATTTTTGGATATGTTATGTGATCACAGGAATTTTTTACGATAAAAATAAACAGCATTGAAATATAAATTAATAAAATATTAAATATAAAAAAAATATTTTCTCTCTATAAATATGCCATTTATTTCTCTAAACCTAAAAATCACTTTCCTCTGGTCAATCTTATGCATCGCGAAATAAGTTCCTTCTAATAAAATTTTCCATCTTTATTAATTCATGTAAAACCAAATAAAATTCTGTAAATCATGAAACAAGAACCGTTGACATCTTCTAATCCTTAGCTTCATGCACATAGCCATTTCTCCGCACTCGACGCTAGTGTTTGAGGAAGTCGTGAAATGGTTTAAGCTTAGGGTTGGCAAATTCATGAAGATGGTGCGTCATTTGGCGAAACGGATGTTAGTTTTGGGACCGTAGTGGGAAACCGCATTTAGTCTGCATCTTTTTGGATTTTCTGGAATTAAAAAGTGTCGAACGAATACTGTAGTTCGTGGGGCTCTCTGTTAGATGCGATCTGATGGAGGTAGTCGAAGTTGATGAAAGGGATATAGTTGTGTAGGGATTTAGACGAGAAGTGTAATGGTGTTAAAAGTATGAAAATCGGTGGAGAAACAAAGTAGCATTGGGGATTTAAATATCGGGAAATGGCTTACTAGAAGAGCAACGAGCTTTGAAGCTCGTGGAGGAGGAAGGTGTAGCGGATCGGCACTTCAGATAGGTACATGGGCCGTAAAAAAAAAGTGGCAAGCCTAATTATAAATAAACCTAAGTTTAACTTAAATTTAGTAGCGCATTAACTTGTTAATTACATATCTTTGTCATACGTAATCGGAATACAACAAAACAGGATCCATCGGGATCGTATGAACGAATGCTACACAATCGAACTGATTTGGAGTGAATTGGAGCTCGTTACAATTTATAGCGAAATAAATTGTCTGTCTGAATCAACCGACAGTTATCGTTATTTAACGATGACCATCCAATGTTAGTAAATCTCACTAACTCTATACAGTTTATATTTTTATAAATATAATCTAGTATTGATAAATGATGATTGATTGCTGTATGCTGATTGATTGGTTAAATTGCTGATTTATTGGTTGAAATTATAGATAACGATATATATATACATAAATCGTTAATCAAATATTGATTCTGTTTATCAGAATATTTCATATTGAAATGAAATCGATGTTATTTATATTGTTTAACATCTGTGGATGCAGGGAAACAGGTTGGAGAGATCCAACTGGATTCCTCAATATTTATAATACTGTTTGTTTTCATATATCGTGATATATGATGTGATATAAACCCTGTGATTCATTATGATGACACTGGTCTGTTTAATTAGTATTTTAAATACCATAAGAAATACTGGAATGTAAAAAGGGAATTTTCAAAGTGAATTTTGAAAATGAAATATTTATAGGAAATAAATATGAAATTATAAATGTTGAAAATGAAATATTTATAGGAAATAAATGTAAAATTATAAATGTTGAAAATGAAATATTTATAGGAAATAAAGAGGATATTATAAAAGGAATATTTATTTGGATAATAAATATAATTATAAAAGGGATATTTATGTGGAAAGTAAATAGAATTATAAAAGGAAATATTTGGAAAATGAATAGACTTTATAAAACGAAATATTTGGAAAATGAATGGAATTTTATAACAGGAGAATTTTACATTAGGAAGATTTACACCCGTGCTTCGCACACGGGTATAACATGATATGGATTTAAAGTAAATATTAAATAAAATTTTGGGATATTGTTTTTAAAATAAGTTTTTATATGGAAATTCTATAAATAGAAGTATGAAAAGAAATTGGATTTTGGGATATTGTTTTTAAAATACGAAATCAAACTGTTTGATTATATATAGACATGTTATTCACATTCTATGTGAAAAAATAGATTATAGTAAATATTTTGCAAATAAAATATTATAAAGGAATTTGGGGTTTGAATTAGGAATTTAAATGGAATTACTGAAATTAGAAACTGACAGAAAATTAGTTGAGTTGAATGGCTTTCTGGGTATCGATCTGATGTTGGTTTCGGACTTCAGGGTTTGTACTTGGGAAGTTGTTCTCTTACTAGTTTATAGTTAGAGATTGATAGAGGTGGGAAGATATTGATACGCGAATCAGAAAATGGAAACATTTTCCAAAGTTAATAAAGTATATTTTCTAATTTTAGAAAATAAGGAATTGATGAATATATGGAAACGATAAATGGGAAATTGGGAAATGAAATGATGATTGATCGATAAGATTTCCATTTGATAATACGACCCTTGTTTGTACACATATTTTCCTTTGATAGTTAAATCACCGACTAACAAAGATTTTGACCATTTCCGCTGTCAATACAGAGAGACCAGGATCAGATTTATTATCCGAAAACTACTCCGTATGGGCATTAGCGTTGCGAATCAAATATGATGAAGAAAATTGAAGATGGAGTTATGCAAGGGTTGTTCTGGCGATCCTAGGTATAATTTGCCTAAGATGGATTTATAAAATAATGTCTTCGGTTTGTCCAGTCCCAGGACAACCTATATGGAAGAATGTCTAACAAAGTATATTTAATAGATCGCATAAGTTGATCTCTTCAAACGTATTTACATTTGGTGGCGGAGGAATTCGTTTCTCTTAGCTATTTACCCGTGGTATGTTTGGAGAAATCAATTTGTGATTTGGTGGGTATGACGAGGTGACATTCAAAGTGAAGAAAGGCATGGTTTGTAAAAGGATACGTTATGGCCTCTAGCCTCACAACCGAGAAATGGTATAAAATCGGGTAGGTCGCATGGCTAAGTGATTTGCTTCCAATTAGGGTGTATTGTCACCTGATCTAGAGAAATTTCATTTACTTCTATAATCTATTTCGATGCTGTCCCTTTCGGGAAATGGTTGCTGATCCCAACCGTTGGTGATAATACATTCGGTACACTCAATCGAAATGAGTAACCGGTCATGTTTAGCCTGGGTTACAAGATGTTCTTGTTGACCTCGGTGTATTCCTCTCTAGAGATACATTGTCGAAAGGTGGTCCCATATCTTGCCAATTGGAATTCATTAACCAATAAGCGCCCGTGGTTTTTGATTATATATTATGTATGTGGAACTTGAGATGAAAGCGTTCTGCTAGATGATTATTATATTGTGGTTGATAGACACTATCATAATATCAAGAGAGTTTTGATATAAAAGATCATTGTTTCTTGCAAAAGGATTTTTGATGTTAAATCAAATGCTTTGGATTCTCATAAGGGAAAAACGCGTTCCGTGTTATACGGCATGGTCTTTTGAGCTATCGTTTATTTTCTCTAACTGTTTTAAATTGTTTACTCACACCAGTCCCATGACTGACCCAGAGTTTATTTTGTTTTGTTTTCCCTAAACTCCTGGGTGCCTAAATTTGTACGGACAGTCAAGTAGTTAGGATTTTACAGATATACTGAGAGCTTAGAGCAGGAGGCTTCAGAATTTTATAACAATTGTTTATTTCCGCTGTGTTGTAAGTGTTGTACTCTGATAAATGTTATTGTATACATATACTGGTTTTATTTCAAAGTTATGTTATATTTTATTCGTTCCGCTATGAGATTCGTGTTACTCTGATTTTGTTGTTGTGATCTTCTTCTTCTATTCTAATTTTCTATCTTGTCTATTCTCACCCTCTAACTTCTTTCTATTAACTATCCTATATTTCGGATGCTTGGATAGTCGACATTGAGTTTATGTCGGTAACCAAGGTCGCAAATCCCCCGGGTCGTTACAGTGGTATCAGAGCTGAAGGTTAAGTTATTACCTTGGCTCTGTGACGTGACTCAGTACATATGGGGTTAGCAATACCTTAGGTTGAGTTTGAGTGTATATATATGAGCGCTTATTTTTTATTCAATATAAAATTGTTTTATATTGTGGAGATTTATTGGTAGAGTTGTTTATGGGTTCTGATCGATCAGTTTGATCCGCTGTATCGGTAGGAGTTTATAAACACTCAAATACGACGAACCTACACAGTATGTTTTGAAAAGAGGGTAAATGGAATTATTTTACCCAAATTATATTTTGATATAAAAGAAATCTATGTCTTGGAATAAGTATAGTATATTGGATGTGTTGGTTGTTATTATAATCAAATATGATTATAATGTAGATGGTTATATATATATATATATGTATGTATATCAAATAAAATTCGTATAAGTATTATGAAGTGAATTAAATCTGAAATTTATCCAGAATTGGAACTAAAACTCTGGAAATTTGTAGAAGTGTTTGTAAATGGACTTGGACTTAATATACGTGAATTTTAAAATCCTGGGAGATTTTAATTTGTTTACAAACATTGTGAATGATAATTTGAAATGTATTTCAAAGTGTAAATGTTTAAATATGGTTTTGAAAGTAATATAGTATTGAACTCACTTCGATTGCTGGAAAATAAATTCCGATGATGACAGCTGCATCATCGGTGTTCAGTTTCGAGTTTCTAGGTGATGGATTACTACCAAAAATTTTGTTTTTAAATTATTTTGTGGAAACATTTTGTTTATAAACTCAAAGGTTTTTGAATTGTTATTATGATTTCAAATTGATTTGAAATAAAAACCCACGAATTTAAATTTTTGGAAATTTAAATTTAACTTATGAAGTTAAATAGGATGAGATGGTAAAAGTAAATAAATAAATTAGAATTTAACTTTATATAAGTTAAATAAAACTGGAATTGACCTGAGAATAATATGGAATGGAATTTAGTTGATAAGCTAAGAGTTTGGAATCGATAATTGAACTCGAGTTTGAAGTGAAATTCGATTTGGATATAAGTGAATGTTCAGGTTCGAGGATAAAACTGATTGGAATTTGATTGGAATGATATTGGTATATGTAGAATTGGTAATAGATAGAAAAGGATATAATGATATGCCCGAAAAAAGGTACAAGTTTATTTTTGATATGAGTTTGGGATTTTTGGGTCTGTTTGGCAAGCCGCTTGGCTATTTGATTTTCTTTTGGGTTGGAGAAGGCCTAGAGAGGCGAGTTGTAGTTGTACCGATCGAGCCGTACAAAGGAGGTGCTGGTGAAATTTTTCAGAAATTTAGGGTGTTAGAAAATTTTCAGTAATTAAAAAATTAATATTTTAATTGGAATTGAGTGGTTCAGTTGAAACTGAAGATAATAGACAAACAAATAATTTTTAACCCAGTCAATAGGGTTTGCTTTCTACCTTTAGCAATTTCGAAGACGAAATTATTTTAAGGGGAGAAGAATGTAACATCCCGTATTTTTACAGTATAATAATTAATTAATTTAATTATTTAAATAGTGAGTCAGAGAATTAAATGGTTGTTTAGTTAAATAATATTGAATATTTAATTAATATAAATAATAGAATAATATATTTAATTCCGAAATAATCGAAAATAGGAGAATTGGCAACATTGTGTAGTTTTGAAATTACAAGAGATTTAATTCGATATAAAATTGAATTACAATAACGAATATATTATTTAAACGAAATTTGAACGTATAATTATAATATAATTTAAATCGAGCTCGAAATGGCGCGGCAGTTCGTTTGGCGATTTGAACTTTAAATGAATATACAGAATTTGTTTTAAGCCAGATTTCTGTGAAATAAGAAAAGTTCGAAGCTGGTGAACTATATTTTTCTAATGAAAGAGAAAAATCGAGATTTCATTGTGTAAATTTTGATTTATGATCAAATCAAATTTTGGAAAAGTCGCTATGGAATTCCTTTATAATTTATAACGATTTATTTATATTATAAATGGATTTTCGATATAAATTGAATACTGATTTAATCTGGATTTGAAATGTCGAGTTATAAATTACGATAGGAATATTTTGGAGTTGTATGACATTCTATTGTGAATATATACGATAATATTACTTTATTAATATTTAATTTAATTTTTTAAATATATTAATATTTAAATGGATTTATTTAGAGCTTTAAAAATAGCCATTTTTGCAAACGACCTCCGTTTTTGAAGAAACTAATTTTGTTGGATCCGAAATATTAAACTATTGTTAGATTTTAATTTACGTGATTTTTGGAGTCGGTATGTGGTCGTGCGGGATTTTAATGTGAGAAACAGTTGATAATTTGACTTTAAAAATACGCTGTGTGAGCAAACGGACTCGGAATTCGATGAAACAAGTTTCGTTGTGTCTGTAATGTCAAACTCTAGTTGTATGTCCATTTTCATGATTTTTGTATATGTTATGTGATCATAGGAATTTTTTACGATAAAAATAAATAGCACCGAAATACAAATTAATAAAATATTGAATATAAAAAATACTTTCTCTCTATAAATATGCCATTTATTTCTCTAAACCTAAAAATCACTTTCCTCTGGTCAATCCTATGCACCGCGACATAAGTTCCTTCCAGTTAAATTTTCCATCTTCGTTAATTCATGTAAAACCAAATAAAATTCTATAAATCATGAAACAAGAACCGTTGACATCCTCTAATCCTTAGCTTCATGTACATAGCCATTTCTCCGCACTCGACGCTAGTGTTTGACGAAGTCGTGAAATGGTTTAAGCTTAGGGTTGGCAAATTCGTGAAGATGGTGCGTCATTTGGCGAAACGGATGTTAGTTTTGGGATCGTAGTGGGAAACCGCATTTAGTCTACATTTTTTTGGATTTTCTAGAATTAAAAAGTGTCGAACGAATACTGTAGTTAGTGGGGCTCTCCTGTTAGACACGATCTGATGGAGGTAGCCGAAGTTGATGAAAGGGATATAATTGTGTAGTGCTTTAGACGAAAAGTGTAATGGTGTTAAAAGTACTAAAATCGGTGGAGAAACAAAGTAGCGTTGGGGATTTAAATATCGAGAAATGGCTTACTGGAAAAGCAACGAGCTCTAAAGCTCGTGGAGGAAGAACGTGTAGCGGATCGACACTTCAGATAGGTACATGGGCCATAAGAAAAGTGGCAAGCCCAATTATAGATAAACCTAAGTTTAATTTGAATTTAATAGCGCATTAACTTGTTAATTACATATCTTTGTCATACATAATCGGAATTCAATAAAACTGGATCCATCGGGATCGTATGAACGAGTGCTACATAATGGAACTGATTCGAAGTGAATTGGAGCTCGTTACAATTTATAGCAAAATAAATTGTCTGTCTAAATCAACCGATAGTTAACGTTATTTAATGATGACCATCCAATGTGAGTAAATCTCACTAACTCTATACAGTTTATATTTTTATAAATATAATCTAGTATTGATAAATGATGATTGATTGCTGTGTGCTGATTGTTTGGTTGAATTGCTGATTTATTGGTTGAAATTATAGATAACAATATATATATATATATATACATAAATCGTTAATCAAATATTGATTCTATTTATCATAATATTTCATATTGAAATGAAATCGATGTTATTTATATTGTTTAACATCTGTGGATGCAGGGAAACAGGTTGGAGAGATCCAACTGGATTCCTCAATATTTATAATACTGTTTGTTTTCATATATCGTGATATATGATGTGATATAAACCCTGTGATTCATTATGATGACACTGGTCTGTTTAATTAGTATTTTAAGTACCATAAGAAATACTGGAATGTAAAAAGGGAATTTTCAAAGTGAATTTTGAAAATGAAATATTTATAGGAAATAAATATGAAATTATAAATGTTGAAAATGAAATATTTGTAGGAAATAAATATGAAATTATAAATGTTGAAAATGAAATATTTATAGGAAATAAATATAAATTTATAAATGTTGAAAATGAAATATTTATAGGAAATAAAGAGGATATTATAAAAGGAATATTTATTTGGATAATAAATATAATTATAAAAGGGATATTTATGTGGAAAGTAAATAGAATTATAAAAGGAAATATTTGGAAAATGAATAGACTTTATAAAAAGAAATATTTGGAAAATGAATGGAATTTTATAACAGGAGAATTTTACGTTAGGAAGATTTACACCCGTGCTTCGCACACGGGTATAACATGATATGGATTTAAAGTAAATATTAAATAAAAGTATGTTTTAACATATATAAATTAGAAAGATATATTTATAAACGATGTTTATAAATAAAATAAAATATTTATAATTGGATATATAAATCTGAATTTATATAGAGGAGTGAAAATCAGTTTTAACACCGATGTTTTAAATGGAATTTGAACTTAGCATTCTAAAGGGAATTAAATGAGATTTTTGTGTTACAAGTGTAAAATAAGTTTTTATATGAAAATTCTATATATAGAAGTATGAAAAGAAATTGGATTTGGGATATTGTTTTTAAAATACGAAATCAAACTGTTTGATTATATATAGACATGTTATTCACATTCTATGTGAAAAATTAGCTTAAAGTAAATATTTTGCAAATAAATATTATAAAGGAATTTGGGGTTTGAATTAGGAATTTAAATGGAATTACTAAAATTAGAAACTGACTGGAAATTAGTTGAGTTGAATGGCTTTCTGGGTATCGATCTGATGTTGGTTTCGGCCTTCGGGGCTTATTCTTGGGAAATTGTTCTCTTACTAGTTTACAGTTAGAGACTGATAGAGGTGGGAAGATATTGATACGTGAATCAGAAAATCGAAACATTTACCAAAGTTAATAACGTATATTTTCTAATTTTAGAAAATAAGGAATTGATGAATATATGGAAAAACGATAAATGGGAAATTGGGAAATGAAATGATGATTGATCGGTACGATTTCCATTTGGGAATACGACCATTGTTTGTACACATGTTTTCCTTTAATAGTTAAATCACCGACTATCAAACATTTTGACCATTTCCGTTGTCAATACGGAGGGACCGGTATTAGATTTATTATTTGAAAATCACTCTATATGGGCATTAGCATTGCGAATCAAATATGATGAAGAAAATTGAAGGCGGAGTTATGCAAGGGCTGTTTTGGCAATCCTAGGTAGAAATTTCCTAAGATGGATTTACAGAATAATGCCTTCGGTTTGTCTAGTCCCAGGACAACCTGTATGGAAGAATGTCTAATAGAGTATATTTAATAGATCGCGTAAGTTGATCTCTTCAAACGTATTTACGTTTGGTGGCAGAGAAATTCGTTTCTCTTAGTTGTTTACCCGTGGTATGTTTGGAGAAATCAGTTTGTGATTTGGTGGGTATGACGCTGTGACATTCAAAGTGAGGAAAGGCGTGGTTTGTAAAAGGATACGTTATGGCCTCTAGCCTCACAACTGAAAATGGTATAAAATCGGGTAGGTCGCATGGCTAAGTGGTTAGCTGCCAATTAGGGCGTATTGTCACCTAATCTAGAGAAATTCCATTTACTTCTATAATCTATTTCGATGCTGTCCCTTTCGGGAAACGGTTGTTGATCCCAACCGTTGGTGATAATATATTCGGTACACTCAAGCAAAATGGGTGACCGGTCATGTTTAGCCTGGGTTACAAGATGTTCTTGTTGAACCCAATGTATTCCTCTCTAGAGATACACTGTCGGAAGGTGGTCCCATACCTTGCTAGTTGGAATTTATTAATCAATAAGCGCCCGCGGTTTTTGATTATATATTATGTATGTGGAACGTGGGATGAAAGCGTTCTGCTAGATGATTATTATATTGTGGTTGATAGACACTATCATAATATCAAGGGGGTTTTTATATAAAAGATCATTGTTTCTTGCAAGAGGATTTTTGATGTTAAATCAAATGCTTTGGATTCTCATAAGGGAAAAACCCGTTCCGTGTTATACGACTTGGTCTGATGATATATCGTTTATTTTCTCAAACTATTTTAAATTGTTTACTCACACCAGTCCCATGACTAACCCAGAGTTTATTTTGTTTTGTTTTCCCTAAACTCTTGGGTGCCCAAATTTGTAAGAGCAGTCAAGTAGTCAAGATTTTACAGATATACTGAGACCTTGGAGCAGGAGGCTTCAGAATTTTATAGCAATTGTTTATTTCCGCTGTGTTGTAAGTGTTGTACTCTAATAAATATTATTGTATACATATACTGGTTTTATTTCAAAGTTATGTTATATTTTATTCGTTCCGCTGTGAGACTCGTGTTACTCTAATTTTGTTGTTGTGATCTTCTTTTTCTTCTATTCTAATTTTATATCCTATCTATTCTCACCCTCTAACTTCTTTCTATTAACTATCTGATATTTTCGATGCTTGGATAGTCGACATTGAGTTTATGTCGGTAACCAAGGTCGCAAATCCCCCGGGTCGTTACAATGCTACTTCGGATTTGACAGCAATTATACACCCTATCAATAGAATAATAACTTAAGAAACCCAAGTATAAATGTGATTGACACTCAACCTTAAAATAGAATTGGTTCAGAAAGAAAAATAACGATATAGCAAAAGCTGAAGACTTACTTGATGAAAGCGGTTATCCAAACTAAGGGCTACCATTCATAAATCTAACAATTTGAGCAACCCGAATCTTGAAAGAAAAGGATATAATGGTAATTTTACTTTACTTATGGGTAATGGTAAATCTACGCACATAATTCACATTGTAAATGCAAGATTAATGGTGTTAAACAAATTTGTCTTAATAACATATTGAGAGTATCATTATTAGAGAAAAACTTGATGAGTAATCTCTTAATTTGCCAAAGACAACAGAGTATATTTTGATTTTTATCAAAAAAAAAATTGTTTAGGCAAAGATATACTAACAAAAGAAACTCTAAAGTATGGTTGAGAGTATAGCAGACAGTACAAATTTGACGTTCCATATTCAAGTAGTTCAAGACTTCTAGAAAATTGCAATAACATGTCCTAATTAAATCCAATTGAACATATAAGAAAATTGATGTTTGGCATTGTAAATTTTCATCCGAGCGTATATATCATTAAATAAGTAGAAAGTAGTAATAAGATTATTATTGATGAAATTCCATCTACTTGTATGTGATGTTATTGTGAAATTGAAGAAAGCTATAAACTTGCATTTTCAAATTCAAGAGTAAATACGCAAAACAACTTGAATTAATTGCTACAAATTTATAGGGATCCGCCCCCAACCAATACTGATTATAGGTATAAGTATTATATTTCTTTTATAGATGCCTACTCAACACATGTATCGATATATCAATTAATAGCAAAGTCTGAAATATATAATATAGTGCAGCAGTTTATTATGAATGTTAAAGACAAATTAAATGTCAAGTTAAGGTGATACAAACAGATAGTGGTAAAGAATTTCTTCAATATAGGGAATCATTTCATAAAACGGGTATATCACGTAGGGCAACATGTCCACACACTTGTAAACGAAATGATCTTATTGAAAGGAAACACAGACATGTAGTTGAAACTGACTTAACCTTCCATGCTCATGCACCAATGCCATTAAAATGCTATTATCACTCAGTTAATCACTCATACCACCTACAACATATTGTGGAGAATAATCCGCAAACTTCAAAGCCAAAAAATCTAAAAAGCCTAATAACAACTGCTATTAAGCTTATTATCACTCAGTTCCACCTACAACATACTGTGAAGAACAAAAAGCTCACAACACTTGAAAATTAGATCAAAATTCATGCATTTAATTTTTAAACAAAGAAAAAATTGTATTATTCACTATGGTTGAAACTTAGCGGCATCAAATAATTACTATACACTATCATTTCATTTAAAATATATTTGGGTTGCTAGCATAAATTCTGGCAATTATTTTGGTGAAGCTGGGAAAAAGAGGAAGAATTCTAATTATAAAATTAAAAAAATGGTCAGAAAATAATGATTCAAAGTTTAATCATTGAGCCAATGGCCCTTTTGGGTAAGCAGATGCTTTATAGCAGATGAATATTGTAGAATAGATACAACATTTGGTGTTTACATAAATGCAGCCTGCTTTAGAGAATCAACTCAGAAATTCCAACTATTTTATTCCCCTTTTTATAGACTCTAATATTTGTTTTTCATTTTTGAGAAATCATTACTCTCTTTTGTAATGTTGATGATCCCAAACTCAAAGCTCTTGTTCACTACTTCATTCAGAACTATAGTTTCGTTAAAATTCTACAGTGCACCCTAACCAATTAAAGAGATTAATAATTAAATTTCACTATATTTTGAAAGTTGGTTTTCTATTTTTATGTAGCGGAGTGGGAAAATATCGTTTTTAGGAAAGTGTATTCGATACGTTCTAGAACAATATCGAACCTAAGTTGCCACCGCTAAATATCCTTATTGTAGAAATTATAAAGGTTTCCATCTTCCCCTTTGTGATTAGAATCCATTTAGTTTAAACTTATTTGGTTATGGGGCTCAACCTACATCTTTGGCCTTTGCACACTGATGGACTACACTTGTATGGTTGGTTAGATTTGCTTGCGCTAAACCTTATATGCATGTATGGTTCATACATATGCATTTACCCCTTTCAATGGCTTTTGCAAAAAAAAACTATTGTATCTTGCAGTGGCAAACAGAGAAGAAAAAATGCAGCAGACTCAGGTTTAATATGTTTGCATTTACCCCCTTTAATGGATACATCAAAATTAATAGTGTGTATTTGCTCAAAAATTACGTATGCTTTAATATATTTTCTGGATGCCTTAGGCGATTATACAGATGGGCTTCGTCCTTCTTAGGAGTTAATCTACTATTATTTGGAGCTTTATCCTTTTTAGGAATTAATGTTAGAAATGTATGATTAAGTTCTTTTGCTAATTTTGATGTTTGATAGATTTTGTGCAGGGAGGTGATGATAAAGTGATGATAGCGCCATAAACTTGCTCAAGCTCATGTAAGAAAGCAACAGTAATGATGCCACAGTAATATATGACATATATGAACAATCAGTATTGTAATAAAATTGTGGTGAAGTTGAAATATACTGTAATATTATTTTGGCTACTGACCTATAGTACATTGGAATGCACGGTAATATTATTTTTGTTGCTGCAAACTGTTAGAACTTGTAAGTTTATAATATACTGTTGAACTTTAAAAGTTTGTGGTTAAATTTGGTCTTTATGTTAAATATACTGGAAATATTTAGTTTATTGGTATTTCTTATCTGGTATTATGTCAAATCTGTAAAAAGATGTACTGAATAGGAAGCACCAAAGAAAGGAAAAAAGCATAATTTTTTTCAAAATAATGTGAATTAGCAACGGCTAAAGGTCATTGCTAAATTAAAAATTGCAATGGAATGAGGCCGTTGTAATTTAAAAATATTTGCTACTCCAGATTTTGCAATGGTTTAAAGCCGTCGCGAAATAGTATATCTGGTGTAGTGTGAATATGAAAAAATAGTTGCAGTTTTATCCTCAAAATAGACTTCTCCATCCCTATGGTTTGTTCATGTCACAAAACTGTCACATAAAGCTAGATTGGAAAGAAAGAAAACAACAAGTTTGGAATACATAACAAACTATGTTGAAAATAACAAGAACAAGAATCAAGATAGGTACAACAATAATAGAAATCAAACAAGCAGTAGTCCAAGATGCACTTTCATACCAAGCAAAAGGGGTAGCCGATGGAACAACAATATCAATAATAGGTTGAGGTGTCAGACCTATGAGAGGTTTGAACATGAACCCAATGTATGCTACTTTAGATTTGACATCGATTATACACCCTCTCAATAGAATAATAACTCAAGAAACCCAAGTACAAATGTGATTGACACTCAACCTTAAAATAGAAGTGGTTTAGAAAGAAAAATAATTTATATAGCAAAAGCTGAAGACTTACTTGATGAAAGTGGTTATCCAGACTAAGGGCTACCATTCATAAATCTAATAATTTGAGCAACCCGAATCTTAAAAGCAAAGGATATAATGGTAATTTTACTTTACTTATGGGTAACGGTAAATCTACACATAATTCACGTTGTAAATGCAAGATTAATGGTGTTAAACAAATTTGTCTTAATAACATATTGAGAGTATCACTAATTAGAGAAAAACTTGATGAGTAATCTCTTAATTTGCCAAAGACAACAGAGTATATTTTAAGTTTTATCAAAAAAAATTGTTTAGCAAAAGATATACTAACAAAAGAAACTCTACTGCAGGGTAGAGAGTATAACAAACAGTACAAATTTGACGTTCCATATTCAAGTAGTTCAAGACTTAAAGAAAATTGCAATAAAATGTCTCAATTAAATCCAATTGAAAATATAAGAAAATTGATGTTTGGCATTGTAAATTTTCATCCGAGTGTATATATCACTAAATAAGTAGTAAGTAGCAATAATATTATTGTTGATGAAATTCCATCTACTTGTATGTAATGTTATTGTGAAATTGGAGAAAGCTATAAACTTGCATTTTCAAATTCAAGAGTAAATATGCAAAACAACTTGAATTAATTGCTAAAAATTTATAAAGATCCGCCCCCAACCAATATTGATTATAGGTATAAGTATTATATTTCTTTTATAGATGCTTATTCAACACATGTATCGATATATCAATTAATAGCAAAGTCTGAAACATATAATATAGTGTAGCAGTTTATTATGAATGTTAAAGACAAATTATTTGTCAAGTTAAAGTGATACAAACAGACGATGGTAAAGAATTTCTTCATTATAGGGAATCATTTCATAAAAAGGGTATATCACATAGGGCAACATGTCCACACACTTGTAAACAAAATGATCTTATTGAAAGAAAACACAGACATGTAGTTGAAACTGACTTAACCTTTCGTGCTCATGCACCAATGCCATTAAAATTTTGGTCAGATTCCTTTACTACAACAATTTAATTAATTAACAGACTTCTTACCTTAATTTTAAAATACAAAAGCCCAATGGAAGCACTGATGAAGGCTAAGCTAGATTACAACAGTCTGAA
The DNA here is from genome assembly GCA_030737875.1 of Allium sativum. Taxonomy (NCBI): domain Eukaryota; kingdom Viridiplantae; phylum Streptophyta; class Magnoliopsida; order Asparagales; family Amaryllidaceae; genus Allium; species Allium sativum. The sequence goes on along the minus strand of CM060918.1, from coordinate 683,929,432 downwards.
AGTGTTTGTGTGTTTGTGTTTTCCTTATTTAAGACTCTCAACTCACGTAAGCTAGATTTAGGTCATCACCCTACACATTTTTGGGTTATGCTAATGATTACATGGGATATGAGTGTCTCGACAAAAATGGTAGAACACACACGCACACACACGCACACACACACACACACACACACACATATATATATATATATATATATATATATATATATTGAAAATTATATATATTGAAAATTATATATATATAATTTATATATATATATATATATCAACACATGTCATCTTTTATGAACAAGAATTTCCCTTTAGTAAACAAAAAATATATAACCCAAAATGTACAATACCAATTGCTACTGATTACTCAGATGTTATACACTATGCCATAGATGACCTACTGTAATGAAAATACAAGGTGTTGCTAGCTACAATATAACAATAGTTATGCTGATTTTTGTCTATTGCAACACACTCTTCAAGGCGTTGGCATAGATATCAACACTGTGTTGCAGTAGATATAGTCAAATTAAAATATTAATAAAATTAACAATCCACGTGAATACGATCCAACGGTCTATGTTACCAATCCGCGTCAATCTGAATTTCCTTCATCGCTTCACCTCCTTTGTCCCAAATTTTCATTTTGTCGCTGAAACATAATCCATGTTTCTTTTTCACTTGAGAAAAAAATATCGATCGAAAACTAGGGTTTTGCCCTCTTTAGCAAATCGCAACTTCAACTTCTTTAATTGGAGATGATCCACTGATCGTTCAACGCTTCCGCTCAATCCTTATATTCTTTGGAATAGGGAGTTTGGTGAACTGTTCTACCCCTAAATAAACCTAAATAAACCCCTCAGTTACATCGAAAAAAACGCAGATTCAGTTAGACCGACTAAAGATCAAGATAATAGAGGATACAGTGTTCTAGCGCAATCATACTCAACAGACGACGACATCTTTAAGCTGGATCCCATCCATTTCCATAAACCGATCCTCCCCAAGTATGAATCTGCAAAATGAAGCAGTTTTAATTCGATGCAAAAATGGTAAGAAATCTGTATCCAATCAGATTTGGGGTAATTCAATTGGATGGCTTATAAATTCGAGTATTGGTTCTTTTTTGGGGTTTGTTCATTCAATAGAAGAAATCGGCTAACAGGACGATTATATGTTTTTTTTTGTACATTGTATCCCAAGTGGGATAGCAAAAACATCTTTTGCTGATGGAAATCCAAGTACTGCTTCACAGCACATAACGATTTTATTTCATATTCAAGTTGCAAATCAGAGTATAAGATACAACTTTGTGATTGCTTATTGGTTTTATTTCCCAGCATAATGCTTTTATTTCATATTCAAGTTGCAAATCAAGTCTACTGAAACGACTTGCAGAATCGAATTAACATGGGGTGTCAGATGCTAAAATTGTTGAGTAATATATTATGGCAATTAACATATGTAAAAATTGGGTATATGGGCTAACGTATTGAAATTTTTTAAGGTTTTGTTTAAATTTCCCATGCGTTATTTAAGTTATGTATGTATGTTAATCAGGTTGAAATTGATATGGTTTTAATCCAAATTGAAACTGATATTGAGAAGCAGCATTTAGATTACAGTAATTGATCGACTGCTAAAATATGGTTTGAAATCGACGACTTATGTGTTATGAAATCGACAACAATGACACTCTTCTGTTCATAGATAAATACTATTATGCACGGTGCTAAGGAACATTAAACAGAACAGATAATGTAGTGGATATGGCAATTTTTCATCTTGACCTTTTGTAATGTATATTCTGTTGAACTTGTTATTTAATGATAAATTATTATTTTCCAGTCTCTCGAATCAGGTTTGATCGATGAGAGTCACTTCCACTATATGGTAATGTAGGAAAAATCAATCTGACAAATTAGCTAGTAACGCACTATATGCAAAAGCTATGAGACATACGATTGTAGGGCACCTGCCTTCTGAGTCTGCTAAACTCAGCTACTACGGTATTGACTACTACTTCTATGATGGAGGCTCCGAGATTGCAGAGTAAAATGCTTGCCAACTGTTTACTTGCACATTTTTCTTGTTTACTTGAACATATTTTCTTACCCATACTAGTGTTTCCTTCAGGGTTATTCTCATTCCAGATTGTAATGCCAGTGTGGCTAAATTTCTGATTCCTGCATGTGATTTATCACAACATATCAGAGGAAGCACTAATTTTTTGAGATAGATTTGTTCAGGTGGATAAATATACCAATTCTTATATATCAAACTTCTTTAAAGTCCTATTTTATGTCTCTCCCCCCCTACTGCCTTAAAAATAACTTTGGAAATGTGTAAGAATCTTTAAATTATTTGCAATAATTTCAGATACAGTGCATCGGTATGTCTTTTCTTGCTTAGTACTGCTAGAGTGAGGGCTAGCGGAACCAGAAGTATGAAATTTTCAATGAACAGCTGTGTTTTATGTGGAACCGTAGATAGAGCAAATTTAGAAATAAGAGGAAAGGTTGGAGATGACAACTTCTTCCTTATTGGTGCCCAAACACACAAAGTTAATGCTTTGAGGAAGGAATGAACTCTGAAAATGATTTATTTAGAAAATGACTTCAACATATCAAATGAATAACATATTTCGATTGCTATTACGAGTGTAGTTCAATCTCTGTTCGTTATACCATCCAGGTGATTATTATCATTTACCTAAGTAGGAACAGGGAAATCATTCAACTGAAAGAATAAACGAAATTAGTGGCAGTTGTAAAAAAAACTTACAATAAGAAGGGTACTGGAAGAGCAAGGCATGCGAAGCTGCAGGTCCACAGTTTGGAGGTGGTGCTATTGTGCATGGGCCTAAGCCATGCTATCATTGTTTCAAACTTAATAAAATGGTTTAACATCCCGGAATGAAGATAACTTTATCAGCTAGGTCAGCAAAGGGGAAACTTCGGGTCTTTAAGGACCTTGAAATTCTTAATCACAGGACAAAGAATATGGTGATCACAAAGAAGGATATGTTGGTGGATGGCGACCTTAAAAATAACAACTTCTTGCCGTGCTGCTCCGCGAGTTGGGTTTCAAAGTCGTATCCATCAGTAGTCAAATATCTCTGGTGATTGTTATGTTTGCAGCTGAATGTTATGTTTGCTTCCCTTGTTTTTTTTAAACTTGTTTGGGGGGTAGAAAATTCTGAGAAATAAGCTTTTCTTGTAAACACTGATAAAATATGTGTTTTTATGTAATTGAATCTAATGCTTTTTAATCTTTTACCCCAGGAGGCTGCCATAATTGGGGTAGGCAGTCTTGGTTTCGACATGAGAATATGTTCAGGAACACTAGTTCAAACCTTGAGATTTGCATTCGACACAAGGGTATGTTTTAGCTGCTTCCATTCCAAAATGTATTTTGTAACTGCTTTCATTCCAAAATTTATTTTGTAACTTCTTTTATTCTTTCTATATACATGAGGAGGATTTCGTAACTGATTTCATTCCAAAATGTAAGTAACTTAATTTGCTTCTTTCTATATACATGATCACATTTGTTTGTGAATCTTTACTGTTGCATGGAAGTTGTCATGAATGTATGTGGTGCAGATCAATTCAAGGCGATCAATGATGAAGGAATGTCGATGTACCAAAGGCCATTCATGATTTAACTTGAGAAGTTGCGCATACTTTGCGAGCGAATCATTAGAAGGGAAAAAGTAATGGTAATAGTTTATATAATCATTTTCGTGTATTTCTTTCTTGCTTATGGTTGTATGTGTGAGTCTGTATATGAGTGAATCGAGTGACAATGTAGTGATGAATGTATGTAAATTTGAATGATTGTGTAATATGCCAGTGAAAGTGGAGTCAAAAAATTTGTACCATTTGAAATGTTAAAATAAAATATTTATTTGAATAAAATACTGTGTTATAATAATATTTATTATAATATTATGAAATATTTGATTAATAACATTTGAGGTATAATTACTTTTTCCAGTTATAAAACAAATTTTAACAACTGCTAAAAATAGTTGTAAAAAAGGTTGACTTTATTACGATTGCGAATATAACTAGTGGCGCATGCCAGTTGTAATAAACATATTACAACTGTTTTTGGCATTTGTGAAAAGGTATTTTTATTGTAGTGGTACCTGCGGCAACAACTGTACCAATGTTGCCATAGGGTTGTAAAGGTGTTGCCTTTGACTCAACGGCAGCGCGGCAAAATGCAACACTGAGAAATTGTTGCCACATATCATTTTTTTACCTATAGCAACATTTTTTTTGGCACTTCCTACAATACTTCTCTAGTGTTGAAGTATGCAATCTATGGCGTTGTGGTAATATCTATTCAAAGTAAGACCACATCATGTATTCTACAACAATAAATTGAGAGTAAATTGGGTTCTCAACACAAAGTTTCCTCTTTAGGACCAAGTTAAGAGTCTATTGGATCAACTAGATGCTATTCCACACAACCATACTCTAGTGGTTAATCTAAAATCAGAGAAGCATCAAGTGAACAAACACAAAGTAGCACTAATGATAGTGCAACAACAAGAAACAAAACACAACAAATTACATCTGAACTCAAAAGACATCACATGACTACAATGTCAATGAGTGTTATTTTCAGGTTGATAACATATAATGCGGTAATTGGTCCAGAGGAGTCAACCTCATACTTGCAAGCTATCCACAACAATGAGTGGAAAGTTGCCATGATAAAGGAGTATAATGCACTAATTAGAAATGCACTTGGAAACTTATTCTAATGTCAAATGATAAAAATATCATTGGATGCAAATAGACCTTCAGAATTAAAAAAAATAGAGAGTACAATTTCAAAATACAAGGGAAGATAAGTAGAAAAGGATTATTCACAACAGTGTAGATTTGATTTTAATGATACATTTTCATGTATTATATTCACGTATCGTAAAACCGTCTTCAATTAGAATTATATTAATAATTGTCTTGTATAAGAATTGGGCCATCAAAAAATTAGATGCAAATAGTGCTTTTTTAAACGGAGATTTATAGGTAGAAATTTATATGGAGCTTCCTAAATGATTCATACAACAAGGCGAAGAAGAGCATATATGCAAGCAAATTAAAGCCATATATGGACTTAAGAAAGCCCCTAGGGATTGATTCAGCATATTGGAAGCAACATTGATCAAGATGGGATATCATTCAACCAAATAAAATAACTCACTATTTACTAATTTTTCACATGACATTGTTAACAATATATTAATTTATGTTAATGATTTTATTGTTACAGGTAATACCGAGGGGGAGATTAAGAGAATCTCTTAATCTCTGAGTGAAAAAAATTTAGTTAAACATGTGGAAGACATAATGTACTTTCTTGGTTGAGATCAATAGAATTTTAGATTCCGGAATACACTTAAGTTAGAAAAAGTATATTTTTGAAATTCTTGCTAAATCAAAAATGGACAAGGCAATCCCAATAGCAACTCTTATGGTAAGCAATTTACATTTATCAAAGAACAGAGGAGACACAATCAGAAATGAAAAGCAATACAGGGGTATTGTTGGAGCATTACAATATGTAACAATAACAATACCAAACATTTCTTTCTATGTCGAAAAGGCTAGTCAATTCATGCCGAAGCCATTAAACGAACATTGAAAAGTAGCTATAACAATTATCACAATCAATCAAAGCTTAAAGCTACAATCAAGAAATGCTCTCAACATCAATGGATACTCAGATTCAGGCTGAGAAAATGACTACGATGATCGAAAATCAACAACTGGATAGTGTATTTTGTGGGGAAAACCCTATATCATTGTGTGAAAAAAACAGTCCATTGTTTCAAGGTTAATCATAGAAGCTGAATCTAGAAGCATAGCAAGTACAGCTGCTGAAATTATATGGATTCAATCCTTACTAAGTTTTTTTTGTCATGGCCAACTAGTTTTTATAGTGATCCACAACACTTCCCATTACATTAAATAACAGATACAATGATACACAAGCGATAGGCAAATTACCTACCTCCTATAAGTTAGAAAAAAATTCTAGACCAACACAAAATAAAACAGGTATGAGACAAAGTGTCTCAGCAACTAATGCCACAAACTATTCCTCAACATCAAAAGAGGAATTGCTATGGGAGCCAATAGACACTGGACCACAGACAAGCATGTATCCAGAAAAGATGGAGACCGGGTCAAGTACATGACGAAAATAATCTTTGCTGTGGATGTACTTCCTACCCCAACTATCATCGTCAAAAACTTCCTTTTTTTACCATATAAACCATTATACAAAGTACAAGACCATTCTCGATAGCAATGTAGTGTAGGCGTCTGTGCTCTTTATCATTCTTGCTAACGTACATGAAGAAACCTTTACCCATCGGATCATAACACATATCAGAAAGAGAATGAAGCCAAGTCTTCTTATGAGAACTCTACTGAATGTCAGAAGTAACGCGAAGTGACACTAACGAGCTAGAAGTTTCAAAAGGGGATCCAGAATAAGAGAGGATTCGGGGCTGGCACTTTAGAGACCCACCTCCTAGTTGACGGGCGAGGAAGAGGAAGTTTAGGGGAACTGGCAATTGGTTAACTATAGTGGATCAAATACAATATTTATCCCTATGCCCAAAAGAATAACAAGCTAAGCATGTATCAAGCTTCCAAATATAACTTACATTAATCACAACTCTTCCTTCAATAATCACCTCAACAGAAGATGGAGGTGGATGATCAAACATAATCTCGATTAAATCCCTAGCATAGGAGAGCTTCCTTCTCGCTACAGTATTAACATCAAAACATTTCAATTTATTGATACGGCAAGTCAACCAATTCAAACCCAAAAGTGGTTGTAAGACAGAAGGCACATGTGTAAATTAATCCCAAAAAGGAGTAGAGAAAATCTTTTTATGTGCACTACTAACAGAAGGGCACCGAGAAGTAATAATAAAAGGCATACCCGCCAATATCGACGGTCCTAATTCTAAAACCCTTCTTTCCTCCATGTTAGAGAATTTAAGGTAGAACATCTACAAAAGTCACTCGCAAACAACCTTTCAATTTCCAAACACGACGGATATGCTCATAGACATAAATGTTAAAAGGGAACGTAATGAAAAAGAAGCCCACAAGATAATCAGGCTAAAACTAAAATCTTTCTTGTTCAACATTCTCTGACAAGTGAATTGGTGATTTAGCTATGTCAAAATAAATGAGAATGTATTCATCTACAATCGTAGGCTACTTATCAAACAAAGAAATCCACCGCGGAGTGGTGGTTGATGCAACAACCTAACCTTCCAAACCATAAACCAAAGCATTCGTACGTGACTAAGAACATGGAATACGAGGAAGGATATTAGCCGAATGTCCCACATTAAAATTTTTAGCTACAACACAAGGCTTATGCACCGGTTTTACAACTTAAAGGGTACCAACAACAGCTTGCGATACATTTAAAACTTGCCACCTCATGGTGTCGCTTACCAACAGCGACGAGATCGGCGAGTTGGAAACAATATCAGTTAACACGCCAGAGAGAGGAGAAGCAGGAAAACCAACAATAGAAAATTGAAGAACGCTGAAGGTGTTTGCGGAAGGGACATTAGTAGCACCACGAAGTGGAGGGATTCGAAAACAGAATCAATCCTAGGCGGAGTAGCTAGATCTAGTTTGTTGTTAGAGTAGGCTCTTCCATAACGGGTCGCTGATGGTTGCCTAGGTGAAAGCGGAGACGACATGATGGGGAGAAGAGGAGATGCTTGGCAGCGGAGCGAAGGAGAATGACGAAGATGAGGTTGTAATCGAAATTAGAGGAAACTACCAGGGATTTCGGATGCCATATCGCAATTTCACATTGTAACGACCCACATTCTACGCATCGCAGGATCGTAGAATATTTATTTCTTTCACATACGAAGTCATATGGTCATGTAACTATGGGAGATGACTATTGGGGTCATTTCCCATGTTCATGATTTCTACCGATTTTCAAATAACTGTTTTCCCCTAGCTGATCTTGTTTTGACCATAACTTTTGACTGGAAAGGATTTATGACCTGAATCCACTTCCATTGGCTCTGGATGATGGTTTACAATTCCGTAGAGTGGTCACATTAGCCAAACGGACTCACCATTTGGGAGATATGGCTGAAACAAGTTTCAGATGGTGAAAAACAGCTTAATTGGGCTTAACCGTGTGATTAGCAGCTAGGCCCAAAGGGGATTTCGGGATTAGAGATGTATAGGGGCTGATTAGGGTTAGAAAACATTTCTTTCAGCCGCCACTTTCATTCTTGGAACTCTAGCAATGGCCTCCAACATCCAAATCAACTTCTAATCACTTTCTAATCAAGTTTTGGCTTTATCAACACCAAATCAAAGAAGATCTTCACCAAATCAGTATTAGAACTGCTGTTAGACGTCAGTATTCGCCCAAATCAGCGAGGTTTCAGTTCCAAAATTTTTATTTGTGGCTAAGTTGAGTGATTTGTATAGTTTTGAACTAATTACGGTTAACTAAGAGTAATTAGTGAAGATTAGTGAATTTATGCACAAATAAATTCTGGAAAAATATTTATAAATTCTTAAACACTATTTTAGACCTCTATTAGAAGTTTGGGTTGATTTGATTAAGTTTTGTTAATCCTATGATTAGATTTGCTTAAACATGCTTAAGGCAAAATATGGTGTTTGATCCGTTTTAACCTATAAAATTGTTGTTTAGGTGTTTGTGGTCAGTTCTATATGTTGATATGACTGTATGGTATGCTTTGTGATTGATTAGAAAAGTTAGAATGGTCGAAAATGCCGTCGTACGGCGTAAAACAGTCGCTGGAAGAAGTTGCAGGAAAATATAAAGAATCGGATCGGATCGCCCCTGCTCTCCACGACCCGACCCGTTCCGCAAGTTACGACCCACAAGTTGACGCCATGAAGGAAGGAGCATGACCCGATCGTGAGCCATCTCCACGAGCTGCTCCTCCTTGAAGACCACAAGCCAGAAGAGACTGCGACCCGATCCGAACAGGGTCCTGTAAACCGAAGCTCAGCTGGAACTAGAGGGAGACCGATCCGATCAAGGAGGCGCACCACGATCCGAACCGCGACCTGGAGCTTGACCACGAGCTGGTGGAGGCCAAACCAAACCACCCAGGGGAGCACGATCTGAGGTGGAGAACTGAATGAAGACCGATCCGGAGATGGTGACCAAAAACCGAGATGCAAAGGTAGTCCAAATAAGTAGTTTTGACTCAGGATCCAGATGGGAACCAATGAGTGAACTTCATGATTGGGCTTTTCTGCGGGACGTGTGCAAAGGGGTTGTCGATGTCTGTAACTTTGGATCGCTATGTGTAGGGAGTACATGAACGGATTCATGGCCACAATGGCCTAGGTATGACTAAAGAGCTATAGACCAATGAAGTGGGGTCATTTGTAAAGGTTTGGTCATGACTCCATGTGGTAAGCTTGGTAGTAGAAGTAGTTGTATAAGTTGAACTCCGTCACTACTTCGATGGGTCTAGTGATCGAAGCGGTAGATATCGTATGATTTACGCACTGAGTGAGAGATGTGAGGATGGTTGCTATGTTTGATTTGTTTGCCATCATTATGACATGCACACCCCCACCCCCGTTATCTTTACACCATTTATTCAAATGGCACCTTAGAGTATTGTACGGTATGTAGTGCTAACTCTTTGGTTGCAGGTCCAGGTTCATGTATGGTTTAGTGTACCTGTTATTGTTTTGTTTAGCTGCTTATCGCTCATACCAGACTTTTTGTCTGACCCAAAGTTTTATGTCTCTTCTTATTACTCTGGGTGCTCTCACGAGCAGACTAGAGACATGTTAGCTAGGTATGCACGAATAGCTAATCCAGAGACGAGCAGGAGGCTTCCACATATCATATATATAGATATTCTCCCTGTGTCGCTGCTAGTCACTACTTTGGGCATTAGTAGTGTACCCTTTCTTTCTTTTGTTTAGAGACAGTAATTTGGAAAGTTGTAATAAGCTGTATTTGGATTTCCGCTGCTTTGATGATGATGTTGATGTTAGTTTTAGTTATCAGCTTATGCACTGTCTCACCTATTTTATGTCAAGTATATTATTATTATATTTTGTTCCATGCGCTGTGAGACATTCTACAGGTTTTCGATTAGTTCATTCTCTTCTTTCCTTTCTTTGGCGACCGTTCCGTGCTAGTCGGGCATGTGTACAACGCACTTTCGGAGGAAATGCCGGCTGGTCCGGGGCGGGCCGTCACATTTGGTATCAGAGCTCTAGGTTGCGTAGTTAACCTAGGGAAAGACACCAGGGAGAGATAATACGTATATGAGAGCATGTATTTGTAATTATTTTGGTTTTCAAAAGCTATATATATACTATTAGTATAGCTAAGGATGAAGTCGCACTGCACTAGCACCACTATGGAGATGATTAATCGTTTTCTCTTTACAGATTGAACGATGAGCCGATACGCAAGAGGTGCCAGTAGAGGAGCCAATAATGGGAATGCTGCTGACATGAGGACGATGTTTACTGACTCCATGATGGAGATGCTTAGGGATGTGCAGAGGGCAGCTCCCAATGTTGGTAATGGTGGTGGTCCAATAGTGCAGGCGCCTAGGGCCGATTTCGCCAAGCTGAATAAGGATTATACTAGTCTTGGTGGGAGCCGTTCCACGGAATGGAGTCGGCTACGGATGTTCAGGATTGGTTGGATAGCTGCGAGCGTATCTTCGAAGACTTCGGTATCGAGGATGCGATGAAGAGAAGGCTAGCATCCCGTCAGTTGCAAAGACGGGCAATGAATTGGTGGAATGCTATAAAGGCAGCTACTCCCGAGGATCAGATTACTTAGGATCAGTTTAAGGTTCGCTTTAGCGATAAGTTCATTCCAGCTGCTTAGAAGTTAGTATTGTTTAAGAAATTTTTGGAACTCAAGCAGAATGGCAGAGCTGTCTCGGAGTATATTGCTGAAATTGACACTTTGTCGAAATATGGGTTATCCCTAATTGATACTGCCGAGAAGAAGAACGAGAAGTTCATAACTGGTTTGGATGGATACTTGGGGGAAAGGATTATTAACCACATCGATGAGATGTTTGAATCGATTGTGGGGAAAGCTTTAAGATCAGAGAGTCTTTACCCAAAGTCGAAGACTGAGGTCGCATCTGCAGAGGAGCCAAAGCCGCAAGCAAGCGGTGGAGGAAAGAATGGTTCTCAGAATAAGAGAGAGCAGAATCAGACTAACGATGGCCAGAAGAAAAAGAATAAGAAGGATGTTGAGTGCTTCAGCTATGGTAAGAAGGGCCATTATGCCAAAGAATGTCGGGCCAAGTTAGCGGATAGGAAGTGCTTCAACTGTGGCCAAGTGGGACATCTCAAGGACAAGTGTCCGCAACCCCCTAAAGAAAAGCAGACGGTGAAAGCATATGACCTTAATGTTATTCCTTCTTCGTCGAATGCCCCAACTGCGGCGGAGAAGGGAAAGAATGTCGTCATCCAAGGTATGCTTTCTGTTTATGATGTTCCTGTTAGGGTTTTCTTTGATACCGGAGCTTCCAGTTCCTTCATATCTAGTGACCTGGTAGATAGGTTGGGATTGGAGCCCGAGATTGTCGATAGAACTTTAGTAATGACGAACCCGATTGGTGGTTCGACTAACCTTAACATGATTTGTCGTAATGTGGTCTTATCGAGTCATGGATGCATGTTTGGTTGTGATTGCTTTGTTTTGGGCTTTACCGGGTTTGGCATTATTTTGGGATTCGATTGGCTCCAAAGATACGGGGTGGTGGTAGACTGTGAGGGCTTTTTGGTGACAGCAAGAGCGAATGATGGGCAGAGGGTAGTGTTTGGTGGTCTACCTAGTGATGGGGTAATGGCTAGTTTTCTAAATTCCCTCGACATCCCGCAAGGTGAGTTGTCAGGTTTGCCCGTGGTTGGCCAGTATCCGGACGTCTTCGAAGAAGTGACCGGGCTTCCACCACACCGAGAGATTGAGTTCCGTATTGACTTAGTGAAAGATGCCAGACCTATAGTGATGCCACTTCGTCGTATGGCACCAAGGGAGCAGCGAGAGCTCGAGGTGCAATTCCGCGATCTTTTGAAGAAGGGATTTATCAGAAGGAGTGTTTCTGAATGGGGAGCACCAGTTGTGTTTGCTACCAAGGCGGATGGTTCCCTTCGTTTGTGTGTAGACTACCGCGAGTTGAATAAAGTGACGAGGAAGAATAAGTATCCTCTACTGTGGATAGATGATTTGTTTGATCAGTTGAGTGGCGCGAGAGTATTCTCTCAGTTAGATCTCGCGACAGGTTTCCATCAGCTTAGAGTGGAAGCTGAGAGTATAGCTAAAACGGCATTTCAGACACCGTCTGGATTTTATGAGTGGTTTGTCATGCCATTCGGGCTGACCAATGCCCCAGCATATTTTGTGGATCTTATGAATAGGGTATTCAGAGATCAGTTGAATAAGTTTGTCCTTGTGTTCGTGGATGATATTTTGGTCTACTCGAGGACAGAGGAAGAACACAAGGGACATTTGAGGATAGTGATGGAGGTGTTGAGAAAACACCAATTGAAGGCAAAGTTTTCTAAGTGTCACTTCTGGAGGAGGGAAGTGAGATTCTTGGGCCATGTTGTTTCAGAGAATGGTATTGCCATGGATCCTACGAAGGTGGTTACGGTACAAGATTGCTCTATGCCCAAGAATGCAACGGATATAAGAAGTTTCTTGGGGTTAGCTGGATATTATCGTAAGTTTATCCAAGACTTCTCCAAGATAGCAGCACCATTGACTCAATTGACTAAGAAGAATCAAGCTTTCGTCTGGGATGAAAAGTGTGAGAATGCATTCAAGAGTCTAAAAGAAAAATTGACATGTGCACCAGGGTTAGTCATTCCTAAGGGGAATGAAGAGATGAGAGTATATACGGATGCATGTGGCACAGGGCTGGGTGATGTATTGATGAAAGGAGGTAGGGTTGTAGCTTATGCAAGTCGGCAACTGAAACCGCATGAAAGAAGATACCCTACCCATGATTTGGAATTGGAAGCAATCGTGTTTGCATTGAAGATGTGGAGACATTATCTCTTGGGAGAAAGATTTGAGCTGTTTACCGATCATAAATCGTTAAAGTATCTCTTCTCTCAAAAGGATCTAAATCTCCGACAGCAAAGATGGTTAGAGTTCTTGGCTTCCTATGACTTCGATATCGCATATACACCCGGAAAGGGGAATGCGGTGGCTGATGCATTGAGTAAAAGACATGCCAGTTTAGGGGCTATGTTTCTAGAATGGAAGCAACTGGAGTACATCGCTGGATATGATTTTAGACCAAAGCGCGAATTGGATCCAGAAATGTTAGCAAGTTTGACGATCAGACCCACTTTGATTGAGCGGATTGGTTCCAGTCAGAGGAACGATCCTAACCTATTGGAAATCATCTCAAAGTTAGAGATGGGAATCGACGGAGAGATGAACAAGTATGGGCTTGATCGAGATGGATGGCTTAGAAAGAATGGAAGACTAGTTGTACCCAATGTCAATGGATTGAGAGATGAAGTGCTTAGAGAATGTCATCACTCAAAATTGACTATACATCCCGGTGGTAACAAAATGTATCGAGACATGAAGCAGACCTACTACTGGGAAGGGATGAAAAGAGACATTGGGAAGTTTATATCCAAATGCATGAATTGCCAGCTAGTTAAAGCTGAGCAAAAGAAGCCTGGTGGTTTGTTACAACCATTAGAAATTCCAGAATGGAAATGGGAACAAGTGTCAATGGATTTCATTAATGGGTTACCAAGGACTAGATCGGGCCATGATAGCATTTGGGTGATTGTGGACCGATTGACTAAGAGTGCAAGACTTATACCCTTTAAGTCAAACAGGACGGCAACTAAGCTAGCTGAACTATATGTAAAGTGGGTAGTGAGATTTCATGGAATATCCAAGGGCATTGTGAGTGACCGAGATCCGTTGTTCACTAGTGGATTTTGGAAGAGCTTACAAGAGGCGTTAGGATCAAAATTACATCTCAGTGCCGCGTATCATCCTCAAACCGACGGTCAAACAGAGAGGTTTAATCGTATATTAGAAGACCTCTTGAGAGCCGGTGTATTGGATTTTGGTGGATCATGGGATGACTGTTTGCATCTAGTAGAGTTTGTATATAATAATAGTTACCAATCCAGTATCAGTATGGCTCCATTTGAAGCTTTGTACGAAAGACCGTGCAACTCACCGTCATGTTGGTTGGAAACTGGTGAGAAGTTTGTGCTTGGACCAGATGTGTTAAGAGAAACTTCCGCTAAGATTAAAGTTATCCAACAGCGAATGAAGGTTGCCCAAGATAGGCAGAAAAGTTATGCTGATAAGAGGAGAAGAGAATTAAAGTTATCCATTGGCGACTGGGTGTTTATCAAGATTTCTCCATTGAAGAGCGTGATACGATTTGGCCGGAGAGGCAAGTTAGCACCAAGATTTGTTGGTCCATTCCCAGTTCTTGAGCAAATTGGGAATTTGGCATATAAAGTTGAATTACCAGACAAGATGGCAGGAGTACACAACGTATTTCATGTTTCCTTGTTAAGGAAGTTCGTGCACGACCCAGATGTGACTATTTCACCTGATCAGTTGGATGATGTCGAAGTTGAACCCGAGGCGGTTGGGAACCGCAAGCATATGCGTATTGTTGGGAACGATACGAAGCAGCTTCGAAGGAAAGCGGTGAAATTAGTCAAAGTTCAGTGGGGCGAGAATGAGAATGACTGTACTTGGGAGACAGAGGAGAGCATTAGGAAAACGTATCCAGAACTCTTCACCTGGTAAGATTTTAACTTCGATTTAGTCTTTCCGCATGCTAGGATAGGTTGTTTTGTTTGTTTTGCATGTTTGATTGTTATATATGATTGGTAGGCATGCGAGATCCTTTGTATGTTTTGGGTTAAGGAATTTCGAGGACGAAATTTCTTAAGGGGGGAGAGTGTAATGACCCACATTCTACGCATCGCAGGATCGTAGAGTATTTATTTCTTTTACATACGAAGTCGTATGGTCAGTAACTTTGGGAGACGACTATTGGGGTCATTTCCCATGTTCATGATTTCTGCTGATTTTCAAATGACCTTTTTGCCCCTAGCTGATCTTGTTTTGACCATAACTTTTGACTGGAAAGGAGTTATGACCTGAAACCACTTCCATTGGCTCCAGATGATGGTTTACAATTCCGTAGAGTGGCCACATTAGCCAAACGGACTCACATTTGGGAGATATGACTGAAACAATTTTCAGATGGTGGAAAACAGCTTAATTGGGCTTAACCAGGTGATTAGCAGCTAGGCCCAAAGGGGATTTCGGGATTAGAGATGTATAGGGGCTGATTAAGGTTAGAAAACATTACTTTCAGTCGCCACTTTCATTCTTGGAACTCTAGTAATGGCCTCCAACACCCAAATCAACTTCTAATCACTTTCTAATCAAGTTTTGGCTTAATCAACACCAAATCAAAGAAGATCTTCACCAAATCAGTATTAGAGCTGTTGTTAGACATCAGTATTCGCCCAAATCAGCGAGGTTTCAGCTCTAAAATTTTTATTTGTGGCTAAGGTGAGTGATTTGCATAGTTTTGCACTAATTACGGTTAATTAAGAGTAATTAGTGAAGATTAGCGAATTTATGCATAAATAAATTATGGAAAAATATTTATAAATTCTTAAAATTGTTTTAGACCTCTGTTAGAAGTTTGGGTTGATTTGATTAAGTTTTGTTAATCCTATGATTAGATTTGCTTAAACATGCTTAAGGGAAAATATGGTGTTTGATCCATTTTAACCTATCAAAATGTTGTTTTGGTGTTTGTGGTCAGTTCTATATGTTGCTATGGCTGTATGGTATGCTTTGTGATTGATTAAAAAGTTAGAATGGTCGAAAACGCCATCGTACGGCGTATAACAGACGCTGGAAGAAGTTGCAGGAAAATATGCAGAATCGGATCGGATCGCCCCTGCTCTCCACGACCCGACCCGTTCCGCAAGTCACGACCCACAAGCTGACGCCATGAAGGAAGAAGCACGACCCGATCGTGTAATCCTGATCGTGAGCCATCTCCACGAGATGCTCCTCCTTGAAGACCACGAGCCAGAAGAGACTGCGACCCGATCCGAACAGGGTCCCACGAACCGAAGCTCAGTTGGAACTAGAGGGAGACCGATCCGATCGGCGAGGCGCACCACGATCCGAACCGCGACCTGGAGCTTGACCACGAGCTGGTGGAGGCCGAACCGAACCACCCAGGGGAGCACGATCTGAGGAGGAGAACTGAATGAAGACCGATCCGGAGATGGTGACCAAAACCCGAGATGCAAAGGTAGTCCAAATAAGTAGTTTTGACTCAGGATCCAGATGGGAACCAATGAGTGAACTTCATGATTGGGCTTTGCTGCGGGACGTGTGCAAAGGGGTTGTCGATATCTGTAACTTTGGATCACTATGTGTAGGGAGTACGTGAACGGATTCAGGGCCACAGTGGCCTAGGTATGACTAAAGAGCTATAGACCAATGAAGTGGGGTCATTTGTAAAAGTTTGGTCATGACTCCATGTGGTAAGCTTGGTAGTAGCAGTAGTTGTACAAGTTGAACCCCGTCACTACATCGATGGGTCTAGTGATTGAAGCGGTAGATATCGTATGCTTTACGCACTGAGTGAGAGATGTGAGGATGGTTGCTATGTTTGATTTGTTTGCCATCATTATGACATGCACACCCCCACCCCCGTTGTCTTTACACCATTTATTCAAATGGCACCTTAGAGTATTGTACGGTATGTAGTGCTAACTCTTTGGTTGCAGGTCCAGGTTCAGGTATGGTTTAGTATACCTGTTATTGTTTTTTTAGTTGCTTATCGCTCATACCAGACTTTTTGTATGACCCGGAGTTTTATGTCTCTTCTGATTACTCTGGGTGCGCTCACGAGCAGACTAGAGATAGGTTAGCTGGTACGCACGAATAGCTGATCCGGAGACGAGCAGGAGGCTTCCACGTATCATATATATAGATATTCTCCCTATGTCGCTGCTGGTCACTACTTTAGGCATTAGTAGTGTACCCTTTCTTTCTTTTGTTTAGAGACAGTAATTTGGAAAGTTGTAATAAGCTGTATTTGGATTTCCGCTGCTTTGATGATGATGTTGATGTTAATTTTAGTTATCAGCTTATGCACTGTCTCACCTGTTTTATGTCAAGTATATTATTATTATATTTTGTTCCATGCGCTGTGAGACATTCTACATGTTTTCGATTAGTTCATTCTCTTCTTTCCTTTCTTTGGCGACCGTTCCGTGCTAGTCGGGCATGTGTACAATGCACTTTCGGAGGAAATGCCGGCTGGTGCGGGGCAGGCCGTCACACACATTTCAATATTTATTTGAACTTGAATCCTTACTAAGTTTACTACAAATAAAAATTGGTAACACAACAACTATTTGGTGTGACAATATGAGCGCAATAGCTCTTACAGCTAATCTAGTGCTTTATTCAAGAATGAAACATAGGGAATTGGACATCCACTTCATCGGAGAACAAGTAAGCAAAGAAAATCTCAATGTAAATCATTCAACTTGCCAAACTGCTGACATACTCAAAAAGCCTCTGTCAAAGCAAAGTTTTATTCAACTAGGAGAAAAGTTCTGTGTCGAAAAATCAAATTATGATGAAAGACCTAAACCGAAACAAAGCAAAGTTGAGATCAAGAAAACACCTCAAATCCAAGTAAGTCGGCCAACTTAATCAGATTGGAGCTATCAACTGCGAATTGGCATAGATCCAAACTATCATGAAAAGTAGAGAAAAGATCCTTCAAAAATGAGCACGGAGCTATCATATTATTAATGATTTTTAATGTAGGGAGCCCAGATTTCTCAAAATTTCACAAACCCTAACAGCTGCAAAGGGTTTGAAAAGGAAAACTAGGAAAATGAACTAAAGTAATGAAATACTCGTATAAGTATGTGTGTGTGTGTGTGTGTGTGCATGTATGTGTGTGTGTCTATCAGATGTTATATTAGTAGCATACTTGGTACAAGGGAGCTGACCGAAGTCCATCATCAACGTATACTATAAATACATGTTGTATCTAAAGTTCTGTACATTGAAATTAATTCTGAAACAAAGCGAACATTTATCAAATACAAAATCTCCCATTTTTTTATGCTAGTGCATCATTTTTTCTAGTGCATCTTGCTCATTGTTGTAGTTGAAATCTATTACTAAAGTCGTCAAAATTTGCTCAACCAAGTCCTCGTAGCGAGCCTTGAGTTTTCAACAAGAGAATAAGGAAAAATGGAACGATATTGAACTTTATGCATCGATAGTGAGAAATCCATTTCGACATCAAAATTGCATTGCTTTTCCTTCCATTCATCCTTAGAACATGTTGATTCATTATATATTATAAAATGGATTGGTACTCAATTACAAAGGATCGATACCAAGTTCAGTATAAGAACAATAGTGTATAGCCTCTTCATATTTCCAACGGTGGCCAATGAGATTTCCAATGGCTAGAAATGGCTCATTGTTTTCATGATAAAAGTATTATTTTTATAACTTAACCATCCAAAATCATTAATAGTTGTTGCTATAACAGCCGCTGGTGGCCGTTGGTAACTGTTGGAAATTATCGTGCATACAGGCCTGCTTTGCTGAGAGCTGCTTCATTATCTTC
The DNA here is from genome assembly GCA_030737875.1 of Allium sativum. Classification (NCBI taxonomy): domain Eukaryota; kingdom Viridiplantae; phylum Streptophyta; class Magnoliopsida; order Asparagales; family Amaryllidaceae; genus Allium; species Allium sativum. The sequence goes on along the minus strand of CM060918.1, from coordinate 683,910,684 downwards.
CACCAAATCATATTCTTCTCAGATCCTTCCACTTCCTCCTCCAACCCGTGAGTTGTTGCCTCCACACACCTCTAAATTACCTCCGATCTCATCTACCAACACTCCTAACCTCTCTATAACCTCCAGTCACCTCCATCTCGGGTTATTTCGCTAAACCATATTTAGTTTAGATTTCTTAAATTATAGCTAATTAGTTATTGTTATTGTCCCTATTAGATCCTTGATTATTTATTATATCCAGTGGAATGCTAATTACAATTATTAGCATCAAACGTCCAAATTCATATTTTGTTAAAATTTACATATGTTGATTACTTAGGGTAAATGCACATTTGAGCTTGCCTTTGGTTCGTTAGAAATGATTTGCATGATTTGGCGTATGTTATGTAAAATATGGAAGATAAGTATTTGAAAATTATATACATAATGGAATATTTATATATATTTTGGCGTATGATTTATTTAGAATTATATTGGATTACTTAGTATATAAACAAATTGTGTGTTTCGTTTACTATATAAACAAACATGAATTATATATCCTACAAAATAGTAAAATCATATAATTTAGTATATATTTAATAAATAGTAAAATATAAAAAATTAATTTATAATGTGCTTAGTTATATATATTTAATAAAATGCTAAAATATAAACAAGTATTAATTCATTTATATATTATTTGGCCCTATCTGACATGTATTGTATATGATCGTTATATGGATATTTGTTTTTATTACAAACCGGATATCCATATTCATCAGAAACAACATTTATCTAATTTATTCATGTATTGGACAAGTTACAAATAATATAAAGTAACTACATTTCATAAATCATATCATTTTAAACGGTTCGTAAGATTTCGACGGCATTTCCTTTTTGTTTCTTGTGTACACCCATTTTTGTACGATACAAGGAACACTGGGGAAGTGCTGCCAAAATTTTGGAAAATCATTTAAAATGATATGATTTATGGAATTTAATTACTATTATATTTGTAATAGAAAGGATGATGATCGACCATCACAGAAAGTACAAAAATGTCAATGAACCCTTGATCGTTTATTTAAAATCAAGTTTAGTATAATATTGTGTGCCACATGCTATAATTTTTTTATAATATAATTTGGTATATTATAAAAATTATTTATATAATTTTGTATAAAAAACATGAATTAAATATTTTGTGAAATAGTAAGAATCATATATAATTTACTATATATTTGCTAAAGTAGTAAAATATAAACAAAAAATACAAAGAATGAATAATATTTTTTTAATATTTATCATAGGTTCTAATGTAGTAAAAATGATTAATTATTCTATTGATCGAAGCTGGATGTATCAACGAAGGGAAATGGATCAGCGAAGGGAAATATGAGGCTCAATAAGTGAACATTTTAAAAATGGCATACATGTGTTTATCGAATTTGCTTTAAGTAATAATGGAAACGACGTAGATATTTATTGTTAATGTAGTAGGTGAAATTTTTTAAGCACTTAATACCAAATATAGTTAGTGTTCATTTTGCGCCAATATGGTTTCGTACCCAATTATTTGGTGTGACATGGTCATGGAGAAATTATAGCACCTAACCAAGAAAAGTTAGAGGAGGTTGTTAGTGATAATATTAGCACAATGAATCTCATAGAACATATGTGTTGACACACTTTTTTGGTTGAAGCTATCATACGTCAAGTTCATGGTTAGCGACGCGCCCCAAATGTCAATAATATCATCAGAAAACACAAAGCGATTCAATAAAAGTCGCGACGTGCTCGGAAAAGGAATGGAAATGGCGTTGATTCGTAAAATCATCACCGATGTACTTGGAAAAATTGGAGTAATAAAAATACGTGATCAACACGGTCCGATCAACTCAAAATGCTAAAGCACGTCTGTCCGATCATATGGTAAAACTCGTCGTGCAAAAATATATGGTTTTGGTGAAAAGTAGTGTCGCGCACTCAAAAATAGCTGATCGACATGCGTTGATCACGAAAAATGGTTTCGCGACTCACGACGTCAAAATCTGCTAAGTTTGGCAAAAACTGGTTCGGCACATCAAAAATGCAAGATCGGCATGTGAAAATCATGAAAATCCATGGTGAAAACGTTGGCTGATCACCTGGAAAAGTTGGCACATTTTGTAAATTTGGCATTCTCAAATCAGTGGATCAGCATTCTCGGATCACTCATTTTCATATGCGTGCATTGGGGAAAATGGCTCTAGCAAAACAGCATGGCTTTGTGGCTTGGCAAAGTCGCATCACTCAAGTGGTGCAATATTTCAGTGGATCATCATGGTGAAAAAGAGGATATGGAAGAGGCGCGCATCGCGTCCCTGTGATGCGACGCGATTTGGCTAGATGGTGGATCTGAGTTTTTTGGATGTGATTTTCCTTTGAGAGCATCAGGGTGATGAGAGTTTGGAATGGGGGCGAAACGGTGAAATGGAGGCGATTTTCTAGGATGCGACGTGGATCTGGTAAAAGTCGGAAATCTTGGCATGATGGGATTGCAATGCGGATCATCCTTTTCTGGTGGATCTGCATGTGTTTAGCAAGGCTTTTTCTGATGTGAGATTTCTAAAGCATTTTGGAACTTGGCAAATGCCAGAAAATCTAGCATGGTGCAGATACCATGCGGATCACCTATTTTTCACTGATCCGCATGTGTTTTAAACTTTTTTTTAAGATGCAATATTTTTCAAAGGTAGGATGCGGTTTTTTGGATATGTGTTTTGTAGGATGCAATTTTTCTAACTGTGATCCCCAAATCTCACCTACTCCTACCTAACCCACTACTTAGGTATTCCCCCAAGCTTGGCACTCAAAAGAGTACGCTTTTCTTTGGATCTTGGACCTTTGGAAGCTCTCAAGCACCATTAATCGCTTCCATACTCTTCTTCAAGACTATTGGATATAGCATGGATTACTAAAACGTTGCATACGCGTTTTCCATCAATTTTTGGACATTTGCAAGGAGGACATTTACACTGATCTTTGACATTTTTGGATTTATTGGACATTGGAGCTTTTTTTGGACATAGTTGTCCAAGTCAACATACTTTTCACTCAATGAAGGAGACGAAGGGCATTTTAGTCAAAGTTTAGAATTACCAATCATTTTGTTGTTCTATTGCAAAGCTTTATACTCAAATATTGTCCGAATTTGCACAACAATCTTGTAATCAAAAAATTTATGATGAATGATTACTACGAAGTGGAAGTAGGCGTTAGTGCCGAACCATTCACCCACACCAACACTTTGGGTTAGCGTACGTTGAATCGACGACAGTTCACCCACATCAACACTTTGGCACACCAGGAAGGAGGAGCACAACTTTGACCTATGCTTTGGATTTGTCTTCGGATTTCGCCTTCGCCTTCAGTTTTCGACTTCAACTTTATTACTCTCTTTTCATTATGGTTAAGCATTAGAAGCTCGATGCTATTGCTGAAGCTCATGGTTAAGCTCATCATGTAGTTAACTATTTTAATTGAGAATTAATTATTTTGTTTCAATTATTTTTAACAAACATTTGTTTAAACGTAACGATTGTGCATAAGTTAATTATTCTTTTGATTTAACCGTATTTTGAGGTAATCGCCAAGAAGTTGCTGATGAATAAAATCATTAATTATTTAGATAACCTTTTGAAGGAAATTAATTATTATATTTCATATTAATAACAAAAGATAATTACTTTTATTTAGATAACGATGAAGTTATAATTATTTTTAAAGATATCACTTGTGTAAATAAAATGCATTTTGAGAAGTGATTGAGTAGTAAATGGATTATTAGTTTAATCGAAATTTTGTAAGAAGATTTTAGAGTTGATGCCAAGTTTTATATACGAAGGATAAAACTAAGACAATGATTTCAATAAGGGTTTTGCTAAAAGATTGAACCATTTGTAATTGGAAAGAGGTTTCAAGTGCGAATAATGGTTTATTAAACCATATTAAAATAAAATTCAATGGTAAATAGAATTGATAGGATCCGTTTTGATTTACGAACTCGTACCAATATTAAGATAAGAATGTTGTCGATCAAGGTCTGAGAGGTAAATAGAATACCCCAACTTGAACGGTTTCACTATTATCAAGAGATGGTATTAGTTTGTAACATGTAAAGGAATTATAAAAAAGAGTTTGTAAATATATAAATATTTCCAACATACTTAGGAAATACGAAAGGGTTTGGAAGATAATGAGTTAGTGAGGTATAATGATATTTTCATACAAGAAGGGGATTTTGAATTATGCTTATTTTTGGAAGGTATAAGATATCGTTTTATTTTTGGGTTTTCAAGAAAATGAGATAAGAAGTTATTGTGGATTTGAAATGGAGTATTGGAAATATAATTATGATTTCCATAAGCAAGATTGTAAACTTTAATTGATCAAATTTTAAAGTTAATGAAGCGGTTCTAGGTTATGTTATAAAAATACTAGTTAGATGTTATTTTGAACGTATAAAACTGATAATTAAACCTTATTCAATTTGGTTAAGTATAAACAGCGAAATTTACAAGAATAAGGAAATAAAGTGGATTTCTGTGGAATATAGAAAAGGGAATAAAAGAAAAGAGTTTTATAAATACGAGAGTTTTAAGAATATGAATTTCTTTTTTCCAAATAACGAAAATAGAAGAAATTTGTTAAGGAAAATATATACAATTGAATTCTAAAAATCAATGGAGTGTTTTTAACAAATGGTTTTAAATAAAGGGCTCAAGCTTCTGATGTACTTGACAATGCTACTGAGATTGATAGTTAAAACCCTCACTATTAATGAATATCATTGGACCTTTGACGAGTTAGTTCGAAGAGACCAAGATGGAAACTTGACCCAAAACCACTTCGAACCAACTGTGCACTCAAATCTAATTTGATGAGATGTTATAAAGATGGAGCATTGAATACAGTGGGTCTTCATGAGTTTTCTCTAGTTTGGCCGCCAGAGTTATGATGAATTGTGATTATGTCATGAGTGAAATCTTCGGATTTGCAAGGGATACTCGCTACTGATCCTTGGGATGATTCCTATATAGGATATGGTAGGATAGTGCCTTTGGTTCATCTTTCCCCTGAATGACTTGTATGGACGAATGTCTGATACAGTAAGGATCACGTGTGTTGATTTTTACAAATATATCAAGTTTGGTGGCGGAGAAGGCCACTTCTCTTAGCTTAACACCCAGAGTATATTTGTGGACATCAATAAGTGATTTGGCGGATCTAACGATGCGGCATTCAAAGTGAATGATGATGTGATGTTATGAAAAGTTAATTGTGACATCAAGCCACATCAATCGCGAAATGACAGAAATTGGGAATGCAGCATGGCTATGTGGGTCATACCCATTAGGGTGTATTGTCACTATCTATAGAAAGTTCTTATTTGTTCTTCTTTCATTTTTGTATCTCTCGGGAATTACGGTGGTTGCGCATCCATAGGGTGACAATATTTTCAATATACTTAAGTTGAATGAGCGGTCGGTCATGTGTGGTCGGGTTGTAAGATGTTCTTATTGAACCCTAGTGTATTGCACTCTAGAGGTACACTTTCGGAAGGTGGTCCCATACCTTGTCATGTTATAAATCCAAACTCCAATACGAGACATGGGATATTTGATTATATACTACGTATGCGGAGCGTAAGATGCAAGCGTTGTGCTAAACAGTTATTTATTTGTAGACATTATTGTAATATCATCGGGCTTTGATGTAGAAAATATTTTGGGTTATTGTAACGTTAAAACCATCCGTGTTTAAATATGGAATGGTCTTACGATTATCCTTTTCTTTCAAAGCATTTTCAAAAGTTAAACAAGTTGTTTGCCATATGAATTTATCACTGAAAGTATTACAGATCGATCCGAGTGAATTTTTTTTTGCTTCAAATATGCTCGGGTCAGACCGAGAATATTATCAGGTTAGGCTTTGCATGGAGATTTAGAAGAGGAGCTGAAGTCGAGACGTTTATCCATATTTTCTGGTACTATTTTTTATTCCGTTGTGTGTGTTTATTGAAATGAATGTATACTCTGATGTTGTAATCACATATATATATATATATATATATACAGTTTCTTTTGAGTAAAGAGTTTTGATATATTATATTTTATTCATTTCGCTGCGAGACTCTAATCTTTTTATTTCTTCTATTCTAATATTTTTCTTTCTTTTCTCACCCTTTAATTTCTTTCCATTAACAATCTGAGTTTTCAATACTAGGGTTTTTGACAAGTAATGTAGAATTATATATTATTGTTGAAAATTTGAGCATCGAATTTTTTCTGAGTCATTACATTTGGTATCAGAGCATAAGGTTTAGTGATTACCTTGGCTCTTTGGCGTAACTCAATAGAGGTGGGGTTAGTAATATCGTAAATTGAGTTTGAGTGTATATATAAGAGCGCGTATTTATAATTTGATATAAAAACAATTATGCTATTTTTGCAAGTAATTTTGTAAAGAAGATATACGGAATCATTTTTCTAGATATTATAATATTGGTAAACAACTAGATATACCAATGTTGATTTGAATGAAGTGAATTTTGAAATTAAAATGGTTTAACCAAAAAGAGATTTCAAATAGTGAAATGAAATTTGACTTAAATCATTAAGAATTTGAATTAAGTTAGAAACAAAAATACATGCAGGATAACGAATCCAAACGGAATGTTTGGGAATCAGTATATCGTATGATTTCATGAATATACATATGAAGATGAATGAACTTGGTTGAAGTCATTGTAGAATGAATAATTGGATTCAAATCTAATGAATTTGAATGTTATATAAAGAAGAAACTGGATTGATAAGAAGTTGGTAATTTATAAATTTCATGTAAATTAAGTAGTTGAAGTAGATAATCTAGATATTCAAACCTATGTGGCATTGTTGTAAAAATAATGAAGTTCCTATGAGTTAAGAACAAGTGCAAGGCCTAAATTTTTTAAGCCCATATTGTTTGAATTATGGAAGCTGATTGGATCCATTTTAACTATAGCTGCATGATAATTGAGCAAGCCATGAATAGATTCTTGCTTATTGCTTAATAATGCTCGTAAAAGTTATGCCTACGAAAAATATAAATTTTTGGGTTTTGAGATTGGTTTTTAAATTTTTCCGACCATGTGGGTCAATCTTTTTATTGTTCCAGCAATATTGCAAAAGTCATTCTGTATAGGGGAGACTCTACCAAAAAAATTCCAAAATTTAAAGTGTTAGATAATTTTCGAGATTTTTGAAAATTTTGTTAACAGAAATGAGTTGGTTTATCTATTAAAATAAATTTGGATTTTTTAAAATTAGAAGTTTAGAAAGTGGAAGAGAAGTTTTTAATTAATTCGATTTTTTACTGGGTTTATGCATTTTTCCTATCTTGGTAATTTCGGGGGCGAAATTCTTTTAAGGGGAAAGGAATGCAACAACCCAGATTTTTTTATATGTTTAATTGAACATTTAAAAATGGTTTTAATGTTGATTTTGGAATTTAATAACTTGAATTCAATGGTTTTTTAACATTTTACTAATATAAATAATATAATAATAATAATTTAATTTTGAAATAGTCAGAGTTAGTTAAATTAGCAACATAAAAGGATTAATTAAATCTTAGATATGAATTATAATAACAAACTTGTTTATTAAATGACGTTCGAACGTATAAACTATAATTTTATCATAAAACGAGTTGCAGCGTCGCGGTAGTTCGTAATATTACGTTTTGAACTTTAAATGGATGTACATGATCCAATATAAGTCAAAATTCTTCAAAACAAGAAACTCCGAATCTATTGGATTATATTTTTCTAATGAGAGAGTTAAAAAAAATGAGGATTTCATATTGTAGTTTGTGGATTATATCCAAATTAAATTTTAAAAAATCGCTATGGAATTGTTAATAAACGATAACAATTTATTATATTAAATGTAAGGGTTTTTAATACATTTAAAATCAATTTAGCTTGGAATTCAAGTCAAAATAATTTATTTTGATACTATATAAAATTCTGCTCTAATATGTTCAATAATAATATTATTATTTTTATATTGAGGTATTTTAAAATTAATTTATATTGATTTAATTTGGACCCTTAAAAAGAGACGTTATTCAAACAACCTCCGATTTCAATGAAACAAATTTTATTAAATCAATAATAGCTAATTATTACCAGATTTCAAGTTTCGCGCTAATAAGAGTTATTTTGTGAGCGCATAAAAATTAAATGTAAATAAATCGACCATTTGAACTCAAACTAGCACCACTTGAGCAAACGGACTCAAATTTCAATGAAACAAGTTTCATGGGGTCTTAAATGTTGAACTATGGTATGTTGTCCATTTTCTTCATGGATGGAGTTCGTATGTGATCATACGAACCAATAAACATCTATCGGAAACAGCGATAGGTACGAATAAATATCATTTGTCGCTTTCACTAAAATATCGCTAGTAACGTTAATATATATATATATATATATATATCAACTCTAAATATGCTACCCTAAACCATAATTTCAGCAACCAATCTCCCAATATCGACAAAAATTTGCAAATAAATCCTCATTCACAATAAAATTTATATTACAAATCCGTAGAGAATTAATCAAAACTTCCATCTTGGAAGTTGGAGTACATGATTAAGGGGGCTTGCTGGTGAAAATTGGTGGCGAACCGATGTCTGAGGTGGCCGGAATTTGCGAAAACAACCAATAAACACTATTTTGTATTTTGATATTTTCATGGAGAGGTGTCTGAAGATCGAATGAACAGGGGAAGGAGGTTGACCTAACGGTGGTGGTCGGAGCTTGAACGGTGAACGGTGGAGGTTTATTTTCTGAGTTGATTGTGGGTCTTCAGTTTCGAGATTAGTTTTGAAAATTGGTGAATTTGAAGGATGTAGGGGTCTTGTTGAGGCGAGGCGCCTGAAGATCAAAGGTAGACCAGAGGGTGGCGGTGAGGCTGGTGGTGGAGTGACATTCTAGGGTGGACGGTGGTGCTGGGAATTGCGAGATGATCGGGTAATTAGAGGCTTCGTGTTTCCAGGTTAAGCTCGGCATGTAGGCCACCAGAGTAGGAGCGGATGGTGGAGACTGGAAGCTTAGATGTCAGCTCATCTGGCTATGAGTTGCGGTGAGGTATCAGTAAACGGTGGAGGCGGTGGGAGGTTACGAAGTGACGGGTCTGTGCGTGAATATGGATGTCAGGCTTTGGAAAATCGACTGGGGAAAACATGCTCGTGAAGATGGATTAACAGCGGATTAGCAGTTACAAAATGGTGGTTAAGAGGATTGGTAAGGTTATTAATTAAATTAAGTTTAATTAATTTTAAATAATGATGTGTCTAATCAATGGAAATCTTGTAGCACGTATTATTTATCTATACGATGAGAGAATTACGCAAAATAGAATTCGTTGGGATCGTGGCATCAAAGGCTACACAGTCGAGCTGAGTTGGTTGGAATTGGATGCAAATGGAATTTCGTCTAATTTTAAATGCTCATTTAAAATTTAAAGAAACCACACTGAAATTGTCAAAATAAATGGTGGGTTAACTCTCACGCTTTCTGGAATTCCATGATGTGTTAAATTTAACTATAATTAATAAGTTTAAACTGGATGATTGGGTGCCTTGGATGCTTATTGTTTATATATTGGTTACTGATGTTTATATTAACGTCGTATTGGGTGATTTAGTTTAAAAATATGTCCTATGTTATTATAATGAGCTGTGATACAGGGAATACAGGTTGGAGGGATCCAACCGAATTCCTTAAATAAATTGTACGTTGTTTGTTATTTTATTTATATATATGAATTGTTTACCCCAAATGACATTATAACCTATTTGGATGTTGATTGGATTTTGATCATTGAATAAGAATTCAACTATCATTGTTTATAATCAATAGACAGTATTGATTAAGTGATTGGCAACGAATGACCCAAAAACCCGTCTTTTTAGACATTGATTGTCGTCATGTAGTTTGAGCAATCAAAGTTTTAAAATTTATTTATAGAAGAAAAAATTTAAATAATATTTTTATATGAATTGAATTTTTATTTATAAGTTAATGTTTTATAGTTATAAATAATTTGTTTCGATGTTTAATAAGTTTATGAGCAATGAACATAGAAATTGACCAAAAGGTTGATGGTCTGAAATGATTGTTTGAAGAAAAACAATTAAGTGGTATTATCAAATTAATTAAATTACTTTAATAGGAAAGATTAATGGAAATCAGTTAACGAAATAACTGATGTTTACTAGTTCACGTAGTCAACTGTTTTAATTGAGAATTATTTATTTTGTTTCAATTGTTTTTAACAAACAATTGTTTAAACGTAACGACTGTGCATAAGTTAATTAATCTCTTGATTTAACCATATTTCGAGGTAATCGTCGAGAAGTTGCTTATTGATAAAATTAATAATTATTTAGATAACCATTTAAAGGAAATTAATTATTCTATTTTATATTAATAACAAAAGTTAACTACTTTTATTTAGATAACGAAGAAGTTGTAATTATTTTTAAAGAGATCATTTTTGTAAATAAAATGCATTTTGAGAAATGATTGAGTATTAAATGGTTTCGTAATTTAATTGGAATCTTGTAATAAGATTTTAGAAATAATGCCAAGTTTTATAAACAAAGGATTAAACGAAGACAATGATTTCAATAATGGTTTGCTAAAAGATCGAACCATTTGTAATTGGAAAGAGGTTTCAAGTGCGAGTAATTTGCTTTATTAAACCATATTAAAATAAAATGGTAAATAGAATTAATAGGATCTGTTATGTGTAACGAACTCGTATCTATCTTAAGATAAGAACGTCGTCAATTATGGTGTGAGAGGTAAGTAGAACACCCCAACTTGAACGATTTCCCTATTTTCAAGAGGTGGTATTAGTTTGTAACAGTAAAGGAAATATAAAAAAGAATTTTTGAATATATAAATATTTCCAAAATAAAGGAAATACAAAAGTGTTTGGAAAATATTGAGTTGGTGAGGTATAATGATATTTTCTTATAAGAAGGGGATTTTGAATTACTCCTATTTTTAGAAGGTATAAGATATCGCTTTATTTTTTGTTTTTGAGAAAATGAGATAAGAAGTTATAATCACTACACTATAGATGACCTACTGTAATGAAAATCCAAGGTGTTGCCAACTAAAATATTGCCATAGCTATGCTGGTTTTTACCTATTACGACACAAGCTTCAATGTGTTAGCATAGATATCAACCAAGTGTTGCAATAGCCATGTGAATAAAATTATCAATCCACATCAATACGAACGCTCCACATTACTAATCTGCTTCATTCAGATTTTCCTTCATCGCCTTGGCTTCTTTCCCCCAAATTTTCATTTTCTCGTTGGAACATAATTGACGTTGTTTCACTTGAGAAAAAAATACAGTCAGCTTCCACTTTAATAACTTTAATGGTCGATCGAAAAATAAGGTTTTTCCCTCTTCAACAAATGGCAACTTTAGCTTCTTCAATTCGAGATGATCCTCTAATTGCTTCGATTTCAATCCCATCTTTACATGTGATGAATTCATCTGGATTTGAAGGGTTTCGAATCCCTAAATAATCTCTGATTTCGACATTAGATTTATTTGTGATTTGTAGCTTCGATTTTATCGAGTTTGAAGCATTAGATTTGGTTGTGATTTGTAGCTTCACATGGATTAGTTCCAAAAAGCCATTTATTTTGCCAGGTTAGGAATAGGTTAATTTCTTGAAAAATCAAATTAGTTCATATTTATATGTTAATATATGATTTCAGCATTTTACCTTCATCCTCAAAATACCATCCAAATTTGCAGTTTAAGGTTCGACGTAGAGGTTGTTCGGGAAATTCTGAATTTGAGAAAGATGATAATGTCAATAAAAATGGAAGTGAACATGAAAGTAATGAAGGACATTCAACCAATTTTAAGAATGCAAAACAATTCTGCTTTCATAGACTTTACAGAGACTTCATTGGTAGAGTTACAGGGGCTTTAACATCTTGATTTATATTCATGAAGTTTATATATGACTTCACAGAGACTTCATCGATAGACTTACAGGTGCGACATTCTGGTGATGGGTATTGCTGCTAATGATCGAAGAGGGTAATGGCAGTAGTAGTCAAAAGGTTAATGGTATGTGATTGTGTGGGTTGGTTCAGGAGTTTATGATCTCCAACAACCAAAAATCCTGAAAATTGTAAGCTGTTAATGTGTATATAATTCATATATGCACATACACACCATGTTTGGCACACTTATATATATATATATATATATATTTGCTGGTTCAAAACTTGATACTTGAGTTACTGTCGTTACTACACATTTATGCTTTCTATTTGGTATTTATGCTTACTTGAATATATACATGCAGTCAAGGGCGTGGTGCTAGTGGTGGTGGTTCATCGACAAATGCTGTTTTGAGGTGGTGTTGAAGGAGGAGAAGTGCAGGCATGGAGACCGAAAGTGTTTGTGGTCGTAGAGGATGTAAGTGTGTTATAAAAGTGGAAGTTTTGAAGTTTAATGTTTGTTGTTGTTGTTTAAGGCCCTAGGTGATGATGGACTTGGTGCGTTGTGTTTCAAAGAAGGCTTGGTTTTCCCAAATCGGATGAATTGGGTTGTGCTTGTGTTCGTGGATGATATTCTGGTTTACTCCAGAAATGAGGAAGAACATAAGACGCACTTGAGAGTTGTGTTAGAGATCTTGCCGAAGCATCAGCTTAAGGCTAAGTTCTCAAAGTGTCACTTTTGGAAGGATGAAGTGAGGTTCTTAGGTCATGTAGTTTCTGGAAAAGGGATAGCGGTTGACCCCGCTAAAGTTGCAGTAATCCAGGACTGGGATCGACCTAAGAATGCGGCGGATGTTCGGAGTTTCCTTGGGTTGGCAGTATATTACCGACGGTTTATCAAGGATTTCTCTAAGGTAGCTGCGCCGTTGACAGGATTGACGAAGAAGAACCAAGTGTTCACATGGGATGCAAAGTGTGAACAAGCGTTTGGAATCCTAAAGGTGAGATTGATGAGTGCACCTGTGTTGACCATTCCAAGTGGGAATGAAGAGATGGTGGTATATACCGATGCATCTGGTACTAGATTTGGAGCAGTGCTAATGCAGAAGGATAAAGTTGTGGCCTATGTGAGTTGACAACTAAAGCTGCATGAGAAGAATTACCCAACTCGTGATTTGGAGTTGGCGACGATTGTGTTTGCTCTGAAGATGTGGAGATATTACTTGTTGGGAGTTCGATTCGAGTTGTTTACGGATCACAAGTCGTTGAAATATCTTTTATCCAAAAAGGACTTGAATCTTCGGCAGCAAAGATGGTTAGAGTTTCTGGCGTCATATGATTTTGGCATAGCCTATACTCCAAGCAAGGGCAACGTAGTTGCAGATGCGTTAAGTCGAAGACACGCAAGTTTGGGAGCGATGTTTTCGAAATGGAAGAGCCTCGAGTACTTGGCAAGGTTTGATTTCAGGCCAAGGTGTGAGTTGGAACCTGAAATGTTTGCGAGCTTGTCGATAAGACCTACTCTTATCGAAAGGATTGGCGAAAGCCAAAAGAAGGATGCAAAGCTTGTTGAGTTGATTCAGAAACTGGAACCAGAAGATAAAGATTTCAAGGTCGATCGAGAAGTTTTGCTTCGAAAGCAAGGGCAATTAGTTGTTCCTGATATTGACGGATTGAGGGATGAGATTCTAAAAAAATGTCATCACTCGAAGCTGACGATTCATCCCGGTGGAAATAAGATGTATCAGGACATGAAGAGAGTCTACTGATGGGAAGGGATGAAGCTAGATATTGGAAAGTTCATTTCCAAGTGTATGAACTGTCAGTTGGTGAAAACTGAACAGAATAAGCCGAGTGATTTACTTCAGCCATTGGAAGTTCCTACGTGGAAGTGGGAGCAGGTATCGATTGATTTTATGGATGGACTACCTAGAAGGCAGGAAACGAAGGGATTTGGGTCATCGTGGATCGTTTGACCAAAAGTGCGAGATTCATTCCTGTCAAGTCAACTAGGACGACATCGAAATTGGCTGAACTTTATGTGAAATGGATAGTTCGATTCCATGGTGTCCCAAAGAGTATAGTGAGTGACCGAGATCCATTATTCATGAGTGGATTTTGGAAAAGGTTGCAAGAAGCTTTTTGAACCGAGTTGTGTTTAAGTACGGCATATCATCCCCAAACTGTTGGTCAGACCGAGAGAGTCAATCGAGTTTTGGAAGATCTCCTGAGGGCTTGTGTGTTAGACTTCGGAGGATCATGGGAAGACCATCTACATCTAGTTGAGTTTGCGTATAATAATAACTACCAATCTAGCATTGGGATTGCACCATACGAAGCGTTGTATGGAAGGTCGTGCAATTCTCCAGCATGTTGGCTAGAAACTGGAGATAAATTGGTACTTAGGCCTGAGATGATTAGAGAAACCTCGGATTGTATTGAGGCAGTCCGACAACGAATGAAGTAAGCCCAGGACTATCAGAAGAGTTACGCCGACAACCTTCGTAAGGACTTGGAATTCGACGCATGCGATATAATTTTCGTGAAAGCTTCGCCGCTAAAGCACATGGTTAGATTTGGTAAGAAAGGAAAGTTAGCTCCAAGGTTTGTTGGACCATTTCCGATAGTCAAGCGAATTGGAAAGCTCGCATATAGATTGGAGTTACCCGAGAAGATATCGAGTGTGCATAATGTGTTCCATGTTTCACTTCTACGGAAATTCGTGCATGATTCGAATATAGTGGTATCTCCAGAGCAGTACGAAGACTTAGAGATCGTAGTTTTGAGACCTCATAAGCCACTTCGTGTTGTGGGGAATGACTCAAAACAGCTTAGTCTGAAGACGGTTAAGCTAGTCAAGGTGCAATGAAGTGAGGATGGAGATGATTGTACATGGGAGATGGAAGAGAGCATGAGAGAGACTCATTCATAACTCTTCGTCGGTAGGACCCTTTGATATCGTATCTTCATTATATCGTTGTGTCTTATTGTTGATTGTTAGAATTCCGCATGCTAGGATAAGGATATGGATGCATGACTTGTGGTTGCTAGTTTGAATGATAGAACTTGCTTTTCATGGATGATAGGCATGCGGAATCGTTGTGATTACTAGGGTTTTTTTGGAATTTCGGGGGCGAAATTCTTAAGGGGGGAGAAAGTAACAGCCCGCATTTTACGTATCGGAAGATCGTAAAATATATTTGTTTTATTCTCTAAGGATTGGATCATTCACATCTTTTAATATGTTGTTTATGGGGATGTGATACATGTCCATAATTTTTACCAATTTTGTTTGTGACCATTTTACCCCTGTCAGCCTTGTACAGGGCATAAATTTTGACTTAGGTCGAATCAGAGAGTGAAACCTGTACCATTAGAAAGAAATTAATGATCGTCTTTACGTAGAGTGGTTACATTAAGGATTTGGCTTAGCGGTTTGGGAGAAATCACTGTTTTAAGGTTTTTCAGTTGGCTATTCAGGTTTTGGAGCCTTAGTGCAATCCTATAAATAGGGGGTGAGAGTGGAGGGAAAAGGTTTACTTTTTCCTATTCTCTCAGTTGAAGGCATTTGATCTCCTTCTTCCTCCTACACCTTTCCACCATTAAAAATCCAAATATAAGGGAGGAAATCGAAGATCTACGCCATCCAAGGTAAGATCTGCATCATTTCAAAGGAAAAGTCATCGGATCGAGGGGTTTTGATTCGGATTGCTCGCTGTATGAATTCTTATTTCTTTTGTTTTAGATTGTTTCGGCAAATCGGTGAGTGATTTACATCTCTCACATGAATGCAATGAAGTATATGAGTGCTTGTGCATGTTTCTCATCAAATTGGGATGTTTTACCATAGATTTACATCATTACAAGTTCATTTTCATATGCATCACCCTATGATCTAATCTAACAAGTTTTACTCGTTTATTTCATGTCATATTACATGTTTGTGTTAGTTAGATCTCTCATTTTGATCATATGTTCATTTTAATGGTTTTTGGTGAGATTTACATCATTTTTGCGGTAATCGTCATATTCAGGTGGTTATAATGTCATGATATGTTTGTGATTGTGTTTGATGATTTTGGTAGTGTCGGTTTCGTTGTTTGGCGAAGTTTTGGTCGAAATCAGAGTTGAATTGCAATATGCAGAAATTGGCTCGGCTACAGGTTGAATCGGCCAGAAATTGGCTTGGCCTTAGGTCGAATCGTCCAGAGGTTGGATTGAAACGAAGCAGGATCGGAGAGGAGTGGATCGGATCGGGTCATATTTGGATCGGGTCGGTCATATTTGGATCGTGTTGGTCATATTTGGATCGGGTCGGTCATGTAGGTGATCGGATCGGGTCAGCCTAGTTTGGATCGGGTCGGTCATGTTTTTAGCAGCGCTTTTAAACGTTGTGGTTGATAGTGATGATGCTATGGTTGGTTTCCAACAGGGTCATTTTCTTAAAAAGTACGTTTTTCGGGTATGACTCAGATTTGGAGAAAAAGGTCTGGAAAAAAAATATTTTTCGGGGGCAACCCCCCGAACCCTAGCCGTAGCGCAGTGATGTAATTAGCTCGGTGATGGTGTGACTTCGAAGTAAGTTCAAGTAGGAAGATTCGAAGTGTTGAGAGGTGTTCGTTGATCGGAGTAGAACATCGAATGAAGTAACAACTCAAAGGTCGTGGGTTGATTGATAATGGTTGCTCGAGAAGGTCGCTTGAGTAGTAAATAGCTGTCTAGGTTGGACGACTAGAGATATTGAAGGCCGAGACATGATCGTTGTCGTAAGTTCTAGCAGGCTCAAAGCAGGGGTACGATGGGGGCACTCAATAGACCGAAAGGTTGCTAGTCGAGTACCTTGGGTATCGTTGAAAGGCCTAGTTGTCAAGGTTGGACATAGGGAATTTATGCTAGAACTGGGGTTACCATTAGCCCTTGACATATGGCAAGGTTGGCCGACATACGATTAACGTTGGTTTCAAAGCAGGATTAGCGGTGATAGCTAGAGTCAGTCATGGATTATTGGTTGTTCTGTTTTCACTATCTCACATAGATTATCCAAAGTCGAGGGAGATGTTCTTTGAGTGCTTAATTGATATTGGTCTAGGCCTCTGGGGAGAGTAGTTGGGGAATGTTAAACTCGATTAGGGTTGTCTATGTGAGACTTATATAATCTTGATGTCATGTGTGTTTTCCATGATTGAATGGGTGTTCTGGTTTCTATGATGAATGGTTGAATCATTTATAGTAAAGGCTATCACTGTCCGATATGGGGAAGATAAGGTTGAGTTCTTCTCTGGTATCATGGGTAGATTAGTATGTTTATCTATCCTTTCTCATACACTTTATTGTTGAAGTTTGTTAGCTGTTTTATCGCTCACTAAGACTGTTGTCTGACTCAAGGTTTTATGTTTCCTCTTATTACCTTGCGTTGTTCATCCGGTTGTGGATGGGCAGACTAAGTAGCAGGTGACAGGTGATGCTTTAGTGAGGACGATGGTGCTAATCAGTGGCGAGTACGAGGCTCACGTACCAGTTTTACTACTATTTAATAACTGGATTTCCGTTGTTTGCTTTTATGAATAATGTAGTGAGGCAACTTTGTACAAACACCATTTCCAAGTTGTGGATATTACTTTCTGGTTCTATGAAAGTCTTGTGTTTCTGCTTCACTATTACTACCTGTTATATATGTTCTATTATATTTTACCCTTGCGTTGTGAGTTTACGACAGGTTCTGCTTGTGTTTACCTACTCTGATGATCGTCCATGACTGCCTTGCACACCTTTCAGCGCATTATTTCTTTTGCATAGTGTGAGGGTTATGGGCGGTCGTCACATTTGGCTACCATAGTTAGGATGACTTGTGATTCTGTCATGAGTGAAATCTTCGGATTTGCAAGGACTACTCACCACTAACCCTTGGGGTTATTCCTATATAGGATGTGGTAGGAGGGTGCCTTCGGTTCATCCTGTTCCTGGATGACTGTATGGACGAATGTCTAACAAAGTATTTCCTAAGGATCACGTGTGTTGATTTTTACGAATATACCAAGTTTGTTGGCGGAGAAGATAACTTCTCATAGCTTAACACCTAGAGTATATTTGTGGACGATAATAAGTGATTTGGCAGATCTGACGATGTGACATTCAAAGTGAATAGTGATGGGATGTTCTGAAAAGATAATTGTGCCTCATGCCTCATCAATCGGGAAATGACAGACATCGGGAAAGCAACATGGCTATGTGGGTCATACCCATTAGGGCGTATTGTCACCATCAAGAGAAAGTTCATATTTGTTCTTCTTTCGTTTCTGTATCTCAAGGGAAGTATGGTCATTGTGCAGCTGTAGGGTGACAATATATTCGATACATTTAAGTTGAATGAGTGGTCGCTTGTGTATGGTCGAGTTGTAAGATGTTCTTGTTCAACCCTAGTATATTGCCCTCTTGAGGTACACTTTCGAAAGGTGGTCCCGTACCTTGTCGTGTTGGTAATCCAAACTCCAATACGAGCCATGCGATTTTTGATTATATACTAAGTATGTGAAGCATGTGATGAAAGCGTTCTGCTAGATGGTTATTCATTTGTAGACATTATTATAATATCACTGGATTTTGGTACAGAAAATATTTTGGGTTATCATAAGGTAAAAACCTCCCGAGGTTATATGTGGACCAGTCTTATGATTATCATTTTTTTCAATTGATTTTCAAAAGTTAAAAAAGTTGTTTGCCATATGAATTTATCACTGAAAGTATTCTAGACTGATCCTGATGAATTTTGCTTTGCTTAAAATGTGTTTGGGTTAGACTGAGTATCCAATCGGGTTAGGTTTCGCTCGGAGCTTCAGAAGAGGAGCAGGAGTCAATACATATATCCATATTTTCTGGTATTAGTTTATTTCGCTGTGTGTGTTGATTGAGATTAATGTATACTATGATGTTGTAATTATATATATATATAGTTTCTTTTGAGTAAAGATTTTTGATATATTATATTTTACTCGTTCCACTGTGAGACTCCGATCTTTTTACTTCTTCTATTCTAATATTTCTTTCTTTCTTTCTCACCCTATAATTTCTTTCCATTAACAATCTGGGTTTTCGGTACTGGGGTTTTTGACAAGTAATACGGAATTGTGTATTATTGTTGAAAATTCGAGCATTGAATTTTTTTTTCGGGTCATTACTAGAGGTGAGCAAAAAACCGAAATAAAACCAAAACCGAACCAAAACCAAAAAAAACCGAAACCGAAAGAAATTGAAACCGAAAATCAAAAAACCGAACCGTACTAATATTTCAGTTTCAGATTTAGGTCCAAACCGAATCGAATTATAAAATGTTGCACATTGTCTCTTGCTGCACGTTGTTTCGTAGCATATAGTATGTACACACTGGCCACTGCTTCACTCATTTGATTTAGCTGAATATAGGATTAGGGTAATATAATATGTCAATTTCTTGTTTTTGTAGATTCTTGGATGTTTTGAATTGAAAATGAAAGTTAAGATACTAGTAGACTATCTTCTATAATTTCAAGTTCTTGCTGGTCGCCTGTAGTGTGCTTCACTGGAGTGCTCCTGCTCATTTCCCTTTTTTTTGTTTCTTGTCTTCGGCTTATTGCTAGCTAACTTAGCTTTGTAATATTTTGGATGACATATAGTCTATTAGTCTGTACTTTGTACCATGTGTCTCAATACACTCGGTTGAAATAATTTATTTTAGTTTCTTTTATGGTTGTTTAAATTTACGATATTTTTGTTTAAATCAGTTTTAAAACCAAAACCGAACCGACAAAAATCGAAACCGAGGTTTTGAAACCGAAACCGATGCTTTGGTTCCGGTTTCGGTTATTGATTTTTAAAACCGAGGTCTATCGGTTTCGGTTTTACCCAAAACCGAACCGAACCGGGGTTTGCTCACCCCTAGTCGTTACAGTTGAGCAGCTGCAGCAGAAGGATCATCTTTCAAGCTATACAGATGAAGCAGTTGAATCAACGTCTAGCAGAGTATGTGCAGTAGCATGGTCCCTTCCCTTCATCATATGGTACTTCCGAAGGCGAAGACGATGCTTGAGAGGTACACTTTACTGTGATTATGCTTGATTGAATTACATATTGGCTTGGAATTAGTGAGGATTGTGTTTTGATTTGTATATATTAGCTCGGATTTGGTGAGGATGTTATGTTTGGATGTGTTTTGATGGTATACGTTTGTTTTGATGATGTGTAGCATTTGTGCTTTATTAAAAAATACCCAGATTACCAAAGGGTGCCAATGGCTTATTGGTCACATATCTCCAATGGTTGTCGATGGCTTACTGGAACATAACCACTATAACAAAAATATCATATTACAACGCGCATTTTACAGTGGCCATTGGATGCTCGTTGTAGTAGAATGTTATTACAACGACCATTTCATGACTTTTGTAATAGATATCCCGTACAACACCCATTTTACAATGGGGCAAGGACTTGTTGTTGTAGTAGGAAGCTATTACTGTAACACCCCGCATTTTTTTAATGCAACTACAGAATGTACGTATAGATATGTGCATAAACATAAATAAGAATGAATTAATAAATACATACACTGATGGTGCATTTATAATAAAAGAAATAAATGCAGAATAAAAGAAGAAGAAGATAAATCAGAGAATGCAGAGTGAGCAATTAATTGATAAATATTAATTGCACAAAAATAAGGAATATGTGTGTATATATATACACATGACGATTAAAAAGTTTAATGCCTGCAAGATAAAAAGTTGAACAATAAATTAATGCATATTGGCACATGGATAGCAATAGGAAAAGGGAACCTATAAATTGAGTGCATAAAGATAGAATGCATTAATGGTAAATTGCAATGAATAAATAAAATTAAAGAAAAAACGTAAACTACATCCAAATATATATATATATAGGGAAATTTAATTGCACAAATGAAATAATAGCATATATAGCGGAGCAATTAATAAAGGGAGAATATAAATAAAATGGGTGCGTTAAAGATAGTATATCAACACACTAATAAGAGAGTAAGCAATCAGTGCAAGCGGCTGTGAAAGTAGCTTAATTAAAAAGCGGTTTAGTGTGAAAAAGGTTTAATAAGAGGTTTAATTGGAAGGATGTTTAAAAAAGAGAATTAATTGATGTAATTGATTTGAAAAAGTTAGATTTGGAATAAAATAAAGAATTGTTCTTGTACAAAAGCTTAGCATACGCATAAGAGTTGAATGCAAATAAATATGATTTAGATTAAGGATTGCGCATGAACAAAAGGAATGTTTGAAATTTGATTTATGTGCAAGAATTATATGTAGTATAAATAAATCAAATTTCAAATCAAATATATATATATATATAGTGGGGGGAGGGGTGTCGACACTATGTCGACAACACCATAGGGGTGTCGACACCCCTGCGCGTGAGCATGTGGGTGCAGCACACCCTGGGCAATTCGGGAATGTTCTTTTTCTCGAGTGAGGGGCATGGTTTAGATCGGCTTTAAATGAGATCTAAAGGACCAAGTTCATTTAGCATGCCTATAAATAAGATGGTAAAGTTTACCTTCAGCCTCATAATTTCTGAGGTGATGCCAAAACTCTGTCATTTTCTCTCCAATCCTATTCTAAAAATAAAAATTAGATCTAGGCCTCTTCTGCTTCAAAGTTTGAGATAAGAATTTGGATCTACAATATATGCGTCTAGATTTACGCTACATGTGAGGTAAGATCTGAATTTGATCTATTTTAGTTCCTCTTCTCTTTTCTTCTTCTTTTCTCTTTCTTTTTAGGGTTAATTTATAGATCCATAGTTAATTAGGTCCTAAATTCAGTTGGGAAAACGGATGAAGAATATATCTGGATCAGATCCAGAATTTGGGAAGCTTACGAAGTGAGTGGATTTAAGCTATATTATTTTAGATAATGGTATATTACCATTTAGCATTCCCCATTATGACGAATTGGAATATGACATGTTAAGATGCCTAAGCATATGCTAATATTGATTAAAGTGGTGCAAATGACAAGTGGGAATGATTAGCATGATATAACGTCAAATTGTTAATATGAATAATTCATATATTGAATCATTTGAAATGCTGGAATGTTTACTTGTTATAATATTAATTTGAACATGTGAGAAAAATTCATATATTGGGTTAGTTGGAATGCTAGAAAGTTTACATGTGAATTTGTCCCAATTATATACAGGGAATAATTGGAGTAAGTATATGATTATATGGATTCATGTTAACATAGAATTGAATAAATAAATATGGCTTTAGGGCATCGACCAAATTATGTTTAAAGATCTTAAATTGGATCATAAGTATAAAAATAAATGAGAGCGCAAATGGGATCTTATGTAAAATATGAATTGGCATAATTTGAATAATATGAATTTGGACAAAAATCCATCATGAATATAATTGGGTAAATGGGCATGAGCACCTATAAAGACATAGGTATGATTAATTGGTTAATAATGAATGCCAACGGTTACAATTAGAAATTGTAATTGTACTTATGACACAAGGTTAGGTTGCATTAGTGGTGGAAGTCTGCCCGGACCCGACCGGCATATCCAGCAACCACTAATGTTGAACCTAATGTGAGAGGTCAAAGTGCGCAAACATGAGACGGGCTATGACACGAGGTTAGACCTAACTTGTGGAAGAAGTCTGCCCGAACCCAACCGGCATATCAAGCATCCACAAGTTGTAGGCGTAATGTGGAAGGTCTAGCCCATTATAAACCATAAATGGACATGGTAATGAATTGGACACTTAACCTAATCTAATTCATAAGGATTGTATAAATATGAACTATAGTAAGGGTAAAATAAAATTGGTTGGACAGTGGGTGGGCTAAGCCAATCTGAGGAGGTGGGTAATATTTACATATAGGCCCGCAAACTTATCCCGATAAGGTTATGTAATTAAAGACACCTAGTGTATACATTACCGGTAAAAATAATAAAGCTATGTAATTAAAGACACCTTTTAGGGTAAGCATAACTTGTAGAAATAATAGAATTTAGACATGCATAATAAACTAATAAGGAAATGGGATAACTGGTGAAATGAGATAAGGGACACTTAACGGTAAATTAAGTAATCAGAAAAGGGGAAAACCTGAAACCAATTAAGAAAAGGGGGAAATATATTGTACTTAATTACAAATTAAGTAATCCGTAAACTTGGAGGTCTGAAACCCGTTGATAAGAATAACATGTTCAGACTTGGCCTAGGGACAAGGGGGAAATTATAACATAGGTAATAATAAATGGGTAGAGAAACTCATTAATGGGCCTTAGTTAATAGAACTAAGTTTATAAGTAAACAACGATAAGTTGTATTAACGATGTAAAGAGGAATTATGATTAAAAGAGAAAGAATGAGGAAAACTTATGAAATAAGTTATATTTAATCATAAATGGTTAGTGACGTGTTAATTGGAAAACATGTGAATTGAGATATACTTAATTACATATTAAGTAAAACATGTTATTGTAATCAAACAAGAATATAAAAGAGATTGTGGATTACAGACATTGGGCCACAATATAGAGAATAACATGTTGTGGGCTTATTAACAAACTTAAATGGGTTATGTTATATGACTAAAATTAATAAGCAAGAGAAACTTGGTAGTTCGAATAAGAATTAAATATGAATGGGAATAACCAAGTTAACTGGAAACCTGATGAGGAAAGGCAAGCGCGTAAAAGAATGTTTAGGGTCTAACAACATATTAAATTGAGGCGCTTGGACCACTCCGCACGTTTGAGGGTGAATAACCGAACGGGGTAGATCATCGTGATGTTATAAGGCACGAGGGGAGCGTGCATTCATCTGATTGTTCTGACGGCTCCGAAGGAATGGAAGTGGAAGCACGCGGCTTTCTGAGGTACGTAAGGTGCTCCTAGTAGTCCTCTGTGCGGTGGCAGATAACTTAGGCTGTACTCGCAGAGGTTGGGTCTGCGCATAACTATTAGGTGGGTGGGTCTTGACTACAGAAGTAGCTATGCAATCAGAATACTATGACGCGGTGACACTAGGGTGATTCAGTGGTTGCCTCAATGGGGAGCCAGAGGGTCAAGACCAAGGATAGTAGATCATCGGATACCCATCACCGACAGCTAGTGGGATGCGAAAAGACTAGAGCTAAACCCAAGACACCATTTCACCCTTCACAACCGGGGTAAGGGGTTGAGGGGAGACGCCACATGGATGTTTAGATTGTTTGAGTAGGGGCGGTCACTTAGCTCTTGTAGTCTTTACTAGTTGAGGGAGGGGCTGAGGTGGGGCCATAGCCACCATGGAAATAGACCCTTGGTATATCTGTATGTAGAGGCTCTTTAAAGACGGGCCTATACAGATATGGAAAAGCTCCTGACCGAGTTTCATGTTTCTTGTATCGCCCTTCCATGGAACACGGTGCACATTAGAGGTCGTACGATTGAGGCATCGAGCTACAATTAACAGTACATATGGTGGACAGTCAAGGTACATGCATGTCGGCTCTAGGTGGTGTATCGTAGACTTGAGGGCATTATTCCGGTATGAATTCTGAATCGAACAAATGTGACACTCCGTACGTTTACGTAGCATAGTAGTGATAGATATATGCGGAACGTAGTATTGTTATCCATACATCACTACGGCGTAGGATGTGGGACTACGTATATTTTGATGGTGTTACGGTGAAGACCGTGCGAGTGGCGTACCATGGGGTGTACCTCAATATTGGGGGAAGCTACATATATATTGTTTTAGGTTAATCCACTGGGAAGTAAATGGGTGCGACGTGTGTGTAAGCCTAGAGTGCTGTTAACCCAAGTAACCTAATAAATAAGAAAATATGATTGAATGGTATACATAGGATTATCCAAAGTGTATAGTTTAAATCTAGTCACCAGAACTTGTGTTCTACCCCCTCCTCATAACATACTCGCAGGTTAGATTTGTAGCAGGGACATGATAGCCTTGGATACTGGTTAGGCAGTATTATTAATATAGTAAGACTATATTTTGATTATACTATATTTTATCCATTCCGCTATGAGATATTTTCTGAGCTCTGACATATTTTATGTCTCTGTCTTTTCTGTAGGGTACTAGATCAACTCAATCAGAGTTTTGATAGATTGGAGTTTTTGAAAAAAATTCGGTCTATCGGAATTCGGGTTGTCACATCTGGTATCAAAGCTTTGGTTTAGGATTCCTATATAAATAGTGAGTGAACGTATTTGTATTTTTAAAAATATAAATATATTATATATACCTAAATCCATAGAGGAACCCACCAAATAGGAAGAGCGTAATATGATAAGAAATGGTATGTTGTTTTGTACACTAAAGGAATGAATATGGAAATTCGAGACCCTTAGGTAAATTGGGTAGAGAGTGTACAATATAATTTTTATGGAAGGAAGACGAATCCCATATGATTAGTATTTTGGGTTAAGTGGGTTTGGCAGTAAAACCTTATAAATTGGAAAAGGTTAAAAAGAGAAAAACAAAATGGATTGGGAATACATATATATATATATATATATATATATATATATATATATATAGTTGAGAGAATTGACCTTGAGGAGTGTCTAGGAAAGCCTAGAAAAATGGAAACCTGCTTTGAGTCTAACCCCATTATTAAATTTTAAGAACTTGAAATTATAAAAAATTTAGGAAAACGGTTTATGGTGTTTCCAAGTTTTAATCTTAAAAGTTATAATTTTAAAATGTGTAAAGAAGTACATATTGAGTTTTAAAAGTAAAATGGGGTATATTTTGCAAACATGATTTCTTGTGAAAAACTTTATCTAAAATAAAATTCTCTCAAGAAAAAGGTGCATATTATAAAGTCATACAAGAATTTGTAATAAAAAAAGATTTGAAATATTTATTCTTATGACAACCGGTTTTGATAAATTATTTTAAGATAATTTTGTGGGTGGACTAAATAAGTTGTAGAAATTAAGAATAGAGTGCATGTTTGCACCTTGTAGTGAGAGACTAAACCGACCTTATAGGTAAGAATAAGTCATAAACCCGATTGAGAAAATAGTTGTCTGTATCTACTCCAGTTTTGTGATTTGAAAAAGAAAACAATAAATTAAGTGAAGCAACAAAACATGACGAGAAAGGAAAATGAAAATTTTAAGAAAAAATGAATAAAAATTAAAAAAATTCAAGATAAGTTGAGAAAGAACAAGGAATTTTCCTATGTAGTTGTGCATGGATAGGAAAATAGGGAATCTTTATAAAGTAGTTTCATAAAATCCAAGTGCATTTTGAAAAGGTACATAAAAGAAAAATGGAATATGCAAATTTTTCTATTTTATACCTTTTCGTAACATAAGAAATCGAAGTCGGAAAATTATATTTTTCTAAAAATTTGAAATTTAATGTGATGGTTGGTAGGGTTTTGGATGTAACAATTGGATGAACTATACTCTTATTCTATAAGAGTGAGAAAATTTGGATGAAAAGCTATTTTGATTTTCAAAATATTGCATTCATATATAACTGCCAGTATATTTAGGATGTGAGCATCATGTTTTAAAAGAATTTTTGAAAAGTTTACATACATATAGGGGTACCACTTAGGCATACATGCATTACCATGATGTATTTCACTCTGCACATGTGCACAATGTTTGCAAAAATTGGATGCACACATGATGGGTGGATATTATCGAGGGATTATCTATTTTACCCTTATCAAATTTCGAGGACAAAATTTCCTAAGGGTTGGAGAATGTAACACCCATATTTTTTTAATGCAATTACAGAATGTACATATAGATATGTGCATAAACATAATTAAGAATGAATTAATAAATACGTACACTGATGGTGCATTTATAATAAAAGAAATAAATGCAGAATAAAAAAAGAAGAAGATAAATCAGAGAATGCAGAGTGAGCAGTTAATTAATAAATATTAATTGCATAAAAATAAGGAAGATGTGTATATATATACACATGATGATTAAAAAGTTTAATGGCTGCAAAATAAAAGGTTGAACAATAAATTAATGCATATTGGCACATGGATAGCAATAGGAAAAGGGAACCTATAAATTGAGTGCATAAAGATAGAATGCATTAATGGTAAATTGCAATGAATAAATAAAATTAACGGAAAAAGGTAAACTGCATCCATATATATATATATATATATATATATATATATATATATATAGGGAAATTTAATTGCACAAAAGAAATAATGGCATATATGGCGGAGCAATTAATAAAGGGAGAATATAAATAAAATGGGTGCGTTAAAGATAGTATATCAACACACTAATAAGAGAGTAAGCAATCAGTGCAAGCGGCTTAGTATGACAGCAGCTTAATTAAAAAGCGGTTTAGTGTGAAAAAGGTTTAATAAGAGGTTTAATTGGAAGGATGTTTAAAAAAGAGAATTAATTGATGTAATTGATTTGAGAAAGTTAGATTTGGAATAAAATAAAGAATTGTTCGCGTATAAAAGCTTAGCATACGTATATGAGTTGAATGCAAATAATTATGATTTAGATTAAGGATTGCGCGCGAACAAAAGGAATGTTTGAAATTTGATTTATGTGCAAGAATTATGTAACGACCCGGATTTTTGGTCGATTTATTTTAAATATTTATTATGGTTTTAAATATTGAATTTATAATATAAATGTTATTTTACTGGGTTATCGATTAAATAATCGAAATACGAGAACTGAAATAATTTAATTCAAAGACAAAACTGAATCGAAACGGTTCAGATGATCAATATATATACTATTTAAATATGAACGATGATAATAGAAATTTATTGTTGAAGAAATTATTTGCATTGAATTTAAATTGATTTAACATGGCTATTTTAAATATACGTTCAAATTTAATTGTATAATTTATTTCGTTGAATTCAAAATAGCGTTATAACATTATAACGACTGTCGGTACGCTAAAATAGCGGTTCACGATTTTTAATTGTGAACCCCGATTTAATTGATCAGTGGATAGGATCAAAATCAAATCGATATCTGTTTAAAAAGAATGAAAGATCTCTTTATATCGAATCAGAATCAAATCAAAGTAATTAGAAAATCTTTTTAAATAAATACAAAGATTTTGTGTGTACTTTTGATTCCTTCCCCACCTCTATATATTGCGACAGCCCCTCCCCTTGCTTCTTCATTTCTTCCTTCTGAAAAAAAAAACCGTACTCGATCCTAAGCAAAGTAAATTTCCACTGCCTAAATTAAAATTCTTTGAATCTGCTATTCATTTCATCATAATGAAATCGAATGATAGATGGAAACCTGTCATTCCTCAATCTCAAAAATAAATCCGTCCCCCTTTACAATTTCACAGCAAAATCAAAGCCTGTCCTTTAAACTAGCAGTCGCGCAAGTGTTCAAAGGATCGACTTCGAATTTGAATCTGAGGCTAGTTTCACCCGCGATAGGGAGGGATCGGTTCACGACTTCTGACTCCAGCATCGAGTTAGGGTTACTATACGGATTCGAGTTCGGATCCCAGCCAATGTGTAAGTTGCGATCAAATAAATCACCGCAATGGTAGAGGAAACTCGCGTATGGGATTGCCGTGAAGAGGGTGGCGTCGAGTGAATCAGAGGGTATGAGAATAGGGGAATCGAGGCTGACTGAGCACTGTAATTCATTTCGAGTTGGCACTGGGTTTTAGATTTATTTAAGGTTTGCGATTTCATCAATTGGAGTGGAATTTGATTTGATTTAAAGTGGAACGGAGTTCGTAATCAATAAGGTGATTGTGATGGTGTTCATAAGGAAGAAGCGTGACTGTCAATGGAGTTGGGAAATGGTGTGCAGCGAGAGGGAAGGGAGAAAGGGGAGTTCAGTTGTGTGAAAATGGTACGGGAAAATACTATGCGTGTTTGTGAAGGTCTAGATGGAAAATGGCAAAGGAGTTGCGAGCTTATCCGAAGAGAATCCGAGGTTGTTGAAGGGTGGTGATGGTTGAATGGCTTTGTAGTTGTCCAAGCATTTAGGTGTTGAATTGATTCGGCCGAGATGATTTGTATTTGGAATTTTCATATATTTGACAACCACGATTTCGGTGAGTAAATATCACTCACCTTTTATTTAGAATTATTTTTATTCGTTAAAAATAATTGTTTGATGCTTGTTTGAATGCTTTCTAGTTGATCTAAATATATTAGTTATTTAGGGTTGACTATTATATATATATATATATATATATATATATATATATATATATATATATATATATTGGTTTGGTGATTGGATTGTTCCTGCAGTATCATTAGCGGATGCCCGCAGTATCATTAGCGGATGACCCTACACCCACGTATATAAGTGGATCCTCTTTTATACCGCGATATCCTGCCTCGAAGCAGAATGGGTATTATTTATGTTGACTAACGTCTGTGGATGCAGGAAAAACAGGTTAGAGGAATCCAACTGGATTCCTTAAAAAAATATTATATGTTTGTTTGTGTAACAACCCGTAAATTCTGGGCCAGTTTAAAATTTTTATTTTGGCAATTTTAGTGAATTTTGATTATTTAAAATGAATTATTTTAAATAATATCGACGAGAAATTTATTTAGAATATAAATCGAACGTATATATTATACGCGTCGTCGTTAGAATATAAATATTTATATATAATTATAAAAGGAATTGAAAATGGCGCGGTAGTTCGAAAATTCGATTTCTAATTTCAAATGAATATACAGAATTCAATATAAGTCAGAATTGAACGAAACAAGAAATATTTGAATCTGTATAACTATATCTTTGTAACGAAGTTAACAAACTGAGATTTCATCTTAGAAATGATAAGATATGTCCAGTTGAAAATTAGAAATAGTCGCTGTGGAATTTATATATATTTTAATATAATATATGGCCCTTAAAAATAGCCATTTTGCAAACGACCTCGGATTTCGACGAAACCAGTTTTGTTGGATTCGCAGTGTAAAGTTATTGCTAGATTCCAAATTTCATAATTTTTCGAATCAATATGTGAGCGTGGCAAAGGAAAACGCGTTTGACCAGTTTCAGTTGATTTTAATCGACTGGAAATTGGCCATTTTTCAAACAGTCTCAGAATTCGACGAAACTAGTTTTGTTAGGACCGTATCGTCAATACGAAGCTAGAAAATATTTTTCTGCAATTTATAGAGTTATTATGTGACCCCGGTAATTTGAAATGTACGTTTAAAATTCAATATAGTGATTTAAATGTAAATTTAACGGAAACTGATTCAAACGGTCGAATCAGCTTACGATACATATCCCATTGTGTTCGGAATGGGGGTAATTCGCTATGGACGACAGGCGGTGGGCCTCGTTTCGAGGTCTTAGGTAAAAGTCAACTTTATGCAATTAAATTAATAAAAAAAAAAAAAATATCTTTCTCTTTTATCCTCCAGGCCCCCCCCCCCGTTCAAAAAATTAAATTTCAGAATAAAAAAAAAAAGAGGGCGGAGCCCTAAAACCGCTCGACGGAGCCACATCGCGCGAGGCGCTGCTCCCCCCATCTCCGACAACTCCTCCGCCGCCCTCTCAGGTGAACCCCCCCTCGTGAAAACAACCGAGCGCCTCCCCTTGAAGCCCTCGACGCCGACGAAGAAGCCGCGCCACCCCCCCCCCCTCGAAGCAGCCCCTCCTGCCACCACCGATCGAAGACCCAAGCCGCCGACGAACTGCGAAGACCTCCCCCCCCCTCTCAGTAAGAATTTCTGTTTATTTTATTATTATTATTTTTTTTTTATTTTTTTTAAAAACCGATTTTAATAATGATTTTGTTTTAAAAATAAAAACTGAAAATGTTTAAAAGTAAAAAACTAAATATTTTTAAAGGTATAAAACTGAATATTTTTAAAAGGAATTTTTAAAAGTAATAAAACAGGAATTTTTAAAAAGTATTAAAAACTGGAATTTTTAAAAGCATTTTAAAAACCTGAATTTTAAAACATAGAAAAAAAAACTGATTTATTTATAAAGTATTAAAAACTGAAATTTTTATAAAGTATAAAACTGGATTTTTTTTATAAAGTATTAAAACTGAATTTTTTTTAGAAATAAAAACTGGTTTTTGAAATAAAGGATAAAAACTGAATTTTATAAAAAAAAAAATAAAAACTGATTTAGTTTTAAAGGTAAAAGCTTTAACATGGGAAGAAAGGTTTGAACTTTCAAGCAAAGTAAAAATCATATTTTTATATGGTGAAAGCAAAAGTAAAAATCATATTTTTATGTGTTGAAAGTCGAAATAAAAATCATATTTTTATATGTTGAAAGTCAAAGTAAAAATCATATTTTTATATATTGAATAGCGAAGTCAAAATTCGATTTTTACATATTGAGTAGCATAGTAAAAATTCTATTTTTACATATGTAGAGGATACGGGCGAAAGCGACAATAGGCGAAGATTTCTATTAAGAAGAGTCTTGAAGTTGGATAGCTATTGGTGAGAATTTCTCACCTTTCAATTTATTTTTCTAGTTATATATATACTAGGATGCAGACGGTGCTTAGTAGCACCCGACACCCGTCCACAGACCATGGACTTGTTTGTTTGACTGTTTGGTGATTGATTGTGATATTGGTTTGAATGTGGTTTGTGGTGTGAAAAATCGAATCGATAAATTGGTTAGGATTAGACGTGCGCCGTTATAAGGCGAAGGAGTAAGGCTAGGTTAGACCCTTACTCCAAAGTTTGTGGTTTGCATAACGAATTGATTTGATTGATGTGTGAATGGCGTGGGCCTTCACTAGACCGGGGATAAGGCTAGGCCTTGTCCCGTTTCTAGTATCGTGCCGTTATGCCGCCGAAATTTTCTAAAATAAGTTAGAAAAATAAAATTAGCATTTTATTTAACGAATGAACTGAATATAAATTCATATGTTAAAATAAAATGTGTTATCGTTAAAAATATAATTTTTAACGTGAATGTGAATAAATAAATATTCATTTACAAACCAGACGGTTTGTTTATGTACACCTATTTGAATGACGTTGATTGGGTCGATAAATTTTACACATCGCCTAACTGCACAAATAAAATATGTGTTTGATTGTTTGAAACCCCACACGGGTGTTAGGATGAAATTTGAAGTTCACTCATCCTGATTTATTAAATATGTCGATCGATTGATTGACAAGCTGCTATAAGCGTTAAATGTCTATATTTGATGCTTATACAGTGTAGTGCACTTTGGTTGATGGTTGATTATTCATCGTTGTTGATATATACATGTGTTGTAGAAAATCCATATAATTAACATTATATGGTAATTGATTGGGCCTCATTCCAGTTTCGAGAAAAATAGAAATATTTGAAATAGAAATATTTGAAATAGAAATATTTGAAATAGAAATATTTGAAATAGAAATATTTGAAATAGAAATATTTGAAATAGAAATATTTGAAATAGAAATATTTGAAATAGAATATTTGAAAATAGAAATATGTGAAGCCGTGAGGATTAGATTGACGCCATTTTGACGTGAACGATATTTATATCGATTTTATTCATTTTAAAATGAATATTGAAACGTGATTTCGAAATCGAATATTTTGAAATGAATTGAATTGAAAACGATTTCGAAATGAATTGAATTGAAAACGATTTCGAAATGAATTGAATTGAAAACGATTTCGAAATGAATTGAATTGAAAACGATTTCGAAATGAATTGAATTGAAAACGATTTCGAAATGAATTGAATTGAAAACGATTTCGAAATAAATTGAATTGAAAACGATTTCGAAATGAATTGAATTGAAAACGATTTCGAAATGAATTGAATTGAAAACGATTTCGAAATGAATTGAATTGAAAACGATTTCGAAATGAATTGAATTTTAAAACGATTTCGAAATGAATTGAATTGAAAACGAATTCAAATGGAATTGAAAGCGAATTGAAATGAATTCAAATTGAATTGAAATTTGAATTGAATAGAAATGAATTTTGAAACGAATTTATAAAGAAGAATTCAATTTTGATTTGAATTGAAAAGGAAGTTGAAATTGCTTTTGAAACGAATTTAAAACCATTTATATAATTCGTTTTAAATAGTAATCGACGAAATATATATTATATATATTATATATATAATATAATGGCCTGAATAGAACGCGCCGCGCTGCGGCAGTTCGCGAATTTCGATCATTTGTTTCAAACGGACATTACGGGAGATCCGACCGTCGGATTCTCCTAAAACCGGAACCGTTGGGTTCGTATCGAAAAGAGCTTTCTAATGAATGTTAGAAATTTGAAATCTAACGGTTGGATTTGGAGATACGTCCAAATCAAATTCGAAAAAGGTCGCTGTAAGTGCAGTTCGATGGC
This sequence comes from Allium sativum, assembly GCA_030737875.1. Classification (NCBI taxonomy): domain Eukaryota; kingdom Viridiplantae; phylum Streptophyta; class Magnoliopsida; order Asparagales; family Amaryllidaceae; genus Allium; species Allium sativum. The sequence continues at coordinate 683,877,259 of CM060918.1, read as the reverse complement.
CGTTAATGGAAATCGACCGTACGGGCCTTGATAAAATTATTAAAAATAGTAATAATTTGTGTAAAATCATAAGAAATGATTTGTGAAAGTTTGGGATGAAAAACTCCATATTTGAAAAGATAAAAATAGATTTTTATCGAAATGAACTAGTTTTGAACTAGAATTATAATTCTATTTATTTTTAAATAAATAAATTGAATTTGAAATGGTTTTGAAAATAACCAAAATTTCCAATGATTGCATTGGAGTGGATTTGAATCGAAATTGTCTTCGGAATATTTCGATGTTGGAATTCGTGATATTACAGGTGTTGTTATGGAAATTTGAAAGATATATATGTATATCGTTATTTCCAATACGACATTTGTTAATCGTAGAATTTGATATTGAATATAGGCCGATATAGTTTCTATTCAGAGCCTTGTATTGAATATCGAATGTGATTTGGGTTTGTCGTGAATGGTGTCTTCACTAACACTGTTCTTGAACCCAGTTGAGAAAAGATTAAATCTTTTTATTTAGATTTAATGAAGTGTACCAATTAAATGATATTTAATTGGAATTGAATTGATATTGATTTTTGGGTTTATCGTGAACAGTGTTTTAAATAACACTTGTTCTTTAACCCGATAATTAATGGGATGTGACTTTGGGTTTATCGTGAACCGTGTTTTAAATGACACTGATTCTTTAACCCAGTCACAGATTAAAACTAAGTGGAGTTTTAATGAATCTTTAATTAGATTGAAAAGATCGAGAATGGAGTATCACCAGTTTTGCTCCAGGCGATAGTTAAATCTTTAATTAGATTTGAATGTGAAATTTAGAAACTAACTGGCGGTTAGCCAAGCAGAATGGTTTTCTGGATATTGATCTGATGTTGGTTTCGGCCTTCGGGGTTAATATTTGGGGAATTATTCTCTTGATTAATTTACGGTTAGTGACTAATGAATTGGAATGAGGCGTATGTTGTGTTTGTGTAACACTTTTATAATATATACGCGAGTTATTCGGAAAGACCGGGTTTATCCCATTCTGAATAACTGATACGACGATAAGTCGAAGATGAAGACGATGGTCGAAGACCGGAAGTCTTCACGTCGTTTGGGTGATAACTGATGATCTTGATTGGGCTGTACACCCAAGAAGATGGAAACAGTTAGTGATCGTCCAGACGTACTTGGAGATCGATGGATATGCGGGGTACTAGGTGCCTCCGGTTTCGTTCAGACCCAGAACGGACTTGTAAATGGACTGTGTGTCTGACATCGGATTTCATTCTGTGTGACTGATATCGGTTGCATAGGATGGCTTGCCTGTGTGGCATGCTAAGATGCAAATGATCGAGGCTTCTGTTGAAAAGCAAAGTCTTGTGGTGATGATCAAAGCACGGCCTTTGTGGCGTAGCTTTGTGTAACGTTTACCTCGCGTGTTTCACACCCGGTATGAACCAAAAACGGGAGACGGACCTCAGGGAGGGCATGCGTTTCTTTCTAGCTAGAAGTGGCGTCAGTGGTTTTACACGCCCTGACGAGTTTGACTTATGTGGTTGTTGCTGTTGCGAGGCGCCTCGGTTATATCGGTTTCGGCCGAATGCATTCTGGTCGGCTGACGGACCAGACTTACACCCCATAGGGTGGGGAGACGTATTGTTCAGGCATAATAATCCACTCCGTGTGGACCGGCCCTGACGATCCAAGGCTTGCCTGCGCGCTTGCCTGAGACATGGGCTAGATTGTCTCGAATCGGTTGAGGACTATCTTTTGCCTCGGTTCATAGATGGAAACCCAATTTCCAAATACGAGACTTTGCGGTTTTGATTGTATATCCTATATATGGCGACATAGTGGGATGGGGCGCTCATGCCGCCTATGATTGATACTTATGATTTGAAGTGTTTTATATACTATGCACTTATAATAGTATCAAATGATTTGTTTTAAACGTATCAAGCATTCTTTGGCTGTTATAAGGGAAAACCCTATCCTCGACTGCGTTGCATTGTGTGATGGGACCTGGGTCTTATAACAGCTTCATTTTTCTTTATTTAGCATTGCGCTGTTGGTTTTATGCACTGGTATTCTTGGGAGGAAACCCGTTCCGTGTTATACGGCGTGGTCCCTTGATTTACCTAATGATTTGAAATAAAGATTAATAACTGTTTTAGTTCTCACACCAGTCACATGACTGACCTGGAGTTTATTGTTTTAACCTAAACTCTGGGTGCCCCTATTTTCGACACGGGCAGCTAGTAGTTTTGGTTTTGCAGATTTATATTCACAGGATCCTGGTTTACAGCTGGAACGATATCCGGAAAGCTTTGTATCCGTATATCTCATTCTAGTTGTGTATTGTATTATTTTCCGCTGCTATGTATTTAAATGTAATTTAAATCTCTGATATTTCTGTGTAATATTCATTTATACTCTGTATATCCTTGTAATCTGATGCACTGTTGTAATATTCAATGAAATGTTCTTCTGTATGCGTTCTGCTGTGGCTTGTTCTCGAACTATCCGACGCTTTCCTTTACGGGGAAGTTGCGGGTCTTTAAAGTTTGTTTGCTTGATTTCATATATACTCATATATGACGTGTTAAAAATCAAATGATTGAAAATTGGATGATTTGATTGGTTTAAATATTGTTAGACCAAAAAGTGGTTCTAACACCCAAATTGATTAAAAGCAGAATGAAATGAAATCAAAAATAAAAATGAACACACAGGATTTATAGTGGTTCGGCGAAGAAATGCCTACATCCACTTGTCTTTCACTATTTTCACTGATTTAGTTGCAAGTACAATGAAATGTTCACTTGATTTCTCTCACAACTCACTTACAATCGCTCAATTGTCTAAAAACAAATAATGAAAGAAGATTTGGATTTTCCGGGAGTGCTGGAATTCGGGTTATGAAGGTGGTTGAACTCTCCAAGTGCCAGAAAAAAGATCCTTTTCTTTGTCTCCAGACGGGGTATTTATAGGTGAGAATTTGCTCAGAACCCGATCCGGATTGGAGCCACGTGTCATTCATCCCATCAGCCTCGGGTTCGGATGAATTTCTATGTTGACAACGCATCAGAGTAGTGGACGTTGAGGGTAGGAACTGGTCACTGCCGATCCGAATAACCAGGCGCTCATGCAGGAGAGTGACGTGGAAGAAAGGCTCGGGTCGGAGGGGTAAGCACAAGGGGTTCGGATCGGAGTACCCGATCCGACCCGGATTGACTTAGAACCAATTCTCTCTTCTTTTTACTCTGCTCCGTTCCGCTCCGATCTATCTCTGTAGCAATTGGGTGGCTTTCTGATCCGACTGGAAGTTGATTGCCCTCCGATCCGAATAGCTGTGCCTCTCTAATTCCAATAGCAATAGTTCACCGATCCGAACAGCAGACTTTACCCTATCCGAACCGCTACCCTGCTCCGATCCGACCCGCTTCAGTGTTTTTCAAGTTCTTCAATATTTCACATCTTGACTTTGTGTTGCCTAGTTCACAAAGTGGGCTAACATTTTGCCCCCTCAAAGGATGCTTCTGTTGGAGACGGAGCATTCTTTGACTATCAATGCATAGCGCTCTTCGAGGTAATTTCTCTTTTGATTTTCCTTGTGTTTTCATCTTTTTCTTCAAATTTCAATTCAGTTCGTTGCTGAGCTAAAGAACTCGGTTCGGTTCGGATTCCGATCCGAACAGACCCCTTCTCCTTTCTATTTTCCACTGGACTATTGGGCCAAGCTTTACTTCTGGACTGCCTATCCGATCCGAACGGGGGTTCTGCTATTGGGCTATCGGTCCGATCCGAATGGGGAGACGAATAGTCGCACTCCTCTTCTATATAAACACTGCCTCCTTCCTTCTTTCATTTTTACTATTTTACTGCTCGAGTTCTGCAAAACGAGAAAAAAATCAATTCGTGAAACCTCAAAATTCTTCTTAATTCTCGAAGTAATCACACTGGTAGGTTATAAAACTTTGAAAAATCCCTTCTTTAATTACTCTCGATTCGGATTCGTAGGCGATTAGGACGATTTGAGTATGAAAATTGGACAACTTCGCCACCGTGACTCCCTCCTCATCATCGTTGTCAGTATACTCGTCACCACCTCGAGATTGGAACGGAGGGGATTAGAATCCATTGTTGAGTGCTCCAACGTATGATTGCTTCATTTTGATTTGAATGACTGGCACGAAATTGGCCTTGGGGTCGGTTAGGGAAGAAAGAGGGTGAAGGAGAAGTAGAAGATGATGGAGGATCGGTTCGGTTCGGAGGGACATGGAAGTTGAAAAAAAATGAGGGAAAGAGGAAGGGAGTTCAGGAAATCGGACCGGATCGGGGCACGTAAAGAAAGAAAAAAGAAAAGAAATCCAGGAGATCGGATCGGGTCGGAGCAAGTATTTAAAGAAGGGGAAAAGGAGCTTACCTAACCGGATCGGGTCGGACCGTAAGATGACAGAGGAGAAGTATAACTACGTGATCCGATCCGAACCGTTAGGGAACTTTGCCTCCGATCCGATCCCTCTTTGATTTCTGAGCCTCAATGTGATATTCAAGCCTAAGGCCACGCCCCCGATCCGATCCCAATGAATGGACCCGAACCGAACCGAAGCACAGTCTACCTTAACGCATAAAAACTCGTCTAACTGGCCTAATCAACTTTTGGCATGATCTTCAATTTAATGGACAGTTAGGATAGTGCCTTGCGAACGTAACTGGACATCAAGAATTACTTCAACTCTTTATATCTTGCCAAACTTTTTCGTCGCACTTTTAAACATTTACTTTGCACTTTCCGTATACACTGTTTACACTTTAGTTCGCACACACGCACGGGGGGATACGGGCTAATTTGCTCTAATTTGTGCTATTGCTTCTTCAATAGTTTTATGACCATGAGACCCAGACGCTCTTCCAGACTAGCTGAGAGGAAAGAAGCCCCGGAAACCTCTAACAAGATTACTCTCGAGGACATATCTTCTCCGTCAGATCCAGAATGGGATAATGAGGGTTCAGACTACGACATCGGAAATCGTAAAAGTGACGAAGTGTCTTCAGAGAATGAAGTTTCTTTAGGTTTTGAAGAGGAAGGAGGGATTGGCGACGACCGGGCTCCTGATGAGTTGGAATCGGCTGTCATATTGGAATCACCTCAAGATTCTGTTGAATCAACAATCGACAACGATCGACTTATTCGAATTTGTTTGAAATATGGGATAATGAAAAGGGACACTCTAGTGCCTTCAAGCTCTGACCGTCCCCACAACCCTCCAGAAGGATATATGGCGGTCACTCGGTTGATGTGTATGGTCGGCGCTATCCCTCCATTTTCTCCCTTCATCGTTGACTTTCTAAGACAAATGCGGATTGCCCCCATGCAGCTGCATCCCAATTCTTATGCCTACTTGCACACTTTGTACATATCATACCGTGAGATCTTAGGCATAGAGCTCACGTTTGATGACGTTCATTTCTTCTATAACTTCAAGCATCGGACTCGAGAGACTCCATCTTTCTGCTATTTTGAGTCTGTTCCTAAGAGGAAGATAATCTCGGCGCCATTCAGCAGTAAAGCTGGAGATTCCAGACTGGAATGGTTCTATGTGATGCGACAGCCTGGATGTGCCAGGAGGTGGACAAAATCAAGTAAAGCACTGATTTTCTTAATCCGGGCTCTATACACTCGAGTCATCACCTTAACTTGTTTTCCTTTTTGTTTGCAGTCGACAATCCAAAACAAATATCAGATCAGGTGTTCTTCGACCGGATGCACCAACTTCTTAATGGCGATCAGAAATTCTTGACTATCGATGAAGTCCTTAAGGACGAATATCTTCACTTTCATGGGCTGTTATCCGTTTTTCGTAGTATTGGTCATGGGACGGCTCCATACGTATATATTCCTCCAGTGGAGGTAGTTCCAGAGACAGGAGAAGGCTCGGGAGTTCCTACAGTGCCTCTTCAAACTTCACCTTCTCCATCTTCTACTCAGGATGACGAATTGGCTAACCTGGCCGAAAAGCATCGTGAAGGTTATACTGCCCCCGAGGAGGCTACTTCTCTGGAAAAGTCAACGTCGTCCCAAGAGTCGCCACTTAATGCTTCCGAGGGAGATGTCCCTAGTACTGATGACCCAATATTTCAGGGTTTGGGGGATCTCCCCTTACCTAAAACTATATACACCTCAGAGGACTTTAGGAAGGATCCTTTAGTCTTCACCTCTTCTGAAGAGACCACTCCTGCTAAGGCTAAAGAGCCCGCCCGTACTAGTCTAGCTTCAGACTCGGGTTGGTTAGGGGGAAACACACCACTTAGGACACACTTTATATAACAGCATTAGCATTCATTGCACCTCTTTCTCCGTGAATCCATTGATTCTGAATTTCGTTTGTCTAATTGTGCAGGCATGATGTCTCGATCTTACTATGATATCAGGAAGCTTCGCCGTAGCATGTCTAATCCACCTTAGGATATCGAGTATGATCGCCGCGATGATCGCGGTAGGGAGGAGAGAAGGCCTTACGATCCCTATCGCTCTCGACCCTCACGTTCTCGCTCTCCCGTTCGGTCAGAACAAGAGAAATACAAAGGTTATCAAAGCCGTAGGGAAGAGTACAGGCCACAATCGAAAGACTCCACTTCTTCCCACGAAAAGCGCAGCAGAGAGAGAAGTCCTCCAAAAGACACTGAGTCTCGAAGTAAGCGCAAGGTCCCTGCTACTAAACGACCTAGGACAGACAAAGAAACTATTGAATCCTCCACACACAGGGACACTGAATTGACGATCCCCGCTCCTCCCCCACTAGATGCGGAAACTGCAATAAAGCGGGCGTATTTGGAGGAGCAGTTTCCCGAACACTACTTCGAGACTCTGACTTTTTTATCTTCCCTTGAACCTGTTTCTTCTAAGTGGGCAGATGAGGCCAAAGCAAAGATAGATGCGGTTGAAAAACAGTATTCTGAGATGTTTAAATATTCACGCAATCTTTCCAGAATTATCTGTACTCTAATCACGAATGCTGACTCAATGCAAAAAACCGCGGAAGAAGATGCTAAGGCCTTAAAGAACATAGGTAAAGATTTGGAGGACACCCAGGCCCAGCTTGCTATTGCTCAGAGGGACGCTACCAACTTCAAACAACAATTTGAAGATATGCAAAAACGTTATCATGACTTGCTTGAATCTCACACTCAAGAGCGTTCTGAATTAAAAAAGCAAGCTGATGATGCTAAGTTAGAAGCTGCTAAGACGCGCCTTGCTCACACTGACCTCGAACGGAAAAATGCCGAGTTAGCAAAGAGGAACGCTGAACTAGAAAAGAAGAATGCTGACTTGGCTTCAAAGCTATTGGAGGCAGAGAACAGAGCTGCCCTGGCGGAGGGCAATGTTGAGTGTGCTATCAAATCTACGGAGGAAGCCCGCAAACAATTGTCAGAGGCGGAGGCTGATATTCAGGGTTTTGGCGAGTTAATGATTGAATTCTTCGCATATATCATCCGTCGCCGAAACATTTCTTGGATCGAGGATTATCCATCCACTCTAGTTCAAGTATGGAATCAGATCGTCGAGTGGGAAAAAGAGGAGCTCAAGGTCGATTCCATCGATGAAGATAAGCTAATGGAGAAATACTTGAGGGATGATGAGCCGGAACGCCTAGCTGAAGGGCGCCGCCTCATTGCTGAGGCCATGGAAGAAGAGAGACGGAAGTCTAAACAGAAGAATGTTCTCGAAGCTAGTTCCTCTTCTGCTGCCCCTGCGACTTCTGAAGTAGAGGGGTATGATCCTGAAAATCCGGGAATCCCCCGAACAACTCTGCTATCCCCTATTCCTGAAACAGCATCAGAGGCAGTAGTTACCCCTGCCGAGAAGTCTTCGGAAGGTATCCCTACCTTTTCTCCTCAATTTGTCAAGGCTATTTCTACCTTTCGCCACGTGATTGAGCAATCGATGAAAAACCCACTGTTTTCGCCTGAGTTGATAACTGTTGCTTCTCATTCTGTAGGTATTGAGCCATCCGAAAAGACAGATGTGACTCAGGGAGCCACCGCCGGGGCCGAGCTTACAGAAAAGGCAAAAGGAGGGGAGGACACGGCTGCTCCTATAGACTTGGGAGAAGGAAGTGAGCCGACTAAGGCCGCCACTCCCCATGATGAAGAAATGATAGCAGCTTTAAAGGATGATGGCGGTGACGGAGGTCATGAGGAGGAACCAGAAGTTGCAATAGTCGGGGAGTTAAAAAATGCTGATGATGTTACTTTGGCTGTAATGAAAGCTGATCAAGACAAATGCTTGCAATTAAAAGCCGAAGAACTAGACCCGGAAGCCCTTAAGCCCCTCGCAGTTGTGGATGCGGGATCAAGGTTAGTTGTTAAGCTCTCAACTAGATCTATTACAGAGGAACTCGCTAAAAAATCTTCTCTTGATTCCAGCGCTCCGCCCTCCGGGAAGAAGTCTACCGGTTCCAGCACCGCATCTTCAGGAAAGAAGAAATCAAAATGAATCTTGACAAAGGCCGAGAAAGAAGCAAAGGATGCGGAGAAAGCCGCCAAGAAGTCCAAGGCTCACTCGAAATCTAAATAGTGGATTGCCTTGTGTCGTTTTAGCATTTAGCGAGCCAACAATTGCTGCTACAAGAGTGGCTCTTGCACCTTCTTTTTTAGCTATTTTCCTGTACAAATTCATTCATTTGTAAATAAAAAATAATTCATTTTCTGCAATGTATGTTTGTCAGTAGTTCTGCACTTATGTTAAAATGCCTGTCATACTATAGTTATGAAATGAAGTTACGGAGCGAGGAAATATGTGTATACACATATGCCCTCAGTCAATTCTCACAAATTATTTAATGCTTAATCAAACAATCTGAATGCACCCGATTTTTTGACGGGATAGCATTTCCTGTGTTGTCAGTGCCTGTCGTTTTTTCTGGCATTTCTTTTATACTCTCCTGTCTTATACCCATGTTAGAGTTCTTACTGAGGCGGTCCCTTGTCTGGGTGCACCTTCATGCCTCAGAGGACGTCGTCTTCCCGTCCTTTTATACTCTCTCTCTCTTTCTAGAGAGTTAGAGTTCGAGCTAAGCAATCTATTCATTCCCCGGTCTTTCAGCGGGGAAAGATCTCTTTCTCAGCGCTCAGTCGGAGACGCTTTTATACTCTCTCTCTCTCTCTCTCTGGAGAGTTAGAGTTAGGGGAAGAATTTCTTTTTCAGCGCTCAGTCGGAGACGCTTTTATACTCTCTCTCTCTGGAGAGTTAGAGTTAAGAATGTCGTTTTCTCATTCTTTTATGTCTTGTCGCACAAATAGTCATTGTGCTTTTTCTTATATTTAAACTGTCTTCAACCTTTTCAGGTTTTGAATCACCCTGCATTCCATAATCACAACAGAATATTCGATGAATGTATATATATAATGCATAAAAGTAAATAACACACAATATTTTTATAGTGGTTCGGCTAAGTCGTAGCCTACATCCACTTTATAGTCCTTTACTCATATCGTCAGATTTTCCCAAGGCAAGTCGTGCCTTATTACAGAGTTCATAAGAAAAATAACAAAGAGTACAACATTTCTAATCCAAATATCGCATTAAATGTTGGGCATTCCATGCTCTAGGGACTTCTTCGCCATCTACAGTCGTTAACTTGAAGGTTCCTTTTTCAAGTTTCCGGTGGATGACAAAGGGTCCTTCCCACTTTGGACCGAGGTGAGGAAGGGATGGAAAGACTCTCTTTAGCACCAAATCTCCTGGTTCAAAAGTCCTGAGGCGAACTTTTTTGTCGTAATAGCGTGCCATCTGATGTCGATGTCTTACCGCACGCAAATCTGCTTCGTCCCTTTTTTCTTCGACTTCATCAAGAGACTCAAGTAAGAGTGCCCGATTTGTCATCGGGCATAATACGTCACCCTGTGGGAAGGAACTTCCAGTTCAACTGGAATTACTGCTTCTGAGCCAAAGGAGAGAGAGAAAGGGGTGTGACCAGTAGCCGTCTTAAATGTTGTTCGATATGCCCACAAAGCTAGGGGCAATTCGTCAACCCATTTTGCCTTTGCGCGCTCTAATCTTTTCTTGAGGATGGATTTTATTACTTTGTTTATTGCCTCAACTTGCCCATTCGACTGCGGATAAGCTACCGCAGTGTATCGCTTGTCGATCTTATACTTCTGGCAGAAATTTCTGAATTCAGTACTATCAAACTGGGTTCCGTTGTCAGTTATAATGGTCCTTGGGATCCCGAACCGACATATAATATTTCTAACCACGAAACTTATCACCTTTCTTGCTGTGATTTTGGTCAAGGGCTCAGCTTCCACCAACTTCGTAAAGTAGTCCACGGCCACTATTACATATTTCGCTCCTCCTTTAGCAATCGGTAGAACTCCAATAATATCAATTCCCCACGTGGCAAATGGCCAAGGACTCACCATTGATCTAAGTTGGGTCGACGGTGCTCTGGGGATTTTGGCGAATCTCTGGCACTTATCGCAGCGTCGTGAATAATCAGCTGCATCTTTATTAATTGTGGGCCAGAAGTACCCATATCGCAATTTCTTTTTTGCTAAAGTCTGACCTCTTGTATGATCTCCACACTCACCTTCGTGCACTTCTCTCAGTACACGTTTGATGTCGTCGTGTGCAATACATGGTAACAGGGGCATAGAAAATCCTTGCCTATAAAGAGTATCATCTTGCATGACATATCTGGTAGCCTTGCGAACTACGGCCCTTTTCTCACTCTTCTTTGATGGGAGTGTCCCATTCTTAAGGAAGTTCTTAATTGGGGTCATCCATGACTCCTTTTCCGGTTCCGCTTCGAAAGCGAACTCAACTTCCATCGACTCAAAGCTTGGCGATTCCAACGTTTCAATTGGAATTATTTCAATCTCTTCTGGATTGCCGGAACAAGCCAGCTTTGCCAGCCTATCCGCCTTCTGGTTTTCGGCTCTTGGGATGTGTGTTATATTGTACCGCTCTAAGCTACTCAATAGCTCTCTCACTTTCCTGAGGTAGGCGATAAGTCGAGGTCCCCGAGCCACAAATTCCTCTCGCACTTGGCAAACAACGATTTTAGAGTCACAGAATATGTCCAACATTTTTATTCCGAGGTCTTTAGCAAGCTTCAGCCCGGCAATCAGGGCTTCATATTCAGAGTCATTGTTAGTCGCCGAAAATTCTAATCGTAGAGCGTAATATAACGACCATCCTTCAGGAGTGACTAAGACGATTCCAGCTCCGGACCTTCGGTCGTTCTTGGCTCCATCTGTGTATAGTTTCCACGGATCTATCTTTAACTCATCCTCGGATTTAACCACTCTGTCATTGATTACTTCCTCCTCTGGGATGGTGAACTCCGCAATAAAGTCTGCCAGAGCTTGCCCCCTGATCGACTTTCGTGGTTGAAAATTCAAATCAAACTGACTTAATTCTATATTCCATTTGATCAACCTTCCCGATGCTTCGGGTCTCTGCAACACCTGCCTCAAGGGCTGGTCGGTGTATATGGTTATTGGATGAGCTTGGAAATAGTGACGAAGTTTTCGGGATGCGATTAGGAGGCTGTAAGCGAGCTTCTCAATCTTTGGGTAGTTGCGCTCTACCGCTGCTAATTTCTTGCTTACATAATACACTGGCCTTTGTACTTTGTCTTCTTCTCGTACCAGAGCTGTGCTAACGGCGTGAGCCGAGACTGCCAAGTAAACAAACAATTCTTCGTGATCCACTGGCTTTGACAAAATCGGCGGTTTCTCTAGAAGTTCCAACAAATTTCGAAAGGTCTCAACACAGTCCGGAGTCCACTCAAAGTTTTTCTTTCCCCTTTTAATCAAATCAAAAAACGGAACGCACTTGTCTGTGGCTTTGGAGATGAATCTACTCAACGCGGCTACTTTCCCTGCAAGACTTTGGACATCTTTAATTCTTCTTGGTTCTTCAATGTTTATAATCGCTGCTATTTGGCTAGGATTGATTTCAATTCCTCGGGAGCTCACAATGAAGCCTAGGAACTTTCCCGATGCAACTCCAAATGAGCATTTCAGAGGATTCAACTTCATCCGATACTTTCGCAGGATACCAAACATTTCCGCCAAGTCTTGCGTATGGCTGGAGGACTGTTTCGATTTGACAAGCATATCATCCACGTAAACTTCCATAGTCTTCCCTATTTGATTATAAAACATTCTGTTCACCAAGCGCTGATAAGTGGCTCCGGCGTTTTTCAATCCAAATGACATTACAACATAACAATATAACTCCAAATTCGTAATGAAGCTCGTATGCTCTTGATCTGGCACGTGCATAGGAATTTGGTTATATCCGGAATATGCGTCCATAAATGAGAGAAGTTCATGACCTGCTGTCGAATCTACAAGCTGGTCAATCCTGGGAAGTGGGAAGCTATCTTTTGGGCAAGCTTTGTTCAAAACTGAAAAATCAATGCAAGTCCGCCACTTTCCATTCGGCTTCTTTACCAAGACGGGATTCGATATCCAGTCGGGATATGTCGAATCTCGAATAAATCCGTTCTGCCTCAGCTTCTCCACTTCCTCTTTGAGAGCAGCCGACCTCTCTGGGCCCAGCATACGTCTCTTTTGCTTCACAGGCGGATGTTTCGGGTTTACATTTAATTTGTGACTTATAATGGATGGCGATATCCCACACATGTCAGCGTGGGTCCAGGCAAACACGTCCAAGTTTGCCTTCAAGAAGTCCGTTAGTTCTTTGGCTCGACGTGGATCCAATTGAGAACCAATCTTCAAAACTTTTGTCGTATCAGCTTCATCAATGGGAATTTCCACTGTCGCTTCATTAGGAGTTGCATTTTTAGTCTCTGGTTCCTCGTCTTTTCTGGGATCCAGGTCTTCAGGCGTTCCTTTGGGCAACTCCTTCGGGGTCGATTTCTCTAATTGCTACGCCGAGCCCCCCTTTGGGGGAGGCGAGGCATCTTTACTCTCGATGTTAAGTCCTTTCATCAACATCTTTAATTCGGCAACATAGCAGGCCCGTCCGGAAACTTGATCCCCTCTCATTACTCCAGTTCCGGCTTCGGTTGGGAACTTAAGCAATAAACACCAAGGGGCGATACAAGCTCTGAATTCAGCAAGGACAGGCCTCCCTAAAAATGCATTATAAGGCGAATCTACGTCCAATACTACGAACTGAAGCATCCGCACTCTTCTGCGTTCTCCTTGCCCCAAGGTCACGGGCAATTCTATGTACCCCATGGGGGCTGTTGTCGCCCCGTTGAAGCCTATGATCCATCCTTCACATGGCTTCAAATCTTCAGATTCAAGCTTCATCTGATCGAATGACTTTTTAAATAAAATATTGACAGAACTTCCGTTGTCTACTAATACCTTATGAACCAAGGCCGGCCCAATGGTAGTAGTAATAACCAACGGATCATCAGTGGGTGATTGGATCCCAGTATTATCTCTGCTGCGGAATACCACGTCGTCAAACATGGTCTTCTGTTGTTTTATGGGGGCGATATCTTCCAAATCATCACCTTCATTCACATCTACGTGCTTGGCAGCATTTACATATTGATCCATTGCTCTAAAGCTACGGATTGCTGGGTGAGGTCCACCCACTATGGAGTTGATAACAATTCCCTTGCCTTTCTGCTGCGCTGTAGGCTTGGGAGCAGGTAAAATCTGTTTTGGTGCCTGCTCTCCTTGCCCCCTGTCCCTCGGGGCAACCTTGTATTCATCCAACTTACCTTCACGCAGCAGCTTCTCAATCACATCTCTCAAATGCCGACATTCATTGGTTGAATGCCCATGAGTTCCATGAAATAAACAAAACTTCCCAGTTGCCATTTCTTTCTCGGTCGAATCACGAGGTGGCGGTCTTTTATACTGCAAAACGTTGTACGTATCCAGGTAAATATTCTCCAGGGTGTCGTTCAATGGTGTATAATTCTCGTAGGTCTGGAATCGGGGTCTTTTGTTAGGATCACTTCCCCTATTTCTATTTTTTCTGTTACCGTTCGCATTACGGTTATTGTTGTTGCCCCCGTTTCCAGCATTGTTGTTTCCACCCTTGTTTCCCACATTTACTTCAACCTTTCCGGAACTTTCCCCAGACTGCTTCACGGCGACGTTACTCTGCACATTTTCTTTTGAAGCCGCTTCAGACTTTCTCTTTCGGTTTGCCCTGGCCTCCTCTCGTCTTAAATAAATATCGGCTTTTTCATAGAATATCTCTCTTGTGGAGGGTGTCTTCCCAGAAAGGTAATCCCCGAACTCGGATTCAGGATCGACTCCTTCTTTTAATGCCATCAGAATGGTGGGCTCATGAGGGTCACTAACTTCAGTCACAGCTAAATTAAAACGGTCAAGATACGACCTCAAAGACTCTCCTGGCGCCTGCTTAATTCTTGATAATTCAATAACACTTTTGGACTTTCGGGTATGGAGTCGGAACTGATTCATAAAACGTTCGCTCAGTTCCCTGTAATTCGAAACCGAACGAGGGGGAAGTCGGGTAAACCAGAACAGCACCACATCTTCTAAATAGATCGGGAATGCTTTACACTTCACTTCATCAGGGGCAGCAGCAGCATTCATGAGCCACGAGTATCGCATTAAATGCTGTCCCGGATCAGTTCTCCCGTTGTACTTGTCCATCTGTGGCAGGTTAAAACGCCGGGGAAACTGGAAGTCGAGGATATCGTCGGTGAAAGGAGTATGGCTTCGCTCAATGCCATAATCTTCATTTGTATAGTTCCGGCTCTCGGACATGATCTGGCGCACCATTGCCTGTACATCAGCATTAGTTAGGGGCCGTTCAGGTTCCCTGGCCCTGGTATCTGGGTTCCTTCTGGGCTCTTGTTCAGGAGATGCCCTTCTTCTTCGAGCTGCTTCTGCTCTATTCCGTTCCCTACGCTCCCGGTCGATCTCGGGAGGAGGGGACTGGAGCCTTTGCCCCCAAGTGGGGTCATTGTTTCCTAGTGCTCGTGCAATATCCTCACGAGACCCCAAAGATCCGAATGTCAACTGCTCCACATTCTAAGGTCGTTCGAGCGGCCTTCGTTCACGGGGTCGCTCTTCCTCGGAAGATGAAGACTGATCCACTGGTGTGTGACGAACCGGTGATGGGGTTCTCTGTCGACGGAGTTCGCTAATCTCCCTGCTCATGAGCCTCATATTTTCCTACATCATGAGATTAGTGCGCTCGTGGACTTTCATAGCCTCCCTTGTACTCTCAAGCATGTCAAGTAAGCGCGAGAAATCTCCTTGAGTAATGGGCGCAGATGGATTGACCTGGTCACTGACCCTGGTGGCTGGAATCGGAGCATTTGTAGGGACTCGAGTAGAGGTTCCAACATCACCAAGCATCGGGTCGGATCGGAGATGGGAGATCGGGTCGGTTCGGAGCTGGGGAGCCTGGTCGGGTCGGTACATGGCAAGCTGCTCGGGTCGGTTCAGATTGGGGGAATGCACTGCTTCAGAATCTCCTACCCGGATCGGATCGGAGCTCTCCCCCTGGAGGCGGTTCAGATTTCCTGCATCGGTTCGTCCTGCTGCTGAACTCTGCCCACGAGACCTTGTTACAACCGCATTTTGTTGATCTTCGCCAGCTCCATTTCCTCAACCAGATTGAACTTCTTTGCCTTTTCCTTTGGCCATGATTCTTCGACAATCACTTCAACAAATATCCAAGGGCGTTGAAACTTGAGGATTAACTTCTTTGAACTCAACGGTCCAAAAAGTAGAATGATAATCCCGAAAAACAAAGAATTCAGATGAGTTTCTCAGTGAAAGCACCAAAATGTTAGACCAAAAAGTGGTTCTAACACCCAAATTGATTAAAAGCAGAATGAAATGAAATCAAAAATAAAAATGAACACACAGGATTTATAGTGGTTCGGCGAAGAAATGCCTACGTCCACTTGTCTTTCACTATTTTCACTGATTTAGTTGCAAGTACAATGAAATGTTCACTTGATTTCTCTCACAACTCACTTACAATCGCTTAATTGTCTAAAAACAAATAATGAAAGAAGATTTGGATTTTCCGGGAGTGTTGGAATTTGGGTTATGAAGGTGGTTGAACTCTCCAAGTGCCAGAAAAAAGATCCTTTTCTTTGTCTCCAGACGGGGTATTTATAGGTGAGAATTTGCTCAGAACCCGATCCGGATCGGAGCCACGTGTCATTCATCCCATCAGCCTCGGGTTCGGATGAATTTCTATGTTGACAACGCATCAGAGTAGTGGACGTTAAGGGTAGGAACTGGTCACTGTCGATCCGAATAACCAGGCGCTCATGCAGGAGAGTGACGTGGAAGACAGGCTCGGGTCGGAGGGGTATGCACAAGGGGTTCGGATCGGAGTACCCGATCCGACCCGGATTGACTTAGAACCAATTCTCTCTTCTTTTTACTCTGCTCCGTTCCGCTCCGATCTATCTCTATAGCAATTGGGTGGCTTTCCGATCCGACTGGAAGTAGATTGCCCTCCGATCCGAATAGTTATGCCTCTCTAATTCCAATAGCAATAGTTCACCGATCCGAACAGCAGACTTTACCCTATCCGAACCGCTACCCTGCTCCGATCCGACCTGCTTCAGTGTTTTTCAAGTTCTTCAATATTTCACATCTTGACTTTGTGTTGCCCAGTTCACAAAGTGGGCTAACAAATATCACTGGGCTAAGTGTTAATTTATTTAAATATCGTGGAAGGATATTTGAGATTAAAAGGGAAAATTCTATTTTTAAATAGAATTTGAAATTTTAAATGGAATAAAAATATAAACTTGTTTTGAAAAAAATAAAACAAGTGGCTCCTTTATAAACAAAGTTTATAAATAGTTCTTTTATAAACGAAGTTTGTAAATAAAGTGAAAAGAATTATCATTGGATAATTCAGAAATAGAAATACAAGTGTGAAATTGAAAAGGGAAATCTATTTTTTTTTAAAAAAAGAAATATCGATTTCAAAAGGAATTGAAATCGAGACTTGTTTAAAGAATGAATATAGAAAATTTAAATAGAGTTTGAATATAGAAAATTTAAATAGAATTTGAATATACAGACATTTGAATTCAAAGGAATTCAAACAGAATTTGAATTCAAAGGAATTCAAATAGATTTGAATAAAGAAAGTTCAAATGAAATTTAAATATAGAATTTGAAAATAGAAGTGAAATGGAGTTAAATATGGAAATTCAAATGTAAGTTGAATATAGAATTCAAATAGAATTAAAATGGAATTTAAACAAAGGAAATTCAAATTTTGAATTTGAATGTAGAAATTTAAATGGATTTTTTTTATAGAAATTGAATGGAGTTTGGATATAGAAAATTCAAATATGAATTCAAATATAGAATTTGAATATAGTAATTCAAATGGAATTTGAATATAGAGATTCAAGTAGAATTTGAATAAAGAAAATTCAAATAGAAATTGAATATAGAATTTGAAATAGACTTTGAATATAGATTTGAATAGAGTTAAAATGGAATTTAAATATAAAATTCAAATAGAATTGAAATAGATTTGAATATAGAAATTCAAATGAAGTTGGAAAATAGATTTGAATAGAAATTCAAATGGAGATTGAAAAGGAATTTGAATATAGAATTCAAATGGAAGTAAAATAGATCAGAAATGTTATGTCGAAATGGATTTGATGTATATATCAGAATGGAGTTGAATTTATCATAAACGAAGTTAAACGTTAATATTTATAAATATAATTAAAACGAACTCGCCGGAGCGCTGCAGTTCGTAAATTGGCGTTTCGAACTTCAATTTAGTATACAGAACCCAATTGAAGTCGGAATTCTTTGAAACAAGTAACGTCAGGACCGATTTGATAATAGTTTTCTAATGAAGGAGAAAAATCTGGATATCGTCGAATAGATTTTGAGTTATGTCAAAATCAAATTTTTAGAAAAGCAGCGCCGAAATCGTTTTAAAACTATAATGGTTTATTTAAAACAAATAAAAGGATTTTAAAGAAATAAATTCCGAATTTTTCCATTAGAAAAATCCACACTGTAGATATAAAATAAATATGAGCTCCAGTGAAGCAAGTGGAGTAATGAATTGAGTTTTGAAACAGAAATCAGATTTTTGATTTTTGAATAGAATTAACTAATTTGAATAGTAATTAGTTAATGACATTTTGAATTGATATTGGACTTTGAATAAGTGAATCGATTTGAAATTTTATATTCGAAATCGAAAAAGAGAACTAGAATTGAAATTGAAATTCTATTTGGTTATGGGCGAGTTAAATATTTAGTTTGAACATGCTATGTTCAAACAAAGAAGTGAAATAGGCAAATTAGCTAATTAAAGAATAAATGGGCGAAACTGAATTCAAACGAATGGATTGAGTTGAATTGAAAGCAGGTGAACATGTGTTAGACAGGTATGGGATGAAGTATGTGAAGATTTTAATTTATGTGCCCGACAAAAAGGTACATGTTTAAATTCATATATGAGGTTTTATGTGCCGTATCGGCAAGCCGCTTGGCTTTTTCTTTTTCTTTTGAGTTGGTGAGGGCCATGGGAGGCTATTTGGAATATCCTAAAGCTCCCGGTATAAGGGAGGTTATGGCGAAATTTTCCGGGAATTTAAGGAGTTAGAATATTTTTCAGATAATTTGATAGTTAGAAATCAATGTATCGATATATATAGAATTCGATAAGGAAACGAAATCAAAAATAGAAGGTTATAAACAAAAAGGGAAATCTATAAATTAGAAATAGAAAGCGAACCATATACATGTTTTAAAAATGAATAATTGGGTTTTATAGTGAGTTTATTCGAGGTAAGTGGTTTTGCCGTTTTGAAGTTGAGGATGTTTTCAGTTAAGGTCTGAGAGGTAATTTTACCCCAACTTGATTGATTTCGTCTTTAATTGATAAATAGCAAGATCCAGTCTCGAATAGAAGTGTTTGAATAATAGTTTGGTTGAATAAAATATTTTGGGTTGTTTGTAACGATGTTGTATACAACATTCGTTTTACTCAAGTGATGAAATTTTGTAAATATAAAAGTAAATATTTCCCGAGTATAATTAAAGTAGTCAGGATAGAGATAAGTGATTGAAATTGTTTTCAATTGCAAATAGAGATATTTTCTAATATATAAATAATAAAAGAAGTTGATATTGGGAAACGTTCGAAATGGCATAAGAGACCAAGATAATTATTGAAAATATTTGGTTAACAAATATTGATAGGGAAATGGAGAAGAAATTTAATTAATGAAATATTAATTAAAGAACCCAGTGATTTGTTTGATATGTTGGATGAACACTTGTTTTTATTCGATAGTTAAATCACAGACTATCGGAGTTTTGACCATCATTGTCTATATGGAGAGACCGGTTGGATTATTATCCGTGAACCACTCTGTATTGGCGTTAACGTTGCGAATCAGATTATATAAAGATAATCGAAGATGGAGTGAAGTGCAAGGGCTTTTTCTATTAATAGAAATTGTGCCTTCGGTTTCGTTCAATCCCAGAACGAACGTAAATGGACGAATGTCTGAGTATTTCCAATGATCTAATAGGTTGGTCTGTATAAATATATATATGGTTGCAACGGATTTATTCCCTTAGCATAACATCCAGAATATTTGTGCAAATCAATTAATGATTAACGGATCTGACAATGTGGCATTCAAAGTGATTGTGCTATAAGTGAATGGCAAGTAAGCGTAGCCTCAGGCCTCAATAACCGGGAAATGACAAAAATCGGGCAGGCAGCATGGCTATGTGGGTCGCTCCCATTAGGGTGTATAATCACCTATCTAGAGATTCATTTAATTTCTTATTCTGTTCGATGCTGTCCCATTCGGGAAACGGTTGCTGATCCCAACCGTTGGTGATATACATTCGATACACTCAAGCGAAATGAGTGGTCGGTCATGTGTGGGCCGGGTTGCAAGATGTTCCTGTTGAACCCAGTGTATCGCCTCTAGAGTACACTGATCGGAAGGTGGTTCCATACCTTGTCATGTTGGAAATCTAATCTCCAATAAGCGCCTTGTGTTTTTTTTATATACTATGTATGTGGAGCGTGAGATGCAAGCGTTCCGCTAGATTGTTATTTATTTGTTGTAGACACTGTTATAATATCACTGGATTTTCGTATCAAAGTGTTTTGGATTATAGTAAGGTAAAAACCGTCCGTGTTTATGTGTGGGCTGGTCTTACTATTATATTTTCTTTTGAAAGGATGTTGAAAGTTAAACAAATGGTTGGAGTTTACTCACACCAGTCCCATGACTGACCCAGAGTTTTTTTTGTTTTTTTTCCCTTAAACTCTTGGGTGCCCAAATTTGTACGGGCAGTCAAGTAGTCGAGATTTTACAGATTCACTGGAGGAGCTTGGAGCAGGAGGCTTCAGTGTTAGATATATAGTATTTTTATTTCCATTATGTTGTAAGTGTTGTACTCTGATAACTGTATGTTATACAGTGAAAATTTTGTATTTCAAAAGTTATGTTATATAATATATTTTATTCATTCCGCTGTGAGATTTGTCTTCTTGTTTTATTCTATGCTAATATTTTTGTCTGTCTATTTCTCATCCTCTAACTTCTTTCTAATGATGATTCGTTTTTCTGTGCAATTTGGGTCGGACGTGTGGTGTTATTAGTCGACTCAGATAGTACGGATTTGCGGGCCACTACAAATTATATGTAGTATAAATAAATCAAATCTCAAATCAAGAATATATATATATATAGTGGGGGTCTCGACACTATGTCGACACCACCATAGGTGTAACGACCCGGGGATTTGCGACCTTGGTTATCGACATAAACTCAATGTCGACTATCCAGTCATCAAAAATAACCGATAGTTAAAGAAAGAAGTTAGAGGATGAGAATAAGTAAGAAAGAAAATTAGAATTGAAGAAGGAGAAAAAGATCACAACATCAGAGTAAACACGAATCTCACAGCGGAACGAACAAATATATTAGTAACATAACTTTGAAATAAAACAGTATCTGTACAATACCATTATTAGAGTATAACACTTACATCATAGCAGAAATAAACAATATCTATAAAAACGCTGCTAAAGCCTCCAACTCCTTCTAGTGCATCTATAAATCCTGACTACTGCCCATACAAAATTGGGCACCCAAGAGTTTAGGGAAAACAAAACAAACTCCGGGTCAGTCATGGGACTGGTGTGAGTAAAACAATTTAAAGCAGTTGAGAAAATAAACGATGTCTCATATGACCACGCCGTATAACACGGAACGGGTTTTTCTCTTATGAGAATCCAAAACACTATGATTTAACATTCAAAATCCTTTTGAAAGAAACGATAATCTTTATATCAAAACTCTTTTGATATTATAATAGTGTCAATCAATCATAATATAATAATCATCTAGCAGAACGCTTTCATCTAACGTTCCACATACATAATGTATAATTAAAAACAGTCGGCGCTTATTGGGTAATGGATTCCAACTGGCAAGGTATGGGACCACCTTACGACAGTGTATCCCTAGGGAGGAATACACCGGGTTCAACAAGAACATCTTGTAACCCAGGCTAAACATGACCGGTCACTCATTTCGCTTGAGTGTACCGAATGTATTATCACCAACGGTTGGGATCAACAACCGTTTCCCAAAAGGGACAACATCGAAATTGATTATAGAAGTAAATGGAATTTCTCTAGATCAGGGGACAATACACCCTAATTGGCAGCTAACCACTTAGCCATGCAACCTACCCGATTTTATACCATTCCTCGGTTGTGAGGCTAGAGGCCATAACTTATCCTTTTCAAACCACATCTTCATTCACTTTGAATGTCACATCATCATACCCGATAAATCACAAATTGATTTCTCCAAACATATCACCGGTAAACAACTAAGAGAAACGAATTCCTCTGCCATCAAACATAAGTACGTTTGAAGAGATCAACTTACGAGACATATTAAATATACTCTGACAGACATTTTTCCATACAGGTCGTCCTGGGACTGGACAGACCGAAGGCACTATTCTGTAAACAGGACAGCCCTTGCATAACTCCGTCTTCAATTATCTTCATCATATTTGATCGCAACGCTAACGCCCATATAGAGTGGTTTTCAGATAATAAATTTGATCCCGGTCTCTCCGTATTGACGACGGAAAAATGGTCAAAAACTTTGATAGTCGGTGATTTAACTATCAAAGAAAAACATGTGTACAAACAACGGTCGTATTTCCAAATGGAAATTTTATCGATCAATCATCATTTAACATTTATCTCTTTAGTTCATTTATCTATTCATTTTTCATTTTCTGCTTCCATATATTTAACATTTCTATTTTTCTAAATTTAGAAAATATATGTTATTAACACCGGAAAATATTTCCATTTCTTATTTATATATTAGAAACCATACCTGATTCTTATTTGGAAAACATTTCCAAAACTCCTACATTTGGATTTAAACAGATGTTTTAAATAAAACATCACTATGCCAACTCAAAACATTACACTCATTAGCTAAATTCACTTAACCAACCTTCATTATCGAACCTTAACCATTCCTTAGTTAAAAATGAAGTCAATCGAGTTGGGGTATAACTACCTCTCAGACCTTAACTGAACAACATTTCTAACTTCAAAATAGACAAAGTTCATCTTATAAATCTTCAACAAACTTCCTTATGTAACTCTCGAATTCTATTTACGAATCCACTTCTTTTTTGAAAACGATGATTATAACTATAGCGTTATAATCCCTATTTCTGAAATATCTAACTTCAAAATATAAGTTTTATTCCTTAATTTAACTAAACAACTAAATAGACAATTTATAAATAGATTAATAAATCTTGATTTAAAAATCAGAAAGTAAATAGTACTTTCTTGAAATCGATATAATCGAATTTCAACGTATAACTCTCTTTCGAATAATGTCTATTCGATAACTCCTTTTCGAATGAACTATATTCAATTAACTCCTTTCGAATAAACTATATGCGATTAACTCCTTTCGAATAAACTATATTCAATTAACTCTTTCGAATAAACTATATTCGATTAACTCTATTCGCTTAACTCTATTCGATTAACTCTATTTGATTAACTCTATTGGAGTAACTCTAATCAATTAACTCTAATCAATTAGCTCTATTTGATTAACTCTATTCGATTAACTCTATTTGATTAATTATAATCAATTAATTCTAATCAATTTTAACCCTATTTTCTATCTCATTCGAATTTTCATTTGAATTCTTATTTCAAAACCCAATTTTTACTTATAAATGTTCTAATTTATAAAATATTCATTTTAATCCATTATTCATATCGAATGTGAAAAATATTTCTTTTATATGATCCATTAAGTTTGATTTCGTATTTTAAATAATATTCCATTTCCAAATTCTATATATACTTCTATTTATAGAGTTATTCATACAAAATCTCCTTTTTATTTCTAACACTTGAATCTCATTTAAAATTCCCTTTTATAACTCTATTTATTTTCTAAATAAATACTTCCTTTTATAACTCTATTTATTTTCTAAATAAATATTTCCTTTTATAAAATCCTTTGATTTTATAAATATATTATTTTCAATATACACTTCGAAAATTCCTTTTCCATTCCAGTATCACTTACGGTATCCAAAATACTAATGAAAAAGACGAGTGTCATCCAACCGAATTATAATCAATCACAGATTATATATAACACATAATATATCACAATATATGAAAAATAGCAATATAAATATTGAGGAATCCAGTTGGATCCCTCCAACCTGTTTCCCTGCATCACAAATGTTAAACAATATAATTAACATCAATTTTATTTCAATATGAATTATTCTGGTAAATAGAATCAATATTTGATTAACGATATATATATATATATATATCGTTATCTATAATTTCAACCAATCAATCAATAATTCAATCAAACAGTCAACACACAGAAATCAATCATCATTTATCAATTCTAAAAATACATTCTAAAAATATAAACTAATCAAAGTAGTGAGATTTACTCACATTGGTCGGTTATTGTTGAATAACAATAACTATCAGTTGATTCAGACAGACGATTTATCTCGCTATAAATTATAACGATCTCCAATTCACTCCCAATCAGTTCCATTTTGTAGCCGCCTTCCATACGATCCCAACGGATCCAGTTTTTCTGGATTTCGATAACGTATGATCAAGTTATGACTTATTCAAGTTACTACATATTTTAAATACAAATTATAAATATCCAAACCTTATTGGGCCTCACCCCTCTTCACAGTTGGCCTACCGTGCCTTTAAAAACCCAAACCTGTTATCATTCTTCCTCACATATACATGAACTCGTGCTCCTCCTTACATGCAATGGCCGATCTTGTTACTCCCATTTCTCCTAAATCCTTCCATTAAAACTCAAACAAAAATAACCAAACTTCATCACTTCGAAATCTCCACAAAGCCATACCATTCTTGCACAGCTCGTTCGTCTTTCCTGTTTAACAAACCCATACCATCATTGTTTGCTTGCCGTATACTTCAATCCCCTTATCCTCTTCAATTTATCACCGTCCAACCGACTAAGTTCACCGTCGTCCAATACTCTGCATCATATCACGATCTCCTCCATCCCATAAGCAATTCGCACCATCCAAGTAAAATGCGTCACTCCTCTTACACAAAAATATATACCCATCAGCTCCTTATATAAAACACTCCATTCTACTGTTATGAAATTCAGACTCCACCATTACGGATTCCACCAGGCTTCACCCGTTTGTGCACTGATCCACACCCCTACTCATCATGTATTCTTTCCTTTAAAACGCATCCTTCATTGGTTCACTGTTCAGCAACCATCTTTCTCCTCTACCATGCTCATTGCAGACGCAAGCATCATCCCACCTCCAAACTTCCGCACATCATGCCCCTCGCCACCATTTCTCAGTTCGACGATGTCGCCTCCGTCGCGGGTTTAGGCCCCCACCAGCACCCGCTGCTCTGGTCTCACGCACATACTCATTACTCCACTCGTTGCTGCTTATGTATATCTCACAGAACCTCGTTTTTCTACTCTTCGCTGTACAGCCTCTCCTTCCTGTTCAAAGAATACAACCCCATAACTTAACGCTGTTGTTATAAGTGTCATGTTCAAAGATACTATCGCGCTTACACAAAATACAATAGTTTGATTAACATGTTTGTGGATATGAAAGTAAACGTGTTTTTCGTTAGTTGTCTAACTTTTAACTTGCTTTTCACAATATATTTATTTGCTCTCACATCATGGTTTATGTTGCAGGCTTGCAGCTAACATGTATCATTGTGGTATATTAATACCATCAATGTCCAAATAAATTATCACATTTGCAAGAATAGTTAAATTCAAACCATTTGAATCACCAATGTATGTAAAATAATTAAATAAATTAATTATTAAATCACCAAAAATCTGGGACGTTACAATATGGGTGTCGACACCTATGTCGACACCCAAGCATGGGTGTCGACACCCCTGCACGTGGGCACGTGGGTGCAGCATACCCTGGGCAATTTTAGAATGTTCTTTTTCTTGAGTGAGGTGGATGGTTCAGATGGGCTTTAAATTAGATCTAAAAGACCAAGTTCATTTAGCACGCCTATAAATAAGATGGTAAGGTTTACCTTCATCCTCATAATTTTTTAGGTGACGCCAAAACTCTGCCCTTTTCTCTTCTTCTCCAAACCTATTCTAAAAATAAAAATTAGATCTAGGTCTCTTCTGCTTTAAAGTTTGAGATAAGAATTTAGATATACAATATATGCGCCTAGATTTACGCTACATGTGAGGTAAGATCTCAATTTGATCTATTTTAGTTCCTCTTCTCTTTTCTTTTTCCTTTCTCTTTCTTTTTGGGGTTAATTTATAGATCCGTGGTTATTTAGGTCCTAAATTCGGTTAGGAAAACCATGGAAGAATAGATCTAGATCAGATTCAGAATTTGGGAAGCTTACGAGGTGAGTGGATTTAAGGCATATTATTTTAGATAATGGTATATTACCATTTAGCATTCCCCATTATGATGAATTGGAATATGACATGTTAAGATGCCTAAGCATAAGCTAATAATGATTAAAGTGGTGCAAATGACATGTGGGAATGATTAGCATTTTATAACGTCAAATTGTTAATATGAATAATTCATATATTGAATCAGTTGAAATGTTGGAATGTTTACATGTTATAATATTAATTTGAATATGTAGGGAAAATTCATATATTGGATTAGTTGGAATGCTAAAAAGTCTACATGTAAATTTATCTCAATTATATACAGGGAATAATTAGAGTAAGTATATGATTATATGGATTCATGTTAACATAGAATTGAATAAATAAATATGGGTTTGGGGCATCAACCAAATTATGTTTAAAGATCTTAAATTGGATCATAAGTAAAAAAAAATGATTTGGGTGCAAATGGGATCTTATGTCAAATATGAATTAGCATAATTTGAATAGCATGAATTTGGACCTAAATCCATCATGAATATAATTGGGTAAATGGGCATGAGCACCTATAAAGATATAGGTATGATTAATTGATTAATAATGAATGCATAGGGTTACAATTAGAAATTGTAATTGTACTTACGACACGAGGTTAGGTTGCATTAGTGGTGGAAGTCTGCCCGGACCCGACCGACATATCCAGCAGCCACTAATGTTGAACCTAATATGAGGGGTCTAAGCGCGCAAATACGAGACGGGCTATGACACGAGGTTAGGCCTAACTTGTGGAAGAAGTCTTCCCGGACCAGACCGGCATATCCAGCATCCACAAGTTGTAGGCCTAATGTGGGAGGTCTAGCCCATTATAAACCATAAATGGACATGGTAATGAATTGGACTACTTAACCTAATCTAATCCATAAGGATTTTATGAATATGAACTAAAGTTAGGGTTAAGTAAAATTGGTTGGACTGCTAAGCAAATCTAAGGGGGTGGGTAATATTTACATATAGGCCCGCAAACTTAGCCCGATAAGGTTATGTAATTAAAGACACCTAGTGGTATACATAATCGGTAAAAATAATAAAGTTATGTAATTAAAGACACCTTTTAGGGTGAGCATAACTTGTAGAAATAATAGAATTTAGACATGCATAATAAACTAATGAGGGAATGGGATAACTGGTGAAATGAGATAAGGGACACTTAATTGTAAATTAAGTAATCAGAAAAGGGGAAAACCGGAAACCAGTTAAGAAATGGGGAAAATATATTGTACTTAATTATAAATTAAGTATCCGTAAACTTGGAGGTCTGAAACTCGTTGATAAGAATAACATGTTCAGACTTGTCCTAGGGATAAGAAGGAAATTATAACATAGGTTATAATAAATGGGTAGAGAAACTTATTAATGGGCCTTAGTTAATAGAACTAAGGTTATAAGTAAACAACGATAAGTTGTATTGATGATTTAAAGAGGAATTATGATTAAAAGAGAAAGAATGAGGAAAACTTATGAAATAAGTTATATTTAATCATAAATGGTAAGTGACATGTTAATTGGAAAACATGTGAATTGAGATATACTTAATTACATATTAAGTAAAACATGTTATTGTAATCAAACAGGAATATAAAAGAAATTGTGGATTACAGACCTTGGGCCACAATCTAGAGAATAACATGTTGTGGGCTTATTAATAAACTTAAATGTGTTAAGTTATATGACAGAAATTAATAAGCAAGAGAAACTTGGTAGTTTGAATAAGAATTCAATATGAATGGGAATAACCAAGTTGACTGGAAATCTGATCAGGTGAGGCAAGCGCGTAAAATAATGTTTAGACATAGGGTCTAACAACATATTAAATTGAGGTGCTTGGACCAGTCTACACGTTTGAGGGTGAATAACCCAACGGGGTAGATCATCGTAATGTTATAAGGCACGAAGGGAGCGTACATTCATCTGATTGTTCTGACGGCTCAGAAGGACTGGAAGTGGAAGCACGCGACTTCCTATGGTACGTAAGGTACTCCCAGTAGTCCTCTGTGCGGTGACAGATGACTTAGGTTGTACTCGCAGAGGTTGGATCTGCACGTAACTACTAGGTGGGTGGGCCTTGACTACAGAAGTAGCTATGCAATCAGAATGCTATAACGCGGTGACACAAGGGTGATTCGACGGTTGCCTCAACGGGGAGGTGAAGGGTCAAGACAAAGGATAGTAGATCGTCAGATACCCATCATCGACAGCTAGTGGGATGCGAAAAGACTAGAGCTAAACCTAAGATATCATTTCACCCTTCACTATCGGGGTAGGGAGTTGAGGGGAGATGCCACATGGATGTTTAGATTGTTTGCGTAGGGGCAGTCGCTTAGCTCTTGTAGTCTTTACTAGTTGAGGGAGGGGCTATGGTGGGGCCATAGCCACCGCGGAAACTGTAACACCCCTAAGTCCCACATCATGGAAGCCTGTGTGAAGTGAGTACTTATATAGTAGAGCCTATCTCTTACTAATGTCGAGGCCTTTTAAGGAACAAAACCCCACTCCTATACGATGGCTAAGTTGGGGACAATATCTTGCATGAACGGAGGTGCGGGCTGTTACATTTGGTATCGGAGCCAATACCCAGCCGGAATTGTGGCTCCTGTATGGACCACAGCGCCTGGGTGAGGTGTTTGTGAGCCAACGGGGACGTTGGGCTCTGTAGGAGGGGAGAATGTAACACCCCTAAGTCCCACATCGTGGAAGCCTGTGTGAAGTGAGTACTTATATAGTAGAGCCTATCTCTTACTAATGTTGAGGCCTTTTGAGGAACAAAACCCCACTCCTATACGGTGGCTAAGTTGGGGACAATATCTTGCATGAACGGAGGTGCGGGATGTTACAGAAACAGACCCTAGGTATATCTGTATATAGAGGCTCTTTAAAGACCGGCTTGTACAAATATGGAAAAGCTCCCGATCAAGTTCCATGTTTCTTGTATCGTCCTGCCATGGAAATCGGTGCACATTAGAGGACGTGCGATTGAGGCATCGTGCTACCATTAATAGTACGTATGGTGGACAGCCTAGATACATGCGTGTCGGCTCTGGGTGGTGTATCGTAGACTTGAGGGCATTTCTCCAATATGAATTCTGAATTGAACAAAGATGACAGTCCGTATGTTTACGTAGCATAGTAATGATAGATATATGCAGAACGTGGTAGTGTTATCCGTACGTCACTACAGCGTAGGATGAGGGACTACGTATATTTTGATGGTGTTACGTTGGAGACCATGCGAGTGGGGTACCATGGGGTGTACCTCAATATTGGGGGTAGCTACATATATACTGTATTAGGTTAATCCACTAGGAAGTAAATGAGTGCGACATGTGTGTAAGCCTTGAGTGTTGTTAACCCAAGTAACCTAATAAAAAAGAAAATATGATTGAACGGTATAGGTAAGATTATCCAAAGTGTATAATTTAAATCTAGTCACCAGAACTTGTGTTCTGACTCCCTCCTCATAACATACTCGCAGGTTAGATTTGTGGCAGGGACATGATAGCCTTGGATACTGGTTAGGCAGTATTATTAATATGGTGAGGCTATATTTTGATTATACTGTATTTTATTCATTCTGCTGTGAGATATTTTCTGAGCTCTGGCATATTTTATGTCTCTATCTTTTCTACAGGATACTAGAGCAACTCAATCCGACTATCAATAGATTGGAGTTTTTGAAAAAAATTGGTCTGTCGAAATTTGGGTTGTCACAATTACCACGATCGTTTCATGCCCGATGTAATAGATATAGTTTTACAACATTCACAAATTGAATGTTGTAATAAATATCTATTTTACAATGGTCAAAATATGCCTATTATAAAAAGTGCCAATTTTACAATAGGCAATACCCGTTGTAATAGGCACCAATTTTATAATGAATTAAAAATACTCGTTGTAATAGGTGCCAGTTTTACAATGGTCATAAAATGCATGTTTTAACTGATGCCAATTTTACAACGATCATAAAATGCCTGTTGTAATAAATGTCAGTGACAAATTTTTGACAATCAATAACTAATAAGTACATTACTTTCTTAAAATTAATATTTATTATTTTTAATATTTAATAACTAATCAATAATAATATTATTTAAATCATATGTTACTAACTGCGAACTATGATATTATATTACTTATCATTATTATATTATATTATTTACTAATTTTTAATAATTAATGCCATTAAACCTAATTACTAACTATAATATTGTATTACTAATTACTAATCACTATTTTTCTGATTATTTTTATTAGTTGTAAATTTTCATTAAGTAATAGTTTCATTATGGTATTAAACAATTAATGCTTAATAATAATTAACTAGGACTATTGTTAATTTTATATGTACAAAAATATGGTAAAACAAACGTTAAAGCCCATAATCACTAACAATTGTCGGTACTCAAAATTCATATGTGACACTCAAAGGCGATTTTCACTCCAACCCTCCTACTGTACTAGATACTTATTTCAGCTACGTTCTTCAGCTAGTTGTAATAGATGTCAACTATTACAACTATTTTTTGCTAGTTGTAAAGTTATATTTTACAATATCTATAGTTTATATAAATAGATATAATAGTTGAGAGCAACCAAAATATGTTTGTTCATTTCGAATATTCACCAATAGTATATTTAACCAACACTCTATTTTGTATACAAAAGCTTCACTCACCAACTGATATCTTGCTTCAACTGATCGACAAGAAGCTGACGTTGTACTGCCATTGGGCTTTAGTATCTAAACAAAACAAGCTTTCCATTCCACTACTTCCTCAATTTTCATTTCCCGGCCTTAATTTCCTTCTCAACTATCATTCTTCGTCAAAATTCCAGGGCCTACCATATAATGTAGATCTTATTTATCGAATTAGCTTTATTTTGTAAAAATGAGATCTTTCTTCATAGCTCGTTTCTTATCCCTAATTATTCCAAAATTCTTTTTTACACTAAGCCTTGATTATTTTCTATCCAATGCTCGATTTGGCTATTGATGAAGTCGAAGTCCCCATTTGTGTTACTTCTAGATCTGAACTTCGTAACGGTAGAATTTAGGGCATTGCTGTGTTGTTGAGGATTTCGACTTAACACTACTCAATCAAAACCCCCAACCCATCGGAACATGAGATCGCGGTAAGCGTGCAAAAACAACTAATCGATATATCAAAATAATCTCAACCCAATCCAATAATCAATCGCAATCACCAAACTAGAGAAATAAAGGGACAATAACGAAAAATAAATCACACAAGGATTAATAATGGTTCCACTAACGTATTGTTAGTTTACATCCACTTTGAGAGAGAACCTTTTATTAATATCAATAGAAGAGTATAAGAGATTTATTACAATAATCAAATTCACTATAAAATTTGATTTTGGGAAGATGAGAATTGAAGAAGATTAGGATTTCCAAAACCCTAATCAGAATAAACCTAGGTTAATCTCTTGATTAATCCTTTTTTGGTACTAACCTGTTTAGAATTGAGAATAGCTTATATTAGGAGATACTAAAATTTAGCAATTTCCAAAATTACCCCTTGAATCTTCACAAATCAACCTGTCAAGATTTCAGTTCGAAATTGCTTCAAAAGTCGCCTCAGACTTCTATCTATTGTGCTAGACAGTTGTCCTAACCTAGGGAAATAATTATGTTTCAGCAAAGATGTTTGTCACTCCTCGCAGACTCTCTATTTCCAACTCAGAAGTCTATCAAGAAGTGACAGACGTCTGTCAGAACTCTAGGAAAAATCCTACAATGACAACATAGACGTCTGTAATCCCACGACAGATATCTGTCACTGAGCCCCACTGAAACCTTGCACTTTACACCTGTAACTTTCTTCCACGAGCTCCGATTTGCGAATCGTCTTCCCCAACACGAAGCTACTTCCATCCACTTCAATTCTACCATATAGTTTCGCAAAATTTAACAATCCACGTTGATACTATATCTGTCTCCATCACCAACACCGATGGTACAAACCATCATGTACCTTTAACCAAATAAGCTTGAGTGTTTTTCCAAAGAACTCTGGAATAGCCACCGCCAATTGCACTCCAGTAACGAGTTCAGGAAAAGCCCTCACCCGCAAATGAAGTGTTGAAAACACCTAACTCCAAAATAAGTCTCACCAAAAGACAAACATACCAAGAAGATAGAACTTTAACCTCTAACTGATACTCTTCTTCATCCAAAACCAAGATTTCCCCTCAACCATGGCACCTCGTGGCACCTAGCACTTCTCCAAGCGAACTAAGTTCGAGCAATGCTCGAACTTTCCAACCAGCAATGCCTTAGTGAACATATCCGCTGCATTATCCTTTAGGTGCACTTTCCTAAGGCGTACTTGCTTGTCTTCATCTACGGCTATTAGAAATGACTCTCTCACTTCAATATGCTTGGTTCGTGAGATAAACGCCAAATTCTCTGCCAAATGGATAACAATTTGGCTATCACATTAAACATCAACACTGTCATGTTCAAAGACCAAGTCACACAATAATCGCTTCAGAGTGCTTCCTTTACCGCCTCCACTATCAACTCCGCCTCCGTAGTGGATAAAGCAACTACAGTTTACAATCTCGATCTCTAACTTATGGTTGTACCATCAAGAGTGAAGGCATAACTGGAAGTTGATTTCCTTCGATCCTTATCAACAGCATAGTCTGAATCACAGTAACCAACCAACATGCAGTTCTTCTCCTTACTACCCCCAAAAACATGACCATGAGATGTTGTACCTTTCAAGTATCTCAAAATAAGCTTCACTGCTTTCGAATGTGATTTCCCCGGGTTAGCCATAAACCGACTAACCATCACGATGGCATTTGCAATGTAGGGTCTTGTACACACCATGACTTACATTAAACTACAAACCGCACTAGAATATGGCACTTTTGTCATATAAGCTTTGTCTTTCTCCTCGATAGGTGGTTCCTTACTCGAAAGATTTACATGCAAAGGTAAAGGTGTATTTGACACCTTTGCATCCTTTATGCTAAATCGGCAAAGCAATTTTCTAATATATTCCTTTTGAGTTAATTTCAACTCAAAATGATTTCAATCCCTTTTAATATCCATGCCCAAAATCTTCTTTGTTTCTCCAAGGCCTTTCATTTTGAGTTCCGTCTTTGATCTCAATTTCAACTTGTTTATTTCTTCCTTATCCTTGGAAGCAACGAGCATATTGTCCACATACAAGAGTAAAATACACCCAACAATCATTTTTCAACTTCTTGAAATAAACACGATCACCCTTGATGCTTCTCTCAAAGCCACTTTTAAGCATAAAATGATCAAATCTCTTGTACCATTGTCTAAATGATTGCTTCAAATCATATAGTGATTTCTTCAACTCGCAAACAAGGACTTACCATCTACAACAAACCCTTCTGGTTGCTTCATATAAATGTCTTCATCCAAGCCACTATGCAATAAGTGTTTTTACACTAAGTTGCTCCAACTTCAAATCGTGAATAACAACTATGGAAAGTAATATCCGGATAGAATTATGTCTTATGATCGGTGTGAAGATCTCATCATACTCCCTTCCCTTCCTTTGCGCAAGCCCCTTAGCCACCAGCCTAGCTTTGTATTTTCCATCGTCCTTCAATTTGTATACCCATTTGCATCCAATAGCACAGTTTATTTTAGAAAGTGGAACCAACATCCAAGTTCGGTTCTTCATCAACGATTGCATTTCTTCCTTCAGGGCACAAATCCACTTCGAGCTATCACTTAAACCCATGACGTTATCAAGGTCCATCGGCTCATCTTGGACTACATGAAGATCATAGTCCAAATTCCCAAAAAAGCTAAGATAGTTCCAATCACCATATCTTTCGAGTGGCCTTATAGCACGATGACCAACCCGAGTAGCAGTACCATCACCCGGTCTTCCCTCAGCTCCACCTTGAACATAATCTTCTCTAGAATCGTGCACATCAGCAACACTACTAGAGGAACCCTGTGGATCACGTGATGTAACATCAAGCACTACCTCTTCATAAGCATGTTCAACAACACAACTCTCTCTAGGCCTGAAAGTGGGAATAACTTCATTCTCCTTTTGATTCACTATGAACCAAATCTGGAACATCTGATGAACCTTCATTCTCTTTGAACATAGTCGACTCATCAAAAGTAAAATGACGAGAATTCACAACCTTCTTCATTTTAGGTTTTCAAATCTAATAGCTTTTAACTCCGTCTATATAGCCAAGCAAACTCCCCTTGAAAGCTCTAGGCGAAAGTTCATTACTTCCCGGATCATGCACATAAAACAGGACTGCTAAATACACGAAGATAACTCAAGTCAATACTCTTTCCCTTCCACATTTCATCCATAATTTTGTTATTAATAACCGAGCATAGGATTAGATTAATAATATGCACCGCGGTTGACAAAGCATCGGCCCAAAATCCTTTAGATAAACCTGATGTCAATCTAAAGCATCGAGCTTTCTCCAATAGAGTTCGGTTCATTCTTTCCACCGTTCCATTAGATTGCTGATCCCCAGTTGTAGTAAAATGCCTCCAATATCATGATGCTTGCAAAGTTTCAGAAAATATCCGGAAACATACTCCCCGCCATTGTTAGACCCAAGAACCATAAAAGACTTTCCACTTTCATTCCCAGTAAGAGTCTTCTATTCTTTGAACCTTGCAAATGCCTCCGACTTAGCCTTCATTACATACACCCAAACCTTCTGAGAAAATCATCAATAAAAGAAATACAATATCTTGCTCCTCCCAAAAATGCTACTAGAGCCGGTCCCCAAACATCCATGTGCACATATTCAAGAATCCCCCTTGAATCATGTTTTCCTTCACCGAATGACACTCTAGTTTGCTTCTCTATGACACATTCCTCGCCAAACTCCAACTTATTGAAACTCTTACCATCAGTCATCTCTCTTCTATGAAGAACATCCAAACTCATCTCCAAGACGTGATCCAATCTCAAATGCCACAAACATGTCACATCTAAGCCACGAGAACTATCAACACCCACACAAGTTTCGCTATCCACAATCACTCCTTAAAGCAAAAAAACTCCATGAGTCCTAGCATCCTTTATAACCACAACCATCAGGCTATCACTCTCAGCAGTGATCTTGCATCCTAAATAATCCAGTTGTCCCTAAGAGATAAGTAACTTCCGTAGTCCCGGAACATAGCGCACATTAGTGAGAGTACGGACCACTCCCATCAACCATTCGAATTTGCACGGAACCATTTCCCTTCGACTTGCAAACTGCACTGTTTTCCATAAAAAATGAATTTCCTTCTCGATCAGCATAAGAATATATAAACAATTTCTATTAGGCATCATGTGATATAAAGCCCCCGAATCAAGCATCCATTCACTGCCCGAAACATCTGATGCTACAACCGACAAAACATCTACATCTCCCTCACCAGTACCTCTCTTCACCGCAACCGATGAATTCTTCCCCTTGTCTGGACACTCATTCTTCAAATGACCAGGTTTCTTACATATAAAGCACTTGCTATTTCTTTCCTTCGACTTTCCTCTCCAACCTGGCTTCCTAGACTTAGAACACCCTCAGTTTCCTTTCTTCTAAGATTTCTCTTTCTCTACAAATATACCGTGACCATTACCTACACCACTACTTCCATCACTTAGCTCTTTCATCTGATCTCACAATTCCTCATTAAGAAGACCCGTTTTGACATCATCAAGAGTAAGTGTATCTCGACCATAGATCAAACTATTTGGGAAACCAGTATAGCGCTCAGGCAACGAACACAACAATATCATCGCCTTCTGCTCCTCCTCAATCTTCAAACCTACCGCCTACATTTTCATTCTCAAATCGTCATACTCATTCAAGTAGGCATTTAGCAAAGTTCCTTTCTTCATATTACAAGTAAAGAAAATATGCAACAAGATCAGTCAGTTTGTGAGTGACTTCTTCATATACAACTCCTCTAATTTGTTCCAAAAACCCTTAGCCGTCATCTCACCACTAATTTCGAAGATAACATTCTCCCCAGAGCAAGTTGAAGTGTAATGAATGCCCACTATTCCATTTCTTCTCTCTCCACAATTAAGATACCCGCTGACAATAAATGTGTATCAAACACTACGCTCTTTATCTGATTCCACCTAAGAACCGCTTTCACCTTCCATTGCCATTTTTCAAAATCATTATCGCCATTCCATGTATCAATAACCAATTATGACCCAGAAGCTGCTTACAAACCATGTACATAAGGATCTACACCATTTAGACATGTTGAGACACTATTTGAATCTGATTTCGGCATTTCTACAACTATCTACCAACACCATAGCTCTGATATCAAACGTTGTGGAGTATTTTGACTCAAGACCGCTCAAATCAAAAACCCCAACGCAGCGAAAGACGAGATCAGGGTAAACGTGCAAAAACAACCAATCAATATATCAAAACAATCAATCAATATATCAAAACAATCTCAACCTAATCTGGTAATCAATCACAATCACCAAACTAAGGAAATAGAGGGGCAATAACGGAAATAAATCACATAGGGATTTATAGTAGTTTCACTAAAGTCTTGTTAGAGTACATTCACATTGAGAGAGAACCTTGTATTAATATCAATAGAAGAGTGCAAAAGATTGATTACAATGATTAAATTCAATAAATAAAAAGTTGGTTTTGTGGAGATGAGAATTGAAAAAGATTAGAATTGCCAAAACCCTAATCAGAATAAACCTAGATTAATATCTTGAGTAATCTTTTTTATTGGTACTAATTCTTTTGGATCTGCGAATAACTTATATAGGGAGAGACTAATATTTATCAATTACCCAAATTTCCCATTGAACCCCCACAAATCAGCTGGCCAAGCTTTCAGCCCGAAGTTTCCTTAGAAGTTGCCTTAGATGTTTGTCGTGTTATGACAGACGTCTTTCCCAACCTAGAGAAATAATTATGTTTTCAGCCCAGACGTCTGTCACTTCTCACAGACGTCTGTCCAGAAGTGACAGACGTCTCGGAAAAATCCAATCCTTACAACACAAACATCTATTATGCCACGACAGACGCACGCACAGAACCGAAAGCGCTCCTTATTTCAAAGAGAGGAGGACGTCTGTCGTTGAGCCCCGGTGAAACTTTGCACTTCTACATTTGTAACTTTCTCCTACAAGCTCTGATTTTCGAACCGTCTTCTCCGACACAAAGCTACTTCCATCCACTTCAATTCTACTATATAGTATCACAAAATTTAACACACTGCTTACCGACGATGGAAAGTTGATGCTTTAAAACTGCCTAGTTTGATTTAGTGATGAGTTTGACTATGTTAGTGCTTATTTATTTTCGTCTGTTGCTAGATATGATGCCTGACTTGTTGTTAACACCATTGATTTCAGATCTGAGATCAAAGGGCAATTCAAAGATGATGCTAGTGGTGTTGCCGATTTCATTGATTTCATTGTTAGACATATCTAGTAACCACTTACTGCCATTTCGTGTTGAATATAGCTGGTAAAGAATTTGGTAGCTTTGCTCTTAGTTATTCAACAATCCACTTACATATGTCAAGTTCTGTTCTACTGTCGGATTGTTTGAATATTCAGAAGTTTCTCTCTATCCAAATAGTAATAGATAATGCTACATATAGGCAATTGTTTTCCCAGCTTTGTAATTTTGAAGCCGGTTTGTGATGAGATCCACCTTTGTAGAATGTAATTTTTTTAAATATGAACCGTTTGAGGGTGTAGTCTGATCCTTCACTTTTTCCATATGTATTACTTCCAATATAAGTTTTTATTTCAAAATCATTTAGAGATTGGCATACAAGCTACATAATTATCAACATGGAAACAAGAAAGATGGAAAATTAGGGGACGCTTTTGTTAGTTACTGCAGTATTATTTCCGTTCAAATCTGTAACTTGGTTTTTTTAATACGTAGTTGTAACTCGCTTTCTTCACTGACATTTATGTTTGTTTGTTTCAATGAATTTGGAAATTGCAGTACCCTATTGGAATAAACTCATACATCTAAACATGCAATGGATCTTTTTGCTGTGAAAGAGCACGTCACTGAGTTAAAACAAAGATTTTCTAGATGCAAGGTATGATATGTTATGAATCGTTTGAGCATAAAATATTAACTTTAGTAGGATTCTTCTTCATACTCGTTCCAAAACAAAGAACATTGCTTTTTTCGATTTTTTTTTTTTTTTTTTTTTTTTTTTTTTTTGTTGCAATTAGCTGGCCATCTTTATACATACACGAAATAATGTAAAGTTATAAGACTTGGATTGCTTATAATAGTTGTCATTTTACTGACTATTCTGCAGTTAGAGATTTAAAAGCTATTAGATCCAAATTGGTTGATCATCATGATAAATTGAATTCTTGGGACTGTGATGATCCTTGCACATCAAATTGGATAGCAATTATCTATTACAAGTATACTTTTGAGGATGCATATTTGGATGTAGAAGAATTCTAGGTATAACTTTTCTTATATATAATAACTTCATCATTACCTTGTTTCACATACATATATTCACATCAACAA
The DNA here is from genome assembly GCA_030737875.1 of Allium sativum. Taxonomy (NCBI): domain Eukaryota; kingdom Viridiplantae; phylum Streptophyta; class Magnoliopsida; order Asparagales; family Amaryllidaceae; genus Allium; species Allium sativum. Next base: position 683,838,684 of record CM060918.1, on the reverse strand, counting down.
ATTAATTCATCATTACTCTCTTTTTGTGCATGTTGTATAGTGGAGCATTAAGGCATCATTGTTTAAAAACTATATGTAAAATGGATATTACGTTGTATGTTTTTGAGACAAGTCTCACATCGAGAAATTTATAAAATAAATTCTGATAAATATTAAGAGTTCATTCTTCACATTTCCAACCGTTTTTATGATAATTTGGGTTTTTCTAACATATGTACAGTGCTTTTGTTTGAATCGATCAATTTTAGGTATTTTAATTTATGTCTATAATAGTATTTAGAATAACACGTGCATGAACACTATAGTATTAGCAATGTAACACTGTAAATATTATATGTTGTTTGAGTAAGTGTATACATATATCCAACCTTGTATGTGAAATGATGAGAAACTACCCAAATAACCGAGGCAAATGAAAATTTAAATTAAATTTATATTTTCAAGTAGAAATGTTTCATTTTCAGTTTACTGCATTATTTTAATTTGACAAATTTGACGGATGATGGGACAAATTCTAGATCAAATTATTGAAGATGTAGACATTGAGTGTGCGAGTGAGTGACAAGTTGTAACTAGGTGTATGCAGTGAGGATGTATGTACAAAATATGTATCGTGAACTAATTGTGTACTAGAATGAACAGCGAAATGTTTATTATTCAACTATGAAATAATAAAAAAATTATTTGAATAAAATATCTATTCAAAATTAGAAATTATGAATATTTGTATTATAGATTAGTACAACTGGCATAGTCCGTTCTATCAGAGGTTATCCTATTGCAAGGTTCAACGTTTACAACGAACATTAATTGTTGTCATAGAATACATTGCAATGTTCACCGACTGTTGTAAAAAAAGGTCTTTGACAACGTTTTTTTTCTGTTGTAAAAATGCAGTCGCTCTATTACAACGTGGCCTACTATAAAGGACGCGTGCCGGTTGCGAAACTTACATTACAACGAGCATTGCCCACTGTAAAAATGTTGTTTTGTTGTAGTGAACGGATATCGAAAGCCGTTGCTAGAAGCTGTTTGTGTAGCCATCGGAAATTACTTGTTGTTTCCATTGGAAACCATAAAAAAGCGTGGATGCTATTTCAATGACTGTTAATAGCAACCAATGGCTCTGATCAGTTCGAATTGCCTTTTTTTCCTTGTAGTATTTGTTCTTTAAGCTTGAATCTTCTATTCCTTTAGAAAAAATAATAGGCTACAACTTTACTTATTGTCACAAATGCGGATTAGGGACTTGTATAAATTTCCGTATTTGACAAACCGCAAACGTTCATCTGTGGATGATCTTTTATGCTATTTATATAGTTGTGCTACTGATGAACGCCTTGCTACTGTGCATAATGGTATAATATCAACTGGAGCCATAATTTTAGTAGGACTAATTGCTGTTCGTTACAATCCGAAATTATAGGACGTTTAATCAAGGTCGGCCTAAAACATAAAAAATTATCAGAAGCTCTAGGCAAACCAAGGTATCAGACACTCTAAGCTATTAGAACAATGCCCAAACATACACAGTATGAGATCGGAGCCCCTAAACAGTCATCTTGGTAGCTTTACTCCAGAGCCGTCCCTGCGTCTTATCCATGTTCTTATGATTTTTATTTAGAATACAAATTATTAATAAAAATATACAGAAATATAAATTCATGGGAAAATGTCCAATGTTTGTTTTTATATCATCCAAACGTTGCAGCTTGGTATGAAAAACATTCGACTTTATGTACGTTTACTCCGCGTTAGTTTGAACCTCTTATGCAACAGCGTTAGGAAAGCTCCGTTGGCATGTAATAAAGTAGGCAGCAGTGTTTAGAGTCGTGATATTACCAATTTTAGCGCGGGCACTTTCTTAGGTCAAGCCGACAGCTTATACACAAGTTTAGTCAAATCAAACCAGGAATAATGGGGAACGCGTGGATTAGTTACCGCAACCTTTTACACGTGCCCAAATGCATGGGAGCCTGAGAGTAAAATCGTCAATGGATAGACCAAGATGACGTGTCTGCTTCATCAACAACGTGTGAACCACAGACGCTTTGTGGCCGGGGTGAACGGATCGGACCGGACGGAGCTGCGTTCCACTTCCGTTTTATAAGAGTTTCGGACGAAAACGAATCGAATAAGCATCAAGTTCGGATATTGTTCGCAAAAACTGAACTATGGACGAATAATGCTTGGACAATATAGAAAAACATCGAACATTTTGGATCAAACTGGCTGGACGGTGTTGTGTTCTAGGTCTGTCCTAAAAGAATCGTACGGACAATGATCAGACACCTTATAGCCTCGGACCGAGACGGACAACACTGTCATGTCCGTTATACTGCTCTATTTGTGGTCACCATGCACAGAAGGAGGACGCGACAGTGTAAGCTTGTGAGCGGAATTACAGAGACAAAAATATACTAGTAATTATTACTCGATCGATTATAATAATTAACCAGTGTATAACTCGTGCATTGCACGTGATAACATTATTAAAAATAATATTTATTATTTTAATATTAAAATAAGAACTTTATTATTCAATATGTGATGAATTTTGATGTGAAATAAATTAACTATTAATTAAAATTATAACAATTTGTGTGTAATTTATGTTTTATTTATAGCTTGCACAAACAATATATATATGTATACGTGTAATTTACTCAATGAATTAACAAATGTAATTTAATAAAATTTATGTAAATAGGCTAAATGTATATAAATAAAACATTTGTTGTGGAGTTATTAACGTAAAAAGGAATTTTTGATATTATACATACATACACACACACACACACACACACACACACACACACATATATATATATATATATATATATATATATATGTATATATATATATATATATATATATATATATATATATATTGTGATCGACTATTGAGACATAAAATTAAACACAGAATTAAAGACACAAATCTAGACCGTAGGATTTGTTTGTTTTTATGTGTGAGGTGGAATTCAAGGGGAGATCTTGTGGTTGAGATTGCTTGTGTCTAAATTTATGTCAACATTTTGTGTCTAAATAGACTTTCCCATATATATATATATATATATATATATATATATATATATATATTCTCGATACAAACAAATCGTAGTTGATTTACAAATTAACTTTGTTATTATTGTTGATATACATAATTCGTGTTACGTGATTTATATATCTTTATAGTTGAATGGAAGAATACTCTTTTTCATATATGGTAATATATAGTAAAATTGGCGCATGTTTTTAAGAGCTATTAGAAAAATGGACTAAATAATCAATAAGAATATTAAAATAATTAGAATTTAAGATTTCATGACTTCAATATAAAATATCGTGAAAAAAAGAGGGATTCAGTATATAAATGTAGAAATGTTAGAATGCAGGTATCTAAAGCTGAAATTATTTTATTTAATTTATTATAAATTTGTTGAGATAAATGCATGCTATGCTAAAATTACTATTATTGTTTGCATATATTATTTAAATTGTGTGACTGATTTAGCTTTATATTTGAAAAAAAAAACAATTTTGTCTTTCTTGTTGATTTAAACATGGTATACATTTTAAAACATCATATTTAGCTAATCAGATGAACTAACAACAATCTGTTAATTGAGTTTATTTGGTAAATTCGAAATCAAATAATTAATTTAAACGTATTGACTTAAATGTTCAACGTTAAGTGATATTGTGAAGTGTTTTGTAAATAACTAAATATATTATGAAATGTGGTATGCCTGACGTTATTATTACAATACAATACAAGTAAATATATATTGATGTAAATAAGCTAAAATTTGAACTTGTGATTGTTATTATATGCATAACTTATATTATATTATTCACGTGTTTATATATTTGAATTGTTATGTTTCTCATTTTTATTAATATGAATATAGTTAATCTTGATGTGGTTTATTAGACGGATCAACGAATAATAGTTTGCTGAAGTTATTTAAATAGTTTTAATATTATATATTAATTATAAATATGGTATTAAATGTGTAATATTAGAAAAGAAATTGAGTTATACTTAAATGATCGTAGAAAATTTGAAATGTATGTATTTGAAGCCAAAAAACATAATTATATCATTCTTTAGCATTTGAAAGTATTATTAGTTAATTAAAAAGTATTAAAAATACTTAAATTTTGGTTTTTATAATTAATTTAAATATGTGGACTTAGAACATAAAATGTTAGGAGATAACGGTTAAATTATACTCCTTTCGTTTCATGATATAAGACATTTTAGAAATTTATATGAGAAATAAGGAAAAAAATTATTGACGCTTTATTCCATATGTAAATTAAATAGGTCCTATAAATTAAGTTCTCTTTTATGTGCAGTCTAATTATCACTTCTATTTTCATGCATAAAAAATAACCTTTGAGTCTCCAACATTTATTATAGATCAAGGATAAAATAGGGATACAAAGCTTAAACATCTTATATTATGAAACAAATCAAACAATTTAAAACGTCTTATATTATGAACTAAAGGGAGTATGTAAATAATTGTGTAAATTGTGAAATGTTCAAACTTACTTATAAAATGATTAAGTGAGAGAGAGAGAGAGAGTTACTAGATAAGTGTAATTTATGTTTTTTAGCTTGCACAAAAAATATGTACATGTATTTTTGTTAATCATTTTTGTCAACATAGGTATACATGTTTAAATTGATGTGTGTTAGTAGTTTATTTGATGAATTAGCAAATATTTTTTAATAGAATTTGTTTAAATAAGTTAAATGTAAAATTATAAAATTAGTTTAACTACATAACATAGCAGGAAGAACTAAAAAGAAATTTGCAAAAAATAATGTATAAATTTGTTGTGAATGTATTTATTGATGTTCAAAAGAATTTATAATATAATATATGGTGAATTCTTGATATAAATGGATCATAACTGTTGACACCAAAATTTGCATTGGTCAATTATGAGGAAATAGAAGCATCGAAGCCTGAAGAGCACAGAGCTCGAAACAGCGAAACCAGAGTTAAGAAAGGAAAGATTTAGGGACAGCTACGACGACACCAAGAGAAGGGGATAAAAGATACAAAACCAATACCAAGATAAAAGAAAAGACCATTAAGATCAGCATCAAAATATAAATCAGAAAGGTGTCAAAGCCAACAATGATAACAGAAAGCACAAAGAAGAAGCTATAGAAACAATACCGATAGCAAAGAATCTGGGAGAAACAACAAGAACGGTACCAAATTAGCAAGAGGAAAAGAGAACAAAAGGCATGATATCGACACCAACATATGGTGAGGAATTAGCTTGGTGTCAATACCAGAACAGGAAGGCAAACATGCAAGATCGACACCAAAAGAAAATCAAAGCATACCCAGGCAAAGGAAGCATCAAATGAGTTCATAGGTATCAAAGTGATACGGAACCAAAGCATCAAAGGTGGAATCATGGATTTGATAATTAATAAGACAACAACAAGGCTAAAGCCACACACTAAAAGCCAAAATCATGGGAGGCAATACAAAACACAAAGCAAAGAAAACGAATGAGTTGGCACCAGAATACTAAAGAGAGAGACACGATACCAAAATCAGATTCACGAAGGAAGAGAAGAACTGGAAGCATATATGATGAGGTAAAGGAGAGCTATCTATACCGATAAACTATGTGTCGATACCAATACAAGAGGGTGACATCCATTGGGACGAGCAACAAAGGCAGAACAAAGCACTAACAGCCAGTACCATTGAAGAGAAGGCCAAGTACCAAAGGAAGGGAAGTGAGGGAAAAAGTCGATACCGTGGGAGATGGGCTAAAGCATGAGGGGGGTATCGAAAGCTAATGCATTGAATAAAGAAGCAGGATCAAGAAGCGGAAGAAGATGTTGACATCAATAGAAGCAATGTCATACATGAAGAACTGGTAACACGACACATATACCACAATATACGTATGAATCTAACAGCAAGGCAGGGGAGCAAGCCGAGTGCTATCAATACCAACAGGCTTGGTCGATACTATTACCTAAAGATTGGAAAAATTATAAGGAAGGAAGCACCATAGGATCAGTACTGAAACCATAAACTTTTGAAGTAAGGTCGACATCGGAAGCTATCAAGAAAACAAAGGCTCAGCATCGAAGCTAAGTGTACCGACACCGGAAATCACAAAGGCAGGTCAATACCTGAAGCTTGGAATGGAAGCGTGTTTTCTACTGAGTCGCAACCAAAGGAGGCCCAAATTGTCTACAAAAAAGATCCCAAGGGCCTCATTTTGGCGGATCTTTCCTCATTTCTCAATCTTGTATTCTTTTTGGGAGAACAAACCCTAATTTGTAAATAGAATTGAGGATTTCTCCATGAATAAAATCATCAAAGCCCTTAAAGTGGATACAGGTTCAATCTGAATCGAACCACTATAAATTGTTGTGTTCTTTACTATTTTGCATATTATGTTTTGCTACGCTTGTTTATGCCAATTCCCTTCAACCAAACATTTTCATCAATTACATGTACCCTTATTGCGTATTTTAGTTCCAATTAGTAACAACTGTTGTAGCTCCATCCCAAGGTAACTGTTGGTCATTAAGTTTCGTAAGCGTAATACTCACCTCTTGAAGGAAGAATAACCAATCTTCGGACTTAGAATCTCGGTATCTAAGGAAGGTGAATTCAATCAAGCTTAGAAGGACTAGAATATTCCGATTCCACAATCATAACCCTATACTTTGGTGTTTACAAAAATTAACGTTAACATTTTGGCGCTAGAAAGAGTGCATGAACCTCCGATCCTTCAATCCCTCGATCTCCTGATTCTTTGAATAGCCTACCACTTCCTCGGTCGTTCCAAACAATTGTTTTAACTTCGAATGAATAGACCATTGACGAAAGGTCTCGATAGGGATCTTCTAAACTTTGGATTGCTATTTCAGGCTCCATTGATCCAAGGACTCTTTAACCTTAAACCTCCGACCCTATCCATATTCCATCATTACAGGATACTCTCCGAATCGGTTGAAGATGGCTAAACCAAGAGAGGATTGGAAATGAGATTCCAATGAGCTGCCCACTCCATAAAGTAGCATGCTTCCGAAATAAACACAACGAAACTAGAAATTGGAGGACCTTCCACCTCAGTGAAGGAAGCAAGTAATCCATTGCAAATATTACACTTGGCTATGCATATCGATACCTCTAAAAGGGTTATCAAAGTAGACTTAGCCTAAAGGTCCTCTAGGGTGGAACCCTGTAATGTGGAAACAAAAGTGACGACACTGCAAGTGTTTAATAGCAAAATTAGATTCCCACTAAACCTTCAGGACAATGCAGTTTTGCAAAGAAACAGTCAAGCATTCAAAAAGGTGGTTAATTCAGAAGGAAATGAGAACCTAGTGTCGCCAGGAGACCGGAAGTTACAAGGAATCTCTTTCTCCAAAAAGATAGTGATGGATAAAGTTCCGACGAATATGAAAATGCCTTATCTCACGTATAACGGGACTACAGATCCATAAGATCACCTCTCTATCTTTGAAAGTTCGTGGATTTATATAATTCCTCTGAAGCACTTTGATGTAAAATATTCCTAACAACTCTTCGTAAAGAAGCTAGCAAATGGTGTAGACATTATCATGGCCAGATGATCACATCCTGAAGTCAATTTTTTATTGCATTTAACACACGATTACATGAAAAAAATACTCGGCAATCAACATTTATGATATAGCCAGTGTTAAACAGGGACCAAAAGAATCACTTGACAACTATCTAAGGAGATTTCATACCAAGTCGCTCAAAGTAGAAGGGGCGATGAATAGAGGTATGCTAATAGCCATTCGATCAGGATTATCTATACCATCCCACTTTTGGAAAGAGCTTTTCCTAAAGGAATGTGAAAGCTTGAACGATTTTTATTCTAGAGCCAATAGATTCATCTGTATAGAAGAAATATTTAACATAAAAAAGCTTGAGGCAAGGTCAGGTGGAAAAGCTTGGTTCCAATTCTTCTCTGGAATGTTCTTCAAAACCAAACAAAGGGAAAAAGTACTATTCCTATCATATGGCATAAGAACACAAAACCAATCAATGTCGTGGCCTAATGAAAAAGAAACTAAGCCAAGAAATAAAGAAAGCTTATTCTGAAGGGTTGTAGGATGGCCAGTAGAAAACAGTAAGAGACACTGCAACACGAGGGTAGATTTAATTGATAAGTCTCCTATTTCAAATAAATACTTTCATTAGTAGTCTAACTTTGTCTCTTTACTTACAATCGAACAGATATTAACATAAATCCAATTGTCATTACAGGTAAAAGCCAAACAACGGAGAAAAGACGAATCAAATAAAGCTCTCAAGAAGAGAGACTACATATTTTCATATCCCCCTAAGTGGGGCGTGTATTAATGATAATATTTACACCTCCAATAAATGGAGTACCCCTTAAGTGGGCTAAGGATAATAAGCGCATTCTCCCATATAAAGGGATTAGCGTCACTCTTTTAGAGAGTGAACATTCATTTGCATATCACCATTCATTTTCATATCATATTGGTTGGAAATGAGACTAGGCAGTAGCAACTCGATAGACAAATAATTGAGCAGAATTATTTGGATGAATGAATAAACGACTAGGTGACCTAGCAAAACTACTTTGGTGAACAATCATATAACTGAGTTGTTGGATAACTCTCATAGCAGATTAATTTATAAATGGAATATTGCTTACCGTTAGACAAAATGTGAGCATCAAACCCTAACATTGGTTATCATAGATAAAACACTTAGTAAGAGAGGATATTCGCTCCCCTATCCAAGAGGCGTAGCCTTAAGAAATGGTCCCAAACTATTGAAGGAAACACCTAAGAATTCTTGTGGGAACCAGTCTAATAAAATTGAGTTGGCAGAAAGGGTCACGCGACAGGATTTCTATTGACCGCAAATGGTTAATCAAGCAATAGATTATGATAAAAAATGTGAGAGATACCAAAAGGACTCTAGGATACCTTAAGTATCCCCAAGTAACTTAACCACTATCTCAAACCCATGGCCTTTCCGCGTATGGGAAATAAATTTAATTGGACCCCTACCTATACCCGGGAAAGGGGCTAGGTATGCAGTGATAACAATCAACTACTTTATCAAATGGGTAAAAGTGAAACCACCTCCGAACATAACATCTGAAAAGGGTACTGAGATTTATGATAAAGGGTATCATTACTAAATTCAGAGTCTCCCGTAAGATTATGTCAGATAATGGAACAGATTGAAAGTGAAGAGTTTACATGGTTTTGCAACAATAATGGAATCATAAAAAGTTTCTCTTCCTTAGCTATCCAATGGTGAATGGTTTCGTCGAGGCTTCAAACCGATCCATAAAGACAATTTTAAAGAAACGGTTAAATCGAGCTAAAAGAAATTTGGCAGATGAGTTGCAATTGATATTTTGAGCATATAGAACATCCGTCAAGATGGCGACAGGGCACACTCCATATTCACTGACATAAAGATGTAAGGCTATTCTTCCACTCAAAGATGAGATTCCCGTCACACAAAAAATAGCTCATGTGTTCGATCCAAATCAAAAGTTGAAGAAAGAATCTTAGACTTATTCCAAGAGCTATAGGATGAAGCTACTATTAGAACGACTAAATATCGAAGGACAATCATTAAGTAGAACAAACAAGAACATGCCAAAAGGGAGGCTCATTCCTCCAAAGAGTAAAGGTAAATACTAAGAACCCAACGGACGGACCCCTTGGTCCAAACTGGGATGGACCCTTGATCATTCATCAATAGCTTATACCTGGAACATATCAACTTTGCAAACTGAACGGTGATCTAATACCCAGAACATGGAACGCAGAACACCCGAGACCATACTTTTCAACAATGAATGGATTAAGAAAGGTCTCCTTAAGAATATCAGCATGGTTAGGAGTATGGAAACTCCTCAGAACCTGAAATTACCTGAAATGGGTGAAACAACCTACAATAGTAAAAAAAACTTGTCACCACCAAGATGGCCTGGGAAAGGCACCTTTTGTAGGGAGATGGCGTGTAAGCCTTTAGCTGCGACCAAATCAGAAAGTGCCAGGTTAAAGCATCAAAAGTGTATGCCTTTGATCCATGCCAGAAATGGTTGGGACGGAGCATCTAAATAAGCACGCTCTACCTCTGCCCATAGACGAGCATGCCTTGCATATGATTCGAATAAGTACATCCTACCTCTGCTCATAGACGAGCACACCCCAACCTTTTCTTTTGTCTTCATCCCGCAGAAGGGAATGAATGCTCTGGAGAAGCACAATAAGCTTGCCCTGCCTTTTTTCATAGACGAGCACGTCCTGCCTATGCTTCAATTAAGCACGTCCTGCCTCTGCTCTGAATGAATACGCTCTACCTTTGGTTATGTCTCATCCCACAGAAGGGAACGAAAGCTCAAAGGGAGTACTCTAAGCCTGTACATCCTCTGCTTACACCTCATTCCACAAAAAGTAGCTAAAGCTCAAAGGGAGCGCTTGAAGCACGTAAAACCTCTGCTTAAAGAACAAAACTGAATCAACAAATCAAAGCCTAAGGGAGCGTCTCACCAAATAAAACCAAAGCTCAAAAGAATCGTTCATAAATTAATAGAAAGCCCAGATGTGGCTCACAAGATTGGAAAGGAAACTCGAACAAAGTATATTAAATACCCGAATCATGGTTTCAATTCGGGACTTCTATTGTTACTAGATATGGATTTTTGGTGTTATATTAAATACCCAATTTGGGTTTCAGTTCGGGACTTCTATTGTTACAAGATATGGATTTCTGGTCTTCTATTAAATACTCGAATCTGGGTTTCAGTTTGGGAATTCTATTGTTACTAGATATGGATTCTAGTCTTTTATCAAACACCTGAATTTGGGTTTTAGTCCAGGACTTCTATTATTACCAGATACATATTTTGGTTTGTTATCAAGCACCGAATCAGGGTTTCGGTTCGGGATTCTTATTATTGCCAGAAATGGATTTCTGGACTTCTACCATAAATATCCTAATTTGGGTTTCGATGCTTCCATCTATTAATTCTAGATACGGATTTCTGTTTTGTTATCAAACACCGAAACTATTGTATATAACGGTGTGGTATACACAATTATATGATTTTTGTTTGATGATAACAAGTAAATAAATATTATTTTGAATGTGTTTGTTATTGTACTGTTATTATATATCACAGACAGAAATGTAATATTTATATTTATATAAAATACTACTGGACAAGAATTAAATATTCAAACAGTATTTTATTAAATGTAATATTTTATTTCAACATTCAAACAGTACAGATTTACAACTCCACTATTTGTACATCACAAAAATACGTTACAGTCAATTTCTTTATATACAAAGTTCCTCACACATCACTCATCACTCAGTACATTTTCATATACACAACACTCACACTCGGTTGTACAGACATTCACTCATATACACATTTTCCTACTGTTCTTGTCTTCAATCTTCTTTCTTCACAGCATCTTCACTGTCAGTCCAGTCATCGTCTGCTTACCTGTCACATGAAACACACACACGGTATCTAGAATAGAAATAATATTATAATTTCTAGCGAACATAATTTTTATTTTGAAAATTTATTTGTCTCAGAATTTCGGTGTGTTTCTCATCATTTTTCTGACTCGGTCTGATTTTCATATCCATCCGATTGTGTCAAGATAGCTTGTGATATTCACAGTGATGCACTGTAAATACCACAAGGCAGACAACATATATATATATATATATACATATATATATATATATATCAATGCATGGACAGGAAAACTTGTTTGGATGGTTGCATATATACATGTGTATATGTATACACGTGTGCACTGCCTTGTCAATCCAGTGTGCAACTAAGGAGTAGCCACGTGGACCATCTCGACTCAGTGCAACAATAATCAAGTGTACGAGCACAAGGGTCAAGCTGATCAACCATGGTCGGGGCAGCTCAACATCAATGGCCGAGAACATATGCAACAAAACATGTGAAGGCAGTCAACACAAACATGGCAGATCACTCAAGATCAAGTATGTTTAAGCATGGCAAATCAGTTTTTTAAACAACAAATGGCCGAGCAATATATGGTGAAGATAAACACAGCAAAACAATTCAAGGAAATGATTGTACAACAGATTTTTTTTTAACATGGATGTGCAAGTTCAAACCAGACCAGTGGAAAAGCCAACCCAAGTAAAGCATGACTAAGCAAAAGTTTCATGGTTTAGTATTTTCAAAATGGCAACACAACACAAACAACAAAGCACAGCTGCCTATACAAAAAGAAGAACACCAGTGCAAGTCTAATAGTAAAGTGAAGCAAGAAATGGAGTGCAGCAAGCAATGTAACAGAGTTACAAGTTTCAGGTTCAAATTGCTCATGTGTATAAATAGGGTTGAGCATAGTTCAAGACAACGGAAGTGGTAAGCAACTGAAAGGACATGAAGTGCACAATAACATGGGAGGCTCGAGAAAAGTATGGCACAGCATACATGTGTGCAGCATGGTAAAATAAGGTGCAAACATGAATGGGACATCAAGCATTTCAAGGTTACATGGCTCAATACTGTGTGTACATATACAACATAGTAGCTCAAAGTTGTTTTTAGCAAAACTGGATAGGAGCAGTAACGGAGAAACAATAAATGACATGCAGGTGAACCAATGTCAACAACACAGTGGTGATGAATGAATGGCAACAGCAGATTCAAGTGAAAGTGTGCAAACACAAACTGGTGCATACTCATGTGTGTATACAATATGTGATATATCAAAACTGAATGGATTAACAGCAATAATTGCATGTTCAAGACAGTGATATGAATGGTGGATAAAATCAATTTTTCTCCGTCATTGTTGGTAAATCATTTAAATTTCCAGATATGCAATTCGAGGCATGTTTGTCTTCGAAATCAAACCAGGTTGAATCAAGGCATCAATGTTTGAAAATAGACAATGATCAAAAAGGGAAAAGCTTTTAATTTGTTTCCAGAAAAATTCAAGTATTTTTATCATTAAATCAAAACAAAAAAGAGGGAAACAAATTGCATAATAAAGCTGTTATTTCAAAGGGGAGAAAATCTATTCAACTTTACTTCTAAATTTCAGAAATGAGTCATTTTGGGAAACAATCTTTGTTCATTTCAATTTGCTTTCCAGAAACAGTTGGCATAAAATCAAGGACCAGAAACCGTATTGTTTTTTCTTCCAAATTTCATTCAAATCGAGAATTTCAAGGCTAATCAAAAAAGGAGAGCAATACAATTTCAGATCGAATCATTCAATGAGATCAGAGTTAATTGAGGATTTCAAAATCCTATATAATCACCATATTCCTCATCGGCAAAAATGATCGAAAACCATTCCAACAATTCAAAGTGAAAACATATAAAATCAATTTAGATAACTCACAGTGTTTTCGATCGAGCAATTCCCAAAATCGTAGACAAAGGAAGACCAACAAATTCGAGCTTCAGAGATTAATTCATTCATCAATCGATTGCAAATTTGGGAATCGAAGAAACACTAGATATTTCCAAATCGCCACCGCCATGGTTTTTCCAAAGCAAAGCAAACGGGATAAATGAAAGGAAGGGTGCAACACAACTAAAAGTATCCGGCCAAGTCAAGTGTTAAAGGGATATTTATTCTCTTTTATAATAATCTAGGGTTCCTATTTGTTTTATTTTTATTTGTATTGTTGTGAATTGTAAAATGATTTGAACAGTTTCTAGAGTCTGTAAAATTTTAGGGGATTCAGTTAGGGATTAACTGATAGTTGCTAGAGTCTGTAAAATCTAGGTGGTTTTCCAGTTTCATCTGTAAAACTAGATAGTTTACTAGAGTCTATAAAACTAGGGGAAATATGATCTAGGGGATTAGATTAGTCTAGGGTTTTGAGCGTAGAGTTAGGACAGGAGCGAGAGGTTCGCGAGTTTACAGGGCATGTAAGCGGGATCTGTTATTAACACCTAGTAGAAACCTTAGGAATACAACAGTAGGCAGGATTTTTCCGAAGCTGGGTATATCTTGTGTCATTTACTTTCTGTATTTCTATTTCTGCTATATTCTGTGATCTGTGAATATTTTAATATCTTGCGAAAATTCAATAAACCCTATTCACCCCCTCTAGGGTTAATCTAGATCCAACAAGTGGTATCAGAGCAGGTATTCTGTTAACTCTAGAGTAATGGTGATCCCTAGTTGTCAGTCTTCTAAGAGTCAGTCCAGTCGTATTCCTTATATTTTTAATGGTACAGATTTTTTAAACTAGAAATCAGAAATGGAATCCTATTTAAATCTGTTAATATTAAATGTTGGGATATAATTTTAAATGGATGTGATATGGCTGATATTGAATTTAATTCTCGTGCTACTCATATTTTATATTCTTATCTTTATGATGAACAATATAGCCTTATCTCCTATTGTTTGACTGTGCAGGAAATCTGGAGAACTCTCAACAGGCTGTAAGAAAAATCTGACAACAGCTGAAAACCTCAGGATGTCAACTCAGATTCAGATCTATGCTTAACAGGTCATGTAGATGAAAATTCAGATGGATCATATGATGGAGAATCAACAGATGCTGAAACGAAAAATTTCACATACGAAGATTTAGTTTATATGTGTGTTGATTTAACTAAATCTGGTGATAAACTCCAACTGAAAATTAAATCTTTGAAATCTAAGAATCGTGAGTTGACCAGCGAAATTGATGATTTGGAATCACAATTTGAATATTTTAAAACCTCTTCAAATTCAGATTGCAAAAATTGTTTGAAATTGGAAACCAATCTTGTTCATCTCAATTAAAACATTCAAAAGTTTGAAAAGGAAATTTTGATCTTAAAAGAAAACAAGATTGAGTTATCAAGCTTGAACAATTTTCTACAAAAGAAATTTGAAAATTTTAAGACTGATATAAATTTCAAATTAGAAATTGCTGAAAAAGAAAATCTATTGAAAAGTGATTCGATTTTGAAAGAACTTGAAAATGAGATTGAAAATTTCAAGAAATTTGAATCTGAAAATCGAAAACTTTTTGAATCTGAGATATTTGAGTCCCAAGCCAAAATCAAATTACTTGAATCTGAGAATTTGGTTTTAAAACAACATGATGCTAAAAGAAAGATCACTAACAATCGCTGTTTAGATATAATAAAAGAAAACGGTGATCTTAAATCCAAGATTCAACGATTAGAATCAACTTTGGATAAATTCTCTAATGGGGAAATTTTGTTGAATATGTTGTTGAAAAACGAAATTTTTGTTGGAAATAAATATGGTATTGGATTTGGGAAAATAAACGTTTTTGAAAATCGAAATTCAAATGGTTTTAAAAATCCTTCAAACTACATTGAAAAAGGACATCCTAGAAATCTGAACGTTGAAAATTCCAAAGGATTTTTAAAACAAAAACAAAATGAAAACTTGTTTTATAATAAACCATTTAAACATATTTGGATCCCAAAAGGAAATAAAACGAATTCAGTTAAATTCAAACAGATTTGGGTTCCTAAATGCACAAAGATTGATTCTAAATGTCTGTTACACAAACAAGTCTGGGTACCAAAACATATGAATATTACTATGAATGGTTTTACTAATTTTGTTAGACCACTCGATCCCGTAAATTGTTAGGTACCGGAGGAGGCTGAGGAACTGCTTTGCTAAAAGGAAATTGAATTCAAGCTATTCCATATGTCTGTATCATTCAGAGTTCCTTAGCCAATATGTGCTGAGTCAGAGATTCTGGTTTACATGGATTTCAGGTATAATCTCTGAACTCATCTTTGTAAATACTTCGTTTCCTTTGTTTATTCCTTCTTATACCCCGTCTATTTTTTTCTTGATTTGTCACTATCATACTTCTGTTTCTTCTTGGGCTTTCTCAACTTCCAGTTGCAGTATTCATAATTTTCTGGAAATTCACCTCATTTGTATAAAACTCTAATGTATTAATCATTTCCAGATCTTGAATTTAATCTTGTAAATATCTACAACTGTTTTGAAGTTTATTTTCTGATTTTTGAATTCATAATAGTGCTGAAGTATTCATGTCATATATTGAACACTATTAATTTTTCTTCTAAATTTTTGAAGATATGAATATTTAATGAAATTTCACACACCTCTCTTGTTTTGAGTTCCATCTAATTCATTTTAGAAAAGCTTGGAATATTATACTCATTACAACACACCGCTATTTTACAACTGTGAATTTCATTGATTTTCAGATTAGCTTAGATATTTTGAATTGTCTTGAATCTCAGTGATACATCTTGAAATTCATCTTTATTCATGATCATTATGGTTGAAATTTGTTTGTTTGAAATCATTTGAAATTCTTGATATTTTGAATATCACACACCTCTTAGATTTGAAATTATCAATCTTGTGTGATTGATTCATTATATCTTAAACTTAACATTGATTCAAGTGATTTCAAATAAATCATTTTTAATTTTTTTCCTGTATCATGAATACCTCTCAAACTTGATGTAAATGATCTGAATTTTCTTTGGGCTTGTTAGAAATAATTTTGAAAAATTCTTTGAAAATCCAGTCTTAAATATCACTGTAATTTCATGATTATTTGATTTGAATATTTGTTTGTTTAAAATCATTTGAAATTATTGATTTATTGAATCCCATGCATATCCTGAAACTGAAATTTATAAACCATGTGATTGATTCATTGAATCCTGATATCTTCACAATTTGTTCAAATGATTTTTAATAAACTATATTTTATAATCTTGGATCATGGAATATCTTTTGTAACCATCATCTTGACTTGTCTGCTTTGAACTGATTTTTTGTGCCACTCTGATATTGTTTTGAAAATATTTTGGAAATTGCTTGTTTATGATCTGTTTGCTGCACTGATACTGTTTTCAGCTTGTTCTTGTATAATATTTTCAAAATATTTTACAACAAATATTTTCAGCTTGTTCTTGTATGCAGCTCTGATAAGTGTGCCAAATTTGTTGATTTTGTCTGGTTCGGCTTTGTGATTAAATTTTGTTAATATGGACACCAATTGGTATCAGATGTGCTGATTTTTTTTTGTATATATTTTAAGCCCTCTTGTCCTGTATAGCTCTTCATATTCCTCTTGTAATTGATTTCAATTTTTAAAATTATTTATTGTTTATTCATTCAGAAATTGAAATCAATATCCAAATTAAACTGTATTTATAATTCATCAAAATTATTATCAGATTTTGAAATTGTGATGAATTTACGACTACAATATATTTCACAACAAGAGGAGATTTTATTTGGATTTTCATGATGGTTGAACATTTATTATAATATCTTTGAATTAGCGATTATTTCACGACCATCTTCTTTATCTACCATTATTCTGTCACTCATCATGTTTTTTTATATTAATGTGGAAAGTTTAATATTTTTTAAAAATATTCCTGAATAAGCAGTGGAAATATTTGTGATAGAAATTGGACTATGTTATTATTCAGAATTAGTGATAATTGAAAATTTTCAATGATCCCGGTACAGTCGAGCATATTTCATAATATAATTAATTTTGGAAATTTATTTCACAGTCCATTTCTGTACCTACCACATTTCTATCATTCATATTGGTTTTATATACTGAGGAGTTTTTTCTTTTGAAGCTAAAAATGATAAATATATAATTAATACATAAGTGTGTCTCTAACCTCATTTAAAAATCCAAGCTCTGGTCATGAATGGTTACGAGACAACTTATAATTTAAGCTGCAACTGACCTCATTTAAAAATCCAAGCTCTGGTTATGCGTGGTCAGTGTGCTCTTAAATAAAATAAAAAGAAAAAGGAAATATTGTGCTATAAATTGAAATTAATATGAAATTCTCCTCGGTGTATAAAAGCCAGCCTATCAATCCATCTTTCTAATCTGTGAAATTGTTGAAATCTTATGAAGTATTATGATTTGTCGATTGATAGCTATTGGGATTTGAGATTATACGATTTTGTCACTTAAATTGAATTATTAATAATAGTCCAAATCCATCACTGTTTTTGTGCTTCATTTTTTAAATTTTTATTGGAAAATAATTGGAAATCATATTTTTGTATCTCTCTCCATTATATATAAATTTCGTCGTAAAATCGTCATTCTCTGCAATGTGAAATAAGCTAATAATTCTTAAAATATTATGATTTTTGTTTGACTTATTGAGATTTATGATGACCGTTCTTCCTCTTAAGCTGTAATTATATTTTTTTAGTCACTTTTCATCTATCTTTTAAATTCTGTATCCTTTTGATGATAACAAAAGGGGGAGAATGGATTGAGATTTTGATTTATGAGTGAATATTTTATAAATGTTTTAGATTTTGAAAATTCATTATTATTCATTCATTTCACTCATGCACAGTTATAGGGGAGTTTACTTTTGTAGGGGGAGTTCAATATTCACTGTTAAACACATTTATTGTGCTCAAAATCTTTTATTTGTTTGTCATCATCAAAAGGGGGAGATTGTTGTATATAACGGTGTTGTATACACAACTATATGATTTTTGTTTGATGATAACAACCAAATAAATATTTTTTTAAATGTGTTTGTTATTGTACTGTTGTTATATATCACAGACAGAAATATAATATTTATATTTAAATAAAATACTACTGGACAAGAATTAAATATTCAAACATTATTTCATTAAATATAATATTTTATTTCAACATTCAAATAGTACAGATTTACAACTCCACTATTTGTACATCACAGAAATACATTACAGTCAATTTCATTATATACAAAGTTCCTCACACATCACTCATCACTCTGTACATTTTCGTATACACAACACTCACACTCGGTTGTACAGACATTCACTCATATACACATTTTCATACTGTTCTTGTCTTCAATCTTCTATCTTCACAGCATCTTCACTGTCAGTTCAGTCATCACCTGCTACCTGCCACATGAAACACACACACGGTATCCATAATAGAAATAATATTATAATTTCTAGCGAATATAATTTTTATTTTGAAAATTTATTTGCCTCAGAATTTTGGTGTGTTTCTCATCATTTTTCTGACTCGATCTGATTTTCATATCCATCCAACTGTGTCTAGATAGCTTGTGATATTCACAGTGATGCACTGTAAATACCACAAGGCAGACAGTATATATATATATATCAATGCATGGACAGGAAAACTTGTCTGGATGGATGCATATACACACACGTATATGTACACACGTGTGCACTGCCTCGCCAATCCAGTGTGCAACTAAGGAGTAGCCACGTGGACCATCTCGACTCAGTGCAACAATAATCAAGTGTACGAGCACAACGGTCAAGATGATCAACCATGGTCGGGGCAGCTCAACATCAATGGACGAGCACATATGCAAAAAAACATGTGAAGGCAATCAACACAAACATGGCAGCTCACTCAAGATCAAGTATGTTTAAGCATGGAAGATCAGTTTTTTAAACAGCAAATGGTCGAGCAACATATGGTGGAGATAGACACAACAAAACAATTCAAGGCAACAATTGTACAATAGATTTTTTTTAACATGGATGTGCAAGTTCAAACTAGACCAGTGGAAAAGCCAACCCAAGTAAAGCATGACTAACCACAAGTTTCATGGTTCAGGATTTTCAAAATGGCAACACAACACAAACAAGCAAGCATAGCTGCCTATACAAAAAGAAAAACACCAGTGCATGTCTAATAGTAAAGTGAAGCAAGAAATGGAGTGCATCAAGCAATGTAACAAAGGTACAAGTTTCAGGTTCAAATTGCTCATGTGTATAAACAGGGTTGAGCATAGTTCAAGACAATGGAAGTGGCAAGCAACTGAAAGGACATGAAGTGCACAATAACATGGGAGGCTCGAGAAAAGTATGGCACAACATACATGTGTGCAACATGGTAAAATAAGGTGCAAACATGAATGGGACAGCAAGTATTTCAAGGTGTACATGGCTCAATACTGTGTGTACACATACAACATGGTAGCTCAAAGTTGTTTTTAGAAAAACTGGATAGGAGCAGTAATGGAGAAACAACAAATGACATGCAAGTGAACCAATGTTAACAACACAGTGGTGATAAACGAATGGCAACTGCAGATTCCAGTGAAAATATGCAAACCCAAACTGGTGCATACTCATGTGTGTATACAGTAATGTGATATATCAAAACTGAATGGATCAACAAGAATAATTGCATGTTCAAGACAGTGATATGAATGGTGGATAAAATCAATTTTGCTCAGTCATTTTTGGTAAATCATTTAAATCCAGATATGTAATTTAAGGCATGTTTGTCTTTGAAATCAAAGCAGGTTGAATCAAGGCATCAGTATTTGAAAATAGACAGTGATCAAAAAAGGTAAAATCTTTTAATTTGTTTCCAGAAAAATTCAAGTATTTTTGGCATTAAATCAAAGCAACAAAGATGCAAACAAATCACGGAATAAATCTGCTATTTCAAAGGGGAGAAAATCTATTCGACTTTACTTCCAAATTTCAGAAATGAGTCATTTTGGGAAACAATCTTTTTTCGATTCAATTTTCTTTCCAAAAACAATAGGCATAAAATCAAGGACCAGAAACCGTATTGTTTTTTCTTCCAAATTTCATTCAAATCGAAAATTTCAAGGCCAATCAAAAAAGGGAAAGCAATACAATTTCAGATCGAATCATTCGATGAAATCAGATTTAATTGAGGATTTCAAAATCCAATATAATCACCATATTCCTCATTGGCTAAAATGATCGAAAACCATTCCAACAATTCAAAGTGAAAACATAGAAAATCAATTTGGATAACTCACAGTGTTTTCGATCGAGCAATTCCCAAAACCGTTAACAAAGGAAGACCAACGAATTCGAGCTTCAGAGATTAATTCATTCATCAATCGATTGAAAATTTGGGAACTGAAGAAACCCTAGATATTTTCAAATTGCTGCCGCCATGGTTTTTCCAATGCAAAGCAAACGGGATGAATGAAAGGAAGGGTCTAACACAACTAAAAGTGACCGGCCAAGTCAAGTGTTAAAGGGATATTTATTATCTTTTATAATAATATAGGGTTCCTATTTGTTTTATTTTTATTTTGTATTGTTGTGAATTGTAAAAAGATTTGAACAGTTTCTAGTGTCTATAAAATTCTAGGGGATTCAGTTAGTGGTTAACTGACAGTTGGTAGAGTCTGTAAAATCTAGGTGGTTTTCTAGTTTCGTCTATAAAACTAGACAGTTTACTAGAGTCTATAAAACTAGGGGAAATCTGATCTAGGGGATTAGACCAGTCTAAGGTTTTGAGCGTTAAGTTTGGATAGGAGCGAGGGGTTTGCGAGTTTACAGGGTCTGTAAGCGGGATCTGTTATTAACACCTAGTAGAAACCTTAGGAATGCAACAGTAGGCAGGATTTTGCCGAAGCTGGGTATATCTTGTGTCATTTACTTTCTGCATTTCTATTTCTGCTGTATTCTGTGGTCTATGAATATTTTAATATCTCGCGAAAATTCAATAAACCCTATTCACCCCCCCCCCTCTATGGTTAATCTAGATCCAACAGAATCAGGGTTTCAGCTCGGGATTCTTATTATTTCCAGACGTGGGTTTTTAGACTTCTACCATGAATGCCCGAATGTGGGTTTCAGTGCTTCTATCTATACCTCTAGAAGAGGACTTTTAGACTTCGGTCATGCTACCCAAATCTAGGTCGCAACACTATGACTTTTATTTTCTAGAAGATGAATTTTCGTAATTCTATCACATAAACTCAAGTCATAGTTTTGGACTCCTCTCATATTACCAGACGATAGTTCTGAACTTATAATACCTCCAGAACATGGATTCTTATATTGACATTACTCAAACACCTCAGTCTAGGTGATAATTTTCCCATCCTTATTTCCTGGAAAGGGCTACTGAATTTTTATTACCATGCCCAAGAAATGAGTTCAAATATACTATCCTATTTCTAAAAGAAGATTTCTTAATTGATATTTAGATTGATACCTCAAATTTTCTAATGAAAGTTATGTACTTTAACAACTCACATAAGGAGGTTCTCTAAACTTACACCATGCACAATTGTTATTCAAATACAAATGATTATATCACTTTATCGAAAATACATCTATTACTTGGTTATAATTCAGGTGGTGTTCCATAGGTTGTGCAGGTTATCATGTACATCCTATAAGACTAACACGAAAATGTTACATGTTAATATTTATATGGAATAATACAGTAAAAATCCTAGATAAGGATATTCAAAACACAAAAAAAGTTATACACCAACTAGTATCCCCACAATTTGCAGATCTATTTTTAAAATTCATTCCATTGATAGTCAAATGCATGAATTAGACCTTTGTGCTAACGTTATCTCACTTACTATGCAAACTTGGTCAAAACAACACTTGACACAATGTGAGCAAAATGTTAAACGCTATGCAAAAGATTAATGCGTGAAATGTTAGTTATTGTCTGCATAAGAGCGCGAAAAGGAATTACACAAAGATCAACGCATTTTTATCAGGACTTCTATTATTTCTCGAAGTGGGGTTCTGGCTTCCCTTACAAATAACTTAATCTTGGGCTTAGGATTTCTATTATCTCGAAGAAACGAATTTCTGGTCTGGTTTTCGAAACACTCAAATATGGGTATTTGTTCCCTTGTTTATTAACTTCTGAATTTCTATTGTAAGTATCCAAGTTTGAATCTTAGATTTACCATCCTACATTTTCAAGAATGAATCCTCAATAATAAATAACCCAAATTGAAATCTCAGGTTTCCTATTCCCATTGGAAGAGAAAAGTCCTAGGTTTACGAACTTTCGACATAAAGAACAACGTGAATATAGATTCAACCTTGCATATTCAGGTTCATAAAAAGTCCATAATTCAGGGATTAAGCTCTAGTATTGTTATCCGAGAAAACTTAATGCTCACTCTCATATCATTACTTGGGCTATATAAAATTAATAACGAAAATTCCCGAATGCTTCTTGAGTTATAGAAAGGCAATGCAGGAACCATTGGATTTCTTCACTAAAGAAAAAAGCCTCTTTATACTAGGGAGGGCTATCTGTTGACACCAAAATTTTCATTGGCCAATTATGGGGAAGTAGAAGCATCGAAGCCCAAAGAGTAGAGAGCTTGAAACAACAAAACTGGAGATAAGACAGGAAAGCTTTAGGGACGGCTACGACGACACCAAGAGCGGGGGATAAAAGATATGAGACCAATACCAAGATGATGAAAAAGGGCCATTCAGATCAACATCAAAATAAAAGTCAGATAGGGGTCAAAACCAACAATGATAGCAGAAAGCACATAAAAGAAGCTATAGAAACAATACCGATAGCAAAGAGTCTAGGAGAATCAACAACAGCGGTACCAAAATAACAAGATGAAAAAAGAACAAAAGGAATGATGTCGGCACCGACATATGGCGAGTAATTAGCTTGGTGTTGCTACCAGAACAGGAAGGCAAACATGCAAGATCGACACCAAAGGAGAAGCAAAGCATGCCAAGGCAATGGAAGCATCGAATGAGCAGATCGATATCAAAGTGATGCAGAACCAAAGCCTCAAAGATGAAATCATGGATTTGATAATTAATAAGACAAAAACAAGGCTGAAGCCGTCTGAGTGAAAATAATGGGAGACGATAACGAACACAGAGCAAAGAAAGCGAATGAGTTGGCACCATAATAACAAAGAGAGAGACATGATACCAAAACCAATTCATGAAGAAAGAGAAGAGCTGGTAGCATTTATGATGAGGTAAAGGAGAGCAATCTACACTGATAAATTAAGTGTCGATACCAATACAAGAGAGTGACATCCATTGGGACGAGCAACAAAGGCAGAATAAAGCACTAACAGCCATTATCGTTAAAGAGATAGCCAAACACCAAAGGAAGGAAAGTGAGAGCAGAAATCGATACGGTGGGAGATGGGCTAAAGCATGAAGGTGGTTCCGAAAGCTAAGGCATTGAATAAAAAAGCGGAATCAAGCAACAGAAGCAGATGCCAACATTAGTAGAAGCAATGTCACACATGTAGAACTGGTAACACGGCACTGATACCACAATATATGTATGAAGCTAACAACAAGGCAAGGGAGCAAGAAGAGTGTTGTCAGTACCACCAGGCTTGGTATCGATACTATTACCTAAAGATTGGACAAAGTTATAAGGAAGGAAGCACCAGAGGATCGGTACAGAAACCATAAACTTTTGAAGCAAGGTCGATACTAGGAAGCTATAAATCAAACAAAGGCTCACCACCGAAGCCAAGCGGACCGACATCGAAAATCATAAAGGCGGGGCGATATCGGAAGCTTGGAATGGAAGCGAGATTTCCATTGAGTCGCAACCAAAAGGGGCCCAATTGTCTACAAATAAGACCCCAAAGGTCTCATTTTAGGGGTTCTTTCCTCATTCCTCAATCTTTTATTCTTACTGGGAGAACAAACCCTAATTTGTAAATCAAATTGGGAATTTCCTCCATGAATAAAATCATCAATGCCCTTAAGTAGGATGTAGGTTCAATCCGAACCTAACCACTATAAATTGTTGTGTTCTTTACTATTTCTCATATTATGTTTGTGTATGCCAATTCCCTTCAACCAAACATTTTCAGCAATTACCTAACTATCCTTAATGCGTATTCTAGTTCCAATTAGTAACGATTTTTATAGCCTCATCCCAAGCTAACTCTTGGTCCTTAAGTTTCGTAAGAGTGATACTCACCTCTTGAAGGAAGGATACCTAATCTTCGAACTTAGGATCTTGATATCTAAGGAGCGATGAATTCAATCAAGCTCCGAAGGACTAGATTGTCCCGATTCCACAATCATAACCCTATACTTTGGTGTTGACGAAAATTAATGTTAACAATAACTAATTTCCAAATTAATATATGTCGTCATGTGATTTATTCATCTTTATAGTTGCATGGGAAGCTACCTTTTATCAATATGAAAATATTTAGTGAAATTTAAGTATATTTCTAAGAGTTATTAGAAAAATATACTAAATACCCTCTAAGATTATTAAAATAATTAGAATTTAAGATTTCGTGAGTAGTTTAAACTTTTAGGGAATGCAGAATGGATCGTTAGGGAAAAACTAATACTAGAGGGGGGTGAATAGTTTTTTCAAGGAATTTAAGAAAATCTAAAACTTATATGATCTGCTATATGAATCACACACCACAGAGATGATCACAGACATAGATTTAAACACAAACACAGAAATAAATAGAAATAAAATACAGAAAAGGAAAGAACACACCGGATGTTATATTGACTCCTACGTCCAGTTCCACGCAACGCTAGATTGCGTAAAGTTTTATTACTATATCAATATCCATGTACAACATCCTTAATTTCACAGCCACAAGGTTACCAGTGTTTCCAGACACTCTTGATCAAGTATATTCCACTTGATTTCCCCAGCTACAAGGTTACCACCGTTTCCTTCCTTGATTTTACGGTTACAAGAACACACCATTTTCAAAATTATCCCAAATAATTACAACAACCCTATAACTCTTCAATAGCACTTCGATTCAGAGAGTAATGAGTAGAGAGTGAGAAGAGAAGAAGTTTTATATAATTAGACGTGAAATCGGCAGAGTATAAGTGTAGAAATCATAAAAATATGATATAATAATCGTGTAATGAAAGGATATGAAGATGGAGAAGGAGAATAATGAAAAAAAATTCTAAATCATCCCATATTTATAAGATTTGAAAGGTTGCAACGCTTCTGGAATGTTACAAATAGTGAAAAGACACTTCCTTTCAAAATTAAAAATGTGACAGTTATATGTCGACATATGTTGTTCAAAAAATGAAGTTTGAATATTTTCCAGGTGTTTTAATATATATATATATAATTCTGGAAATTCTTAAATTAAAAAATAGTGATATAAATAAGTATTATAAAGTTGAAAATCATATGAAATCATAAATATAAATTATATAAACATATTTATAGAATTATAAAGTTTAAAACTACATAAATATAAAGTATATAAAGTATATAGCGCTTTCTTTAACTTATATACGTGATTTGGTAACTTTTCGTCTTCAAAAAGAGGTAGTTGCTCTATATATATGTCTTCTTTAACAAATCTGTTTAGAAAAGCACTTTTAACATCCAATTGATATAATTTGAAATTATTATGGTTTGCAAAGGCCAGTAATATCCTAATTGCTTGTAATCTTACTAAGGAAGCAAAAGTTTCATTGTGATCTATTCCTTCTTGAGTATAACCTTGTGCTACTAGTCGTGCCTTATTTCTTACGACCTCACCATTTTCATTCATTTTATGTTTATAAAACCATTTAATTCTTATTATAGTCTTATCCTCTGGTTTAGGAACAAGTTCCTGTACATTATTCCTAGTAAATTGATTTAGTTCTTCTTGCATGGCAAGGATCCATGAATCATCGGAAGATGCTTTATTTGGATTCTTAAGTTCAATAGTTGAAATAAATGCAGAATTACTCATATTATTTAAGTGATTACCAGTTCTAACGACAGATTCAATATCTCCTAAGATATTTTGTACAGGATGGTCTCTTAGTAATCTAATTCGTTTATTTTGTTGACTATCTTCATGATTTGTTTCATTAATTTCATTTTTACATTCATCTTCGTTATGTTGTGTTATACTTTTATAATTTTTGTCAAAAGATACGTTTAAGGTTTCTTCTATAGTTCTGGTTCTTGAATTAAAAACTCTATATGTCTTACTTCTCTCTGAACACCCAACAAATATTCCTTTATCGGATTTTGAGTCAAATTTATCTAAATTTTATTTAGTGTTAATTATAAAATATTTACTTCCAAATATTTTAAAATATGCTACCTTTGGTTTTTTATTATATAAAAGTTGATATGGTGTTTTATGAGTTAAGGGTCTAATTGAGATTCAATTTAAAATATAACAAGCTGTTGCAACTACCTTAACCCAAAAATTTCTTGGTAAATTACTATTAACATAGTTCTTGCACACTCTTGTATTGTTCTATTTTTATGTTCAACTACTCCGTTCTGTTGAGGGGTTCTAGGGATAGAAAAATTATGGGTTATTCCCTTTTTATTACAAAATTTTTCAAAATTTTCGTTTTTGAATTCTCCGTCATAGTTACTACGTATTGTTTTGATTTTTAGTGACAAGAAGTTTTGAATTCTTTTAGCAAAAGTTTTAAATTGGTCAAAAGCATCACTTTTATTTTTAAGAAACAATGTCCAAGTAAATCTAGAAAAATCGTCGACTATTACATAAACATATCTATATGACTTATTGATCGGGTTTGAGATGGACCAAATAAATCCATATGAATTAACTCTAATGGTTTCGAGGTTGTAATTTCTTCTTTTGATCTAAGTGAACTTATTTTTAATTTTTTCAACTAACAAGCATCACATAAATTATTAACTTTAAACTTCATTTTGGGTAATCCCCTAATTAAATCTAATTTAGAAATCCTAAAGACGTGTTCGAAATTTATATGACCAAATCTTTTATGCCAGGTCCAAGGGTCACTTGTGTAGGCCAACAGACATAGCTTATCATTGGAGATTTTCATACTAAATATATAAATATTTTTCTTTCTATCTCCTTCAAATATTACTTTTGAATTCCTATCTTCTATAAAGCATTTATCCTTTTCAAAGTTTATTTTATACCCTTATCACAAAGTTGACTTATACTTAGTAGGTTGTGTTTTAGATTTCTAACTAATAAAATACCATAAATAGGAGGAGTTTCAGAATTACAGACATTGTTGATTCCAATAATGTATCCTTTAGAGTTATCTTCGAAGTTCACCATTCCACCGTCTTCATAGACTAGATTATTTAATATTTCTGGATTTCTCGTCATATGTCTCGAACAACCACTATCCAGTATTCATTTGTCCTTTTTTATTTCCACCATTTGCTTGCCAGAATTTGAATTCTCAAGAGCCATGTAACACACCATTTCAGAATTTGAATTTTCAACGGCCATCATTTTGGAATTTGAATTTCCAATAGCTATTTCACTCATCTATTCAACTTTTGAGTTTTTAAATGCCATATAACACATCTTTTCCTATATTGGACAACATTTCAGTAGATCACTTAACTTTTCAACATGATTATTTGCAAACTCTTTTAACACTAGTACAATGCATAAATTGACACTAGTGTTAGCAATTATTTCAGAATTTGAAAAATTCTCAGAAATCAAATTATGAACTTTTTGAAAGACCTTGCTCTGATACCAATTGTTAGGTAATGCGGAATGGATCGTTAAGGCAAAACTAACACTAGAGGGGGGGTGAATAGTGTTTTCAAAGATTAAACTGATATGATTCACTATATGAATCACACACCTTAGAGATGATCACAGACACATATTCAAACAAAAATACATAAATATACAGAAATAAAATGTAGAAAAGGAAAGAACACACCGGATTTTATGCTGGTTCAGATAACTCCTACGTCCAGTCCCACACAACGCTAGATTGCGCAGAGTTTTATTATTATATCAATATCCAAGTACAACACCCTTGATTTCACGACTATAAGGTTACCAAGGTTTCCAACCATCCTTGATCAAGTATATTCCCCTTGATTTCCCCGACTACAAGGTTACCACCTTTCCTTCCTTGATTTCACAGCTATAAGGGACACACCGTCTCCAAAACTATCCCAAATGATTAAAACAACCTTTTAACTCTTCAATAGCACTTCGGTTCAGAGAGTAATGAGAAGGGAGTGAGAAGAAGTTTTATATAATTAGACCTGAAATTGGTAGAGTGTAAGTGTTGAAATCATAAAAATATGATATAATAATGGTGTAATAAAAGGACATGAAGATGGATAAGAAGAATAATGAAAAAAATCGAAATCAACCTCTATTTATAAGAATGAAAGGTTGCAACGCTTCTGAAACGTTACAAATACTGAAAAGACACTTCCTTTAAAAATTAAAAATGTGGCAGTTATATATCGACATATCTACATATGCAAGTCGACATATGCTATTCAAAAATTGAAATTTGAATACTTTCCAAGTGTTTTAATATACATATATATAATTATGGAAATTCTTGAATTAAAACATAGTGATATAAATAAGTATTATAAAGTAGAAAATCATATGAAACCATAAATATAAATTATTTAAACATATTTATAGAATTATAAAGTTTAAAACTATATAAATATAAAGTATATAACTATATAAATATATAAACTTATAATCTTTAAAAATAAAATCAAAAGTAAAATAGAAAAACTTAAATAGATTTTTGAAATAGAACTTGAAATTTGAAAATCAGAATATGAAAAACAAAATTTAAATCTGGAGTGCAATTCAGAGTCATACATAAACTAGACTCTATTACTATATTTATCTTGAACTCTTGAAATCTAGATTACTCATGAGTCTCGAATCTTCTTTGAATTCTGAATCTCTAAAACTCTAAAACTGTACAGTCTTCAATATTAATTCCTGTATACAAATCCTACATGTGTGTGTATGTATGTGTGTGTGTATTCTAGATATAGATGTTAGTATATATTTTATAATCAATTAATAATTAAATGAGGTTGTTGTCATCAAAACTCCATTCTCCAACATAAACATATAAATTGAAATATAAAATAACACAAAATAATTAAGGTGGTTCAGCAAATAACTGTAGAAATGTTAAAATATAGGTATTTTAAGCGAAAATTATTTTCTTCAACTTATAATAAATTTATTGAGATAAGTGTATAATACATTAATTCTTTTTATCATTATTTACATATGTTATTTAAACTATGTGACTTATTTAACTTTATATTTGAAAGAAAAATTAATTTTTCTATTTTTTTGATATGAACATGACATACATTTTAAAACATCACTTTAACGTTAATTAAATGAATTTACAACAATTTATTGATTGAATTCATCTTTTAAATTCAAAATCACATAATTAATTTAAACACATTGATTTAAATATACAATGTTAAGTGACATTATGCAGTGTCTTGTAAATAACTGAATAAATATAAAATGTAGACGCTTGACACTAATTTTACAATGCAATACACAGTAAATATATTTATGTACTTGAGTTAAACATGCATTGAACTTGTAATTGTTATTTATGTGTATAATTTATGTTATGTGATTGACATATTAATATATTTGATTCTTATATTTTTGTTAATATGAATATAATTAATCTTGGTGTGATTTATTAGAAGAATCAATGAATAATAGTTTGCAAAATTTATTTAATTAGTTTTAATATTAAGTAATTAATTGTAAGATATGGTACTATTTAATGTAAAATATTAGAGAAGAACTGAGAGAGACTTAAATGATTATAGGAAATTTGATGTATAAGTGTTTAGAGCCAAAAAACATAATTTTGCCATTTTTTAGTATTTAAAATAAATATTACTTAACTAAATTTATTTAAATTACTTAATTTTTGGTTTTTTAATTATTTAAATATGTGGACTTAAATATATAATGTTAGGAGCTAACTGTTAAATAAATAATTGTGTAAACTTTACAATATCCATATCAAAATGTATAACGACAAAAGAGGTAAACTAATGTGAGAGAAATATTAAATAAGTGCAATTAAAGTGATGAACTAATTTAATTAAAAATAAAATATCTGGAGAGGATGAATGAGAAAGGAGAAATTCCTAAAACTAAGGAAAGAGCTTTAAAAGTTTATGCTTTATTGTTATTCAATAAATTGATTGTTTGCATAACTATGTAGGTTATTCAGAGTATATTTATTTTCCATTAGTTGTCTTGTCTAATCTACAATATACTATGTAATAACCAAAATATGTTGTTATATTGTGAATATACACAACATTAATTATCACACATATGGTGTGAAATCCCCCTGACCATAATACAATTTATATTTCAGAAGTTACGTTTTCTAGTTTCTACCATGTTAAAAATTTATTTCCCACGTTGGTTAATTATTAAAGCCTGGAACTTGCACCAACTTTCATGAACAAACAAAACAAAAATGCGCATATTGCACCAGAAAAACAATAATATTAATTTGCTGACATAACGGTACTCTGTACGTTTATTATTAAACTCTCATTCGATTTCACATTGCTCAATCTCTAAAAGAGAAGAAAAAAATAAAAACAAAATAACTTCTCTTTATTGCAGTTTGAAATACATAAGAAATGAAACTTACTTCTTTAATTTGGGTTAATAAACACCATATTGTCTTCTCTATATATAATAGCTTTCTATTTCAAGGAATCATACATAAAAAATATACATAGTTACAATGGAAGAGTACAAACTAAGCCTTGGTTTAGCAATTGGAAACCATGAAAATTGGAACCATGACAATAAGAACAGGTCCCATGTTCAGCTTCATACGCTCTTTCCTCCTAAAGCAAAAGGAGAATTTGGCATTAAACCACATGAACACGAGAGAAAAAGATCAAATATTTTTGCTTCAGATGATTACAGAACGAAAGAAAGCGATGAAGATGTTGGCTCAAGAAAGAAACTCAAGCTAAGGGAAGAGCAAACCACTTTACTTGAAGAAACTTTTCAAGATCACAACACTCTTACCGCTGTAAATATTCTTTTTTCTTCTTCTATTTCAGCATTGAAACCACACCAACAATTTTCATCATAAAATTAATATCTCAATGACATCATTTCATCTTATTTTTCTCTAACAGATAGAGAAACGTGAGTTAGCAGGTAAACTGAATCTAAAGCCAAGGCAAGTAGAAGTTTGGTTTCAAAACAGAAGAGCCAGGTTAGTATTATTGTATATTTATATTGTAGTAGAACTATGTCACATTATATATTTATTTGTTTGTTTATATTTGTGTACGCTACAGAAATAAGCAAAAGAAGGCAGAGAGGGATTTTGAGCAGCTAAAGAAATGGTGTGAAACGCTTAAGGAGGAGAACCAAATGCTGAAGGAGGAGCTTCATGAACTTAAGCTTAAAAAGGCAGAACAGTAGAAGAACTGATCTGTTTTTGTTTTTATTTTGGTTCGGGTTAGACGA